>OX101732.1:5549204-8041590 GCA_944452665.1 Stenoptilia bipunctidactyla
TGTGTAATAATGAAAAAATAATGGAAGCTAGCATTACAACATTTCTCGGAATCGAATTTGATAATTTTTTGACATGGAAATCACATATCGAAAAAGTATGTTTGAAAATAAATAGGTTTGCTTATGCGCTATGGAAACTTTCTAAAATATCCAGTAAGGAAACAGCTCTCAAAGCATATTTTGGATATGTTGTATCTATTTTAAGATATGGGGTCTTGATTTGGGGTAATTCTGTTACCTCTGATAAAGCATTTGTTGCACAAAAACAGTGCGTGAGAGGTATTGCTGATGTAGATTCGACCACCACCTGCAAGCCTTTATTTAAAGAAATGAAACTGTTAACTTTTCCAAGTATGTATATTTTTGAATGTTGTATTTTTGTAAAAATTAACCAAAATGAGTCAGATTGGTATGTAAAAAATAAACAAATTTGTAATTTTAATACAAGGTTTCCTAACAAAATATGTTTACCAGATATAAAATCGGATATATGCTATAGAAATAGTTTGACAATGTCTATAAAAATATATAATAAGTTACCTGTTTCACTAAAAAACCTACCTATTAACAAGTTTAAATCTGTACTTAAAAGATGGTTAATCGAAAGATGTTTTTACTCTGTTAATGAATATTTAAATTTAAAAACTATTGACATTAAACTTTCTTATATTTGTGATTAAATTAAATTTATTTTGTAACTAGATTAACAAGTTGACATTTCTGATCTTAAATTAATTATTCCTTTATATTATTTTATTCCTAAAAAATATTGCATGCTGTATGACAGTTAAATATGTGATACTAACACTCATTTGTAAACAAATACCTACTACCACAATAATAATTGTAATACCATATTTTCGCAATAAAGATGATTTTGATTTTTGATTTTGATTTTGAGATTGAGGTCAAAAAAAAAACGGTAGATGAGGGCTGCGCGACGTGGAGAATCTTGTCGGGGAAGGCCTCTGTCCAGCATTGAGCGTCTCTCGGCTCACGAAGATGATGATCGCCCATTATCCTTCAATATAGCTACCTACTTCTTCGGTTTTAAGAAACGGAATGAAATTAGGACCCTAGGTAGACCGAGAGGAAAAAAGCCGGCGGAAAAAAAACTCTCGACACTCTTTTATCAAAAGTGCTCACTATAGGTACAATTTGGCAGAAATACAACTCAGCTATGACATGAAACGTCAAAATCATGACTATGAAAGTCGAGGTAGGATACCTGGAACAAAAGGGAAATCCCAACAAAAGCCTACGGTCAGCCATGCTTGATTAACCAAGCAGATCATCTGTAAAATTAGCCATGACATTGATGGATATCTATAGATCACAATGAGATTACGCGCTAGATGACATACGAAGTTGATGATGTTTTCCTATATGAGACCCACCTGAGTGTCAGTCAAACTAAAAGTTTCTATTAATCGGTTGTAAGGTCCTAATTACATACCAAAGGGACTATTTTGGATGACATGATAATGCTAAAAATACAAAAATTGATTTTTTCTTACAATCAATATTTTATCATAAAACTTGTTTAGGTATTGTGCAATAAAATACATTTTTATTCGAGTAAAAAACTAAAAAGCCAACGAAATATTATATAATACCGCTTTCCCGCCAATAAGGCAATTTTATCAAAATATTATAGATTTAGCTTTTCATTCTAATAATAACTTTTATTTGTTTGTTCCAGATATTATGGATCTCAATAGTATTAGTTGTATTTTACAACACTTTTACATTTTACTTAAATGGACGACAATTTTTATATTTACGCCAAATACTAGGGGTAAGTTCACCTTTTTCTTATTCTGTGGATCTACTTATTTAATGACGTATCAATAAATACATATAAGTCTGTAAAAAATATGCTAAAAATCTGAAGACTCACGTATGATTTTCAAAACTTTTCCTAAAAGTTAACATAACATTAACAAGGCTGCTTTTATTTCAGCTTTTGTTTAAGCTTATTTTTATGTTAATTTGTTATTAATTGTTGCCTTTAAATTAACTTTTTTTCCAGTTAGGACTATGCATATCTCGAGGGACAGCAAACGTTCTAAACTTGTGCAGCGCTCTAGTCCTTTTGCCGGTGTGCAAGAAGTTGAATCAAGTTTTATACAGAGTGCTCTCCAAGTTGTGCCCGCAATTGTTTTTCTTCTGGTTGGAAAGGGCTAAGAGCTTTCACATGATAGTTGCTGTTACGTTAGTTTTATTTTCTGGTGAGTGTTTTATGAAGTACGGTTAGTTTTATTGAAACCAAACACCATTTTTTCGCAAGAATAAAGGGTTTTAAGTAGATTTCGTCAATGTCATTTCGCCAACTTCATGGTCTAACTAAATTTTGCTTAATTGTAGAGGTTTCAAAACAAGACACTTATTGAAAAACCTACATTCTTAAATATCTGGCATTCTCTGCAGGTAATGGTACCTAATGAAATAAGCTGCTGATTGTTTTTTTATCCAGAATTCGCATTTGTTAACATGCATCCACTTGAAATAACCCTTTAGGTATAAGACTGTGTAGTGTGTAGTATAAGTGGAAAGCAAAACCATCACTTATTTGAACAATTCTTATTAGTATAAATTACTTTCATACTTATTATTGATTTACGGACGTCTTTTATGATATGATAATTTATAGCGGAGTGAAGGCAACGTAACACGTCGGGCAGTTAAAATAAAATATTAATGGTTTTTGCTTGGTGGTAGGATCCCTTCTGGGTCCGCCTGGCTAGCGACCACCCTTTATATAAAGTCTGCCGCCAAATGTTACCGCTCCGGCAGTAATGTGTTCCGGCAATATTGTATAAAGAGCCAGTTCCTTCCTAAACCCGTGTGCTTTCATCTTCGACCTCATCGTCACTTACCATCAGGTGCGATTGAGGTCAAACGCGGGTTTAGTCACTTATAAAAAAAAAAAAAAAAAAATTGAATAATCTGTGATCATATTATGGATCTCAAAACCATGCGATCATTATTCGGTATTACTTCTCGGCGAAATCTCTTAGCTAAGCTCTTGCCATTAGACTGAATACAGTAATCAAAATATATAATAGTACAGTATTGATGTAGTTTCAACATGAAACGGAAAAACATGCGATGATATCATGAAATACTTTGACGTAAACATATCATGCGATCTTTATTTGGTATTAGTACTCGGTGAAATCTTTTAGCTAAGTTCTTACTATCTAGACTGAATACAATAATCCCAATATACAATAATATACTATTTATTCATGAAAGCATTCGAAACGGAAAAACACAAATGAAATCAAGAAACAAACATATCATAGAGGTGGGTGCGATCTCACCTTTTTCAATTGAAGAAATGCCTCTTGCATGCAATGAATTGTAATGAATCTATGCATATGTATTCGTTCATTCATTATATCATCATTGTATCATAGAAATCTTAGAGAAAGAATAAAGTATCTACGATAGAAATCTTGTTTTATATCATGTCATGTCATGAAAGAACCGTAATAGGCCCCCTGTTATAAAAGTAGGTAATTGATTACTTTGAAATGCATAAATAATAAATGGATGGTTACGCTCCAACTTTTTTTTAAGTTTAATAGATGTATCACAAGTAATAAAACGCATGATACCAATGTATGAACGGCTGTGTAATTGCGAGGATAATTTCTCTCAAGTTGTGACCACCGAGATAATATTAGTCACGTTAGCAATGCTGATGTCATCATACTCGACTTAGTATAATCCACGGAAGCTATCACTGGGTCATATCTGTATGTTCAGTGGACCTTTATATGAGAGTCTTTCACTCAGAGATTTCTGTGTTTATTTTTATCTACTACAATTTATTTTTATATTACGCGAAAGCTCAATAAAACATACCTACAAACAAAAGACGATCGTTTGCTAAAAGCTACTTAAATGTCTAGAGGCTACATTTTGCAATGAATAACTTGAGAATGCAACCTTCGCGTCCCGTTCACTGCCATGCTGTGCCCATGCTACTTTAGGCACTTCGTAGTCAAAATGCAAAGACGCACTGTTCCTAAGAAGGGCATGCCATTAGCTCTTGTCTCAACAGCTTAATGTAGCTCTAGACGTCGCATTGGCCCTTTCAGAGTAGCAAATTGAAACCTTGCACTTTATATTGAAATGGGGTGCTAATTATTTGAGTGAGTAGGTACATAGTTAATTTAACTATTGCATTTTGCATAATGGAAGCGCTACTGCGCCTTCTAATAAATGAATAATGGTACAGATGTGATACTCGTTTCACCTGCACGCTTCAGTATGTATGCGTAAGCATTCTACGTGTATTATTGGTAATTTTACACCTTTGCCGCGTACACTAAAGCATCATACATAAATGCGATAACCTACGAGATGCAAATTATGCGTCTCATTTCATTTAACAATAATTTCTTTATTACTTTATTATAATACTGAACACTTGGGATATGGTTTGTTATGTTAAGAAAATATAACTACCCATCTAAAAGACTTGAAAAGAACTCTTTATTAACGTCAGATATTTTTTTTTATAAAATACAGTTAAGGTTATTAAGTTAAAGTTATATTTTACATACATACACATACATACATAACCTCACGCCTGTCTCCCTTTGGGGTAGGCAGAGACAAGGGTACACCAAATGCTGCGATCCAGACATACCTCTTTCGCTTCTTCCACGTTCATCAATCTTTACATACATGATCGCCGGCTACGGGTACTTTTGACTAGGCCCTTTTTCAAAATGTCGCCAATTTGATCGGCATACGTTCGCCTAGGCCGGCCTCTTCCAACAACACCATCCATCCATCCAATTTATTAAAATTATATTTTCTGGGTTAATATTTATCAAGCATAGAATCAGGACATCAAGTTACGCCATTCACATATTTTTACTAAGTTTATTTTCTTTTCCCAGTGATACATTCCATGTCGCACTTTGTGAACTTGTGGAATTTCTCTAGAGGCTACGACGAAGATACAAAAGAGGCCAACCTCGCAAACTACAAGAATGAGGTTAGTTTAACGATAAGCGGAGTTAGTTAATTTTGGCTGCTGGCCCGAGTTTTGATGATTTGCGTTTGTTCGTAAAATTTATTGTTATTTAATTACTGTTGGTAGACTTGTTTCAAAGAAGAGTGTTATGTTTTGATTTAGTTTGTTCTAAACTAACAATTTACTGAAAAAAGTAATTTATATTCTTGTACGCCTGTTCGAAGTTTTCAAAATTTCCTAATGTTGATTTAGATCAACACTGGAGTTTTGTTTGATGACTGTGTGGGATCATAATAAATTGAATTCGGATCGCACACGCCTACATCGTAAAGAAAATAAATACTTTATCTAAAGTTTATATATAGGCCTTTGCCTTGGGTCAAAGCACTCAATTTGTGTGGTTTCTAAGTTTGTTGTTATTACAGTCGTAAATACTCACACAAGTTTTGAAAGACAAGAACTCATAGTTAACAGGAGTTTATGAGTATCTGCTTTTAAATTAAGAATGATTAGCAATATGACGGATTTAAATGACGACAAATTACTTGAGTAGCTTTACAAGTATAAGTATGTAATGTTCATGTTCAGTATATGACCCTACTAACGAAATACCGGTGTATCTCTAAAATGAGCCTTAATTAGCTTTATTTAAAGTTTTTTTAGATTTAATTCTGATTCAAAGATCTGCTTGTTTTACACTGCAAAAGGGGCACAGGGTATCCTAGTATACGTTACGAGAGTCAGTTCAGAAATTTAAGTTTTCCAACCTCTGTCTGTGGTAGGAATCGAACCTCGACCATCTGACGCGAGTAAGAACCTACCTACTCCAGCGGTCATCTATGAAAAATTGATTATAGTTAATGTCATTCAGGTGCTTTAAATTAAACTTGTTTAAAGTACTACTAAGTGTTTATGCCCCAAACCTTGTAACCCAGGGGAGAGACCAATCAATGGCCCTGCAGCGGCCTGTTGTTCATAAAAATTGTGATGAATGTCCTTCAAGCCGAACATTTTATAGCTTAGGTATACCTGTTTTTATTAAAATTCCAACTGAAGTTGTAATGACGAGAGTTTCATTTTCTTTCAGAACCCCATTCTACTTCTATTAAGCCTGCCCGGTCTTACTGGTACAGCGATGCTAGCGATAATTCTGAGTATGGGCATAACGTCGCTTAGAGTAGTTCGGCGCCGACTGTACAATGCTTTCTGGTATACTCATCAACTGTACTTTGCATTCTTGTTGATGTTTGTCATACATCCTCTGAGGTGAGTTAAAATAGATAATTTTTAGGTTTTTAAGAAAACCTCAGTATTATCCTTATGTACCAGATAAGAAAAAAATGATTTGGGTGACACCGATGAATATGCATTAGAGTTTTCGTAAATGTGACCATAAGAAAATCTCACTGTTACGGCGGAACACATAAACATCGAATTTTTGGTAGTTCACTTCATAAAAAGTTTGGACGTACCCAGAACCCTAAAGTATCCTACCTATAGGTATATAATATTATAGTATATATAATATTCACAGCTTTTTCTGTGGCGGGGCGGTAAGGACATTTTTTTTAAAGTTGACCTCTTAATTAAGAACAATTCAAATAATACATCAAAAGTGAGTAAAAAGCAGGTTTAGCATTAGCAAAGCACATTGACGACCACTTTGGCGATGGGGTAAACCTGTGTGCCTCAGACGCCAGTGGTTGCGAGTTCGATTCCCGCACGGAACAAGAAAATAAAAATGTTCCGTGTCTGGGTGTTTATCTATTTATGTATTTATAGGTATTCTAGGTTCCCCTCTAGTTCGCTACATGGTATCCTATAACAAGCTATGTTTACTTTGGGGCCATGTAGTTGGTGTGATTGTCTGGGGATTTTATTATTATTATAATTAAAATTATTAAGTATATAAATATATACCAATACCTTTTTTTTTTGAGAAAATTGGAATGTTTTTTAAATTATGTTCCTAATTACTCACAAAATAATTAATAATATTTAATGTTACATAAATTTACCTATTGACAAGATAAACGATCAGCTTTACGGTCACGATTGACTGCAAACTTTCTGGAACAAAAGCCGAAAAGGGCTTGTTCCAATGACTCAAATCATGAGTCATAACTATATGATATCTCTACCAAAAGACAGGCAACCAACCATGTCAGGGCTGCGAACTTGAAATTATCAGTTCTGGTTAAAAGTTGTGACTAGCGAGCAGTAATAAGGGCATCATAATTAAAACATTAAACTGGTAAGGTTAATTTATGTACAATATCTGAATTTAATATAAAAGAAACGGACGAAACTAAAGTTACCTATTGAAACTAAAGAGTCTTAAGATGCCGGCCAAAAAAATTTCATGCACCGTTGGACGGTACTGAAAAAACCAGGGTTTCTAATTAAATAATTTATTACGATTACAATTAGGTATATTTACATTATTTGACTATTATTAAATATAAATGGGGGCTGATACGTTTCGCGTTATTTTTCCGATGATTAAATTCTTCGGACAAAACAGTGAACTTCCCTTTCTGAAGGAAGGGACAAGAATATTCTAACAAAATTAAAGCGTCTCTGTCAGAAAGATAATATTCAAATTTCTAATATAAAACAATGACATACTGTTTGTTCGTACCATAACCGACTTTATTTATCAATATAAGGCGCGCTCAAGCAGTAGTCTACTACTGTTCCTGCAGCCTGCAGTATAAATTACTTGAAGTAGTCTTCTAAAAGGTAAACTTGGTTAGATTATGGGAACTGTGGTGATTACCTGGTCTCTGGGTGACGCTAATAGGGCAGTCTGTCAAGGACCTGACTCCTGTTGCAATATTATGTCTACGACTCATAGAAATCATGCCTCCAATAATTCACAGACCGAATGAATAATAATAATAATAATTCAATAATAATAGGGTGAATGAACAACAACCAAATAAAATTACAATTCAATTAACATTTTTTGTTACAGAGGCGTCCTAAAAGAAGAAGTCTTAGAAGTTAATGATTCTAGTCCTGAAATTAGTCATATTGAAAGTTTGGGCAATGGAACGTCGCATACTACTCAATTTGTGGCCATAAAATCAAGGGTACGTAAGTGTTTCTCTATACCTTCTTGTTTCAAGTTTATAGTACCTTATTATCATATTTAATTCAAGAAACTAATTGCAATCAGGTTTCTTTGATCCGTGGCGCAATGGTTGCCTCCAGCACAACAGAGTTGGGGTTCGATTTCCAACCAAAACAGTCCAATTCTAACGAAACTAGACTTTTTTCCTAAGTTCGGTTTCGTGGTCTTAATAATTTATCAAGCTTATTTCTCTTATTTATTTATATGATAGGGCTTAGATTTTTTTGTATATTGTGTATCTCGCATTGCCTACCTATTAAATAACTCATATATCTTACTTTAACAGACAGTTAAGGTTATGATGATTATCTTCAGTCTAATTAAATTAAACGCACAGTCGTGGTTTTAAGGGCCCAATGAAATCGGTTTAGTTGGTTGCTATGCAAAGCGATAACAGTTGAATTATTACATACGTCTTCAATAATTCTGTACAATTGATTCAGTTAGCATGTCTGCTCCATTGACGTTAATAATGGTTATTAAATGTAAATTTCAACTGATTTATTAAATGATTATGGTGATAAAAAAGAGACAAGTAGGTATTTTTTATCGTGAGCTGTTGCAGTTAATTTATGTTTTATTTCAAAAACATAATTCATATGCTCTTTAAGATAAAATCTGTTCCAGCACTATTTCCAGCAAAACATTTTCACATATCAAATTTTGCTAACTTTACAAATTATACTCAACAAAAGAGTAACTATAGGAACTTATCTAAATTCAAACAAATGTATATTTTTAGACATTAGGACAAACCTCAACATTAACCTTATTTAAAACCCAAACCATTCACGTTTTGTATGTTTGTTTTATCTAAAATTTACGACAACTATAAATGTTTGTTTGTATAAACGTATTGTATGACTTATAAGTTAATGAAGTAGGAGTGTATCTTTTCATCTGTTGAGAGATATAAAAAGGTTGATGGCTCTATCTTTCGTATAGATTGTGTATCTATCTGACAATGGGATAGAATTAGAATAGGTACGTTGATAGGATTAGGTTTACTTCCGATATGTAGCTGTCATAATGATAGCCGTGGGAATACGATAGTACAATACATTGTTATGCTGACGATGACTACCGTGTGTAGTCATATCAAATATATCTTAACATACATACCTAACAACATATATATAACACTAGCCAACGCGCGCGGTTTTACCCGCGTAACTTTTGATCCCGTTGGAATTTCAGGATAAAATGGGATGGGATCCTGAGATGGCTCAAATCTTATTTGAGAAACAGAACGCAAGCAGTATGTGTCAAAGGTTACATCTCCAGCTTTATCCCTATCACTTCCGGGGTCCCACAGGGCTCTCATCTCGGTCCTTTACTATTTAATATATTTATTAACAACTTACTTAATTGTTTTCATAACTCGCGAGCTCTTCTGTATGCAGACGATACCAAAATTTTTGCTGTGATAAAATCTGTTAGTGATTGTGAATTATTCCAAAGTGATTTAAACAATTTCTTTGATTACTGTGTTGAAAATAAACTTAAACTAAATGTTGATAAATGTTTTAATATTACTTTTTCTCGAAAAAAACAGCCCATAAAGTTTAACTATAATTTTAATAATATAACATTAAAGAAAGTGACCGAGGTGAGAGACCTGGGTGTGTACCTAGACAGTGAACTTGCCTTCCAACTTCATATAGATAAAATTACTGCTAAAGCGTATAAAATGCTTGGATTTCTGTTTCGTCAGTGCAGAGACTTTAAAACTTCGCACACATATACTATGTTGTACAACGCTTTAGTCCGAAGCAACCTTGAATACGCTTCGACTGTTTGGAGTCCCCAATACGCAAAGTATATTAAATTAATAGAACGAATTCAGAACAAATTCATAAAAAGATTACGCTATAGCTTTAGAGACTCCTCAGTACAATTGACAGAATTATCATTAAGACGAGAACACCGTGATCAAATAATGCTCTTTAAGATTATCAATAATGTTATGGACTCACCGTATCTTTTAAGTGAAATATCATTTAAATGCCCTAGACTTCCGACTCGCTTTAAAAATGTTTTTGCTGTACCTTTGTGTAAAACTAATTACTCCTCAAATCGATTCCTGGTCAGAGCTTGCCATATTCATAACCAGCGATATCATCATATAGATATATTTAATTGTAATATTAGACAATACATATCAGCTGTTAAAAATGTCAAAACATAATTGAACACTGTGAATCTTTCCTTTTATTTTTAGGTGATTAGTAGTTTTTTTTTTTTGTATAATAATTATATTATATTGTTTATCTATATAAAATATCTGTCTTTAACAAAATTCATATGTACTTGTCTTCGTCACTCATGTATGTGTTAAATATAAGTGAAAACTTTAGGCTAATATACTAATTATCTAAACTTTAGTCATATGTATTAAATGTGCTGTTTGTTTTCCAATAAATAAATAAATAAATAAATAAAAATATAGCCTATAACCTTCTTCAAGAGTTGGGCTATCTAATGCAAGAAGAATTTTTCAAATCCCACTTGTAGTTTCTGAGATTAGCGCGTTCAAACAAACAAACAAACTCTTCAGCTTTATATATTAGCATAGATATCCAATATATCTTGAAGATCAATATGGAAGTAATTACTAGCCCAATACACCTAGAACAATGAGCAATTCCTTTTGTCAAGTGTCTGCATTTAACTAGGTACATATAGATAGAATTTTGTCCTGCCTATCCGAAGTTTTCAACCCACATTTCTAGAAAGAAAATCGCGTCTCATTTAGGAACTGCAGAATATTTTATCAACTAAGTAAAGTCCATAGAAAATAATTTGTAACGAGAATTACCTCATATCAGGGCAGATATGAGTCTGAGCATTTATTGCTTTTAACATCTCTACAAATGTATTTAAATCTCCTTTCAAAAAATACTATTTCAGAACTGGATGTACATGGTTGTTCCGTTGAGCTGTTTCGCAGTTGATCTCATTTGGCGGATATTATCCAGAAATCGGACCAGAGTTAATATTATACGAGTAAGTAGGAATTTAATTCGTTTATTTATGCACTATGAACATGTCTATTTTAAAATTGCTTTTGTGAAATGATAATAAATGAAAAAAAAATTAGTTCTGCATTTAAATTGGCTAAACTGACATTTTGGCGTCATTCATGAAGCAGTTGTTAAAAATTTCATAACTTCTTTTTATTGGTGTCTACTTTAAAATCTCTCCAGATGGTAAGTGGCAACTACGCTTTTCATATGTAATTCATTACCAAAGCTTATCATTATCAACTTGATGAAAAAAAACCTCAAATTGTTATAATACGTTGTCGCTAGACTATGAAAGTTATTCGCTATCAAAATGGACCTTGTGAAATTAAATATCAGCACATACCAGCGACCACACAGCCTAACATACAGTTGAGTAACATTGATTTAAAGAGTAGCCTACTGAATTCAGCGCAACGTCCGATTACAAATTTGCATAATCCCCTTAGGAAGATAATGTTACCTACACGTAACAACCTACCTACAATATATTCGATTAAACGTTTTAGATTGTGATTTATAAATGAAAAGTCAGAACAGTAATGGGATTAGTGTTATTTCTTTTTTTTTTTTTATAAGTGACTAAACCCGCGTTTGACCTCAATCTCACCTGATGGTAAGTGACGATGAGGTCGAAGATGAAAGCACACGGGTTTAGGAAGGAACTGGCTCTTTATACAATATTGCCGGAACACATTACCGCCGGAGCGGTAACATTTGGCGGCAGACTTTATATAAAGGGTGGACGCTAGCCAGGCGGACCCAGAAGGGATCCTACCACCAAGCAAAGATCTACTTATAATTAAAAAGGTTTACTAACGAAAAGTCAGGACAGTAATGCTATAATTGATTATTCATAGAATCTGTAGGGCCTTAATCGCGTTGAAACGTTAGGTAGTTCTATCAGAGGTTTTAGTAACCTCAACTGCGTTTTGGTCGGGTTGCAATGGTCGTGTTTACGCGATGATTAATATTATCGGTGTGCTATAGAAAATTAAGATTAATGTCCTTCTGCCAATTCTGACATGTAAACTTCTAATTTTAGTCGAGTTTACTATACAACACCACGGATTGGCATTGTTTTAACAAACTTCACGAAAACGTAGAGCCGTGCACAAAATTATTAATTGTTGTTATGACTCTATTGCCAAGACCAAATGACTTAATCTTGCTCCAACCTTACCCACTTCATAACTCTTTAAACTTTCCAACAGAATACTCTGAAGTTAATTGGCAGTTTCCTACATTTCAGGTGACCCATATGGCGGGCAGAACAATAAGCTTGACACTTAGTTGCCCTGACGAACAATTTTCATGCAGAATGGGACAGTATGTTCTGTTGCAGTGCTTAGAGATTTCGGTTCTGGAATGGCATCCGTTTACCGTCGTCAAGGTAATTTAAGTGGTTTTAATTTCGTGTATTTGTTAAGGTCCAGCAAAACAATATTTTCAGGCAATTTTTCTAATCATTAATGACATTCATAAACAAACAAATTACTCAATTATAACACATGAAAGCAAGTCTAGTAAAATAATTATGATCGCAATTGGATTTGTACTTTTAATTGCAAAGTTTTTTAGTTAAATTTCTCCCATGCAACAGTAATCTCATAATCTGCATTAACCCGGTGTATATAACTGTCTTATGTTTTTACAATCACTTATAATTACGAAATAAATGCCTTGTTAATCAGTTTTGTATCTGCGAAGTCGAACGACTAAAAAACAGCCGATAAATTGACATATTATTTCTTTAATACAAGCCGTTGTATTCAAATTTAACTTTCAATAAAGTTTTATTCAACCGCGAGTAAGTCGATAACGTAAACTACAATTCCTTTTACATTTTGTATGAAAATAATATCGAACCCAAAGTGTGAGGGCTTGAGTTAACTATAAAAGTATAAAGGTCGCAATTTTTTAAGTCCACCAGACGGAAAGTTCGCTTAATATTATAGAGATAGCAAATTTTACTCCAAAGAAACATTCTTTTTCTAAGAATAAGAAAAGAAATAAAACCGCATTCACAGATTTTTCCACAATTTGCTTGCTTCACCCAGGAATCGAACCGACTAAAATCTAAAAATGAAGATTTCATGGTCTTCCTTTCATTAAACTTACCTAGTATTTTGTAGAGATTTCATCCCTGTGATTGACCCTAACGATCGATGCAATAAAATTACAGGGTGTAATTTTTACAGATTTTAGTCGGTTCGATTCACGGGGGCAGCGAGCGAATTTTTGAAAATCTTTGAATGTGGTTTTGTTTCTTTTGAAAAATAAATGAATGTTTCTTTGGAGTTATTAAGAGTACCTTCGCTCCAGGTGGCATTAAAAAATCCACCCTGTATAAACATGCAGGTAGTTATGATTGCCATCTTTTTGAGATTAGTTTCAAACGAGGATGCTTTCAGTTAATGATGCAGGGGCTAAATAAACTGGAGTGTAAAAATAAGATAAATTGCATCATGTAGTTAGGTTCAAATCTCACAACATAACCTTACGACTTTCATTAAAAACACATACATACTTACTAATATAAGTAAGTTACCTTGCTAATTCCGCGACATGCACTTGCACTAGTGATGCAGGATTTTCGTGCGTTGGTTCACCACCCTCACGAAGCAAAGAATGCAATGAACATATTTAAACTGGAGAGTTATATTAGTTGTCATGGATTTCCGCAAAGTAACGCCTGATTCAATCAATTACAAGCCTACTTACCAAAAAAATGCATTGGCGTGCTATGCTATCGACTTTATACGACTAAGTCATGCTTAACGGCCTCCGTGGCTCAAATGGTCAAGAGTTTGCCTGCGGAGTGAGAGATCCTAGGTTCGAGTCCTAGACAAGTTAAGGAAACGAACTTTTCTTGCTGACTCGGGTCTGGTTGAATACAATACGCATTCCGCTGTGTGGTGTGGTTTTCTATAAAACAAGCTTAGATCTTACTTTGGGGCCACATAATAAATAATAAATAAAATCCCCAGACAATCACACCAACTACATGGCCCCAAACTAAGCAGAGCTTGTGATATGGGATACCATGTAGCGAACTAGGGGGGAACCTAGAATATAAATACATATAAATAGACGCCCAGACCCGGGATATTTTTTTTTCTTATTCCGTGCGGGAATCGAACTCGCGGCCACTGGCGTCTGAGGCAGACACTGTTATCCCATCACCAAAGTGGTCATCATAATAGGTTGAAAATTTTGGCACTTATCTAATTAATTAATGATTGTAATAAATAATTATTACGACAGGTGCCAACTCCCACGCAGCCTGAAATCTTAGTTTGGATTCGAGTGAAAGGCGACTGGACGGAAGCCTTAGAGAAGCTCTTAATTGAAAGAGAACCTAGAAATTTGAGGTAAATTAAAAATTCTATAAAAAAAGCTTTTTAGATGATGCTATGGTTCTATTTGTAAGTTCTTTTAAGAAACAGAGTATTTTTTCAAAGGGTAGCCGAATTCTTTATTAGATTCTACGTGTAAAAATGTTACTTATAATAAATATATCAAATATAAATTAAATATCATTCGTAATTAGTAAATAACTTACATGTTAAAATAAATAGAAAAGTGCTTGACGCTCTTGAAATTAATGAAGTGTGTGATTGGCTAGTTTTATGTTTGTTATTATCACTCTCCCTGCCATGGGATCCGCCGGCGACCCCCACTAATTCTTGTTCCGCAAGCCAAAGCACTTTTGTAACTGTTTAGTTAGGAGGCCATGGGGTCCGCCGGTAGCCCCCAATTATTTTCTTTCCGCACGCCACGCACAATTTGTATAGTTATTCATTAGCACGCCACCCTTTTATTATGACAGTTAGCCGCCGGCCGCCCCCACGGCCTGTCGTGTGCGTTTTTCCCGCGTTTTTACATCGATCGCGAAACTCGATCTTCTTTTGATAATGTCCGACGACTCAGATTTCGATCCCGACTTTATACCCGAGTCGGACGATAGTGAATTAAGTTCGGACGACGATGAATCGACGAGTAACAGTAATGCTAACTCCGATGGTGATACTATGACGCCGCCGAACCGCGGCGCTGGCGCCGGCGGCGGCGCCGCGCCGGCTCATCTCAACGTCCAGTTCAACGTGCGCAGACGTCGAGTAACGCAAGTTGCTGGTACCCGCCAACTGGAACCCGTCAGCAAGAATTTCCTTTTACTGGCACTCCTGGTGTGAAAAACATCCCCCAATTGTGTGAGACTGAATTGGATTATTTTCTTTTGTTTGTTGACGAAGAGATTATCAACTTGATGGTGACAATGACTAATTGTTATGCAGTAAAGACCAAAATAACTACAACTTTGCGACGTTCGAGTAGACTGAATGACTGGAAAGATTGTGATCAACAAGAAATGAAAAAATTTATTGGCTTATTGATGTGGATGGGCCTGAAAAAGCTGCCTAAAATTGCAGATTACTGGAGTCGTAACCCGCTATATGAAAATAAAGTGGCTGGATCTACTATGAGCCGAAATCGCTTCGAGTTGTTACTGCGTTGTTGGCATTTCGAAGATACCTTTTTTGCCGAGACATCACGCACAGATAAGTTGATCAAAATAAGGCGTTTAGTTCAGTTGATCACAACCAAATACCAAAATTTTAAGACTCCTGATGAATACCTGACAGTCGATGAGACCATGGTTGCGTTCCGTGGGCGTATAAAGTTCTTGCAATATATACCAGGTAAAAGGCACAAATACGGTATCAAGCTTTTTAAAATATGTGGAGACGACGGTTATACGTTTGATTTAATTGTATACGAAGGCAAAAAGGGTCCTGAGCGCCAACAGAATTTATCCAAAAACGTGGTGATGGAATTGAGCACTAAGTTCTTAGATGCTGGCCGAAGCATCATTACTGATAACTATTATACGAGCGTAGATTTGGCCGAGTCTCTATTACAACATTCCACGCATTTGATAGGCACCGTCAGAAAAAACCGGAAAGGGTTACCCAAGAATGTAGTAGGCGAGAAATTGAAGAAGGGAGAATTGGTTGCGATGGAAAACGAAAAGGGGATTTTGGTATTTAAGTGGAAGGATAAGAGAGAAGTGTTGGCCTTGTCTACTAAACACAAAGTGGGATTTGTCACTGTTACAAGCAAGCGCAACAAAAATAAATGTTCTCTGAAACCTATAGCAATTGCGGACTACAATAAGCACAAATGCTCAATTGACCTTTCTGATCAGATGGGAAGCTACTGCAACCCATCACGACGTAGCATTCGTTGGTTCCAAAAACTCGCAGTAGAATTGATACTGAACACATCTGTCATAAATGCTTTTCTTGTTTACACGGCACATAAAAGAGTGAAATCCAAACGCTACACTATAACAAAATTCAGAGAACAACTAAGCATACAGTTATTGGGTTTATATCAGGAAAGCACCAACGTTGCAGAGAATCGCGAAGCAGTAGAGCATAAGTTTGGGAAAAATCCTATAGCTGACCATCGTAATCGGATCATACGGCGTAAATGCATTCATTGTTACCAACTACTGCGCTTGCAAGGTAAAACAAGTGTTGAAGCCAAAAAGCTAACCAAAAAGACAAACACTGTCTGCCTTTTATGCCCCACTAAACCCAGTGTTTGCGCAGAGTGTTTCGCGACAATACACACGACAAAGTAATTTTTTGAACATTATTATGTGTTTTTCAAACTTTTTATAATAACTAACACAAATAAATACATAAATACTCTACTTATGCTGTTTTTATTTATAATTTTCTCAGTCTCATAAAAAACATATTATTGATCCTACTGACTTGCTTTTTTTTTTAATTTGTAGTTAAGTTCACGCTGACGCCATAACACATATTGAATTTTCCGTATTAGCCAGCCAGCAGGTACAAAATCTGTTTGAATTTGGGAGGTCAAGGCGGATCCCACGGCGTACTGAAACAATTTTTGTTGGTCCCGCCGGCAGACCCCATGGCTTCCTGGAACCATTTTATCTTGTAATTCTCGGCCTATTTATTGCAAAAACTTGGGGTACGCCGGCGACCCCCGTGGCCTCCTGAACTAAAAAATCATTATACTTTGCCGGCAGGGAGAGTGTTATGAATGAATACTATCTCATTATTGTAATTGGTTAGTTTTATCTGGAATTGAACGAAAGTGTGGGATTGGTTAGTTTTATGTTTGTAAGTTTTCTTAATTACATAACAATGCCTGTATGTACTATTTCATTATTTTTACTATTCTATTTCCATTCATGAGCAGTGTGACCAATGAGTTCTGTGTTTTAGGGAGTAAAAATGGTCAAATTTAAGAAAAAAAAAACGTGTTTAAAGTATTAGGTTAGTAATCGATTAAATTACCGATTCTAAGCCTCCTGTAAAATTTTGGACACCGATTGAAAAAAATACCTTGTATGTAGAGGTTAAAGCAAGTTAATATACCTACAGGGTTAATTGTAGAGTTCCAGAATATTTTCTTTCATAGGTATCTTATTTTAATTGGATTGGTTATTATAATAATTAATTGAATAAACCTATGAATATTGGGTTGGTTCTTTAGGCGTAGGAAGGTAACTATAGTATTTAAAAATACTTTCACTGCTTGATAAAGCACGTTCACTTGACGAGTGTACGATTTAGGTATTATCCTTTAATGCACGCCATTGTACAGTAATGGTGCGTACAGATTTCTGTAATGGAACTTGTAATGTTACATTCTGCGCACCACACGTCCAAATACGCAACGTGCGCAGAATGTTACATTACTATACTACTAGCAAGTAGCAATCTGTACGCACCATTACAGTAGTTTCATTGAGTCAGTCGTTCATTAATAGTATATTATGTAACAAGTGAGCGAAGTTACTAATTACAGTCGAGGCTGAGATTTGATTACGCTTAATAATGAGCCGAGACTGTAATTAGCAACGCTCACGAGTTATATACGACGTTTTTCAACACACTTGTGAGTAAAAGACAGACATACGTGGTCATAAAATAACAAACACACTTGATAACAAAGCTGTGAATTGTGATTGAAGAATGGCGCCGAACTTCGCGCATGCGCGTAGGTTTTTTTTTCCGCCAAATGTGTCAATGGCTGTATAGCATATACAGCCTATTTTACATGAAAATATTTAATTTGGAGTGGTAAATCCAAATATTTTAATATTTTGTAACAAATTATTGTAAATTGTGAATAATTTGTTTCACATACAATTTTGTTTAACTAATATAAGGCGTAAACATTTAAAAATGTATATGGATTTGAAGTGGTATAAAACCTCTTTGTTGTTTCTGAAAAAAAAATTAATGTATAACCCGGATCAATAAAATATGCTCTGTTTACTCGCATTTAATTTGCACAAAGGTACAATTCAACTTTGTAGGATTCATTATATTATGCACTAGGGCATAATATATTATGCACGCGTGACTTATAGCCCAGTTTATAGTTCTAAATTCAATAGAATAAGGCTTACTTTACGAGCAAGTGTGTTGAAAAATTATTTATTGTTTTAAGATAGGATAGACGACAAAGAAAGCGATAATTGCAGAGTAAATAAGTAAAAATTTTCAAGAAGTAGGTATATTAAAGTACATATACATATAATAAGAGCGAATTGATGAAAATATTGATTATAAGTAATATTATTAATATGAAATAATACAAATCATAAAATCATTTCATTCAGACCATGGTCCATAATTTGTTAGTAACATTTTAACTTAACCTATTATTAGTACATATACAAAAAAAGAAAACAATAAAATAAATTAAATTAAAACCCGGTGTGTAACTGCACCCAATGACACAACACAGGCGAGTCCCACCGTTCCACAAACACGCTCAGGATTCTGTTGGAGGTACCGTAAAATAGCACTATTATATTTATACCATACCTACTCTAAAAAGCTTATTTTATTCACGCAAAACAGTGAATAAAAAGGCCTTTTATTCACTGTTTTGTTTTTATTCACTGTTTTGGTGTTTGAATTTAGAACACAAAAATATATTAGATCTCCATTTCAATGCTTACACAAACTCCTTGCGCTAAGATTCGAAATTCAAACTCTTTAGTGCAAATAAATTCTCGAGATTTGATTGGTCGATATTTGCGACAAGTAGTTTGGCATTAGATTAAAAACTGTTTTGTGTTCTTTGCTGCCATAATAGAAACTAAATATTGTTTCACAAGTTGACCACCCTAATGATAAGAAAATTACGCTAAATTTCAGTCAATGATCTAATTTTAATGTCCATTTCAATTAATGTACATAACATTTCTTATTTCTTGATTAAATTTCTATTTTCGCTTAAATTATGTCTTTTTCTCGTAGTCATGGTATAAAGTATAGTATGCAACTCCTGAATAAAGTACGAATTTATATCGAGGGCCATGAATCACTCGCATCGCTCAGGATTCTAACAGTTGAATCACTCGCTGCGCTCGTGATTCAATCATCATAAATCACTCGCATAATATACTATTATTTCATGGTTTAATTATGCTTTTTTTCAGGATTTTAATCGATGGGCCCTTCTCTAGTCCCATGCAAAGCGCCAGCACAGGGGACGTCTCAATTTGTGTAGCGGCTGGAGTTGGCATCACACCTTTTGTTTCGATTCTACATCACATGTTGCAGTGAGTATACCTCAGGCCTAATAATATATTGATTTGTGGATGTAGGTTAGAAAAGAAAATTAAACAAATGTCGCTTGCGCAAAAATCGTAAATAACCCACATTGGTAAAAACTGCTTGGGGAACATTTAATTCCACCTTTGAAGCTAAATTAAATACTGTTTAAAAATAAATTTAAATACTTAAATAATAAGAATGGACAATGTAAAAAACACAATTAATAAAAAGATACATGTAAGTACATGGCAGCTGCGTAAAATAAACTAAGTCTCACTTTTACCTCCACGCCCATAATTGCATTCTATAGGGTCTTTCAATAAGGACAAGTCGATTTCAAAATGGAATAAACCAGGCTGTGTGCCTTAACTAAATTATTCTTTTATTTGAAAGACCTATTCATGCCATTTTGTTTTGATTATATCATTCAACTGCCTGCCGCGTCTTCGAACACTGGCACAAATCTAAGAGGTCCAATTTTCAGCGGAGTGTAATCGCCCAACCTTAGTAACCAACTCACAACTCACGTCTGCATGAAATAACCCTACCGTTTATGCAAAATGTCCCTTGTTTTGTGCCGTCTTGCTGGAAACGCATGTTATACATAACCATATCGTAAAAAAATATATAACGTAGGTTAAAAATGATAAAAATGGATGTGCCTGTTGATTGTTGTCGAAGACGTAACGGGCAGTTGAACGATGTTTTAATGAAAACAAAATGGCATGAATTATTGGTACATAACATACGTACACAGCCTGTTTTATTCCATTTTGAAATCGACCCGTTCTTATTGAAAGACCCTATAGAACGCAATGTTTTTGCTTATTTAAAAATTTATAGCAGCAATGATACAGATATTTTCCTTTATTTTTAGAAATCCAAGAAGTCGATACCCAGGAAGAATACACCTACTATGGATAGTCAGACACGATGAAGAAGTGACTTGGCTCGCAGAATTAGCTACCAGCGTCCTCACTCAACTCAGAAATCATAATCGCCCCGATAGGTTCAATCTAGAATTCTATATTACCAAAACAAATTCAAATAAGAAAAGTAGTCAAGAAATTCCTAATACTCATACGGTTGTCATCAATAAAAATGGCACCTTAGATCATTTTGTTAGTCATAATGATAAAATATTTTGTGATGAGGAGAAAGCGACGTTATTAACACCTAAGTTGAAAAGAATGTCTTCAATCATAAAAGAAAATAAATGTGTTTCTTATAAAGACGAAAATTATGATATAAGTAAAGAATATCCTATATTAGGATGTAGAGTAAGAAATGGAAGACCACATTGGGATAAAGTTTTTGGATATTGGGTACATCTTTATCCAGGGTGAGTAGATTGGAACATTTTTTTATCTAATTTATTATGAAATTCGACTTCACGCCCAATCTCATCGGATGGTACATACGTAGTATAATTTAATGAATTCACAAGATACTTACGACGATTCCCGATTTTTATCGATGCTGTTACAAGCACCATGATCGCGGACTGAGCATCATGGGCTTGTGACACTATTAAAATATCGGACGAGCGAAATAAAAATCGGAAATCGTGGTAAGAATCCCGTGAATTCATTAAATTATAGTGAAAATAACCGCTATAGTTTAAAACAGTCATACATAGTATGTTGCAATGAGCTTCAGGAGGAAGCGCGTAGATCGAGGAAAGAACTTACTTTTCATACAACACCGCTATAACGTCATCGCCAAAGCAGATATATGAAGTCAGATTTTGTATGAATCTTCATCATCATCATCACAACTCTTTGTAATGAGCCCACTGCAGGGCATGAGGTTCTCCCCTGGGTGATGAGGAGGTATAGGCCATAATCCACCAAGCTGGCCCAGTGCTGGGTAGTGGATGTCAGAATTTTCAGGGCGCCTAGATGGCTTCTGAAAAACCTTTACGACTACTGTATACAAGTATTCAGCACCCGGGACCGACTGTTTAACGTGCCCTCCGAAGCACGGAAGTCGTCGTGAGATATGAATGGTCGGCGGTGACCCATCCAAGTAACGACCGCGCCGAACTTTGCTTAACCTGTGATATCGTATGATACACGCAGTAACCACGGCACCACGACGACTTCCTTGTAATTTGGGAAATAAAGTATGAAGCTTGCTCGCTGCCAATTGGACCCTGGAGCGGTATTATAATTAAACAGCAATCTCTTGGATCTCTTGATTCCGCCTTCTCTGACACTCTTACTCAGGGAAGGTAAGGATATTCTGAAATGCTATTAAAAATATTTCTATTAATCATCATATTTGTAATGAACCCACTTTGGCAGTGGGTGAAGAGGAGGCTTAGGCCGTAAACCAACACGCTGGCACAGTGCTGGTTAGTGGATGTCAGAATTTTCAGGGTGCCGAAATAACTTCTGACAAACCCTCACGACTTCTGTATACAAATATACAACACCGAAATCCGGAGGCCACGTTAAGCAGTCGGCTATTTCTACTGATTAATGATGATTATTCTTTTTCCAGACAACATTTAAATCTGTACTGCTGCGGACCAAAGAAATTAATTAAACTATTAAAATTGAAATGTAATCAAGCATCCAGTATGACTAGGACATCGTTTACATTTATTCATGAAGGCTTTGCTTAGTGTAAATGTATAATAAATTATTGCATTTTGCCATTATTATATTTTATTTGAATAAAACCTGTTGAAATAGACCCTGAAATCTTTGTAGTTAGAGTTTTTTTTTCAGTGCCTACGCCCGCGTCTGACTTCCATCTTACCTAAACATAATAACTGAAGATGAGGACGAGGATGAAGTGAGGATGACAGCATACGGGTTTAGAAACCAATGACTAAAACGAAATGACTTTACATAAAAAATCCAGGAACTCCACATATTTGGCGGCAAATTTTAAATGAAGGGTGGTCGCTAAACCGGTGGGACCTAGTAGGCGCCAAACAAAGGAGGATTACTTACTTACTAACACTTTCGAATACACGCCTGTTTGGTACATAATCAATTAATTTTAAAATACCTTTACGATGAGCTAGATAAATGAAAAATAAATAATAAAATCCCCAGAAAATCACAACTACCTACATGGCCCCAAAGTAAGCATAGCTTTTGTTATGGGATACCATGAAGCAAACATGTAGGACCTAGAATATAAATACATAAATAGATAAACACCCGGACATGGAACATTTTTTTTCTTGATCCGTGCGGGAATCGAACCCGCAACCACTGGCGTCTGAGGCAGATAGGTTTACCCCATCGCCAAAGTGGTCGTCAAATGTTATTAAAGTTGATGTATAAAGGTCCAAAACACTATATTTTTGAAAAACATAGCCACAAGTTTAACCACAAAATACATAAAAGGTGACCAATTTAAACTAACTTTTAACACTGTGAAATTATAACTATCTGGAAGCATAATTTTAACACACAGGAAAATTGGTGGTAGATGCCATCTATATTCCCTTTCAAGAACGAAGTAAGTACTTTTTATTTATTAATAACTAGGTAGGTACATCAAAAGAATTGTAGGTGGCAGCATTACTCAAAAACATATTTCTTGAAATTATAAAGATACGAAACTAATTTGATATCTGGAACTTTTGAAATAGAGTCTATTTTACTCGTGACGAAAATAAATACAAGAAGGTATTTAACGGACAGACATTTTCAATCCATTATTTTATTGGACGTTTAAGTACAGGCAAAGCAATATTATTTGAACGTAGCCCATTCAAACAAATTAACTAACAAATTAAATTATATTCGTTTCGATATTAATAACTAATACCCATCAGCACCTCACCATCAGTGCTAATGTCTTATCAGCTTATTTTTTAGTTCTTATCAGTAGTTACCCATCTGCACCCATAAACACCTATGAGAAGCCATCAGCACCTATCAGTACCCATCGGAACCCTATAGCATCTCTCAGCATCCTTCATTACCCATAAGCACCTATCAGCACATCTGAGCACCCAACCTATCAGTACCCAACAGCATCTATCAGCAACCATCATTACCCATCAGCACCTATCAGCATCCATCAGTTACAATCGTCACCTATCTGTAACTATCAGCACCCATCAGCATCTATCAGCACACATCAAAAAGAACACCTCTATAATATACAACTTTGCATAGGTGTTCTTTAATACTTATATAATATATATCCCATAACTTTGAGGTTTTGTTCCTTACTTAAAAAATAATACTTTTTGCCAAAGAATATGTGGTTCAAAAGTGCATACTTTCCAAGATATCCTCGGTCTTAATATAATGAGTTCATAAATTATCACCCGTGTAAAATCTCATCCACTCAATAGACGCGTGTCACTGAAGTCATACAATAAACAACAAAAACATTTTAAACGTTGAGGAATGTTGCATACATTATACACCGCAAAACGTCGCAAACTGTACCTACCTGTGCATAGCGATAAAAAAGGAGTAGAAAAAGCCACGTTGTCATACTTCGCATAAAGTTATTTTTGACTTAATTGAATTATTTTGCATGAAAAATAAAAACAAAAGAAAACTACTACTCCATAAAACATTCCTTTATTTTAGGAAAAATTAAAACTGTATTCAAAGAGTTTTCAAAAACTCGCTTCTTCACCCAGGAATCGAACCGACTTAAATCTAAAAATTAAGATTTCATGGTTTTCCTTTCAATAAATTAACCTAGTATGTGAGAGAGATTTTATTCTTGTGATTGGCTCTAACGAACCACACAATAAAATTACAGGCTGTCATTTTTACAGATTTTAGTCAGTTTGACTCCCAGGTGAAACGAGTCAATTCTTGATAATCTTTAAATGCGGTTTTATTTCTGTTCAATAATAAAGGACAGTTTCTTTGGAGTAAATTTTGCTATCTCTATTATTTAGAGTACTTTCCCTCCAGATGGCATTAAAAATTACACCCTGTATATTTATCGATAGGCACCTATCAGTATCTACGTTGGAATTGATGTGGAGAGGCAGCCCACAAGAAGTGATGCGTTAATATTAACCCTGTATACGTACGTATAGAATAATAATCCTCCTTTTGGTTTCGTCGGGTAATTACGAAAGAAAAGATTTATCGCAAAAAAATTATAGGTAAGTATGCTTTTTTTGCACTTGTCTCATCATCATCATCACAACTCCGTGTAATGGGCCCACTGCAGGGCATGAGTCTCTCCTCTGGGTGACGAGGAGGTTTAGGCCATAATCCACCGAGCTGGCCCAGTGCTGGGTGGTGGATGTCAGAATTTTCAGGGTGCCGATATGGCTTCTGACAAACCCTAACGACTACTGTATACAAGTATACAGCACCCGGGACCGACAGCTTAACGTGCCCTCCGAAGCACGGAAGTCGCCGTGAGAAACGAACGGTCGGCGGTCACCCATCCAAGTACCGACCGCGCCGAACGTTGCTTAACCTGTGATATCGTAAGATACACACAGTAACCACGGCGCCACGACTGAAACCACGTGGTTTTCAGTGAAATACGTTTGCGTTTTCAACTTTTTACCAATTTAGATTTTTTGTTGTTCGAGGATAAATTTATTCTTAAGTTCGAGGATTATTTCCATTTAGGCTGAAGTTCTGCAAGTAGTTCTAAAATTTTCTTCAATATTTTAGATGAAGCATCTCCCGCCCGCACCCGTTCCCCGCTTTTTAGTTCCGGTCCCGGGGCCTAGTTAGCGTCCTAGTGCAAAATCGGCGAGACGGCCATCTATACTTTAGTACTTATTTTCATCTATGGTACTGAATTGTATCGCACCGCCGCCGCCGTCTTTATTATATTATATTATATTAGAAAAAATAGAACGGTATAAGAAAAAAAATATCCACATAAATTATTTTTATGCTACATTACCAATATTATGACAAGTTTTTGTAAGTATAAGTTTGATATTCTTATAGAATATCGGAAAACCACTTAAAATTTTCATCTTTTTCGTAATTTTTTATGATCGAGTAAAGTTTTTAGTATCGTGTTTTGATCCAGATATTTATAAAATATAATAAACAAACTTCAACATATATTTTTATCCGATCCAGACAAACAATATTGGCCGGTTGTAATGAGTTTGAAAACGCATAGATTTCGTGAATGGGGTCCTTAACAACTTGGCGTGTTGAAAATTAGCCCTTTTAAGATGGATGACCAAAATTCAGCCAAGTGATTTAAATTTGGTACAGTTTTGGATAAAGTAATAAAACAAGTAGGTCATGGTAAATTATCTGTCATGACGGAAAAACCACTCAAGCAAAATTTTACAATTTTTTTTTATTTATTTCAATTACAAGGAAATAAAATCCTTTGTGGCACATCGCCGGGTGCTGCCGCACCACGCTCGCTTCACTCGCTCGGCTCGCGCGTAAATATAAATATCATAAATCTTATAATAAAATAAGTTCCGTGTTAATGTTTTAATATTAAAAAAATATATATCGGTTTTTATATAAAAACTATTAAGTATCTTCTTTTATGAACGACTATTCAATACAATCACAACACCCTAACCAAACATCATAAATTTAACAATATCCAATTTAACTAAATGGCTAAACAAGTTTAGCCAACTGGTTAAACGTTGCGATCAACGACTTGACAAATTGTCCTTAAGCCAGTTGAAACGGCCTAGGTGTCCAATTGAGCGGCTAATTTAATCAGTTGGCTACGACATATACATTACTGGATATATTAACGTTCAAAAAAGCGTAAAAACGCTGCATCCTCGCCTTAATAAGCGTCTAACTATTTCAGCCAGTATCACGTGTTGGAATAGACACGGTATAAGAAGTTAGGGTCAAGAAATTATTGGCACTGCAAGTGATGCGCGACGAAGACCGGACAATCAGTTAAAAGGATTCAAATATCTGAATGTAAGTGAGGATTACAGCTTGAGGGACATATTATTTTTCAAAGGAATTTTAATATACTTATGGGCCTAATGTCATTGAAGGATGTAGAATTAATAAGTATCTCACTTTAAGAAGAGGTCTAACTTTCGCATTTTTCGCTTCTTGGAAAAAATTGCCTTCCAATAATTTATTGTCATTGCAATCAGAGTACCTAAGTACTAGGAAGAGCCAATAAAATCATATCCCTTGTAACTTGTAGCGTTACATTTTAACTGAAGAATTATCTTGCCAACGCTGTATTAGTAAGTGGTATGTGTTACAGAGATCTAAAACGTTGAAAGACTTAAAAGTTAGTTTAACACCTCTATTGGACAACATTTGTTAAGTTGTGCAGAAGAAAACCGAAAAGCTCTAAATAGATGTCGGTTCATACGCTTGACTGCATGCATCGAAAAGATATTGAATCGTTCTTTACGTGGTTTTCTTTAGGCATTAGGCATTTCTAATGACTTTAAACTTCGAAGTCAAGTGATTGGACACCTCAGTGTCTGAATATTGACAATATTTGACAGTGAATGATTGACATACGTCGAAGATTCACTGACTGACTGACGTGTATTTGTTTTGACTTTTGACTTGTGTGTGTAATTTCTTTCTACTGTTTGCCATTAAACTTAAAGAAGAAGAAGAAGTTTTATTTAATGTAAAAGACTAATGTTTTGCTAAACAAAAACGTCAACAAAAATCCAAGAGTAAAAGAATTTCATATAAATTAAACTCATCATGAATAGACTGTGTATGAGCCAGTTAGAAGCTATCCAAAAAATAACTGAAAGTACCGATGGGGGTGATATAATTTATCAGAGTTTTGTTAAAAAGATAGCCAAAAATTATTTTCAAGTTAAAGCAATAATCCAGGTGAAGCTACTTTTTATAAATATCTTACTTAAAGTTTTACTGATTCAGAACTATGCACTTAAAAATTTATTATTCTCAGGACATATTAGAATGTAGGGAATCAATGGAAGCTTTAAATGAACTAAATGAAAAGGGACGAACGAGAATAGCACAATTTCGGGAAGAATTAGAAAACTTGGAGTTACATGCGAGAGACAGCGGTGACCCTAAATATTTATTAGAGTTGGAAGTACAAAGAAACCAATTAACAAGGTGAGATATTAATAATTTTCTCTTATCACAGTATTTTTTTAATAATTTGCACACTTCTAATATCACCAAATATTTTGTTACAGTCTGTTGAAAGAGTTCAAAAATGCTAATATAACTAGCATGTTTGCTATTGAAAAAGCGCAAAGGTCTGACTTGTTAAAACCAGAGACTGAAGAATCAACTTTAAGAAATAGATCCAAAAATGTTGAGAAAGATGGTTTGCTTAAAATGTCCTCAGGTATGTGTAAAGTCTATCTATTCAAATTACTTGAAGACAATTCCATGCATGTTGTAAGACACAAATTTTTTGAATACTTAGGCAGAGATTTAAAGGTGACATAACATATAATGATTGAATGAACTTGGCTGTAAGACTCTGTCTGAATCCTCTTGCAGAGTTGCAACCTTTTATGTCCCTTTTATTTCAAGTATCCATAGCTGCCCAAGAAACCAAGATGCAGATTTATGTGGAAAAATGCAATTTTATTAATTTAAAAATCAGGTTTTATAATTATTATTATTATTATGTGTTTATGCTTTACATTCACCTTAGTCAAAAAGACTAAGGGTTAAAGATGGAACATCTATGCGAGCTTTTGGCTAAGACATGATGCTTATAACTGAATTATATTGAGAGAAATTTTCGCACAAGTCGGCAAGTGTTCATTATAACTGCTTTTTGCAGCTGTATGAAAGATAGTGGATGCATTTCTAATAGTTTAAGTTTATTATTATTATTTATTTAAAAAGAAAAACAGTTTACAATATTTAGAAACATACCTTAAATCTTATTGTAGTATTATTAATTATAATACTACAATAAGTAATATACCAAATTCCTTATCTAAAACTTTAACAAGTGGCAGATTTAAATTATTTACTTGTTTTAAAAAATTTATGAACTCGGTATTTTTGATCTTAGTGTGGATTTTGCATTTGCACTGTTGCAAAAACTTAAATTATACAGGGTGTTCGGCACAAAGTTGAACATACGAAAATGGGGGGCAGGTGGGGTGGTCAGTTAACTAACCAGCACAAAACATTTTGCCACAAGGATTTTTTTTAATTAATATTTTTCTTATATTTGGATTTTTTCGCTTATGTACTATTTATTTTTTCAAGGACAGGTACTTTTTTCTTTATTTTTAGGGTGATTGGTAGGTCCTTTTAAAATTTAAAAATGCACATTGTACATTGCTAGAAATAAAGTTATATACCCTCAAACATAAAAAAGGGCAAAAAAAATTTTTAAACTAAAAAAAAATAAGAGTCATGGATGACTTCTGAATTGCGTCTAGATAAGTCATTTTCCTTTTTATTTAACTGATATAAATATACTTTAAATATTATAATCAGCTATTTATGATACAACTTGAATAAACTATTTCTGTTGTTGTTATTAATTAATATTAAGGTTTGAGTTATTAGCTTGTTAATTTTGAATTATTAGCCAAGCACTAAGTGTTGAATAGATGCTTGAGTGAACAAAATTCTAATTTGGTTATCAAAAACAATTATTAGGTATAGGTAGTAAGAAAAGCCTATCGTTTTTTAAATTTGCATGATCCTCATTTTTAAGTTTCATCTTGTGAATGATTGTCCAGTAACAGTTTAGTCACCAACATACAAAAAGTAATCAAAGTCACATAATCTGTATAAATTTCTTTGAATTCAACAATTATAATTTCCTTTCAGGTGTAACAGAGCAACTGCTTTCAATAAGTAGACAACTAGCAGACACAGCGCAACGGAGTCAAGACACTCTTGACACCTTAGTGTCTTCTAGTTCTACAGTTCATGTAAGACAGTATATTGTTTCTCTTTTTCATTGATTTTGTATTTTCTCCTCATACATTTGAACTATGATTTTTTTTTCTTTTTCATTAGCAATAAAAAAAATATGTATTGAGACCAATTGACATTTAATCATTCTATAGTTTTAAATTTACATGATTTAATATTTTAAATAACAGCATTTTCAAGCAGATTTTATTGCATTGATTGAAATTTCATATTTTGTGAAACATTGTAACAAAATAATTGTGAGAAAATTAGAAATAATCTTATTTTAAAAAAATATTGTTTTCCTTGTACTATCTAAACAAAAGCATTTTTTTTATTCCAGGGTACTCAATCTGAACTTCAAAATACAGCTGGAACCATTTCAATGTCAGGAAAATTATTAAAGAAGTACGGCAGAAGAGAATTCACAGACAAAGTCATAATGTTTTTTGCTTTTCTCTTCTTTTTAGCTGTCTGTCTTTACATTGTTCAGAAAAGATTGTTTTAAATAGACATTGATTAATTTTAGGCAATTTTTTATTTATTTAAAATTAAGTTATTGTATATAATACTTTTTATACGGAATGAATATTTTGTTGGTTATATTGTTCTTAACAATGCTGCCATTGTATATTATGTTTTAAAATATTACTTTTTATAAAACATTAAATAAAATGTGTAATGGAGGAATGTTAAATGGAAAATGAATTTGTATAATAATAATTCATGGAAACAATATTATAAATATAATGAATATCACTTTTTTCAATGTCTTGTCTTTTTTTATTTTATTTAGAAATAAACCGTTCTTTAAAATGTGTATCAGTAGCTCAATCACTACAGATTTTGAACAAAAATAACTTAAGAAACGTCTCCATCCTTTTTATTTACATAGTAGGTACCTATTCTCGATACTTAAGCTCATAGTAAAATATAGACCTACTAAAGCTAATTTAAATGTTAATAGCTATGATACTTTAAAATATATCAGGTGGAATGTTCCAGTTCCAGTTATTATTACCCTGGATTTGTACCTAAAACAAAACTATTTGGCATTTGAAATAATCAAGCTGGTAGTGGACAAACCATTTTCTAATCAATTCAATTCAATCCCTTCATAAAGTTAAGAGAAGTATTAAGAAGACATTATGCAAAATCTAGACACGCGGCAGCAAGTCAAGCCAAGTTCAAGCACCAAGTGCCATTTTACGAATCACTTGATGCCACTTTTGACCTTCTATAACTTAAAACCTCTTCAACGTTAACACACAAAGCTACGTGTGTTTAATTATATCCATTAGGACACGTAGAAGCCCAAATTCATGATGCTAGCTCAAACGGTTATAATGATATGAAGATCAAAAAGCCGTAAATTTTAGTAGTGACTGACTGATTTATGGTACCTAAATCTAACATACTTCCAGATGACCAAGAAGAAAGAAGGAAAAAGGAAAAAGTCAAATAAGAAAAAAAAGGCAAAAAATAAGTGTTGTCCTTATACAAAAAAACTTTATTCGTTTAGTTCCAAAATTTTAGTTTTTTTTATTCCGATAGATGTCTCTGTACGTCGATCAAATGGCGCATAACTTAGGCTTATTATTCCTTCAATCATCCTCACTTTCGCAAATTCGTAAATACAAATTACTGGGATTCCTTTCTAGTACTGTACTATATCGCCACTTGTGAATTAATTAATATTCTTTCGTTCAATACCTCATTTGGTTGCGGCTCTTTTAGGTTAATTTGTCAATTGTTTATTAGGTTTAGGACTGTAAGAATAAGATTCATATGTCATTAAAATACGAAGACACAGAAATATCAATCAAGTATAAAATAGTATTCCTTTCTTTAATTAAAACACTTTAGTTTAAAGTAAGTAGTACGTTTTCTTGGCAGTCAAAGTAATTTTTTCTTTTTAAAAAGTATTTCTGTATTTTAATAGAACTGTCGCATAATGAGTTGTACCGTAGAGTTAATGGTGGCTGATACACTTGTGTTACACCGTATTATTCCAGTGCCTCTTGATGGGAGCTAATTATTCCATTTGCTTGGATTTTCTTTGTTTAATTCGGTTGATACTCAACAAGCCAATAGGGTGCGAGCGACTATAGTCAATTATGATTGTCTGAACTGGGAAGATTTAGGTTAGACACCTAAATCTTCCCAGTTCAGACTTGCTCGGAAAGTGGCGATCCTTTCGGATCGGAGGAAGACTATGTTAGAGCAAGCATGCTTCAATCGACCACTTGTGAAGCGGTTTCTGAATTAATGGCTGCAGGAGTTTTTGTCCTATTAAAATTGAAGTTTATCAAGATGGCGTTCTACGTAGCTAGAATGAAGATAATAGCACAAAAATAAAAACCAGGCAGCGGAAACGCAAGAAACAACATTAAATCTCAGTACCTGCCTAGTACTCTTTACAAAAAGTAATGATATCCCACCAAAAACATAAATGTAAAAAGGGAGAGCCAAGTTCAATACAAAAATCATGCTTGGCTGTGGGCTTCGCCGCAAAAAGAATGGAGATTTAAAAGAGTGCCAAGTTCTGTGCAAAATCGAAATATGTATTTATAGGAACTAAATAACATTATGAACAACTTTTAAACTCTATTTCTTTGCTTTATTGAATACCTATAGGTACCTAACAATTGCATCTTATTAAAAATGTGATATCTTAAAGTAAGTTAGATTTGACTTGGCCAATTTTTATTAGAATTAAAATGTTGAATAACTTTATAAAATGACTGATGTAATATCAACTGTTACCGTACCGACAGAGACAACGTTCTCAGCCCATTATCTCATTTACATAGTACGGCGAAGCAAAAAGGCCGCGGAACCCCCCCCGCGTGCGCATGCTTAACTCCTACCTACGGTTTTATTGACGCGGCTATTAGTCATTTATTTATCTGCTGCGAATGCAGGCAATCTTCCAAAACGTGGTTCCGATGTACCTATTGATCGTCTTTGGCCATTTTTGGAGACTAGAAAAGGGTGGGTATATTCTTGGCTTTTACTTCTCATAGACTTACCTACTTCTCATAGAAAAACTACCTCATGATTATGCCACTTGAAACTGAGTCTAGTAATTTGTGCATAAAAAATAAAATATTATTTTTCATCGTTTTACAATTACTTATTTAAAATAAGTAGGATAGGTAAGTACCCAACAAGCAAAAACGTCATATAAGTCCTGACCTGTATGACATTAAGATGGATAGCAGTCTTATAATAGTAATGAGATGACTGCTAGGTCGTATAGACATCTTTACTTTAACTTTTTAGTCGTGCGACGAATATGCCATAATACACTGGTCATAGCAACGTTGGCAAGACTAAACTATACAACGTTTCATTACAGTTTTAGCAAAAAGGTCTGTACGACAACGCAATAGTCATACTAACGTTACAGTCCATTAAACGTTTTCAAGTGACCAAATGAGGTGTTTGGAAAACTTTTATATGATGTTTATATAATGTAGCAGTTCCATAGAAGTTTTACAGTGACGTTTATAAAACGACGTTTATTTTGTTTTACAGCAATCAATTTGAGACACTTAAATGACTTGGTTGTTTATTTACGACTCAAATATAACATTCATATTACGTGATGTCAATTTAACGTAATGCCCTGACTTCAATCAACCTTTTAGTCACATTTGAGTCAAGTTATGGCTTTAAAACGTCTTGGCCGCCATATTTACGGGACGTTTGATAAAATTTAATACGTAAAATGGAAGCAAAAAAATCGTGAAGAAAACTTAAACTTAGTGGAGCTTTAAAAGGAAAGTAAATCGAAATTTCCTTTTATTAAAAAGTGCAACACCAATAACCGTGGAATTAGTCACAAATGCTGAAGAAGAAAAGTGTACAACACATGAACAACAAGACGGTTCAGTATCAATATTTATTTTATTTACTGCAAAAAAATTGTGTTTGATTTTATGAATTCAATTTTTATCACTAAATATTGAAATTATTTATGTATTTATATAAAAGTTAATTTCATTTTTATTACAGTTGACGTTGATAAAAGTGTTCCTAGTAGGTCCGATGTGTTAACGTATGGTAAGCTTTTTCGTAACGTATTACGTTTAAAGTATATTCATGTGAGTTTCTCGATATTTTTTAAGTTATATAATACAATAATGATTAAAAATTATATATTTGTTTTTCAGATAACTTTACTAGTGATCATTCAGAGCTGTCAAGCAAAAGAGAATCAATAATTGAATCTTCTGATACAGACGACGACAAAGACAATACGTTTCGGGAGGATTTGAAAAAAAGGGCTTTTACATTTCTCATCATGCCCTCAAAAGTTTAAGCGGTTCCTAACGATCCTAAAACTCTTCTCAGAACAAATGAAATAAATTTATATATTTTTTTTCAGTAGGCAAAGGTAAATATCGGCATAATGGCTTATCGTAGCAACTACAAAAAATATTAGAACACATTGATGACGTTCTAAAAAAAAAAGTTTTATTAGTATTTAACATAGATGGTCCCCTCCTATACCTATACTTTGTCAAACTTATGAAAAAAGACATCTTTCACCAATTGTTGTTGGTATTTATGAAGGAACAGGCAAACCAAAGGACCTAGAAGCTTACTTAACACATCTTGTGACGGAGTTGAAGGATCTTCTTCAAAATCCTATGGAAATTAAATAAACAAAGGGCTTCAAAAAATGTACACTTTTCAAATTAAAGCTTTTATTTGCGCTTTAAATCATGTTTCAGATAACAGTTACTTGAATATAATTATTAAAATGTTTTGTAATCTGCACTGAACTTTTACTACGATCAGTTTTTACCTGAAATAAATTTAAAAATAAATTATTTTGGTGAATATTGGCATAATCATGAAAAGGATTTTTAATTGTTTAAGGAACCCTAATAGTCAGCGGCAATGGCGTAATGTATGGTCGTCAAATAACCTTAAAACGATATTTTTGTCTTAACTACGTCATAAAGAGATAAGTGTGTGACAAAAGCGACAGGTTTTACACTTTTAGAAATAAACATATTTTATAAATAGAAAAAACATAATTTTGTTAATACAAATTTAATGTTTTTATCCAAAATTACGATGAGGCATGAAAATATGAATAGTATTTACCCCGGTATATTGTCATAAAACTTACATTCCCAATCGAAGTAAACGTTATGAGAGATAACAAGATATGCATGTAAAATAATACTCACCTTTTATTTCGTTGTATTTATTTATTTGCACTCAGATCTCGAAACAAAACTATAAACACGATTCGAGTCACAAAATTAAAAATCAGTCTTACAGGTATTGTTATTTGACTCAAATATAACCACAATATAACGAAACGAGTCGTTGTAAAGTTTTGATGCGACTACTGCGCGATGAAAGTGGTAATTTCTTAACGTTCACACGACTTTTGAATGATGTTAATTTCGTCATCTTGTGACTTTTGTATGACCATTAAACAACAAGGTAGGTCGTATAAATGGGGCCCTTTTCGCGTTTAGCAAACGTTATTGTAACGTTAGTGTGACCTAGCTTTTGCGAACTGTGCGCTGTAGATTACGTTTACTAAACTATTGAACGACGTCAAATTGTTAGTTGGGTAATTAAGAAGCGGATTAGCCTACTTAGATATAGGTAGGTACCTAATGCGATTCTTATAATTAAACTCCAATAAAAATTGAATCAATCCGACACGCATTGGGGAATTCATTCGGATTATAAAAGAAAAATATTTTTAAGGAAGCACAATTTTGTTATTCGAAAATAATCAACAAACTCTTCTTTCTAGTACCTACCTAAGTACCTAAACATAATCACTTGAACAACTAATGTTTTTTTAGTGTAACCATAAAACTTGTTTTATGCGTCATGTTAAACTATCTCTCTCTCTCAAATATATGCGTAGGAGTATAAAATATACCAAAGCGTCTTTCGAATCAAATCAATGGTTAACCGTTATTGGTACTCTCTCTCGACATGATAATGCTGTATTTCTTTTATTGGCTTAACGTTAATAACTTTTTGTAATTTTAATAATGATCATGTAAAAGCTGTTGAAATACCTAAAAATAAATAAAACTTATCACAGGGCGTGCGAAGCATTCCTGTAATAACTTACCTACATACAAGCCCTCAGTCAGCTAAACCCGCGGGGCGAGACGGACGTCACGTACCTACGCCTTTTGCTTTTGTGCTCCTAAAACTTGGATTTATTTTATTACTTATGAATCTAATAAAAGTGATCCCGATTTTATTACTGCTATTGGCCGAAAATGCCTTCTCTTTCAAAATCCTTGCGATCGTCACGATGCCACTACATTCTCACTATTTGGCATTTCAAACATTATTCAGAGAGTTAGCAAACGTAGGTCATTCGGTCACTGTCATCAATAATTATCCTGACGAGAAACCTGTACCGAATCTGCGGTTCGTCAACCTCGAGTCCCGACCGAGTTTTTTTCACAATCTATCATTTTATGAAGACATGGATCCGAACTTTTTGCACTACTATAATTTTAACCGACACATAGCATCTTCAGATATGATAAAAGATGATTGTAAAAACTTGTTTACCAATAAAAATGCAATGGATCACTTGAAAGAGGGTATCAAATACGATGTTATATTTGTGGAAGAGTTCATGAGTGAGTGCGCTTTGTCGTACGCCGGAGCATTGTACGATGCTCCGATTATAGGAATTACGTCACATGTTATGCTACCGTTCGGTTATTCTCGACTGGGTATTCCGTTTGATGTCGCATCTCATGCATTTTATTTTGGAAATGCAGGATTTAACCCAATGCTTTACCAGAAACTTGAGGCAGCTGTGATGTACTTTCTTTTCAATACTTTAGGGATATGGAGAACTCAAAGTGGGATTTACGAAGTGTTTCAAGATAATCTACCGGGGTATAGTTTAGATATTGAGGCCTTGGCGAGGGAGAGAATGAAAATGATGTTTGTTTACCAACACTACTCGATCACCGGTGCCCGGCTTTCGGCACCGCAGCTATTGGAGATTGCAGGCATTCATATAGGACAACCAAAACCAGTTCCAAAGGTTGGTTATTAAGTAGTTGTCTATTAATTAATCATAATATACTTCTTTATTGTGAAGTACTTATATAATTAATTACCTAATAGTTATTTTTACTTTTAATTCATATGTTTTCATATGTGAAATTACAGGATATAGAAGAGTTTCTTTTAGATGCTAAATATGGAGCTATTTACGTAAGTTTTGGTACGAATTTAAAAGCAGAGACCATGAGCAAAGAAAAATTACAGCATTTCTTGGATGCGTTCATGAATATTCCGCAAAAAGTTATATGGAAATATGAGAATGCAAGTTTTTCTGACGGCTATGACAAAATTTATACAGGAAAATGGATGCCACAGCTGGATATTCTCTGTAAGTACCTGTACCTACTATCAAAATTAACTAAACAAAAAAACGGATTTAAATTATTTATCACTAGAAACATAGTTAATTTTCATTTGGTTTTAATAAAAATGTAGTAAAACTATGTAGCAGCTTTGCGTTACGTTACTTCCCACGACCTCGCTCTTCTATTCCCAGCTTGTAACGCCATTAAAGGTAGGTACCTACATTATGAACCATTTAAAATAACTTATTAATAAATATAAAAAACGAGCATTGAAGAATCAAAACAATATATTTATAAAATATAGGTAGTTAAAATTATTTAATACTATAAAAAAAAACTAAAATATATTAAAAAATAGCCAGTATCAGTACCTAAAAAATTATGAATCACTTCAAATTGAATAAATGATATTTAAAAAAAAACTGTCATAAAAGTCAAATACTTACAGTTAACTCGTAGATAGTAATAGATAGATAGATACCTCGTAGATATTACCTAGTATACTCACAGATGATTTAATGTATTACGGGATTCTTACTACGATTTTTGATTTTATTTTCGCACGTCCGATATTTTGATACTGTTACAAGCACCATGATTGCGGACACCAGAATCCCGAAAATACATTAAATCATTGTGAAAATAACCGCGACATCACATAGTGAATAAACAATTAAGTATACTCACAGAATTCACACATTAGTTGGTAAAAAAATTCAAAATGTATTAAAAAAATCTTTGATTTTAATTAATATCTTATTATTTACGCTTGTAAATCAAGTCAACAAATCCCGGAAGTTTATAACCTATAACCATCTCTAACGTGTAGAATTTTGCCCCTTTATGGTATATTTTTTAAAGCTACCAGCCTTATATTTCACTTATTTATAAAACATATCCTTGGGTTCTCTCATTTGCAATGGTTCTGCGTGCAGCTGCTGCGTTCCGATTACTTGGATAACATTATCATTATCTAGCGCTTCATCATTATTTGCCACTGGCTGCTGCCAAGCTCCAACTCCTTTTAACACGGCAATTATTGCAACCAAATCCAAAGAAACAAACAACTGAAAAAAATCGAATTTAGGTAATAGGTACGATCGCTGATCGGTCGTTGTGGTATAGTTTTTTTTTCCAATCACTGGCCTATAGTTACATCATATGCCTTTAGTTTTAATAACTACTCCATCTAATCTTTCGTTTTACTTTGTTTTTAAATTTTTCGGTTGGCGCTAGATTCAAAATTCTATTAGAATTTTATTAGAAACCCGTATTTACCTTATGTCAAATGACTGAACATTTGCTTTAATTCTTTTGATTTTGTGAAATAGTGGTAGGTTTAGGCGCCACGGGTAAACTGAAAAGTCGTACAAATTTCGAATTTGATACGGTTTAAATTTGGAAATTTTGAGTTGACGATGAGCCTCGCGGATTGTTATTTGTTCACAATTATACGAATCCGAATATACGAATTGAAAGCGAATCCAAGTTCCAACACAATCGACGGCTGATCTTGTTGCGAGCTTTGAAATTAGTTTCAAAACAAAATTAAAGCACTACCTTTAAATCTGCTTCTGAGAGGAGGTCGTAATCCAACAACCGAGACTAGTTTATCGCTCTGCAATTTGCAATTGCATCTCTACAAGAACGCAAGAGCTCACACTTCACGATTATTGCAAAGCTAACAAGAGTTATGTTTTTTTAGTTTTTTAAATTTTCATACAAATCTCCAATTTCATTAGTAAATCATAAGAAGTATCTATTAAGTTTTTTTCATAGTACCTAAATAAATGAAAAAATGTGTTAAATAGAAAGCTATACCATTAGATGGAGCTACGTTAGCAATATAACGTAAAAACAAAAATGTGTTCAGTAATTTCGAGACGTACCGCCGCCGCCAGGCCCCGGTAGCTCAGTGGGATAGCACTCGTCCGGAAAACGAGATCTCCCAGGTTCGAGTCCTGGTCGGGTGATTTTTATTCAACAATTTTTTTCATTTATTTAATAGTAATTAAGCATTTTAAATGAAAAAACTTTAAAATATTATTTTTCATAGTATTTTTGATGTACTGTAATAAGTTAAAACTTTGCTATTGAAAACATGCCTTTTTAAATAAACAATCACACCAACTACTTACAAGGCCTCAAAGTAACTAAAGCTTGAGTAATTAGATGCCATGTAGCTAACTAGGGGAGAACCTAGAATCAGACTTGGGCAAAAAGTAATCAGATTAATGATTAAGGATTGCGATTACAATGAGTAATCTTTAATTACGATTACAGATTACCGAAATTAATCAAAAATGTAATCAAATTGGTGATTAATGATTATTAATCAGTAATCGTAATCTTGATTACTTTTATGATTGATTTAGTTAGATCAACATTAGGAACGTTAAAAATTAAAACAACATATTGTATAGCAATAATCATCTTTATTTTTTTAATCAGTCTTATAATATTGTGTGCGAAATATGATAATATTATGAAATGAAATGAAATGGAAATGAAATATGATTATATTTTATGATTTTTATTTTTATAAAAAATAGCAGTCTTGGATAATAAGGTAAATTTTGTGTTGATTAAAAAAATTAAATTTTACAATAAATATCGTTTTAACATTTCAAATTTCAAACAAAATAAACTTCATTCATTTTGTTTCGCTGTATGCTATACATGAGAAATAACTTTGTTTGTTTCGCTCAATTTGTAAAGTTATCTAAGAAGTATAAATTACATTTAATCCCACCTCTATTACGTAGAAGTTAGTTCAGATATATTAATCCGTTAATACAGAATAATCATGTAATTTAGATTACTAACTACTGTAATCAAGATTAAAGATTACATGTGCAATCTTGAGTAAAAGTAATCGTGACTACTTTAATCTGATTGAAAGTAATCATAATTAATTTCAATCAGATTATTAATCCGATTACAAAAGTAGTTGATTACGTCCAACTCTGCCTAGAATATATGGATAAACGCCCAGACCCGAAAATTTTTTTCTTGTTCCATGCGGGAATTGAACCCGCGACCTCACGGGTGGCGTAGTAGCGTCTAGACCACTGCATCACGTCTAAAATTAATAAAACTTATTTTAAATACATACATACATAGCTTAACGCCTGTATCCCTTATGGGGTAGGTAGAACACCAGAGGCTATAAAACCATCTGATGTCACATTTGTCAAATTTGGAGGTATTAAAATGATGGAGAGAGACTATTGCAGTAACAGGTGTTCAACCTATCGCCTGCAAAAACGCCAAAAAACCTCTTTCCCTTAACTGACTTTTACAGTATGCCCGGTAAGAGAAGCAGCTGGCCCATTCTATGTTTTTCTTTCGCTCCCAGTCCAGCGTGGAAGCATTTTAAAATGTAACGTACTATCTTATTTCAGGTCATCCCAAAGTCTTAGCCTTTATAGCTCATGGAGGAATGTTAAGTATGTCTGAGTCAGCGTACTGCGGGAAGCCTCTCATCACCGTGCCGTTCTTTGGAGACCAGTTCTCGAACTCGGCTGCAGCGAGAGCTGTAGGACTGGGGAAGACGCTGTTCTTCCAGGATATCACCTCGGAGACCTTGACTAAAGCTATTAATGAGGTGACATCGCCAGAGTGAGTACCTATTCATTTATTTAATAAGTTATGTATGAAAGTAAGGAAACTTTATAAAAAAGGTGACAAAATTTTAAAGTCTTAGGAAAATAAATAAAATTAGTGGAAAAAAATCGTGTAATTTTGAAAATTTGAAAATTTTATTTATAAATTTAAATTACTCGAGGTTGCAGGGTGTGCTGAGGTTGCATAAGTTGCATAGATTTTCGAGATTAGAGCAATAACTTGAAATTAGAAACCCTTATCCCCCCTTCACTTTCAGCACACTCCCAATCCTCCAGGACTTTTAGTATGTTAATCATATGCACGTGGTACAAGTGTGGCCATTTTCAAAAGTACAAGAATTATTTCCCCTGTTTGCCTATATTTGGCGTAATTGACTAGGCTATATTGACAGCTTGGCACGTTTTAAACCGTGTAACTTTTGATTGGGTAATAGTTTTTTGTTAACACTTCCTCAAGAGTTAGCCTTTACATACATATTACATTGACGACCGGCTGGTGTAGCGGTAACATAAATTGCCTTCTATGCCAGAGGTCCTGGGTTCGAATCCCGGCGGCGGCGGATATTTGTGTGATGAACACAGATATTAGTCGTCAAGTCATTGATGTTTATATGTTTATTTCAGTTTATTCTAATAAAAAATATGTACTTATGTAATATGTATGTTTATACATATATTTCTTAAGTATATTAGATATCTAGTATCCATAACACAAGTTCTTTAAGAAACTTAATTTGGGCTAGATAATGATGTGTGAGTGTCAGAAATATTTATTTATTTATTTATTTTACATGGGGCGACTTTATCAAATCAAATCTGACTGGTGGCTATTTACAAACTCTTTAGCTAACTCTAAGGGCGCTTGTACACGCTAAGAAAAAACGCCGGGCCTACCCAAGAATTCGTGTCGTAACTAGAAAATAACTGTGTACACTGCTCGCAGCGGTGCACGAAAAAAATCTTGTCTGCGCAAGACACGACGCGGCGAACGTTGTTGCGGAGTGGCGGGCGGCGGTGAAGTAGGGTTGAGCCAGCCAGGCCAGGTAGTTTTTGTTGTGCGAGTCAAGTGACCCAATCACTGACCGACTGACGACTGCACGAAAAAAATCGTGTCGTGTACACGTTTCGATTGGTCGTGTCTGCGGAAGACACGAAAAGTTTTCGTGTGTGGAACAGACAAAATTCTTGTCGTCTACACGAAGAAATTGTCTTGTCTGCCGAAGGCACGGTAAATTTTCTTAGCGTGTACAAGCGCCCTAATGAGCACTTTTAATAAAAGAGGGCTACGGACCCGTTCCCCCCGTGAGTTTCGCGTTAGCAGCTTTTCTCAAAAGTAAAATATCATTAACTGCCAAGTCGTAAATTCGTTATTTCAAAATCTATGAGGTCTAATGAGGAAGATCACCCAAATTAAAGAATAAATGATTTTATAGATGGTTAATTCAATTCTTTATTTGCATACTATGATGGTTTACAAGGTAGATAATATATAATTTTAGTTTCACATCATAGACCCCTTCGGGCACAAACAAAAGAGACATTAATCAAAAGAGAGGAAGAAGCTTTCAAATATTTAGATCATTATCACATAGGTATTCATTAATGGAATAATAACATTTTTTTATGAGGAGATCCTTTAGTTTATGTAAAAAGACTTTATCTATTTTTATGTCCTTTAATACATTTGGCAACTTATTGTAGATTCTGATAGACATGACATGCGGACTGGAAGAATGTAAATTCATTCGTGAATTTGGAAAAGTTAATTTATTTTCATGACGTAGAGAATAATTTACTTGGAGGTCTTGACGTTTTTTAAAGAATTCTAAATATTTACGAACAAATTTACAAATTTCGAATATATATAAACTAGGAAGCGTGAGTATTTTTAGTTCTTTGAAGTGTGGTCGACAGCTATCTGTTTGTTTGATGTTTACTAATATTCTTATCAGCTTTTTTTGTAAAATAAATAGTGAAGGTGCTTCGGTACTGTTACCCCACAGCATTATTCCATAAGAGAGCCTTGAAAAGGCATATGCATAATAAAGCGAAAGAGCTGTTCGCATATCAGTGGTTTTTTTAATTTCCCGGAGAGCATATTTTAATTGTGATATTTTATTTGTAATTTTTTGTATGTGGTTTTTCCAATTTATATGTTTATCTAAATCTAAACCTAAAAGAGTTGACTCATTAACTGATTTTATTTGTATACCGTTAAATTCAAAGTTTGTTTCAATCGGTTTTTTTTGGGGAGGGTGGAAGGTTATTAATTTTGTTTTTGTAAAATTGATCTTTAAATTATGATCTTTAAGCCATGACCAAACTGATTCTAAAATGGAATTTAATTTTTCGGATATATTTTTATTGTTTTCACATTGAGTTAAAATGGATATATCGTCTGCAAATAAAACGCAATGTTCATTTATTGTTTTAGGTAAATCATTGATGTATATTAAAAACAATAGACATCCAAGTACGCTCCCTTGTGGGATTGACGAATTTATACTTATTTCCTTAGATCGTACCATTGTAATTATTTTTTTATTTTTATTGTAATTTTCTAATTCTACGTACTGTATTCTATTTTTTAGATATGATTTAAACCATTGGAATGCTATGCCTCTTATTCCAATACCATTTAATTTATTTAGAAGTATATCATATTGGACTGTTTCATAGGCTTTAGTCATGTCCAGCAATACCCCTATAGCGTATTTTTTATTGTTTAATATATTTAAAATTTCCTGTACATATTTATATACGGCTAATGTAGTAGATTTATTTTTTCGGAAACCATTTTGGCTCTCGTCGAAAATTTTATATTTTTCACAAAAAGAATAAACTCTATCATACATGACTTTTTCGAATATTTTTGAAAAGGTTGACAAAAGTGCGATGGGGCGGTAATTTGTAACATTTGTTTTATCGTCTTTTTTGTAAATGGGTTTTATAATAGAAATTTTTAATAGTTCTGGGAAGACGCCTTCAGCAAATGACTGGTTAATAAGCAAAGTTAAAGGTAATGCTAGCTCGTCTGCGCAATATCTAATTAGGGATGGTGGCAATTCGTCATATCCATAAGAATATTTATTTTTTAGCTTTCTTATTATTTTATGAATTTCTTTTAAAGTAGTAGGACGTAAAAACATAGAATTCTCAGAAGGATTTAAGACTGAATAAGTTCGGCCAGTATTTCTATTTCCAGGTTGTGTTTTACTTTCACCAATTGTCGCGAAATGAGTATTGAAGATATTAACTATTTGTGAAGTGTCTGAAATTAGCTTATTATTTATTTTTAATTGAATATTATTTTTTTCTTGTACCGTTTTTTTATTCGTTCTTTCATTTATGATTTGCCACATAGCTTTAGTTATATTTGTAGATTTTTGAATTGTTTTTATGTAATGTAAGCGTTTTGATGTAATTACAGCTTTTTTTAATATTTTTTCGTATTTTTGGTAATATTGTTTTAGCGTTTCGTTATTTGATTTATTAATAAACATTTTAAGTAGACGTTTTTCACGACAAGAATTTTTTATGCCAACGGTTAGCCAAAATTTCTTATATTTATTTTTTAATTTTATTTTGTTTTTTGGTATGCATTGATTTAAGATATTTAATAAATAAGTTTTCGGTTTGAATAAGCCTTCATTGATTCGTATCAAATAGCAGATTACAATAAAATCAGTTGCACCCATAAGTTTTCTCATTAGATTTTGGAGGCACATTTTTTTATTTAATGTCAGAAGAAGTACGCAGTTCATGTTCTGTTGTGACACCCGGTTTCTTCAAAAAGTGGTTGTTACACAGCCGCTGGCCACAGATATCATAAAAAAATGGTTTATATAACTTTTAAGATATGACATTTTTTATATTTTTATTTTGACATATAATATGTAGAAATGTCTTGTGATATGTGTAGAATATTTTTTTTGAAATGTTTTATTGTGCGTTCTTAAATTACTTACTTAAATTACTTAAATTAAACTGCTATCCGGCTCGAAGGACCACAAATATGTATGGGCTGAGACGAACGGAACCCGTACAGTATTTGATGATAGTAAAATAATAGATAGGTGTAGATATTTAGTCTATAATTAACACTTAAGGAGTACACAATTAAACTTAAACTGATAGCAATAAAAGGATTAAAATGATAGAATTAAATTAAATGATAGATGATTGATAGATTTGAGTGACCGCCGCGGACACAACTTGTGCACTGAACTAAAAACGCCTGAGCCGCGTAAAATGCAAGCTCGGCGGAAATGGACGGCTGGCCCGTACAAGTAGATTAACAGTTTTCTTTATCACTGTACTTTTACTTATTTATGAAAACGGGGCGAATAGGTGTTTTTAATATGACTAGGGGCGGACGGGTCCTTCTATGCAATTAGGGGCGAAACTCACGGGGGGAACGGGTCCGTAGCCAAGAGTGTCGAGAGTTTTTTTTCCGCCGGCTTTTTTCCTCTCAGTCTACCTAGGGTTCTTATTTCATTTCGTTTCTAAAAGCCGAAGAAGTATGTAGCTATATTGAAAGATAATTGGCGATCATCTGCCGTGAGCCGAGAGACGCACACTGCTGGACAGAGGCCTCCTCCAAGATTCTTCACGTCGCGCAGCCCTCATCTACGGTTTGACGTTTTGTAAACCTGTAATGAATAAAACTTTTTTGAATATTGAATTTTGAAAACTCAAGTATCTAAGCTTCAAATCTACTTTCTTAAATGTCTGAATGCTAGTGAGTGATAAACTCTTCAATTAACTAATAAAGATACTGCAGTAAGTTGAATAAGAAAGCACTGTTTTTGATAACGTTTAATCACAAAAATCTACATACCAAAGAATGTAGCGTTGTAAATACCTTATTAGGAAGGAAAAAAACTGTAGGGGTCCCACTAATCTGTCACTTAGATTTTTAGGTACAGAAGGCATCAGATCAAGCGTTACCTTTCAAATTTCCCAAACCAATTTTAACTTAATGTCGAGGGCATTGAGTTCAGATTCAAGTAAATTTTTTTGACAGATTTGTAACGCTTGATGTGCCGTCTTCTGTACATTCTTACGATATACTTATGTATTCAATCTAGCTATAAGCGCGGTTTGACTCGCGTAACTATGGTCCCGTTGGAATTTCTTGACAAAATAAAGCCTAAGTACTTACCTAAATATGCTTTTATTTGTAGGTAAGTGCTTTATTTTATTTAATTTCCCTATTATACTTTTTATTGCCTTTAAATAAAGAAACAAACATTTCAGCCTTATTGTTTTTGTCAATTTTATTTATTTGATAAAGTTTTGTGTACGCATTTATTATCTAGCCGTACTTTCGACCGATAGTCATCTGTCTTTTGGCAAACTTGCGAAAACTTTTCTAAACACTTATCAATCTCAATTTTTATCGTGATTCTTATTTTTATTTTCAGAATGCAACAAAGTGCACACAGGGTTCAAAAACTTTGGCATGACAGACCACAACCAGTTTTAGATAGCGCCATCTATTGGACAGAGTATGTAGCTCGACATCAACATGCGCCGCCATCTCTAGCTGCTAAGAACTTAACTTGGTTCGAGGCATTTCATATAGATGTCTATAGTGCCGCGATATTGGTTTTAATTATAGTTTTGTGTCTTATTTATTTACTTTACATGTTTGTAAATTTTTTGGTTGGTAAAATTTTTTACTTATTCCGAAAAATATTTTTCCCAAAGAAAGTTAAACGTTCCTAGATAGTAGGTATTTTTAATCGATTTTATATTCTTTTATAAATAAAAATATATAAGTAAGTATTTAATAAATATCTGAATGCCATTTTACTGTCTATTATTTGGCTATTGATTTCCCTGATTTGATAGATTTTCGCGTCTTCTTCAAGGCCTAAAGGTAGGTACCTATTTAATAATATATTTTTATTCTTTTATTAAATAACTTTAAACCCGTATTTGACGTCAATCGCACTTGATGGTAAGAAAAGTAGAGGTCGAAGATGTCAGTACACGGGCTTAGAATGGAACTGGCTTTTATAAAATATTTCCGGAACACATCACCGCTACAGCGGTGATATTAGGTAGGTAGTAGATTTTCATAATTTACGTATAATCTTAAATTAAACACTTCTGGAACCGAATTAATCGCATATAATTATATTTTACTTTTTAAATCTGGGAGTTTTTGGCATTCTTACTAATGCCTTGGTAGGAGGGACGAAAAACACTCTTTATTTAAAGATTGTTTTGATCTGTACAATCAGTAAGTCTTGTACGACTTGAATATCAGCATTAATAAATAATAAATAAATAAATATTTCTGACACTCTCACAACATTATCTAGCCCAAATTAAGTTTCTTAAAGAACTTGTGTTATGGATACTAGATAACTGATATACTTAAGAAATATATAAACATTCATATTGAATAAATACATATTATTTATTAGAATAAACTTAAATATATAAACATCCATGACCTGACGCCTAATATCTGTGTTCATCACACAAATATCCGTCGCCGCCGGGATTCGAACCCAGGACTTCTGGCATAGAAGGCAATTTATGTTACCGCTACACCAGCCGGTCGTCGAAAAAGAAGCAATAAACCGTGTGCATACGTTCTACCAATGCTACTATTACTACCCCGGTACTATTACTTATTCTGTGTCAAAGCAGTGTTCTGCTGTACCTATTGAACCCATCCAATACATTTAAGATTAAAAAACGTACCTATTAAAAGGTACATTAATAAAATAAAATGTGTGAATATTTTATTCATTTTTTTTTGTCCTTTCTTAACGTCAAATTATTTAGAACACAACTCAAGCCATTAATACATAATACTGGAGTAGACAACAAAAGTAATATAAACAAAATTTTACTAAGAAATTCCCTCGGGAACAATTCCCCAGCTCAAACCAAGTAATTCATAAAATATTGTCAAATATTCTAGGTGCAGAAAAAAACAACTGGATAACCTTTTTTGTAATATACCTATGTTTAGGTATTTAAAACTAAGTATATACTGAAGTTTTTTAAGATAATTTATCTCCTTTTAAACGTTATCTATACAACCAGTCCTTGACCTATATACGTTTACCGACTCCTACGCAATGGATCGCGTGAATGTAAACAAAGATGACGCATTGGGAAGGTCGCGTCAGCATGACATTGACAGAGAAAACATCGCTATCCTGTTTGAGGAGTTGGGTAAATTGTAACAGATGACAAGGTAGCTTATGTATGTCATGGGTAGAATAGTTAAAACGAATTTTCTCTAATAACTAGAATACTCTACTTATATCTCACGACTACCGAACCAAACTAATAAAACAATCTATCAATATGAAAGAGGCATGTCACTGACTGACATACCCAGAGATCAACGCACACCAAACCGCTGTGGTAGGTATTAGCTTCTTTATGTCGCACCTTCAGAATAGTAGTGACGTATTTAAAAAATACGTGTTTTTGGCAAATCACGTATTTGGGAAAACGAGACGTATCTCAAAAAAAATAATAATAATAAGTAATAAAATAATAATCAGTTATGATCGTGATCCTTACTTGAAAACATGTAAAAATTGCAAGTTTTATTCTTCAGGCGTGAACTATAAATAAACTTCTTTCCTATGTTTTTATGTAAATCTGTGTAACACCATTCCATTCATCGTCGTGCGCTCTCACGTTACACGCTTGAAAGAAATTATCTACCGTTAATTCTGCATTATGTCAAGTAAATGTGATATTTGTTGTAAAAATTTAACAAAAGCTCGACCTGGGCTAGAGTGTCATCGATGTGAAAAAATTGTGCATCTAAATAGCCAGTGCTCGGGACTTACTAACAAGCAACTCTCAGCCCTACGGGCTACGGATAATCTGGAATGGACATGTTCGGATTGTCAAAGAGACTCACCTAGACGTCGTTCTATTGTGATCTCAAATGAAGACGACGGAGACGATGATTACGATGTGCCCAGTGATAAACAGATCAACGTTAAGAAGTTACTTAGTGATATATCGAAGGAAATAGAAAAGTCTATCAAAAAAGAGATGAAAGAAATAACCCTATCAATGCAATTCCATTCTGATAAAATGGATGAATTGCTAAAAAACACCGAGGTTATGCAGGAACAAATAAATAATCTGCAAAAGAAAAACACGGAGTTAACGAACCGTAACAAGCATCTAGAAACGAGGGTAGGTGCAGCGGAACAAAGAATCCAAGACATGGAACAAAGGCAACTTCTTAAATTTGTTGAAATACATAACATTCCATGCAATGAAAATGAAAATATTCTCGAAATCGCGGGAAGCGTAGCAAAATCACTTAAGCAAAATATTAGTGATATCAAGCAAGCAATGCGACTACCCGGTAAGCATGATAAACCAGGACCGGTTCAAATAAAACTAAAAACGGAACTTAACCAAACGTCATGGTTGACTGCAACAAAAACAAAAAAATCTAGAATAACGGTCTCTGAGATCCTCCCTAATACACATCAAACAAATAACATTTAGATCTCATCTCGATCCAATCTATGCATTGCAATTAAGAATCCTCAAAACTATAGTTCCTCATAATTTGAAAATTAAATATATAAATGATTACCACCAACTATTTCACCTTAATAATATAATACCTATACACGACCAGGTCAAACTGGTGTTGCTAACGGAACACTTTTTTAACAAAGACCTTCAAAACGTCATCGTCCGTACCAAGCAAACACGAAGTGCATCAAAAGTAATATTAGAAGTACCACGTTATAATAACCTATTTGGGAAACGACTACTGCACTATCAAGTACCTAATATAATTAATAACCTACCGGAAACCCTTAAAAATCAACTTAGTTCCAAAAATATAAAATTCAAATTAAGACAGTACTTTTTAAACTTACCTTTAAAACCAAATGATAAATAATTATACAAATTATTCTTAGCACAAACACTCCTTAAAACATTGAAAAAAGACCTACGTTAACGTACTACAATAATTAATAATAAAAAACAACAAACTAATTTATAACCCCGTACTTCAAAATAACCCCGTGTGTCAACGCAATGATTTGCATAAAGGGTTATGGAATCCTTCCGAGAAGCGCATAGGTACTAGCCGCGATAGTCGAATAAGTGATTCTAGTCCTAAATGTTATAACGTTTAGATATGTATTTGCTTCCATTTGTAATTTATTTTGTATTGATATTTACTTGTATCTTGTTAAATTAAGTTTTTTATTGTAAATTTGCACACGATGATGAATGCAAGTGTACGTACAAACCTAAGTTGGTTTTTGTTACACTTGTTTTGTAAAAAAATTACTGTATCTTTTATTAATAAATAAATAAATAAAAAAAAAAAAAAACATGCACACACAGACACGTCAAACTTAAAACACCCCTGTTTTTGCGTCGGGGATTAAAAATAATTAATTAAACTAGTAACTTTTTAGTTGACGCCTGAAGAATGAAACTAGCGCAATTTTAACATGTTTGCAAGTAAGGATCACGATGATAACCGATTATTATTTTATTTGTTTTTTTTTTTATTATTGATTTTTTGACATCTCTTTTGCCCCGGAGCTAGTTTTTTGAGCATTCTCCTTTGACGCATTTTTAGGACCATGTAACTTAAGAAATACATACATATGCACCTAAGTTTCGGACTGAGTTGTTGCCTAATGCAAAATTCGATATAAGAGTTTAAAACTACTTAGTCAAAACTTACTCATGCTTTACGATAACTGCTTTGCCAAAGTTTATTGCCACTTTTTAACTTCCTTTTTATTTTAGACTCCTTTAGACATGGGTAGAATACGTATCGTATTTACCTACATTCCGTCTCTCTAAAACTTTTATGCTTATAATGAGTTAGGCACTGGAAATGATGGAAAAGATGCAGAAGAAAGAGCTATGATTGTTCTGGACAGGCCCATTTTCAATTGCTGTAAATGTAAATAATAGATCTACGACACTCATAAATAAGACTTCCAAAGTCAATAACTAATTTATTGGATCGCACAAACTCACTTAAGACATTTGAAAATGAAGAATCGAATTGATGGACTATTCAGTAAAAAGCTATTTAAAAACCTACGGATCAATGTTATTCAACGTTTAAGAAGAGGGTCACTGTGGCAAATTATTAAATCCCCAGAAGCACCAGAATCTACGGAGAAGATTCTGGTGTTTTCAGTTAAGCCAGTTTGGAAACTAAATTACTAGAGATACCCCGGAAATCTTCTGCGTCTCGTGTTTCTACTGAGCGATTTCCATAACACAAACTTATCAAAGCTTACATTGTAGTCATCAAGGTTCAATAATACTACGTCTTTGTTAAATTTAAATGATAATAAGTGATTACATGATTACTTACGTACATATTATATAAATACTTCAATAATGTATAATGCGTATCGTTACAACAAAGACACGAGGAAGTCCTTGGATCTTTGCTAACGGATGGCATTGCGCAACTGAGGAGCATGATAATGAATGCGGGGATTTTCGTGAATCAGATCACTTATCATAACATTATGCAAAAAAAACGGCTTATTTATTCTTGATAATGTAGAAATAATATCGTAGGTATACTAAAAATATAATCGAATGCGATTCGTAAGCTAAATTGACATCTTAATCATAAGGATGACGATACCATAAACACATCATATATTAAATGACATGCCTTCTTTAAGAGGCCGCCACTCGCTAAGTCAAACTTGTCATTGGGTTTGGCAAAAAAATCTTGCTATATCACTCAACTTCACACTCAGGATAACATGTTTGGAGATACGCACGACACATTCTTACAGATATCGATACTCAAAATATCTTAAAATGCTTTTGGGACTTGTGTTCGTATGACAAAATTAACTTATTTATATCAAAAAGAAATTACTTATTTAAGTTAAGTGTTAAATAAACTAGGTCCATTGATCTTATAATTTTAATATGTTCTTGTAAAAATACGAATTATTTACGCAAAAAGTTGTGTTAAAATTGGAGTTGAAATATGAATTTTTCAATGATCATAATCTTATAATGTTTTCTTTAACCATTATGTTATCTAGCAAAAAAATTAAACATCAACAAGATTAAATTATATTAAACTTATTTTTTGGGTCTAACTGCAAATACTGACGCCACGAGGCTCTTATGTTAGGCAAAATGTACAAAATGAGAGCTCTTAAGGCTGCATAATGGACGGCACCGACAGCGACAGCGAGAGCGAAAGCGGCACGGGCAGTGACGCGGGCATCAATTTCCGCGACACGATATTAAATATTGAGTTTGTATGAAACCGCGACAAATCGCTCGAGCGCCGCGCCTGCTGGCGTCGAGAACGGCCCAGATTCCCCGCCTCGCTGCCCGCGCCGCTTGCAGCCTAAAGGATAGCCATGGGTCAGGGATGTGTTCTGGAAATATTTTAGAAAGAGTCAGGTCCTTCCCAAGCCTGCGTTCTCTGATCATCTTCGACCTCATCTTCACTTACCATCAGGTAAGATTGAGGTCAAATTCTAGTTTTGTCACGAATAAAAACAATGTGAGCGTGGGGCAAGGTTTTGTTCAAGCCGTGTTAAAATGTGGGTTATAATAAACGCGATGAAATTCGGTTTAAAACTTGTGTTACATAATTACATACAGGGTGACTGGTGACAAATTTTAGATATCGAAGGAGAGCACTCTTTACTCGATTTTGATCATAATTATGTAAGTAATTAAAGTAGGTACTTAATTTCTACAATAATTCCATATAAATAAATAAAGAGACATTACTACACTTTTTCCGACGCGCCGCGCCGCCGCGCCGCCGCCTCAGTCAACACTCACACAGTAGTGTTCCCGCCACACGAACAACACCACCCGCTACGTATCTATTACGCTTATTTGACCACGCGTTGCGTAACGAATTCTTTAACTTTAGGTTAAGTAAGCTAATTAATATATAAATTTTTTTTTTCTTCATGCATGATCTCAAACTATCACGTCCTCCAATTTCGAAAATAACCCACCAGTCACCTTGTATAATAAATCTTAAAAAAATCAGACAATAGTTCAATAAATTGAACTAGAATAAATGAAAACTTATTATTTTATAAAGCACTTATTGGAATGAATATTTGCATCAATAACTACTAAATAAAAATATCCAAAAAAAAATATTTTAAATAAAAATAATTACCTATTCATTGCATCTTTTTGTATGAATATTTTGAACATAATATAAACATTACGGAGAAACAGAGCAGTTAATTATTTCTTAACATTGATAACCTTACATAAATTATTGTGCGTAGAATTAGATACGTTGGCTTGAGTTTAAGGCAGAATGTGAAAACATGGTCTTATCATACAAAAATAAATAACTAGAATTCATTTAAATTGTGAAAAGTATAATTCCTTGTAAGTACTTAATATTTTAAAGATGAGGCTTATTAGCACAAAACTAAAACTTGTTAAAATGGAGGTCATTTAATGTGTACCTAGTGGATTATTGATTATAGACTTTTAATCTTAGTTGCAAATAGCTTTGAATGCTTATAAATAGCTAAATAATATGAAAATATATAAAAACCATATTAAATACCTTTTTTTTTATTTTATAAGAAAAAAGACGAAAACAAACCACCAATGACTATTCTGAAAAGATTTCTGGAATAATCGGTCTTGGAGCATTATTATCTCATTTACATACAATATGCTTAATTTTTGTATAGTGTATCTACGTAGTGAGCTTTTTAAGTAGGTACCTTTAGTTCCCTAGTTTACCTATTAAATTAAATCTAAATCAATCAAAAAAAGAAACTTTTGAGAAGTTAGCTTTGTTAACATTTTACTTTTTAGCCAGCCCGTAGCTTATGTGAACTCCAAGGAGTTGTTACTGCAAATCCAATTCTCTTTTTACCCACGACGGAACGGAGACGGTATATGCGTTTGGGGTGAGAGGGTGTTTGTGCAAACCAATGTTACCATTTATCTCCAGAACCACTGGTCCGATTTTAATGCGGTTTTCAGTAATCGCTTTGGATTTGATTGGTGCATGTTCTTAGATAGGTGTAGCGGTAACAACTCACCAGGGGGCGCTGCAGTAAACATTTGTTTGTAAAAGCCAATGTTACCGTTTATCTGCAAAACCATTGGTCCGATTTAAATGCTGTTTTCAGTGATCGCTTTGGATTTGATTAGCGCATGTTCTAAGATAGGTGTTACGGTAACAACTCACCAGGGGGCGCTGCAGTAAATATTTTTTTGCAAACCATTGGTCCGGTTTGAATGCCGTTTTCAATTATCGTTTTGGATTTGATTGGTATAATGTTCTTAAATAGGTTTAACCGTAGCAACTCATTAGGGGGCGCTGCAGTAAACATTTGTTTGTAATAACAACCATTAATTCTGCAAAATCATTGGTCCGATTTAAATATGACATCGTAGATATAGATAAACAAAACCAAAGCCATCACTGAAAACCGCATTAAAATAATCCAGTGGTTTTGAAGAATGGTAACATTGGTTTGCACAAACCATTCTACGTAATATGATATCGAGTTACGTTACAACAAAGCCCCAGCAAAGTTGAGCCACCAGCAAAGTTGAGTTGTAAATACTTATTACAATACTTCACTATGTATTTAAATAAACTACATGGGTTTTACAGCGGTGGTGGGGACATTAGAGGGCTGATAAGGAACGAGGTGTTGTGTAATGTAATGTATGGTACCTATATAATGCTCTTTAAAAAGTTTGAAATAAAAAACAAAATAAAAAATTTTAAAAACCCACGACGAGACGGTTAAAAAGTAATTGGGTTAATAATAATTGGGGTAAAGGGTTTTTCAAAATTTTTATTTTGTTTTTTTTTATTGAACATCTTTTTATATGTAGCTCATTTAAGAAGTTGACAGATTAATTATTTGTTTACCAATCGTAAATCTCAACTTTACGAGCTTAATAATTAAGATTAATATTGTATACCTCCTGCACGATCTCGTTTCGAATTTCAAAAGTGTTCTATTTTCAAAGCAAACCGTATATCCTCGTTTACGATTGTACGTAAATAGGATCCAATTTTACAACCGCGAATGTTACAAGAGTCGATGCAATCAAGCTGGGACCTGCAAGCCGTTACGGTAAGTGTAACCACCTTTGAAACCGCAAACGATTGCAGAGAATGATTGGAAAAGAACAGTCACGGCGATAGATAATATAATAATTTATTTATATTTTTTATAAGTATAATTTATTTTTTAATACTTGATACTCAGTTTCTTTTTCTAAATTAAATTTCATAATTAAGCATGACATAAGTATTTTAACACAGTTTTTTGTGGATGGAGCAGAATGTAATTTGCAATAAGATTTTGAACTTTTTGCATTTAATAATGCTCAATTATTCTTCAAGTATTGAAATAATATTTTATTTAGCATATTCTTTCAATTACCTATATAATTCGCAAGTATAATAGATTTGGTTGATCTTGTTATTTTACATAATTTAATTAATATAACTTATGAAGTTTTTGTTAATCTTTAAGAAAAAATGGTGTCTCAAACACTGTTCAGTGGTCTACCCAAGTGAACTTATGCTTGTTCTACAAGTGACAAGGGGTACAACGCGATTAGGCCGAAAATTACTTAAGCCCTTTTTTCTTTTATACTATGTAAGTTTTATTGACCAATTTACTGTAAGGTTTGTAGGTATCTGGAACTGTAAATACTATAAAAGACGAAGAGCGCTTCTACATATAGTAAAACATATCTGTATAACTTAACACTAACACGCGCTTTTTCATGTAAATAACGCTGATACGAATTCACTAGAGCCTCGTAAAAAGCTTCCAAATTGATATGATTTGATACGAGCCAATGTGCGCCCTTCGAATAATTCACCGATCGGCCGCACTCTTCGTTTCTGGATAGTAAGCGCTTATGGTGCGTACAAATTGCTGTAATCGAACTTGTAATGTAACATTCTGCGCACCACACGTACAAATACGCAACGTGCGCAGAATGTTACATTACTAGTTGCATTACTAGCAATCCGTACGCACCATTACTAACGATCAAGCCGACAATTAAACTAATTCATTCAAAATATTTTCGTATAATATAACATATTTGTATTTTTAAATTAAACTTCTCTCCTTTTAGATTTAAGGGTCTCTAAAGAAACGTATCCCTGTAACTTAACGCAAATGCGCGGTTTTTCATGTAAATAACGCAAAGAGCCTCCAAAAAAACTCCCGAATTGATATGTTGAATAATGGCCTTCTCAAGCAGCATTTACGAGCAATCACCCGTGGAGACCTGGAGATGTGTGTGACGTCACCCGCGAACCCGGAACGGCATTGAATGCGATATTAGTGCTCTTGTCTTCAATTCTTCAATACATAAATAAAGTAATAGATACACTATTATGAACGTAAGCCTTTTTTTTAAGCTATAGAAATGGTCTCTCCTTACAGGGGTAAGCGTCAGTATGCATTTGCACAGGCCAATTTGCGCCCTTCAAAATTTTCACCGAGCGGGCGGCAAGGGCAACACTCTCCGTTGATACCGTTTATATTAAGCTACCGCGCCATTTCAAATCCCGCGGGAATATCGAGATAAGAAGTAGCCAATTCGCTATTCCAGACTGTAAACTATCACTATGCCAAATTTCATCCAAATCCATTAAGCGGTTTTGTCGTTATAGAGGAACAAACATCCAGACATGCATACATCCATCTATTCAAACTTTCACATTTATAACATACAAAATTTTAGTTTGCGTTTATTCGATAGACGTCGCTGTACGTCGATTAAATCGCGCAAGAAGAGTTATAAATGACTTAGCTATATTGCTATATTGAGGACGAATAAAGGTACTTTGTAGAGTACCTACCTTTATTCGTCCTCACTTTCACAAGTATAATATTAGTAGGATTTTATACATTAATAATTTATTCGTATAATATTAGATAAGTGCCTATTTATTTTTATAATTAAACTTTTCTCCTTAGTCCTTTGGGAGATTCCTTCCTCTGAGAGAACTATTAAGTACTTTATGTAGGTATCACTGTAACTTAACGCAAAGACGCACTTTTTCATGTAAATAACACAAAGAGCCTCACAAAAAATACCAAATTGATATGATTTATTCATGGCCTTCTCGTGGAGGGAGACCTGGAGATGCGGGTGACGTCACGGGCGGCGCAGCGCTAACTTCCCGCGAACCCGGAACGGCATTGAATGCGATATTAGTGCTGTTGTCTTCCTATATCAGACTCGCGAATTATTCCTGTTTAGTTACCTGCTAGGTGTGTTCCTATAGAGGCATTTTTGGTATGAACATACATATCTGTTTAAACCGTTTGTAGAGTCTAAGAACGAGCATACGGTGTGCATATAATTTGTGGAATAATTTATCAACAGTTTAAAGGTTTTTTTTATTGAGGATCATGGGAATAATGAATTATTTTGTGATTTGATTTTATAATTTTTAATAAGTTACTAGAATTGAAATGGTTATACGAGTAAAATACTCTCAGGATATAGAGATTGCTAATTGGCATCAGACTTATAATAAGCAACTAATTATGATTTTTATATTACCCCTCATGGTGTTTTATTTCAAAAAGTACAAGGAGTAAGGGCGCCTTTAAATTAGAATAGAAATAGAAATTACGCGCTGCTGAGTAATCTTACTATCTTACTAATATTATAAATGTGAAAGTTCGGATGTATGGATGTCCGGATGTATGGATGTTTGTTCCTCAATCACGGCTGAACGGAATAACGGATTTTGTTGAAATTTCGCATAGTGATGGTGTACAGTTTGGAATAGCACGTAGGGAACATTTTATTCCAATATTCCCGTAGGATTCAAAACTGCGCGGGTGAAACCGCGCGACACAGCCAGTTCTATATAAATATCACTTCGGCAGTGACGTTCTCTGGCATTTTCTTCAATTTGAACATCTTCAATCTTTCATTAGTGAGATTGAGAGCTATTTAAGTAAATAACAAAAAGTACTGATTGCAAGCGAACTGGGAACAGCCTTAGCAGTGCGTAATAAAAGGAACGCATTCGGCAGCACTTGACAGCACTAAGGTTATCCCAGTTATAGCTGTAATGATTGATACATTACTAGAACAATCACTTGACAGTGGCAATGACAGTTGTTTGTCATCCGAGATCGTTCACACAGCCAATTTGGACCCAGCACTTTGATTATTAACTTATGTGATAGGTGTAAAAACTTTAGGGATGGTATTATGAATGTTTTCTGAGCCTTGATCGTGACTCAAGCACAGAGTCGCTGTTGATTCTAATCAACGAATGCAGAACATTAAAAAAACCCACTTCACGTCAAAACTTTGGTTGAGTTATAATGCCATCAACGTAAGCATTCTCCGAAATCATAAATATTTATTCAAAAATTTGAAATTTTTAATGAAGCCCTCAACCGATTTCGATAAAATTTATATGGGGCCAATTATAAAGTATCTTCTATCATATGAAATAAGAATTTTCAAAATCAATTCATAATTGTCCGAAATATCGTGTAACAAAGACACAAAAAAAAACATACAGGCGAATTGGGTGAGGTACCCAATTCGCTCTCCTTTTTTGTAAGTCGGTTGAAAAAATAAACTAAAGAAGCGCTTGTATTAGTCCACTTTTCTTAATTTTTCAGGAGACTAAAAAACTATACTTATAAGTAACTATTTTGTATTGATCACTAAGATTCAATTATATTATTTTATAGATATCAAACACTTTAAGATTAATAACTCATTTTTGACAAAATGTGTGACTTGTACTGTTTTTAAAAACAAATTCAAGTAAAACTCAAATGAATGTAGCTTTCATAATATAAGTCAAAGAGTCTCGTAAACCAACCAATTCAATCGTTTCTGGTCTCAGTTTATGATTCTCCTCTTTTTACGGTTATAATTACACTCGAGAGCAAAGAATTAGGTTCAGACACAAAACCCATGATATCTCGCAAATTATAAATGCTAGCTTTATAAGCTTTATGACTGTCTAGTCATTAATTAATACATAAATAAAATTGTAAAATTGTTATTTAAGTGATTTTATTATTTATAAAAACAAATAAAATAAAAATGCACGAATTACACCTGATGATTACAATTACATTTATGACTTTTCTGGTACGAGAATAGGATTTTCTCAAATTTTGAGTACCTTGTATTACCTCCACGTGATCTCAGGATAGATGTTATCCGATTTGGCATGCTGTGCACCAGGTTTATAAGTAGGTTCTGCCATATATTCTTTTTATTTGAATTAGCTAGTGTTTATAGTTTGATTTTTCATAATCATGAGTTTTGCCTACGTTCCTAATTCTTTGCTCTCGAGTATATAAATGTGATTATCGAATGACGTCAATAGAACAGCAAACATTGCGCCTACAATCAAAGTGAAACTAGGGAAAATTACAATTTTAAGTTATTTGAAAATGCATCCGTGAGTAAAAAATATAAGTGTTTATGAATTTGATAAGTCTATAAAGGCGATATTTAAGTTTGAGAACAAAGTGCGGTAAATATAAATAGGCTACCAAGATTGTCGTACATTGAAGCTTTGTATCTTTCATGGCCTATACGCAACTAGTATTAATAGATAATGATAATAATAATAAAATCCCCAGACAATCACAACAACTACATGGCCCTAAAGTAAGCATAGCTTGTGTTATGGGATACCATGTAGCGAACTTAGGGGAACCTAGAATATAAATACATAAATAGATAAACACCCAGACACAGAACATTTTTTTTTCTTGTTCGGTAACCACTGGCGTCTGAGGCAGACAGGCTAAAGTGGCAGGCCCCATCACTAAAGTGGTCGTATTTTAAATGAAATTTTCAAACAAGTGGACTTAAAAAAACTTGGGTCAAAAAAAAGTAAAGCTGTGGTCGAAGATAACTGTGTTTTCTTGTAAAATTGGTTAGCAAAATTATGGTTGTTCAAATTACGAGAGGATATTTAATAATATTAATATCTTTATGCTCATTCGGTTGGTGAATATGTTAATAATTATTAATTGTATTTTCCTTTCAGATATGAACTAACGAATTCCCAGAAACTCGTAAAATGATAAACCGTATTAATAATATCGCTGTTCACTTCTAGGAATAAAGGTTTGAATAATATGTTATTAATAACTTATTAAATGTGAATGTTAAAAGTATTGAATATGCAAATATGCAATTTATATATTCAATTGAAATGCTTAGGTTTTGTAATGAGTCACGAGACGTATATGAGGAGTTTTTACATTTTTACGATACATTTTAGAGCGGGGCTGGTTCTAACAAATTTTGTATTATAGTATATTTTTTCAATATTAATGAATATTTTTGTTTTATTTTTCGATAAAAGCATACTTTGGTTATTCATCTATTATATTAGTGACAAAAAACCTCAGTTTCTTAAGTACTTTTAAAAGTAGAGAAAGCCATAAAATCTAAAAAAGTCAGTTGTTAATAATAATAATAAATAATAAATCCATTTATTTCAGGTGGCATAGACCCATAGTAATATTAAAAATAAACAATTTCTGTAAATAAAATAATAAAATATTGAATTAATACAAATCCCGAATCTGGGGCAATTATTAACAAAGCCGGGGTAAATATTTACACATGGTGCAGGAGGTAACAAAGACCTACATTACATTAAATATTTAAATAAAACGTCATTTATAATAACGAAAATGTGTTTATAATGTTGCTTCACACAAAGCAGAAGAAATGCATCTTTCACAATTTACAGGAAGATCAAATGTTCAATATACACGAACATCAAGAGGCTGAAGATAGTGAGAACAATGTGGAGGGAAAGACTAAAGAATGATGTGGTCTTTTGCCTTGATAATCTTACAGCAGTAACACTGGATCTCTGATGGCTTAACATGTTTTGTGAAGTAGTCATAAAAATAGAAAAGCTTTTTTCAGTCATCCATACTTAATTATTACCAGTACCAATACTCTAGGGTGGACCATTTTGAACAAATAAACTGCTATATCTCAGTCGCAGAAATTTTAACATATCTGGTATAAAATTACCAATTGTATTTGCTGCTGCTGAAGTGGTTGCCACGTCCAGCAGAAGTGACTACCTCTTGCACCATTTCATCCATTTCACCATTCCATCGTCGGTCCATCTCGCGGGAGGCCTGCCAACGCTGCGTCTCTCAGTACGTGGCCGCCACTCAAGAACTTTTCTGCCGCATCGGCCATCTGTTCTGCGTGCTATGTGCCCTGCCCATTGCCACCTCAGCTTTGCAATCCTTCTGACTATGTCGGTGACTTTGGTTCGCCAGCGAATTTCTTCATTCCTGATTCGATCTCGCAGTGAAACTCCGAGCATAGCCCTTTCCATTGCCCGCTGAGCTACTTTAAGCTTGTTGATAAGGGTGTAAATTATATCTATTAAGCACTTGTTGATTCTTTTCGACAAATGAGTCGACATTAGTATTGTTAAAAGATGTGGCCTGCTTAAGCTGGATGCTTTAGGATGAATTAACGAATCTTTTTGTGATTTTTTGTTGCACTTCATGAATTCTGCAAATTAATCTTTGTCGGCCTTAACTTCTCTTTAATAAGATTATAGAATATTTTTTGCTGCATTTTGTGCAATATGTGAGGATGCTGGACAATAAATCTTTTCTTTTCCTTTTCCCACGCTTAAAGTTTTTCCATGTCTCTCCTCTCCCTTTATCCATTTGTTGAGGATCGCCAGCACAATAATAGCAACCACGCATGTTAAGTTTATGTTATTTATGTCCATGGGCGGTGGTAGTTATTTACCATCAGGTTATGTTGATAACTCATCTGCGTATCAACATTCCATAACAAACACTATTTTAATGCCACATACGATCGGGGTTAGTATTAACATGTTCATACTTGCCCCTCTCAATTTGTTAATTTTAGCCCAAGGCCATATTTTGTACTTAAAAAAATATAAAAAATAAACTCATTGAAATAAAAGCAAACAAATGGTTTTATTGCCATAAAAATAAAGTTTAAATTAGTAGAAACAATGATTAAATTCAATGCAAAAATATGTTGTAAATCAATTTATTGCGAAGCAAAAAAGTTCATTTACCTGTCAATTCATTTACCTATAATGACCTTTGAAATGAAAAAAAAGTACCTTTGTCGGACGACTGATTTGCTGTAATAGTTTCTGTAATTGAAGTGTTGAACGTAGAAGGAACCATTCTCATCATACTTATATGAATAGTCTCTTTAGCTAAGGGAAGTCCAATCCTTTGTTTAAATGCGCACTTAAATTCCGGAAGGAAGCCTGACTTGCTCACCGTGGATACAACACCATATTTTGCAACAATGCGCAAAACCTGAAATTAATGTACAGACTTGGTGTTATTGCACTTTTGCCTTGATACTTCGCCGTCCCGGTCCTTATGAATAAAAGTATAAACGACATACATTGCTGTAGGAAATTAAGCTTTATGCATAATAGCTGCTAAGTTTTATGTAAGGTAAACTTAAGTAAATGCGAATCCACAAAATTATCACAAATTTGTTTTAATTCCAGAAATTACTAAAAACTATGTATGATTCTAATTTCAAAACAATAAATATAACTGCAGATTGAAATATATGTCCTTATCAGAAGTTTCCTGCTGTTCAGCTTTAGGCTGCAAACTGGACGGCAGTGACAGCGACCGCGAGAGCAACAGCGGCGCGGGCAGTGGCGCGGGCAGCGATTTCCGCGACACGATAGATAGTATTGAGTTTGTATGAAACCGCGACAAATCGCTCGAGCGCCCGCTGGCCGCGTCGAGAACGGCCCAGATTCCCCGCGCGCCGCTGCTTTCGTTGCCGTCCAGTTTGCAGCCCAGCCCGTTCACACATGGTCCGTTTTACTGGATACGTTTTATCGGGTACGTTTTTTTCATCGATGGCGCATGGAGTTGTATGAGCGACTTCACATATGGTACAGTATTCAGTTTACGTATTTTTCATACAAAAACGTATCCAGTAAAACGGACCATGTGTGAATGGGCTGTTAGTTTCAACATGTAGACGTGACAAAGTGTGATAATCAATATATATAAAACTCTTCCGTTAATGACTGAGTGACTGACAGAAAACGCACAGCCAAAACTACTGGCCGTAGAGACTGTTTGTGTTGTGAAGGATATCCCGACATTCCCACGGGAACACGAAATATTGGACTTTTTAGTTTGTACGAAAAATCTTATTCCTTGAGTGCCCGGATATGATACTTGGCATAAAGGTTCTTCAATAAGTGACTGGTTGTGTTAAATATAAACAATGTTTATGCGCGTACGAAGTCGCGGGCAAAAGCTAGTCACTACATAGTATAAAACAAAGTCGCTTTCTCTGTCCCTATGTCCCTTTGTATGCTTAAATCTTTGAAACTACGCAACGGATTTTGATGCGGTTTTTTTTAATAGATAGAGTGATTCAAGAGGAAGGTTTATATGTATAATAACATCCATTAAATAGTAGAGAAGTACTGTTATTTTTGAGGTTTCTAATGTGATGTCGTAAATAATTAAATTTTTTCCGCTTACATTTGAAACGCATGCTGAACCCTACAAGTTTTATCAAAATAATGTACTAAGCACCCGTGCGAAGCCGGGGCGGGTCGCTAGTTCATTATAAAGAAAGTTTTAAATTGTCTGAGTGTCGTATTCACTCTAATTGCTACGTTTAACTTATAGTTATCAACGAAGTTAATTGTTTGGTTCTAGAGTTAATGCAATAAATTTGCCATAAAATACAAAAAAAAAGCTGATTAAGACTAATGTTTTATTCAGTATAGCAATAGCTTATTAAAAAAAAAAACATTCTTACATCAAGGATTTCTATGCAGCTGAATGTACAGGTCATACAAGCGACACTAGACTCGATTTGAACGTTATGTAACAAATTGGTAATCCATTTTAACCCTGATCTAGTAAATTTTTGCAATAACGATATTGCAAAAATTATAACTTAATTATTTGGTTGTAAAATACAATAAAAATAAAGTGTTATTATAATGCTCCTCGTGTCCATTTTATACGTAAACGTACACTTTGTAATATGTTTGTTGATGGTAATTATGATACTACGAGCTTTTGCCCGCGACTTTACGCGCATAAGCTGAATAAAAATCCTATTTTTCCCGTTCTCGTGGACATTTCGGGAATTCGTTCCATGACGCAACCATACTTAAAATAACCCTGTCTTCTCTGGATAAGCGTTTCGTAAAAAGCAACTAGTCCGAGTGGCACCGCTTGGAAGTGGGACCCCTTGGGCACATACTGCAGCGAAGCAGATTTATCTATCTATACTAATATAAAGAGTTTGTGGGTTTGTTTGTTTGGTTGAACGCGCTTATCTCAGAAATTACTGGTCCGATTAAAAAAAATATTTTTGCTTGAATAGTCCATTTATCGAGGAATGCTATATTTTATCCCGGAGTTCCCATGGGAACAGGAGTAACGCAGGACGAACTGCGGGGACCGACTAGTCTATACTAATATCATTAAGAGGAAACCTTTGTATTTTTGTATGTTTGTATTGAATAGGCTCAAAAACTACTGGACCGATTTCAAAATTTATTTTACCATTACTTAGAGGGATTCTTCCGAATCCGTATAGGCTACTTTTTATCCCGCGGGAATCGAAATTGCGCGGGTAAAACCGCGCGCAACAGTTAGTAATAAATAAAATCAAGATGGCATACGTCACGGCAATCCTATTAAAATATTTCTATCAGTATGACGTATAAAAATACAGAAATATTTAAGACAATTTTTTTGTTACGTACTTTTTAGAGCGTGTTTTTAGTAGTCGGATTTTAGTTAACTTTATTTTTATCCTGAAGCTACCTTAGAAAATTTTCTCTAAAAAGATTTGACTGATGATGAGAGATGACGAGACTGATGAATAATAAGTTTCGATTTAATAAAAATGTCTAGAAATACTTATTGAAGATGACACATCCTATGAGAAATATTTCTACGACTGTATGAATCACCTGTATGTCAACTAAATAAATAAATTAAAATGACTAATCAATAATTGTTAAAATCATATTTTTCTGAAACTACCTTAATAAATCAACTACTTATCTATATGTGGTAATAAATTGACATACATCAGTCAATGAGTCAGCTGTGTGTTTGACAGTGACAATGAGTTGTAGTTGTAGCGTTCATGATCTGATGTAACATCTCTGTAATGCTGGCATTGAACTTGCGCAAGGTCAGTGCGCGTACGCAGCGGTCGCAATGTATCTAAATTATCATTGATCGGTTTTGGCAGGAAGTAGTTTAAAGAAATTGTGACCTTTTTAGTGCATTTTGTTTTGGTTAGAAATTGAAATATTTATTTTTAGTAAAGAGTGTGTTAGTTCATGCTGTTTTTTTTTTTAAATAAATCTGAAGTGGCAATGAGCAAGGTACTTAGCTACTGGGAAACGCAACATAGGCAACTCCCCTCAAAGTTTTTTTTTATTGTTATAGACTAAGCCCGCGTTTCGCCTCAATCTCACCTAATGTTAAGTAAAGATGAGGTTAAAGATGAAAGCAACAGAGCTTAGGAAAGAACTGGCTTCTCAATAGTGCTGGAACACATCAACGCCGGTGCGGTGATATTTGGCCGCAGAATTTATATGAAGGGTGGTCGCTAGTCAGTCAGACCCTGACGAGATCCTACTACAAGCGGAGATGACTCGGATTAGTCGCCTTTTACGACATGCTTATCCAGGTACGGTAGGGCAATTCTAAACCAACTCTACGGCCGTGTAGGGTCGAACCGGCGATCTGATCCAGGTCTTCGGTAAACGCTGGTTCGTAGCATTTAAAGGCTAGCATTAGCTTTGACTTGACGTTTTGGCTTCACTGTATTAGAATACAATATTGATGTTCGGTTCTGAATCTAATGCCATTATTATTATTATTCGGCATTTCAAAATCAACACGCTTTTTGGAGGAAAAGACCCGTCAATAAGACCAGTCTGTCGGGTATCAGGGCAAGAGAGAAAGAAACCGGCGAACGATTCGGGCAGTATTGAGCAATACCGCTCCCGCATGCGCCAATCCCAGCCTTTCAAGGTGTCTGACCAGTGTGGCTGGGGTCTAGATTATTATTACTAGCCTTGGGTGTCCCAAAATTGGGCAAAGGCCTCCCTTTTTTCTTTCCATTTTAGGCGATCAGCTGTTTCCGCGGGCCAGTTTGGGCTAAATGCGTCCAGATCATCCTTCTATCGACTGAGTGGTCGTCCGCGACGTCGTTTGGTGACTGGATACCACGCGGTTGTTATTTTGGCCCAAAGATCTTCTGACATTGCCAATAAAATTCGATGAATAAATCTTCCCAGAGACAGACCTCTGGACGGTAAGAAGTCTTAAAAGTCTTCAAATCATACTAATAAGAGATTCAGAAAATATTGTTATTATGACCGAATTTGTTACGAAAGAACTCAAAAAAATTAAAAGTAGACACATGTGCGCAGAGTTAAGGGAGCATGTTGTATAAAAGAGGTTTTAATTTTGTATCTGTTAACCCATTGCACGGCCACTTTAGAAACCATTACAATGGACGGTATTAAATCAAAAGTTTTAAACAAAATATTTACATACGTGATTCAAAAATGTCGTCGTCGAAAATTTACCGACTTTGCCCCAGTTGAGTGTATTGTCATGTAAATATTGAAAATTTATTGCCGCCACCGTTTATAAAGATGATAATTAAATTACATGAAATTAAATTATATGTTTGTTTGTAAACATAGGTCCTCGTTAATTTGACTTGTGAGATGTGGGTCCTGAGCGAAAGGCTTCACGTTGAGTTCCCGGTATAATCAGATATTGTGTAAAGGGGATAATTAGGTGCCGGTTATAAGTGAATATATTTTAACCTTACAGCAGGGGTAGAAAAATGGTACCATTGTCTATTTTTCGTATACTACGGTTTACCCGGAAATAAATTACAATGAATTATGCTAGATTAGTCTTTAAAAAAACGGTGTTCCATATAGCCCTAAATTAAGCAAAACTTACCATATGATGACCTGAAAATGGATAGATTTTATTGTTACTTACAATTCTTGGAATAACGCCCAGCACCAGGAAAGATATCTGCAGATCATACCACATTTGTCATTCAGTAAGGCTGCAAACTCGATTGCGAAAAATCGCTGGCGCCGAAAACGGCCCAGATTCACCGCGTCGCTGCCCGCGCCGCTGTTGCTCTCGCTGTCGCTGCCGTCCAGTTTTCAGCCTAAGGAGCAAACCCGCAGCCTCTCGCACTGTGCCATAATGTACGTCTTATTACAAAGTAGCTCTAAAAATAATAACTTATAGTACATACATACATAACGTCTCGCCTGTATCCCTTATGGGGTAGGCAGAACACCGGAGGTTACAAGACCATCTGATGTCACGTTTGACAAATTTGGAGGTATTATAAAGATGGAGAGAGACTATTGTAGTGACAGGGGGTCAGCCTATCGCCCACAAAAACGCCTTAAAAACCTCTGCCCCTTAACTGACTTTAACAATATGCCCGGGAAGAGAAGCAGCTGGCACATTCTATGTTTTTCTTTCGCTCCCAGTCCAGCATGGAAGCTTATAGTCTATATTTTTATCAAAGTTCATTAACTTACTGTTAATGAAAACTGTAAAAGCACATTACCTGCTACTACATCTGAGATGCTATATCACTGGGAAATTGCTATTAACGGCCGCTGCAGCCAATGTTCAAGTGCTTATTTTCTTTTAACTCCCGTCTATGAGGTAAAGCTTCTACGTTTATGGGTTTAATACTTTTATAGTGCCTTGGCTTTAAGAATATGTTAGAAAGGCGATTGCTTACTCCAGCCAGACTCCATACCGATACATTGCGCTAAGCAATATTAGGAATAGGTACGCTTTTCTGTGTTTTCAAATTATCTCAGTGTGGTGATGTTATGAGGGATTTCAATTAAATAGTTCATTAAGTAGTCCTTCTTGATCAAATATTTTTACTATGTTACAGTAAACAGTTTTTTAAAGCTGAAATTATAATAAAATTTTAATTTTGACCTCAGCCGAGAGACGCACTCTGCTGGACAGAGGCCCATAAACGTTCTTCACCCGGTTTTGCACCGCCCTCATACAGCGTTTGACTTCACAAAGTGTAAGTATCGATATCTACTGCGTATAAAAACTTTTCATTTTCATCTAAGTAACTAATATTATAAAGGCGAAAGTTTGCATGGTTTTGCACGGATTTGGATGAAACTGGAAGATTGTATGAAATTGGCGTAGTGATAGTATGCAGTCTGGAATAGCACATGGGCATTAGAAATGCGCGGTTAAAATCGCGTGGAATAGTTAGTTTTTAAACAAGTTTAGATTACTCATTTAAATTTGGAAAGTTCGACATTTGAGCCTAGTTTTAATATGTAAGTGATGCCGTGTGTAGAAGGGAACCGGAAATGAATTGATTATAATTTAAACACTGCTAAAACACAGCAACTCGAATGTAACGAAGTTTTCGTGTTTTCTATCTGGATTTCATAAACTTAAGTGCCTCCAAAATCTCTGAATAAATTAGATTGGTATGTCTATGGAGTGAACTCCATATATTGTCAATTTGAGGTTATGTTCTCTCTGCGAGAAACATCGAATTGAATCAATACAAAATCTTAATGCCATATTCATAGAAAAAATTACTTGTATGTCTGGAAGACAAAATGAGCTTTCTAGCTATCTGGTATAGCTGTTTGATTTGTTTAAATATGTGTTTTCAAATCACTCTAACTTCACGCACGTTAAAATAAGTCACTACTGAAGTGTTGCTAAACTTGAACTTTGAAAAATTTGCGAGCATGACATATTTAATGCTATCCGTATAGGAATAATGATATGACGTTGCACCACAAAAAATCACTTGACTTTTTTGCTTAGATCCCTCGCACTTTAAAAAAACTATCAGATTTATAGATTCACCTTATGTATGATTATGCGTCATGTAAAGAAAGACACGTACAGGTGAATTATTACTATGCGGTTTTCCTTGAAGGGGATTTTTTACGAGAAACAGTTATAAACGTAGCCTAGTCGGCATAAACAAACTGCTGTCAACAGCTTACGATGGGTTTATTGCACCAACTTCTTCTTTATATTCTGTAGACTCACGTCGAATAAATACTTTACATGTGTACTTACAATCTGCCTCAAACATCAAATGTGGTATGAACTCTTGAACAAAATGGAGGCGTTATATGAAAATAAAAGTCTAATCTACTTAACATCTCATTTCTACATTCACATGGCATGGTCATCGACATGAACAATGTTTTTTTGAGAAAGATAAGGATTTAAAAACGTCTTTAAAATTGAGAAGAAATAAACCTAAAAAGTCCATGCTGCACTGGGAGCAAAGGAAAAACATAAAATGTGCCAGCTACTTTTCTTCCCGGGCAAACTGTAAAAGTCAGTTCAAGGTTTTATTGGAGGTTTTTTTTGGGCGATAATCTGACACACTATCACTGCAATAGTCTCTCTCAACCATTACAATGTAGTTGTAGCATGGATCCCTGGTCACTCAGGAATAACCGGTAACTCAACTGCTGACTGTTTTGCCAAGGATGCTATCGAGACCGGTTCACTGGAGCACTACAGGTGCCTCCCTCAGGATCTTAGCCTTCTGGCTAAGTCCAGGTTGGGCCTAACCTGGAAGAAAGAATGAGAGAAGTCCCGTACTATAGTAGGTAAATACTATGGCGACATCCAACCCACATTACCAAGCCAACCGTGGTTTTACAAACAGAAAAAGCACAGCAAAAATGTTACCTCAGTAATAAGTTGACTACGGCTGGGTCAATGTTACTCTCCCGTATTTATGCACAGGATTGGAATCCGCGACTCTCCACTCTGCGATTGTGGACTAGAACCTGGTACAGTGGACCACATTTTTTTAGTTGCCCCCTTCTTCCTGTATCCCTCTATGATATCCTTCCCCCCCATGTTCCCAGACCATCCAACATTACCCTCTTCTCCTCTAACCACCCTCCTATCCTTAAAATCCTTTGTAAATTTGTCAGTCAATATAATATTTCTGTGTAAATATGTATTAATCTATGATACTAACACAAGTTGGTTTATCCTTGTATGTTTTTTGTCAGTGATGGTTCTAAACGTGTGGTCTTATTGTTTTAGGTAACTCAACGTCCGGTCTACGTCGCGCACCACTTGTAGTGTTAATTCCATTTGGTCCTTTACTCTTAATACCGTGTCTATCCCATCACATGGTACTGGCAGTAATAGCTTGTCGCCTCATATCGACGGCTGGTTACCAAATTGTCAAGAATTGAATTGAATTGAACCATTACAATGCCTCCAAAATGTGTCAAATGTGACATCCGATGGATTTATGACTTCTGGTGTTTTGCCTTTTATGACAGGCTAGGCGTGAAGTTGTATGTATAAAAAACTAAACTAAATTTTCTTTAAGCAAATCATTTGAAGCAGAACGTTCCTGTCAATTTCTAAGATTTCGACTTTATGTGTAGGTGTATCTATGACTAACTGCAGAACCGAATCCACTCGGTTGAAGTTTGGCATTAAGTTTTTGCAATTTATGCAGTTGAAGTCTTATCAAACAGATATTTTCATCGACATTGTTGATAAATTGGCTCATGATGTTGAATAAGCCTCGAGATTACTCCTAGGCTGGTACAAACCAGCAGGCCTATTACGGTTCTTTCATGACATGACATAATAAACAAGATTTCTATGATACAATGATCAACAATTGTGACATAAAGAATAAACGTAGTCCCTTTACATTTGCATGCAAGAGGCGTTGCATTACCTTTTAAAATTCAATCATCAATCAAGTTTCAATCATCGTCTATGACTTAAAAACGTCAATTGAAAAAGGTGAGATCGCACCCACCTCTATGATATGTTGGTTTCTTGATTTCATTTGTGTTCTTCCATTTCGTTTGCTTTCATAAATACTTATATAATACTTAATTATTATATATTGTATATTATATTGGGGGTTATTGTATTCAATTTACATGGTATACCAAATAATGATCGTATGATAAGTTTTAAGGCCGCTCCACATTCTCGCGAGAATCTCGCGAGTCGTTAATATAATTATCTTCATACATAGAATATAAAGCCTTGAGATCAATATGTTTTTATCACAATTTATCTTTATTTGTTAGTAAATAAAACATATTAAATATTAATTTTTATCTTCCTGGACCATTTTCAAAACTAACAATATAAAAAAAATTAACAAAAACTCTTAAAATCTATTACGAGTTACTTCAAAACTCTCTCTCTCTAAAGGGAGTTATGCGGGTGAAACAGCGGACACAAGCTGCCTGTCAATGCATTCAGCCATTCAACTAACCATTCTAATGCTTTCTTTCAAGGTCAGTCGGCCATATTGAGGTTAACCATCGTTAGTAATAACGAATATTAGAAGTGTCATTCGACTCAGGACGTTTGTATATTACTATCGTTCAAGTCGAATATTCAAGTCAGTATTAGTAGTTTATTCGACTGATATGATAATTCGCAGACGCGCATCGCTGAGATGTACTCTGCGATGTAACCGTTTAAATCGGCGGCTCGCTTGTTACTGAGAAACATGCGATCGTGACTCCTACACAAAACTCCAAACTCCCCACAAACCCCGAAACTCACAAAAAGTAGAGAAAAATGAGAGAAATTGAGTAGAATACGAGTATGGCTTTCTCGGGAGATTCTCGCGAGAATGTTGAGCGGCCTTAACGTCAAAACTATTTCATATCATCGCATGGTTTTGAGATCCATAATAGGCCTGCAGATCAAAGTATTTTCAGTTGAATGATCTCTTTTATAAGATCAAGATATTACGTCTGTTCACGTTTAGAAAAATAATTACTTGGTTTACTCATTTAGTTTCAATTTCTCATCATAATTTTTATAGAAGACCAGGCCGATTATTGTGAATAAAAAAAATAAAAAAAATAAAATCCCCAGACAATCAAACCAACTACATGGCCTCAAAGTAAGCAAATATTGTGTTATGACATACCATGTAGCGAACTAGGTGGAAGCTAAAATATAAATACATAAATGGATAAACGCTCGGACCCGGTACATTTTTTTTCGTTCCGTACGGGAATCGAACACCATAGTAGCATCTAGACCACTGCACCACGGAGACCGTTATAATCAAAACACATTTTCATTTATCTAATACATGGATTATTTGTCAACGAAATAATTGTTCGAATCTTGAGTAAATAATTCAGTGCAAGAACAATGTCGAAACCTGCCAACTATCTTGAGTCGAAACTTCCCTGGTATTTAAGTGAACTTTTAACTATTCAGCTCAAACATATTTTGTTAGCTCAAAGCAGAGATTGTATCAAAATATTTAACCTAAAAATACTTTATGCTCACTTTTTTGTAGTAACTTTAAAACGATATTCAGCGAATATAGGATGCGCGTTGATTATGACGGCGATTTTTTTAGCTCACCGATTTTAATCAAAATTTAGTTTAAAATCGCAAATTACAATGTATCTTTTTTTTTTAAATCTATACACACAAAGCGAATATGTAGATCTATAAAGGGTGTTTGGTTTTCACCAAAATTGTCCACAGTTGCCTCCGCATCATTTTTTAAATTTGTTTTAGACTGAATGATTTTACTTTATGTTGGTCTCTGATGCATCTCTATGTCACGTTAAAATGTTTTAGAGGTAAATGTGTACAATTTTATTGAAAACCGAAAAATGAACAAAGAAACAGATTTTTTTTGGCCGCCTTATGTTCTCCATCTGGGTCCTCACGCTCACTTAGTAAGTCTCTACCAAAAGCTCACTCTCCAACTTTAGGTCCCTCTTATGTCGAATTAGGGAACCTCAAACTCAACAGCAGCCAACAAAAATTGATTTTGAAGGCCATGCAGCGGTCTCACAAATAATGGCTGTGATGATTATGGAGATAAATTAAGATGCAGATTAATACTGCTTGACCAGTGTTTTCTCTAAATGGAGGGGTAGTGTCATAAACAAAACCACTTACCTCATCCCAACTAATGAGCCCACTATGAGGGCGATGAATCTCGTAATCCACTTAACTGGCCAAGGGCTGGTTTACTGATTACTGAGATTACTGTCGAAACCACTTATCACGACAGCAATCTCCGTAGGACAACGCTTCTCTAGTCTATTGCCGTTACAACTAAAATCAAATATCTAAACAGGCTTCTTTTTTACATGAAGAACCCTGGGGTTGCAAATAGTTATCAAAAACAACACCTATGGGAAGAAACGGGATCATGCTCGTCAAAGGAATATACTGCGTGCTACAAAAACTCCTTGTGCTTTGAATATAAGTCAAACACTCCCAATGTTATCCATTTATGATATTCTATTTAATAATGCAAAAAAGAGTATGTCTGTATAAGTTTTTCCTGCTATGATGAGTAAAGATAAGTATTTGATTTACATGTGATTGCGGATCGAGTTTTACTCTACAAAGGATTTATGCACATGTTAGTATGCTTAAGTGATAATACACATATGATATGATTCATAAAGTTTGATTCGTATCAAATGGTATATGCAGGGAATACTTGATTTCATTTTATGCATATCAGTATCATAATTCTTATCTCGATTGTAATTGACACGCTACTTATAATATGTGTACGTACTTTAAATGTATACAATTCCAAACGCAAAGGTGTTCATACTATGCATACCTGTATTTTCTCTAAAAGTGTTTTTCCTTATTTTTTAATACCTACTTTTACTTTTTAGGTGCGCGTTCACTGGCCTGCGCCGACGCACCACACGCTCGGCACGCAACGGATTTTGGTTTGCTTTGTATGAATTCATATAGAACTGCGTGCACAACCCGCGACGGCCGCACTGCACGCAGGCTTTTATGAGCAAAATATGCGTTGCATGCCGGTGACGTCACAAAAATCCGTTCACTGCTGTCATCGGTTCCTGCTGCTGATGTGCTGCTGTCATTCTCCATGACTGAAGACTTCAACTCACAGTAAGAAAACACTCTAAAATAAATAAAAAATCGGTAAATCCGTTCAGTCCGTTACGTGCCACCTCGTCCTGTCCAATAAAAAAAACATTGTATTTAACATTGTTATTAATAAAGGACAATTTGTTTTTAGTTAGCAAATTCTGCCCAGAACAAGAAATCGAGCTTAATAATAATTCCAATTGCAAACTTCTTGAAACAATCATCTTTTTCGCCCAATCCTCCAAATTTTAGCCCAATCTTTTTCTTCCTAATTATGTACGTTTAGTATCTAAGTTTCAGTGTACAAACAAATTTTTAAGGAAAATTATCATATCTTTTTATTATAAATAAGCTTATACTTAGTTTTTGATGGCATACAAAAGACATTTTTCTACAATTTGGTTCAATCGTACGATTGCTAGGTAGTTTCAAAGTCAAATTAGCTATCGTCATGCCCAACACAACCTTATTTACGATCATTTCGGAGCTTAATGCGCACAATGCCTTATTTTACTGATCTTTATGGATATTCATTTAAAATTCAAGTGGCGTCTGCTTGTATAGAACCCTTCAAAACTAAATAAACTAAGCCTTTTTGCTACGTAAAAAGATATTTAGATTGGCCCATAAAATTATTTAGATTTCATTCATTCAAAAAGTATATGTTGTGCAAATTTTAAAATACACTATTTTCTTTTTGTAAGCGTTTCGTAACTCATATATACTTAGTGTAACGATTTAATATTCTCAATTTCAATAACAAAATTGAGATTTTAAGGTCACAGTTAATTTTCGTTTCCAATAAACATAGAACATTTAGCAAGTCTATGTTTATCGTACTAAGGACTTAAAGTTATTATTTAAACGTTGTAAAATACCGAGTTCCTATTACTCAATACTAAACTAGATTCGTCAATGGTTTTATTAGTCAAGTGTGTGAGCACTTAGCTGCACCTTAAATGCTAAGATTCAGTAGTTTAACAAGAACATAACTAAACCCTATAATCACTTATAATTAAGTAAGTTTGGTACTTGTTAATCTAGCTTCAAAGCTTATATTGCAACTAACTAGATTAATTTTCATATGTATGAAATGTGTATCAAATTAAGCTCTAACTTCGTAGATCATTGTTGTGTGAATACTTAGCTATTTGTGTTTCAGATGTCGTAAGTATAGCATAGTTTTCGTAATTAATAATAATTAATAATTGTGATCTTTGTCAACCGACTTCCAAAAAAGGAGGAGGTTCTCAATTCGTCTGTATGTTCTTTTTGTGTCTTTGTTACACGATATTTCGGACAATTATGAACGGATTTTGAAAATTGTTGTTTCATATGATAAAGGATACTTCATAGTTGGTCGCGTATAAATTTCATCGTAATCGGTTGAGTACTTCATTGAAAATTTCAAACTTTTGAAAAAATATGTATGATTTCGGAGAATGTTTACGTTGATGACATTCTCAACTCCTCGAAAGTTTTGACGTGAAGTCGGTTTTTTTAATGCTCTGCATTCGTTGATTATTTTTTGAGATATATTTGTGGATAGAAGATGAGAAATAGCCATAAACCAGTCAAATATAAGTTTGTGGCTTTTCTTGTATAATTAAAATGTTTCAAAAACATATTTTATAATAACCAAAGTAGGCCATTTGTCTTAATTAAATAAAAAAAAGTTACTCCCATTTTACTGTCACAAAAGCTAAAATAGTTTTCAAACAATAAGCATAGTTCTAAATGATAAGTTCGTAGCTAAAGTGGTAGTTGTAGGTCGCGTCAGGTAAAAATAACGCTGGTGGTCCTATAAATATAAAGTAATCCAGCGTTATTTTTACCTGACGCGAACTATACTTAAAAAAAAAGAGACTGATAAAGCAAGATTACTAGTTTCCCATCTTTATAGATTTTTTTATATTGATAATATATGTATAGTATTAAACAAAAAAACAGAGATTAAACAAACAAGCAAGTTTCATATCTTCCCTAAATATTATCTTATTAAAAAAATAAGGAAAACTGTTATTTTTGTATACAGGGTGTTTGGCAGGGAGACCGACAAACTAAGTGAGCCTGTTCGGGTACCCATTTTATTTTTATGATTTCTTCATTTTTCGTTTTTCACAAAACCTTCAAAACTTTTTTAAAATCTGTTTTTTTGACGTAATTTTGATCACTCATGCATATTTAGGCCACGTTTAAATGTTATGAAGGTAAATGTAAACAATTTTCTCAAAACCGAAAAAGAAACTTTTAATAAATAGAGGGTCAGATTTTTGTTTCGCCTTATATTCAATCCACAACACGCTCGCTTATGATATAATGAATTTACGGGATTCTTACTGTAATGTATGTGGGTAGTTTTAAGTATTCTTTGTACCTATATACTTAGGCAGTCAGTTCCCAAATAAAGGCGAATAAGACTACACCGTGTTTCTGTAATACCTAATCCCAGTGTACCTAGGTCTAGTATACTTCAGTGGCGACGAATCGATACGAACCTAAGTGCAGTGTCGTGTGTACGCGTGGTATTTTTTTTGTTTTTTACAAAATGTCGATCGGAAGAATCTCGGAGTTTGACGTACGTAAGGATGACTGGAGATTATATGTCGATCGGTTAGAACAGTATTTTCTTGTGAATAAGATACCGAGTGATTTACAAGTGCCAACATTAATCACAGTAATGGGAGCGGAGTGTTACGAACTTTTGGTCAATTTGTGTACTCCGGTAAAACCTCATACGAAAACGTTTATTGAACTGTCGAACATTCTCGAAAAACATCTGCAACCGAAACCGAGCGCGCTTGCCGAGCGATATAAATTCCGTCATAGGAAACAATGTAACGGGGAAACGATATCTGAATATGTGGCGGTATTAAAAAAACTGTCAAAATTTTGTGAATTCGGACAATGGTTGGAAGAAAGCTTGAGAGATCAGTTAGTGTGCGGTATTTTGAGTGAAACGATACGGCAACGGTTATTCGCCGAAGAAAAGTTAAGTTTTGGGAAAGCGTATAGCTTGGCGGTGAGCCTCGAAGCGGCAGAGAAAGATGCCGCGGCGGTCGAAGGGCACAAGGGAACGACGACGGCGGGTGACTCCAGTACGGCGGATTGCAAGGCGATGGCGGCCGGGTGGCGCGGCAGCGGCCCGCCGCGGCGGACAGCGGAGCCGGCGTGCGCGGTGGAGCGCGGCGCGGCGGCGGCGGCGACGGCGGCGGCGGCGGCGGCCACTACTTCGGTCGCGCGCTATGCTCGCCAGCAGGGCGGCGGCGGCGGCGGCCGCGGGTACGGTGGCGGCACGAGCGGCGGCGGAGCGCGGCCACAGCTGCGCCAGCAGCGTTGTGCGGCTTGCGGCGGAGCTCACGGCACTTCCACTTGCCGGTTCACGTCGTATGTGTGCCGGAAGTGCAACAAAAAAGGGCACTTAAAGAGAGTTTGCCCTTATCATTGGTCGGGGTCCTACAATTTAAGTGCCGATTCTGATGTGGAAGCGGATGGTGAGAACAGCCAGGTAAAAATAATTCAAATTAATCAACTATCGATCGAACAGTGCAAACCTATAGTGATAAAGTTAAATATTAACGACAAAGAAATATCAATGGAGTGCGATACGGGGAGTGCCATATCCTGTATAAGTTATAAAAATTATTGTTATTATTTTAAAAATATAAAATTAGAGCCATGTAATGTTTTACTGAGGTACTATACCGGAGAGCTAGTAAACCCGATGGGGGTAGCTAAGCCTCGCGTTAAATATAAGGGATTAGAAAAAGATTTAGATTTGTATGTGATTAAAGGCGGTAAAACTAGTCTCTTAGGGCGACAATGGCTTGCCGAACTTAGAATTCAAATACCTATCCTTCAATACTGTCATATAAACAAAATTGAGAATAAAGACTTTGATGAGCATGATTTCAGTTCCAGATTCTGTGATGTGTTTGCGGAGGGCCTCGGGAGGTTCACGGGCGGTACTGTGAGCATACGACTACGCGCGGGCGCGCGGCCCGTGTTCCTGCGCGCGCGCCCCCTGGCGTACGCGCTGCGCGAGCCGGTGGAGCGCGCGCTGGACCAGCTGGTGCGGGACGGCGTGCTCACGCCCGTCGAGCGCTCCGACTGGGCCACTCCTATTGTACCGGTACTTAAAAAAGATGGTAATATAAGAATTTGCGCTGATTTTAAACTAACAGTAAATAAGGTGCTCGAAGTCGACCGTTACCCTTTACCTCGTATTGAGGATTTATTATCGCGCTTACACGGAGGCGAACGTTTTAGTAAAATTGATTTATCTCAAGCATACGCTCAATTTGAGTTAGATGATACGAGAAAATATACCGTTATAAATACCCACAAGGGTCTGTACAGGTATAACCGACTAGTGTACGGACTGGCGTCGAGTCCTGGTATTTTTCAGAAACATTTAGAGCAGTTATTAGCGGGAATACCCTACGTGGGGGTATTCTTAGATGATGTAATTATAACAGGGCCAGATAGCCGTAGTCATATTAAAAGTTTAAATCAGGTATTTGAGAGGTTGCGATCGAACGGGCTGCGGGTAAAAAAAGAGAAATGCGTATTTTTTGCCGAGTCGGTTAATTATTTAGGTTATGTGATTAGCAAAGACGGCGTTCACACTAGTCCAGAGAAAGTGCTGGCTATCACTAAAACTCCGGCACCTACCAATGTATCAGAATTGAAGGCATTTATTGGGTTAGTTATGTATTACGGTAAATTTGTAAAAAACGTAAGCACGATTATGGCCCCTTTGTATAGATTATTAAAAGCGGGTACTAGATTCGAATGGAGCATTGAGTGTGAAAGCGCTTTTAAAATAATTAAGAACAAGTTAAGCTCAAGTGAAGTTTTAGCGCATTATTCTTTAAATTTACCGATAGTACTAACAGCGGACGCCAGCGGCGTCGGCGTCGGGGCCGTGCTGTCCCACCTCGCGCCGGAGGGGGAGCGCCCGGTCGCATATGCGTCGCGTACACTCACGCAGGCCGAGAAGTCGTATGCGCAGATAGACCGGGAAGCATTAGCTATTATTTATGGTATTAAAAAATTTAATCAATACATTTATGGTAGGAAGTTTATATTGAGAACCGATCATAAGCCTTTAACTTACATTTTTGGCAATAGGGTAGGTATTCCGGTAATGGCGGCTTCGCGCTTACAACGCTGGGCCGTGTTATTGTCCGGGTACAACTACGACATAGAATACGTCCCTACAAACAAAAATTGTGCGGACGCGTTGTCACGGCTGCCACAAAACACACAGAGGTTATCTAGCCGCTCGGAGGAAGTTAATTACGTTAATTTTGTAGAGAATTTTCTTCCGATTACAAACGAAGAGGTAAGAAAAGCAACTTCTAAGGATTTGGAACTCAGTAGGTTGTTAGGTTATATACAGTCAGGGTGGCCAACGTCGCGTCCTAACGAGGTACTTCAGCAATTTTATATTAAGCGTCATGAATTGTATGTAGAACGAGGCTGCGTTATGTGGGGTTACAGGCTTGTAATACCGGAATGCTTACGAAAAAAAATAATGTCTCAGTTACACATAAGTCATATGGGCGTAGTAAAAACCAAATCAATAGCGCGCAGTTACGTTTGGTGGCCTAATATCGACACAGATATCGAAGCAATGTGCAAAAATTGTGATACGTGCGCGGCGGAGTCACAGGCGCCACCCCGCGCGCCGCCGCAGCCCTGGCCTTACCACGTACAGCCGTGGAGTAGGATTCACATTGATTTTTTGGGTCCCTTATACAATAAAACATTTTTAGTATTGGTCGATTCTAGTACGAAATGGCTAGAAATTTTTGAAATGGCGAAAACCAATGCTACTGCCGTAATTAAAGCTTTAAGGAGTACCTTTGCTCGATTTGGTTTACCTACTGAAGTAGTATCTGATCAGGGCCCGCCGTTTACAAGTTTTGAGTTCAAACAATTTTTACAGAATAATGGTATACAACAACGATTTTCACCTGCGTATCATCCCGCTTCAAACGGGGCGGCCGAGAATGCGGTAAAGCTTTGTAAAAGAGCCATTAAAAAAGCAACTCGGGAGTCCATCGACATTGATGCCGCATTACAAACTTTTTTACTTTCTTATCGTAACTCAATCCATTCTAGTACAGGCGACAGCCCGGCAATGCTTTTACAAAAACGGTCGTTACGTTCCCGGCTCGATCTATTGCGGAGTGGGCAGGCGCTCGTGAACAGGGTGCGGCAGGCCCAGAGTAGGCAGGTAGACGCCGCCGGCGGGGTGCAGCGGTCAGTCGCGGACGGAGAGCCTGTATGGCTGCGGGAGTACGGTCAGAGCGATAAATGGGTAAAAGGTAAGGTAGTTCACGGGGAAGGTTCTAGGAGGTACGTGGTTGATAAGGGGGACGGTCGACAGGTAATCAGGCACGTAGATCAAATGAGGCGCAGGTCAGGTCTTTTAGATGTGCAATGTCCGTTAGAAGCGAGTGGCCCGGTGGGAGCGCAGCTCAGTACGGGAGGGGAGCACGGCCCGCGCGCGGTCGCAGACCCGGGCGATGAGCTAGTTACGGAGGAGAGCTCTTCCAAATCAGACAACGATCCATTTGGCACGCCGCCTACTTCACCTCAGGCACCTGCAAGTGAACCTTCCGTGGCTCCCGTCAAAAGGAACCGACAACCGGTTGTAAGATTCCGAGTAGAATAAGTTTATTTAATTGTTACAAGGTACCTATAATGCTAAGATATAATGCTTATATTGTTTACTTATTGATGTATCAAAAGTAGTTGTAAGTTAAAGTATTCAGCTTAGATAAACATTTAATTATTGTACCGAATACTTACATAAGGTCAAAATTTAGTTATAGTTTATTTTACCTACGTATTGTGCTGCATAATATTATATAACATAAGAGATGTGTCAAATAAGAAGGGAGGTGTAATGTATGTGGGTAGTTTTAAGTATTCTTTGTACCTATATACTTAGGCAGTCAGTTCCCAAATAAAGGCGAATAAGACTACACCGTGTTTCTGTAATACCTAATCCCAGTGTACCTAGGTCTAGTATACTTCACTTACCACGATTTTTGATTTTATTTTCGCACGTCCGACTGGTCCGCGATCATGGTGCTTGTAACAGCATCGAAATGTCGGACGTGCGAAAATTAAATCAAAAATCGTGGTAAGAATCCCGTAAATTCATTAAATCATAGTGAAAATAACCGCGATAGTTAAAAACAATTATTACGCTCGCTTAGTCCTTTGGTCCCTCTACCAAACACTCTGTATACATTCTAAGTTTCTGGACAATTAAGCCTGACAGCTGCGAAAAGACTCGTTCTATATTTACAAGTTACAGTAATCATGATAGTTAGCTCTTTAATAAATGCCCTTTACCAAAGCTATGCCGATAATGACGCCTTGCACTCAAATACCGACAAACAGAAATCAAGCGACTAATTATCTATCACGAATGTTTGCTATTTGAATTGTGACTATTTGTGCTACAGATTAGTAAACATTGCATATTGCGTCTTAATTGATGCAACGTAAGGAAGTTATTTTCTTACATTAATGTTCGTCTTTAATTGAGGATCTCTAAAATTTATGGCTTTTTTGGTGAAGGTATTGGTAACGTTGCTATCTACATTAGAACACTAGAATCAAGTGAAGTGTTTATTTTATGAATTGTACAAGGCCCTTCCGTACTTCGTAGGACATGTTAAGCATTCGGTCCCGGGTGCTGTATTCTTGTATAAAGTAATCTGAAAACTCTGACATCCACCAACCAGCGCCGGGCGCGCTTAGAAGTTAGCTTAGAGACTCATTGCCCTGCAGTGGTTAACTTTATATCTATATAAAAATTACAGATTCACTCATTGGACTAATTATATTATAATTAAAATATAAATACTTAGGTTTAAAAATAACATCACAAATCTTTTAGCTTCCATGCTGGACTGGGAGCGAAAGAAAAACGTAGAATGTGCCAGCTACTTCTCACAAGGGATACAGGCGTGACGTTATATATGTATGTATCTTTAGTAATAATTTTACATCTAAGTTAAAATCACAAACAGGTTATTTCAGGAGCAAAGGGCTTATAGTTACAATAATTCTTCATGACATTTTTTTATCAAATAAATAATCTAATCTTATAATTATAAAATAAATATTTTACATTTCTCTAAAATGCTGCATGATGTTTTTTAATTCTATATCAAATGCAATAGATCTTCTTGATCTCATCTTTGATTTTATACCTTAATCAAAGATGAGATCGAGAAGATCTATTAGATCGAAAGGCGTGTAGCTGTGTGCATACATAATAATAATAATCATTTATTTGCCATAATGTGTGTACAAAAAGATGTTATTACAATAATGACCAGTTCACAAACTGCCGTACAGGCGTGCAAATATTATTTGTATGCAGTTATTGAAGTTAGCTACATGTCAATAAAAAAGAGAGAAGTGCTAGTCAACATTTACATTACATTATATAAAATTAAAACAATACCTAACATATCAATATTATAATATGAGGTTATCGTCATTTGAATACTCATCTCATCTAACACTTTTCCATCAATAACCTTTATTGAGTCTTTTCTTAAAAATTTGTTTGCTGTCGGTACTTTTATCCAAAGCAATGGAAAATAAAAACGTATGACGAATTTACAATCAATGTATGGATTTTACACATTATTGAACTAACTTGTTCAATATTATGACGAACTAACCACAGCTCCTTTTGAGTGTACTGGTAAATGAAGTAATTGTGTGTTTTTCACCTGCTCCAAAAAAATAAAGCTTATTTTTATCCTTACAATTATTTACAGTTTTATTTATTACCCTTTTTAGTTAAATAATAGAGCAACTTTCTGACGTATAAAACATTACTTTTCTAGAGAAATTTCACTTCTAAATCCTACATTGAAATTGACTTAGAAAAAATCACATAAAAGTTTTGAACGGTTCCCTGTTGATTATCTGACCATTAAATAAATTTCAATCAATTGAAAGCTCGGTATATCATATGAAATATAAATAAAACATTTCAAACCTTGCTGTGAGTATTTATTGGCTAAAATTTAAGCTAACAGTGTCTCTAGTTGCTCGTGCACTGATCAGTGCTTAGGCCGCTAAGGACTTTCACTGACCAGTGCTTAGGCAGATGCACGGTTAATTCATAGCTGTTTGAATGTTAATTTCTTAGATTTACTCTTATATATTTACTAGTAGGTAATTATTTTAAGTAAATTTATCCGTTGCCTCATTTCCATGATTCTAAGACTTAATTCGGCTATACAATGTGTTGAGTCTGACTGTTCTAAAATAAGCTACAAAGAAGCTTTCATTTTAGATTCAACTTGAGTTTTATTTAACTTTTGCGGATTTTTGTTTTTTTTTTTGGTCTTCATAACCAGCAAAAGTTGGGGAGGCCTGTGTCCAATAGTCGCCGTCACCAGGCTGATAATAATGATGATGAACCGGCAAAAACTTCTTGGCATTCCTAGTCAGCTGTACAAAATTATTATGCAGGATTGTTTTTTAGTCACCAACCAAATTTAAATGTTAGTTTCTTTGATGCGATATAAGCGTTCATGCATATTTACTTTAGTATCGCTCAGTACGAAAAATTAAAAATATGGCGCCACAAACGTTTTTACAAATAGTCGCTGATGATGAACACAGCTACTACGACGCGGCATTTCATTGATAAGACTACGATGCAATACTACAAGATGTGTTGTGGAAGCGCGTAGTCGTCTTTATTTTAATAGTATTCATTCATAATTTAGAGTGATCATGCTTTGCTTAACATGTTAGCGGATATATTAATATCCTTGTAAAAAAATACATGCCTTTTTTTGCAAAAACCATTTCTATAAATGATACTTATTGTGTAAAAAAATTTGGTCGGAGACTATAAAACACCCTGCATGCTTATTTTATCGATACGATCTTACAATTTTAGGATGTGACGAAATGTGGGTTACATTTACACTCCTATATGATGTAAAGTAATAATTGTAAATTCTAAATGTGCTCCCAAGGTCAACCAAGGGGTTGATTAATTTATTTATACCTACTTTATTGCAAGCAATTACAAAAGGAAAAATAAAAAGGAACATAAATGGAGCAAGCCTCGATTATGGTTGTAGAGTGTAGTTTTGCCATTAGAAAGACTCGTTTAAAAATGTCTCATTTATAAACTAGTCTCACTAATGGCATACTGCTTTAATATATTAAGGAGTAACAAACTAAACTAAACTTAAGTTTAAGTTTTATTAAGGAGTAAAAACTAAAAATTAATTAATGTATAAACAAAGATAGCGTTAAACCGTTTTTTACCTGGAGTTCGATTTAAATAATCGCAAACAAAGTCTATTTTGGATTCCGCCCTTTCATGGGTATATTCAAATCAGAGGAATTAGTAAAAACAGGAAATGCATTCAGTTCAGGAAAAGGCTATAAGAAATCTCGTTAAATTAAAATACTAAACTTTTTATTTTTTGTCTTATGCGTCTCTCAAAGAGACAACTATAACGTTTTCTTAAAGGTATTTTAATATTTTACTGCGTAAATTGCGTGGCATACCTACGCTCAGAGTAAATAGATAGAGTGACGCCTCTAAACAGAGGCTACAAATGTTTTATGTATGGGAAAACTAAAATTTTAAAAACTATTAGTTTTGAATAGTTTTAGAACAAATGTTGTTGGGATTAATGTGGAGAGGCTGCCTGCAAGAGGTGATGAGCTAATTAAAATTAATCCTGTACTTGTATGCAGACAAATACTTTCCGGCTGCAATGCATAATCACAGTAACCTACCTAATTCCTTCATCTTTGGATGATTTGTAAAATCAATTTACATTTAAGCCATGAAGGTTCGCAGTTAATGGTATTGAAATAAAAAGCCTTAATGGTTCACAACATGTTCGTTTAAATTGACTTAATATCAGATGACTCATGTGATTTATTTTCAAACTGCCTCAAATGGAATTGCAAGTTCCGTCCAATGCAATGACTTTACTTAGGCATAGCTTGTAGTTAGTCACTCAAAATGAACCAATAAAAAGTCTATTAATAGAACTTGTCAATTTAATTTCGTTTTAAATCTAAATTTGGGTTTGAATTGACTACAAAGAGTGGTTCGAGACTTATGAAGTAAACGAAATCTAGGGCAACTTATATGCTTTTAGAAATTGTGACTCATTCATTTATAAAAGATTGTGTTCAAAGCATACTTTTCAAAAGAAACTAATTGGCCTTTGATTCACCGAGGAAACATAATAATATTTGGTAATTTGACAATTAAAAATCGTGTGACCCCGTTTTGCCGGAATTTAATCTTTTATGGAATCAAGTAGAAAGTCTTGGACATACAAGTTCCAGACAGTTTCAAACATTTTCTATAATTATGTTTTAATAACCCAGAGTAGCAATTATTTAGCTGACTTTTTTTAACAAAGACTAAGCTTTTGTTTGACCAGAATCCCATCGGATGGTAAGTGTTTTATAAAATGTTCCCGGTAGAATACACCACCGCCGGAGCGGTAGTATTTGCCGCCAGATGTAATATGAAGCGTGGTCGCCTGTCAGTCTCACCCTCAAGGTTTTCTACCACCAAGTGGAGGTAACTCAGATTAGACACGCTTAAATATGGGCGGTTCTAAGCCGACCAAAACGGACAAAAACAACTTACTTAATTCCAATATTTTTTGTTACCCAAGTCTAAAGTTATACATAGTCTTCTCTTACAGGGGTTTTGCCTTTTATGCATTCTGTGGTCTAACTACCGCGCAGGAGCTACTTGTTTTACGAAATGCCTATTCTGAAGTGGAGGGATATTCTGCACCGAAAATATACGAGAATTACCAACGGCAAGTTCAAGTTCAATTAGGTAGTCATAGTAACAATTTTCATTTTATTCGATTGTGCAGATAATTTTTTTACATAATAGAATTAAAAAATATCAACTAAAAATCGTCAATCATAGAACAATAATATTCATCAAAATAATTTTGAGTTTCATTTTTTTTTTGTATTGTTAGGATAGGACGTTTGTCTTCCATGTCACCTGATGGAAAGTGCGCATGAACACTATGGTGTTACACGTCCATCCACGAGAAACCTATTCACTCGACACTTAAAAGTTCCAGGACAGTAGTGGTCAGGAAAAACAGACGCAGGCAGAATGTTCCACACCTTGGCAATCCGTACCAAAAAGGAACTATCGAAGCGTTTTGTTCGACTTCTTGGTAAATCCACTATATAGGGATGGAAGTTCTGTCTGCGTCTGGTAGTCCGGTGGTAAAAAAGGGTGGGTTCAATTTGGTCAAAAAGAACACTCGCACACTCACCAAAATGTAGCCGATAAAATACTGTCAAACAAGCAACCTTACGACGATGTTCCAGCGTCTGCAATTTTTTATTTGTAAGGTTGTTGTTATTTATCAGTCTCCCGTAGACTATATAGACTCTTCGGTCAACAGAGTCTAGCGCTTCGAGCTGGTATTTGGCAGAACCATCCCAAAGGTGACTACAGTACTCCATGCACGACCTCACTTGGGCTGTGCATAAGTTGAGCAGCCGTTCAGGGCTGAAGTACCGCCGGATCTTCGAGATGATACCCAATTTTTTGGAAGCCGTTTTTGCCATAGACTCAATTTGTTGTCCGAAGTTTAATTTGGACGTTATTGTGACACCCAAAAGCCCTAGTTGGTCGGTGATGGGAACAGATACATTCTGGAAAGTGGGCGTAAAAGTAAAGGTGCTCTTTTTTGCGCGCTTGTGTTTTGGAGGCGTTGAATTTGACCAGGTTAGATTCGCCCCAATCGGACACATTCCGCAAGATCGAATCAACGCGCTCAATCATAGACTCTCTCAAGACCTGGATTTCATGAGCGCTCGTTCGCGCATTGGATATATATCTCTCAACAACATCGCTGTCATCAGCATATCCAATAATGCCTGGTGTTAAAAGGTCATTAATGTGCAGCAAGAATAAAGTTGCAGAGAGAACGGATCCCTGAGGTACCCAGGCATTAATTGCCATTAGGTCAGAGGAGTAGCCGTCTAAGACTACTCGAATCGACCGTTCCCTCAGAAAATCAGATATCCAGTCGCAGAGCCCGGTCGGTATGCCATATGCTGGAAGCTTGCTTAAGAGACCATCATGCCAGACCCTGTCAAAGGCCTTGGAGATGTCTAAGGATACAACTATCGCTTCACCATGACCCTCCAAGGCCTCACTCCATAAGTGTGTGGCATACACGAGAAGATCGCCGGTCGAGCGTCCACTGCGGAAACCAAATTGGCTATCGCTTAGGAGCTCGTTGGTCTCGAGGTATGCCAGGAGTCGATTGTTCAATACACGTTCTATGACTTTGCAAAGAATGGAAGTGATTGAGATCGGTCGGTAGTTGACAGGATCAGCACGGCTTCCCTTCTTCGGTACTGGTTGTACGTTAGCCAGCTTCCAGGATTTGGAGACTTTACCAGATTCCAAAGAGAGTCTATAGAAACGCGTCAAAACGGGAGACAACTCAGCTGCGCAGTGTTTCAACACCACTGCAGGAATACCATCTGGACCGCTAGCCTTATTTTCGTCTAGGTGCAGCAAGCATTTAAGAACCTCCTTTTGGCGAATATGAACGGTACCCATTGTAGGACCGAACTGAGGTCATTGGGATGGGGTTTTTCCTTGGCTATCTAGACGAGAATTTTTCGCAAAGATAATGGCAAACAAATCCGCCTTTTCCTTAGCGGTGTGGGCCAGAGAACCGTCAAGTTTCCGCAGAGGCGGCAGCGACGGGCGACAAAAGTTCGTTTCGACCGACTTGGCGAGGGACCAGAAAGCTTTACTTCCCGAGGGGTATGAGGCTATTCGTCTCCGATACAGCCTTTGTGGGCGAAACGAGCTCTTTTGATCACCTTTTTGCAGGACTTGGCGGCAGCATTGTACCTCTTCTTCTGTTCATGCGAATTCACGGCTATGCTTCTGTGAGCGGTTGCCCAGGCTTTGTACGCTTCTCGCTTACGTTTTTCAGCGGAAAAGCATTCAGCACCAAACCATGGGCGAGCTTTGGTTTCAAGGGATTGATCAGCGTAGGGAATGAAGAACTCCATTGCTTGAACTATCACACTTCAGCACGATGGATCGATTGATGTAAAACAAGCTTGCCGCCACGGATAAGATGCGAAGAAATGTCGCATTTCATCCCAATCTGCCGACTTGTAACGCCATACTCGCCTAGAACCACTTGGTTGGGTGTCAGGTGGCGAGTACTGCGATACAGATTTCACCAGACAGTGATCGGATGTCCCTAAGGGTGCAGTGACGGACACCGAATATCTGTCTGGATCGGTTGTCAGCAGAAGGTCCAGGCAGTAAGCAGTGTGGCCAGCAACGTATGGGATGCGCGTAGGCTCGTCAACAAGCTGAGAGAGGCCATGAGTGAGCGAAAACTTAAAAGCCTCTCTACCAGCATGGTCAGTGTCCTGAAACGGGTATAACCACTGTCTGTGCTGTGTGTTAAAATCCCCCAGGAACACCAACTGCGCTGTGGGAAAACGTTGCTGAACCTTGTCCGCTGTACTGCTGAGATAGTCCATAAACCTCGTTGTCTCCCGATCTCCGCTGTGTGACCGATAAATACCAGCGTATACCATTTGGTCTAGGCCGGTATCTATGTGAACCCACATAACTGAAAGGTCCGGCACTTCTAAGTAACGGAGACGCTGGCAACAGATCTTGTCACTGGCATACATGCACACCCCGGCGTGCGGGTGGAATTTGGACTCCAGGATGTAACCTGGGTAACAAAGGTATGCCGAGTCTGATGGATCACAGATCTGCGTCTCCGTTAGGAAGAGTAGGTGGGGTCTCTCCATCTCGAGGTGGTGGTGGACATCATTGAGATTGGAGTGCACTCCTCGGATGTTACAGAAGTGCACTTTAAACGAGAGGAAGTGCAACCGCTGTGTTACCTTACTTTTCTTTGGACCTTTCATTAGTTTTGGAGTGGAGTGAATAGGGAGGCGACCAGAAGTTGAGTGGAGCGCTGCAAATGGAACCAAGCAACTCGATAGGGGTGACGCACCTTTGGGAAACTCGCTTGGAGACTGCGGGTACGCCCGAACCCCCCCGAGTTCGCCATAGGGTCCCCTCAAACCGGTCGCCAGCCAGCACGATGGAGCCTCCCGGGATTTTTCGCGAGGTGGCGGGGCAGCCTTTCACATGTGGCTGGCATGCTACTGGTGCAACGTGCTTCGGATCCCGCTACCCTCCATCCTCCGTCGTTTAGATCTCCTTTTCATCATTTAAACAAAATTTGATTTAATTTAAAAATGGTAACCTTTACATATTGATTAAAATTACAATTATTTATCCTATTCACTATTAAATAAAACACTTTTTAACCGGTTTATCCCGTATATTTACATTTTAAATTTTAACTCGACATTTCGGTGTCTTTGCAGTCTTCTTTGTCTTAGTTGTCTTTCGTTACGAGTGACCACGGGGGTAAATCTCGTAAATATACGCGATAAATCCGGTTAAAAAGTGTTTTATTTAATAGTATGAATCGCGAAAACTTAAGACAGTACTGTTCACTATTGTTTTGATTTAAATAACATGTAAAAATTCTCAAATATTATTAGTAGGTAAACGAAGAAAACCAATTCGCCATACATACTGTTGCAATGAAGACACAACTTAATATAAATTTACAAGAGTACTTATTATAAAATACAACCATTATTTTATTCGTCAGTTAATTCAAGCGGTTTATCACAACTATACCTATGAGTACTTCAAGAGCGTATTTAACCGTATATTTGGTTTTTGTTTTATTGCAATGGAGTTATTCTTCTGGTCCGCGTCGGGAGCTTAATCCTTTGTTAATACCAGATCCTGTTTTTACAAGTACTACGAACCCAATGCTAAGAAGTTTTAAAACAATTTTGGAGGACATGTTCAATGTTAAAGTAAATGTAAATAGTCCAACGCAAATTCCAAACGAAAATAACAAGAAAAAATCCAATGAAACTGACAAAGTGTCGTAGACGAGAAAAAATACAAGCAAAATACAAAAGGGAATTTATTAGAAATGTAAAAATATTCAAAAGATATATTATGCTTTCTTTATAAGATTATATTCAGGAAAAGTTCATAAAAGTTTTTTTACTTTACCCTTTTATTGCATTTTACGAAAAAAACGTATTATAATCCCCATATAAGTTTTTACAAGCATGTGACGTCACCGACCCCGTTGGAGCGACTAAATAAAAGCGGCTTTGTTTAATGGATGTTTATAAGCCGAATTAAAATTATCAACTTTAACGGGGTTAACTTTAAGTATAAACTAGACTTATGACCTAAGCATGATTTTTCAATCGTCAGATAAAAGTTATCTTGTGATAAATTAGTACTTGACAGCTTTAAGCTCGTCTCAAGTATTGTCATTCTATGCCATTGTCATACAATTATAAAAATCGTAAAAACAACATTATTCCGCCGAGTAATACTTTATTCGTCAGATACCTTTCATCCGACGATTGTAAAAGAAAAAGACACGAAAATGGTCCTTAAGAAATACATCAAGAATCCAAGTACAGTGAGCATCGAATGAGGCATATTTAAGAAGTATAACCGTGAATATTTTGTCTACATCATTAGAAAAGTAAATAAATTTTCGTAATAAAAATATTCATATCTTTCATTGCTACCTTTAACATAACTCGTCTACTACGACAAATCTATCTGGACGTAAAATGTCGCAAAAGTTAATTTTGACATGCGTTGACAAATAGTGGTTAATCACACCTTCGTGATGTTCAAAGAAAACAACTATATAAACTATATAAACAAAACTGCTCCATGCTTTTTCCGTTTTCTGTTATAAATTTTGTAATTGTGACATCATAGACTTCCTTGAATGCTGCTTTTCCGTTTAAGATACTATTCAAAACTTTATCAAATTCATTTCTTAGGTGGCGCCAATTTATCTTCCTATACAAGTTGTTCCTGGTTCATGTCTTCGTTGTCTAGGCCTGATCATACAGTTCATACAGCTCTTCAATATCTTATAAATAATATCTTTTCCATCTGTCTATTACCTCATTATTATTTAGCACTAATTTTCCTTGCTGGTTTAGAAATTGCAGTGCTCTAAGTTCTGCGTTTTTTTTCTTAACTTTTTATAACATTGTAAGCTTTATCCGTTTGTCCTTTTAAGTATATTCTTCTATTTTTTCACATTATTGAATTAAATCCCGATTTTTCATTTCTTGGCACTAAACTGTTATTTTGTTTGTTGCTTTCTTATATTCCTTAACACTACTACCATCACTTTTATTTCTTATTTGTCGTCTTTTTAACATAAGATCTGTTATATCTTTAGTAAGCCATGAAAATATGGAACAATATTCTCTAATTAACACTCTTCAGCGTAAGTTTTTAGAATATCTCTTATATTGTCAAATCTTTGGTTTCAATTAAAGGCTTCAAGGGTATGTAATAAGTTAAGTGGGTTATGATCAAGGTTAAGGTAAGCTTCCAGAAAAGCTTTGTATGATTTGAGCTGGTTTCTGTACTTTGATCTTACAAATATGAAATCTAATTAGTATCTTCTTTTGTCACCGAGCATTTTTTATCTAAAAAATCTTCTTTTCTGTAAGTCATTCTAGATAAAGAAAATTTGTCAGTAGAATAAGCTAGCTGTAATGTCATTGCAAACTGTTTTTGCTCATAATAAATAGCCATTCCATGTTGGTAACCGCGATTTTTTGGTAAAATTAGGTAATAAATCTGCCGTTCATTTGAATAACTCATACCAAACCAGTTTTTTTTTGTATTTTTGGACGTCATCTCTCAAAGGCAAAAGGAACTGTGTCTTCTATCCCTCGGCTCAAGTAAATAAATGTACGTTACCAACTCAAATAATTCGTGTTTTTTGGCAAAACTTGTCACATTCAGAAATTAAAATGATGAGCAGTAAGAGTTAATAATACTGGTTGATATTATAACTACGATGCTGTGGTTCATGCGATAGCTTAAACAAAAGAAAACATCTGAAAAATATACTAAATAAAATCACCCGACCAGGACTCGAACCTGGTATTTAGAAAACAATTGAACATTATTAAATGCAACAGCTTAATCAAATCAAAATCAAATAATCAAATAATCATTTATTGACACAAAAACTAACATGGTATAACATATTTTTTTTAAAACAAAGAAGTGTCAAAAGGGCACTTTCAGCTAAGTGTTGCCCGAGAAGGCAACGCTGATTTCCAAAGTACCCTTACACATAAAGTGGCAATTAAAAATTTTTTTGTGGGCATTATACAAAATCCATTATTAACCAAAACAAATTAAACAATTCCGAAACTCATATCCTATCAATAAAAAAATTATAATTTAAAATTAAACATAAAAAAGTATCTTCTGAACTAAAATAAACCATGCAAAATTATGTAAACTAGGAAAATTATATTAATTATAACATTAATAAATTTAAGTAACGAAAAACGAAATCTAGAACATTTAAATGAAACATAAACTATTTAATATTCTTACATTGATAAAAAAAAAACAACAAAAAACATGAACACTTGTTCAATATTAAATTCAAATAAAATCATGTTTTTTTTTTACCTATAAGTGCCTAAAGTAAACTTATTCCATGACTGTGCATATTTCGTAAAGGACGCTGTGATTTTTGATCCTGCAATAATTTAGTTTTAAGTTTGGTTCTAAAAGTTGTTTGGGACATACTTGAACGTAGCGGAGGAGGGAGATCGTTCCAAATCTTTGCAGCACGATATCTGAAGCTGCCTCGGTAGCTCTCTCTCGAATTTTTACTATAAGGTAAAATTAATTTATTTCTATAATTTAAGCGACAACGGTCCTCTCGCGTCTTAGGTTTCCATTGAAACTTATCATAGAGGTACTTCGGTTTACCTTTGCTAACAATTCTATGCACCCAGCATGCATAGTGTAAGTCTCTCCTTTTGTCCATTTTAAGAATGTTATTGTCATTCAAGTACGGAGTAATGTGATCGCGTTTCGGCACAGCGAAACAGAAACGAGCGCATGCATTCTGCACTCGTTGTATTGCTTGGGAGGTGTTCTTGTAAAGCCGTAAATCCGTTCACTGAATCCGCGTAGTTAAAAAGTGATAGGACTAAACTTTCTACAAGAGTTTTTCTAATCTTTTCATTTAGATACCTTCGAATCCCATATAAAACACGAAGTCTATAAAATGCAGTCCTAATTTTCATATTTACGTGTTCCTCGAATCGGAGCTCGGGGTCAACTAGCAAACCCAAGTTTCTAGTTAACTGTTTTATTTCTATACGTTCGCGGTTCAAGTACAGCTGCGGTTGATGAGCTAGTATGCCATTAATTTGGTGTTTGGTACCTAAAACCATGAATTTAGTTTGTGACGGGTTGAGTACTAGGCAATTTTTTTCCGACCAACTGGATATAGTGATTAAATCTGTATTCATTCTGTACACAGCCCTAGCTGTGTCATTTGGCTTAAAAGAGGTATAAAGTTGAGTATCATCTGCGTACAGATGCACTGAACTATGCCCCGACTGTTTCAGAGTTTGAACTAGGTCAGCTGTAAACAGAATGAAAAAAATTGGGGACAGAATTGACCCCTGCGGACAACCACGTGGGACGTTTTTCAGGACACTACGATTAACATCTATCTCATTTTGTATCTCAACGTATTGCTTTCTTCCCGTCAAAAAAGATTGAAACCACTTAATAGAGTTGTCAGCTACTCCATAATATTTTAGTTTAGCCGCTAACAAATCCGAGTTCAAACAATCAAATGCCCGGGAATAGTCTAGGAGGACCAGAATACTTCCCAGCCCTGTATCGGAAGCGTTCAAAAGCTCATCAGTAACCTGTGCCAGCGCTGTGTCGGTACCATGTCCTTTGCGGAAGCCAGATTGAACAGAAGGACGGATATTCTCTTTCTCTATGTAGTTCGTAAGTTGTTCGCAGACCGCTCGCTCTATCACCTTGGAAAGGGCTGGTAAAACACTTATACCTCTAAGATCACTATAGCTTATCACCGATGAACTCTTAGGCAAAGGCAGAACTCTACCAATTTTTCAGCTCTCTGGGAATACATTTGTTCGAATGGAGTAGTTTGTGATGAAAGTTATTACAGGTAAAGTTATATCCAACGTCATTTTAATCATTTCCATTGAGTTACCGTCGTGTCCAGAAGCATTAGACTTAATTTTTAAAATTATCCTATATACTTCTTGTTCTGTGAGTTCATTTATAAAAAAACATGATTCATTAAATTTATTATTATTGAAAAAGTTAAAATAATTTATATCTAATTTGTACTGACCCGGAGTATCTAAAAAAAGTCATTGATCTCATCTGGATTTCTGAGGTGTGACGGAATTTCCGAATGTGATCTTTGACTAAAGACTGATGAGCTTTTAAAATATGTCCACATTTTATTGGACTATTTACATTTAAATTTACATAATGTTCATAATACGCCGTTTTTCACTGTGTAGGGCAGAAGTAGTAAAATTACGTAGAGATTTATAATATTCTCTACATTTTTCCCTTTCCAGAGACGACGGAGGCTTTTTGAGATACTTAGATTGAGCCTCGTTACGTAATTTAATCAATAATTTAATATTATAGGTTAGCCACGGCACGCAGCTTTCCTTTATCCGACTTGGCTTTAAGGGAGAGTGAGTATCAAAGAGGACAAGTATAAAACTATTAAAAACTATTATGTGTTATCATTTCGTTTACACACTGACAGTCATAAATCATTTCCCACGGTAAGTAACGTAAATCTTTTACAAAAGCATCCATATTAATCTGGGACAAAGATCTACCAGTTACATAGCGCGGCGGAAGAGATGGTTTAACTATTTTATAATCCGAAAATACAAACGCATGATCACTAAGCGATGAATTATGTTCAACTAAGACACTCTTATTCAAGTTTGGTGAGTCAGTGATTACTAAATCAATCAAGGAGGATGAATTATTGTGTATTCTGGTAGGTTCCTGTACCAGCTGATGCAAATTGTGGTGGCTTAAGAAATTGCTGACTTGGCGAGCTTTACTTGAATCGTTATTGAGTAAATCGACATTAAAATCAGTTAACAAAAACAAATTTTTATTTATTTATTTATTTATTTCATGGCACAATAACAAACTGTAAACCTTATTACTTAGTTACATCTTAGAAATAGATAACTTATTTTTAGTTTACAATTCAATAATAATTATGCACTACATTTATATAAAAATAAAAATAAAACTCTGTTAAAAAAAAAAAATATTACGATTTAAAATAAATCTAATACATATAAATACTAAATTTAATATAAACCTAAGTAGTTTTGCAAATTAATTAACTAGGTACTTAATGCTTTTATTATTTTCGCTTTAAAGCGTAGCAAAGAATCATTAAACAAATCAATATCATTATCAAGGGTGTTGTACAGTCTACACATTCTATGGAGAGGGGCATTAAAATAAGTATTATTATTCGCATATGGTATTTCAAATAATGTGTGATGTCTTGCAGCTTTTTTCTTGAATTTGAAATTAAGATATTGGATCAAGTTTCCATCTATTTTACTTCTAATTATTTTATGTAATGTAATTAAAGAAAACAAAGAGCGTCGAGACTGCAAAGACGTCAGGTGAAAGTGTTTCATTCTGTCAGCGTAGTCCGGAAGCACTCTTCGAAGTCTAGATTTAATACAAAGGTGCCTGGCAAACTTCATTTGGATTGATTCAATACGAGTTACATAAACAGCGTAAATAGGATCCCAAATCGGGCTACAGTACTCTAGGATATTTCGCACTAGTGACATAAAGAGTATTTTTATGCTGTCAGAGTTTCGAAATGGTTTTGTTGTCCTTAAAATAAACCCTAATAATTTATTTGCTTTTGACAAAATATGGTCATAATGGAAGCGAAATGTCATTTCACTATCAAACACTACTCCAAGATCCTTTGTAGTGCTTACCCTTTGCAATTCAACCCCTTTAATTTTATACATATATTTAATTAAAGTTTTTTTCTTAGTGAACGATATTATTTGACATTTTTCGGGGCAGAGCTGCATACAGTTAGAAACACACCACTCGTCAATCAAGGTCAAATCCTTTTGTAACAATGCACAATCATTTAAAGATGTGACAGTTCTAAAAATTTTTATGTCATCGGCATATGCCAGACAGTCGCTTTCAATTTGATCTATCAAATCATTGATAAAATAAAGAAATAGCAACGGTCCTAAATTTGATCCCTGTGGTACGCCCGAGACCGCTAAAAATGGCGCCGAGTCATAACCGTAGATACTAACAAGCTGAGAACGATGAGATAAATATGATTTAAGCCAACGCAATAGAGATCCATGAATTCCTAAGTGATGTAATTTTATAAGTAAGATATTATGGTCAACTCGATCAAATGCTTTTGCAAAGTCGGTGTAAATAGCATCAGTCTGAGATTTATTCTGAAAAGAACTTGACAACTTATTAGTGTAGGATAAAAGATTGGACAGTGTTGATCTGCGTTTAGTAAAACCATGTTGTCTGGAGCTGATTATGTGTGAAAAATGGTTGCTTAAGTGAGAATGAACTAGACATTCAAAAATTTTTGAAAACGTGCTTAGTATACTTATGGGCCTGTAGTTACAAACATCAGATTTATCACCTTTTTTATGAATGGGCAATATTTTTGTTAATTTCCATAAGCTAGGAAATACACCTTCTGAAAGAGATTTATTAAATAACATTGCTAAGGGTTTGACCAGTGTTTCTGCACAGTTTTTAATGAAATATGCAGGGATGCCATCGTATCCCGGGCCTTTAGCAATGTCAAGAGATTTGATGATTTTCAATATGTCATTTTCAGCGATGTCAATATGGTGTATGTTATAATTTCCTTCTGAAAAATCTGGTATATAATGAGTGGAGTTATTATTAGATGTATAAACAGATGAAAAGTATTCGCCAAACAAATTAGCTATATCACGTCCATTATCTGCAGTTACATTATTGAACTTCATTTGCTTAGGAATAGTACCATTATGATTCTTTGATTTTGTGTATTGCCAAAAAGTCTTAATGTTATTGTTTAAATTAGTCTCAATAAAATTTATGTAATTTCTAAAGCATTCCTTCATCATTTTTTTCGATCTTTTACGAAGTAACGAGAATTCGTCATAATCACGGGGATTATTATAAATTCTAAATTTATTACGCATTTTATTTTTTTCCTGAATTATTTTTATTAGGCTTGTTGAAAACCAAACAGGATAATGAGTATTTTTTGATTTACCCTTAGGTGTTACGCTTTCTATTACACTCCACAATCTATTATAGAACTCTTGAACAAATTCTTCACATGAAAGGCCCGTATAAACATTCCAATCTATTTCTGAAAGTAACTTGTTGGCTTTTTCATAATCTGTTTTTCGAAACTTAAATGATTGATTTTCAGAATTTGGTTTCAAAAAATTATTCTTTATATTGTGGAGAGTAACTTCAATCGAAGGGTGATATTTGTCAATGCTACAGAGATCAGCAGCTGCTGCCGTAGTTGTTTTGTTCTCCATTCCAATAAAAATTAGGTCCAGAATCTTACCACTACTATTCTCAATGTCATTTACTTGTAACATGCCGGTTAAACACATGAAATCATTTAAACGTGCCACTTTGGGGTTCGATATTGCATTATCTGATTTAAAGTGTCTGTGAGACCATTTTATGCTTGGAAGATTAAAATCACCTGTAATTAAGTTATAACATTGAGGATATGTTTGCACTATGTCTTCACATTTTGTCAAAAAGTTTTCGAAATGGTTATATGATAAATAAGAGGGTAAATACGCCGTACACAAGTTTATGTATGAGTTATCAACTTTAATTCGTATCCAAAGATCCTCTACAAAAGTTTGCCAATCCACTTGAATAAATGATATGAGATGAGATTTTACAGCAATCAGTACACCTCCACCGTGATGTTTATTGTAGTGTGTTCTAAATACTTTTGGTCGATCTCTACGAAAGACTGTATAAGTAATGTCGAACAATTCCGAACTATTGATAGTTTCATCAAGCCACGTTTCTGTCAAACAATTTATATCATATTTGTTTAATGACACATTTTTTGAAAATTCCAAACATTTTGTTTTAAGGCCCCTAACATTTTGATAAAAAATCGAAACAACCATAAACTATAAATAAAAGAAAAAGCAAAACTAATAAAAAAAAGACAAAATAATAAGAAAAATAGAATGATTTAACTACAATTTTTCTAAAATACTCAAGTCAACGACAACAATTGGTGGTGAAGATTCACTTTTGCGGATAAATATTTTTCCGTTTCGTACCCAGACAAATTTATATGATTTTTCCTTGGCCTTGAGACGAGCAGCTGCATGCAATTGTTTGTTAAATACGGAAAGGTGTTCAGCGACATAAATTGGAGATCGCGTTCCGGACAATCCACCGTGAGTAGTGTTTAGCTTGTTGTCTGGATTTGATTTATTATATCTAGACACCGCTGAGTAGAACTCGTCACGATGGCGGCGGCTAGGAAGCTTTACCACTACAGTCCGAGGTCTATTGTGCGCTTTGTTGAATTTAGCAACACGTGTGCATCCAATAACTTGCGATGGATTTAAATCATAGGATACTGATTTTGCCAAGTCACATACAATAGTGTTCAAATTTTCGCCTTTTGTCTCTGTTATGCCGTGGAGTTCTAAATTTGATTCACGAAGCTGCTGTTCCAGATAGTTTATTCGCTTTTCAAGGTTGCTCAAGGATTGTTTAGTCTTATTTATATCAGTCTCCAACCCTTCGACTTTTGTGCTTATGTGTTTGATAGCTTTCTCTAAATCTTCAGCTTTATCGCTTATAAATTGAATAGCACTTTTTAACTCGTCTAAGTCTTGTTTAAGAGGAGACAGTTCTTTCTTTAAAGTAGCTTTCAAAATGGTAGGTAGTTCTCTCGTCAACGTTTTTTTGATTTCTTTCTGCATTAACAAGATAAGTTTTTTATCAAATAATGAGTTTTCACTATCGGCATCTGTTTCGGGATCTGAGTTCGCTTCCGTATCTGTTCCACTTTTACCAGTGTCGTCAGTTCTGACTAAACGTATGGGAGTGTTGGTGTTATCTCCAGGTTTACGAGCTTTAGCTATGCAGTCAGGGCAGGACCAGCCAGGTGGGATTTTAGATGCTGGTAAAGGCTTCGACGATGAAAAATTAACACAGGTTTGGTGAAAACTGTTTTTGCATTTACAGCAAACAACTCTTTGTCTTTTTACTTCTTCTTTACAACCGGCACAGGAATAAGGCATTTTAATTAGTTATTCTGCGATTTGATACGGTTGCAATTGACACATACAAGATTTAATTCTTTCCTTCATTTATTTCCTTAAATTTGAATTAACAGTGGGTGATAATCTGTGGAGATGATTGAATGAATGTGTGGAACAGGCCTTAAAAATTTATTTTGAATGGCAACACTTCCTCAATCAAACTCTGACACTTCACACTTGTTCGACTCTGTCAAACCAAACAGATGATAATTGTTTATTTTGAACTTCGAGGGTGGAAACCAATTTAAGTTTTGGTTTGAGTTATTATTTATTCTAATTAATTTTGAAATTTGGACACTAACCGTATAAACTTTAAATCTTGCACTTGATATGTAGATTACTTCTAGGTAGCTGTTCTTAGTAAACTTTCTTCAATATTGAGCAGCGTATGAAGTACACTAACGTAATATTCCTGGTTACTTATTGTCTTTTTAACTTCACTTCTTAAGTAGTTATCATGTTGCGATCATTTACACTGACGAACAATGTTAAGATCAATAGTTAAATACACTTTTTAAATACAAGTACGGTAAAAATAAACACGAAATTAATTATTTTTAACAGAGCTAATACGATCGTGACGTAGAAAGAGACAGATAATAAATGATTGAAGTCACCAAAGCTACTTACCGCTAAACTTAACTCGTCTAGTGCTTCTCCTACCTTAAGACCAGATTCGGGGCGGTAAGCCGTACCAATAGCTATGCGTATCTTGCCGGGTAGAGTTAGCTCCAGCAACATCTGTTCAAGGCGTGATGCTGACTGAGCGCGGGTGCGAACACGGATGCCTCTCTTTATGAAGAACGCCACACCGCCTCCTCGATTTTTAGCTTTACGAGGAGAATGTCTGAAATTGTAGCCTGGGAGTGTAAGCACGTAATCTTCATCCCCCTCTCTGAGAAAAGATTCATTTATTGCGAGAATGTCTGGAGAGTACCTTAAAACTGTGGCTATAAGTTCCTCTTGACCTGTGTTCAGAGACCTGACGTTCAGTAGTCCCAAACTTAAATATGTTTTCTTATTTCTAGCCATTATCAAATATCAAATAATAGCTTAAGAATATTATTTAAAAGAAATCATTATTTGTGGAAATCAATTTTCCACACCTACTGTTATTATAATTAAGACAAGTTGTTGTGCATAGGATAATTATTTATAAAAACAAACATTATTTTACTTAGTTACATTTTGTTCTTGTCGCTTTCACTATACGGCGGCGTGTCTCAATTCAACCAATGAATAGTTCAAGGGTTTTTATAGCTGTGTATTTGGTTTTAGTTTTTCTACAATGGCGTGTTTCTGCTGGCTCAATTCGGATAATACTTATTGAACCATTGTTAAATCCAGATCTTGCGTATTTTTCAAAACATTTGCGAGGGGGTTTTTTGTCATTCTTTGAGGACATGTTTAACGTTAAAGTTAATGTGAACAGTCCACAAATGATTGCAAGCTGATTCCACAATGATTCCAAGCTTCGAATGGGCCAGTGAAATCAGAAAAAGGAAGCACCCAGAAGATGCAATATTTGGATACAGAATAAATATATTTGTATTTTAAATGATTTGGACTTTTCATTTTATTTAAAATCGCTCAAAAAATCTATGTGAATTGTTTGATGTATTTATCGATTACAAATATTGTCTGGAAAAAATCGCTTGCTAGCGATAAGACCGCCAATAATGTTAGTATTTAATTATTTTTAGATCCATCTATAACCGCTTAAACAATAATATAGCTTGATTTATTGAGCTTGATTAATAGCTTCATTTATTTAATATGTAGTTATGGTTCAAACATTTTATTTTGAAATTCTTCTCTCTTGTATTTAGTCGTTTAGATCTCCTTTTCATCATTTAAACAAGATTTGATTTAATTAAAAAATGGTAACCTTTACATATTGATTAAAATTACAATTATTTATCCTGTTCATTATTAAATAAAACACTTTTTAACCGGATTTATCGCGTATATTTACTTTTTAAATTTTAACTCGACGTTTCGGTGTCTTTGCAGACCCCGTGGTCACTCGTGAATTTATCGCGTATATTTACGGGGTAAATCCCGTAAATATACGCGATTATATTATTATATAACCAATTTTAACCGCGTTTTTTTGGTAAAATTAGGTAATAAATCTGCCGTTAATTTGTATAACTCATACCAAACCAGTTTTTTTTTGTATTTTTGGACGTCATCTCTCAAAGGCAAAAGAAACTGTGTCTTCTATCCCTCGGCTCAAGTAAATAAATGTACGTTAACAACTCAAATAATTCGTGTTTTTTGGCAAAACTTGTCACATTCAGAAATTAAAATGGTGAGCAGTAAGAGTTAATAATACTGGTTGATATTATAACTACGATGCTGTGGTTCATGCGATAGCTTAAACAAAAGAAAACATCTGAAAAATATACTAAATAAAATCACCCGACCAGGACTCGAACCTGGTATTTAGAAAACAATTGAACATTATTAAATGCAACAGCTTAATCAAATCAAAATCAAATAATCATTTATTGACACAAAAACTAACATGGTATAACATATTTTTTTTTAAACAAAGAAGTGTCAAAAGGACACTTTCAGCTAAGTGTTGCCCGAGAAGGCAACGCTGATTTCCAAAGTACCCTTACACATAAAGCGGCAATTAAATATTTTTGTGGGCATTAAACAAAATCCATTATTAACCAAAACAAATTAAACAATTCCGAAACTCATATCCTATCAATAAAAAAATAATAATTTAAAATTAAACATAAAAAAGTATCGTCTGAACTAAAAATAAACCATGCAAAATTATGTAAACTAGGAAAATTATATTAATTATAACATTAATAAATTTAAGTAACGAAAAACGAAATCTAGAACATTTAAATGAAACATAAACTATTTAATATTCTTACATTGATAAAAAAAAAAACAACAAAAAACATGAACACTTGTGCAATATTAAATTCAAATAAAATCATGGTTTTTTTTACCTATAAGTGCCTAAAGTAAACTTATTCCATTATTTTTGATCCTGCAATAATTTTGTTTTAAGTTCGGTTCTAAAAGTTGTTTGGGACATACTTGAACGTAACGGAGGAGGGAATCGTTCCAAATCTTCGCAACACGATATCTGAAGCTGCCTCGGTAGCTCTCTCTCGAATTTTTACTATAAGGTAAAATTAATTTATTTCTATAATTTAAGCGGTCCTCTCGCGTCTTAGGTTTCCATTGAAACTTATCATAGAGGTACTTCGGTTTACCTTTGCTCACAATTCTATGCACCCAGCATGCATAGTGTAAGCCTCTCCTTTTGTCCATTTTAAGAATGTTATTGTCATTCAAGTACGGAGTAATGTGATCGCGTTTCGGCACAGCGAAACAGAAACGAGCGCATGCATTATGCACTCGTTGTATTGCTTGGGAGGTTTTCTTGTAAAGCCTAGGTCCGTACACTGAATCCGCGTAGTTAAAAAGTGATAGGACTAAACTTTCTACAAGAGTTTTTCTAATCTTTTCATTTAGATACCTTCGAATCCCATGTAAAACACGAAGTCTATAAATTGCAGTCCTGATTTTCATATTTACGTGTTCCTCGAATCGGAGCTCGGGGTCAACTAGCAAACCCAAGTTTCTAGTTAACTGTTTTATTTCTATACGTTCGCGGTTCAAGTACAGCTGCTGTTGATGAGCTAGTATGCCATTAATTTGGTGTTTGGTACCTAAAACCATGAATTTAGTTTTTGACGGGTTGAGTACTAGGCAATTTTTTTCCGACCAACTGGATATAGTGATTAAATCTGTATTCATTCTGTCCACAGCCCTAGCTGTGTCATTTGGCTTAAAAGAGGTATAAAGTTGAGTATCATCTGCGTACAGATGCACTGAACTATGCCCCGACTGTTTCAGAGTTTGAACTAGGTCAGCTGTAAACAGAATGAAAAAAATTGGGGACAGAATTGACCCCTGCGGACAACCACGTGGGACGTTTTTCAGGACACTACGATTAACATCTATCTCATTTTGTATCTCAACGTATTGCTTTCTTCCCATCAAAAAAGATTGAAACCACTTAATAGAGTTGTCAGCTACTCCATAATATTTTAGTTTAGCCGCTAACAAATCCGAGTTCAAACAATCAAATGCCCGGGAATAGTCTAGGAGGACCAGAATACTTCCCAGCCCTGTATCGGAAGCGTTCAAAAGCTCATCAGTAACCTGTGCCAGCGCTGTGTCGGTACCATGTCCTTTGCGGAAGCCAGATTGAACAGAAGGGAGGATATTCTCTTTCTCTATGTAGTTCGTAAGTTGTTCGCAGACCGCTCGCTCTATCACCTTGGAAAGGGCTGGTAAAACACTTATACCTCTAAGATCACTATAGCTTATCACCGATGAACTCTTAGGCAAAGGCAGAACTGTACCAATTTTCCAGCTCTCTGGGAATACATTTGTTCAAATGGAGTAGTTTGTGATGAAAGTTATTACAGGTAAAGTTATATCCAACGTCATTTTAATCATTTCCATTGAGATACCGTCGTGTCCAGAAGCATTAGACTTAATTTTTAAAATTATCCTATATATATACTTCTTGTTCTGTGAGTTCATTTATAAAAAAACATGATTCATTAAATTTATTATTATTGAAAAAGTTAAAATAATTTATATCCAATTTGTTCTGACCCGGAGTATCTAAAAAAAGTCATTGATCTCATCTGGATTTCTGAGGTGTGACGGAATTTCCGAATGTGATCTTTGACTAAAGACTGATGAGCTTTTAAAATATGTCCACATTTTTTTGGACTATTTACATTTAAATTTACATAATGTTCATAATACGCCGTTTTTTCACTGTGTAGGGCAGAAGTAGTAAAATTACGTAGAGATTTATAATATTCTCTACATTTTTCCCTTTCCAGAGACGACGGAGGCTTTTTGAGATACTTAGATTGAGCCTCGTTACGTAATTTAATCAATAATTTAATATTATCGGTTAGCCACGGCATGCAGCTTTCCTTTATCCGACTTCGCTTTAAGGGAGAGTGAGTATCAAAGAGGACAAGTATAAAACTATTAAAAACTGTTATCATTTCGTTTACACACTGACAGTCATAAATCATTTCCCACGGTAAGTAACGTAAATCTTTTACAAAAGCATCCATATTAATCTGGGACAAAGATCTACCAGTTACATAGCGCGGCGGAAGAGATGGTTTAACTATTTTATAATCCGAAAATACAAACGCATGATCACTAAGCGATGAATTATGTTCAACTAAGACACTCTTATTCAAGTTTGGTGAGTCAGTGATTACTAAATCAATCAAGGAGGATGAATTATTATGTATTCTGGTAGGTTCCTGTACCAGCTGATGCAAATTGTGGTGGCTTAAGAAATTGCTGACTTGGCGAGCTGTACTTGAATCGGTATTGAGTAAATCGACATTAAAATCAGTTAACAAAAACAAATGATTGAAGTCACCAAAGCTACTTACCGCTAAACTTAACTCGTCTAGTGCTTCTCCTACCTTAAGACCAGATTCGGGGCGGTAAGCCGTACCAATAGCTATGCGTATCTTGCCGGGTAGAGTTAGCTCCAGCCACATCTGTTCAAGGCGTGATGCTGACTGAGCGCGGGTGCGAACACGGATGCCTCTCTTTATGAAGAACGCCACACCGCCTCCTCGATTTTTAGCTTTACGAGGAGAATGTCTGAAACTGTAGCCTGGGAGTGTAAGCACGTAATCTTCATCCCCCTCTCTGAGAAAAGATTCATTTATTGCGAGAATGTCTGGAGAGTACCTTAAAACTGTGGCTATAAGTTCCTCTTGACCTGTGTTCAGAGACCTGACGTTCAGTAGTCCCAAACTTAAATATGTTTTCTTATTTCTAGCCATTATCAAATATCAAATTATAGCTTAAGAATATTATTTAAAAGAAATCATTATTTGTGGAAATCAATTTTCCACACCTACTGTTATTATAATTAAGACAAGTTGTTGTGCATAGGATAATTATTTATAAAAACAAACATTATTTTACTTAGTTACATTTTGTTCTTGTCGCTTTCACTATACGGCGGCGTGTCTCAATTCAACCAATGAATAGTTCAAGAGTTTTTATAGCTGTGTATTTGGTTTTAGTTTTTCTACAATGGCGTGTTTCTGCTGGCTCAATTCGAATAATACTTATTGAACCATTGTTAAATCCAGATCTTGGGTATTTTTCAAAACATTTGCGAGGGGGTTTTTTGTCATTCTTTGAGGACATGTTTAACGTTAAAGTTAATGTGAACAGTCCACAAATGGGCCCATGCTGATTCCACAATGATTCCAAGCTTCGAATGGGAGAGTGAAATCAGAAAAAGGAAGCACCCAGAAGATGCATTAATTGGATACAGAATAAATATATTTGTATTTTAAATGATTTGGACTTTTCATTTTATTTCAAATCGCTCAAAAAATCTATATGAATTGTTTAATGTATTTATCGATTATTGTCTGGAAAAATCGCTTGCTAGCGATAAGACCGCCAATAATGTTACAATTGAATTATTTAAGTTCTTTGTTGTATTTTTGTGTTATTATGCAATTAAGTGTAAACCATTTTTAAGTGGTTAGAGTCCAATATAACGTGGCCACTCCCCTTTGTTAAGCGATATTAAAACAAACTTAGGGTTCCAATTCTGTTTATTATTGAATTGAAGACCGGCTGGTGTAGGGGTAACGTACTTTGTCTTCTATGCCAGAGGTCCTGGGTTCGAATCCCGGCGGCGACGGATATTTGTGTGATGAGCACAGATATTAGTCGTCAAGTCATGGATGTTTATATGTTTATTTAAGTGTATTTTCTAATAAAAATATATATAAATATTCAATTCAATATGTATGTTTATATATTTCTTAAGTATATTAGTTAACTAGTATCCATAACACAAGTTCTTTAAGAAACTTAATTTGGGCTAGATAATGTTGTGTGAGAGTCAGAAATATTTATTTATTTATTATTATTTTAGTTTGAGTCAAAGATAAAAAAGGAAATTTACAATTTAAGGCCGTGTCTCCTGTAGGCAAACTGTTACAGACTGCGGCCGACTGAGTTAGCAGCGTATCGATTTAGAACGCCCTTCCATATATTTGAAACGGAGTGTCCACAGTTTGCTAGTTTTGCAGTTTGCAGCGTTACTCGCGCCGTCTATCTCAGTGAGCGGCCGACTACCAGACGATGCACGAAAATTGATCTGAGTTTGCCATCTCTACGATACGGCGCCGTATGACATGTAACGGCATGGCGCCGTTGCCAGTAAACGACGTGGCGCCACACCGTGCCACGGGGTCGTGCACGGCGCACCGCTCAGCGCTTCATATTTCCTCTTAATATAATCTCCATCATGGTTCATTATAGAAAAGTATGGATTTACCCAATATGTTTTTTTGATTTTGTTTTAAGCTATTGCATAGCTTCTATCGCGGGCCTTGAGCGTGGGGACCGAATCCAGAAATTCCGTAACGAAAAAAACCTAATACCCCCCACTCCGACCGGCACAGCGGTGATACTTTGATTTCATAACTTTACATGCGGGCTTTAATAAACAATCAGCGACATCTACTAGAAACTTGTGGAACTTCATATTAGATCAAACATTACTGCAGTAATAAAATAAATAAATACTTATAATTGCATAAGTTGATAAAAAATGCTATGCAATAGCTTTACCGTGGCAGTCTCCGAGTGCCACACGTCTTTTTTTATTCATTCATCGTCTCAACAGCAACAGAAGCAGGATACGTCTTTCGCGGTCCATTTCAATCCAAAAACTGTTATTTTAGTACGTGTGCGCGGCGAGGCACGCCAAAGTGCACAGCACCGTACGGCACTGCGCCACGCTGTTACACGGCATACGGCGCCGTATCTTAGAGATGGATCCACGCCCTTACCTCTATCTATTCACAACGTTTGTAATTCACAGCAGGATACTGGCGTAATTTTGATAAATGTCGCAAATATTTAAATAATGTATTCACAGAGGAAAACCTAATAATTCATTCTTCAAGAAATTTTCAAAAAAGTACTAATAAAGCACAAAAGTATTTTTCTTTATTTGGATTTGCTTAATTCCGGATCAATAAGACTGATTCAAAAAGAGTATTATTAAAACCATGTAATAATAACTAAGAGGCTTACTATATTTATGTCAACTAAGCGAGATTAAATTTTAGACAGAGTCCAATCGCGTCTAAAATTTAATAACGTTACTTACGTTTTACGACACCAAAAAACGTAACGCATGAAGTAAACAAAACAAACATGATATGCTTAATGAAAAAATCTAATTGGCTACACATACTGTTGATATAAGTAAAATTACAAGGCTAATTACTTAATAACACAACCATTATTACCACCTAGTTGATTATAGTGGCTTATTACAACTCGACCTATGAGTACTTCAAGATACACTCTTTTAACCGTGTATTTGGTTTTTGTTTTATTGCAATGGAGTTATTCCTCTCGGCCGCGCCGGGATCTTAGTCCACCGCTATTAACAAATCCAGTGTATAAAAGTACCTCAAACCCTTTGCGATTTAGCCTACTCACAGCATTTGCTGACATGTTTAATATAAAAGTAAATTGGAAAAGTCCAACGATTATTCCAGAGGAAAATAACAAGAAAAATTCCACTGAAAATAACAACAAAAATTCCACTGAAAATAAAAATGAAAAATTCAATGAAACTGCCAGTACGTAGATGACACAAGACGCAATAAGAAAAATGAGGTTGTTTACACACTTAGTAGGTGAATTATTTTTTTTATACACCTACTATTATTTTCTTATTTATTTGTTGACTAAAACTACTTCTATTTTAATATTTTGGACATTTACGTAAGTACTACTGACAAGTCTCATCTATAAAAATATACGATGATCAATAATATCACTTAATTAATAAATTAGTTAATTATTCTGTAGTTTTTATTTTTCCTTTTTAAAATGACATATAAATTGAACACAATATAAATTGCCCCATGGGGTTGGCTTAGAATAATCGTATAGCTCCTATATAAGATGACCTTCGATAGGTGGTAGTCACGTAGTAAGCCTGCCGCGCGATAAATACCTCTTTGACGGTGATGTGTTGCTTTACTGACTGAGGTACTATGTGACTGACAGACAACGTACAGCCATAACTTCAAGACGAAGACAACTGTTTGGAACAAACATTCCTTCGTAAGTACACCGCTGGGGTGCACTAAGGAACAAAATTTACTAAATTTCCACGAGAACGGGAAATATACGACCTCTTATTTCTTTGAAAAATCTTATTCCTTGAGTGCACTGATGTAAAACTTGGTCAAAAGGTTTTTAAATGGGGTTCTGGTCGCTTTGTGGAAGGAATTTCCGAAATTATCACGGAAATGGGAAATGTAGGACTTTTTGATTTTGGCGCACTAAATTTAATATGAAATTTAATATGTAAGAAATTCGAGGAATTACGATGACATCGACAATATCCTACATCCTTCACAGTTCATACAGCACATACAGTCCATACACGAGAATGAATTCACACCATGAACTAGCTACTCAATATCCTCAATATCCTTATAAATATTCCCTGAATATTCTTGAAGAACGGCTGTTGTTCATGAAAACCCTTAACAACAAGTAGGCCTAATCGTACTAAGACGTGATGACCTTACTTACACTGCCCTTTACTTTCTATACTAAAGAAATTACGATCTAGTTACTGTTTCCATACTTGAGTTGGTAAACTATTACCGACTATCACCGACACGGGACCCTTTTCTGAAAAAGTATCACATGCAACAAGCTGCACGACCTAAAACTCAAGAAAAATCAAGGCTTACTGCATAGCAACTCTTCATTGTGTGACGTTGTAATTCGTGCTGTTTTTGAGTTTTGCTTAATTATTACATTTATTCACCATGGCTGATAAATGTGCAATTTGCGATAGAGAAGTAATAAGCGATTAGAAATTATATCGTGCACCACTATAGATATTCGCTTTTTGCGTCCAGTTCAAAGTCTTAAGCTGATTTCTCCTCTCTCCCATCGACAAAATGTCAGAAAAATATCACGACCTTAGAGTATTCCACCAAGAACAAGAGTGTCTGGGTAACAAAATGCCGCCTAAAAATAAAAACCCTTGAGCCATTTACAACCATTGATCCTCCGGCTCCTTATACTGTGCTGGCTTTAATATTATGTCACTGCAACAGTGGTTGCGCTGGAAATGCGGATGTCGAAAAGCTGGCATTTCGTGATGTTTTGTATGACTCAGATTCTTAGGTGCATGTGAAAATTGAGTACCTTTAGATCTTCTAGACAAAGAATAAAATCCCCAGAAAATCACACCCACTACATAGCCCCAAACTAAGCAGAGCTTGTAATATGGAATATCATGTAGCGAACTAGGGGGGAACCTAGAATATAAATAATACATAGATAAACGCCCAGACCCGAAACACTTTTTCTTTCTTGTTCCGTGCGGGAATCGAACCCGCGACTACTGGCGTCTGAGGCAGATAATGTTACCCCATCGCCAAAGTGGATAAGGATATCGATGTAGAAGACCCGAAGTGATTAACAAAGATGATGATATTTGTTTAAATACTTCTTTAAATAAAATTCTACCCAATCTGTTTTTCATTTTTCAAATCTTTTTTATCTCTTTGTAAATTCAATCATCCTGTATTTCCTAAAGTATTCATCGTAGAAAAAAAGTGACTTAATCAGTGGGAAGTTATAGGTGTAAACTTTGCCACAACCAAAGGTAGGATCCCTTCTGGGTCCGCCTGGCTAGCGACCACCCTTTATATAAAGTCTGCCGCCAAATGTTACAGCTCCGGCGGTAATGTGTTCCGGCAATATTGTATAAAGAGCCAGTTCCTTTCTAAACCCGTGTGCTTTCATCTTCGACCTCATCGTCACTTACCATCAGGTGAGATTGAGGTCAAACGCGGGCTTAGTCACTCATAAAAAAAAAAATATGATACTTTTCGTATAAATTTTCGAGATATGAGCACAAACCTGGAGATAGGAAATCAGAAATACCTTCATTGCAAATTCAACACCTGCTGTTCTAAAGTATTGGTCGTAGAGTGAAAACTAATATGACCGAATCAATAGGACATTTTTGTGAAAAATTTTGTCACAATTTACGCTGTTTGTTCACATTTTTGAGATATAAGTAACAACCTAAGTAAGGACTTTCTTTCCCCCTACACCCTCAGTATACCCCACACCCTCGAGGACTTTTAATATGTTAATCTGGACCGCACAAGGTATACGTGTGCCAATTTTCAAAACTACACGAATTATTTTCTCCGTTTGCCTATTTTCGACTTAATTTTACTGGACTAATAAGTGTGGACTAATCAGTAATTTTCGTTTAGGCTACTTAAATAAGAAGTCGTCGTGGCGTCATGGTTAAAAGTGTATATCATACGATATCGCAGGTCAAGCAACGTTCGGTGCGGTCGTTATTTCGATGAGTGATCGCCGACCATTCATTTCCCTGGGCGACTTCCGAGCTTCAGAGGGCACGTTAAGCAGTCAGTCCCGGGTGATGTATACTTGTATAAAGTAGTTGATAGGGTTTGTCAGAAGCTATTTTTCAGGGTGCAGACACCCTGAAAATTCTGACATCCATCAACCAGTACTGGGTGGATTATGGCCTATACCTCCTCGTCACTCAGATAGACTCATACCCTGCAATGGGCTCACTAAAAAGAGTTGTGATGATGATATGATGACTTACGATGACTTAAATAATATTTATAGGTCCATATAGGTACAATGCATAACTATAATATGCTAAAAATTTACGTAAGCTTTTTAAAAGTTCAAGTAAGATAAATAAAATCATCAAAATTGCTTACAAATTTATTGAATTTATACTTTTTTTATTTATAAACATATACGACAAAAGATGCGCTTTCACGCAGGTAAAGAATTGTTTCAGCTATTTATTTCATATACTTTGTAGTTCCTTTGTATCCCACGAAGTAGAAATAATACTTTGAAAGTGTCCAAATTATGATAAAAGCGGATATAATATGATCTTGATCCAATGAGGTCATCTTCTGTATAAGTACCTCCATTTTTGTGATTTCACTAGCACAGTGGAAGTTTAAAATCATTTTGTGGGCTATTTACATTAACTTTAACATTAAACATTTCGTTAAAAAACGAAAGTAAACCTCTATCTTGCGCCGAAGCTTGTGAAAACTCTGGATCTAGGACCAGTACCCGGAGGTATGCAGCCGAAACAAAACATTGCAGTAAAACAATAACCAAATACACGGTTAGAATAACTCTTGAAGTATTCATTGGTCCAAATGAGATATGAAATGTGAAAAAAACCTCATATACACTAAAAAATAAAATAATAGTTAAGTTTAGAAGTAATTGTTTAAAAGTTAATTGTGTTTTAATTTTAAGAACAGCTAATGTATGAAATTGATTTCCTTCATTTAGTTAATAGTTTTTGTTCCTTATCAAAATATTAGGTACATTTAAAAACTAACGATTGTGTAATCAATATTGTAAAAAAATCGCAGTAATATTAATTACTTTTATCAACTTTTGAGTTAAGGCTTGTATTCTGAAACTTTATACATATTTGAACTTTACTTTTGAAATGACAGTTCACTATACATAGATAATCAACAATCAACAACGATTTTTTAAGCTATTGCATAGCTTCTATCGCGGGCCTTGAGCGTGGGGACCGAATCCAGAAATTCCATAACGAAAAAAACCTGAGTTTACATGCGGGCTTTAATAAACAATCAGCGCCATCTACTAGGAACCTATAGTTCGAGAAGCATCCATTCTAGGCAACATGACAATTTTTAGAGTTCACAGGTAAATAAACAATAGTTGGCTTTCATAACAAATCCTTTATTTCGCTGATCTGAGTAAATCGATGAGTGGTCGAGTGGTAACGTCAAAAGGTTCCCTATCAAGAGTTATGAGTTCAAGCCCTGATAATCGCATTGACACATGAATTCTTTTTTATGTTTTTCTTTTCTCCTTTTAAAATTATAAATACATTTTTTTAAAGTTTTTTTAAGTTTTTTATATTGGAAGCTTACTTTGTTTTAAGAGGATTAAATAAAAGAAAAGGCAGTTACAAACAAATTGATTGATAATGATGACACCAAAAAACGACATAAAAAAATTTGACAAATGTAAAAAGAAATAAAAAGAAATGGAAATGGAGAATATTATAATTGAAAACATTGGCTTAAAAAAAGAAGTTAGTCAATTATCTCGACAAGTGCACTTACTCAAAAATATGTGCACCAAAACGCTTGAAACTAAAAACTCTACGAAACAAAACAAAAAATGACAAAAAATTGTCGTCGGCAGACAATAGCTAATACACACAATGAAAACGTAGAGAAATTACAATCATTGCCACCATCGCCATCGTACTCACTATCATCACCATTGAAGGAGAGTAACAAGGATTGTCTACGAGTGGAACCGGAGTCCTCACTACTAAAAACAAAAAAAAATCTCCAGGCGGTGGAAGAGGATAAGGTATTGGTGACATCTAAGAAAAATAGACATGAAGAACACAGAATCTTTGTAATTGGTGGACAGCAATGTAAAGGTCTTCGTAACAGATTAGTAAGATCAAGATTTAATAATCCTTACGAAAAATATGAAGTTATATATTTTACTAAACCTTACGCAAGCACTGAAGAAATATTGACGATGTTTAAGTGGTTTGACCCAAAAGAAGAGGACAAAATAATAATCTGCGTAGGTGAACACGACACAAACCCGGCAAAAGTGTTGTTAGAAACATGTTTAATTTTAAATAAATATATTAATTGCAATATTATACTTATGAGCGTAATTAAAAATAAATTTCTTAACGAAAATAAGTTGAATGATATGATACATAATTTAAGTAAAAACTTTTTTAATAGTAAATTCGTACGATTACAAGAGTTCGTTTGCTACACATGGTTTGCTATATGTAAGAAAATAAATTTAATAATTGATGAATGTGATTATAGAAAAAAATTCTTGTCATTTACTAAGTATCATATTAAGAATAAACATTCAAAGATTAAAAATATACATTCAAGTGCAGATTATAAATATAATTCAACTACTACTCAGGGTGTAACTAAAAAGGGAACAATTCCGTACTACTTTTTAAAAATGACTGAAAATAAAATAGACATAAAAATTGGACATTCAAATGCAAACTATAAATCTCATCCGAATACTACTCAGGATATAATTAAAAAGGGGACGATTCCATTCTACTTTCTTAAAAAGACAAAAAATAACTTGGAAAATAATGAATTTTTTTTTGTGTGCTATTCCAGACTGTACACTATCACTATGTTAAAATTCATCGTTCAACCGTTCTCCCGTGATTGAGGAACAAACATCCATACATCCAAACTTTCACATTTATAGTATTAGTAAGATTAAAATTAAAAATAGTCAGGTGTGCCGGATTAAAACACTTTATAATTCGTATTTGAATGTATTATCAATAAAACAACTACAGTACACAACAGCTTCCCGCTTCTTTTGGTGATACGCAAGACAATTTTTTCCAGAAATTGGGATGCATAACGCTTTAAAAAGCTTTATTATGTGCGTTATAGTTATAAAATAACTTAATACTTAAATAAATTTTAAGAATTATGTCATAATATTCATAGCACATTTTTATATTAACGCTCCTCTACTCCTCAGCTGTAGCAGAATACCAGTGCTTCGCTCTCTGAGCAAAAATGACGCTGAGCGCTGTAACAACACACACCTAATTTCTTATATTTTTTTTTTGTTTTATGTGTATTATTGTGGTCACAATAAATGAATTTATTTATCTAATAAATATAATAAATAACTTCATGAAAATGACAATGATGAGAAAACTTTAGCCATGTATCTTATTAACAAAGATTTCCATGCATATGAGATCAAGTTAAGCAGTCGCTCCCGAGGCCTGTATGCATGCATAATTATTAGTGGTCACTTGAGTTTGTCAAAAGTTTCGACGCTTTAAATATGTTTTGACAAGCTGTCACTGGGTTAGCTTTTTGGTTTACGGCCTTTAGGCTGCAAACTGGACGGCAGCGACAGCGAGAGCGACAGCGCGGCGCGGGCAGCGACGCGGGGAATTTGGACCGATCTCGAGGCCAACGGGCGCTCTAGCGATTTCTCGCGGTTTCATACAAACTTAATACTTTCTATCGTGTCACTCTCGTTGTCGCTGTCGCTGTCGCTGCCGTCCAGTTTGCGGCCTAACGTCTTCAACAACGGAAGACGTTACTTCAGGGCGGAACTTCAGGGGGAATATGCTCAAAATTATTTTTATGAAAGAAAAGAAAACGGAAGTATCATATGAAAAATATTTTGTATTATGATATTCTTATTATTGAAAAACACATATTTTCCATTGTAACAGTTGAGTTTTCTAAACATAAAGAATAGTTTCAGCGATGTATTCTATTCAGTTGGAAGTATTTTTGTAGTGAAAAAATACACTAAATGTCCAAACTATTCAAACACAAGCACATCTTGTATCCTTCATCTTCCGAATAACTTGGTTTTCTTCCACGGAAGTTTAAAGTAATTTTCTGGAAGCTTGAAGTAATTTTGTGGACTGTTTATATTAATTTGAATATTAATAATGTGTGAAAACAGTGAAAATAAACTTGATCGCAAAGATTTGGAATACAAAGGATCCGGGATTAATACCAGATTAAGACGCTGTACTCTGAGTGGCCCAGCCGAAGCACAACACTTTAGAATAATTAAAAATAGATACAGAGTTGGGTATACTGTTGAAGTGTTCATTGCTGGTGGTAATGAGGTATGTAAGCTAATGAAAACCACATATATTGATAAAGTAGTAAAATAGCGGTTGTGTTGAACAGTTAATTAGCCTTGTAAGTTAATTAGCATTATAAAGATGAAAATAACTACTACCTACGCGCGGTTTTTTCGTGGTTTTAACTTTTGTTCCCGTAAGACTTTCTGGATTTGTCTTAAAAGAAGGAATCTTAATCTTGGACGACCGTTATGACTGTATGGTTTTTACGAAAAACCTACCTATGAGTATGTAAACGTTGTCCAGGACCTAAAAAATGGATAATTTAAGCTTATTTTAGGGTTAATGGCGCTGTGTGAATAAATTTCCAACAATTATTTTTATTGTAATAAATTTTACCCAAAAAATATGATGGGTTTTGTTATGTATGATGTTGTTTTCAAATGGCCGATACCATAAAGTGTTAGAGAGAGACATTCTTGAACAGTAATCATAAGTAGGGAATCTTTTGTTTTAAAATAACATCATTTTTATCATATAGGAATATGAAGGTCTCTATTTTAGAAATATTAACAAATATAACTAAAATATCTGACTTTGTAGTTTGGCGACATTTTGTGTTCTGTAACTAGTTACTTGTATATATTGATATGAAATCAAATAAAAAATATTGGTTGATCGCTATTATAAGCATAATATCTAATCTATCTGTACAGGGTATACCAAGAGTATCCCACAAGCATGTTATAGAACAGTCCTACTATAAGGGATCCTGCTGGGTGGATGGAGTCCTTAGACTGCTTAGATAGTGAAAATCCCGGATAATAAATATGGGGAATTTCAATTTAAATCATATTTTAAACAATGTTACTTATTTTCAGCATGGTGGGAATTTAGGCAGTTTTACTCTTATGTTTTAGTCTAATTTAACCGGATTAGAAATCACATACAAAACTGTATAAAAGCAAGTTATTTGTAAATATTTGAAGATATTTTTTGTTATTTTATTATGTATGAAATAGTCTTTTAGTCATAGAGTCACCTAAAATTAACCTGGTGTATGAAGCTTTTCTAAACCGAATACCTGATTTTTTTTTATTAGTGATGTGTCCTAAAAATAAAAAAAAACTTTCAACTAATAAAATGCTATGCATTGATACTCTTTAAGAATCCATTCAGATCGATGACCAGCGCGGAAGCTTAAATATTATAACGTTTAGGCTGTAAGTTACGATTGCTTATCTAATAATGTGTCCAAAGTTGTATGAGTACCAGTGACTACTAATCGGTTAAACTAAATCTTTGTGTGAGATTGAGGTCAGCTAAAATTTTATTTTTTATACCACTGAGATATAAAAAAGATACGATAGTATCACTGGATGGATATCAAAACCACAGTGTGCGTGAAGCTCGAAAGTCGTTGCTGTACAGGGTCACTGGTGACAAATTATACAACGTGTAACATAATGAAGAGATAATACTTAAACTGTATGTTTGGTGATGTCGTTTATAAGTAACAGTAACATAGATTTGATATCCTTACGGTTCGGCCCAAAAACAAGTTCAAAGTTTCGATAAAAATATCTAAGTGTCAATCCTAAAACAGCTGTAAGCTTTTGATGAAATCTATTCGTTAACAGATGGCTAAAAAATAAAGTGATGGGTAACTAAGACATTTCACTACAAAGTTCAGCCGGTGCGGGAAAGATCATAAGGTCACTGACTGCGGCACAAGTCTTTTTTAGCTTATAAGGTTGACTAGGATTGTCAAAATATATTGTTGTAAAATAATTAAATAAATTTGCAACAAATAAACCAGCACTAATCATGCTAATTCTTTTACTGTATATTCTACGTATGGTATAGAAGCTAACCGTTAAGTTTTATCTCTCCATTTTGTTACACGTTGTAGATATTGAAAGAGAGTATTCTGTACTCGATTCTGATTATGATGATGTAATAAGAGTAGGTACTTACTTTCCCCAGAATTCCCTATAAATATATAAAGACTACACGTTTCCCGACGCGCCGCCTTCTTAGTCAACACGCACACAGTAGTGTTCCCGTCACACGCACACCAACACCCGTTAAGTATCTATTGGTTTGCCGAAATGAGCTTATGGTGGGTCATGATTCAATTGGTTAGATAGGAAGGACTTCATGCACATTTTTTTTCAAATAACTTGGAATTCTGACAGTGTACATACATAAAATTTTGAAATTTTTTTTAAAACAAATTTTTAAGTGAAAGCAAATAGCTAGAGACGATTGTATACGAAGGAAGACTACTAACTAATTATGTATTGAACTATTTTTTTACTGTATATTTTTCTAGAGGTTGACAGTGGATGACAATGTATTTAAAAGTCCGACAAGGATCTTTTGGCGCGTAGCAAAAATTGGAACTAACCACCGTCTTCCGTCACCACTTCATGACTTTTACCGCTCATATTTGTAAATGTACTTTTAAATTCAATATTAAGATATGAAATACGACAAAATTTACAGATTGTATGCAATTTTATTACTGTAGTTATAAAATTGAAGAAATGGTTTTCAGAAAGAAAATCAATTTAACGTCTCAATATGTCATACTTTGAAAAATACACTTTGAACATGATTTAGTTAATTTTTTAAATCTAAATAAAAATTAGGATTTCAGGAGAATTGTCTCTTTTATAGTAAAAACATGATATGATATATTATGTTACTCTATTTTCAATACTTATATTTTCTTGCTTAATCATCTATTTATATCTTCAACCCTGCGTTTTTGTAACACTAACTTTTTCTCAAAGTTGCCTTTTTGTAGTACATAAAACGAAATAATTTCTATTTTCAAAAAAGAAAAAACTAAAAGTGCATGCATTCATATTTTTCGGATATTACACCCTTATGTCACCCTCAGGCCCCTCTGACGTCATCATCCAAGCGCCAAAAAGCCTTGTCAGACTGTAGCAAATAGTCGACATTAATTTTAAAAAGTGGTATGTCTGGATCGTAGTCGTTGGCGCTCCTTAGTCTCTGCCTACCCCAAAGGGAGACAGGCGTGATGTTGTGTATGTACATATGTATGTACATTTTAAAAAGAAGCTCAAAAGTATCTTGTTTTTATAATACTGACAATTTTTAGTTTATTATAATTATGTATAATGCAAAAATATAAATCTTTGGTATAATTTATAAATACTGTCTGTGTTCGTACCTACCTAGTATTTAAAATATTTGTCATCGTTATTTTTAAGACATTCACATATTTTAATAAATAAATGAACTTGAACAAAGACAAATTCAAATGCATCCAGTGTTTACTTTGGTGGATTTTGACTGAGAAGCAGAACTGTATAAAGCATTTTATATGTAAGGAATTGTATTTAAACACATTATAAAGCAAGTAGAGAAATTTGAAAAAAATATTTCTTGAGATAAGCGAGGTTAATTTAATAAACATATAGAAATACAATTAACGCGCATGTTAAATGAAAACGTGTATAGATTATAATGAATTCCGTACAAAAGTTTCGATTAATTACAACATCAGTCGTAATTGTTTATGAAAAGTAAATTAAGTATATTTTTCTCTTTGTTTCTAGGGAATTTAATGCATACGGCCACTGGTTCCACTATATGGTAAGTGGCATCCAGACCTATATTGACAAGAATATTTTATTACCTGGTCAATTTGTAGGGTCATTCGTAGAGAGCTAAAAGGCGTAATGCTGTGAAAATAATTACTGTGTAAGTAGTGCAGGTTTTTAAAATAATAAACATAAAACGTGCACGCGAAATTCTACAGCACTTATGCAGAAACAACTGTTTGTAAGCGTTTCTCCAAAATGACTTAAAGCAAATGACCTCCTTTACGTCACTTTAAACGATTCCTGTCGAATTACCAATAACCCTGTATGAACAGCGGTAGACAAGACAGTGGTGAGATTTATGTTGTAACAAATGAGATTTGACAGTTGTTGATTTAGATTTATAGATTATGCTTGTATACTAGGGAACCCCCTATTTCGCTGCTTGATTCTTGCTTTGGCGCCAAATAGTCGGTGTGTATATTTTAAGTTTTAAGCTACAAACTGGACGACAGCGGGCTAGAGCGAGAGTAAGAGCGACTGCGGCGCGGGCAGCGATTTCCGCGACACGATAGAAAGTATCGAGTTTGTATAAGTTTTGACAAATCGCTCTGCTGCCCGCTGGCGTCGAGATCGGTCCAGATTTCCCGCGTCGCTGCCCGCGCCGCTGTCGCTCTCGCTGTCGTTACCGTCCAGTTTGCAGCCTTAGTAATTTGGGTTAGTTTATCTATATGCAGAGCTTAGTTAATAAGGATTGCAAAGCTGAAGTGGCAATGGGCAGTACAGGGCACATAGCTTGCAGAACAGATAGACGTTGGGGCAGAAAGTTCTCGCCTGGCGGCTTCGTACTGGGAGACGCAGCGTAAGGCCAATGCTTCCAACCAAGGTTATGTAAGGTTAAGTTGATAACAATCCATTCCGAGTATTATCCACACTGTTATAAGCGGTGGTTGCGAACAAGAGCACAAATCAAGGTCACGCTAAGCCCCGCCCCAAATTTTCAGTGCGCTTTGATCTCTCGCGTCGGCAATATCTTCGCGATGGCAGTTTCGTATGCAATTGAGGATATAAAGAAGGAAATGTTGAAACGCAGGCTAAAAGGCTACAAAACTTGAATCATTTATAGTTATAAAGTAAAATATACAATAGCGAGCGTATACACTGTCCTAAACGCAGACATACATCTACATGCATAACGCAAAAGCATGTACTTTGCGTGTCCGGACCCCGATCAAGCGTCAAGGTTGGTCGCCGCTAGATTTAATCCGCACGTATTATGTCTGTTAGAAAATCGATTCCACAATATCGATATCGTTCTTAATAATCGATTTCATCGACAGCATCGGTGTCTCTGAATCTGTTTGTATTTCCCAGTAATAAATATCAGCTTTCCCAGTAGTAAGTCACAATAAGTCTTAAAAAGTCAACACGCTTGGCTTCAATACAAATCGTGACACTTGCGTTGTCTATGTAGATGTATGTCTGTGTTTCTAAACACCGCCGTTTACAACTAGCTCCCGCCAAACAACTAATTTTCCCAAGTTAATTTTAGTAATTTTTCCAAGCATGAGAAATTTGATTATAAACAGCCGTCTTCACTGTTTTAAACTAGCAAAGTCACCTTGGTTTGAAGCTTTGTTTTAAACAATATAGATGCTGCTAAAGTAGACCCGCAAGGTGAACTGACGATCTAATCAAGGTCACCGATAAACGCTGGATGAGGGCGGCGTGCCACCGAGCGACGTGGAGAGCCTATGAGAGAGTATGCAATAACTTAAATCTAGGTAATATTTTCTCACTTGGGCTTTAATACTTTAAACAGCGAGCTAATTAAATGTGCAGTGTTGTTAAAAATTAACATTGTTATGTGAAGAAAATTGATTTGTGTTTGTAAAACTAACATGTATTATTTCCCTATTATTACCTATACAACATAATTGCAACGATTTATTCATAATGCATATAAAAAGAAACTATTTACATTTTTTGCATTGACTTGTTTAATTTATTTGAAAAATGAATGTTTTGAGAAACGTGATTACAGTTTCTGTTATGGTGGCGTTACTGAATTTTAAAATTGGTATTTATGGAAAAGTGGTTAATTCAGAACTTATGTTAGTTCCAGTGAACCATTTTAATTTGCGATCATCAGATATAGAAAAATCGTTATTTTCATTTTTAAGTGACATTGGTACTGTGAAGGTAAATGTCAACAGCCCTACGGTACAAGGATCCAACTCAATAGGAAATCAATCAGTAAATCCACAAGGAGTCCAAATAGAACTAAACCGAATACATGAAAGTAACCCTCAAAACAGACCTCAAGAAAGTCAGTCAAATTACGGACCTCAAATAGATCCTGCAAGTTATAGACCTCAACAAAATCCAAGTAACTATAGACCTCCTGTAGATAACACAAATTATACACCTCAAGATGGACAGTCACATTACAGACCTCAAGATGGACAGTCACATTACAGACCTCAAGTAGATCCTATTAACTATGGACCTCAACCACAGCAGTCAAATTATAGACCGCAAGAAGATCAGAAAAAGTATAGGCTTCAAGACGATCCATCATATTTTAGCCCTCATCCAAATCCAGCATATTATAGACCTGAAGAACTTCAGTTCAATTACGGACCTAAAGAAGATCCTATAAGTTATAAACCTCGACCAGATATGTCAAGTTATAGACCACAAGAAGAACATACGATTTACAGACCTCAAGAAAATCAGCCCAATTACAGACCTCAAATAGATCCTAACAGCTACAGGCCTCAAGAAGATCTTACTAATTATAGACCACAATCAGATCAGTCAAATTACAGACCACAACAAGAGCCTTTAAATTATAGACCCCAAGAAGATCAATCTAATTACAGACCTCAAGATCCCAACAGCTACAGGCCTCAAGAAGGTCTTACAAATTATGAACCACAACAAGATCAGTCTAGTTATAGACCACAACCGGATGCGTCAAATTACAGACCACAACAAGAGCCTTCAAATTATAGACCCCAAGAAGATCAGTCTAATTACAGACCTCTAGTAGATCACAACAGCTATAGGCCTCAAGATAGTCTTACAAATTATGGACCACAACAAGATCAGTCAACTTATAGACCGCAACCGGATCCGTCAAATTACAGACCACAACAAGAGTCGTCAAATTATAGACCCCAAGAAGATCAGGCTAATTACAGACCTCAAGTAGATCCCAACGGCTATAGGCCGCAAGAAGGTCTTACAAATTATGGACCACAACAAGATCAGTTAAGTTATAGACCACAACCTGATCCGTCAAATTACAAACCTGTGAATTATGAAAATAATAACATTTATGGACCTCCTGCAAATTACAGGCCCCTTCTAGATATAACAAGAAATGATAACAATTTTGGAACTATGAATGAGAATTCAAATTCAAACTCTAATCATAATAATAACATATACAGACCTCCAATAGATTCCGAAAATAAAAGACTTTCTGAGGGACCGGTAAATTTTATAAATAATAATAATTATAGACCTCCTATGAACAATGGCAATTCACCACAAAACCAGTTACAAAAATGTGGAATATGTGAAATGATAGCCAGAATTAAAAGGTAATTGCTGAAAACGGAGGATTTTTCTACAAGGATGATGATGCATATTGGGGAAAACTAAATAACAATTAGTCATCAATGGAATCATCATAATTTGGCATACCTTAATCGATTGAAATACATTTTTGCAACATAAACCGTTTACGAATTTATGTCCATCAACTTCGTACTCAAATATTGATTCAATTATTAGGTTTAAGGGCGTTCATTCTGAATCAGATAATATTAGTAGGTAAATAGGAATATCAATAAAACATATAATTTATTTTCACCATAAATGTTATAATATTTAATAATTTCAAAATAGTCTCCTCCAAATTTGTCAAACGTGACATCAGATGGTCTTGTAACCTCTGATATTCTGCCTACCCCATAAGGGATACAGGGATCAAAATTAGTTTAGAGATTAGAACCAATACCTTATTTAAAATTTATTTAACTGGATGTTACTGCTTTCACCTGTTTTGTCAATGCGCTATTAAAAAAATAGTAAAAGTTTAAAGGTAAAATGAAATCATAATTAAGAAAAAAATCATATAAGACACTTTGCACTAATGAAAACCGTCATTTAACTTTTGAGCACTTTACTTTTCACATTTCACTCGCTTCCGATTTTCCGTACCACTTATCAGTTCACCAGCTCAAAACCGTTGCGGTGACTCGTTCAGTACCCATACTCGTCCAGCTGCATCCTGACTCGATCAGCTCCCGTTGCCTTCCTTTGCGCCATCATCACACTTTTTTATTATTGTCTAAATTCCGTCGCCCTTCATTTTTTCAATTTAACATCTGAAGAATTGATGTAGGTACGAGTCTTCTCCAAAATGTTTACTGAACAGATTCTTGTATCGGTTTCATTGCTATATGTTTTTTTTTTTCAAATGTCTTTTTTTTTCTTCATATATTTTCTATATAATGTAAATATTTTTTTAATTTTTATAAAGTTGTATATTTATTTTATACTACGTAGGGCGTTCAATGTATTCTCGGTATCGGGGTGATTTGTTAATAATGTGGGTAATCTAATTATCTCATTTACTAATGACACCATCTGAGGGTTTAAATATAAAATTTCAAGTACTTACGTTCATTATAGTTCGGCCGTTCAGAGAATGCGGTCCTGACACCTATCAGTTAGTCACGACTAGTGATGGGCACAACATAACACTGAGTTCATTACCGTTCCTCCAAAATGAAACGCCGCGTTATTTTTAAGATTATTTTCGTTTTAAATTGGCGGAATCATTTAAAATTTATATTTTAGTAATTTAAGTGGAAACCAAAAAAAGGTAATATAAATATAATAAAATTGTTTTATTTATTTTTTGTTACAAAGTTACAATCTGTATTTCTATGCAATAAAGTACATTGAATTGAATGTGCGTACAGAATATTAATCAGACTCCGATTCGCTTGAGGAGGTAGTGTCTTCATCATCTTCGCCTACATGTATAATTATTTTATTATCAATAACAGAATCAATCCTGATATCTCGGTCAAAATGTTCCATAATCAGGTTTTTAGTCTTTCAACAACCTTTGCCCAGTCATCTCTAGTGACTTCCCCGCAGGCTTCTTTTAATAGGGTCATCATCTTTTTCGTTCTGAATGGCGGGGAAGTATAGTGGCGGGCAGCGTAACCTTTTATTTGAGCCCAGATTAGCTCAATCGCGTTATATTGGCAATGATACGATGGAATTCTTAGAACGCGATGACCGTACTCCAGAGCCAGTTCATCGATTTCGTATCGCACATTTGCCACTTTATTTTCTTTAACTAATTTAATTAGCTCTGCTTTTAGCATCTCCATATTTGCTTCAATGCCTTTTGCTTGTAACCAACTTTTTTTCGCGCATTCGGTTTGGTCAAAGTTTTATTTTTTAATTTAATAAAAGTTATCTTATAGTCCATTATTTTCAAATTCTTGAAAAGAAAAACAAAACGTTTTATTTCATAAAGTATACCTGTTTAAGAACAGATTACGATACTGTTATAGCCTGTTATTGTTAGCACAGCACTACAAATATAAAACTTTGACATAACCTTGTAATAGCGCAGTATAGATTTTGAAAAATATTGTTTACCAAGTTATTTGACACTCAGTTTGGCACAAAATTATAAAATTCATAGATTATTGATATAATAATGTTGTTTTAATGCTCATGAATTGGTAAAACGGTAAACAACCAGCAAAAATATTTTTTATCGTAACTGCAACGCCATTACAAAGTTAAGTCGTCAGTTCAATCGCGATGTGTCAGGAACGCATTCTCTGAACGGCCGAACTATAGTTATCTAATTATCTGCAGTGAAAGACGATCATAATGACTGACGCCACAATGATTAAGAAAATCGAGCATCGCGCTGTTATAAAGTTTCTCACCAAGCAGGGAAAAAGTCAGAAAACCATTCATGAAGAGATGATTGCTGTTTACGAAGACTCTACTCCGTCGTTTGTCTACCATTCAAAAGTGGTCAAGTGAATTCAAAAGAGGCAGAGAAAGCATTGAAGACGACCCTCGCTCGGGTGGGCCCGTAAGCGCCCTCACTGAAGAAAATGTGAAAAAAGCGGAGAAATTGGTTCTTGAAGATACCAGATTAAAAATTGGGATGTTAGCTGAGATGATCAATCTATCTGTGGGTACCATACATGCAGCCGTTCATGACTATCTTAATCTCTCAAAGGTCAGTGCAATATGGGTGCTGAGAATGCTCACCGCGCCTCTGAAACAAGTGCGAGTCGAGTGCTGTAAGGAGTTTTTAGAGCTCTGTGGTGAAGATCCATTGAATATTTTCGACCGGCTGGTTACTGGAGATGAGACGTGGGTTCATCACTATGACCCTGAGAGTAAACAGGAGTCCATGCAGTAGTTTAAAAAGGGTGCACAGCCTCCGAAGAAGTTCAAAGTCACCCCGTCCACCGGAAAAATAATGGCCACGGTCTTTAGGGATCCAAAGGTATTTTATTGATAGAATATACCAAAAAAGGCGAAAGCATCACAGCAGCATCATACGCAACCATTTTGCGTAATTTAAGGGAAGCAATTAAAGAAAAGAGGCGAGGAAAACTCGCAGCGGGGGTGTTGCTGCTTCACGACAACGCGCCGATTCACACGGCCCGCGTGGCGAAGGCTGCTGTGCGGGACTGTGGCTTCGAAGAAATAAATCATCCTCCGTACAGTCGAGACTTGGCCCCCAGTGATTACTTCCTATTCTCAAATTTGAAGAAAGATCTTCGTGGAAAGCGATTTTCCGACGATGATGAACTGAAGGCAGCTATTAATACCCATTTTGAGGAGAAACCGGAAGAATATTTTTTACAAGGTTTAGAGAAGCTAATTCCTCGATCTTACAAATGTATTCAGGGTCTAGGGGACTACTTTGAAAATAGAATTTTTCAAAAATTTTCCGATTTTGATTTCATGCCTATACCGAGAATACATTGAACGCCTTTATCCCGCAACTTCGTATGCGCTTAACTACCCTTCTCGTGGAAATTTCAGAAACTATACAACCAGACACCCACTAAAAAAACCTTTATAACAAGTATCACACCCATGCACTCAAGGAATAAGTTTTTTTCATACAAACTAAAACTCATATATTACCCATGCCCGTGGGAATTTTGGGAATTTTTTTCGTAGCACAACCAGTCACTCTTTGAAGAACCTTCATGCCAAGTATCGCATCCGTACACTGAAGGAATAGATTTTTCATACAAACTAAAAAGTCCAACCCCTTGCCGTGGGAATTTCGGGAATTACTTCCATAATACAAACAGACACTTATTGAGGAACCTTTATATCAAGTATCACATCCGTGCACTCAAGGGATGGGATTTTTTCATACAAACTAAAAAATCATGTATTTCCCGTTCTCGTGGGAATTTCGGGAATTACTTTCATAAAACAACCAGACACACATTAAACAACCTTAACACAAAGTTTCACATCGGTGCACTCAAGGAATAAGATTTTTCATACAAACTAAAAAGTCCTATATTTCCCGTTTCCGTGGGAATTTCGGGAATTCCTTCCTTAGTGCACCCCTACATCCCCTAAAAAATGTATGTTCCAAATTTCAGCTCTCTATACCAGGAGTTACGGCTGTACGTTGTCTGTCAGTCACTCAGTCAGTAACGGAACAGTTTTAAATATATTGATTGATCAAATGGTGCCAGCTCCGCTGCGCTGCCATAAGGCAGCACTGGCAGGATCGCCATGTACTGTTGGACGAGGGAGCCAAATAAGACACGACTTGTTATGATGGAAGTTAACAGCAGTGTTTTTTCACTTAGTATTATTTCCCTTTCCTTAGAATTCGCTCTTGTGGTAAAAGTATTGATGCTTTCCGATAGATGGCATTATTCTCAACACGGTAAAGATTATGTTCCATTTTAAACCAATAGATGTCACTTTTGCTCAACGGTTCCTGAAAAAATATATTGTGCTGTAAGTAGTTGATACAAAATTAATATTATTTTATCCGCTATAAAATATCATCTTATATTTAATATTTAAATTGAATCATAAATACAAAAAATCGTAGATTTTTCTAAGTTTTTTGTAATACTACTGTATAATACTAGTTGTCAAAACATTGACAGCTCTACTATGTTGATGCACAAAATGTCAAAACGAAAGTGATTGAGAGACTAAAATGAGTGAAGAATGAATTTTTTCATTCCGTTTCCTCCCGTGACTCGTGAATGTGCTCTGGATTGTGTTTTATAAATCTACAACTGTGGCAAGCTCCCGGACTCTGAATTCTTCGTATAACACATTGGACTTACGCACGTTACAAGGACACCGAAAAAGGAAACCTAATAAATCACGCAACTGCTAAATTGTCTTTTATTTACTTCAATACATAAACTTTGATTGAACTGCTGGATTCATCATACCCAAACCTGATTAACCCGTAATTTGAATCTAGCTATTCCAAAGTCTTAAGTTATTGTTTAAAATTACCCTTCTTGAGAATACAAGCTAGAGCGGCGCAGCTGGGTTTTGGTTGTCGAGGTACGGTTGTTTTCCGCTAGATCGCGCCAGTACCAAATTTGTAAGTGACGACTCTATACCAGTATATAAGTAACTCTATGGTTAACAGTATATTGAGTTAAAGAAAACATAAATAGTGAGGAGGTGTGACACACAATATACAGGGTGACTGGTACCAAACCCGCCATAGCAAATTAGCATATAGAGGAGGTCATTTGCTAATTATTGGACCTTACTTTCCCTAACTAAAGTTTTATACTTTAGGAGATATGTCAATTTTTATACATTATTGAGATTTTTCCAAAATTTGACCTTGAAGCATTCGTAACTTTATTTTTCGTCATTAGTTTAGAGTTTTTTTATTATTTCTTGGTAGTCATTAACATTTGTGAATAAAATACGTCGGAACTTCCCTCAAACTAGGGTTAAAAAATAAGACGCTTATGCTTTTAAAAAAAAACAATAAAGAAAAATTACTTTGCGATCAAATTCAACCGGAAATAATAAAAAAACTACGGCGTTTTATTAATTTATTCTACTCTAAATTAGTTCTCTAGTTTGTCACCTTACCAACGGTACTAAATTTGCAACGGAAAGTTTGATTCGCTAAACATCGGTAGGATTTTCAGGTCAACCAGTCATTTTGATCAAAAATAGTGAAGGTCCCAACGACAGGATAAAGCTAATTTAGCAAAGTAGTTTTTGCAAATTTATGAGTAGGTATTAGATAATAGAAATTGAGTGCTTAGTGTACTTAATTTTTTTTTTTACTTTTACCATGTAAAGCAAGAAATCAGGAAAAGATATCGAGCATCAAAAGAAAAATTTAAATAGAGTTAAAACTAAAAATTCTGCTCGAATTGCTGCCCGCGATTTCTGATACATGCCCGATATCTTTTCCTAATTTCCGTGGTGGTAAGACTGAGTCTAATTTCTTGTTTCATAACAGAAAATGCATTATTAATTTTTTGAATTAACTCATCTTTTGTGGTTACTTCTTCATTGTAGACCAACTCTTTGGCCCGGCCCCAAACGTAGAAATCGAGAGGTGTCAAGTCTGGCGACCGAGCTGGCCATTCAATTGGCCCACCTCTACCGATCCATGAATCGGGGAATGAACTATTTAAAAGTTCTCGGACGTCCAGCCTGAAATGCGCCGGGCACCCATCGTGTTGAAACACAATGGGCGTGTCGTCGGTTATTCCATCCAACAGCAGATCAGGCAAGACGTCCCTTAAAAATTCTAAATAATTTCCCCCATTTAAAATGTCTGGTAGGAAATAGGGTCCAAAGATATTACGACCAATAACGCAGGCCCACACATTAACAGAAAATTTCCGCTGGACCGATGTAACCCTCTTTTTATGGGGGTTATCATGGGACCAGTGGTGCAGATTGTGGAAATTGGTGATGCCTTCTCGGGTGAACTGTGACTCGTCGGTCCAAAGGATACGCTCCAGAAATGTTGGGTCGTCGACATCGGTGTGAAGAACGAGGCGACAGAAATTCAACCTCCTTTCGTAGTCGCCATTTTCAAGCCCTGCCAACACTCCATTTGTTAATTATTTACGTAAATGTTATTCTAAAGACAAAATTTGATTTGGATTATGTTACATCGAAGCTCGTCGTAATATTAATAATTTCTTTAATTCTAAAGATAACACTGGTCGCTTTAGTGTAAGTAGGTACATAAATAAACTCAAAATTACCTTGAACTGGCGTGTAATGATACGGGTGTTGATGGTCCCCATGCATCACTGACCAGACTTTCCACTGGCTGACGCCCAAAGCGGCAGCTACCACTCTGGTGCTAGTCGTGGGATCTTCTTCAAAAGCTGCCAAAATCTGCTGATATATTTCAACAGGTAATTGTCGCACAGCTGCTTGGGGTACCCTGACGTTCAAGTTACCCGTTTCTCTAAACCGACGATATGTGGTAGGAAATGTGTCACGGTCAGGTAAGCGTCTATTTGGATATCGCTCCTGGTAAATTCGCCGCGCTTTGCGGGCGTTACTGTGTGCAGCACCATACGCCAGCAGCATGTCGGCGTATTCTTCCCTTGTGTATCCCGGCATTTTAAAACGAAATGTCTTATTTATTTATACCTGTGTCTACTCAACTATTTGTGAAAGCACACGAAACGGAAAGGAAAAGCATATATGACAACAACTTAAATGTCATAGAGATGGGTCCGACCTCATCTTTTTCATTTGACGTCTAAAAGTCATTGAAACTGTCATTGCAAATGAAAAGAGTTGGTCTACAATGAAGAAGTAACTACAAAAGATGAGTTAATTCAAAAAATTAATAATGCGTTTTCTGTTATGAAAGAAGAAATTAGGCTCAGTCTTACCACCACAGAAATTAGGAAAAGATATCGGGCATGTATCAGAAATTGCGGGCAGCAATTCGAGCAGAATTTTTAGTTTCAACTCTATTTAAATTTTTCTTTTGATGCTCGATATCTTTTCCTGATTTCTTGCTTTACATGGTAAAAGTAAAAAAAAAAAAATTAAGTACACTAAGCACTCAATTTCTATTATCTAATACCTACTCATAAATTTGCAAAAACTACTTTGCTAAATTAGCTTTATCCTGTCGTTGGGACCTTCACTATTTTTGATCAAAATGACTGGTTGACCTGAAAATCCTACCGATGTTTAGCGAATCAAACTTTCCGTTGCAAATTTAGTACCGTTGGTAAGGTGACGAACTAGAGAACTAATTTAGAGTAGAATAAATTATTAAAACGCCGTAGTTTTTTTATTATTTCCGGTTGAATTTGATCGCAAAGTAATTTTTCTTTATTGATTTTTTTTAAAAGCATAAGCGTCTTATTTTTTAACCCTAGTTTGAGGGAAGTTCCGACGTATTTTATTCACAAATGTTAATGACTACCAAGAAATAATAAAAAAACTCTAAACTAATGACGAAAAATAAAGTTACGAATGCTTTAAGGTCAAATTTTGGAAAAATCTCAATAATGTATAAAAATTGACATATCTCCTAAAGTATAAAACTTTAGTTAGGGAAAGTAAGGTCCAATAATTAGCAAATGACCTCCTCTATATGCTAATTTGCTATGGCGGGTTTGGTACCAGTCACCCTGTTATATATGTCGGAGCTAACGATAAGTTGGCGATATTAAGATGTTAGTATGACTTCATGGTAACGGAAGTATGTTGGTAGCACTGTCGTAGAGGGCGCCAAATACAATGAATGACTGTTAAACATTCGATTGCAGCGCCAGCGGGTATATCTAGAAGTAGGATGATGGCAAGACAGATACGGTTGGGACGGCTAGGTGCGCTGACGTATCTCGGACTTACGGTCGATAGTAGCTCGGTATTAATTGAGTTGGCATTGTAACTGACGGAACGGACTAGCGAATAAAGATTTTGTTGTGACTAAGCCAGGGTTATACCCAAGCCCACAGACTCGGTACTAAGTAACTGTCCAGTGATTAATTCTATTGTGTTTTGTGAGTAACGCTTCTTTTCGTTTTGTTTGTTTTCCGACATCAGAAGTGGGATCTGCCCAAGCTTAACTTTCGTTTGTGATTAGAGCAAATTCACGTGCCTTAGATAGTTCATCATTTTGTGTGCCGTGTTTGTGTAAAAATATTTGCCAACTGCTGTAAATTAAATTGGTGAGAACATGGCAACTAAATTTTTATCGATTCATATTGCGTTAGTTTTGTATAGCTTCCACAGACGTGACAAGGTAAAATTGTTTTGAAATAACGTACGGTTTGTCAAGTATCAAAAGGTTTTTCGTATCGGCCCAGGTTTAAAATTGATTTGTGTTTCGATTTATCTTGTCAAAATTCATGTTAAAGTAAAGCTTAGCTGTTTTGAAATAACAATATGGTTTTGCTAAATCAACCCTATATATATGTCGGAAAACAAACAAAACGAAAAGACGAGTTACTCACAAAACACGATAGAACCAATCACTGGACAGCCACTTAGTACCGAGTCTGTGGGCTTGGGTATAACCCTGGCTTAGTCGCAACAAAATCTTTATTCGCGAGTCCGCTCCGCCAGTCACAATGCCAACTCAATTAATACCGAGCTACCATCGACCGTCAGTCCGAGACACGTCAGCGTACCTTGCCTTCCTAACCGTATCTGTCTTGCCATCATCCTACTTCTAGATATACCCGCTGGCGCTGCAATCGAATGTTAAACAGTCATTCATTGCATTTAGCGCCCTCTACTAACATACTTCCGTTACCATGAAGTCATACTAACATCTTAATATCGCCTACTTATCGTTAGCTTTGACATATATAAATATAATCCAACCAGCTAGGATACTGTAAGAGGCTAATATAGGTTTCCCAAATAATAGTTATATAGTAGTTTATGAAACTGTCACATAATACCTAGTTATGTGCAGTTTCATACACTACTTTATCTAATCTCATACACTGAAGATATTTATTCCCGCCATTATCGCGCATGCGCCAAAACGCGCCGCGCGGCAACAGAATGTAACGTAGCGCGGCGCTCGCAGGACACAGATAAAAAATGAAATCTATGGTCTGTTATCTGTACCGAAATGAAAAAAAAAAAATTATTATAACATTGTATTGTTCGAGGTAGTGTGTTATAATTTAGTTTTTTAATTTCATTTCGTTATACTATTTTAAAAAGTATGTCAATATAAATTCGTTCTGAGTTTTATATTTTGAATGAGATGATATGAGAGTAGATAAAATACATTATCACACTTACTTTTGATTGTTCTGTCTTTTCCAATTAAAATGAACTTATCTACCTAATAGACTGGGTCCAAGCATCTATTTTCTCTATTAATCCTTAGTTTCAAGGAAAGCAGTATGTTTTCATATTTCAAAAAGATTTTCTGTACGAGGATTTTAGCAGGATAAAAAATAAAAATATGACATTACCAATATTCCAGACGGATGGTTTGGTACTTTTTGTTGAGACATTAAAGGATTCCCTTGACAAGAGGATGTCCTCTCAGCCGTTCAGTTCGTTCCGGGCTACAAAGCGTTGAGATGAAGATGGCTTCATTATTAAAATGAGATTGTAAGAGACTTTTTATATTATCATGCCAGTCTGCCAGAAATCGAGCTTAATCTGAACCAGTTAGTTCGTTTACAGACACTTGCTAATTTGTAGCCCATTTCGTCAAACGAGACCACGCTGGCTTATAGTTATTTATTGTAGAAGTTTACCAACTCTTCATGAGCAACCATTTTTGTTATTCTGACCAGTTTGTTGGTTTTTTTTTATATAAGCCACCCTGGTATTAGAACTTCACGCCTAATAGTTAAGTCAGGGTATTTTTTTTTTAATATCTACGTTGGTACTAGGTCGAAAATCTGGATACCTTGTCAACCTGAAAAGATACAACGTCATACAAAGAGTGAGCCAGCACTATTCACACCGCATTCAGTCGAAAGATTTGCACATAATTACATCGATATCATCGGCCCGTTGTTGCCTACATCGAGTGATGGCTACAAATGCTGTGTTTCAATGATAGACTGCTGTACACGATGGCCGGAAGCAACACCTGTGCAAGACATCCGGGTCCATACGACTATCGGGCGAACTGTTGAAAAAATAAATAATGAAAATACGCTACGAGTAACGGACTACGATTAGGTTAACCAGCTACGGGCCATGAAAGAACTGAATGAAACCAACCTTAGCTCTGCACGCAAACAAGCGCAGTATTTTTGGACACTCGGACTTGTCATCTTGCGATCACGTTTTCATAAGATGCGACGCAGTGAAGACACCACTCGTACCGGCACATGAAGGCCCGTTTCTTATACTGAAATGAAACAGAAAAGTTCTCCCGATAAAGTTACCGACTCTAGAAACTACTATACCTATCGATCGATAGACTGAAACCAGCGTATATCATCGCATCACCACTGCCGCATGACGACATCGTAGCCCCGACCGCGGTACCTCGCAGCAGTCGCAGCATACGACACTACAAACTACTCGAAGTGACGCGTCGTCAAACCACCAATAGGCTTCGCACTGTAGCTACTCTAGCAACTAGCTGCTGCTAATTAATTAAGATAAAATGAATTCACCAATGTCAGCTTTAATCCGAAACAAGTTTTAGGAAAGATAAAAATATACCTTCAGTAAACACTGTGTCTTCGCTGATATAGACAGGTTGTCAGGACAAGAACAACGACGTCAATGAGTCAAAACTCTAACGCATTCAGCATAGCTGCTACCTGTGTGGTGGTGGGAAAATGAAAGAGAAGGCAATAGAGTAGGTATATGAAGGATAGAACGTGCGAAAAAAAGGATAGAACGATGGTATCTCTCAAGTATTATTAGGCTCCAAATTAACGGTCAAGTTATTTAATAACACTTACAAAACAATATCATTAATTCAAAAAATAGAATTAATTGTAAATTGCATAAATACGAGCACTGTCCCAAATAATTTGGCCACCACTGTATATGAAACACCTAGCTCTAAGTTTTTCTATAATATATAAATAAATATTATGACACAGTAATTAAATAAATATTTGCGGGCTTAAATATGTATACAGCGACAAATAGTAAGTGCAGTGGAAAACTGCGTCAACAATTACTGTGTGTATGTTGTATGGGAGACTCTTAAGTACTTTTAGCGGCAACGCAAATACAGCATCTGTGAAAATTTCAACTTTCAAACTTTCACAGTTCATGAGTAATAGTCTGGCGACAGACGGACAGCGGAACCTTAGTAATAGGGTTTCATTTTACCTTTTTGGGTAGGGAACTCTAATAAAGAAAACCTTGATATCAATAAACTATGCTATGTCTACCCAACAACCAAGGTGTATGTTCAAATTGAAATGAATATTCGTACTAGGTAGGTACGCATCGAAACGAATTTTCACAAATTAAATAGGCACACCAATAATACAGATCAAAAAATGTACAATGTACATTTATGGTCATAATTTATAAACCTTATATTGTTTTATACTCTATAAAACAGTTAACCAGCCAAGATTGGTTTGCTATCTTAAATTATTTGTGTTGCATATAAGTATAAATAAGTTGTACTTAGAACGAAATCGACCAACCTGAAAGTGACTATCAAACAATGCACCAACACAGACATTTCTGTATTTTTAATATTTAAAAAAAAAGTTACTATATTATGACTAGTATAATTTTAATTCACTTACAATGTGTTTATTTTGGAAATGTACAACGTAGAATAAATCCTACGTTGTCCGGCATAAATCCTGTACTCAGCCGGAGTTATGCCGATGTTGCGATCGTTTCCGTTTGATGACAACAACTCAAACTCTCAGTATTAAGTGATATTGGATACGTAAAAGTAAATGTGAATAATCCTCACTTGACTTATGTTCCTGAGTGCTTCACCAATCCGCTCGGTCTTGAGCTTCGCGCTTCAGTTCGCTCCAGGTCTTTCCAATGTCCTTCGCCTCTGCAATGATCGTCCGCCACCAGGTCTGTTTAGGGCGGCCACTGTTACGCTTTCCTTGGGGGTTTCAGTCTAGGGCTTGCTTCTGTATATGGTTAGGGTCCCTTCGGAGAGTGTGGCCGATCCAGTTCCATTTGCGGCGTTTGATCTGATGGTCGATCGGAGTTTCACCACAGCGATTCCACAGTTCTACGTTGGAGATTTTCTCGGGCCAATAAACTCAGAGAATATGGCGAAGTCAACGGTTAATGACGACCTGTAGCCAGCGCGAGATGTATTTCGTAACCTTCCACGTCTCGCACTCATACAGCAAAACGGTTTTAACGTTGGACCGGAATAACTTGAGTTTAACTCTCCTAGTCAGTTGCCGCGATTGCCATATGGGGCGAAGCTGTGCGAAGGTTGCTCTTAATCATAAATCATAAATCATAAATCATTTATTCATTCATAATCACAGGTAAAAAACAAAATATATGGTACAATTAATAATGATGTGCAGCCATGATTCGCCATTACATTGGCATATGAATATATTAGGTAAAATAATACAAAAATAAAAAAAACATATATAGACAAGAGGTTTAAAATTATAAATTCAAAGCTCAAAGAAAAGTAATAATAATAAAAATAGAATATTAGAAACAAATCAGCAAATATTAAAATGTAATGTCAAAACTGGTACAACAGTGTCAGAATCGATATAAGTAATAAAAAAAAATTATGTCAAAAGAAAATTATAAATTTTAATTTTGACTTGTTTTTATCTTAGTATTATTATTTTTCAATTTTTATATTGACTTTCAATTTAATTACAATTTCAATTTTTTATTGTCATGTAGATTTAATTTTAAACAACAATTGAATGTTATTCTAAATTTTTTCAAGTGGCTTCAATACTATCATAGTATGTATAAGTCAAATTGTTACTAACAGAATAATGGATTATTATGGTCTGAAATAAATGATTTTAAAATAAGTACAGAATATTTTAGCTTAATATACAATTTTAGCATAACGAATTAAATAAAAACAAAATATATATGACCAAATAATATAAAGAAAATAAAATAACAAAAACAATATAGGTACACATTTTAAATAAACATTATGTCTGAAAAATAAAAAAAACTTTTAAGTCATGATATGCCTTTTCAACAAGAAAATTATTGGGTGCAGTTTTAAACCGTTTGTCAAGGAGTTACCGAATAGTTTGCGGTATTTTATTATAAATCATAGGCGCCATCCTGTCTATGCTAACTCTTTGTAATAGGGTTTTCCGTGCAAGATTATGTTTTAATGCACCCTCACGTTGGCTCCCAACGGGACATTTTTCGAAATATTTTGGATGGCTTCTCACAAAGTTTGCAATTTCACTTATGTAAATAGATACTATTGTGAGAATTTCATTCTTGCGGAAGTAGGGTATACAGGAGTCTTCGTGCTTAAGACCAAACATAGATCTGAGGCATCTTTTTTGGGCCTTAAGGACTGTCTCTCGGTCGGTTGTGTTACCCCAAAAGACAATACCGTATCTTAATATCGATCCGACATATCCGTGATAGGATGTAAGCAAAGTATTAACATTGGCGACATTTCTTAATTTGTAAAGTGCGTATGAATATTGATTAAGCTTTTTTATTGTATTTGCAATATGGGGTTTCCAGGTCAGTCAATTGTCTATAGTCAAGCCTAAAAATTTTGCACAGTTCACTTCTTGTACTGCATTGTTAATGTAATTTATGTTCATATTAAAGGGAGAGTTATTTTTTTGTTCGAAATTGATATAGGATGTCTTTTTCAAATTAATCGTCAAGTTATTTAATGTCAACCAGTTAATAAGGGATGATAGAGTATTATTCATGTCATTTTCTGTATTATTAATATCATCATAAGTATACAAAACTGTACTCCGCAAAGATAGTTATATAATGATTAGTTACATAGGGGAGGTCATTTATATAAATGATGAATAACAGAGGCCCGAGTACGCTGCCTTGGGGGATACCTGTATACACCTGTCTTTCACTTGACATGTGTGTAGCAGGGACCGGAAAACCCCTTTATTTGATTAAGCCTATTGATAGGGTAACCCTATCAAAATCTTACCATATGGAAGTGTAACCCTATTGATATGGTAAGCCTATCGACGTGGTAACACTTTGAATAAAGTTAACTACTTTCGGATGCGCTTACCCTGTGATAGGGTTAGCCTATTTCTATCTCTTTCCGCGCATGCTGTTGAATTCGGAAGTATAATTCGAAGTGCGAGATTGAATAGATGGTGATATTTTTGATAATTTGATATTCTTAGAGATTAAATTTGCCTGCAGGTTTTAAAACCCTATTGAATCGGTAACCTTCAATAGGGTTTTCGATAGGCTTACTGCTTACATGAAGCTAACTCTATTGATATGGTAAGCCTTAAATTAGGGTAAGTCTTCGATACGGTTACCAAATTGATAGGGTTTTTTAAAACAAGTCTATGAAAAACCCAATCAAAAACCTCTTTAAGGGTAAGCGGTTCCGGTCCCTGGTGTGTAGTATTGATGCCAGTTTCAGGATTGAGCCTGGTTATATGGGTAGTTTGTTTTCTATTACTAAGGTATGATTTTATTAGTTCAAGCGCATTGCCTCTTACGCCATAAGATTCAAGTTTGTTAAGAAGTGTTTTATGATTAACATTATAGAAGGCTTTGGACATGTCCATGAATAAAACTAACGTTGGGTTCCTTTTTTCTACATTAGTAATGACCCTTTCTAAAAAATTGTGTATTGCCATGTTGATTGACTTATTTTTCCGAAAGCCATATTGGTTGTCAACAAGTAAGTTGTTAATTTCAAAGAAATTGTTAAATTTTAAATGAATACTGTTCTCTTGCCTTGGTGGTTCTCGACGTGATGTCTTCTTCGGTTCCTCCAGTTTCCGACACAACACTACTGAGGTATGACTATTTGTGGACTCTCTCCACATCCTCTGTGCTAATAAGCAACGGCAAGGAGTTCGTTGCACCGCTAGGGTCTTCCGAGTGTTTATTCTCAGCCCTGACTCCATTACCACTTGTTCTAAGTCTACTATCTTGGATTGCATGTCGGCGCGTATGTGACTAAGCAAACATAGATCATCGGCGTAATCCAGATTTTCCAAGACACTGGATAGACCCCAGTAAATGCCACGTCGCTTGTTACTTATTGTTTTCCGCATCACGCCATCGAGAACTACAAGAAATAGCAGCAACGAAAGAAGACACCTCTGTCGTACACCCGCATGCACTGGTAAGTCCTCCGACTCTACAGGAGTAATTCCTGTAGATGGCCATAATAATTCTGGTGATTTTTTCGGGGACTCCAATTTCACACAATCGGTCCCAGATGCAACGTATCGAAGGCTTTTTCGAAATCCACAAAGGTCAAATACATTTCCCTCTGCCATTATTATGCCTGTTCGAGAATTATTCGCAAGGTATTAATCTGTTCCGTGCACGATCGGTTGGGTCGGAAATTTGCCTGCTCTTTGCGAAGAAGCGGTTTAATGGCCCTCGATAATCTATCTAGAATAATCCTGCACAGTCCTTTAGATAGTATCGAGAGCAAAGTGATGCCCCTCCAAATGCCACATTCACTGAGGTTTCCTTTCTTCGGTACGGTGATGAGAAGGCCTTTGTTCCAGTCACCGGGTTATTCTTCAGCCAACCAGATCTTTTGCAGGAGAGGCGTCAGCGCATTCGCGGTGGTAGCTACGTCAGCTTTCAGCATTTCCACCGTAATGAGGTCAACTCCTGGAGCTTTGCCGTTCTTTAGTGATTTGATGGCTTTGACTACTTCAACACCAGTAGGAGGAGACACGTCTATATCGATATCTTGTGTGGGCAAACTTGCAGCAGGCGTCGTGGTAACGGGGTCATTTGGGACTTGAAAGATCTCCTCAAAGTGCTCTCGACATCGATGAAGCTGCCCCTCTTATGTCACGATGAACTGGCCTCTTTTATCTTTTAAGGGCTTCTTCCTCTGGTTTCGTTTTCCAGCCAAGGTCTTCGTTGTATTGTACAATTCTCTGAGATTCCCAGTGTCGGCAGCGCGTTGGGCACAGTCTGGCACACTATCCACCCATATTTGCCGATCGCGACGGGTACTTCGGTACATGTTTCTGCGTATCTGTCTGTACTGCAACCTCAGGTTTTTCACGCATCGCCGAATCATTGGTTGCCAGGAGTTGAAGATGGAGACCGTGCCTTCCTTCTATAAGGTAATTAATGTAATTTAAGTTTAGATGATTTGTATTTTTCCTTACTTTCATCTTGTTTTTTAGAACTAATTGGTTAATTAAAAACGATAATTTTATAAAATACTTGTATGATAGAATATATTAAGCTCTCTAGTTTTTAATAATAAAATGTAAATCCGTCATTAGACGCAAGCTTCTTACCTCTTATGGGAACTATCTCATTATATTTAAGGTCTGTGGATTTTGTTATTGATAATAAATAAATAAGGTCCCAAGTTTTCTGTTACATCCAGTCTTGTATGTTTTTTATGTCCAAGAACGGCGGAGCTGGTATCTAAATAAGCCATTTTGATGAGGTTCCACTCCGCATTGACAGAAGTAGTAGAGTCCATCATAAGGGCAGAGAAGTGATTCTGGAGCTCTAGTCTGAAGACTTTACCTATATCCGGGTCTCAAAGCCTGTTTACTTCGAACCGTTTGCCAACTTTAGTGGTCGCTATAGCCGTTCGGGCTACGGCTACTTTAAGCCGCACTTCCGCTACGACTAGGTGGTGATCACTGTCGATAACTGCACCACGATGGTTGCGAACGTCGAGCAGTGATGAACGCCACTTGGAGCTGATGGCAACGTGGTCGATTTGGTTCTTGGTAACTCCATCGGGTGAGTTCCAGGTATATTTGTGATGCTCTCCGTGAATAAACAGGGTACCTCCGATGGTGATATCGTTATCCTGGCAGAACTCCAAGAATCTCTCCCCGTTCTCGTTCTGAACTCCCAGCCCGTGTCTGCCAATGTGTCTTTGACAGCCGTCGTTATCAGTCCGACTTTGGCATGCAGGTCACCCATGACGATAACTATATCCTGTTTGCGGGTGTTTTTCAAGGTCAGGTTGAGTGTACTATAGAAATCATCCTTGTCTTCCTCAGATGCCAAATTTGTAGGCGCGTAGCACTGAATGACACTGAATAATCCTCAAATGATTGCATATCTTTAAAATACACATATAGGTAGATAAACCCCCAGACCTGGAACATTTTATTTTCTTTTCCCGCAACCACTGGCGTCTGAGGCAGGTTTACCCTGCCGCCAAAGTGGTCGTAAAAATTTAAAACTAGGAAAGACAATAATCAATAAAGACGATTCTATAAGGACTAGGAACGACTATCAGTAAGCATTTCCTAAATTATAGCTGGCTAAAAGCAGCGAATGTATAATAAAATACCAATTCAATTAATTAAATCTCTAAAATTTTGTAAATTTAAAAGAACTATTAAAATTAATTTTTATACCCGACTGGTCAAATTGTAGGGTTATTCCGACTAAAAGGCGTAATGCTGTGAAAATAATTAATTTAAAAAGGGCACGTAAAATTCTACAGAACTTTTTTTGCAGATAAAATCTGTTTATGTAAACGTCATTTTAATTTTATAAAACTTCCTGTAGCTTCTATTTGAAATTATATTGAAATAATATTGAATAAAAAGGAAAATCTCAAATATCTTTTAACTGGCACACTTTTGGATCACACAATCTGAGCTCAAAAAAATTGTAAATTACCTCCTTAGCGTCACCTTAAACGACTGGTCTATGTAATTAACAATAGCCCTGTATGAACAGCAGTAGACAAGACAGTGGTGAGATTTTTGTTGTAACAAATGAGATTTGACAGTTGTTGATTTAGATTCATAGATTATGCTTGTATACTAGGGAACCCCCTTGCATGCTTAAGTAAAAAAAAACTGACTTTGGGGACAAATAGTCGGTGTGTAAGTTTTAGTAATTTGGCTTAGTTTATCTATATGCAGAGCTAAGTTTATAAGGATTGCAAACTGAAGTGGCAGTGCGGGGCACAAAACTTGCAGAACAGATAGCCGTTGTGACAGAAAGTTTTCGACTGGCAGCTACGTACTGAGAGACGCAGCGTAAGTAGACCCAGCGTAAGAAGACCCCCGCAAGGTGGACCGACGATCTGGTCAAGGCAGCGTGCGACCGAGCGACGCGACGTGGAGAGCCTTGGGGGAGGCCCATGTCCAGCACTGACGTATGATGATGATTTATATGCAATAATTCAAACCTAGGTATATATTCTCACTTAGGCTTTAATACTTTCAAACTGCGAGCTCATCAAATGTGCAGTGTTGTTGAAAATTGACATTGTTACGTGAAGAAAATTGATTTGTGTTTGTAAAACTAACATGTATTATTTCCCTATAATATTTACAACATAATTGCAATTCATAGTGCATATAAAAAGAAACAATTTACTTTTTCTGCATTGGCTTGTTTCATTTCTTTGAAAAATGAATGTTTTAAGAAATGTGATTACAGTTTCTGTTATGGTGGCGTTACTGAATTTTAAAATTGGTACTTATGGAAAAGTGGTTAATTCAGAGCTTATGTTAGTTCCAGTGAACCATAATACAAATTATGGACCTCGAGACGATTGGAGATGGAATGTACGACGAGAAGGCGTTCAGTTCAATTACGGACCTGAAAAAGGTCCTATAAATTATGAACCAACAACAGATCAGTCAAGTTATGGACAACGAGAAGGCCTTCAGTTCAATTACGGACCTAAAGAAGGTCCTATAAATTATGAACCAACACCAGATCAGACAAGTTATAGACGACGAGAAGGCCTTCAGTTCAATTACGGACCTAAGGAAGGTTCTATAAATTATGAACCTCGACCAGATCAGTCAAGTTATGGACGACGAGAAGGCCTTCAGTTCAATTACGGACCAACAACAGATCAGACAAGTTATATACGACGACAAGGCCTTCAGTTCAATTACGGACCTAAAGAAGGTCCTGTAAATTATGAACCTCGAACAGATCAGTCAAGTTATGGACGACGAGAAGGCCTTCAGTTCAATTACGGACCTGAAGATGGTCCTATAAATGATGAACCTCGACCAGATCAGTCAAGTTATGGACGACGAGAAGGCCTTCAGTTCAATTACGGACCTGAAGAAGGTCCTATAAATTATGGACCTCGTGACGATTGGAGATTTGATGTACGACGAGAAGGCGTTCAGTTCAATTACGGACCTGAAAAAGGTCCTATAAATTATGAACCAACACCAGATCATACAAGTTATGGACAACGAGAAGGCCTTCAGTTCAATTACGGACCAACAACAGATCAGACAAGTTCTATACGACGACAAGGCCTTCAGTTCAATTACGGACCTAAAGAAGGTCCTATAAATTATGAAACTCGACCAGATCAGTCAAGTTATGGACGACGAGAAGGCCTTCAGTTCAATTACGGACCAACAACAGATCAGACAAGTTATATACGACGACAAGGCCTTCAGTTCAATTACGGACCTAAAGAAGGTCCTATAAATTATGAATCAACACCAGATCAGACAAGTTATGGACGACGAGAAGGCCTTCAGTTCAATTACGGACCAACAACAGATCAGACAAGTTATATACGACGACAAGGCCTTCAGTTCAATTACGGACCTAAAGAAGGTCCTATAAATTATGAAACTCGACCAGATCAGTCAAGTTATGGACGACGAGAAGGCCTTCAGTTCAATTACGGACCAACAACAGATCAGACAAGTTATATACGACGACAAGGCCTTCAGTTCAATTACGGACCTAAAGAAGGTCCTATAAATTATGAACCTCGACCAGATCAGTCAAGTTATGGACGACGAGAAGGCCTTCAGTTCAACTACGGACCTGAAAAAGGTCCTATAAATTATGAACCTCGACCAGATCAGTCAAGTTATGGACGACGAGAAGGCCTTCAGTTCAATTAAGGACCTGAAAAAGGTCCTATAAATTATGAACCTCGACCAGATCAGTCAAGTTATGGACGACGAGAAGGCCTTCAGTTCAATTACGGACCTGAAAAAGGTCCTATAAATTATGAACCAACACCAGATCGGACAAGTTATAGACGACGAGAAGGCCTTCAGTTCAATTACGGACCTGCAAATTGGGGAAGACTAAATAATAATTAACCATCAATGGAATCATTATAATTTGGCACACTTTGATCGATTTAAATACATTTTTACAACATAAATCGTTTAAGAATTAATAAAAACATAAATAAAAAAAAAACATACACACACATTAACACATAGCTATCACACAATGGAAATAATCTCTTGGCAGTTACTTAGTACTGAGAGTGTGAGCTTGGTTATAATACTGGCTTATTCACAACACAATATTCATTCTCTGGTACGTCCGTTAATTACTTTGCAATTAGAACGCTAAAACCAATTAATACCGAGCTAATATTTACTATCAGTTTAAGATACGTCCGCTCGTCTAGCTTTCCTAATCATCTATCTCTCACTTTTCATCAACCACTTCTAGATATAGCCGCGGCGCTGTAATCGAATGTTAAACAGCCATTCATTGCTTTCAGCACCCTCCATAGCATACTACCAACTCACCATGAAGTCATACAAACATCTTAATATCGCTGACGCGGCCATCCTGTGACGACACACGTCCTCGTGTGGTTATCTGAAATAATCATACCAAAATGGCAGCTCGGCCACTCCTGACAAAACAAAAGTTCCGTTGACCAAGTTTACCAAGTTCGAAAGCACCATCGAGTAACAATTATCTCCAAATCCAACCAAAATTGAAATCCATTAATGTCGTCATTAACAACAAAGTATCTCGTTCGTGGCTTACAGCAATCTCATTTGCAATACAATCTTTTTCCCATGGGAAACCCGAGTCAACCAATGAATCCTCCAACACACTACCCAGAATCACTCTGGCGCAGTCACCAAAACCAACGAACGAGAACCTGTATCCACAACACATTAAATCTCTTTCCAAAGTGACAAATTTCTTTACGATTTCAATGGATAATCTTTCGGCAACTTCAAAACTTTAACCACCACAGATTTTAAATTTTACTTCATTTTAATATTTCCATCAAAGTTCGAAATCTAAGATTTTATGATTTACGCAAAGCTACCAATAGTTCGGAAGATCCATCTACTGAAAAGAACCAGCAAGAAACTCAGTGGGAATCGGCTTACGTCAACGCATTGTACGAATCATTGTACGAAAAACGCACAGTATTAACAAAATCTTATATTAATATATTTCAACCAGTTGTGCACCATACTGTATTAATAAACGTAGAAAAGGTTCAAGGGATATCTTGATTTGGCCGGCGGGATATCACCGGCCAAATTGTCCGTACTTCTTGACTTAAACCAACAGCATCTTTGGTCACTGAAGGTTGCATATCACCAAGCTATGTCTGTAGAACCACTGCAGTATGATACATTCAATTGTTGAATCTTTATGCACCAGAGTCGACCCGAGTAATCCTTTGTATGCAACACCGTATTATGAAACTTATTTCCAAACAGTTAACGTTTACATCACAAAGCAATTCAAAACAAACGCAAGATAAATCGATTATACTTCATCGGTATATTTCAAGAACTTACACGTAATAAAGTACGAAACAAAGAAAAAACACGTGATGCAAATAATAGAACAAAAGTATTGTTTTCCCCACACGTGGAAAATATTTTTACTCAAGCCTTATTACGAATAACAAGATGGCGATCTTTCTAAAGCATTTGAATTTAATCGAACAAAAATTAACAATTTGGACGGAATAGTCAATACAAATTACTAAGAAATTACCGTATCCACATCATTGGAACTTTTTCATAACGATTATACTTAATGACGTAATTTAGTTTTATAAAATAACAAAGAAACAATTAATTTGCAGCCTCGGCCAATTATAGGAAACTTCTACTATTCAACAACGCATTATGATCACAAATCAGTTTTATTCTGCCACCGTACAGATTTTACACAACAAATCGAAACAATGGGCGTATCCCGGGAACACGATTCGCAAAAATAAATCGAAACACTATATTAGGCATGGGCCTATCCCGCTTCTGATGTGAGCGATGAAGCTTATTAAACACGATGGAAATAATCACTAGGCAGTTACTTAGTACTGTGAGTGTGGGCTTGGTTATAATACCGGCTTATTCACAACACAATATTCATTCCCTGGTACGTCCGTTAATTACTTTATTAAGTATTTTATTTTATTTTATATATTTTTTATACTTTTAAAACATGTATAAAATAAAATACTTCCGTTACCATGAAGTCATACAAATATCTTAATATCGCTGACAAATAATTATTTTTTACCTTATATGAAGACCTATTAAATAGTTCCAAATATTTTTAAAGTTTTTGTTGCATGTTTTAATGCTTCAATACATTTTTATCTATATTTTATTCCCATTTACCTAAATTGCTATCTACTTTTTAGAGGAGGTTGTAGTGTAACAAAGTGTGACAAAGCTTTAAACTAATTATGAACTCGTGTGCTGTATCTTTCAACTCATTTTTACAATCAAATGAATTTGAAGGCAAATGCAGGTGTAGTCGTTACTTAAAAAGAGTACTCTTGTTGGTAGTCCAATAGTCGAAAAAAAACTTAAGTAGTAAACAAATATTTACTTTTTAACTTTAGTTTTAACATATGAACGTGACAACAGGCAAAAAAATTATTAAAAATGTTTTAAGTTTACTGAGTCTGATGGTTACCCTAATTGTTGCGTTAAACTGCCATGGTATTAAGATTAATGTAATATCGAGTGGGGTGACCATAAGGTTGGTGTTTTTGATATTTAAAATTATTAAAATTTAACCCTTATGAGATGCAGACAAACTTCTACTTTAAGATTTAGAAGAACCGGTAAAGTGCGAGTCGGACTCGGGTACGAAAGGTTCTGTCCTGTGTGTCCACTATTATACTGTCACTGATAAGATTGCATTCAAACTAAATAATTTACAGCATATTATAGATGATTAAACGAACTTCTAAGTGAAGTTCTATCGCTATTATATGAGTCGCTTCATTCGAAGATATTATATAACAGGTAGTCCTTTTTAGGTACTAGGTAACTTCGCATAATTTAAAGTATCATAAAAAAAAAAACACTGTGGTGGGGCGCCGCGTAGCATGATCCACCCGGTTCGCGCCAAGCCCTCATTCTTTAGAGACCCTAAACGAAACTTTTAAATGGGTTCTGGGGTGGGTGGGTACGTCATATCTTCGAATGAAGCGACTCATATAATAGCGATAGAACTTCACTTAGAAGTTCGTTTAATCATCTATTATATTTCGTCGCTTCATTCTTCAGATATTATATAACAGGTAGATTTTCAGAGATAGAAAGTTTTGTTTAGGTATATACTTGGAATTGAAATAAGTTAAGATATAAATATGTAATTACATATTTTATTATTATAGTACTTAATAATTAGTATTATTACATAATGAGCTTCAAATAATCTTACTTTATTTGAGTCGCTAGAAATTATAATCAACTTAAATTAATGAAACTTAGTGATAGTCTATTTATAGACACATAATTTTTTATGTATTAATTTACTTAATATCAAAATACGTAATATTCAATAACTATTTTAATATTAGGTTAAGTATTGTTCATGTCTCGATTAAGTATCGACAAAGCAAAGTTATTTTGTTGATCATCTAAAGGCCGATGGTAAAACTTTGCGAACACCTGTGAGTTTTGTGTCCACCCGGCCGTTTTTCGAATGACATCGACACTGATACCGGCCGCGCGCGCGGCTGAGGTCGACGCGTGTCGTGTGCTGTGCGCACTAAAACGCTCATGTCAATGCCGCTCGTGGCGAGCGTTTGCTTAATCCATCAACTTAGCGTCTGACTTGATGCAGTTCTGTGGGGAGCTTTGAATGTTACGAAGAGATTCCCGGAGTTTGAACCTCAGATATTTTTTGTAATAAAAATATATTCTTTTAAAGTTGATACTGGGCATATGTTGATATTGCTTTGAAAGTTTGGGAGAGATAATAAGGGCTGTTCACGATTTGGAGCGGAAGTCTTGATTATATCTGTTATAATAATATTTACTTTATCAGATTGAAAAACAATATTTTCTAATTTAAGTAAAGACAATGTCTGTACTCTTTGACCGGTACATAAAGCTAATAATGTAACGAGTTTTTTTTTTTTTTTTTGTAATATTTTCTAATGATAAATTAATATTTGGAAACCAAGAAGACAGTTGATTTAGTACTAAATTTGGATCCCAAGTAAATGAATATTTAGGCTTAATATGTTTAGTTTTATAGGCTCCTATTAAGAGGCGTTTAACACAACTATTATCACTTATCTCTTCTCCTAATAAAAGAGATAATGCAGATCGATGTGTATTTAATGAACCGTAAGAACATCCCTTATTAAATTGCTCGTTTAAGAATCAAAGAAATAATGGAATGGATTTTTCGAAACTATTAATTCATAACCATACTTCTTGAAACCATAACTTCAATGAGACGTTGTACTGGCGAACAGTAGTGTCTGCGAGCGAGGCGAGCATCAACGTGAGAGCCTCTGGTGGGCAGCTGCGCCGGCTGAACGACGCCCGGAGAGCCTCGCGGCACCCAGGGTAAGGCTGGAGTGCAGTGGGTGCTGACTCCATGGCTGGGAAGGCCAGAAGGGGAATACAAGTACCCCTTCGGCTTTATCATCAATGATTTTTCGTATACATTTTAATACAAGAGAAAAGGGAGGAAATGCATAAAAATCCAAGTCAGCCCAGCTTATTGTAAATGCATCAACTGCGACTGCATCAGGTTCAGGCTTCCAGGTGACAAATAATTAACATTTGGCATTGGCTCGACTTGAGAACAAGTCGATCTTAATGGGCCCGAAACTATTTACAATAAGTTGGAAAGCGCTATCCGAGAGGGCCCATTTCTGGACTCGAAATCTGCTCGATTTTCTTTGGTGTTTACATAAGAAGCAAATATCCATAAATTGCGTTTTTCACACCATTGCCAAATTTCTCTACTTAAAATATTCAAATGTGGGAACTGAATACCTCCCATCCTATTAATGTAGCTAATGGCGGTAGTATTGTCAATACGTAATAATATTGCGCAATCTTTTCCTTCACTAGCTATACTTTTGAGACCTAACAAAACCGCGAGTAATTCTAAAAAGTTCATGTGATTTTCTTTTTCACTGTTCGTCCATGAACCACTATATTTATTATTTTTGCATACTGCTCCCCAGCCTGTCCTAGATGCGTCGGTGTAAATTTCTGACTTATAATTTTGAGTAATGATTGGACAAGAAATAATATTAATATTATTTTTCCAGTACCATAAATCTTTTAGTTATATCTTATTAAGATTCATTTTCACCTCATAGTTTCCTCCGAACTTATTTAAGGCTAAAAACTTTTGTCTCTCTAATATTTTTGTATATAAGAATCTATATTTTGTGGCTGGACAGGCTGCGATCAATACACCTATAAGTTTAGCGAAATTTCATAATGAACAAGTTTTGAGATTAATGTACCTATTTATTAACTGTGCAATGTTATGCCGCTTATCGCCAGGTAACGTAATAGACATCTGTTCTGTGTTGAACATAAAACCTAAGAATTTGATTGACTTTTTTGGTACAATGTGACTTTTATCGAAATTTACAATAAACCCTAGACAATGTAATAACTTCAAAGTTTCTCTTACATTAATCATGCATTCTTCATAGGTATCTCCAATAAGAAGATCGTCTTAATAGGTAGTAGACTTAAAACTTTGTTTTCTCAAATGACTCATTACCTCACGCATAATTTTTGTAAATACCCACGGAGCTACCGATAATCCATACGGCATTGCTGTGAACTCGTAAGTGATCGGCTCAGACGAATCATTTTCTTGGAATTCGAATCGTAGGTACTTTCTGTCACTAACAAAAAACGGCATAAGTAGATATGATTCTTTCATATCTATGTTGGCTAAGTATCCATTACGCGGAATTAATTTCGAGGCTGTTTTATAAGATTCCATTTTAAAATGTACTTTTGTTACGAACTTGTTTAAAGATTTTAAATTTAGTATAAACCTTTTTTCTCCGTTAGGTTTCGGACCTAAAAATATATTTGAAATAAATTGATCATTTGAAGGAGAACAAGGCTTTATAGCCCCCAAGTCCAAATTTATTTATAGCTATTTTCATGTCTCTTTTTTCACATGATGACAAATTATTTTTAGGAATATAATACTGACAAATTTGAGTATCAAATGGTATTCTAAATCCATAATTTATCCACTTCAATATAACTTCGTTTTTAGTTACTTTTGTCCAACAATCATAAAATAAATTACTTCGACCTGCATGTACCTTGATTAATGTTGGGTCGGAGCACGCTTCCTGGACTAAGTCTGCGGCTGGAACTTGGCGTTGAACGCAGAGTTCGATTGAGAGCGCCGCTGTGTTTGAGCTGCTATCGGTTTCCTCTGACCTCCCCGGCCCCCCCTGAACGACGGGTAACGAGGAGGTCCTGTCCAGTTTCCCTGCTGAGACGACCGGTTGACCGTTGATATTTGAGAGGAGACTGTTTTGGCTGGGCCTTTTTTAATTAGGGCTCCCTACTTTTCAATGGCTTTACTTGCCTTTATTTTTTCCGGCAACGAACTTCCGAATAAAGTTTCGTCTCTTTCGGAGTCGAAACTTTATTCGGAACATGTTTAAAGTTTGTATCCAAATTAGGTAAAATCAGTTTTACCCTATCTTTGGTGAACATAAAGTGGAGGTCTGATAATAGGCAGCATCCATCACTTACGTGACGGATGGCCTTCATTTTGTTTTCTTCCTTCTCAGGGAGGACGTCCATCTCTCGATTTATGGTGGTAATACCGTACCCCAGCTGTTGCTGAAAGTTTTGGTTTTTTTTTTTTTTTTTGTCACGTGCTCGTGCTATGTCAGTTATGGCTGCTGAGATTTCAGCATTTATTTTAGCTGTAATCGTATTGAAAACAAAAGGTGATCGATAATAAAATTTATTAAATTTTACATCATTACGATATTGAGCGGTTAACGTGATATATCTATTATAGATTACACGCATTTTCTGCTCTGATTTTTTAAATAACCTTGGAGGAGACATGTTTATGTCTCATTCATATTAATATAACGCCCATAACGTATTACAGACAACGAGATAAATCTCCTTGAGATTACCCGTATTTTCTGTAATCGTATTGAAAACAAAAGGTGATCGATAAGATCAAATAAAAATTATTAAATTTTACATCATTACGATATTGAGCGGATAACGTGATATATCTATTATAGATTACACGCATTTTCTGCTCTGATTTTTTAAATAACCTTGGAGGCGACATGTTTATGTCTAATTCATATTAATATAACGCCCATAACGTATTACAGACAACGAGATAAATCTCCTTGAGATTACCCGCATTTTCTGTAATCGTATTGAAAACAAAAGGTGATCGATAAGATCAGATAAAATTTATTAAAGTTTACATCATTACGATATTGAGCGGATAACGTGATATATCTATTATAGATTACACGCATTTTCTGCTCTGATGTTTTAAATAACATTTTTAAACCGAATAAGTAGGTCTTACCTTGTAAGATTTCTTCTTCATCGGAAGAAATAATTCACTGTTTCCGTTTTTTATTTATTTTTTGTTCCAACTTTTTTATCTTTATATTATAATGTTGAAGCTGTTCTTCTGCTGTACGTTTAGGCATTTTGTAAAAACTTAAGTAAATGATTAAAGTAAATGACATATGCTTGTTACCACGCACGAAAAAAGAATGAGGGCTTGGCGCGAACCGGGTGGATCATGCTACGCGGCGCCCCACCACAGTGTTTTTTTTTTTATGATACTTTAAATTATGCGAAGTTACCTAGTACCTAAAAAGGACTACCTGTTATATAATATCTGAAGAATGAAGCGACGAAATATAATGACACAGTAATTAAATAAACACTTGCGGGCTGAAATAAAATAATAAATAAATACAATCCCCAGACAATCACACCAACTACATGGCCCCAAAGCACAGAATAAGTAATAGTACCGGGGGTATAGAAGAATTACTCCGCAAGAAGATCTAAATAAATGCGAGTCTTGCTAAGACGCGATACGGTGGAATTCAGCTCGCACAGCATTACGTACCTGCAAATTTATATACCTAGAAGTTTTGTCTCTTTCTATCGCATGCCTCTTATCTTTTCTTACACTGTTAGGGTTGCTGCCTAGTGAAGAATAATTTATCTCCTTATTTGTAAAGTATCTACCGATGTGAGTATTCAGGCATGGCTCACTCCGCGCGGTACATCCGTTATTTACCTACAGCGAAGCGCTCCGCCGGCGTATTTCGAATGGGTCGTGTGTCACGCGCGCGCCCGTCGGGACGTTGTAGATACCTACCTACCTAATAGCACTCACAGTAATTCTATGATCGAGGTCGCAAATAGTATTTAAAAATGGACATAAAAAGAAACAAATATTCAATTAGATTATGTTTAGATTTGATTATGTTCAATTTAGCAACAAAACATTACTAGTATTACTAATTATTCGTCGTAATTTTTTTTTCATTTAGTACTTTAGGTAAGTTGAAACAATATTTTTTACAAAGGTAGAATAACAGTAATACCTACATCGGTAGATACTTAATTACAAATAAGGAGATTAATTATTCTTCACTAGGCAGTAACCCTCCCCCCCAAGTAGAGTGTGCCTTGTCGTGGCGGGGGGGCTCAGTAGGCCGTCGCAATCCAGCGATCGGGTGAAGCGAAATCACTCTTACGGCGGTGGCGCGCTGCGTCTGTCCGCATTAGGCGGCAGCTGCGCCTTCCCGGGGTGGGTCCTCTCGGTACCATTCTGATAGCAGAGTGGACCGATGAGGACACAGAGGCGGCGAGCTCTGGTCGTGCACCGGATGCTCTGGGGTCGGCGGTCTCGGATTGCTTCGGCGTCCAGGCCGTCGTATTGGGTTAGGTTAGGTTTCAGGATAGGTTAGGTTTTAGGTTAAGTTAATTCGTTTAGGATAGGTTTTAAGTAAGGTTTTAGGTAAGGTTGTAGGTAAGGTTTTAGGTAAGGTTTTAGGTTAGGTTTTTAGGTTAGGTTTTAGGATAGGTTAGTTTAGGCTGGGCGGAGGGTGGGACGGAGAAGGAGACGCCTTCTCCCTCCCGATAGCCAGCCGTGGTGGGTGAGGGGACCTACTGCGGCTATACAGGCTATGAGTGGGGAAATGGCCGCGTGTACTGGGCCATTTCCTACGTGGGGGGCGCACGGCTCAGGCTGAGCGCAATCCGCCGGGGCTCGCGGGCAATGCTACTGGCGATACCCTGGGCTCCAACTATGGCGGGGGAGGTACACCTGGAGGTTTTTAGTGGGTCGGTTCGGCCTTCCGCCGGATCATCCCCACATACCCCACCGTTCCCCCTTGGGCGGTCGGGGACATGACAGCATGTTTTCCTCCAGACAAAAAAAAAAAAAAAAAGGCAGTAACCCTAACAGCGTAAGAAAAGGTAAGAGGCATGCTATAGAAAGAGACAAAACTTCTAGGTATATAAATTTGCAGGTACGTAATGCTGTGCGAGCTGAATTCCACCGTATCGCGTCGTAGCAAGACTCGAATTTATTTAGATCTTCTTGCAGAGTAATTCTTCTGTACCAACTATTACTTATTCTGTGGGGTATTGCAGTTATTCTACTTTTGTAAAAAAATATTATTTCAACTTACCTAAAGTACAAAATGAAAAAAAAGTTACGACGAACAATTAGTAATACTACCTATGTTTTGTTTACTAAATTGAACATAATCAAATCTAAACATAATCTAATTGAATATTTGTTTCTTTTTATGTCCATTTTTAAATACTATTTGCGACCTCGATCATAGAATTACTGTGAGTGCTATTAGGTAGGTAGGTATCTACAACGCGCGCCAACTTCCCGACGGGCGCGCGCGTGACACTCGACTGATTTGAAATCCGCCGGCGAAGTGCTTCGCTGTAGGTAAATAACGGATGTACCGCGCGCAGTGAGCCAGGCCTGCCCAAAGTAAGCATAGCTTGTGTTATGGGATACCATGTAGCAAAATGGGGGGGAACCTAGAATATAAATACATAAATAGATAAACACCCAGACATGGAACATTTTTTTTTCCAGGTTTACCCCATCGCCAAAGTGGTCGTCGATAATAGGCATACAGCGCCACCTAGTAACTGCGGTGGAAAACTGCCGAAAACGATTACTATGTGTATGTTGTATGGGTTATTTTGATCCATTAATAGTAGGTTTTTTTAATAAATGTTTTGTTTTAGCGCCAACACAAATACAGCATCTGTGAAAATTTCAACTGTCTTTTCACAGTTCATGAGAAACAGTCTGGTGACAGACGGACAGTGGAACCTTAGTAATAGGGTTTCATTTTACCTTTTTGAGTACGGAACTCTAATAAAAAAAAACCTTCATATTAATAAGTTACGCTATGTCTACCCAACAAACTAAGTGTATGTTCAAATTGATATGAATGTTTGTATTAACTGCGCATCGAAACGAATTTTCACAAATAAATAGGTACACCAATAATACAGATGAAAAAATGTACAATGTAAATTTATGGTCATTATTTATAAACCTTATTTTGTTTTATACTTCATTAAACAGTTAAACAGTCAAAATTGGTTTTTTATCTAAAATGATTTGTGTTGCATATAAGTATAAATAATTTGTACTTAGAAGAAAATCAACCAATCTGAAAGTGACTATCACACAATGCACCGATACAGGCATTTCTGTATTTTTAATATTACGAGTAGTATAGTTTTGATTTACTTACAATGTGTTTTTTCTGGAAATGTACAACGTAGAATAATGAGTGCAGGAGTTATGCCGATGTTGCGATCTTTTCCGTTTGATGACAACAACTCAAAACTCTCAGTATTAAGTGATATTGGATCCGTAAAAGTAAATGTGAATAATCCTCAAATGATTGCGCCAGTTGGTTCACCTGGACAAACAGACTTGGATATGAATAGTGGTCAACAAATGACTTCAGCATATAAGCCTTACCAAGGTAACACTATTTATCAACCAAGAAAAGATAACGCAGCTTATACATCACGACAATTTTCAAGTTATAAAGCTCAACCGCATCCCGCAGGATATATACCTCAAAAACGAACTGTAGGCTATTTACCACAACGAAATAGTTTGATTCATAAACCTCAGCGAGAGGCTTCAGACTATAAGCTTCAGGAAGACACCTCAGGTTATGGACCTCAAGAAGGTGCTTCAAATTATACACCGCAGTATAATGCGCCTCAAGAAGGCGCTTCTGGTTACAGGCCTCAGGAAGATGGAACTCTTCAGGGTATTTTAGGTGATAAACCGCAACAAGATACCTCAGATTATAAGCCTCCACAAGGCGCTTTAAGTAATAAACTACAGGAAGACAGCATAGGCACTCCAGAATATGGTTCTCAACAAGTTGTTTTAGGTTATGGGCAACAGCAAGACAGCCCAGGTTATGTCTCTCAAAAATTACAGGCTTCAGATTACAGGCCACAACAGCAAGATACCTCAGGATATTGGAATCAACAAAGTGCTTTAGGTTATAGACCTCAACAAGATATCTCAGGATATGGGCAGCAGCAGAACTCTTTGATGCCTAAGCCAGTTGAAGCAATCAATTATAATAGTCCTCAAACATTTAATCCACTTTTAAGTCCTCAGCAAAATTCTTTTCTAGTCAATGGATATGCTATTAATAATCAAGCTCTGCCAAACTCTCCAGTTGATTACATTAGTTCAATATATAACAGACCACGGCTAGCGCCTTACAGTAAAAGGTATATGCTTACAGCTGTAATTCATACAGTCAATGGCCGTCCAATCATAAAACGAAGAATAACTACTATTCCTTAATGCACGTATGAAAGAAGGGTGGTGATTTTTTTGTGTGTTAAGCGCTAGTTAAACGGATATTTAAAAGATTAATGTTTTCGAATGAATTCATACAGATTTTTGGAAATTTATTTTGTATAAATATATTACATTTCAAGGAAGTTTTCTTATATCGTTAATACTTCAGTACTTATTAAATTATATCTTTTAAATGCAATTGCAACTTGCTCATATCGATATTTCATATTTAATATTTGTCCAGTTTTCAAAAATGAGGAAGTTAATATATTTCAGCAACTCAATTTTTTTCATGAAGACATTTAAACGCTCTAATATTGACACTAGAATATTCCGGGGTACCAACTCCGTTGCGTGCCACCACGAAGTCTTCCGTTGCGGATGAATGGTGAAATCACAGAACTATTAATTCGTATGTTAATTAATGTTCGTCTTATACTTTTATAAAACAGTTAAACAGCCAAGATTGTTTTTTTAATCTTAAATTCTTTGCGGTGCATATACCTAATTATAAATAATATGTCCTTATGAGTAGAACGAAAGCAACCAATCTGAAAGTTATTAACAATGCACCGATTCAGGCATTTTTGTATTTTTAATATTACGAGTAGTATAGTTTTAATTTACTTACAATGTGTATTTTCTGGAAATGAACGTAGAATAATGAGTAAAGGATATTGGAAAGGATATTTAAGTGATGTTGAAACCGTAAAGGTCAATGTGAATAATCCTCAAATGATTGCGCCAGTTGGTTCACCTGGACAAACAGACTTGGATGTTAATAATGGTCAACAAATGACTTCAGCATATAAGCCTCAAGATGGTAACTCAATTTATAAATCAGGACCAGGAATATATAACAGGCCACGGCTAGCTCCTTACAGTAAAAGGTATATGCTTTCGGCTGTAATCAAAAAAGTTGATGGCCGTCCAATTGTAAAACGTAGAATAATTACTATTCCTTCAGTAATCCAAGGTATGAAATAAGGGTGATGATTTGCATTTTTGTGTTAAACTGAAAGCACTAGTTAAAAGGATATTTGAAAGATTAAAGTTTTGGTATAAATTCATTGTTTGAAAATCTATTGTGTATAAATATAATACATGAAGCAAGTTTTTTCTAATTTCTCATATCATTAATAGTTAAGGACGTATTATAATAATATTGTCTTAAGTTTTCGCGATTCATACTATTAAATAAAACATTCTTTAACCGGATTTATCGCGTATATTTACATTTTAAATTTTAAGTCAACGTTTTGGTGTCTGCAGACCCCGTGGTCACGAGCGACGTATTATAATATATTTTTTAAATGCAAGCAACTCCGTCGCATGTCACTGCGTAGACGTCCGTCGTGGAGAGCCGTTACAACTGTTAGCTTTATTTTCCGAAATATTCAAGCTCAAAAAAAATATTTGAATTCACTTATTCCCTTTATAACGAGCCTCTCAAACGAGTTCAAGTTATTCAAGACTTAGGGATAGTACTGGACGACAAACTTGGTTACGACGTGCACATAGATCATGTAGTTAAGAAAGCATCAAAAGCCCTTGGCTTTATCATTCGCACCGCCAACTCATTTACAACATGAAAACCCTAAAGATCCCGTACTGTGCCTATGTCCGGAGTCACTTGGAATACGCCAGCCAAGTATGGAACTCCTATTATGAATAACACTCCACAAGGATAGAGCGTATCCAGAAAAAGTTTAGCAGATTTCTTTCGTACAAGTTCAAACTTCCAAAATTAGATTACCACAAGCGTTGTCACAAATATCACCTAGTGCCACTTTACTTAAGGCGAAATATTTCTGACGTCACTCTTCTTATGAAAACGGCCCAATCTAAAATAGACTGTCCATACATTCTACATAAACTGTCTTTTAATGTACCCAATAGGCGTTCTCGGATAAGGAACCTGCTCTATGCTCCGTTTGTCCGTACGAACTATCGCAAAAACTCATTTCTGATAAGATCAGCTGTTACATTCAACAAATACCATGACTCCGAAATCGATCTTTTTAACACCACACCAACTAAATTGAAAAATATTTTGGTTAAGACGTTGTTTATTTAAGTTTGGTCTCGTGTAGCATAGGGTATTGTTATATAAGAAGCATATTGTCATAGCTTAGATCTGCTGTTATTATTGTTATTTTTTCCTTATATAATTTTCTTTTTTTTTCGTGTATGCAACCATCTTTTTTCTATCTCCAAATGTATCTGCGAGGCTTGATAATGGCTTACTCGACATTATATGTTAAACCTAGTTTAAAAGCTGTTGGCCACTCAAATAATATAAAAAAAATATAAAATAAAATAAAATAAATTTAATTTAAGATAAAATCACAGAATTTAATCGATTCGTATGCTTATGAAAGTTTGTTTTTAGAGTCTGTTGCAACTTGCAAGTTGAATGCAAGACTGGGCCAATAGAAATTTGAATCTACGTATTACTGCACGACAGGTGTAAATAAATGTGTCATCATCATCACAACTCTTTGTAATGAGCCCACTGCAGGGCATGAGTCTTTCCCCTGGGGGTCGAGGAGATATAGGTCATAATCCACCAAGCTGGCCCAGTTGATGCCAGAATTTTCAGGGCGCCGAAATGGCTTGTGACAAACCCTAACGACTACTTTATACAAGTATACAGCACGCGGGACCAACAGCTGAACGTGCCCTCCGAAGCACGGAAGTCGTCGTGAGAAATGAATGATAAGCGGTTGCTTAACCTGTGATATCGTATGATACAAAAGTAACCACGGCGCCACGATGACTTCCACGACGAATAAATGTGTGCTTCGTTAAATTAAAATGTTGTGTAGAATAGAATATACATAGTATAGAATAAACTTTTATTATGACACACACAAACGAAAGAGGAATAAAGTTGTTATTTTAACAATAACAAAAAACGAAATAACAATATTATTATTATTATTATATTAAGAAAAAAAGTTGCGATAAAAAGTAAAAGGCCCAGCTTGTGCCGATGAGATTGTATGTAAGTTTTCAGCCTTCACTTTGCTCTCAGAGAATGAAAATACACAAAATCATGTGGAGTTAGACAACATTATTACTTATCTTAAAATACTAACTAAGCCCAACTGAAATAAGTTATGTTGTTTTGTTAAATAATTGCAACTTACAACTTGCAATCGGCTGCATACTATGCGAAAATAAATATACGAATCGGTAAAGTTCTGTGATCCATGTGTAGTCCTGTGACACGTGGTTTTGTGAATTCCGTGCCTGGTTTTATAATTATGAAATATATAAATAAAAAATACTATGTAACATTCTATAAAACGCTTGTTTTTTTTTGTAGTTTTAGATTTAATTTATTTGTATATTATTACTTTTCTGATAAGTGTTTGTCATGTTCGCTCTTATGAGCTCACAAAGAGCCAAATAATAATATGTCAGTTAATAATATTTATGTTTTCATTGAACGTTGAACCTTATTACAAGCGAATAAGTTTCAAAGTGTACACATTTTATTACACGTTACTGTAAATAAGTTGAATATTTTATATTTTTAATATGTAAAAGTAATAATAGATGCAATGCTATATGAAAAAACCTATAATTGTCTTGTGGTTTAAAAAGAAATTGTTGCTTAGACTAGAAGCTGTTTGTTTTTAATGGAAATAAATATATAAATAATAAATAATCTGAGCAATCTAAGGGCTGTAACTTTTTGATGTGAAGAAACGAAGGAACTAGCAAGCGAAAAAAAACTATTGGCCCTCTTTAGTCAAGAACGCTAATTTCCAACTTGCAGAAAAACAACTTGGCTATATTATATGAAAGAATAGAAGCCTGCTATTTGGTATAAATATATTCTGTGGTTTAAGTGTTAAAAATGACCTCTGGACGCCATGCTTTTTCGATCTTCTTTGAACCTTTTATGCATAATGTCTTCTTACTAAGGGCCATGCACGTTTTTCCGCTTGGAGGTGTGATTCGCATGGAAGCGCGTGGATGCTTATTGCGTATGTTCTACTGTGCGTGTTGTCTGTACAGAGAACATACATGGTGCAGTTTGTGAATCTCCTTAACGCTGCTCCAGTACCCCGTAACTCGAGCAATCGCGTAAATAAATAATAAACAAAACTGTCGGGTCTTTTCAGCCAAAAGGTCTGTAGCACTTAATATACCTACCAAAAAATAAAATAAATTAAATCCCCAGACAATCACACCATGGCCCCAAATTAAACAGAGCTTGTGATATGGGATGCCATGTAGCGTACTAGGGGAACCTAAAATATAAATGCATAAATTGATAAACGCCTAGACCTCACTGCCAGATAGTGTTACCCCATTGCCAAAGTTTTAAGTTTTTAAACGGTTTTAGGTCTCAGTGATTTGGAGGTCGAATCCCGCACGGAATAAGAAACCAAAATGTTCCGGGTCTGGGCGTTTATCTAAATACGTATTTTCTATTCCAGGTTCCCCCCTAGTTCGCTACATGGTATCTCATAACAGAAGCTTTGCTTACTTTGAGGCCATGTAGTTCGTGTGATTGTCTGGAGATTTTATTTATTAATTTTATAAAACCCGACGACTAAAAACACGCTCTAAAAAGTACGAAACAGGAAAACAGTCTTCGGTCGGGTTTTAGTTTTTAAACTTTATTTTTTTAAACATATTTTGGAGTCATAGTGTTTACATATTTGAAATCTGCTAAAGAAGATCTTTCATTTGAAACAACACACGAAACCGTTTTTTTTTTTTTAAAGTTCTTTACTTTATGTCCCCTAGAGGGCGCTATAGACAATTAAAAGTTACTTTATGTAGCCTATAACCAGCGGACAATGAAGAGGCTTCCAATGACACCTCATTTGTCCAATTATTATTACTAGTTTAAAAGTTCTGAGGGAACATATGAACATGAACATGGGTATCCACATACAAATCTTTTTGCTTCGCCGTAGTCAGGTAATATAAAATTACACTTGTATTTTGCCCTCAGTTTAAAGTTTAACGTCCGTAGTACATAAATGTCGATTGGGCCCAACAGGAAAATTAAAATGAACAGCTATGAATTTTAGGCTGATAACAATAACATTACTTACGAAATGATGGTACCTACTTTTAAAGCATAATTAAACCATATTATATATTTACCGATATTCGTAGCTGATTCATTAGAGTTATTGTTTACATTTCGATTATTTTATTTATGGCTACATTATTTTGTTGTTTATGAAAATGTGAGTAATCAGTATTGAATCAGACACTAATATAATATGAGGCAATACTTTTAAAACGTAATAAGTAATCGCTATTACTGACTTTAAAATACGATACGATTTGTTTGTTCTTATTTGTGTGTCTGTATTCAATAAATAAAAAAAAAAAAACCAGACAATCACAACAATTACATGGCCTCAAAGTTAATAAGCCTTGTGTAATAAGATACCATGTTGCGAACTAGGCGGGAACCTAGAATATAAATACTCGTACTTATACAAATAAACGGCCAGCTCCGGAATATATTTTTTTTTGTTCCGTGCGGGAATCGAACCTAAGACCGAGAACCGCACCGTCGCGCCGCTACCGTCAATGTTTCAGTGTTTATGTATAGAATTACACACAGTTTTGACACCTTTTATTTTATCGTCTAACAGCCCGATCACACATTGCCCGTTTTACTAGATACGTTTTACCGGACACGTTTTTTTTCATCGATGGCGCATGGAGTTGTATGAGCGACTTCACATATGGCACAGTATTCAGTATACGTATTTACCATACAAAAAAGATATCCAGCAAAACGTATCCAAAAAAACGGATCATGTGTTAACGGGCTGTAATGTACTGTAAACAAATCTAACAACATATTTGGGTTGCAAAAAAAATACTTCCAACAATCATAATCAATGTGCACAAAGAATTTGAAAAGGGACCGAAATTGTATTGTATTGTATTGTATTGTAAACTTACAGGTTAAGGGGACTAATCCGAGTGACCCCCTTGGTGGTAGAATCCCGTCAGGGTTCCACTGGGTAGCGAGCACTCTTCATATAAATTCTGCCGTGAGCCAGTCAGTCAAGAGCCAGTGCTTTCCTAGGCCCGTGTGCTGTCATCTTCGACCTCATCTTCACTTACCATCAGGTGAGGTTGACGTCAAATGCGGGCTTATTCTTTAATAATTAAACAAACTCTACACCTTTATTACTTTATAGATAAGCATTTTATAGATTTGATTATTTATTGTCCATTCCATTGCCATAATTAATTTCAATATTAATCTTGGAACTAAGACTAAGATTAAAATGATTAAATATAATTAACGAATGCAGAGCATTAAAAAAACCGACTTTACGTCAAAACATTGGCTGAATTGAGAATATCATCAACGTAAACATTCTCCGAAATCATACATATTTTTTCACAAGATTGAAATTTTCAATGAAGTACCTAACCGATTTCGATGAAATTTAAATGGGACCAACTATCTTCTATCATATGAAATAACAATTATCAAAATCAATTCATAATTGTCCGAAGTAATGTGTAACAAAAGAACAAAAAAACATACAGACGAATTGAGAACCTCCTCCTTTTTTGGTCAAGTCAGTTGAAAACATTTTTCAAACAAAAAGTGTTTCTTCAAACACAAGTGCGAAAACTTCTATGGGAAGCGAAAGAAAAACATAGAATGTGCCAGCTGCTTCTCTTGCCGGGCATACTGTAAAAGTCAGTTAAGGGACTGAGGTCTCTAGATTTTAGAAGTATAATGTCTCTAGATTTATCAAACGTGACATCAGATTGTTTTATAACCTTTGGTGTTCTGCCTACCCATAAGGGATACAGGCGTGAAATTATGTACCTCTATGTATGTAAGTTCGAAAACATAAAATAAGATTAAAATGGTTTTTGCCCACTAGCGCTGTCGGTGTCAAATGACACTGTATTTCATCAGGGACAGCTAATAGCGTTCATACTGCAGATATAGAGAAATGTAAAACACCGCAAAAGTGACAATCGTATTCTAAAATCACACTACCCTAATGAAAATATATTATATTTAATATATTATATTTATATACATAATACCTAAGCTACGTGGTATTTCTAGAATACAAGGACGTCCTGTTATTTAATTGTCATGTTATACGTATAACTGAAACGAGTTTAAATGAGTCTCTTGAAATGTATTTCAAGAAACTCGTTTAAAGTCAGAAACTCAACTCATCTTGAATCAAAAATTCTACATCCCCAGCCATTACTGAAAATTTCTTCTGACAATTCAACATTCCCTTGCATTGTAGTTTAATGCCATAGTTTGGAGACACAAACATGTTTCATTAAATAAATTTGTCCTCGCCATGGCATGAACCCGGAACTTCTGGGTTACACGACCGTACCAATACCGATAGATTACGGAGGGCATTGTAAAGTCTTAATGTATGAACTTTAATGTCGTACATTATCTTGTTGTTTTTATAGAAAAGCGAACTTTTTATTTCGAATAATACTTAGATAACAAATCTTCAGATCTAAAGTTGCTTTTGTACGTAAACGATTCGAAAATAAGGCACGTCTTGAATGTCAAGGAGTCTTCACTGTGCGCGAGGTGAATGCACCGCGCGTGCGCCTCTGAACTTGACATTGTTTTACCTTAAACTTACCGGCCTATGCGCACCAGCATTTCACTATAAGGACCAATTTATTAAAAATCTACGATAAATTTTGCTGTTTCTCAACGTTAAGACTGGCTTAAAGTGAATGCCTTGTCTAGGAGTTCCAAGGACGTATATGTGGAACATTTGCTCGCAAGCTACAGCCTGCAACTTTAATAAGATAGTATCGAAACCAGGAACCAATCCGCTCACCATTCAGCTTATTGAGGTTACTTAGGACAAAGACCAAACGTTTTGTAAGCCAACGAAAACAAGTGCGTTTCAAAACAAAGCACAATCCCTATTTTGTGATAATGAGAGTTTTAATGCGAATCCAGGGTTTGGACCGTGAACCCTGCGTGTGCGCCGTCGGATGATCCGAGGCCGGTATATAAGCGTCGGGCGCGAGCAGCCGGTATCATTAGCTATCAGTCGTTCTCGCCTGCAGCTTCCGCGCGCTGAGGCCGTACTGACCGTCAACTGAATTGATAGATACGATACAATTCTACCTTCCGCTATGTCTGTCCGTACGTTATACTTCGTTTTGGCAATTTTAATGCTGACCACCGCATCGATAGAATGCAAACCGTTCTTCGATGCTTTATACGATGCTATCAGTGGCAGGGGTCATAGATCCTATGGCTACGATCCCTACGGCCGCAACGGTTATAACGGCTACAACGGCTACAATGAATATAATGGATACAGCAATGGAGGATATAACCCACCGAGACACGCGCCGAAAGCTCGCGAAGGGAAGTCCTATGCAGAGATATGCCGAGTTCACAATCCGATAGGGTTGCCCGGCAGCATGCCGTGTCCATACTGAGGGTCAGATCGCGTGTTCTACGCAATGCAGCGGCTACTCCGCCGACGAAACATTATGCGCATGGGCTGACTGCATACTACACCACGGTACCCTAACTTCAACGACAGATAGATCTCAATCCTCATATCTGCAAGAAACACTAAATGGTCTTCGCCGTTGAAGGAATACATCTTCTTATCAAAACAAGACACTCTGTGAACAAACCCAGTATTTTTGATAAGTCATTGCGGTGTGATATTCTAGTGATAACCTTATTGTGATTATGTGTGTTAATGAAGTGTTAATATAGTTTAATAGATTTCAATTCAAACTTTAAATTAATTCGGAATTGAGCATAGAACACGCGATCTTGGAAAAAACCTCAATTGGCATTTTGTACTTAGAAATTTGTGTTAATCTGAAATCAGTACAATTAATGATAATCGTGTTCTGAAATAAGTAAATAAGTTTGTGTTATTGAACGTAGAGAGTGAGTGTTGTATGAACGAAAATAGAATTAAAATCTAATTAGTTGATTTACTTCGCTATATAAGGAATAATAAAAAGTTAATTTATTTGAGTTGTGAACTTTATATGTTCATACAACTTCATGTTATCTAATAGTTTAGCGAAGTTTCTATTTTAGTCTTTACCGGCAAGTAGAGCGCTTAAATCATGCGGTTGCCTTAAGTTCAAATTTAAAGGTAATGGTGTCAATATTCTTGGCAGTAACTTAACTGGAAGTTATTTGTACTTTACGAGTTCGCAAACACTTATGGTCAGTAATGTAACAATTAACGTTAGAAACGAGATATTAATGTATTTTATTACTAGTAATGGATATTTAAGAACTGTTGCAAGGATGTTATCACTATTATTAAATATCGGAACTAAATTTCAACATGTGTAAAAATCTAAAGAATTGGTTAAGAAATGGTTATTTAGCTAAAGTTATCAACCAATTAAGCAAAATACGTTTAAAAATATGTTTTGGCTTTATAATAACCATGGTAAACAAAATGAAAGCTTTTTCTTATGCAAATCTTCTAAATTTCAAAACCAAAAATAAACAAAGTCAATAAAATTTGTAACAAAATAGCATGAATCATATTAAAAATAGACTATTAAAATGTTAAGTAAGGTAAGGTTATTTTCTTTTAGATAATAATATGTATTTATTTTTTAAGAAATCTAGATATAAAAAAAACAAGTGCCATTTTATTACGTAAGGTAAGAAAAATGTGTATTCGTTAGATAATGTGATTTATGTGTCATTTTTTGTAAATAACCATTACGCTGTCTCCAGTCGAAAGCAATGCTCTTATGTGTAAATAATTATACAATAAACTCTCTTTTTTTCAGCTTAAATAGAAAAACAAATACAAAATTAATGATTACTAGAGCAGTTTATTCTTTATCTTCAATATATATCAGATTCTTACAAAATGGAATGTATATAGGTATATACGTATTTGCATACCATTATTGAATTAATACTGTACCATATTAAAATTTAAAAATAACGCTTTACATCCTGTCAAAAACTCTTCTTTATTCTGAAGTTTTTTATTTTAATAGGTAAGCTGTGATCTGTTTATTAATTTAGAAAAAAATAAATCCATGTCTAACTTGCTGCTTAATTTGCTGTTTTGTAAAATTATATCATTTAATTAAAATAAGACGCAATAGATAATAATGGTAATTTCTTCAAAGTCTTTGGTTGTCAAATTTTATAGAAATAATTTTTGCATTTGATGTAATAATTCACTGGTTATGTATATTTTATTAAAATTGTAAGTCTACATTCACTGTTTTTTTGCTCATATTGATATACGACCATACGAATTATAATGTTTGTGATATTGCTTTCAAGTTTCTGATGAAGCGTTTTGGAATAAGCAACTTACTCGAGTGAACCCAGCTTTTGGAATCCATTCAGGATCCAGCTGGCCAGTAACTAACTCTTGACTCACTTTTGACTTTTGAGGACGCAATAGTTGGAGATCCTACATGAAGAGAAAAAATATAATAAAAATAAATATTAATGATTTACTGAGTAAACTTAACCGAAAGTTAAATAGTTGATTACGCAACGCATGGTTATACTAGCGTTGGCTGCAATCCGCGTGCCAGGTCACGTGCCGCGGTTGACTCAGGCGTAAGTAAAGTAAATAGTAACAAGGCTTTATTTCTTTATTTCCTTCAGTATCTAAAATTTGTCACCAGTCACCCAGTAAAATCGGGCGCCAAATATCATCTCTCGGCGATGTTTAATCAAGAGCCGATTCTCTTCAGAATTTCGTTCTGTCCGTCTTCATCAGATCAACTTTATCTGCTCACTGAAGGTATAGGCGACAAACCAGCCAGACTGAATGGAGACAAACTAGATTTTATAGCATTTTTGATGTTTAACGTCACCTGCAATTCTATTTTCATAGATTTTCTTTTATTTAACTAGAGATTTCCTACAAATAACTTTTTTGTAGGAAGGCATTTTGCGCTGATGCCATTAAGATAATTCTCCAATTTTATAGTATATATTTTTACCAAGAATAAAATTTAAAACTATTTATGAATACATAAGTTCACGGCTGTCTTCCTTTGGGGTAGGCAGAGACTTGGGAACGTCAATTGCTACGATCCTGTCTGTATGTACTTGTTTCACTTCCTCCACGTGCATTAGTCTTTTCATACATAATCGCTGGCTACGGGTACTTTTAACTAAGCCTTTTTTACTTGGGGTAGCCCCTTTCGACATAACCGTGCTCCGTACACTTCTTTCGTATATCTACTTTCGCGTGTCTACTCATCTTTTCTAAATGCCCAAACCACCGTAGTATATATACCCTTTTCTTTTAGATAACTTTTTATATTATTTTATTATAGACTATGTCCGCGTTTGGCCTCAATCTCACGTGCTTGTAAGTCAAGTTGAAGGGAAGATGACTTAGGAGAGAAGTGGATCTTCATAAAATATTCCCAAAACACATTCACAGTAAGAGCGTGGATCCATCTCTTCGATACGGCGCGCCGCCGTAAGACAGCGCGGCGCAGTGCCGTACGGTGCAAATCAATGCTTTTCTATAATGAACTATGATGGAGATAATTTTAAGAGCTAATATGAAGTGCTGAGCGGTGCGCCGTGCACGATGCCGTGGATAGTTGCGGCGGCGCGCCGTGCGTCGTGCACGGCGTGCCGTACGCCGTGAAGCGGCGCGGCGCGGCGCCGTAGAGATGGATCCATGCCCTAATATTTCAGTAGAACACCGACGGGATTCCATCACTTGGATTAGTTGCCTTTTAAATATTTATAATTTTAGAAATCAATTGAATACAACAAAAATTGGTATACGATTCTATATGTGGCATACCTCAAGTATGGTCAAGCTAGATTTTCACCCAGATAAGCATCAATTTTCGTCTATATCATCTCTCCAGCATTTTTTTTATGAAGAGTCGGTTCTTAACTAACTTGAACTGTCTTTCTCTGTCCCATCTTAACTTACCATCAATTGAGATTGGGGTCAACCGAGACTTAAATAATTTTTCATAAACAGAGTCAAATAAGGTAGCCGGGTTACTGTGTTTTAAGGTTTCTGAATTTTAACGTATTACCTTTAAATACTAGCTATGATTTATATATTTAATTAATATTACCAAAATTGTTTGGTCCTGGTGGAAACTTCCCCGTACTACAAAACACCACATACTGTGGCTAAAGAAAGAATGTGTTCTGGAACTGATTTATCAAAAGCCTGTTACTCAATGGTTAGCATTTATTATCTTTATTTATTAGACCTATAAACTTTACAAGAGTAACCTATAAACAATACACCTGCAAGTCCTAGTAGATACCTCATAGTTAAGAAATAATGTCATTGATGACGACCACTTTGGCGATGATGGGGTAAACCTCTCTGCCTCAGACGCCAGTGGTTGCGTGTTCGATTCCCGTACGGAACAAGAAAAAAATTAATGTTTCGTGTCTGGCTGTTTATCTATTTACGTATTTATATTCTAGGTTCCGCCCTTGTTCGGTGAATGGTATCCCATAACACAAGCTATGCTTACTTTGGCGCCATGTAGTTGGTGTGATTGTCCAGGGATATTATTTATTATTATTTATTTATTTAGCCATAAATCTGCACGAGAAACTATAAAAACAGTCGTTTTGTAAATAAACTTAACACACTTTAAAGACCTTTTAATATTAAACTCAGGCATTCAATTGAATGTTTGATTAGTTTTGCGCATCCTTTTGTATAATGACTAAGATTGTGTGATGAATGAATTGAATGATATAAAATCTCCTTGATCTGAATACAAAGTGGTCAGTGGTGAATACTTTAAAAATCGATGACCTTGATCTGCGCAAATAAACTGTATGCTTGATAAATGTTTTTACAGCGTGCTGTCGGTATCTTTGATTTATTATTGATAACTAGCTTTCGACCACGGCTTCGGTGGTAGATGTAGATGTAGTGTTCGGTATCGCAGATGTAGATATTATTTTAATAAACAGTGTAGCTACATTGTAGTCAATATGTATTAAACTTCGAATCATTTAGTAAATGCATTATTTTTTTATCATTCATATTATAACATTTCAGGGGTTGAGTTTTCAAAAATCAAAAAATACGTAATTCATTACTTTTAACCTACTAGATTTTTAACAAATTTGACGCAAATTATCGAAGGAATTTCATACAGATTGTCGTCCCCAATTTTACTCCTTTAATTTTCATTTCCAAAATTCCTTTCGTTGTGCTCTCTAACGTTACAGAAAGAAACTGCATGCAATATTTCAGGATTGTACTCGTACGTTTATCTCTAGGTATGTCAGTCAGTTAGTCATCTTCTTATTTTAGATAATATTTAGGTACTAATAAGTCTCAACATTTATGGCTAATACACGAATACTGACTTAACTTCAACTCCTCTACCTAAAATACATACATGCATAATTTGACGCCTGTGTCCATTATAGGGTAGATGTGCTTTGTGGGGTAGACAGAACACCAGAGGTTATAAAAGTGAACCCTACAAGCTTATTTAGAATAAAGATTTGGTGATCGGCATGCAAATAATAATGCAACTTACTGATGATGACAACACTGTTGTAGAAAGAAAAGTATTTAATGTGCGAGTGAGCCTCCATAAACCCAGGTTTACAGAAAGTCTTTGATACACTAAGTGGCCAATTGGTGCGAGTACAACTTTGTCAAATTTAACCCGTCAAAAACATTAGCGTTTCTATGTTCCACAAAAGGAAGCCAAACTTTAACTTCAACACCCACTTTTCAAAATGTCTGTCCCTATCATCTATTCGTACCACATTTGGCTTTTGGGCGTTATTAAAATTTCGGTCAGGCCTTAAAAAAGTTGGAAATCATCTGGTTGGGCCTGAACAGCTCCTGAATTTGTGCACAGCTCAAGTACGATGTTGCATAAAGTACTGCAGTCACCTTGGGGATGGTTCCGCAAAGTACCAAACTACCAACTGGAAGCGCTTTACTCTGCTGACCAAAGACTCATTAGCTCATAAAAAAGGACAAGCTTACGAAAAAAAATGTAGAGTTGTCGTTGCTTGTTAAACCTTTACTACAGGATACATTTTGGACAGTACGCAAAAGCTCTTTTGAGCTTCAATTTGTCACGCCCTTATACCATCGGACTACTAAAAGCAGATAGAACTTCCATCCTTTTGTGGTGCATATTTAAAAAATCAAATAAAGCGTCAACAGTTCTTTATTGATACGGGCCGCCAAGGTTTGGAATGAACTTTCTTGACCAGTATGGTCCTGTTAAATTCAAGTCCGAACTTCGGAGGGCACGTTAAGCAGTCGGTCCCGGGTGCTGTATACTTGTATACAGTAGTCGTTAGGGTTTGTCAGAAGTCATTTGGGCGCCCTGAAAATTCTGACATCCACCACCCAGCACTGAGCCAGCTTGGTGCCTATAACTCCTCTTCATCTTCTTCCTACAGTGGGCTCAGTACAAAGAGTTGTGATGATGATGAAATTCAAGTCAAATGAATACGTTTATCGTGAATTGGCGTGGCCCCTTGGTCACATTATAACTTACCACCAGGTGTCATGGAAGACAAACGTCCCATCCTTTATTTTATAAAAAAGCCTAGAAAGTACCTAGTGTATGAAAATATATTAAATACTAGCTTTATCCCGCAACTTCATATGCGCTTAACTACCCTTCTCGTGGAAATTTCAGAAACTCAACCAGACACACACTGAAAGAACCTTTATACCAAGTATCACACCCATGCACTCAAGGAATAAGTTTTTTTCATACAAACTAAAAATCATATATTTCCCGTGCCCGTGGGAATTTTGGGAATTTTTTTCGTAGCACAACCAGTCACTCTTTGAAGAACCTTCATGCCAAGTATCACATCCGTACACTCAAATAATAAGATTTTTCATACAAACTAAAAAGTTCAACACCATCCCGTGGGAATTTCGGGAATTCCTTCCATAATACAAACAGACACTTATTGAGGAACCTTTATATCAAATATCACATCCGTGCACTCAAGGAATGGGATTTTTTCATACAAACTAAAACATCATATATTTCCCGTTCCCGTGGGAATTTCGGGAATTCCTTTCATAATACAACCAGACACACATTGAAAAACCTTTACACAAAGTTTCACATTGGTGCACTCAAGGAATAAGATTTTTCATACAAATTAAAAAGCCCTATATTTCCCGTTCCCGTGAGAATTTCGGGAATTCCTTCCTTAGTGCACCCCTACATCCCCTAAAAAATGTATGTTCCAAATTTCAGCTCTCTACGCCCAGTAGTTACGGCTGTACGTTGTCTGTCAGTCACTCAGTCACTCAGTACCTCAGTCACTCAGTCAGTAACGGAACAGTTTTATATATATTGATGATATTGATTGATAAATACATTACGTAAATTACATACAACAGTTTTTCGTTGTTTTTTTACAAATGGTCTCGACGTTGAAGTGTCTTAACGTCTTAACAGACACAATGGCACGAGTGACACGCCGATGTTTAAATGCGATAAAAATAAACAGGGTGCCCCAGAAATTATACCCAGATAGATGGACCTAAGACCTATCAGATGACATCAAACAGGTTAGGTAAAAATTCGCTGGTTTTCGAGATTTTTTAAGAATTTTACACTTTTTGGTCCTTTTTTGCCTACAGCTGCAATAAATATTTGTTAACGCACGTTTTATTGTTACTATATTTATTAGTCACTTGAGATAATCAAGTAATAGTTTGTAGAACCTTATGCTCAGAAAAAAAGGGAAATATTCTCAACCACTTAGTTTACCACATAGGTTTACCCCACTTTGGCGATGGGGTAAACCTATCTGCCTCAGACGCCAGTGGTTGCGGGTTCGATTCCCGTACGGATAAAGAAAAAAAAAAAGATCCATGTCTGGGTGTTTATCTATTTATGTATTTATATTCTAGGTTCCCCCCTAGTTCGCTACATGGTATCCCATAACACAAGCTATGCTTACTTTCGGGCCATGTAGTTGGTGTGATTGTCTGGGGATTTTATTATTATTATTTTTTATTATTTCATTTCGAAAAACTAGACTTAAGTGATTAATTGATAAAAAAACTAATGTGATTAAAAAATGTACGGCATTTAACGTGCACATAATCTTTGAAAATATGCTTAATTAATGCTCTGTTTAAAATTGTACAATAGTACCCTATTTTCAAAATCAAATCTTGGAAAAATCTAGTTTTGTAATGAGAGGCGTTCTACCTGGGAATGATAACTGGTCCTCTTCTGGTTAAAATAAAGGCTCCAGATATCTTTTGTGGCAAAATAACTAAACAATATTAATGACATGAATTTATATTAATGACATGATCCACAAAATTATCTACCTCTCTTTATTATTTTAGTAGGTAGGCACCTACCTAGTTACCTGAAAATACTTCATTTAACAGATAAAGGGTTAATGTGTATTTTGTGCCAAAATCTTATTAATATTATATTATAATTCAGTTTGGATGGATGTACGGATATTCGGTCCTCAATCACGGCAGAGTGATTAAACGGATCTTGACGAAATTTTGCACAAATGTAGCTCAGAGTCTGAAATAACACATAGTCTAGGTTTGTTTCATGATTTTAATTACACATTAGATGATAAGTATTTCTTATCACTTAGTAACCTATTTTTTACGCAACTGCTCTTCAATATGTCCAATTCTACGTACTTATGGAAAATTTAACTCGAACGAAGACGCGAATGAAGTCGCAGGTAGAGCTGGTATTTAATACATAACGTGGGAAAGCCACGTTATTGTTTACCTCCTTTCTTTTATTATTTAAACTATGATATAATTTTTATTTATTGTGATTTATTTGCTGTAATTCCTCAATAATATTTATACGGAGAGAAAGTATAATGCTATATCAGTGCTGGTATTTTTTATTATTTTCATATTAAATTAATTAAAGATTTATGTATAACAATAACTTTCTACAAGAGCTATGTTTGAGATTTTGTAAAATTTATTATACTTTTTTTTTAATACAATATGTTTATTTAAAGTAAAAAATGGTAACAATATAGATGTGTTAGGGATAAGGACCAAAGTAAGACCTTAAGTAAAATAAGGGAAAGGGTATAGATCTACTAAAAGACGTAAAGTCAAATTAAATCAATCGTCTTTTATTTCAATTACGTCAGTTACGTTAATCGGATTCCATTTCAAGCAGCTTACTCTAATATGACTTTTTGGAATGAATACATTGACCGTTACACTCATTTTTGGAATTATTTTAGGTTTGTAGCTTGAAAAATTCCTTACTGTATCGGTCACTTTTTAAGAGTCAGTTTTTTTTATACAGCATCTGAAAAAGCGAAAAAAACTGAGTAGAACTGCATTTAAATCTTATTTTTGAGTTTTTGTCCATTACTTATTGAACTTTCGCCTGACGATATAGTTAGGCACAAAAAATGTCCACCACCATTTCCTGTACATAATCTACATTACAAAAGAGATAGACAAATGTGAATTTGCCCTTTTAGTTTTTTTCATTTAATTTATCAGTTATTTTGCCACAAAATACACCTAAACCTTTTATCTGCTGACTGAATTATTTTCAGGCAGCTACGTATGTAACCTTCCTACTAAAAAATAGTAAAGAGAGAGATAGACGTGGATAATAATATAGTTCTGTCATTTAATTTTTACACAAAAGATATCTCGAATCTTTATTTTAACCACAAGAGGACCTGTTATAATTCCCAAGAAGAACGCCTTGCATGAGAAAAATACTAAATTTTTCTAAGATTCGGTTCAGAAAAAGGCCTATTTTTTTACTATTTTAAAAAGGCCATTAATTAAGCATATTTTTTAAGATTATGTCATCTTTCAATGTCATACATTTTTATTCACAGGATTCAATTAAACTTTACTCGAGTTTTTAAAAATGAAATAAATTGAGAATATTTCACTCTTTATCTTAGCATAGGGTTTAGAAACTATTACTGGATTATCTCAAGTGACTAATAAAAATAGACCTAGAAATAATAAAACGTGCGTTAACAAATATTTATTACAGCTGTAGGCAAAAAAGGACCAAAAAGTGTAAAATTCTTAAAAAATCTGGAAAACCAGCGAATTTTTACCTAACCTGTTTGATGTCATCTGATAGGTCTTAGGTCCATCTATCTGGGTGTAAGTTCTGGGGCACCCTGTTTATTTTTATCGCATTTAAACATCGGCGTGTTTTATGCGATAAAATATTTATTACAGCAGAACAGTAAGCAAAGAGAACCAAGAAGTTTAAATTTCTTTAAAAATAAAAAAAAAATACCTCGAAAACCAGCGAACTCTTAGATGACCTGTTTTGATGTTATCTAATAGGTCCTAAGTTCTGGGACACCCTGTATTTTCCTTAAAACTTAGATTAATAGATGGAATGCGATTATATTCGGTTATTTTTATCCTTATAAGGTAACTATTTATCGAAATCAAAATGTTCTTGTGATTTGGTATTTCTTTTACGCGTTGACTATCAAAAACAAATTTATGTAATTCTAATTATATTTAACATGCTTTTCAAATTGTTTCTTAATCAAAATATCATTTTTATCAGCAAATATCAGTTAATGAAACATAACAATTGTTTACTTTATATACCGATACGTAAAAAATATTCACTGAAAGAAGTTGTGGCTGATCGGCAGGTAGTACATTTTTCAAATCTTTATTCTAGGTATCGTATATGTTTTTTATTGATTATATTTTTAAGTTTTTTCATTTAATAATGCTTTAATATTCTTAAATAACTGAAGAAATATGCTTTACCACTAGATGGAGCTACGTTAGCAATATAACGTAAAACAGAAATATGCTAAGTAATTTTGGTGGCGTTTGGCCAGGGCCCAGTAGCTTAATTAGAACGGCGCTCGTCTGGCAAGCGGGAGTCCCAGGTTTGAGTCCTGATCGGAGATTTTATTAAGCATTTTTTTTCAGTTATTGTATAGGTTATGATGATGAGGTCGAAAATGACAGCAAACAGGTTTAGAAAGGAACTGGCCCTTTATAACACATCAGCGCTGGAGCAATGATTTTTAATAGCAGATTCTATGTGAAGGGCGTTCGCTAGCCAGGGGAACTCTTTCCAGGGGTTCTACTAAGTGGGGGTCACTCGAATTAGTCACCTTTTATGGGGACGTGGACGGTAGGATTATTTTAACCCAATCCTACGACCTCTGTAGGACCGGCTGAGAATAGCCCTTAATCATTAAAATGCCCTGAAAACTAGCTAAATGTGAAGGTTCGGATAGGGCTGTTTTGTAGTTTACATGCGATGCTCATACACCAGTAGACGCAGGGTAGTCGAGTTTTACTTTCCGCTTTCTTAATGAAGAAACATTACCACTGTTTGAAAAGAATAATCCATAGTTGCTTATTGTAACTTTATTTTTTTTTATTTTAGGTGTTTGTCTGTGCGGCCTTTGTAATTGCACAAATTTGTAAATTCAACGTAGATAGCAATGAATTCTTACTCAACATACATTATCCTGGTAAATATTATGCTATTCATCGCAAAGTCATCATGTGAACTGGATTATGAACGTAACAACGACATGGTGCGCAAGAGCACTTATGATTACCCACTTGTCTATATTCTTTTGCCATCAAAATTTGGCAAACTTTACGATAGCAGGAATTTTGGAAGAGATGGGAAAAAACGATCTAAAAAGACACGTAACAACTCGACATGGCAAGAAATATGTAAGGTACACCACCCCCAAGGAATGAACGATCCCGTCAGATGCTGAAACTTTGTTCGAGTGTATACCGTTTTTAGTATATTATTATAGGTATAATAAGCGTAAAAAAGTGCTTCTTCATTGTATGAGGTGCGTACTTGGTTCATGTTATTCTGTTTTAGAAACAGCGTATCCTAGGTTAGGCTCCAGCCTCTACACAATTGAATATTGTTTTGTGTGTGTATTAAGTGCTATTTAAATTTGATTTGTTTTAGAGGAAATAAAGATTGTTATTACTATTATTTATTATTGTTAGGTACTATTATTGTTTATTTATTTAACGATATTGAGTTCTATCGTTTGTCTTGATATTCGCGATCGCAGTTTTTTTTATATCTAATTGACATATTTTTATCAATAGCAGGACTTTATTTATTTCAAATTGTAGAGTTTGTTGAATGTAACTGTAAAGTATATGAAGTAAAATGATACATTATTGTGCAATAGTGATTTTTTTGTGAATACCAAAGTCAACTAGTTGATGTTTGAATTATTTGGATACACTGTGTAAGACGCTTTATTCTTTCTGCACATTAATGACCGATCCAACTTGGTCAAATTTAACGCATCCAAAACCACCCCAACGTTTCTATTTCCCACTAAAAGAGCACCTTAACACCCAGTTTTCAAATTATATCTGACCTATCACCGACAATCTAGGGCAATCTAGGCAGTGCACGATATTGCAGCGTTTTGATATTGAGCATGAATTGGGCGTCAAGATGGAGCTAAGTAACTTAGACAAAATAATTGCAGGCAAAACCAGGGACACTACATACATACATAACTTTACGCCTGTATCGCTTATGAGGTAGGCAGAACACCAAAGGCTGTAAAACTATAGCAGTGACAGGGAGTCATCTTATCACCCGAAAAAACGCCAGTAAATTCTCTGCCCCTAATGACTTTTACAGTATGCCCGGGAAGAGAAGCAGCTGGCACATATTATGTTTTACTTTCGCTCCCAGTCCAGCATGGAAGCAAACTGGGAACACTTTTATTAATTATTGCGAAAAGGTTGCAAATAAAGTTTCACAAAGAAATAAGACAGCATAAGCAATAAATATGTAACGAAATATTGTAAATATTTGAGTTTATACAATTGCTACAAATTATGAGTAAGAAACTAAGATAAGAAATACAATCATCAATCAATATATATAACTGTTCCGTATAATATAATATAACTGTTCCGTTACTGACTGAGTGACTGAGTAACTGAGTGACTGAGGTGGGTACTGGGCGTAGAGAGCTGAAATTTGGAACATACATTTTTTAGGGGATGTAGGGGTGCACTAAGGAAGAAATTCCTGAAATTCCCACGGGAACGGGAAATATAGGACTTTTTATTTTGTATGAAAAATCTTATTCCTTGAGTGCACCGATGGGAAACTTGATGTAAAGATTTTTCAATGTGTGTCTGGTTGTGCGATGAAAGCAATTCCCGAAATTCCCACGGAAACCGGAAATATATGATGTTTTAGTTTGTATGAAAAAATCCCATCCCTTGAGTACACGGATGTGATACTTGATATAAAGGTTTCTCAATAAGTGTCTGTTTGTATTATGGAAGGAGTTCCCGAAATTCCCACGGAAAGGGGTTGGACTTTTTAGTTTGTATGAAAAATCTTATTCATTGAGTGTACAGATGTGATACTTGGCATGAAGGTTCTTCAAAGAGTGACTGGTTGTGCTACGAAAAAAATCCCAGAATTCCCACGGGCACGGGAAATATATGATTTTTAGTTAGTATGAAAAAAACTTATTCCTTGAGTGCATGGGTGTGATACTTGGTATAAAGTTTCTTTCAGTGGGTGTCCGGTTGTATAGTTTCTGAAATTTCCACGAGAAGGGTAGTTAAGCGCATAAAGCTAGTAGTTAATAAGATAAGTGCTTACATACGAATAATAGAGTAAGAAAACTGTATAGGTATGTATATACTTTAGAAAAAATGGATAGTTAAGAAAATTAAAAACAGAAATAAAATAACAGTGTAGGGAATATGTAATAGCCATTATAAAATAAAAAATTTCAAAAAAAAAACCAAAAATCTAAAAAGTAGAGTTAGATCAAGTAGACGGGCACTCCTACCCGATACAGATTATGATTGAAAGATTAATAGGGGGCGTGGGATGAATAATACAAGAAGCATGAATGCGAGAATAAGGATGAATGGAAAATTAGTAAAGATTAGACAGGGGCTCTGCCGGTGGTGCAGGGAAGAAAAAAAAAACTATGTTATAGTCTAGGTGGTTTGTCGCCTTAACCTGCAGTGGGCAGATAACGTTGATATAATGAAGACGGACAGAAGAAAATTCTGAAGAGAATTGGCTCTTGATTACAAATCGCCGAGAGATGATATTTTTGTACAGGGTGACTAGTGCCAAATTGTAGATACTGAAGGAGAGCACTCTGAAATCGGTTCTGCTCATAACTATTTAATAAAAGTAGGTATTTAATTTTTCACCAGAATCCAGAGAAGTAATGTTGTTGGGATTGATGTGGAGAGGCTGGGCGCAAGAGGTGATGCGTAAATTAAATTAAACCTGTATAAACAGACCTTTCTACACGTTTTCTGACGCGCTGCCTCAGTCAAAACGCAAACAGCAGTGTTCCCGCCACATGCACACCACCACCCGCTAAGTATCTATTGCATTACGCTTATGTAACCATGCGTTACGTAATGAATTCTTTAACTTTCGGTTAAGTTTACTAGTAAATAATTCATATTTTAATTTTCTCTTCATGTATGATCTCAAACTATCACGTCCTGGAATTTCGAAAATGACCCACAAGTCACCCCGTAAAAAAGATAGTTACTGCCAGGTCGATCCTGAATAGATTCCAATAGCTGGTCTCACTCGAGAAGGTCGTTTATTATCATATAATGCTTAATATGATTATAAGCCATATTAACCAGTCCTTCACAAACATATGAGTGGATTCTGTATGGTTCATTATGAGCAAAAAAACAATGAACGCAGGCAAACAATTTATTAATATTAAAATTTATACAATATGATGTCACATCAAATGCAAATACATTTTTTTAAACATGAAAACAAAAGACTTTTATGAAATTAACACCATTACCTACCTACTGCATCTTATTTTGAATAAATCACTTAATTTTACAATAGCAATGAAGCAGAAAGTAAGCTAAACGCATGCCCATTTCAAGCACAACAGCATGCTTCAATTGAACAGTTGCTACGTAGTAACAATAGCTTTAAGCTACTCTTACACATAACTACTCATTTCAAGCACGAAAGCATGCTTCAATCAAAACAACATGTGTTTGGCATGTGTGTCGGAATGTTGTTTAAAATTAGAATGCGCGTGAATCGACAGGCTTGCGATTTTTTAGCATGCTACCAGCGGCGCGGGTGGAAGGGGGCGAGCATTAAGCGCGTCTAAACAGGTTTGCTTATTGAGCATGCTAATCACAAAGTAACTTTTATTATCAAACAGTCGTTCGCAATAGGTGCACGTGCTAAAAATATTTGGCTTAATAGAGAATGGATGCCTGCCATGGCAATGTACCTATAATAATGGTGACTAGCGGAATAGGATGTTAAACTGCTATGTATGTAATGAACCTGTATATATAAAAAAACTTAGGATTTTATGGATTTTTTTAAGTTGATTAAAAAATTAAAATAATACCAACTAGTTTTTGAAATGAGTATTTTATAAGGCGTTTTTTTTAAATCTACGGATTTTGCAAGAACCTATGTCTGTGGCTTCGCGATTTATCCACGCTTATCACCAAGGCTTTCCAGAATTTATTTTCTCATCCAAGGAGGAGATCCAAGGAGGAGAAGAAAGATCCAAAAAATAATGAACATATAACGCGCACCACTCAATATTCAAATAAATTAACCTTTATTATTCCTTATAGGGTCCCGATTTATTACATTAAAATATTTAAAGAGCAGGTAAAGAATGATTAAAGTTAGTTACTGAAGTGAGTGGGTTCAATTTATGATTAAAAAAATATATATTTATACACTTTTTTAAATTGAAGTTTTATAATTTTCTTAAGTGAACAAAATTTTAATATAATCTATTATTTACGACTACATAGCAAGCTAGAAAAGTTTTCCAACTATGTCTATTAAGAAATACGTTAAAAATCACAAAACCAAATAATACCTAATCGATGGTCATAATACGACATAATACGCAGACGAACTCTAATATGTATCGCCTTCGTCAAGTTGTGAATAGTGTCCTAACACTTTGCAAAAAGTAAAAATCAAAATAACAAACCGTGCAAGACTGTGTGCACTGCGAATGGGACGTCTATACGTGTGCTATATATTGAACATCAGTGACAGGAAGCAATATGTATGTTATTTTTGTACATTGACTGTAATAGTATATTATGTAACAAGTGAGCTAATTATGTAATAAGTGAGTAATTAGCAACGCTCACGAGTTACATACGACGTTTTTCAACACACTTGTGAGTAAAAGACAGACATACGTGGTCATAAAATAACAAACACATTTGATAACAAAGCTGTGAATTGTGATTGAAAAATGGCGCCGAACCTCGCGCATGCGCGTAGGTTTTTTTTTCCGCCAAATGTGTCAATGTCTGTATAGCATATACAGCCTATTTTAAGTGAAAATGTTTAATTTGGAGTGGTAAATGCAAATATTTTTATATTTTATAACAAATTATTGTAAATTGTGAATAATTTGTTTGATATACAAATTTGTTTTACTAATATAAGGCGCAAACATTTAAAAATGTATATGGATTTGAAGTGGTATAAAACCTCTTTGTTGTTTCTGAAAATATTTAATGTATAACCCGGACCAATAAAATATGCTCTGTTTACTCGCATGTAATTTGCACAAAGGTACAATTCAACTTTGTAGGATTCATTATATTATGCACTAGGGTATAATATATTATGCACGCGTGACTTATAGCCCAGTTTACAGTTCTAAATCCAATAGAATAACGCTCACTTTACGAGCAAGTGTGTTGAAAATAATAATAGTTGATTATAAGGTGGTTCCACTTTAATATTTAATTGATTGTAAAATAAATTTATTTGTTAAAACAAACAGCTCAAGCACCAACCCTTTATTTTAAGTTTAAATAGTACTTACAATTAGTTAAACTTTAATATGGTGATATAACTATAAGTGAGATGGTAAATTAGAATCACCTTTTATCCTGAATAAGTATGACATAACAACAGCTGATTGTTACGTTGTCATACTTCATGCTAAGTAGGTCACGTCTACACACGCGAAGCATCGACCTTGGCTCGAGATACATACTAAGTATATACATATTAGTATCACACTAATCACGCAAGATTTTTGTTTTGGTGAAGTAATCTTAAAATAAATAAATGTATTTTTTTATTATTTGCTATGTAGTCGTAAATAACAGATTAAACAATATACAGGGTTGTTTTTTTTAGTCACCGGCCAAATTTTCTTACACAACAAGTATTAGGTATTTACAGAAACGATTTTTGCCAAAAAAGTATGTACTTTTTCACAAGGACATGAATATATTCGCTAAAATATTAATGGTCACTTATTTTCCAGGTGGACCTTATTTTTCGACTTTTGAATTATGTCTGGAGCACTTTTTAATTGAAGTCGTCATGGCGCCGTGTTTACTGTGTGTATCATACGATATCGCAGGTTAAGCAACGTTCGGCGGGGTCGGTACTTGGATGGGTGACCGCCGACCATTCATTTCTCACGACGACTTCCGTGCTTCGGAGGGAACGTTAAGCAGTCGGTCCCGGGTGCTGTATAATTTTATAAAGTAGTCGTTAGGGTTTGTCAGAAGCCTGAAAATTCTGGCATCCACCACCCAGCACTGGGCCAGCTTGGTGGATTATGGCTTATACCTCCTCTTCACCCAGGGGAGAGACTCATACCCTGCAGTAGGCTCATTACAAAGAGTTGTGATGATGATGATGATGACTTTTTCATTTGATTATATAAATAAGATTTTTTTTGTTGCTGTCAAAATTTTTACAAAAAGCGTTGAAGGACAGCTTGAATTATGGTTTCCTTAATGTTTTATTTGGTGTTTATTCCCATTTGACGTGCAAGTAATTTATCACAACCACCAAAGAACAAAAGCAATATTTACTTTGTTGGTAAAAGAGTATAGGAAGAAGTACTCTAATACTATTTTTTTTATGTTGTAAGGATAGGACGTTTGTCTTCCATGCCACCTGATGGAAAGTGCGCATGAAGACTATGGTGTTACACGTCCATCCACGTGAAACCTATTCACTCGACTCTTAAAAGTTCCAGGACTGTAGTGGTCAGGAAAAACAGAGCAGGCAGATTGTTCCACTCCTTGGCAATCCGTACCAAAAAGGAACTGTCGAAGCGTTCGACTTCTTGGTAAATCCACTATATAGGGATGGAAGTTCTGTCTGCGTCTGGTAGTCCGGTGGTAAAAAGGGGCGGGTTCAATTTGGTCAAAAAGAGCACTCGCACACTCACCAAAATGTAGCCGATAAAATACTGTCAAACAAGCAACCTTACGACGATGCTCCAGCGTCTGCAATTTTTTATTTGTAAGGTTTTTTTTTTTTTTTTTATAAGTAACTAAACCCGCGTTTGACCTCAATCGCACCTGATGGTAAGTGACGATGAGGTCGAAGATGAAAGCACACGGGCTTAGGAAGGAACTGGCTCTTTATACAATATTGCCGGAACACATTACCGCCGGAGCGGTAACATTTGGCGGCAGACTTTATATAAAGGGTGGTCGCTAGCCAGGCGGACCCAGAAGGGATCCTACCACCAAGCAAGATTGAGATTGGTTGTTGTTATTTATGATTTTACGGGCTCTTCGGTCAACAGAGTCTAGCGCTTCGAGCTGGTATTTGGCAGAACTATCCCAAAGGTGACTACAGTACTCCATGCACGACCTCACTTGGGCTGTGTATAAGTTGAGCAGCCGTTCAGGGCTGAAGTACCGCCGGACCTTCGAGATGATACCCAATTTTTTTGAAGCCGTTTTTGCCATAGACTCAATTTGTTGACCGAAGTTTAATTTAACGTTTAACGTTATAGTGACGCCCAAAAGCCCTAGTTGGTCGGTGATGGGAACAGATACATTCTGGAAAGTGGGCGTAAAAGTAAAGGTGCTCTTTTTTTCGGAGAATAGACACGCTTGTGTTTTGGAGGCGTTGAATTTGACCAGGTTAGATTCGCCCCAATCGGACACATTCCGCAAGATCGAATCAACGCGCTCAATCATAGACTTTCTCAAAACCCGGATTTCATGGGCGCTCGTTCGTTGGATTTCTCAACAACAGTGCTGTCATCAGCATATCTAATAATGCCTGGTGATAGGAGGTCATTAATGTGCAGCAAGAATAAAGTTGCAGACAGAACAGATCCCTGAGGTACCCCGGCATTAATCGCCATTAGGTCAGAGGAGTAGCCGTCTAAGACTACTCGAATCGACCGTTCCCTCAGAAAATCAGATATCCAGTCACAGAGCCCGGTCGGTATGCCATATGCTGGAAGCTTGCTTAAGAGACCATCATGCCAGACCCTATCAAAGGCCATGGATATGTCTAAGGAAACAGCTATTGCTTCACCATGACCCTCCAAGGCCTCACTTCATAAGTGTGTGGCATACACGAGAAGATCGCCGGTTGAGCGTCCACTGCGGAAACCATATTAGCTATCGCTTAGGAGCTCGTTGGTCTCGAGGTATGCCAGTAGTCGATTGTTCAATACACGTTCCATGACTTTGTAAAGTATGGAAGTGATTGAGATTGGTCGATAGTTGACAGGATCAGCACGGCTTCCCTTCTTCGGTACTGGTTGTACGTTAGCTAGCTTCCAGGATTTGGGGACTTTACCAGATTCCAAAGAAAGTCTATAGAGACGCGTCAAAACGGGAGACAACTCAGCTGCGCAGCGTTTCAACACCACTGCAGGAATACCATCTGGACCGCTAGCCTTATTCTCGTCTAGGTGCAGCAAGCATTTAAGAACCTCCTTTTGGCGAATGTGAACAAGTGAACCCTTGTATATTAAAAATAAATGACTCAAATATTCATAACAACAGCAACTATTTTGTAATATTTCGTATGCCCTTTCTATAAACATTTAGAATCTAACAAATGCAAATTAAGAGTTTTTATTTAAATTTCAAACATTGGTAGCGACCCCTAAATATTATTCAAAAAATAAAAAAAATACTGAAATAGTTTCTTATGGTATACAATCAAATTACGTGGTGCCCCGTGAAATTAAAGAATACATTTTTTTTCTTAGTATTCACAATGAAATGCCGCTTCGTAGTAGCTCTTTGTTCATCAACAGCGACTATTAGTAAAACAGTTTGTGGTGCCATATCTTTAAATATGCATGTTGATACCGTATCCAAGAAAATAACATTAAATTTGGCTGATTACTAAAAAACACTGTAAAAACTTTTTTTTTCATAATTGAATAGTTTTTAGCCTGCTCTTAAAATATTTAAATGTAATAAATTGGGACCCTTTATAGCAAATAAATCAACTCATTAGATTTAAATTATATTTTAGTTCATTCAAAACTCACTCACCTCCTTCTAAGTTAAGTAAAAGAAACATATTTACATATTTGAGAACACAATTATCATGAATTGGACTGATTTCAGATTAACATAAGTTTCTAAGTACAAAATGCCAATTGAGGTTTGAGGTTGTTGTCGAAGTTAGGGTACCGTGGTGTAGTATGCAGTCAGACCATAAGCATATTGTTTCGTCGGTGGAGTGGCCGCTGCATTGCGTAGAACACGTGATCTGACTTTCAATTCATAGGACACGGTATACTCCAGGGCATCCCTCTCGGATTATGCACTCGACATATCTCACCATAGGTCTTCCCATTACGGGCTTTTGACGGTTTATATCCTCCATTGCTGTTTCCATTATTTTCATTGTGGCCGTTTTGACCGTTGAGTGGACTCCTTGGACTTGGACTTCTGACACTCATAACATCGTAGAATGGCTTGCATTCTATCAATGCGGTGGTTATCAACAAAATTACCAAAACGAAGTATAACGTCCGGGCAGTCATATCGGAAGGTAGAATTGTATCGTATATTTCAATTCAGTTGTCTGTCAACACGTATTTGTGCGTGGAAGTTGCAGGTGAAATCGGCTGAAGATACCGGCTGCTCGCGACCGAAGCTTATATACCGGCTTTGGATCATCCAATGAAGTATGTTGACTGAGAATTCAGTGCTTTCTACGATGAATCTCAGTCAAGGCTCACAGACAAACACCTGAAATAAAAAAAAAAAGTTACAATAAGCAACTATGGATTATTCTTTTTCTTTTTCATGAAGGTATAAAGAACATAAAGACATCTAAAAGTACAAACTTGTTTACCCTGCGTCTGTTAGTGTAAAAGCATCTCATGTAACCTTTAGCTCAGAAGCTTCACAGTCTGTATGAGTTCAGTGCATTCTTAACGATTAAGAGTTATTATAAGCCAATCCTACACAGATCGTAGGAACTGGTTATAATAATCCTACCGTCTCCAGATAAGCGTAAAGGCGACTAATCCGAGTGCGTTTTAACCACTTCGTCAAACTCTTTAGAGTTCCCCTGGCTAGCGAGAACCCTTCACATAAATTTTGCTACTAAAATAATTGCGCTATAAATAACCGAAAAAATGTGATAAATAAAAAAATACCCGACCAGGACTCGAACCTGGGACCCCTCGTTTGCCGGACGAGTGCTCTTCCACTGAGCTACCGGGGCCTGGCGGTACACCTCGAAATTACTTACCACATTTTTGTTTTTACGTTATATTGCTAACGTAGCTCCCTCTAATGGTATAGCTTTGCAGTTAAGACCACATAAGATAAGATGTGATAAGACATTTATTTTAAATTTTTTCGGTTATTTAAGAATAATTGAGCATTTTAAATGCAAAAACTTAAAAACATTATCATTGCGCTATGTTTTATGAAGAGCTAGTTCCGTCGTATAAAAAAAATATGACACAACATTATCTAGCCCAAATTAAGTTTCTTATAGAACTTGTGTTATGGATACTAGATAACTGATATACTTAAGATGTATGGATGTTTGTTCCTTCAGTCATGGGAGAACGGCTCAACGGATTCGGATGAAATTTGGCTTAGTGATAGTGTACAGACTGGAAAAGCATATAGACTACTTTTATCCTAAAATTCCTGCGGGATTCGAAATTACGCGGGTAAAACCGCGCGCAACAGCTTATCATCAATAAAATGCCGCATCGTAGTTGCTGTGTTCATCAATAGTTACTATTTTGTAAAAAAGTTTGTGGTGCCATATATTTTTTTTTATACTGAGCGATACTTTAATAACTTTGCTTCTATGCTGGACTGGGAGCGAAAGAAAAACATAGAATGTGCCAGCTGCTTCTCTTCCCGGGCATACTGTAAAAGTCAGTTAAGGGACCGAGGTGTTATGGGAGGCTTTTTTGTGGTTTATAGGCTGACCCCCTGTCACTGCAATAGTCTCTCTCCACTATTATAACGCCTCCAAATTTGTCAAACGTGACATCAGATGGTTTTATTACCTCTGGTGTTCTGCCTAACCCATACGGGATACAAGCGTGAAGTTATATATGTACTAGCTGACCCGGCAAACGTTGTTTTGCCATATAAATATAAAAAAAAATAGATGTTGGCCGATTCTCATAGATACCGGATAAGTACAAAAAATTTCATCAAAATCGGTCAAGCCGTTTCGGAGGAGTATGGCAACGAAAACTGTGACACGAGAATTTTATATATTAGATGTACTAAAATAAATATGCAGTTACATATATATCGTTTAAAAGAAGATATTATTTATGTTTGGCTGGTGACTAAAAACAACCCTGTATTGCCTATACAAGGTGTTCCTGTACATTTCCCATAACTCTAGGGTATTAATGGGACCATGTAATAGAATCAAATAACATGTGAATAGTTTTTCTATTTTAATTTGTTTTCGTTTTTATTTTTCATCTATACTAATATTATAAAGAGGAAACCTTTGTATTTTTGTATGTTTGTATTGAATAGGCTCAAAAACTACTGGACCCATTTCAAAATTTCTTTTACCATTACTTAGAGGGATTCTTCCGAATCCGTATAGGCTACTTTTTATCCCGAAAATCCCGCGGGAATCGAAATTGCGCGGGTAAAACCGCGCACAACAGCTAGTACAAAATAATTTAATAAGTCACGACATCTTATGTAAAACACCTTTAATGCGAAGTATGACAACGTGGCATTTTCTATCCCTTTTTTACAGGTACAGTTCGCAAAGCTTTGCGTTGAACATTGTATGCAACGTTCCTCAACGTTTAAAATGATTTTGTTGTTTATTGTATGGCTTCAGTGACACGCGTCTATTGAATTAATGTTAAAGAGGTTTTACAAGGGTGATAATTTATGAACTCATTATATTAAGATTGATAATATCTTGGAAATTATGCACTTTTGAACCACATATTCTTTAACAAAAAGTATTGTTCTTTAGTAAGGAATAAAACCTTAAAGTTATGGGAAATCAACAGGAACACCTTGCATACCTAAAATAAAAATAAAAAATGTACTACCTGCAGATCTGCCACAACTTCTTTTAATGAATATTTATTACGTATCGGTATATATAAGGTAACTAATTGTTATGTTTCTTTAATTTATATTTGTTAATAATTATGATATTTTGATTAAGAAACAAATTGAAAGGCATGTTAAATATAATTAGAATTAGTAAAATTTATTTTTGATCGTCCACGTGTAAAAGAAGTATGAAATCACAAGATCTGACTATGCTAGGCTTTTTCATTTCGATTTCTGTTGATGGAATTAAGAATATTATGTAGGCCTAAAAAGGTTTTCATTTATAAATCCACGTATTAAATATAAAAATAACCGAATTTTATCGCATTATATATTTAATATATTTTTAATCGCGTTTAACGAAATTTATATCGGTGTGTCACTTGAGCCATGGTGTCTGTTTAGATACCGCAAGGCCAAAACAATTTTTTGAAAATTATATTAAAACTATTGCATCGTAATGAATCGTGAAAACTGTAGACAATAATAGACTTTTTCGAAGTTTCACAACGCTCAAATCTCATTGTAATACGTTGTATTATCTAGTTCTGCGCGGGCGAAGCAGCGGGCAAAGCTAATAATGAATAATACGGTTCATTTGCGCACATCAAGGTCCTCGATTTTTAAAGTATTCATCACTAACCACTGTGTATTCAGATCAAGGAGATTTTATATCATTCATTAAATTCATAACACAATCTTAGTCATTATACAAAAGGATGCGCAAAACTAATCAAATAGACAATTGAATGCCGGAGTTAAATTTTTTAAAGGCCTTCGAAGTGCGTTTACGTTTATTTACAAAAGAGCTGTTTTCACAGTTTTTCGTGCAAAATTGCTAAATGACATTGAGTAGCAGGCTTTTGATAAAGGAGTTCCAGAACATATTCTTACTTTAGCCACAATACTTGGTGATTTTTAGTAATTATATGTACGAGGAAGTTTCCAATCAATATATAATAAATAGCTATTATTTATAGGTATTACGTTAAAATACGAAAACCTAAAACATAGTAACCCAACTATGTTATTTCTACAGCTCAAGTTAGAAAAGAACAGGCTCTTTATAAAAAAGTTCCGAATGACATACCGAACCCTGAATGGTGATACTTATCAGGGCGCAAATCCAGATGAACCCTACTTGAGGTTTTCCTTATACATATAAAATCGTGTATCAATTTTTGTTACATTTACTTGATTACAAAAAATATACATATTTACATACATACATACATACATAACTTCACGCCTGTATCCCTTATGGGGTAGGCAGAACATCAGAGGTTATAAGACCAACTGATGTCACGTTTGACTAATGAGGTATTATAATGATTGCGAGAGGCTATTGCAGTGACAGGGGGTCAGCCTATCGCCCACAAAAATGCCAATAAAACCTCTGTCCCTTAACCGACTTTTACAGTATGCCCGGGAAGAGAAGCAGCTGGCACATTCTATGTTTTTCTTTCACTCCCAGTCCAGCATGTAAGGGATATTTAACTGTGTTTAATATACGTATTTAAAAGTTCTGTGAACATTAAATAAACAAACAGGTGACTATCTATAGTTGAATTGTTTTCGAATGATTTTTGTGACAGTTCTCATTTTCCATTAAGCGCAAACTATTTACAACTAATAAAATATAAATTGGCGCGTTAAGAAAATAAAAACTATGTCAATAAAATTGTTTATTTTAAAATTATAAATTGAACGATTAATAAAGTGTATTTATTATTTAAATTAACTTAATTTTAATAAAAGTGTATTTAAATTAACTAAATAAATTAAGTACTTAAATGCCACAAAAATATTCAACTTAAATAGACAGATTCAAAGAAACGGAACGTTCAGTGGATAGTGTTTGACACTACTGAATCGACATTGAATCGATGAATATGAGCGGCCATCTTGTAATCGGAAGTTTGTATACATTTGTTCACCAACTGATTCGATACGTCAAAGCCATCGAATGGAAGATCGAACAATTTCATTACGGCAACGTCACAAAGATTGTCAATTTTGAACTGTCACAAAAACCACTTGAATAGAATTCAACTATAATTCGCATAGATAGAATCACGTCATGATGTGTTCTGGAAATATTTGATGAAAAGTGAGGTGTGCTTTCATCTTCGAAGATGAGGTCTTCACTTACCATCAGGTGAGATTGAGGTCAAACGCGGGCTTAGTCTGTAATAAAAACATATACAGGGTCCGCTTATTATTATTATTATTAGTAAATTATATTTTAATAGCAGATTGGAAATGATCAGCGGGAGCGAATTTCGAAAAAAATTTTTTTTTTAATATTTTTTATAAATTAAAATTTAAACTTCTTCTCTGTGAGGAAAATTAAAGAGTAGTCTACATTTTATGACTACAAACAATTAGAAGGAAACGTTTTTGTTACTTGCTGTGTAGTCAATTTCATAAAATACAGACCAAACTTAAATTTGGATTACTTAGAAAAAAAAAATATTAATTTATGAAAATTATTAAAAAAAAAAATCTTAATTATGACCCACTCATCATTCTTATTCTGCTATTAAAACATTACTGACTATTATAAGGCGACCCTATATAAGTTATCAGATAGTAACTCAGATTTAAAAGGATAAGCTACGAAGCTTGGACATTTAGAAAGGATGAGTGTAAGCAGATTTAAGAAAGAGGTGTATAGAGCACGAATATATGTCTACCCCAAAGGGAGACAGGCATGAAGTTATGTATGCATATAAAGTTATGCTACTGTTATACATGCTCGAAAAAAGTATGCTTAAAAGCAAATTTAAAGTCAAAAAAATATTTAGTATATGCTAATATAAATAGTAATAGCTCCATCTAATGGCAGAAATAGTAATATGCTAGTTTTAAGTATGCTTATATCTTTATGTATGAACGACTGATCGATTCTAGCATGCCTAATAAGCAAACCTGTTAAGACGCGCTTAATGGCACGCCCCCTTCCATCCACACCGCTGGTAGCATGCTCAAAAATCACAAACTTAATTCACAAGCTTATTTTGAGCAAAATTTCGACGAACATGCTCAATTTAAGCAAGTGCTCAATTAAAACATGCTTTCGTGCTTGAAATGATCATGTGTAACAGTAGCTCTGTATGTAGGTATATGACGTTATGGTTGAAAAACTAGAGTACTCTGGTCACTTTTGGGATGGTTCTGCCCAATAACAGCGCGAAGCATTGGACTCTGTTGACCGAAGAGCCCGGAAACTTACCAGACGCAGACAGAAATTCCATCTCTATAAAGTAGATTTACCAAAAAATCTAACAAAAGGCTTTGATTGTTCCTTTTTGCTACGCATTGCCAGGGGGTGGTCTGACTGTTTTCTGCCTGTTTTTGTTTTCACTGCCTACTACAGTCCTGGTACTTTTAAGTGTCGAGTGAATAGGTTTCTCGTGGATGGACGTGTACCACCAAGGTCTTCATGCAGACTTTCCATCAGGTGGCATGGAAGACAAACATCCTATCCTTATAATTTAATAAAAAGATGAAAAAAGAATTACACGTGACTTTTAAAATAAATAATAGCTTTTAAATCCAATAAAAGGGCTATTCGTGGAATGTATAAACTTGGAAACAGAGAATCTCTTCGAGAAAAGTTTAAAGAGATTGGTATCTTGACCCTTGATATATTTATGAAAATATTATGTATATTTATAAGAATAGTAATAAATTTAAAACTAGGAAAGATAATCATGATACAAATTACTCTGTAAGGACTAGGAACGACCATAAGTTAGCGTCTCCTAAATTAAGGCTGGCTAAAAGCAGCAAATCATTTATTGGAATGTCAATACTTATATATAACAAAATTCCGAAGTCAATTCAAACCCTGCCATTCAATCAATTTAAATCAATCATTAAAAAAACTCTAAAGATTACTTAGATTATAAAAAGGCATGGGATTAAGCACAACAGGATACTTCTAAAAGTTTCTAATTACTTAATAATTTAATTTACGGCTTGGCTGTGCAGTGTATGTATGACATGCTGGTGACTGTCCCACTCACTTATGTTCTTGTCAAGACAACAGCAAGAACGTCATGCTCCCGCAGGCGGCATGGTCAGTGGTAGCGTCGGGTATCGGGTCACCTCTTCCCTAAAATATGGTTGAGGAGGGTGATGGCTGGTGCTTGCGTTATACTCGTGAATGGGTACTACTAGCGGTGTCAGGTCGTTTTGCTAATGATACTATGACTATTTTATTCTATTCTTGTTCAAATACTCTGGTCCCAATTTGTCATATTCGTGTTGTGCATCCATAGCTCATTGCATCTACTGTGTAAGCAAATTGGTTGGGGGCATGACATTGGCTCTCACAGTTAGCTGTCTTGTGTTTGTTTTTTTTTTTCATGTCACGGTCAATTTGTACTGTACCTATTTGTATTAATTTGATAATTCTGAGTGAAAAAGAGTGCCAAGAGTATTTTTTTGCCGGTTTTTTCGTCCCTTGGTCTACTGTAATATCTTATTTAACAACTATCAACAACTAGTTAAAGCCGAAGTATGTGATGACTGACTTCATCAAGTGTTTTTCTGAAATTCCTAAGATAAATAAAACTTTTTGAATTTTTTTGAATTTTTTTTAAATATAAAACGCCTTTCTACCAACCAGCAAACAAGTCATCTAGCTAGTTTATGGCTTATACCTGCAGTCGGGTATAACCAGGTGGACCAGTGGTGGATTCAGCCTGAACCCTTAGAAACATGAAATCAATATTAACTGGCTCTTCACTTATATCTGTACTTTGTCATCAACGGCAAAACCTGAAGGATTATGGGTAAATAAAAGTATTTAGGTGTGATAACGTTTGATTTATTTCTCTCGAATGCAGGACGTACATCACACAGTAAAACAGCGGGGGAGCAAGTGACAGAAGAACGGATGTAGCACAAGTGACAGCGTCACACAGTTGACACTTTCGACAGTTGTCACCACGTTTACAAATACACATATTATTGTATCTTGTTTATAATAGTAGCTATGCTACAACACTAGCCCTTAAACAAATACAATATCATTACTACAAGATTATCGATAACAGTTTTTATTGTTAATTCATAATAAAAGAAAAAATCTTCAATTTCAAATATTTGTTTATAAACAATTACAAACTTAAAATGTTTCTCTCTAGTGAATGACTACTAGCCCCTAAGCAATAACAATCTAGGTACATCAAGATTATAAGAAACTATTTAATCAAAACAGGAAAAAAAAAACTTAAGTTAATTTAAATAACTTTGATACAAACTTTAAATGTTTCTCACTAGTTAATGACTTGGTACAAACATCAGCTAGCATTTCATCAGTACATACATATGTTAAATTAACAATTTTCTTATTTATAAGATCTTTCACAAAATGGTGTCTAATATCAATATGTTTTGTCCTTGAATGTGATACAGAATTACAACATATCTTTTGCGCTGATTGATTGTCATTAAACAAATTGATGTTACATAGAATACCAGTACATTCATGAATAAAAGTTCTCAAAAATATACCTTCCTTACAAGAATCAGATATTGCCATGTACTCTGCTTCAGTGCTCGAGAGAGCAACTGTACGTTGCTTCCTACTTTCCCATGATATAATAGAGTGACCAAGTTTAAATACATACCCAGTACATGACCTTCTGTTCAAATGATCTCCACCCCAGTCTGCGTCTGTATATCCTGTAATTTCTAAAGTACTTTTTTCAAATTTGAGGCAGTAATCCATAGTACCTCTCAGATACCTCAGTACCCTCTTGGCTGCTTTCCAATGATCTTCAGAATAACAGTCATTGAACTGACTTAAATAGCTCACGCTATGGGCTATATCAGGCCTTGAACATACTGCCAGGTACATTAAATAACCTATAAGACTTCTGTAATCATGTTTACAATGTGAATTAGTTGCCTTATTCAATTTTAAACCCACTTCCATAGGAGTCTTAGATATCTTACAATCTGACATTTGGAATTTATCCAACATTTTAGAAATATAACTTGTTTGATCTAGTGTAAATTTTCCATCATTAGTTTGAGTAATTTTCATTCCCAAAATATGATGAGCCTGTCCCAAATCTTTCATTTCAAATTCATCCATTAGTAATTTCTTCATAATATCTTTCTTTACAGAATTCTTCAATGAGAAAAATATGATGTCATCGACATACAATGCTATAAACATTCTTTCCCCTTTATGATTATAACAATAAACACATGGTTCTGAAGATAATCTCTTGAACTTCAATTTATTGATTAAAACATCATTGATTCTATCATTCCAAGCTTTTGCCGCCTGTTTTAAACCATAAATTGCTTTATTCAACTTGTATACTTTTCCCTTATTGTTTGAATCTACAAACCCATCAGGTTGTTCCATATACACAGACTCTTCTAAATAGCCATTCAAAAAAGCTTTTTTAACATCTAAGTGTTCGATTGTCATATCATAATGAGCTGCGAGGGCTAGCAAAATTTGTATAGTTGAATATCTTACAACTGGCGAGAATGTTTCATGGTAATCAATTCCATGTTTTTGGGTAAAGCCCTTTGCAACCAGACGTGCCTTGTATTTAAGCAATTTTCCATCTAACCCTTTTTTCTTACTAAATACCCATTTACATTTAATTGTCTTATGCCCTTTAGGTAAATCAGTCAATGTGAAACAATTATTTTTGACAAAAGAGTTAAATTCATCATCAATTGCTACCTTCCAATGTTTTCCTTCACTGCAAGTTAAAGCCTCTTCAATTGTCTGTGGAATGCCCTCTTCATCTATCAGTTCCGCTAGCCCTGCATACTCTGCATCTTGGAATTCTGGTAAGTTTGAGTCCTCAGAATCCATGCTGGATTGACCTGGAATATATGTACGATCCAACAAGTCATTCTGATATGAATCAATTTCTGTGTCATCTAGACAAAAAATAGTTTGCCTACGGTCAGTTGACCTTGTGCCATCAGATTGAAAGGTTTCTGAAGAGGTATCCATACTATAGGACGATTGATCAGACTGTGCCTGAATGTGTGAATCACTCACATAGTTATTCACAGTATCTTGTGGTAACACCACAATACACTCTTGTTTACTAATATCATCATGTGACACACTTAGCTTAGAAAATTCATTTTCTAAAAATTTAACATGCCTAGCTTTAATACATCTTTCAGGATGAATGGGATCAATAAGCCTGTAGCCTTTGCTGTTCTCACAATAGCCTACAAAAATATGCTTTTTGCTTCGTGGTTCCAGTTTTCGATTATTTTCAATGCGAGCATATGCTGTACAACCAAAAATACGCAAGTGATCTACACACACCTTTTTGGATGTCCATTTTTCTTCAGGAGTTGCTCCCATTACAGCCTTTGTCGGTGAACGATTTTTCAGGTAGACAGCTGTGTTAGCAGCTTCCGCCCAAAATCGTTTGTCCAACCCAGCGTCCTGTAACATACATCGCACTTTATCCATAATCGTTCTGTTAGCCCTTTCCGCTACCCCATTCTGTTCACTACAGTGAGGGATTGTAGTAAAGTGTCTAATCCCTTTATTTTTCATGTAATCCTGAAAAATACTAGAAATAAATTCACCCCCATTGTCACTCCTAATTGCTTTAATTTTGTTAGAAGTTTCATTTTCTACTAGAGCACAGAATGTTTTAAATTTATCAAAAACATCACTCTTTCTCTTTAAAAAATAAATAAAAGTTTTTCTTGAAAAATCATCTATGAAAGTGACAAAATATCGACAACCATTAAAAGAAGGTGTCTGTATGGGGCCACACACATCAGTGTGCAAAAGGCCTAGTATTTTATTAGACCTAGTCAAGCTCTTCTTTGGAAATGGCAATTTACTTTGTTTACCTTCTATACATGGGACACAAGGAGTAAAAGAATTTTCATGAAAATCCATACCTGTTACTAGCCCATTCTTCATTAAATTCATACTTCTAGAGTTGAGATGACCAAGCCGCTTGTGCCATGTTTCTTGTGAAACAGCCTTCCTGCCCTCTGTGGATACCTGTGAAATTGACTCCCTAAGCCTAGATTTTTCACAAACAGAGTTCATGGCAATATTTGACTCTTTCTCAGTACCCAATGTATTATTAACAATGTCTAGTTGATATACACCATTGAGACATGTACCAGTAGCTATGATTTCATCACCATCTAAAATCTGACAATCTTGAGCATTGAATATTACAAAATAACCTTTCCTAATAAATTCACTTACAGACAGTAAATTTGCAGAAAGTTTTGGTATGTATGAACACATCACTAATTGTTTTTAAACCACTTTTTAAACATACTTTCACTTTGCCACGGCCACATGTTGTAATTTTTTCACCACTTGCAACATTTACATCCAATGGCTTTGTTTGTTCAAAAACAGTAAAACTTTGCCTTTTATTGCACATGTGATGAGTAGCACCGGAATCAATGTACCAGGTATCTTCCTGTACATTCACCGACAGAGCTGCTATCAATGACTTGTCCTTCCTTTTGAATGGATGCTTATTTCGCTGTTGATTCTCTGGTTTCTCTTTAGCTTGAGGACAGTCCTTCTTCATGTGTCCTGGCTTTTTACATCTGAAACATTTGTAGGGCCTCTTGACAGCCAAAGCATTTATCTCAGAGCTATCTGACTTCTGAGCTCGTCGCTGTTGTTCTTGTATCAGTTTAGCCTTCACGGTCTCGCTTGTAAGCGCAATGTTTGAATTTTCTAAAGCCATTATTAGGGGATCAAAATCTTCCGTCAAGCCGCTAAGCATGATAACTGCAACAAACTCGTCATCCAGCGGGGAACTGATATCTGCAAGCTGCTGTGTAACTTCAGATATTTTTGATAAGTAGCTATCCATGTCTGCCATCTCTATGAGCTTCACACCAAACAGCGATCTTAATAAGCCTAGTCTTCTGCTCAAACCTTTATCCTCATAGGCGGCCTCTAGACTTTTCCATGCTTCGTAGGGTGTCTTAGCGTTGCGAATATATGACTGCGCTGACGGTCCCACGGACAAGCATATCTTCGCTAGTGCCTTTTGGTTTTTCTTCTCATCCGTGCATCCTTTTGCCGACGTAATGCACTCGTACAGATCTTCGTGCATGAGAATCATCCGCAAGGTAAATTTCCAACTATTGTAATCGGTGACGCCTCGTAGTCGTTCCATGGGAAACCCGACGGTTGTAGACGACGACGTACTCATAATTATGTTTGAATACTGACCAATCAAATATGTACGGTGAGATGTGCTGACCGGCGTGATGACGTTGCGTTGAGAATCTTCTAGTCAGTTTTGAAGACGGTCTTTTCGCATATATTACCGAAATAATCACGTTACAGCGTACAGTGAACGTCTCTGGACCCATAACCTGAAGGATTATGAGTAAATAAAAGTATTTAGGTGTGATAATGGGGGTGAATTTATTTCTAGTATTTTTCAGGATTACATGAAAAATAAAGGGATTAGACACTTTACTACAATCCCTCACTGTAGTGAACAGAATGGGGTAGCGGAAAGGGCTAACAGAACGATTATGGATAAAGTGCGATGTATGTTACAGGACGCTGGGTTGGACAAACGATTTTGGGCGGAAGCTGCTAACACAGCTGTCTACCTGAAAAATCGTTCACCGACAAAGGCTGTAATGGGAGCAGCAGTTGACACTTTCGACAGTTGTCACCACGTTTACAAATACACATATTATTGTATCTTGTTTATAATAGTAGCTATGCTACAACAAAACCGGAGTTAAAGTCAGTCACCGTGGCCGAAATCGGCTGGGATCACATCATCATCATCAATCTGTATGGGTCAATATGAGCAAAAAAACTATGAATGCAGACTTACAATTTTAATAAAATGTATACGTACAAACACTGAATTGTCACATCGAATGCAAATACTATTTCTATAAAATTTGAAAACAAAAAGACTTTGAATAAATTACCATTATTACCTACTGCATCCTATTTTGATTAAAAACTTAATTTTACAACAGCAAATAAAGCAGAAAGTTAGACATGTAGAATAAACTTTTTTTAAATTCTTATATAGCAAAATAAATCAACGTACTAGATTCAATTTAGTTCATCCAACACTCTCTAGGTTCAGTAATACAAACATATTTACTTATTTTAGAGAACACGATTATCATGAATTGTACTGATTTCAGATTAACACAAATTTCTAAGTACAAAATGCTAATTGCGGTTCAAGGTTGTCGTTGAAGTTAGGATACCGTGTTGTAGTATGCAGTCAGCCCATGCGCATATTGTTTCGTCGACGGAGTAGCCTCTGCATTGCGTAGAACACATATCTGACCCTCAATTCATCGGACACGGTCTGCTCCAGGACATCCCTATCGGGTTGTTCACTCGACATATCTCACCATAGGTCTTCCCACTGCGGACTTTCCGCGGGTAATATTCTTCATCGCTATATCCATTATATTCATCAAAGCCGTTGTAACCGTAGCTGGCGTAAGGATCGATGCCTATGTCTTGGGGTCTATGAACCTTGACAATGATAGCCTCGTAGAATGGTTTGCATTCTATGAATGCGGTTGTCAGCATTACAATTGCTAAAACGAAGTATAACGTACGGGCCATCATAGCGGTAGGTACTATAGTATAGTATCTATCAATTCAGTTCACAGTCAGTACGGCCTTAGCGCGCGAAAGCTGCAGGCGAGAACGACTCGACGATAGCTGATGATACCGGCTGCTCGCCTCCGAAGCTTATATGTTGACTGAGAATCAATTGCTGTCTACGATGAATTGTGCAATTGCTAAGGCTTACTCAAGGCTCACAGGCAAACACCTAAAATAAAAAATAAGAGTTACTATAAGCAGCAATGTATTTTCTTTTCATACCAAATCCGTTAATATTAATATGAAGGTGTTGATAATGTATGAAGAACACAAAGAAATCTAAAAAGAACAAACTTGACAACTCTGCGTCTGCTAGTGTAAAAGCGTCGTACACACATAAAAAAAAGTTTGAGATCACTAGCAAAAGACTGAATATTTTTAAATTTTACTTTTTAAAACAAAATTACGTAACATTTTTTAAATAAAAAATACACTTTTTGAAATGAAAAAAAAAATATATATTTTAGTTTTCAGTAACCAAAATTGAATTGAAAAGTTTTAATGCAATTTTGGGTAGTAAATTATTGAAAGAAAAAGGGGTTTACCCAAATATTGTCAGCAGTAATTATGAAATTGTTTTTATTTAGTACAAAACAGGGTCCGCATATAATAGTCAATTAAATTTTAATAGCAGATTGGGTATGATGAGTGGGTCTGAATTTTGAAAATAAAAAGTTTTTTTTTTCAATATTTTTCAGAAATTATAATTACAAAATTGTTCTCTGTGACAAAAAATTAAAATTAATCTATATTATATGACTATACACAATTAGACGAACACGTTTTATTACTTGTTGTATAGTCATAAACTGCAGATCAAACTTAAATTTTTATCACTTGGAAGAATTTTGAAACTTTAATTTATGAAAAGTATTTAAAAAAAATATATTATTTTTCGTAATTATGACTTACTCATTAGTCTTAATCTACTATTAAAATATTATTGACTATTATATGGCGACCCTATATAACTCCTCCCTTGGCTCGAACACATGCGGCAATCGTTCTTGGCATGCTGAGAATGAGGTTATCCAGCATTTTTTGCGGTAACGTGTCCATTCTTGAATTACGGCTTCTCTGATCTCTGGCACTGTCTGGGGTGACTGATGACGGTTCCAAACAGCTCGCTTGACAGAATCCCACGCGTGCTCAATCGGGTTTTAAGTCAGGCGAGCCGGCAGGCCAGTATAACCTGGTAATGTCATATTCACGTAGAGCAACGTTGATTCGTTGAGCTCGATGTGCGGGTGCATTATCGTTAACTATTACGAATCGAGGGCCATGGTTTATTCTAAATGACCTGACAATTCCATCAATAGCAATGGTTTGGTATAAAGCTGCAGTCATCAAGCCATGATACGGGATCAACGGCGTTCTAGCACCAATCATTATACCTTCCCAAAATGATACCGATTTCCTGCCTTCTTGAACGGTTCCGGTGGCAGTTCTTTGTCTTTCGGCGTCTTCACCAGGCACGAAGACATCGGTTGTCTGGATGAGGACATTGTGGCGGAATTGTCTCAACGAAGAGACAATTCCGCCAAATATTTTCCTCGTCGTTTTTTTTATTTTGGCGGAGTTTAGCCCACTGCAACCTGCAGCGCTGTATTTGTTGTGAGTTTAGGGGTGCTTGCCAGGATCTCCTCGCTCGTAATCCAACCTGGTGTAAGCAATTCTTGATGGTCTGAGTGCTAATTTGTAGTCCAGTATCAGCCCGCAATTCAGCTTTAATTTTAGTGGCATGATTGTTGGGTCTCGGGGAGTCAGCAATCGAATGTAACGCTTCTGAGCACTAGTAAGAACAGTTGGCCGACCACTGCGAGGTCGATCAGCAAAGTTATTCACGCCGCTCTACTTCCGTATCGTGTTCACGTCACATGATTGATACCGCCACTCTGCGTGCTATTTCTCGCGTAGAAAGTCCTTCTTCCCTAAATGTAAACATTTTTGCTCTTAAAACTTCTGATGCTCCCCTCGGAATCTTTTTGAATGAACGCTTTCTTCGAAAAGTCAGAAAAACACTTGAATCAAGTTGGTCAGATGAGTGTAAACAAGGATTTCATCTCTTTTTATACAGAAAAACAAATGATATTTTAAATTCTTTCCTATTAAAAGATTTGATTTTTAAATGAAGAGTCTTAGAAAATAAAGAAAAAACGTTTTATGCTAACGTGACAAAAACGAGGTCGTATTATCAAGGTGATCTCCAACTTTTTCTGATGTGTGTATGTAACCTTTAGCTCAGATCTATTAATAAAGCTTTATCGTTAGGGCAAAAAACACCTTTTCAGAACCTTCACATTCTGTCCATTTTCAGGGCATTTTTAATTATTAAGGGATATTCTTAGCCGATTCTACAGAAGTCGTAGGACTGGGTTAGAATAATCCTACCTTCCTCAGATAAGCGTGTCATGAAAGGCGATTATCCGGGTGACCCCCACTTAGTAAAACTCTTCAGAGTTCCCTTGGCTAGCGAACACCCTTCACATAGAATACATACATACATAACTTCACGCCTGTATCCCTTATGGTGTAGGCAGAACACCAGTGGTTATAAGACCGTCTCATGTCACGTTTTACAAATGAGAGTGACAATGATAATGATGGAGAGAGGCTATTGCAGTGACAGGGGGTCAGCCTATCGCCCACAAAAATGCCAATAAAACCTCTGTCCCTTAACTGACTTTTACAGTATGTCCAAGAAGAGAAGCAGCTGGAACATTCTATGTTTTTCTTTCGCTCCCAGTCCAGCATAGAACCTTCACATAGAATCTGCTAATAAAAATCATTGTTCCGGCGCTGATGTGTCAAAGCCATGTTAAATAAAGAGCTAGTTCCTTCCTAAACCTGTGAGTTCATATTTTCGACACCATCATCATAACATTTACACTACCTGAAAAAACTATCTATACATATAATAAAATGGTAGGAAAGTCAAAACTGTACATTGAATATTTTTTTAAAAGAATACTTGGGGTATGATCTACAATCGAAACAGAAACAAAAAATATAGTTTTTAGAATTTTTGTCTGTTTGTCTGTTTGTCTGTTTGTCTTTCCGGGATAAACTCAAAAAGTACTGCATGGATTTACTTCAAATTTGGCATGAAGATAGTTAAGAAGTCGGGTCAACATATAGGCTACATATTATCACGCTAGCAGTGTTATAATCGTAGGTGCGTTTGGTGCTGCATAGCGTTCACGCAGACGACGTCGCGGGCAGCAGCTAGTGCTAAATAAAATCACCCGACCAGGACTCGGATCTGGGACTCCCGCTTGCCGGAGCGGTGCTCTTCCAACTGAGCTACTAGGCCCTGGCCAAACGCCATCGACATTACTTAGCATATTTTGGTTTTCACCTGACTACGACTGATCTGTTTCCTCATAACTTCTAAATTTTCAGCGGAGAATATTCTCTTGTTTCGTACTTTTTAGAGAGTGTTTAGTGGTCGAGTCATAGATTTTAAAATTTATTTTTATTTAACTCATTTTGGAGTAATAGCGTTTACATATTTGAAATGTGCTAACAAAGTTCTTTCATTTGATACCCCACACAATATGTTATATTGCTAATTACTAAAATAAAAATAAAAAGATGTACCTGCGGATCAGCCACAACTCCTTTCAATGTATATTTCTTACGTATCGGTATATAAAGTAACTAGTTGGTTGTTTCTTTAATTGAGATGATGATATTTTGATTAAGAAACAAATTGAAAGGCATGTTAAATATAATCAAAATAACTTAGTATTTGTTTTTAATTAATTGTCCACGTGTAAAAGAAACACGAATCACGACCTGACTATGCTTGGCTTTGTTAATTTCAATTTCAGTTAATAGAATTTAGCATATTAGATGTAAAAGGGTTTTTATTTATAAAAATAACCGAATTGCATCGCATTTCATCGGTCAATCTAAGTTTTAAGGAAAAATGTATTTCGCTTTCGGGTGTCGCTCGTGCCGCGATGTTTTTTAAGACAGAAACAATTTCTAAAGAAAATGGTTAAGAACCTTAAAAACAGTTTAATTTAATATGCATGAAAACTTAAGACTGTACTATGTAAGTGTTATCAACTGTTTATTGCCAATATATTTTCTTACACTTTTTAATCCACAGATTAGAAAGTATTATGTTTTAATCTTTCATGCTGGACTAGGAGCAAAGGAAAAACATAGAATGTGCCGGCTGCTTCTCTTCCCGGGCATACTGTAAAAGTTAGTTAAGGGAGGCTTTATTGGAGGTTTTTTTTTTGTGGGCGGTAGGCTGACCCCCTGTCACTGCAGTAGTCTCTCAACACCATTATAATGCCTCCAAATTTGTCAAACGTAACATCATATAGTTTTATAACCTCTGGTGTTCTGACTTCCCTACAGGCGTGATGTAATGTATGTACTTTTAATCAAGGCTTTCGCTTTATATCTATAATAAGGACTTGTCGTTTGTCTTTCATCACAAACCATATCCAACTGACGCTTAAATTTAGCAGGACTGTAAGTCTAAAAGCCAAAAGGTGATAGGGACAGATACATTTAGAAAAATCATTTTGGGATACATTTTAGGTGTTAAAGTTAAAGTAAGGCTCTTTTTAGTGGAAAATAAAAACGCTGTTGTTTTGTACGGGTTGTATTCGCCCCAATTGGACAGTTATCGCAAGGTCATATCAATGTATTCAATCGTTGAATTGCTCAAAACCTTGATTTTATGGACGCTCTCTACAACAGTGTAGACAATATCAGTAAGTAGGTATGCATTATTTTTATATTTGCAGGCCGATCACCAAATCTTTATTCTAAACAAGCTTGTCGGATCAGGGTTCACTTAACCAAATATTACTGCTCCTCTATCTGGTGCGTCCCGGCAATGTTAATTTCCAGTTACTTTCACTATTTTCACGTCAAACACCCATGCCAACGTTGAAATAGGTCTTGGTGCTATGTATGGCTCTGAAGATGTCCTCATACATAGTCTCCACGTCATAATCGGAGTGTGTTGAAGTCGGAGCATAGACCTGTATGACCTACAACGAATACCGTTTGGTAATTCTGAGTATGAGGTATACTACCCTATTTTCACGCTCTCGATTTTTTAACGTTGTTCACGAGAGCTTTCTGGTCGAGAAACCCTACACTATCACAAGACAGTCGGTCGGATAACCTTAGGATTATCGATTCCTCTCCCTTTCTACGGAATTCAGACCAGGGACTGCATATTGGTATATTTTTTTTAAATAGTACCAGCAAAAATTCAGTACCATTATTAGTGTACTGCTTCATCAAACACAATACCTGTACAAGTTATTAAAATCTAACGGAATTATATCAGTACCTAAATAATGTGTACCGGATTAATTTCTGTAGATGTTTTTAGTACAGAAATATTTTAACCTATTTAATTTCTGTACCAAAATGTATATGCATAACATATGTCCCTACGCTTCATAGGCTTCAACTAAATATCGAAAATTCTACAGTATCCGCTTCATTATTTAAAAATAAATTTTTAATATCTATATTAATATTAATACCGGAAAATTTCAGTTAACTGACAAAAAAATCAGTTATGCTGCAATATTAAAAAAGGTAAGTTCACGAATTATTTCAGTATGAATCCCTGTACTTTTATTTTTGAATACACCTAATTTAACGGTATGACATCGTACAGAAAAAAAATGTGCAGAAATTTATACCGGTGTGCAGTCCTTGATTAAGAAAATCCCAAAATATCCCAGTGCTATCGTTTATATAGTTCCTTTTATACACGGGAAGTGACCAGGTGAGATTTAGGTCAAATCCAGGATTAGTCAACGTTAAAAAAGCATCCTTAAATCTAAGTTTCTAAAAAACTTAGTTTGGTGAGGAAGCAGGTAGTATGTAAACTTAACTTAAAATCAACTTTCCATACAAACTAATTTACGAATTTGGAAATATTAAATTAGAATTAGTTTTTAAGTTAAGTTGAATTATTGTAAGGGATATTTATGAAGGTAATAAAAATAGTGTTTATAATTTTCTGAAGGCTGCGGCACATCACCATCAGCACAGCAAGTAAGTATTCATAAACATGTATAATGCATAATATGTTAGGTGGGTTAAGATGGTTGAAGACTTCTATATAAATTTAAATTTGAAAATAGACTCCTAATCCTATAAAATATGTCCCAATGCGCACCCAAGAGTTATATATGGAAAGGGCTCGTCGGTAAACAGTCGGTTACGTATTGGTTCAAATTTGTATTGGAATGGGTCCATCAATCAAGATCCGGTGTTAAGGCAGCTGCGAGCTGTGAGCGGAACGATATTGCAATTTACTTACCTGCTGGCTTTAGAATCCTACTGCTGTCATCAAAATTAAAAAACTTGAAGAAATCCCGATTGTAAATTTTGTTATTTTCCAACCGTTACAATATTTTCTCTAAAATAACATGGCGTTCCACTGAGTCTTGGCTTTATAAGTTATTTTACTAACAAACGAATAAGAACGCATAGTTTTGCATTTTTTTTTCTTAATTTGCATTAGGTCAGGGCAGTTACCAGCTCAATATACTATAATTGTATGACTTAAGTCTTATACGTCTCTCGGTACAAACATGTAGCTTTTTACTAGCAGCTGCGTTAAAAACAAAAAGTTTATATCCAAAGCAATTTGACATTAACCATGTATAAAAATTTCATTCAATTCGACCCGTAATTTTTGCGTGAAAGAGCAAAAACTTTTCATCCGTCCTTTTTAACTCTACCTTTTTCAATATGTCATCTTCGTCATCATTCAGCTACGAGATGTCTTCTACTGGAAGACATCAACTTCATGTGCCAGTTATCAAAATGTATATGATTGTAATTAGCTCATCTTACAATATTACAATGGAGGTATAATAATAAATAAATTAATTAAAATAATATCCCCAGACAATGGAGCAGCTAAAAAGTAAAAAAAAATTACATCCCCAGAAAATCACACCAACTACATGGCCTCAAAGTAAGCAAAGCTTGTGAGACAAACAGTATGAGATAACATGTAGCGAACTAGAGGGATCCTAGAATGTGAATACATACAGGGTTTCCTGCCAACCCTATATAATAACTTCATGGAGGCATTCTAGAACCCATAGGGATTACGGAAAGAGAATTGAAATTTATTTTTAAATTTTTCTATGAAAGTCATAAATTTCGAATTTTTTTTTCATACAAAAATTAAAAAACAAATTTAGAATTTTATATTTATTATATCTTTTTGGGTACTAGAATACCTTCGTGAAGGTATTGTTAGGGAAGGCGAGCCACCCTGTATTGGATAAACGCCCAGACACGGAACACCGTTTTTTTCTTAAATGTCTTACAACTTCAGAGAAGACTAGGTTTTGGGCGATAAATATATATAGTAAATATTAATAAAAGAAAAAATATTAATAAGAACAGATTGTATTTATGCAGTAATTTGTTAAAACACAAATTTCGTCTTAGAGAATTTGAGTTTCAACAAATTACTGCATATTTCTACAATCGGTTCTTATTAATATTTTTTTTCTATTTTCTTTTCAACTTACTAACATGTCGATAGTATTCTATAAAGAAGCATAGGTTGAAAAAAAGTACTGTTTTTTTCAATCGCAATATGAATACTAATTTACAGAATTACCGAACCTTTTAAATTTGTTGACTTACAGCCGGTCGCAATAAAATACCATTGAGTTAAAGTAAAAGTAAAGGTAATAATTCCTTTACTTTTATAAGACACAAGGTAATATGGGAACTTCTTTACATTCAGTTTTTAGTAAGTCATTGAGACTGGCTATTTCTTTTTGCTTTTTTGACCTGTTCCGATCCGCTCCGGTCCGACGTTCTGGAAAAAGTCAGATTGTGTCTGAATTATAGAGTCGCGGTAATCAATCTGTGCAGTGGCTGTCACTGGATTGTTCTAAACTGATTCACAATAAAAGATAAAAACTTTGGTACAGAGTTCGACGAAATATTGCTCTTAGGGTCTAATTTCGAACAAATTTATGACTTTAATTGGAGATGCCTTATGTTCTGAGAAGCGAAACTACCACATTTCCTATTTTACTCTCATGAAAACTTCGTGTCAGCATTTAAACCGTTTTAGTCTTTGTTGTATCTTTTAGAAAGCCTTACCACCCTTGGATAAAGGTATCGTAAAATGTGAATAATTCGAGCAACCCCCGCTTGGTGGTGGGAACACTTCAGGGTTAATCTGGCTAGTGCCACCAACATTGGTCTGCCGTAAAGTCTTTTTTCCGGTAACGTTTTCTGAAGGCCTAACCCATGTGCTTCTCGACCACTTCTTCATCAGGTGAGATGGAGGTCAAAAGTGGTTTTAGTAACCGAGAGACCACTACTGAACATAAGTCATTTTTAAAAGTACCTCTTTCCTAATTGCCACGTGTTACTAGCTAATTGCGATCGCAGTACCAATTTTATCCTGTTAGAGTAAATACTCATAGCATAACACTTACCGGGTTCTCCTTTCATCAGGTTTGTTAAAAGACGAATAAAATCCATTATTTTCATAAATGTAGATACATATACCTAGTCGGGTCATAAGTTCTGTCAAAAACTTTTAATCTTATTACTGATACACCTTTTGACAATTACTTAAAAATTATATATGAAATGAAAGGTTATTAAATGTACAATATAATTTTTATTACATTATTCGCAATGCCCTCCCCCATTTTGGACACATGTCCTTAATCTACGCGGCCAGTCATCGATCTCTGCACGCACCACATTCATATCTATTTCTGCCGCTGCTTTAACCAGAGATGCTCGCAGAGACTCCAAATTTTGGTGAGGTTTAGCACAGACTTTCTCCTCCAAATATTGCCATATCTTGTAGTCCAGTGGGTTTAAGTCTGGACTAGAAGAGGGCCAGTCTTCATGCCGGATAAAGTCAATTCCGCGGGCGGCCAACCAGTCTTGCGTGCTTCGTGCCTTATGAGCCGGTGCAGAGTCCTGTTGGAATGTCCAATGTCTGTTCTTGAACATTTTTTGAGAAAGAGGTTCCACTGTGTTTGTCAGGACAGTATTTTGATAAACCACGGCACTAGTTCTCACACCTTTTTCACAGAAAAACACCTCAGTTATGCCTGAATATGAGACTCCAAGCCAAACCATGAATGAGGAAGGGTAATGCCCGCGCTGGACCCTCGAAATACACGCGTTCGCTTCTTCACTACTGTGGGCATACACCTTATTGTTTTGTTTGTTATAACTTTCTTCAACGTTAAAAATTTTTTCATCCCAAAAAAGAATTTCGCGGTATTTTTTTCCCGCGTACCGTCGTTTGTACGCTCGTTTAAGAAATATCCGGTCTTTTACGATAAGCTCGTAGTCCTAGGTCTTCATTTAGCACTCTTTTGACCGTGGTTCTGCTTAGCCCCATCTGGTGAGCTAGGATTTTTTGTTTACGCACGGGATTTCTTTCGATTCGCGCCATCACTGCTTTGATGACCGCTGGTGTCCTAACTGTGCGAGGTCGGCCGCTTCTTTTACGATCTTCGAAGCTTGATTCTTCAGTGAATCGTTTAATAGTACGATAAACGAACCGTAACGTTATTTTAAATTTTTGTGGAATATTGAAAATCTCTTTTGGCGCGTAACCACAGCGGTGCAACGCGATAACCGCGATTCTATCTTCTTTACTCGACCACTCCATATTAGAAAATGAATAAAATAAAATTTCTTTTTTATTTTCAACAATCGCAACCGTTCTATTTTTAAAATTAGTAAACTTATTTCTGGCCAGTATTCGAAAATTAAGAATATGAGGTTTCGACAGAACTTATGACCCGACTAGGTATAACTTCACGCCTGTATCCCTTATGGGGTAGTCAGAACAACAGAGGCTATAAAACCATCTGATGGCATGTTTGTCAAATTTGGAGACATTATAATGATGGAGAGAGACTATTTCAGTGACAGGGGGTAAGTCTGTCGTCCACAAAAAACCTCCCATAATACCTCTGTCCCTTAACTGACTTTTACAGTATTCCCGGGAAGACAGGCAGCTGGCACATTCTATGTTTTTCCTTTGCTCCCAGTCCAGCATGGAGGAAAAAATATACATAAATATACTCATCACCTTTTTGTGATTTAAGAGACAAATCAAATTCAAATATTAATTTCCCTGAGTAAATACCTCTACAAAGACATTTTTCAATAAACAATCCAAGACTGTCTCTAAAATATTTGTCAATAAACGTCATAAAAATTCATCAACCAAATAGCAATTTATTATACGGTAACAGACGCAAAAATACAATAAAAATAAAGATCATTTGCTATCTGTCCATAACATTTTTAGCTTTCGGTATTTTATTAGCAAACACAATTACAGGGAAAAAAATATTATATTCGCAGAGAGAAAGTCAACCTTCGAGGGTAAGATTTTTAACGTTTTTTTTAGACATTGACTTGATAAAGACCCTTGTCGGCAGAAGGAAAATTTTAGGATGCAAATAATTTCTTTAACCGCGAACTTAACAATAGCCCCGTTCAATCTCCACGCAGATTTCGAAAACAAAATTTTCTCTTTTCTTTTTTTTTTATTTGTTGTGAAATGTGATTACATTTTATTTTCAGAATTACAGTTTTCGGTTTCTAGAACGGTAATCATATTGCAGGTGTGAGCAAAATATTATTTAGAAAACTTTGCTCGCAATATTTTATAGGATTGATAATATTTATAGACATTTTAGAGTTTATTCTTGTGTGTTTACAGAAATAAAATCGTTTTTCGTGGAAAAAAATGTTCTAAAACACCAAAAGATTTTGTTCAAAATACCAGCTTGTAATTAGGTATTTACAAAACTTGTTGGATAACGGTTTCATTCGAAGACGTTGTTTCGAATATGGGAGTTTTTTTATTTATTATCTGTGTTGTGATACAAGGTCTCTTGCATAAAGAATTGCTTCATCAGAGAGAATGTTTCGGTCAAAGAGTAATGTTTTCGGTCCATATATTCTCTGACCTGTCTACTTTTTGTAAGATATGTGAATGTATAAGATGGTATTGTCATTGAAATGCTGCCTCATCATCATCATCACAACTCCGTGTAATGAGCCCACTGCAGGGCTATAAGTCTCTCCTCTGGGTGATGAGGGCTATAATCCACCAAGCTGGCCCAGTGCTGGGTGGTGGATTTGCTGCCTGTTTACATCTAAACTATTAGTGTAGACTTGATTTAATTTCTTAGAAAGGATATCGGGATTTTTATTTCAATTGGATGATACTAGTAGTCTATTGTGTAACTTGAGAAGGTTAAATATTAAAATCCTTGCTGCGGTTTCTAATAGGTACAAGTAAATGATTTGAAATTAACCAAACATGAGCTATTAATTGCACTATAATGTTGTTTTAATACATTTCATGAGTTGTCAAAAATCTGACAGGACAGCTATGAACATTACTCTTTCTATTACGAGTTACGACCTTTCGAACTTATGGACTCACTCTCGTGATCACTTATCACCACGTGAGGTTAAGATGAAATACGAATTTTGATACTTCAAAGTTTGAAGGATCAAAACTCCTGTTTCATACTAAGCATTTTTTAAAGCTCATACAATACTTGGTAAGTGGGCTTAGAAAATCACACTGGTACTGGTCGATACAGAATACACAATTTATTCACAACACCTGAAGTGCTACCCCTAGGCCGCTACGTAAGGAATCGAAAAATTATTTAAAAATTATCATTTAAATTCAAAATTTATTTTCTGTAATTTAAATTTTATTTATTTAAGTAAATTATTTAAGAAAAAACAAATTACAAGTTAGGTACGGATTACCAGAATGGATATATGTTGAATTATGTTAGACAGTGAACGATTTTGAAAGTGGACTGTATACGATAAATTAATGGAGTATGAAATGAAATGGATGTGAATGATAGTGCAAAAAAATAACTGCGAATGAATTCACCTTGTACAGTCGAAACCTCACAAGTCCAGGAACCACGGTATCCTTGGATTGAAATCAGTTTATCTAGACTTACCCAGTCGCTCCGCGAATACCTGGTAGTGGATAATGAGTGGTGATGATGACTCGATGAAGTCCAAACACAGGTTTCCTCTTACACGTCACAGACACAATCACAGTAAAATAAATAAATAAACAAATTAAAATACACTAAAATAACGACAAACGAGAATTAATTTAACGAGAACGAAAAATGCGACAGATCAACTTAAATTCAAAGAACAAGTGAGCGGGAACGATAAAGTATTGCCAAATTATAAAATAAAAACTACACTATTTAATATTAAGTGTTACCGATACGAAAATAACAAATACGAAATATTCAAACCTAAACATTCCGCCCACCTAAATGCATTATTTACGAAAAAGAAAAGAAAATTAAACTAGCTAAAGGCTCGCGAAGAATTTTCAGTAATTACGATAAGAAGCGACAATGAAAATAGCAATAAATATATGAATAAATAAATAACTAAGACCCAGAGAAGAATGGGTAGGTACGAAAATTTACTGATAATAAAGGCGGAAGCTTGACGCAAAAGCTGACATCGGCATCAGGCAAGCGGCCGCCCACCCTCAAAAGACCAGCCTCCCATAACGATCCAACCAAATGCTGTGTTAAATGCCTTTGGCTGGCCCTGACTACCCTGTCTGAGCCCAGAAACGAGAATTGATGCGAAAACATCTGCATTGAGCAGCCAATCAATCGGGCCTGGACAAGCAAAGTCGGGATCAGCTAAATTATTATTAACTAAATAATAGATATATATAGATAACTAAATTATTGATATGTGTCCACTCTGAGGTATCTATGTGGCATGATCGCTGATCTGCACAAATAGAAGGCAGTGCAAGCGCTTCAAAATTTAATTTATATTTGCTATCATGGAGTGACCTTAACTCACATGATAGCATTCCTTGTGGTTGGGCCAAAAAAATTCCTATACCGCTAATGGTCTGGTTACTTTTACAAATTTGCAACCCTAACCGCTTAGCGCATGATGCTGTTATTTAGTTGCATGCACTAGCACAATCCAGCAATACCCTGACTGCTTGCCAATTCTCCCTGGAGTCCCTCAACAAAACCCTAGCTGTGGGAAACAAGACATCCCTTACTTGGGTAGCCGATGTTAAGGCTACACTAGGAAGCTGGTTAATGGTGGACTGGCTTGTACTATCTCTTTGGGCTGCTGTCTGCAAGGGCCTATTAAAGTGCAACAATGTATGGTGGGAGTAGTTACATTCTTTACATCTAAAGCGAGAGGTGCAGGATCTTAGCTGATGGCCACTTGCTAAACAGCACACACAAAGTCTCCTATCTTTAATAAATTTAAAGCGTGCCTCAACATCCAGCTTTATAAACTCCGGACAACTAACAGTACTATGTAGGCCAGAACAAAATGCACAGATTCTGGTATGGTTTACTAAAAGTGCTGACTTAGATTTATGTTGGGCATTAAAATTGGATAAGTTCATTCCTGTAGTATCTAAAGCTCTACTATGCTTTTCTATAAATGCTTGTAATTCAGCAAATTTCGGAATGTCATCAGAATTAAATCCCAACTGGAATGCCTCTTGCGTCAGCCGATCCAATTTTGACCATAGCAGGTGGAAAAACATGAAGTTCCTATCAGGCAACTGAAACTTCTCCTACACTGCTAGGTTTTGAGTAAACGTCCTGCTTACCAGTTTTGCATGAGATCGGTTTACAGAACACTAATTTATCAAAATAATTGGTTGCTATCTGTCGCCTCCTATCATAATATTTGGACAGACTCTGATACGCATCTAAATAACTCTCATTAGTGAGAGGATAGTTTTTAATTAACTCATATGCACCATTCTGCACACTTGATAGCAAATAGTGCAGCTTTTCAACATTTGCAATATTCCTATTATGTATTATGGAATCGAATAGCTGTTTAAATGAGATCCAATTCTCCAGCTTCCCATCAAAAGGCTTTATGCAGATTTTGGGCAGCTTAGCACTTACGGGTTCAGCTATATTTGATTTAGTCTCACTTTGAGCTTGTAGTCTAATAGACCCTAGAACCCTTTTGAACTAATGCGACAGATCAACTTAAATTCAAAGAACAAGTGAGCGCGAACGATAAAGTATTGCCAAATTATAAAATAAAAACTACACTATTTAATATTAAGTGTTACCGATGCGAAAATAACAAATTCGAAATATTCAAACCTAAACAGACAGTAAATACCTATTCGAATTGTTTTATGTTGAACATACAGAACGATACAAACACACAAGCATTGCAAAAAGTAATATCTAATAAAAACATGCAACTTATTCTGAATCTTTTTCGTATTCGTGTTTAAAGGTAAGGGCGCACTTATCAGCTTTGAGCGGGCTTAACGAACCAAAAGGTCAACGAAATATTCGATAGTGTGTTGACTTCTTCCGTGCTTTTTCTTTTGAGTTGATTCTTAATTTCTGGCCTCTTCACCTTCGTGTAGGTTGGATAGGCACTAATATGCGCTAAATCAGTAAATTCTTCGAAACTGTAAGTCTATAGTTTATGTACTCAATATATTTTTACATAACTAACGTATTTCTTTGAATTAATTGCATTTCAGTGTCGATTACTAAGTATTAGATGCTACTCAATAAAAACGGAATATTGGTCCTCCGATGCCTAGCAACATATAACTTAAAGAGTTTTGTTACCTTCAGCAGAAATCCTTATTAGGCAATAGAAAAAAATGCCTAATATTTATCAAAATTAATAAAACTGCTTATTATTGTCCGTGTAGGGTCGGCTTAAAATAGCCCTATCTCCCCCGGATAAGCGTGTCTCAAAAGGTGATCCAAGTGGCCCCCCTTGGTGGTAGGATCCTTTTATTTTAAATCTGACGCCAAATATTACCACTCCGGCGGTGATGTGTCCCGGCAATGTTTTATGTAGAGCCAGTTCTTTCCTAGGCCCGTGTGCTGTCATCTTCGACCTAATCTTCACTTACCATCAGGTGAGAATGAGGTCAAACTTGGGCTTATGGTGAAAAAAAGTTTAAGATGCGTTTGATCCTTGAGCATATCAGTCTAGTTTGGTCCAGGCCAAGGCTACGATGGTCACGTAAAGTAGTTGGCCGTGAGATCGTTACACTTGGACACAGTAAGGATTTACGGCGCCCTGGAAATATTCGTAGGGTTCTAGTTGGTTCATTTAAGGGGTTGTGACTATACATACATACGCCTTGTCGACTCAGAATAATCCTATTACCCCTTTATACATATATGTGACATACTATAGAAGTTGACTAATACAAGTAACCCACTTTTGGAAATAGGACTATTTCAGCGGTCTCCCTTCAAAGAAATCTGCTGATAAATATCATCGCTCATAACAAATCAGTTCTCTCGTAAAGCGGAGCACGCTTTCAACCTCACCGATGAAGGTTTTTTTTTTTTGTTTTTCCGCCACAGAAGACAACCCCTCAGAGCACCCGCAGGCCTATTGACCGTACGAGTGCTCACTGAGAGGAGGAGGAGAATATGTCAGAAGTACGAAGGGGCACTTGCCAGGGGGTTTAGTCCCCGGCCAGATGACACCCAACAGTGTGAGACTTCTACTCACTAAACTCCCCCTTAATGATCTTTTGTCTTTCTACAGACAATCGACCGAAGAAATGAGCGACAGACAGTTGGTGGTGCAGGCTGCGCGTAGAAAAATTTATAGGAAGCACAACGTGCTGAATCGACTACTTACATCAGCTATGAGCTGGCAGACAGGAGATTGTCCAGATCAGAAGAGAGCTGGTTTGGAGGATCCGAGAGAACGTCCTTGGGTCTACGACAAGAGCGTTTGAAAGATTTTGGGTTGGGTTGGTACCCGACAGTCGCACGAACTAGCCTATTTGGATGATTTTCGCCCCGTTGGAAGTGGGATACGGATAGGGACTTAAGGTATTGCTGGATGGTGGGGAGTTTGAGGTCCCTTTGTAAGTCCGCGTTCCTAACATAGTACGGGGCGTTTGTGGCCCTCCGACAGAAGTTATTTTGAACTACCTGGAGTTTGTAAAGCAAACGAGGCTTGGCGTGGGCGCTTGGGCGAAATGGCGAAATGGGACCCTTGTATAGGGTACATTTATTGCGCAGTGACATTTTACTGAGGCGACCTATCATGCTATTGAGTCGGCTGTGGTGACGGTGTGATGGGTACAACTTATATTCATCTATGGATGTGTACGAAATGCTGTATGTACCTACGTGTTTGTATGCTGAATAAACTATTTGGTACTTATGGCACTACGAACGCAAAGAAAAACAACTTTGCATTTAGCTTGGTGGTAGGATCCCTTCTGGGTCCGCCTGGCTAGCGACCACCCTTTATATAAAGTCTGCCGCCAAATGTTACCGCTCCGGCGGTAATGTGTTCCGGCAATATTGTATAAAGAGCCAGTTCCTTCCTAAACCCGTGTGCTTTCATCTTCGACCTCATCGTCACTTACCATCAGGTGAGATTGAGGTCAAACGCGGGTTTAGTCACGTATAAAAAAAAAAAAATTTAGTTGTATTCTATTAAGTTTTCACAACACAACTTATTACATCAATAAAGTTTTTTCAAAAACTAAACATTTTCAAACTTCATTTCCTGTAATCTGTGACAATCCAATGTGTCCGTAATGAAACGATACTCGATACAATTTCAAACATGAAGCACTTAGAACAAAATACAGCTATTACTCACGATGCCAATGATTAAATTAATGTTGTGGCTAACCATGTCAAATAGTCGTCTAATCGTAACACAAATCACTTTAACTGTGTGACTATAGAGCAATAAATATATTTCAAAGAGTACTTGCGGATGTTTATTTTTTTTAATTTGAATGAAATAAATATGATTTTTAAACAGAGCTAAGCAGCTCTATATTGCGCATGAACGTTGTAAAATGAGTTCTAAATAGACATTCTTAAAAAAAGTAACAATTCTGTTTACAGATCGCAAGAGTTCGAACCCGGAAACAGCTCAATGCAAGACTATTATAATATTATAACTAGTTAAAATAAAAGTAAAAGCCATTAATATAATGAAAAATAGTTACGACACGATTATACAGGGGCGGAGGGTTGTCAATATTATATTATTATTATTATAATGCATTTTTCCAAAATTGAGTACCATTTCGTTATAAATTCCACAATAAACCTTAAAATTACACTGTAACAAAATCATGAAATCACCATATAAAATATGTAAAAAAAATCTGTACACTCACACAGGTTTTTAAATATATGATGAAAGAAATCGCTTTACAAAAATGCTGTTTACAATCTTTGCAATTCTATTGTTTATAAATCCTAAACTGTTAAAAAGTAATATACTTTTATTCGGTAATAATATTGTATTCAAAGGGTGCGAGACATGTGCGGCAAATTGGACGGTTTCATGATGACATGAAACAATAAGGTGTTCGGTTCCCGCGGGCCCACGTGGGCCTCGCAGCTTCATAAAGTAGCATAGATAGAAATACTATAAAATCCGGTAGCACATTTGCAAAATATATCCTACAGTATTCCTATACATATAACAAGTATTTGCAGTTTTGCTATCCTAAGAAGTTACATGTAGTTAGTGTCTCGAGATTTTATTTATTATTATTTTTTATAATAGAGAAATAACAAGTCCAGCTGCAGAATATTTTTTTTGGCTACGTGATCGAGCTTCTATTTTCATAACTTAGCCACGAGACAATAACTTTGGCGAAAAATGAGTCTTGAAGCAATTTATACTATAATCATATCATAATAATTCATACTAAGTAATATATTCATTAACATTGCGATGAAAAATATTATGCAACGGAAGGGCTCCGTTCCGGAAGACGTAGTCGGTACGGTTAGGTGCGACGACGAGCGCAGCGAGGAGGAGCAGTTAGGTTGCACATAGTGATATACGTGCGCGAGCCGAGCGAGGTGCCGCGGCAGCGGCCGGCGAAGCGCCATAAACCCTAGTGCTTTTTTAAATAACCCCAACGTGCTTTGTGGCATGGATTGTGCCTGACATAGTAATTTAGAAGGCAACTTAGATTTTTAGAGGGGAATAATGCTATTTAAAAGAAGTTTGTTTAATTAGCACCCTTTATAGTATAATGCATGACATCAACCACCCCACTTCTGCAATGTGTCGGTAAATGGATCTTATTCTATTAATAAAATGTACAGGATCTGTGAGCTTGATTCCCAGTCGGGCCTCTTTGGGAAACAAACTTTTCTTTGGCTGAAGTAAGTTTGGGTTTATATAAGGTAATCACGAAGTCCGTAGTTTGTGTAGTTCATTAATTATTTATTAAGAATAAGAAATGCTAATTAGAAATTAATTGTAACTTTGCTTTTTGAATGTACCCAATACTTAGTCTTAAAAATATAAAAATTAATTATTAAAAATTAACTAAATTATTCCTTTCCACTTGAAAGTAATTCAATAACATTCAATTCTACTAAATATACTCATTATTCTAATTGTTTACATTTTTATTTTAAAATTATACCATGATTTGTTATTGTAAATTATTTGCTTACATTTCTATTAGGTCTGGTGTGTTTTATTCTATTAACTAAAAAAAGCTCATGTAAGTCTTTATGAAGCAGTCTGATCTTGATTGCCTATATCAACCAATAAAATTTAATGATTGCTAACGTCACTTAAGCTAAAAAAGTACTGTACCTATATTTCCATCAGGTGTACATATTTTATTCACTCGCATCCTGCGGACAAGAAGATCTGTGGGCGGTTCTAGGTACCTACTCGTCGAAAGGTTGACGTGTGACATATTATTCTTTTTCCTCGCTGACATTTCTGTATGGGCACGCAATACCTGATATTAAGGCTGCGTTCACAGGCGACCAAATTTCTATAAAAAAAACACTAGAAGATTGTGCTGTGTTAGATTTTTGATGAGATGAATGATGCAACAAAGTCATCTATTTAAAGTGTCAATCTATTAGGCCGGCGCCAGACTTAGCTTCAAATGTTTGAACAAATGTTTGAATGCTATGTGTGGCGCTGGACTTTGGATATGTATTCAACGTTTGCACAAAGATTTGCACTTTGCCATCCGGAGTTGGTCTTTTTCAAAACATCAAAGCATTCAAAGTTGAATGTGTTCAAATGTTTGCGTGGCTTGCCACACTTGTTCAGTGTCCAGTTGCTCGAGCGTTGTTGAGCGGGACGGTTGTGTGCATGTTACACTGCATGCGGCCATATAATGGACTGGGGCAGCGAGTAGGTTCTGGAATTTGTAGAGTTGTTACAGGGGCAACTATCTACATGGAACCCGTAAATAACAAATAAAAAAAATATAATTACATGCACACAAATAATACAGGCTAACTGAGTCTACAAAATCGTTGTCCATCTTGTTTTTTGTCTACTAGCATACTGTGGAGAAAAGTGTTTGCGAAGCAAGTCTGGCAGGTCACGTCAATATGTGTTCAAATCCTTTGCAAAGTCGTCAAAGATTTGTGCAAATCTTTGAAGCTAAGTCTGGCGCCCGGGTTAGGAAAGGCAGATTTAAAGAATAAAAAATATAAATATTTTAGAGAACCACTAGTTTTGGTGACATAAACCAAGTTTGTCTCAACATCGTCTGATGGTAAGTGACGTTGAGATTAAATATGACAAATATTAAGGTCCCTGCTTATAAGTTTTTCAGAAATCATTGACAGAACATATTAACTAGAGTGATTTTTGGTGACAAACTTCATTTGATTGGTATTCGCTAACCTGGCGCATCCTGAAGAAGACTCAATAGCAAACGCCTTTCACAATAGGTTTATACAAGGAAAACTATTATTTTTATTCAATCAAAGGTGATCTAGAGTTTCGATTTTATATACGATAGACCTATGAAAAGACGCCAGTACGTTTAACCTAAATTTTACTATATAGTATAAAATAATGCAAGATGAAATGTAATTTGTGAATTTTTTTTATCTCATTACAATTTTGAACTTTATTATCTTGTGAATACACGCTTACCTTGGAATTGGGTAATCCCCGTTCTGCCAATTTACCAATAGCTCCGTGTATTTCTTTGGATCTCGTATTTGATTGGCATTTGTTTATGTTTTATTGTCACAATTCGTGCAAGAGGATTTCTGCAGGGAGGTAAACCAGTTTACTTGGAGTAAATTCTATTATGTAAGTTTTGTTGGTTTAAGTATTTTGGTGTGTAATTTTTCAGTGTTTTTTTTTTCAGAATATTATCGTCTTTTTTAATGAGCTGCCCTGCAATAAGTAAAATCCCTAGATGACGTGGTAAGTTCAAAGACCAACCACAATCGTTTTCCGAAGAGAAATGGCTATTGACATACCCTTAAACACGAGCCAATATGTTGGCCCGCAGATTTGCTAGATGCTCAAAAACAGTAAAGTTAACACTCTTCAAGACCTACTGCCAATCTTTTTATACCTATGGTCTGTGGGTCAGCTTTAGGCAAAGTGAATACAGCGATCTGCGAGTGCAATACAATAATGCATTCAGGGTGGTGTTGGGGCTGCCGTGGAGGTGCAGTGCGTCGGGGATGTTCGTGGAGGAGCAGACGGATAGTTTCGCTGCAATCATGCGCAAGCGTTGTGCCTCCCTGCTCACTCACCTCCGTGCCAGTACCAACGCCATGCTCAGTGTGTTTGCTAAGAGGTGGGACTCTCCCATGTTACGCCGATGGATACACCTTCACGCGTTAAAAGTTTAATTTTATATTTATCTTGGTAACTTTATAAATGTTCCATATCATTAAATTAAAATTGTATAAATATGAAAATTATTATTATTAAAATTAAAATTGGGTACCTACCTATAATGAATAAATTAAATAAGATATGATATAATTAAATACTAACACTTACATTTTAAGATAATTTTGTTACTAACTATTGTACTATGGAAATAATTCTGACAATAAACGTTATATTATATTATATTATTAAAGCTATCGTATACATAAAAATAGCACGTGGGACCAATTGCGTACAAACCAATACATACAGAAGTCTATATAGTATTTTTTTAAATTTGTGTGACTTATCTCGCATTTGGCTTCTATTCCTATTTTAATCCTTCAAAGGAATTACACAAAGCGTTCCTGTCATTAATACGCTAACTTTTCGTTGTCCTCTTTGTATAGCCAAGGAGTTATAAAAGTTATTCCAAAAAAGTGCACGCAAAATTCATCAGACCTTGCTCCAAAATATTTCATTATTATTTTATAAAACATCCTGTAGCTTCTGTTCATAATCACAAGAAAAGAATGTTATTATGGTTTATTATTATTGATCTGCTAAACATCTATCTAAAACTGAAGAGAACATTGAAACTGAAATCGGACTATTAGTTTTTTTTACAATCGATGTTTGAAGGAGTAAAACTGGATTTTCAGAAAAAAAAGGAATAACCCCAAAATTTTCAAAAACGGTACACTTTAGGATTACCTGATTTGGGCTCAAATGATTGAAAATGACCTCTCCTACGTCACCTAAAAAGATTCCGGTATAATTACTCTAATTACTAGGGTTACCTGTATAGATAAACACCTATTTCTGGAACAACTTTTTTCTTGTTCCGGGCGGGAATCGATCGCGCAACCACTGGCGTGTAAGGCAGATAGGTTTACCCCATCGCCACCGTGGTCGTCTTAAGTGAGCTATTGACAATATCAGAACAAAAAAGCAAGCGACAGTTAGCAGATGCACTAAATCCATAGTCAATACTTTGAAAATGAAGCGAGCTTTCAAAGCTTTGGTAGTCATCAGCATAGTTTGTGTGTAAATAGCCTGAAAATTGCTTGTTTCCGTCCAAAAAGCAATCAGTTGTATGCAATCTGCATTAAAGCACAGAATTTGTAAACTACTGGGCATTTCATAGAATCTCTGGATAAACAGTAGTATGATATTTTAAGGTTAAGTGACGTTAAGCATTGATGCTAAAAAGTCGTATTTTATTTCTATTTTAGTATTATAAAACTGGAGATTTTGTTTGTTTGTAATCTTGAAGGTACAATATCAAACAATCGAATTCAAAAATGCATTTGGTAGACAACTTTTGAAGAAGGTTACAGATACTTTTTGTACCGAAATTCTAACGAGTTCGTCAAACGTTCATATTCTTTAGTAAAAAACCGCGCCAGTTTATATAAGTTAATTTACCAAGTTAATTTACCATTCTTCTATGAGATATTCTAGTACCCATAAGCATTACACAAAAAATAAAAAACAAAAAATTCGAAATTTATATTTCAGTTTTTGTATGAAAGAAAATTTCGAAATTTATTGCTTTCATACAAAAATTTAAAAATAAATTGTAATACCCGTGAAGGTATTATATAGGGCTGGCTCGACACCCTGTATTCTGTCTATTGACTTTCCAGATCTGTCCGACAATTCGTACCGAAAATTTGAAAAATAATGTGTCATAGTGATGCTTTATCAAGCTCTTGAAGATAAACGACTGTTTAGTCACCTATAACAAGATCTTTTTAAAATCTATATCTTTTATCTAAATAAAACACTTATTTTTCACACCATTATGCAATATAGAGAAACAAAATCACCTCGTAAATATCTTGGTCCGTTTAATGCTACATATTGAAGGTCCAAGTGTCCAATAAATAAAAACGAACCATATGTCATCAGGTCTATTTTACGGGGAGTTGGCCATTCGATTCCCGGCCGAGAGTTCTTACGCATGGCTTAACCACAGTGTAGATAGTTTGAGGTATCATTAATTAAATATCGATGATTTTTTAAATTAGAAAATGTTTGCTTTGAAGATTTTGTTTTAAAATTTTGAGGGTTTCTTCAATAATTACGACAAATTTGTGACATCTGATCCCCGCGCTAATCCATTATTATAGTACATGAAAGTGGGAGTTTCTTTGCATAATTGATAATTATATCAGATACGCATTAAGAATAAATATGGCAGTAGTTATAACATCAGCTGTTCAGGAGCTGTACCATAACCCATGTGTTTTAGGCCTTTTATCTGTTTATGTAGTCCACATGAATTATAACCAATTATAGCAGACAGTATCTTTGAACTATATAATGCCATTGCCAGAAGATGTAGATGGACCTAGAAGGTGTTTATCAAATGTCAATCGGATAAAAGATCCTAAAATGATGAAACCAAGTGGTGGAAGAAGCATTTGGAGATACCCGAACATTTTAAAGTTGTAAGTTGACAAACAACGTGACAGTTTCTGCCGAGCATACCTCTTTAAACAAGTTTTTACTACATGGATAAAAAAAATACTTTTTAATCTAATGAAAGTCTGTAAGTAATTCAAATTTGAAAAAGGAATTACTATAAAACTATCTATCCGAACGAGTTAACTGTCACTGGCATACTCTGTGGTTTCCCCAGTGAGCGCGTTGTCGGCTCGCAGGCCTGACCACAGAGTGTTTGCATCTAAATCCTCTATTTGATCACTCCGCTTGTTTACCATGGAAATTTTAATTCCTGAAAGAGGACAGCCTTTTCTGGATTCAGCTTTGAATTTATTTTGCCTGTGGTTATTTCATTAAAATGAAATTTCGTTACAGTTTTGGAAAATAAGTATAGTACTAAAAGGATGGTGATAGTGAAATAAATATAATATTATATTAGGTAGACAAAACCAAATAAGGGTTTCATAAAGTTTTAGGTTTTTAGCAGACTTTATATCAAAAGTTGTCGCTAGCCAAGCGGAACCTAATGTAGATCATACCACCAAGCAGGGTTCACTGAGGCTACTAGCTTTTAACGACATGTATATTCTTATAATTATACTAGCTGCTGCCCGCGACGTCGTCTGCGTGAACGCTATGCAGCACCAAACGCACCTACGATTATAACACTGCTAGCGTGATAATATGTAGCCTATATGTTGACCCGACTTCTTAACTATCTTCATGCCAAATTTGAAGTAAATCCATGCAGTACTTTTTGAGTTTATCCCGGAAAGACAAACAGACAAACAGACAAAAATTCTAAAAACTATATTTTTTGTTTCTGTTTCGATTGTAGATCATACCCCAAGTATTCTTTTAAAAAAATATTCAATGTACAGTTTTGACTTTCCTACCATTTTATTATATGTATAGATTAGTTACATTACATTCTTAGCCAACCCTCCGCGGAAATACGATTAGTATACTTATTTTTTGTAAATACTCTTGTTGAAACTGTGGTAAACCATATAATAGGATCTGTGGCTCTAAATATGTCATGCAGCAAAGATATAACCTAGAGAGAGCCATGTATCAGCTGGAAATTCAACAAATGCGCTACAGAGTTCGTGAAGTCGTTTAAGTTTTAGCTCATCTTCTTTTCACCCTTTTAGTACCTATATCATTAAAAAAATCCTCAGACACGTTGACTACCTGACACCAACTACATGGCCTCAAATTAAGCAACGTTTGTGTAATGAGATACCATGTAGTCAATTAGCGACCATTGGCGATGAATATATCTTAACGGTAAAAAATGAGAAAAACCAAAGCTACAAGTATATTAAATAAAAATAGCAAAGTAAATATACATATATATATATATATATATTTATCATTCATCTGTTATTATCTAGCGCAAAGGCGAAAAAGTAAATTTTATCAAAAACTGGTATTGTGTAGGTTAAATAGGTATTGTATAAATTCACTTAATTTTAAGCACAAAAAAACCATCCATTATTTCACAGATAATTGCTGTATTCTTCACATATATATCCAGCACAACCGGAATTCCAATCTGGAAAGGCAAGATTTTCATCTCTACATACATACATAACCTCACGCCTGTCTCCCCTTGGGGTAGGCAGAGACAAGGGAACACCAATTGCTGCGATCCAAACATACCTCTTTCGCTTCTTCCACGTTCATCAATCTTTTCATACATGATCGCCGGTTACGGGTACTTTTGACTAGGCCCTTTTTCAAAATGTCACCAATTTGATCGGCATACGTTCGCCTAGGCCGGCCCCTTCCAACAACACCATCCATTCTTGCTCTGTACACCTCTTTCGTAAATCTTCTTTCACTCATCCTTTCCAAATGTCCAAACCACCGTAGCATACCCTTTTCAATTTTAGTCACTACATCCTCTTTCAATCCGCATCTCTTTCTTATTTCACTGTTGCGCACCCTATCACTCAATTTCACTCCACACATGCTTCTCAACGCTCTCATCTCCACAGCATTAATCCTACTTTCATGTCTCTTCTGCCACACCCAAGATTCACTACCATACATAAGTGTTGGCGCCAAAACTCTTTCAAGTATGGCCAGACGAGCCTTATTCGGTATAATTTTGCTTGCCATAACCGAGTACAAGGCGCCATTAACACTATTTCCTGCTTTTACTCTCCTTTCAATATCTCCTTCACACTTCCCATCTCTTGTAAACAAGGACCCTAAGTATACAAACTCTTTCACTTGTTCCACTTTTTCGTCTCCTATCATAATATTGCATTCCGTCATATCTTCATTCCTCTCCATAACCATGACTTTCGTCTTTCCAACGTTCACTCTCAAACCTTTCCTTTTAAATGACTCATACATAACAATGACCATTTGTTGCAGTTCCGACGCTGACGATGCAAGTAGAACCTGGTCGTCAGCGTAAAGCAAAGTTTTGATCACTGTCTCATTCATTTCTAAGCCCCATTCAGATTCTTTCAGGTCTTTCAAACAGCTATCCATGAATAGGTTGAACAGCCATGGAGACGCTACACAGCCCTGTCTAACACCGCGTTCAATGCTAAACCAATCCGTGTAGTCATCATTCAGCCTGACACAGGCACTCGAGTCCTTATATAAGGATTTGAGTGCCCGTATCAAGTCACTATCCACCCCATACTCGGACAGAGTTGACCACAGCTCACTTCTCACCACATCATCTCTATGTTACGGTAATAGTGAATAATTGAAGATTATTAATAATTATCAATTATTATGAATAATTACCGAAAGTAGAGGTTAACTCCCTGTACCTATATCTCTGTTTTGTGCGATTAAAAAAAAATAACTACCTTCTAACCTAACCGGTCCATTTCGGTTCTGTGCAACCAGCCTCAGCCTCAGCAACCAGCCAGTTGGTAATTATTAATAATAACAGATAATTATTAATAATCTTCAATTATTCACTCTTACCGTAACATCTACATCAAGAAGTGCGTCCATAATTTTGGGTATCGTATAGGTAAGAGTACAAGGAGTTTTCAATTAAAGATTAAAAAAATAATTAATATATCCACATTAGATGGCGCTAATACCAAAGTATAATGTCAAAAACTGTATAAGAAAATATAGCTATAAATTTTAAATAAACATATGACAATGACAAATTGCTCGTTAAAATTAACTTTGACATAAGCCTTGAGTACTACGCCATATTCAAATTTTTCGCTTTTTTTTTCAATACACATCTGAAATACCCTCATGAAAAAAACTTCGGCCGCATAGTGGAAAATGCGTCTTTCAAGGTAAAGGTTCAATTTATTATTTAAAACAATCCTTCAAGGTATAAATAAAAGACAATTTAAACTTTAATCCGTTACCATGATTCTGTAAAGACACCGAAACATTAAATTCAAATAAAAAAAATAATAACCCCAGACAATCACACCAACGACATGGCCTCAAGGTAAGCAAGACTTGTGATATGAGATACCATACCATGTATCGAACTAGGATATAGATATATTGAATAATTAAATGAAATCGCAAATACAGTTTCATTTCATGTATGAATCTCGAAAACTGCACAGATTATCTAACCAAAATTTTAATGATTTAAACCTACATATTACGTATGCGAGCAAACAGAAAATTCCGCAAAATTGAGGTAAAACGGAAATTACTTTGCCATCGTCGCTTTGAAATATTAATTGATGTCCGTGATAGAACCAATTTAACTTTCCTTCACTTGCTGCTGGTTTTGAATGTAAAGCTTAACACTTTATAAATAGTATTCAAGTGTCATAATGAGGAGTTCAGAAATGTATTATAAAACAAGTGGTTTTTTTTTTTATTAGTGACTAATCCCGCGTTTGACCTCAATCTCACCTGATGGTAAGTGACGATGAGGTCGAAGATGAAAGCACACGGGTTTAGGAAGGAACTGGCTCTTTATACAATATTGCCGGAACACATTACCGCCGGAGCGGTAACATTTGGCGGCAGACTTTATATAAAGGGTGGTCGCTAGCCAGGCGGACCCAGAAGGGATCCTACCACCAAGCAAATATGAATATGTAGATGGCGTATAATTCAAGGCTTATGTCAAAATCAACTTTAACAAGCGTCATCGTCATGTTTTTGTTTTCTTTCAGTTTGGTATAATATTTATTTTATGTATTTTGACGACAAACCCCGCCAAAGCTACACAAATCCAAGGTGACCTGTGGAATCTAAACGCGCAACCCCTCATCTCCGTCTGAAAACCATGTTCATTGGTCCCACCAGGCCGAGATCTGCCATGGCCAATCTGGAAGTGCGTACTACTCCGACAGAGGTCAGCCGACACATAGAAAACTTAGTTACATGGGGATTTAGCGCTGATTGCCTTGTCCTTGTCCGATGCGACTCCATAAACTATGTACTACACTTATGTCCTATCCTATGTATCCGGAAAGCTGCACTATTGAGGACCGGCCACCAACAACTCGATAACGGTGGCAAATTTCTGGGCGGGTGAAATATACCTAATGTTACTTAATATACCTAATACTTATCTATTCATCGACATGCTAAGGAAACAATACAGATGTCTACAGTAATTCAACTTCAGGCCGGCGCCAGACTTAGCTTCAAATGTTTGAACAAATGTTTGAACAAATGTGTGGCGCTGGACTTTGCATAAGTAGGCCGGCGCCAGACTTAGCTTCAAATGTTTGAACAAATGTTTGACCAAATGTTTGGACAAATGTGTGGCGCCCGGGTTATACAAACGCACAAAACGCGAGCTATACCTACGCGGCTCGATCTCGGCATGCGTTCGGCATGCGGCCAGTCGCGAGAGTCTGCATACCGAAACAATTGTTGATTGAGCTTTACGTTAATAAGTTAATACTTTAAAATGTGATAATACATCTTTTCGTGGATATCAATCGAGGCGCAAGTATTTTTTGGTCGCTAATTTATAAGACCGATTTGTTATTCAAACGTAAACATGGTTTTTTGACATAAAATGTATTTTTGTTGAACACTTCCTATTAAATTTACGAAGTGCTTTATTTGTTTATATAAAGAAAGTACTCGTATATTTGTAGTCGCAAAATAAAATGGAAGTAGGCACAAAGTAGGCAAATGTAATTTAAACTCTGAAGGCGGGCAGCCCTATCACATGTGAACGGACCGCGGCGCTGTAGGCATTTATTTTAAAGATGCGGCCGAGTTCAATTACTGTATATATCTGTCCTGTGATAAGGAGAAGAAGACATGAGCGCGGCCTGAGCGCCATCTAAAGTGCATAAAAAGTTGCCAAGATATTAGATAATTAACTGCATTAAACCAGTTCAGCTTATCCAAATGAGCAAAGTTGTGAATCATCAAAGTATGAATCGGGGCGTAATGGCAATGCATTAGAGTTTTCTACAAAAGGGGCGGAGTTTCGTCACGCATGCGTGAACCTCTCTGCAAGAAGTGTTGCTGCGGTACCAGCGATGGCCCTTGACCAAGCAGCCAGTCTCCGCGACACCACTGCTCTAGACGGTCGCATTCGGCATGCAATACCGGAACAACTAACTCTCGTGATCGAAGAATAAACTTTTAAAAGTTACTCTAAATCAGTTACACCGATTTCAAAACTTTTGCTGGAGTTTTAGAGACTTGGAAAAGTTGTTAGAAGTTTTCAGAAGTATTTTTTAGATTTTTTTAAATATGAAATTCGTCTTTTTTATTTGATATGTAGGTTTAAAATTTTTGGATGGGTTTTAGGATGGTTATAAATTAATAAGTTCAATGCGTAAAAGGGCTTTAAAAAAAAACTTTGAAAAGTTAAAAAAAATATTAATACTTAAAATAAAATTATAATAATTGAAAAATTAATTAAAACAATTCTTAAAATAAATAAAATAAAGAAAAACCTTGCGACCGCATAAAAATTATCCTTTTGAATAGGTTTTTAATAAATACTGGATATTTGATAAAATAATTAAAATTACCTTCGTGGATATTATTTTAAAATACTAAGACCATTTCATCTAATAATTAATTTTCTATAAAATATAATAGGATCGCATTATCCAAAAAGTGCTGAATAAGTTTTAATTTAATGAAGTATTACATAAAACTTAATTACAACGCGATGGGTAACCCTTTCTCTGGCGACCCTAATTATGTGATCTAATCATTTTCTTCTATACTGGAAATTGCCAGAACACAAAATATGTTTCGTTTCTAAATTACATTTTTTTTTATTTTTTTTTCTGTATGAAACTTAGTACTGTTGCATAGTTTAAATTTTAATATAGAAGCTTACAAATGATGTTATTTAGAGTTATCAACACCTGAATTAATCTACAAATTTAACAGATCGCAGACTTTAAAAAACGCACGTTCTAATTTTGAAATCTAGAAAACTGCGAAATTTCTAGCAGATGCCTCAAATTGACGACCGATAATAAATGCCATCTAGAAAAATAATCATAAATTTACCAAAACTGGCGTTCGGAAGTTATTGGATAAATTTATAGCCTAACATCAGCTTGCTTATTTATACATAAGTAACTTTAAAGAACAAGTATTAAAAGTAGTTTGCCATGATAAAAAATACATAACGATATAAAACCAATTAAGCATTTAATTTCAAAATACAATTTGCCAAAAATTTATTCCTTCATATTTAGGAAGAGATTTATTTTATTGTAATATTTCGTTGCCTATTTTCCGTATCCCTCTTGTATGGAAAATACACAATATTGGTGTATGGAAATTTAATAGCTATAAAGATAAGAAGATAATCAGAACAAGATCAAAAGACATATTTAATATCTTCTAAACTACAAATGAATTTGCCGTCGGGTTTCGGATATGTTATTAAAATGTAATTAAATACCATCTTTTATCTTGACTATACAATTTCAAATGCTTTTAATATCATACAACAAAAAGAAAATAATTTATTTATTTTTATATTGGAGTTGAAAAGGGATTAATTTCAACGTTTATTTTGAGCTAGCGTTGTTTAATTTTGTTTTTTAAAACGAAATAATAATGAATAACTTATACAAATATAACAATGTGTCAATAATTTTTAAACACAAAATAACAAATTAACGTCGTAATAATGAAGGATTTTAAATATCGATTAGAGTAACAACAAATAGAACGAAATATCCGATTTTCTGCAGCGATGTTACATTGTAACGAAATAATAACTATATCAAGAAAGTTATAAATCTTATAAAAATCATGGTGAATTGATCAATAATTTAAAAGCCTTATTTTATATCTTTGAACTATTGAACGTAGGCCGATACAGAACCTTGCCTCTATAACTAAAGATTTTGTTTTGTCCCATTCTCAGCACACTAGTAAGCTTATTTCATTTCCTCATCTGTAGATACGGATCACTTTTTAGAACCAGTGTAGTACTATACAAGCAAACATCAGGTTCCATCCAATCAGCACTGATTTACGGTTCAAACTATGTCCTTACCAAAAATCATTAACCCTGGTTAGAATTCAATGTGTGCATGTCCGTTGTGTTATTGGGTATTGTAGTATCGATAAAGTTTTAAATATTGAACATAAGTTTTTACACACTTTAGGGCTTCTTTTTTGATTTGTTTTTCAGCATTAGTTTTATCAATTTTGCAGCGCAATTTCTTTGGTGCGCTTTTAGTAATGTGTAACAAGTCAATATGAAATATGATGCGATGCCAAATTTTTTATTAGAATTCCTCCTTTGATGCTTTTCGGGACTATTTTTACTAATAAAAAAACAAAGAGAAGAGGTTACATTGTTTAAGAAATTCAGTCAGCTTTGGCGCATAATAATGGTTGATATAGAAGTGAGATGGTTTCCAATAGTCACTTAAAGTTTAAAATTACCCTAAATGGTTTATCGAATTAGTTTTAACAACTACCAAAAGTAGTGAAGTAAATCAATTTTAAATTGTAATTTAAATTCAGCTAGCAGGCTAAGGTTTCCGGATTAATATTATAATTAGTCATTTAGTCTGAAATTTAATTATTAATTAAATTCAATGTGTATTCAATTGTTGATTTAAGTAACTTGACTCGAAAATTTTCCCTAAAGTTACATTAATATCGCTTGTTAATTTTGTATTCATATTTTGATGATGATAATGCATTCATTGAACAAAAATCGGCTAATTGGATTACTTTATACAGAGACTTCATCAAAAATATCTTCAAGTCCAAATAGCAAATATACCTACTCTTAGTTTAATTTTATTTTATTGAATTGCCAAGTGCACACAAAACAGTTTTCATTCAATATGTGTATGTTTTTAAATATCTTTTATTTAAATTCAAGTTATTAAACACTTTTATCACCGAATTAGTGAGTTATTGATTAATGAACTGCCGATTTTATATACTGAGTGCGGTAAGCTGCTCATATAAAATTCTAACTCCTATTTTTTGTCTTACTACCGATTTGTGTTTATAATTATCACTCTTCATAATTTTTTTTTAATTTTTTTTTATTCATACATTTTTAGTACTATCAACGAAGCTACTATTAGTTAGTTCAAAAAGTAACAAAAATTATGATCATTATTATTAACAAATGTATTAAAACAAATATTAGTAAAATCAAAGTTTATGTAAAGTGATATTATGAATTTGACTGATTATGTTCCTTAATATTTAGTGTTCATTTTTTTATGAAGAATGATCATTATGATTTTAAATGGTATGAAATATTGTTCCGGACTTCCAATTTTAGCAGTTAAAAAGTTATGTGAAACAATGCGCACCCCGGTAAGCTTTAAGAAAAAGAGAATCTCCTTAATTCGTAACAATAAAGTATTTGAAGGAGATTGTCAACCTGGCCCTAAATTCGGCGTATTTGCAGCATTAACTTAAAGTTAAGTTAGATCCAGATATTTGAAAACATTACAAAAATAAAACTTTTTTCGCGTAAGACATAGGTACCATCGAACCAACTGAATAATGACCCATTTTGCTGAAAATTCGTTTGAAACTGTCAAACTTGTAAGGTCCATCGCTTATAATGAACTAGTGACTTATTAGATACTATACGAATTCTGTACTCATTAAATGCCAGTGTCGAATGAAATGACTATCTCATATTTATTTCCGTAACCTTGGCCGGATTTAAAATCATTAATATTCGGGACATAAATTGTTGATTATATAATTTCAAATGCAGTATACGTTTAGGTAGGCCAAGAGTAAAAAAAACAACTGCTGAAAGTTACTATAAAATTACTTCTTACGTTTATTTTCTATAATAATTATAATTGACTGTACTACAAAAATATCTCCACTTATTATAAAAAAACCAATAGAAAACAAAATCTTAAACGTCGTCTACTACTCAAACAATCGCAAAAACTCATTAAAATATATTTACACAACGTTCCATTTTCCCGTTTAATTTAAGCAGCTATTATTGTTTACAGAATGATAAAGTTTAAAAATGGAATAAAAAATATGCGTCGTTAGATTCCGCTGACGCAATTCATACAAGATTATCGCGGGATACAATCTGACCCTTGGCGTTTATCCCTAAACTTATAAAAGTTAAAGTAACTTTTTGCGATGGAGATAAGTGAGATCCGGGATTTGCCGATTTGCCGGAGGCTCAAGTGGAGTGCAGTAAAGCCACTTCGCTAACTGTCGCTAACTATATCGAGATTATCGCTAACTGTATCGAGATTGTTAACAGATCGATAAGATCCGCGTCTTGTAACATTGGGTCATGATACTTTTTAGAAGATGCTAACATCAGTTTAAACTTCTTTAATTTTTAATAGTTTCTTCTTTGAATATAAAATGGAAGATACTACTAGACTAAGCTTAACTTTTGTAGTCTGTTTTTGGGATAGGATTTTGAAGAATATTAAAAAAATAAGTAAATATGGATTGTTCATTGTAGAGGCTTTTTATGCATATTTAAATTAAGAAATAAAGTACTAATACTTAATATAACGTTTATACTTACATAACCGAAATGTAACACTCGTTTAAAACTAAAAAAAAGTAACTGTTTTAAAAATAAAAATAAACTAGCGCTAGTAACTAGCGAATCAATAAAAATAACTAAATTAACAGTTGTACAAATGTAATCAACGAAAATCTTGAAGGCGCCGTATTTTAAAATTCAAAGAACGCATCTATAATGTAATTTGAATGAAATATTTGCATAATTCCGTTTCATTTCTTTTTTTATTTAAAGTTCAATCAAGGATTTGTCGTCTAGTTTAAGCGACGCCATTTGTGAATGTTAAATATTTAAAAAAAAACGGCATTGTTCCCTTTTTATTGGGCAATCATAACTAAATAGGTAGGTATTTGCGAGTACTCTACGTTTGTTTGACGTCATTATTTTTTACATACTGGTCAATAACTTTCATATAGAATAGTATCAACCAATTTAAATAAGAATTTAAATAGTATAAGAAAGACTTTAATTTCGGATTCATAGTCAGTACTTCAGTGAGCTATATTCGTTTTTAATATAAACTCCACATTAATAAAAAAATATTACGCAAGCGAGGTTGACTTGCACTGATAAAAGTACCAAAAACTCCCAAAAGCTTTCTTAGTTAAAAAGTCTTAATTAAACCAAACTACGAGACAAAAAATAATATCTCCCCGTGGCCTAATTAACCCGATACGGTGTTACTCCCCATCTCCCAACAACTGCCTACAACTTGCGGCTGACTTACTCCGGACTTCAGTGACAGTCACCAGGCTTTTGTTCCTCAGCCGATGTTCTACTAAACAATATTTAGCAAACTTCACCTTGCTTCAAAATTATTGAATTAAATAAAGTTTCTCTGTTAACTCGTAGTTCGACACGTCGTTAGGCGTAATGTGTCAATAGGTTACGTTTACTTACGAACTTCACGTTTCAAAAGGAGGACAAAAGATTCTTGTTTGCGCCGTGGAAGTTTAGTTCTGATTTCAATTGTTTTGATAGAATATTGTTTTGAAAGCGATTATAAATACAGATGAATATAATATAATATCCGGAATATCCTTAAAATGCGACTGTAATTACGTAAAAATGATAAACAGTACCTACTTGAATACTTAAAATAATGCTTTGAAGGTTTGATTACCGAAAATGAACCAAAAATAAATTTTAAATTTTTTTACCCATAAGACGAATTTCATATTTTCACAGTGATAACTATGATATAAATCTAGACGGTCATGAACCACCGAATGTTTGAGTTCGGGTAAGTGAATAACCTCAATATTGCCAAAAAAAAGAAAAAAAAATGATGTCCCAACACTTGACAAGTATGTTCGAACAACTTGGCAACTTCACCAAAAACAATTTGACGCAAAACAGCAAATTAATTAAGGAGAAAGAGAAGGATACCAAGACAAATCAAAATCATGTTGTGAACAATCCAACCTCACCACAAAAGATGCCTCCGGCATTGAAGAAACCGTGCAAACTGCGGAATATCACCACGAAAGCTGAATCCTACGACACTTTCTACGGGAATACCACCTTGGTAAGTACATAGTAATTAAGTATCTCATTTTCCTCTCATAATGGCAAAGATCTACCAGAATAAGGTTTGATTTGTCAAAACTTTTTTGTATAGGTATTGACTTTTCCTCTCATAATTCTTACTTACAGCCTCTTTTGCCTCTGAGTTTAATAAGATTCAGTTGAGGACTAACGTTTTATTTTACGGTTAAACTAATAAAACATTTAACTTGTAGAACTTATCAACTTAACTGACTGCAAAAACTGTCCTAATTAATATTTCCGTTTAAAAAACGGACCTGATTGAACTTTTTTTGAAGATTATAGGTTGCTAAAGAGGAGATAATGTTTAATGTGGGCTTTTCAATCAATGTATGTAGGTACCTTTTGCAAAAGGACTTTGACTTGATGATCTTTCATGATGTCTTTTTCATGACATATCAATTGAAAGTAAATAAATGTTTCAAATCATGCTTACCCTATACAAAAACTTAGGACCGGTGTTCAGAAAGCCTTAACGAAGATGTTCTCCGTGTCAAAAGACAGGTTTTTCATAATTATCTGATTATCAATTGAAAGTAAATAAATGTTTCAAATCATGCTTACCCTATACAAAAACTTAGGACTGGTGCTCAGAAAGCCTTAACGAAGATGTTCTCCGTGTCAAAAGACAGGTTTTTCATAATTACTTATCTGATCATCGTGTTATCACTTTTTATTTGGTATCAAGTGTTTTATAAACAGTCACATCTAGGATATGTTTGTTTCTTGATTTCATTTGTGTTTTTCCATTTCGTTTTTCTAAAGAAACCTGAAATTGAAGTAAATCATTTTTATCATAATGATCATAATCAGTTTTGGCAAACTTTTGATTGCTGTCGAAGTCCTGAAAACTTTTACAAAATTAGACTTAAAGACTAATTTTAGTTTTTGAAAGTTAGACATAAAAGTAATTTGCGGTAATGTATTGTATTTTTCGTAACATTAACCTATAATAAAGCTTACAACTAACATAAAAGTTGCAACACGCTATATTAACATTAATATAAATAAAACTAATGGCGGCTGAATTTCAAAATAAGCACCACTTAATTTAATGATCTGAATAATAACATATATTTTACATGAGTTTTAAATATAAGGTTTCAATTTGTTTTGTATTTACGTAATGAGGCAAAATGTAATAATTGTTCTAATAACTTTTAGCTTGAATTTTGGTCATTTACAAGGCTATTCCACGTATCGATAACGTTCTAATTGTTGATTTTCCCAAATTATTGCATCACATTTATGCTTCATGGAATATTAAATGTGTGTTATATAGAGCTAATAAGTTCAATGAAGATAGGTTTTTACGTTCATGTTTATCATAGATATCTATCTTTTTATGTTGATAACTCTGTATGGATGAAAGATAATGATCATTGTGAACGGGTTTTCATCTTGTAAGCATGACAGCGCATGTGATGGTACAAAAGTTTGAAATTTTTGTCCAAAGTAGGAAATAATACGAAGTCATTGATATTTTATAACAACTATTTTAAAGGTTATTTTACCCAGTCACAGTTACAAGTTACCTAAGTATAGTTTATGGGACCTTCCTTTGTAGGCCTTTCAATGACGATCTAGTTTTTTATAGTGGATGTTTGATATATCAAGCTAATTTTCAACATCATTAGAAAACATGAAAAACAAGTGTGGTTTTTCTTTGAAATAAGCCTAAAAGCGTTCTGCCACTAACCATATCACTCAGAATAGTTGTATCTAGACGCGATAGGGCCATTCAAAGTAATTACAGTCTGCACTTTCAGTTAGTTAAAGTTAATTAAAACTTAAAAATATTAGTTATTATATTTTTAAGTTTTAATTAACTTTAACTAACTGAAAGACTTAAACTATCCAAACTATAATAACTAACTTAAACTTTTTCTTACCAACAACAAAGTTGTTCAACTTGAATGCCTGATTACCTAATGTTAGATATGTCTTGATTATCTACATAAAATGATCTTATACCACTTCCCAGGTGCAATAACTAGCTAGCCTGCGCCATAACAGGTTTGCTGCTCCTAGCCGTGGCAGTTTTGAAAACGAACCCATTTAAAAAGGCTTTATTTGGGCTTTTGTCGCGGGTGTTGATAAGGAGATATATACAGGGTGTCCCGCAAACCCTATATAATACCTTCACGGATGAATTCTAGTACCCATGAGGACTACAGAAAAAAATATAAAAAAGAAAAAAATCGAAATTTATTTTCAAATTTTTATATGAAAGCATTCGACATTTTTTTTCATACAAAAATTTTAAAATAAATTTCGAAGTTTTCTTTTTTTATATTTTTTTCTGTGTCCTCATGGGTACTAGAATACATCCGTGAAGGTATTATATTGCGGGTTTGCGGGACACCCTGTATATAATAATAGGTTTTAACCTGTTTTCCAGCGACCCGTGCCAGTTTCGTTTGGACAGCAGAAGCTTGGAAGTCCGCATGATTTATTTGAACCACCTTTTACTAAATCTCATATAGTATTGCTATGCCTGATGTGATATGGTTTTATAAGGAATTGATTATTCTACGAAGTTCATTAATAGAGAGAATGAGTGAAAGTCGATTTACGAAAGAGGTGTACAGAGCACAATTTGATGGTCACGTTGGTAGGGGCCGCCCTCGGCGAACGTATGCTGACCAATTTGGCGACATACTAAAAAAAGGCCTAGTTAAAAGAACCCGTAACCGGCGATCATGTATAAAACGATTAATGAACGTGGAGGAAGCGAAAGAGGTATGTCTGGATCGAAGCAGTTGGCGTTCCTTAGTACGCCAAAGGGAGACAGGCGTGATGTTATGTATGTATGTTCATTAATATTAAAGTTAAAATGATTATTTTTCTGATAAGTATTCAATAAATGAAATTCCGAGTTACATTTTAATAATAAAAAATACTATCCACCTGAAACACTTACAAAGTTACACGGTTTTTCAAAACAAGTTAACAAAGAGAAGCTTTTAAAACGAAAGACTTACCGTTATCCACCACCGTCAAATCACACCATTTTCCATTACTACAGATTGTCAATGGAATTCATGAGCAACAAAGGTTGCGGGCGATCAGCTCAAGGTCTCCGGGGTAAAGTTAATCCATGCTGTGAAGGGAAACAATCCGAATGACTGCGAGCCCAAGGGAGCGACGGGCTGAATATTAAATAAACTTGTTATCTACAAGAGGACTGTAAACTTCTTTATTAGTGCAATATCGTTTACCGGTTTTAATTTAATTTCTAAATAATACAACTAGCTTTGTGATTACTAATATAATATTCCGGGACTCACCTTCTTAAGGTCAAAATTATTATGAGTTTTGAGGTTTTGTTTTACAGCAGTTAGGTGAGGTATAGTGAGCAAAATATTCAGAGACTTAAAATAAAACTTTAAATTATTTTAGCGGAAAGATTTAAACAAAGATTCATGCGACTATTGATTGGTGCAGTAATCGCAGTAATCTGTCTGTCGGTCTGACCGCACCACAGTATACAAACGCATTATTTATCTCAAATATGGTATTTAATTTAAGTTTTATGGTAAAATTTAACATGTTTAGTAGATTGCACAAATTGACTTCTAATACATTTTACCGTATCAACCATACTTCCCTCTTTCCCGGAGCGGAGGAGGAAATGAAGGAGAAAATTACAATAAAGAGACAGAGTATAACCGCTGAAGCGCGTCCCAAACATATAGGTTGTATACTTTCCTACGGTCAAACAGCATTTCAGTGTTTCGGATATAAATGCCGAATATTCTTTTTTTTTTTTATAACTGACTAAACCCGCGTTTGACCTCAATCTCACCTGATGGTAAGTGACGATGAGGTCGAAGATAAAAGCACACGGGTTTAGGAAGGACCGGGTTTTGTAATAAATGGCACCGGAACCAACAATATAATGTTCTGGGGTCGCCATCAGTTGTGTCCCTGGAGATGTCAGTGTCCGCGAGCTGTGGTCATTGCTTGACGGCACGTAACTTACATTGTCGTTTGTCCCCTAAAAAGATCGCCTTTCAATATTTATAAAAACACATATTTGTGTTTTTATAAATATTGATATAAAAACCGTATTTGTATGACAATCACTTTTTTGCCTTTATGGAATTAGTATTATTTTCAGCATGCAGCATCTTTTTTTTATCTTCTACACCTCGTTTCACCATTGTCAACATCACTTATTTTTAGATTTTATACTGACTTCCAAAATTCGCTTTTGCGGGATTATTTCGTCAATAATGAATCGCTTTCGACGTTTCATTTGATCCACGAAAGTAGATACTTTAAAAGTAAATGCAATTTTTTGAAAAAGTGTCTATGAAAAGGGAAATTTCTACATTTATTTTCAGATAATTTTTTGTCAGGCTAGAAAATGTTAAGTTAAAAAGGGCTTGAAAATGTTTCTTAACAACCAAATATTTGTCAAGGCTTGTGTTGTTGTGAATAAAAAATACACTCAATAAGATAATATTACATAATCGAACCACTAAGAGCTTTATAGAAACAGGTCAATAGTGCCTGCATACTTTGCAGACGCGCAGATAAGATCACTCCCGCTCAGCTAACGCTAGTTTCTTTCATGTGTTACAGACAAAAGATTGCTATCGTCGCCATTTTGTTTGGAACTATTGTTTTTCAATGGAAGACCCCTGTGTATGACACTATTGTCTAAATTACTAGATTCTCTTCGAGACAGTTTTTCAATTGTATTTGTTGACACAAGTTGTAATTAGTTTTGTCAGTTATCATTTTGTGAAATCTTATAGAGAGCTTTTGTTGAAAGTTGTAGAACTTAATAAGTTTTATTTACACTTTCTTGGTAGTTTAGAAGACTTAAAATCGAGCCTGGAGCTATATGACTTTTGTATCGTAATTTTGTAAACATCATTATACTTTTTGTGTACCTATCATTCATTGAATAGAATTTAAATGAAGGTTAGCTTTATTTAATTTAGGTTTATTTTATTTTATAGAACGCAAAAATTTCTGTTTTAAAAATAAATTCAAATGTAACTAATCTTAATACACTTTAGGTATCTGCAGTCTGACATGATGCATTTTGTTATGAATTAAGTAGTAAATATCAAGAGATAGCTGCTTATGACATTAGAGTAAAAACAAAATACTTATTACCAAAGCTATCATCCTGGACGTTTTAGGGTTTCAATTTAAGTTTGCTTGTTTGACAGTATTTTATCGGCTACATTTTGGTGAGTGTGCGAGTGCTCTTTTTGATCAAATTGAACCCACCCCTTTTTACCACCGGACTAACAGACGCAGACAGAACTTCCATCCATATATAGTGGATTTACCAAGAAGTCGAACAAAACGCTTCGATAGTTCCTTTTTGGTACGGATTGCCAAGGAGTGGAACAATCTGCCTGCGTCTGTTTTTCCTGACCACTACAGTCCTGGAACTTTTAAGTGTCGAGTGAATAGGTTTCTCGAGGATGGACGTGTAACACCATAGTCTTCATGCGTTCTTTCCATCAGGTGGCATGGAAGACAATAGTCCTATCCTTGCAATATATAAAAAAAAAAGTTGATAATTTATACAATTCTTTAGTCACTATGTATCTTTACGTATTAAAAACTAAATTTTTCAGCCTTTCTATCTGACCGCGACAAATTCCAAAAAATATTTTACAATTTATCGAAGGCATTTCATTAAGAAGGATTAATGTATACTGCAATAAGATATGTGTAACTTACCTTAAATTTGACGATAACGGGTAAAACATTGCTTTATCTTACTATTCAAACAAAACCAGGGCTAATAGATATACCTAGTAGTACGTACGCTTAAGATTTTTATCTGTCTTTTTGCGACACCATAGAACGTTCCTTCAATGTAAAACAGTTTGTTACTGCTTTCGAAAAATGTGAACCTTTTCCATTGTGTCTGCTTGTTAACTTTGATCCTTTGATGTATAACTTTGTGTTAAATCATAGCGTCTCAGCTTTACGTCTTCGCAAAATTAAGTTATCTTGCTTAAACTCATAACAATATAAAAAGTGGCTATAAATTCTTTTATACTTTCCGGTTTTGGGAGGGTTTCATTTAAGTTTATTTTTATTTGAGTATACCAACTAAACAAGCATCAGTTTGTGTATAATTTAGCATAATACCTATTTATGCGCATGTTTAAGGATGCAATACTAACCATAACCCATACAATAAACGTATAAGTATATTGTATAAGTATTTGTTTGTTCTAGTATGTAGGTATGTATAACTTCACGCTTGTATCCCTTATAAGGTAGGCAGAACACGAGAGGCTTTAAAACCATCTGATATCACTTTGACAAATTTGGAGGTATTGTAATGATGGAGAGAGACTAGGTATTGCAGTGACAGGGGGTCAGCCTATCGCCCACGAAAAGATCTCCAAGAAAACCTCTGTCCCTTTACTGACTTTTACAGTATGCCCGGGAAGAGAAACAGCTGGCACATTCTGTGTTTTTCTTACGCTCCCTGTCCAGCATGGAATAATTGTTTGTTCTTATGTGAAGTAACTACGACATGTAGCCACATATTGGCTATTACGCATTCCAATTCGGTTTACTTTGTGAAACATCCTTATCTTAACCATCTTGGATTGGAACAAAGTGCCAACATAATACATAGCAAAACTTTGAGTTTTATATATTCTAGTAACAAATTACTTATTTGATCAGAAGAATCACAGAAAACGTCGAACCAGCACGGGTTATTCCCAACAACGCAACGTTGTGAAATAGTATTGGAAAATTAATAAGGTTTTGATACTGAATTTTTTTTAATTAGTGGTAATTTCACATATTTTCGTAAAGTAAAATGATTATTTTAGAAACTTATGACCTTGTGGACGTGGACGCAAAAAATAAATCATGACACAAACGCCCGCTATTATCAAAAAATATCTCGGTGTAGTCAAATTTTCACGTTTTAGCTAACTTTGTAGATAAATTAATTAGATATGTCTTAAGTCTCCGCTATTCATATTATTTAATAACACACTTTTTGACCGGATTTACTTATCGCGTATAATTACATTTTAAATTTCAGTCTCTCGTGACCACGGACGTGACAAAGACACCGAAACGTCGAGTTAAAATTTAAAATGTATACGCGATAAATCCGGTCAAAAAGTGTTTTATTTAATCAATTAGATAAAACCTGTAGTATGAAACAAAGTTTAAATTTAAACTTTCTAGTTTAAATTTAAATGCTACAACTGGTGTTGACTAAAGTTTCCAATGCAGACCAATTGGTAAACATTTCAATTAGAACAACCCCTCAGAAAGCTTCGACATCCCTTCGAATGTTTGCAGTTCCAACACTCATCGTTACAGTTTCAATAGAGTTTCTTTCAAAGTGCTCTCTTACCGAGTAGTGCTCTAAAATTAAAAGCTAATTCTGAGTTCTATGCATTTTTCAAGATGTCGTCCACTGAGAAGGTTCTGGACGTTTCTCGGAAAAGAACTTAAACTAGTTTTATTGTTTGACGGCTTTGGATTTCGCGAATTGATTTATTTTCAAAAAGTTCATTTTTCCTTACTGTTTTAGGGTAAAATGAAAGTTAAAGTCTAAGGAAATGGCATTCGTTATATATTATATCCTACATATACATTGAAAATAACAAAGTTGTTTCATGAGAACAACATTTAATAAACGAAGTGATTTTAGGTATCCTTATCATGGACGCTTCTTAAATGGGCTGTAAGAATATTATTTATGCGAATAATTTTTCAGAGCAAGTCAAGAATAAAATTCACCTGCAAGATTCAAATAAACTACGTAGTTTTCAAAAACTCAAGTAAAATTACTTACAAAAAAAGAAAAGAATAAATTCCTCTCAACTCGTTTCACCACTTGAGTGGAGTCAAGTCACCCCTAAATTTAAAACTGTCACAAGAAGTGAAGTAAACTGAGCAGAAAATGGTTATTACTTACCGATTGATAAAGTCGACTGAAATGAATAAGAATGAATGAATGAGTTCGAACCCAGGTTGTTCGCAGTTCAATGCAATTTTACGCAGGGTTTCATCTTGTCGGTACATTTGACAATTACATAAGGTGACTGCGTGGAGAACCAGAGTGGATATGTTTAACTTGATAAGATCTGAAGCATTAAAAGTATAAGGAAAAAAATGCTTTATTAAATAAGGAAGCTAAATTTTTTTTACATTCATAAATATTTCCACGTTTTGCTTTTGTTATTTTGATTTCGAATATAATTTTGAGTGTTATGAAATATAAAGGACTGTGAAATCTTTCCTATCCATTATAAGACTTCGATTCCTAGTTGTACCACTAAACTTGATATATTTAAGACCTATTATTTAATATTTAAAAAAAGCGTAAATCATTAGGTTCCTTTTACGCTTAACTGCCACCTGAACGGCATTAAAAGCAATTTTAGATGCCAATTTTGACACATTGCTTTTTCAGTCTTTGCAGGAACTACTTAAAATCACTTTGACGACCACTTTGGCGATGGGGTAAACCTGTCTGCCTCAGACGCCAGTGGTTGCGGGTTCGATTCCCACACGCAACAAGAAAAGAAAATGTTCCGTGTCCGGGTGTTTATCTATTTATATTCTACGTTCTCCCTAGTTCGCTGCATGGTATCCCATAACACAAGCTATGCTTACTTTGGGGCCATGTAATTGGTGTTAATGTCTGGGGATTTTATTTTTATTATTATCTATCTGAGAATAATCTGTGTGTAGTTTTAAAATTATTTCTTGGAACGCAAAAGTTTCATCATTGTCAAAATTCAGCAGTTTATGTATCGTTACAGCGCTTACGCCATTGAGTGGTAATAACTTTGGGGAAAATATTTGTTAATGTATGCTATGGAATGATTGTTACTTCAAGACAAAATGTTATTTCGACTGTTGATTTCATTCGTTTGTAATTTTGAGAGAAAGACGTAAGTTGCTAACTTAAGCTACCTTAACTTGGCCAAATTGTGTAGGGATCTTTGCCACCCTCCGTTACTAATTTTAATTACAAATATCAACAATTTTTTTGTTTTGTGATTTTTTAGCTTAATCTGCAGTCGAATTTTAAGTTTTTGTACTTACTTTTTTTTCTATTGCCTTATTTTTAATTCAATTTCTCCTTAATTAACTTTATCATTTCATTTCATATTTTAATATGAGGATTCGTTGAATAGAACAATTTAAGGAAAAAAAAAAACATATTGAAAGTAACATACAAACATTTCTTCAAACTAAAATGTTTTCTTCCAACTAAAGTTCAACAAAAGTAATCTCAACGATTAGGGGACCGAAACATCGCTAAATTTGTATCCCTTCTTATTAGCATCATCGCTTACAAAGAAATAAGTCTATCTCCCTAGCTGCCTTGTTAACCCGCTAACTTTGCTAAAACAACAAAAGACTTGTTTTATTAACAGTATAACAAACTTTTTGGACGGATTTCAAGGTATTATGTAGTCTACAATCAATCATTTGGAGCAAAATAAAATAAGAATCCTGTTATTAAATTAGTTAAGATATTGTTTTTGTCAAAGAATAATATTAGCAGATGAGTTATAATATACTGCTAAATGGCTATGTTTAATTTTTACTTGAACGGTCAAAGATAAGTTACATCTGGCCTAATTTTACAGACTTTAATATTAAAAGTGGTACAATAGTAAGCCGCAAATGTAACGGAGGTCCTGGGTTCAGTTCGAGAAGAAACTTATACACGTTCGCTATGATTACCTATGTATGTCCACTTTGATATTCATATGTTCACTCCAGACTTCCGATGTGTGGTCTTCTTAAAATAAATAATCAACGAATGCAGAGCATTAAAAAAACCGACTTTACGTCAAAACTTTGGCTGAGTTGAGAATGTCGCTTGAGAGTCGCTTGGTGGTAGGATCCCTTCTGGGTCCGACTGGCTAGCGACCACCCTTTATACAAAGTCTGCCGCCAAATGTTACCGCTCCGGCGGTAATGTGTTCCGGCAATATTGTATAAAGAGCCAGTTCCTTCCTAAACCCGTGTGCTTTCATCTTCGACCTCATCGTCACTTACCATCAGGTGAGATTGAGGTCAAACGCGGGTTTAGTCACTTATAAAAAAAAAAAAAAAATGTCATCAACGTAAACATTCTCCTAAATCATACATATTTTTTCAGAAGTTAGAAATTTTCAATGAAGTTCTCAACCAACTATGAGGTATCTTCTATCATATGAAACAACAATTTTCAAAATCAATTCATAATTGTCCGAAATATCGTGTAACTTAGACACAAAAAAAAACATACAGACGAATTGAGAACCTCCTCCTTTTTTGAAAGTCGGTTGAAAATATTGGCAAAAATAGTCGATATTGCAGGTGCGTGCAGCGCGGTCAGTGCAATGATGGATGACCGCTAATCATTAATTTCTAACGACGACTTTCACGCTTCGGAGGGCACGTTAAGCAGTCGGTCCCGGGTGCTGTATACTTGTATACAGTAGTCGTTAGGGTTTGTCAGAAGCCATTTAGAGGCCCTGAACTGACATACAGCAACTAGCATTAGACCAACTTGGTGATTTACAGCCCACATCTCCACTTCACCCAGGGGGGAGACAATTATATTTCTGCAGTGGGCTCATTAGTTGTGATGATGAATCAATAGTGAAAACCTAAGACAGTTTCCTTTTATAAAGGTAAATTCGTAAAATGCCTATCTTATAAGATATTATATTTGATTATAATCCTTCGTCTAAGCCGTGAGGATATTGAAGTTAATTTCGCGGTTTGTTTACTCTGAGTTTTGACAGGCCTATGAGCTACGCGCCTGAAGACAACTTTCCATTGATAAGCTGATTGACATAAATCTTTAAGTTAATGATAGGCAATTAAAAACGGAACTTATTTCTGTCAGAACAAGCCTTTTCAGATTTAATCGTCCATGAATTGTTTTTTTAATTCTAATAAATGCAACACCCGAAGTACAAAATGCCTTTGCTCCATCGCCTCTCGTCCGGCAGACTTTAACAGTAAAAATATACTGAAACTGCCATCAAAATGGCAAAATTGTAAAGATGAATTTGGCCAGTACTATAATTCGGTGAATTAAAAAATATATAAGTACATTTTAAAATTTTCATAAAATTTTCCAATATCATTGTTCAATATCATAATATTATAATCGAATACGGTAGTATAATATAAAATATCCTAATGTTCCTTAAGTATTTGATTTCGAAGGACCTTAAAATAAATGAAATCCCCAAACAATCACACCAACTACATGGCCCCAAAGTAAGCATAGCTTGTGTTATGGGATCCCATGTAGCGAACTAGGGGGGAACCTAGAATATAAATACATAAATAGATAAACACCCAGACACGGAACATTTTTTTTTTCTTATTCCGTGCGGGAATCGAACCCGCAACCACTAGCGTCTGAGGCAGACAGGTTTGCCCCATCGACAAAGTGGTCGTCGTTAATAATGATAATAAAATTTTTGACTCTTGGTTCTATTTAACATTGAATGAATATTTGAAACAAGCCACGAGTACAGCTTGTATGAAATAACAAAGCACAGATTAAAAAAAAGCCAAAATAAAACTTAATTAAAGCATATACAAATTTTTCCTACAAACAGTTTCATAAGCTTAATTTCTGCTTCACAGTTACTACTTAACGCGTTTTGAAAAAAGTTTTGTTATTTAACTTCGTCACACGAGAGTAAACGAGCTAAAGTTTTAGTTATAAGCTTTTAAATGTTTTGCGCAGTTTTGAACCTACTTTATAACGAAATTAAACATTGTATGATTGCCATTCTAAATGTGCTAACATATGCTCATTTGTGGTACTGAATGTATTATGAAGTTAGTGATATTCAATTGTGAATTAGGTACTGTAATAAGATAGGTAGTAAGACTGTTTTAACAATTTATGTAAATAAAAATAAAATGGTTATTCACCAAACTTTTTATGAAACTTTTAAGGAATCTTCTGATTTTTTCTAGAATGTACTTTTAGCTGATCACTCATTCATTTATAAAGTTTACACGCTTATAGTTATTATTCTTATTATTAGATGGAGCTACGTTAGCAATATAACGTAAAAACAAAAATGTGTTAAGTAATTTCGAGGCGTACCGCCAGGCCCCGGTAGCTCAGTGGGAGAGCACTCGTCCGGCAAACGAGAGGTCCCAGGTTCGAGTCCTGGTCGGGTGAATTTTATTTAACACATTTTTTCACTTATTTATCTAAAATAATAAACAAAAATCCATTTTGTCTTAGGGAGTTACAGCACCAATCAATCGATCGACTATTCCATTCGTCCGTTGGTCGCCGTCGATCGATTGTGTGATATCACCCTTATGCAGCTTTTTTCGTTCACTGGTCAATTTTAAATTATCATTAGTGAAAAAAGTTTTTTATGAAATATGTTTTTTGTGACTTAGCTGTATGAAAATTAATTTAAATGGCGAAAACAAAATTGCGAGTACAAAAGTAATGAGTAGCAAAAACTTCAGACTATATCAGCGCAAGTAGCATACATACTGACAAAGTCACAACAAAAACGCAAAACAAACATTTGTCCATTTGTTGAACAGAAGTTAATTCTTCTTGTTCAAATAAAAGTCAACGCCAAATCGGAAATACACACCGGAACTTCCGTGTATCTACAAGTTTATATAAAAGCATTTTGTGATAAAAATTTTAATCTTTCCCTGGAATCAATGGAACGTCGTAATCTAAAAATTTTATTTCTTCTTATAGCAGTTTGTTAAGGCGAATTTAATTCATCAACTAGCTAACAATAAACTTTGCCGATAATAATTTTGAATAACAAGACCATGAACCTTATAGTGGGATGAATGATGAATAAGTTATTTTTATGAAAAAAGTCGATTTTAGCGATAATACACCCTATGTGTTTGACATAAGAGCAATGCACGGAACATCTTTTATGAAAACGACTTTACGAATGCTATGGGTCTGTGACACGTTGAGGCGACTATGAGACTAAGTATGTAAATATTTTTCATACTTAATAATGGTCAAAAAACGTTTTCATTTTTTTTATCTGTTGTCACGTTAAACATTAAGAAAATCATTTTTCTGTTACAGACTCATGTTTACCTCTGTATACAAGGTGACTGGTGACAAATTTTAGATATTGAAGAAGAGCATTCTGCACTCGATTCTGATCATAATTATATAATTATGTTGTATCAAAAAAAAAGTGAAATCGTCGTGGCGCCGTGGCTACTGTGTGTATCATACGATATCACAGATTATAAGCAACGTTTGGTGCGGTCGGAGCTGGGATGGGTGACCGCCGACCATTCATTTCTCACGACGACTTTCGTGCTTCAGAGGGCACGTTAAGCAGTCGGTCCCGGGTGCTGTATACTTGTATACAGTAGTCGTTAGGGTTTGACAGAAGCCCTGAAAATTCTGACATCCACCACCCAGCACTGGGCCAGCTTGGTGGATGATGGCCTATACCTCCTCGCCACCCAGGGGAGAGACTCATGCCCTGCAGTGGGCTCATTACAAAGAGTTGTGATGATGATGATAATAAAAGTAGGTTCTTAAGTTTTCACCAGAATTCCCTATAACTAAATAAAGAGACATTACTACACTTTCTTCGACACGCTGCCTCAGTCAACACGCACAAAGTAGTGTTCCCGCCACACGCGAACCGCCGCGCCACACGCTAAGTATATATTGTATTACGCTCATGTAACCATGCGTTTCATAAGAATTCTTTAACATTCGGTTAAGTTTACTCAGTAAATAATTAATATTTATTTTTAATTTTAGTTTTTTTTTCTCTTCATGTATGATCTCAAACTATCACGTCCTCGAATTTCGAAAGTGACCCATCAGTCACCCTGTATAAAAGATTAAGGTTCAGGCAAGTAAAAACTGTTGTTATAGGGCGAAACTTCAATGGCATTGTCTTATTAAAATTTTCTGTTTTGTCAAACTTATAAACTTTAAATCCAATTGTGATAAGCAACGGTTGAGTTTGAAAACCCAAAGTTTTAACTTAAAACGACTTTAGATTCACAAAGGCAACATTAATTGTCCATTGTCTCTACAATCCTTACAGTCCTCTACAAAATGAAAAAATAAATCCAAGTATTTTTAGTGTTTCTGAAAAATCGGTTTACTTTTTTGCATTTTTATAAATATTATAATTTATTTATATTCTACCATGTTTCATAAAAAAGCTTATTGAAAATGGCATATTAATGTATATGAAAACGTTTAAAGATAAAATTTCCTTAAAAAATCATCAAAAGAGTCCTTTATTTCCTTTTGACAATTCTATCTCGACCTGTCAATACAAGAAAATCTAAATAAACAATGAATTACACGCGTCTTTGTTTCACATTGTTTTGTTTTGTGTCGACTTTTCAATACGTTGTATTGGCAGAACTCATTAAGATTGGTTTTTGCTTCTGACAATGAAATTACTTCGCCAGTTTAGATTTTGCTTCATGCAATATGAATTTTTGATCAGGAACTAAGTTGAAGTGTTGCGCAGTCTGCCTTGTCTTTAAATAATGAAATTACAAAAGAAATAAGATTTAGACGATAAAAGAGCACGGAGCGAAATCTGTAATTGGTGTTCAAAGGACAGCTTCGAAAATTCTTCACTACAAGTGCAGGCGTTTATTATTAAAATGCTTTATTCATTAACAAGCTACGGAACAATAGATTGAATATTTTCACGTTTCTATAAATGCTTGTGCTATATTTGTTTATTTTGCGTGATTAGTTTTGCACCAACTTACTTTGCTTATTTATTTGCTATATTTTTGGGTTATTATTACAGTGATAAGCAGACAAACACCGGTTTAAAATCTTTTAAAATATATTTATCAACGCAACTGTGTCACAATTGGTAGAGTAATATTATTTAATACCTGTATTGAATCATCTGTATACACAGTGACTGGTGACAATTTCAGATACTGAAGGAGAGTACTCTGAACTCGATTCTGATCATAATCATGTAATAGAAGTAGGTATTTAATTTTTCACCAGCGGGGCTAGCATGCTACCGTCGACAACGACAAATCGGGCCGTTTATCGATAGTTTCTTAGAATATGGTATTTAGTGTATGTAAATTATTAAGATTATGACAAATTTGGTTCTGTAGTCTTAATCATGGTATCAAATCGGGTAATTCTATCTATTATGGTGCGTATATTAGCTTAAATAATAGGATGAAATAACAAAATAATATTTATCTTGTCGATTCGACTATTTATTAATGAGACCTTTTCCCGACGCGCTGCCTCAGTCAACAGGCACACAGCAGTGTTCCCGCCACTCGCACCCCACCACCAAGCACTGCATTATAGTTAAGTATATATATATATATATATATATCTCTTCATGTATGATCTCAAACTATCACGTCCTGGAATTTCAAAATTTACTCACCAGTCACCCTGTATAATTTTAGGCGCTATCTTTTGCAGAGTACTAATCTTATTTAATATGCCCAATCATCTGTATATACAAGTGTTTCGAATCATTCAACCGTTGTTATCTTCGTATTCTAGATTGTCAAAGCGATATCACTCGTAGCTTTGATACGTTAAATACTGTGGGAGTTTGTGATCGCTTTATGAAGCTTCTGCGAGCATTGACTACTGTTTATTTTGAGCGCCAAAACGCTTTGCTATCTTTTGGATAGGAATAGAAAAAGGACAGGTTATACAGAGTAATAACTGGCACTGAACTTCCAAGTCTTACTTCGACCGTACTGTGGCGATAGGGAGACACTATTTATGTCCATGTACGTTTTTGTTTGCTTTGGTTTGGGTGTATTTCTCATGTACATAACTGTTTCTGTATATCCATTTTCTAGTAGGTATCTAAATCACACATGTGTTACATTACTGTATGAATATATTTCCAACCAATATAAAAAAGTATCCATAGATTACATACTTGTAGATGCTCTAGGGTTGCAGAGCTTTTGTGGGCATTGGTGATTACTGATCATTGGTAACCCAAAGGCTAATTTACTTCAAATAACATAAAAAATATAATAATAATACCATAAACATCAGACTAAAGTTCACATAATTATTGGGAGAGCACAATTGTCAATGTCTACACGTTTCGGTGTACATGTACTTATTTCCTGCCAGCTTTAAACATTTAAAGTCATGCTTCAGTAACTGTTCAGTTAAACTTAACTTGGTATTGTTTTCTTTGAATATACAGTTTCTTAATTGAGTAAATTACTTGAAATTAAATTTAAACACTAAGAATAAAATTAAGAAATATTAAGTTATTATTTTAATTATTATCACAAAGTGTTATTACTATTTTGACCACCCTAGATCAAATGTCTTTAATGTAATTATAAATTTCAGTTAAAATGAAACTTGGCTTCTCAATAACATTATAAGATAAATTCGCTCCGACTGGGATTCGAACCAAGTCTATCGCTAGCTGGAGGGGTACCCTAACATTTTTTTTAGAATATATTTAATAAACTGAAATTCATTAAATATTTCATAAATACTGGAAATGAAAGTAAATTAAACTTGAAAGTTATCAAATACACGAAATTATACTATATTCGAACTAGATATATAGGTTCCTCTTCAAATAGACTTAGAAGGAAACAAAAGGATCATCACACTAATAGAGTGTATTCTGTACATCTGAATGAACGAATGATGGTTTGATTAAAGGATACATTGCTAGAACAAGCGCTTTGATTGGTTATAAATGAATGAATTAATATGTACATGTATGCTTAGTTGTCGCGAGCTTCATGATCTGGTTGAAATCCTTAGTAAACTAGTAAAAAACAGTATTTTATTATATGATAGGTATACTTTTGTCAAATTTTTCACCTTAAAACTACTTATTTCAACGTTAATTTATTTTTACGGAATTAAAGCTAAAAACTCTTTATTAGTAAAGGTAAATTCGCAAAAATATTTCATGCAGATCAAACTCTTTTAAAACCAAACTAACGAGACAATTTAAATTTAAACCGGTCATTAAAAGTACATTCCACGTCTCTACAACAGATGCAAACTATTTGCATGTACATTTGCCCCTTATGCTTAGAAACACAATTCACTTTGGACTCTTCAATGTGGTTAACTTACGCCAGCCAATTTACTCCTCAGAGTACTTCTAACGAACAAAAGAACCTTCTCAAACCACAGGCAGTATCCCAATTTGAATGAGAAATAAAAGGCTTACTTTACACAAATTTGGAGCAATTTATTAAAACATTATAATGATTATTATGAAAAGCGCTTGGAATTACAATGGTAAATTTGGGAGTCTTCACCTCTTGAAATGTAATGTTAAGGTATTTTGGTAATATGCGGTGCTTTGTTGTTATTACCAAATTACAAAAAAAAAAATGTTAAATTATTTTTAGTCTGAAAATAAGGCTGCAAAAGCACTAAAAATAACCTCTTTTATAGTATTTCTAAACCTTTTTACTGCTTTATCTTACCTCAGCGGATAAATTGAATTTTGTTCTACATTTTAAATTTAAAAGTTTCCTTTATTTAAGTAAGAGGGCTTTCTTCCATTGTTTTCCCACTTTGTGGAAGCAGTCGGCTTGTTAAGTAGTTCCTCGACCCTTAAACCTTAAGAACATAAAGTATTGCAAGTGAAATCACTCTTGCGTCTGACTTTACTTTTATTTATTAAATGAATCTTTGTACCTAATTAGTTAGTTTTAAAACAGTACTTAAAATAATTTTCTACAATTCGACTTTGTCGTCTAAATAAAGGCACATTATATTTTAAAACAACGTCCTCCAGTCGAAGAAGATAAAGTAATAACTTATTGTGAACTGGAGTTTATTGAATACTTCAATTTGTGTTTAAGAAAAATCCAATTAATTGGAAACTTGTTAATTCTATTATTGATTAGATGAGATAAATATTTGAGTTGGAATCTTATTTTTTAACCCAATAAGTCAGGTTAAACAACCTAAGCTCTGATTGAAAAATCTGATAAATGAAATACAAATGATACATTACTCTAAATATAAATAATTCAACAGCAACCTTACAGATTCTCAGCCAAATGCATTCAATGTAACATAACTTTTCAATTTCAAAGTAAATCCATATCTTTGACATCGGTATTCTTGCAAGCGTCCGCATATTTCAAGAAAACGTCAACATTTCGATGTTATGTCGAGTTGGTGGCACAATAAACGTCATGAATTGCAGATGCAGGAGTCAGCAGCCATAATGCATTTTGAAGAAACCGACTTTGCTCTCAGTGCCCGATCGCCGTGGGCTATGCAAGAAATATGATACGTCTCGACCCCCCGCGGCTTGCCTCGGTTGCCTTTTAGCCCGCTTCGACCCGAACGGAATGTATTTTAACCAATTTGAATTTCATTTTTTACCCATAAATATGGATTTTCTGAATAATAAAATATTGTCACAAGAATATTTAAAGTCCTTCGAATTTCCTCAATTCTTTATTGCCTTTTCAATAAATTGCTTTACTTTTCTTATGAATCACATTGGTCAAAAACGTTTTCACGTTTTCGTTTTTTTCGGCTCTTTCATGTTTCTAATGTTAGTGTTGTAAATTATTTCTTCCATTTAGCGCACTTACCCCAAAAATAGTAAAACTTTGAGTGGATACCTATTTTAACAAAATAGCAGTCACTTTTAGCGGTTCGTGTGTTTTGTTTGAGGTCCTAAATAAACTGGAACGATTTGGTTTCGGTGGACAAAAACACTTGTACTATTTATTATTCGGCGTCCGTGTGTTTGTGCACCTGCCCACGTTTTGGCAATTTTCAAACAAACTTGTTTTGTTAATACGAAGCTCCAGCGAGTTTGGACTAAATAATTAAAATATGTTAGGTTTATTACTGCTATCTTATTTTATGAATATTAAATATTATACAGATATTTGTTTGATCCACGATAAACCAGATTAGAATATATTTATTATTAATATTTTTCATGCTGGACTGGGAGCGAAAGAAAAACATAGAATGTACCAGCTGCTTTTCTTCCCGGGTATACTGTGGTTTTATTGACAATTTTGTGAGCGATGGGCTGATCCCCTGTCACTGCAATGTCTATCCATCGGTATAATACCTCCTACGTCAAACGTGACATAAGATGGTCGTTTGACCTCTGGTGTTCTGACCTAGTTGTAGAAAACCCGTTAGCTACCGTTATTTAACCAAAATTATGGTTAGCTACCGATAAAATGCCGTTATTAACGGTTAAATATCCGACTGCGAAAGAGGGTAACGTTTTTCTTTCTTTTCTTGTATAGTCAACCTCCTTGCTGAAAAAAAAGATCGATACCCGAAACAGGTTTTAAAATTCATTTAATTTGTAGGTGATATAATAATTTTTAAAGCGACATATACCATACATAGCTTAATTCTTTAATTGTAATGTATAAGTAATTTAATATAAACCTAAATAATTTAAGTAAATAGGTATCTAGTTATTGACTTGACATTGTCGCTTCGTTTGAACAGTGTGGCATCGTCGCCATTTAGGTATAAGCCGCGCAGATAGAGAAAAAAGCTGTAAATGGCGACCGATGTCATATGCCGATGTGTCAGATATTTAGTGTGGCAGTTACAGTCAAACGTATTATAATTGTTGTTGCGGAGCTCGAATTGATAAACTAAATATGCCGCGCTGACAGCGACAACGAAAAAGGATAAAGTTTTTCTTTCTTTTCTTGTTAACCGACTTAAAAAATGAGGTTATTGATTCCACCCGTATTTATGTAATATTTCCAGAATTGCCCAGTTTTCGTATATGTTAGTCTAATAAACATCTGAATGAATAAATGTGGCAAATTTCAATAGTGTATGTATGTTTTTATGTATGTATTCGCATATCTCCGGAACTTCTTACACGTTCGATTTAAGTAATTCTTTTTTTGTTGTACTAAGTATTGTTCAACTTAGGGTATATCATAATCTCATCAAGATCGGTTCAGTACTTCTTGAGATAGGGAATTTCAACCGACTTTTTTTTGCCAGTCGAAGCTGGCATCATTGCGCAACTTGCGATTCACATTTCAATCCGTTAGCGACATCTCGGGGTGGTATTTAACCGTAATAAGCATATAATGCGGTTAATTAACCGTTAATAACGAAAAATTAATATTTAACCGCGTGGTTAAAATCGTTAATAACCAGCTTCGCATCTATCTACCCCATAATGGATGCACGCGTGAAGTTATGAATGTATATTTTTACCACTGGCGTTTGAGGCGAGTGGTCTTATGACACATTGGTGATAAATTGAAAGTCTGTAATAATATAAAACTGTGATTTTTATTTGTTATAATATTATGTTAAAACTACTAATCCGATAATCATGAAATCATACACAAATTCTTAGGAGACCGAAAAAGAACATAGGTTTTTTTTCCCCTTTTTTTTTGTTATATTTTCTTGATGATTTATGTTTTTTTTTATTATTATTTTAATTTGACGTTTCGGTGTCTTTGCAGCCTCCGTAACAACAACTGACTCTAAATCCGGTTTTATTATTTTACTAAAGATTGTGTAATTTAGTCCAGATTACCATTCAAAATCTATAGCAAGTTTTAGCTCGATTTACAAAAAAACATCAATGGATATCAGCTTTTTATGAAAGGGTGGTTCTAGCACCTAGAAACGATAGTGTTAACACAATAAAATCAGAAATATTGAGTGAGGTAGCAGGAAATACGACAGATAACGTAGACTCTAAGCTCACGTAAGCAGTCAGGTGTTTCCTCACATAAGCTCCAATTAAAATGAGCGTCTCAGTCATGCTCATGCGAAATTTAGATGCTCCTCGATTATGTAACGGAATAAGGCTTCGAGTCACACAACTTGGACGTAATTAGGGCCACTATTTTAAGCAGCGTAGGAAAGGATAAAAATGTGATGATGCCACGACTACCACATCTATTTTAAATTCCAGTTCAAAAGGCTTCTATTTCCTATAAAGCTTAGCTTCGCTATGACAATTCATAAAGCGTAAGGGCAAATATAAAAAGGAAGCGGAGGTGAACTAAGAAATACAATGCTTCTGTCGTGGTTAATTGTATGTGGTATGTTTACGCATGTAGAATGCCGAGAGACTTCAAATTTTAGCCTCAATTGGAAAGCCTTATAATATCATCTTAGTGGTGTAGTGCTCCATTTTGAGTAGGTAATAATCTGCAAACAGATCAAAAGAAAAATATCATTTCATTTGGAAGATAAATCACACTTTTATGTTTTCTCCACTTTAGAATTAAATTTACTTATACGCCGATAGGGTCCATCAATAATCAGCGGTCCGCTTCTATTAAGGTTAGCTTAAAGTTACAGTATGTCACGTCTAACACTTTGTTTGAGGTAAGTGTCAATTCTGGTTCCACTTAGTATCTTTTAATTTGAACTGGTAACTTATTTCTCGTTTCACCAAAAATATGTCATGCGTGACGTTTATTTCCATTGTCGCGGGTGAATCTAGGAAATATTTAAATATTTTAACATAATGTGTTTCTTACCATTATCACACCAAAATAATTTATTGAACTGGTAATTTCAGAAACATACATTCTCTACGAAGAGCTTTTATTAGTATCGGGAAATTGCAGGATATATGAGCGAAATATTACTTTGCAGTATAACAAGCACAAAAGTTTAGTCATCATCATCATCATCACAACTCCGTGTATGAGCCCACTGCAGGGCTATGAGTATCTCCTCTGTGACAAGGTGGTTTTAGGCCGTAATCCACCAAGCTGGCCCAGTGCTGGTTGGTGGATGTCAGATATTTCAGAGTGCCGAAATGGCTTCTGACAAACCCTAACGACTACTGTATACAAGTATACAGCACCCGGGACCGACTGCTTAGCGTGCCCTCCGAAGCACGGAAGTCGTCGTGAGAAATTAATGTTCGGCGGTCACCCATCCTAATACAGGCCGCACCGAGCGCGCTTGACCTGCGATATCGTTTGATATGCACAGTAACCACGGCGCCACGACGACTTCAAAAGTTTAGTCCTTTTTATTAAACATTAAATCATAATTAATTCGCAAACCTAAAGATGTAGTCGGAAGAAACAGTTTACAAGTTTTAAATGCTAAAGGCCATTAGTGTAAGTAGTTTTACATGCTTTTGCTAATTAATCAATGTTCCTAATTTGATTATGTAAGCGTTATGTGAAAAAGTTTACTATAAGATATCCGGATGCAAGAAGATGGGATTCCCTAGCTGTAAATTGTTATTGCGTATCTTAAAAAGATGATTGCTGTTGAGTTTCTTGCCCCTTCTTCTCAACAGATCGACTTTCCGAAGTGGTGGTAGATTCAATTCAATTTGTAAATTGTTTGACTTATTTCAAATGTATTTAAAAACTTACGAAATAAAGAATATTTTAACTTTAACTTTGATTTTTTTTTGTCATTCGGTAAACAAAGTCCGGCCAAAGTATAAGGGTTCGTCAGAATCCTGATAATTCTGACATTCGCAATCCAGCACTGGGTTAGCTTGATGGTGATTTAAACTTTATCGTCACCCAGTGGAAACAGTCCTGACCTTAAACTCTGCGTTTCTCAATATTATAAAAAATGGTATACCAATGTTCAAAAAGCAGACAAAATTAGAAAATTGAAATTCAATATAAAATAAAATCACTTAAAATAAGAAGTGCTTTCTTAATTTCCTTAAAATAACATCGCTCTGCAATATCAAACAGTGAACGCCTATTAAATTTTCCAAATCACTTGTGTAAGCGACTGTCTTCAACTTTCGACATTGCTGTAAGCTTCTCGTTATACAGGCTGCGAGAGAAAATTAACCGATTTCAAGGTTTATACAGGGTGTTTCGACACACGAAATGGAACACAAAGCCTTCGTAGTCAGTTTTTATTGTCTGTTTTATAGGCGTCGTCACTTTATTTTAGGAGTAAGTCAAAGAGGTGTTACCCCTTTCTGTACAAGATTATCAAAAGGATTCCGCGCTCGGTTTAACAACACTAATAAAACTCAGTCCGTGAATAGATTTAAAGAACATGGTTTGAAATTTAAGGGATTGTTACGCAACAGTTTTCATGCGCTGGTAATATCTGAAATAAAACAATATACTTCAAGTTAAGTTCTAGCAAAATTGGGTACCTATATCAATATTTTACTGTACTTCATGTATATTTAATATTCCCTTCATCCATATTGCTACACCTATAAGTTTTCAATTGAAAGTTTCTTTACAAAAAAAAAAATCATTATAAATGTCACTTGTAAACTTAAACACTTGGGCAAACTTAAACTATTAAAGAAAAGTATCTTATTATACTTGAAAGAAAGTTAACGTCCTTTTGACAAAATTTTACACGAGTCAACTACGAAACGTTTTCAAAAGGCTGTATTTTCATACGATAGAAATTTCCAAACTGCCTGCCGCTTAAATTGTGCCGTGAATCGGAACGATTATGATATAGCTAATTAAAGGGAATTCGCTTTATTTAAATAAACTTGTAGAATATTTTAGGGCTTAAGTAAATTTTAGTTTAGGGTTTTGGCATATCTCCTTTTAGAGGAAATAATAAAAACTTGTCCAAGAACCAACGCGCTTTTGACACTTATTTTAATACTACTTATTTAATTAATGAACACTTCTAAGTGTTGATATTAATCTTAAAAGGTATAAAACAATTAATAAATGGACACTTTTAAGCGTTGATATTAATCTTAAAAGGTATACAACAATTATTATTATTATTGCCCAAATGACAGAGTACTGTTCCTGTTTTTGTATGACGGACTTATAATTTCGTAAAAGAAAATATGAATAGTGATGTAGGTATCTCTTACTGTAAAGGTAAAAAATGTTTGGTGCTTGGTGTAAAATTATTGATCTATTTCTAAGCAAAAAGTAAAATATCAGTTGCTTGGTTTGGCGCTTAGATTTTATAAATTAAGACCCTGTTCAAGCAACGGATATCTAAAGCTCGAAATTGCGGACACATTAGTAGTTCACAAGTTAAGTAGATACTTTACGGATTTAATATTATTTATTTTTAAGTACTTAAATGTAGTTATGAACCTTAAAAATGAAAAATGTACTTTTAACTATATCATTCCGTAATTTTTTATGGCAATAAAATCTGCTATACTCTCATTTTTTTAAAGTCATTCTTCTGCAAGCCGCACATCAAAGCTTTTAGCCCTACAGTGGAAACATTAGATTTAAACTGTATCTACATTGTGTTCAAAAATGGGAAATATTTAAAGTCGCCGCCGGACGCTCATACAGCCTGGGGGATCATGGCCATAATAATACGTGCCCGTTTCCTTTGCGTGACCGATTTGTAAAGGGTTATATAATCATATTTATGTACCTTTATAAAGCAGTGTTTTGTTAGGGGATTAAGTAAACAATGTAAAATATCGTTTCTCTTTTTGCTACTGTATTAACAAAGGTCCTTTTATGTATTTTTTGAATTGGTATGATCAATATGGGTGAATATGGCAAATCATCATCATCATAATCATCACAACTCCGTGTAATGGGCCCACTGCATGAGTCTCTGCATGAGTCTCTCCTCTGGGTGACGAGGAGGTTTAGGCCATAATCCACCGAGCTGGCCCAGTGCTGGGTGGTGGATGTCAGAATTTTCAGGGTGCCGATATGGCTTCTGACAAACCCTAACGACTACTGTATACAAGTATACAGCACCCGGTACCGACAGCTTAACGTGCCCTCCGAAGCACGGAAGTCGCCGTGAGAAACGAATGGTCGGCGGTCACCCATCCAAGTACCGACCGCGCCGAATGTTGCTTAACCTGTGATATCGTAAGATACACACAGTAACCACGGCGCCACGACGACTTCATATGGCAAATATGGGTATTCATTCATTAAGTTTGTCGAGACCAAAGATGTAAATCGCGAGATTATGGGAATCCTAAAGGCCTATAATTACATCATTAAACAAGCCTTATAATATTTCATTTCTGTTCCAAACCTAACTTCACCTCTTTATTTTAATCTTTTGTGTGGTTCAATCGAAACGCACCCTTAATTATTAAAAAATATATCAATATTATTAGACGAGGACTAATACGTATTATAAGAAGTCGTCGTGGCGCCGTGGTTACTGTGTGTATCATACGATACCACAGATTAAGCAACGTTTGGTGCGGTCGGTGCTTGGATGGGTGACCGCCGACCATTCATTTCTCACGACGACTTCCGTGCTTCGGAGGGCACGTTAAGCGTCGGTCCCGGGTGCTGTATACTTGTATACAGTAGTCGTTAGGGATTGTCAGAAGCCACTTTGGCACCCTGAAAATTCTGACATCCACCACCCAGCACTGGGCCAGCTTGGTGGATTATGGCCTAAACCTCCTCGTCACCCAGAGGAGAGACTCATAGCCCTGCAGTTAGCTCATTACACGGAGTTGTGATGATGATGATGAATACGTATTACCACTTCAATAAATAGATCATACCTTTATTCTCTGCGGACGACAATACCGACAAAGAGATTAAATCTATCACGAAATTCTATTTAAATGGCGAACCGCCTTGTTAGGTTGCGATTAGTCCTGAAACAATTTCATACTGTCTCAGAGAGAATTATAATAGAATTAATTAAATTACCCAATAATCCTTTACTCAAGAATTTAATTAAGATGAAGAGTGATCTCCGAAATGATAATTTGAACATCGTGTAATTGATCCACAGTTACCTTAGAATATTGTAAAAAATGTAAAAATCCATAAAGACACATTCTTCAAAAAACAGCACACGATAAAGATGACTACAAATTTTAAATACCGGACCATATTTTATATATTTTTTTATTAATACGTACTACATTTTAGTACAACATCAAAATTGAAATAAGTTTTATTAGTTTCTATATTTTTATAATTTCTAAGCGCATTTTACGGTTCCTATTGTATTCGTGTCTACAAGATTTGGAATGAACTGCCAACGCTTTTTTCCTGACTAGTATTAGTCCTGATATTTTTAAGCATCGAGTGAATAGGTTTCTCGTGGATGGAGACGTGTCACCTAGACTTCATGATCACTTTAGACGACCACTTTGGCGATGTTTTAAACCTGTCTGCTCAGACGCCAGTGGTTGCGGGTCCGATTCCCGCACGGAACAAGAAAAAAAATGTTCCGTGTCTGGGTGTTTATCTATTAATGTATTTATATTCTAGGTTCCCCCTAGTTCGCTACATGGTATCTCATAACACAAACTGTGCTTTTTTTGGGGCCAAATAGTTGGTGTGATTGTCTGTGGATTTTATTTATTTATTATGTACTTACTATTAGATGTCATAAAAGACAAACGTCCCATCTTTACATTATAAAAAAAAATATGTCTGTGTAATACAGATGATGATAGCGTGTGTTAGATCATGCTAATCTGTGTAACTACTATTCGGCTTTGAAAGGTTAAGAGCTACTTTTTCAATAAAATGTCCCGTTTCTTAACGAGACGTAGTAGCTCAAATTCTTTCGGCATGTAACTAATTTTACGGAATTTTACTCATAGTTGTATCGATGATCACTCTTATCTAGCGAAACAGTAACATTTGTCCACATTCATCGGATTTTTTTATATAGCTGGTTCTTTTATAGATAAATAAATGAAAAGTAAAAAACCTTTTTAAAAACAAGCTTTTATTTAAATGCGCTGAAAAGAAAATAATAAACTTTCACGCTAAAACTTTTGCTGTCCACTTATAACGCCATTTTACATTTGACACAATTTACGTGAAATTAAAGTTTGTCGTGAGATTTGCTTTTGTAGTGTTTTATTAAACATGTTTTAACAATTTGATGTATTTATATTTCAATTCTTTATGAATCTCAGTAAATACGAGCACGATTTTTTACATTAAATTTATTTTTTACTTTTTAGTTATCTCGACACGTGTCTAATGGTGGCTTCTCACTGCGCGTGTCAGCCCGCGCCGCGCCGCGCCCCACGCAGTGAGAAGCCACCATAAGTCTGTTCATCTCATTCAGTGCATCATTGGAGCAAGGTCGTTTGACGGTCAATTTTGAACAGTCTAACTCTTTAATAAGGAGACCATCTAGTCAATCTTTGTTTAGTTGTCTCATCAAAATAGTGAAATTTTCTGATTGAAGATAAATCTCGCACACCTACTGTTTGGGCCGTTTTGTTTTCCTTTTCATAGCTCTGAAGGATACTCTGATTCTTTGTGGAGGCACACGCTGCGTTCAACGAAACGTATATTTTGTATTGACGCAAATCGAGACAGCGCAGTGACACTGACACTTCGTGCATTGTAAAAAGTTCGAGCGCGCGTGCTGCTATAAGAAGTGATTTAGTTTATTAGTAATCTCTTAAGAATATAAAGTTCCGCAATTCTACAGTCCACACACGCGACGTAATTGTGTGATTAGCCAGCCTGGAGTACGTCACCGGGGCCCCGGAAACGAGGAGAAGCAGATCTACAACCAAGTAAGTGCTTCCACGTGTATGGTGAAGGGTTGATTTCGGGGTTGTGCTGGGGATGACGAAACGGCCTATTACAGGATAAATGATTACCATCTCGTAATCACTCAAATACGGACTTCCTCCTCTCGTATTACCCGCCCGCTTAAAAGCCTGGAGAAGCCAGGCTTAGTATGCCCATCTACGTGGCGCGTACACCCTTGTGATGGTCCTTCGACCCTAGGATAGGATTAGCCTATGAGATATCTAGATCACCTATATTTATTTGTTAATTTACGCTAGGACTTGCCATCGTGGTCGAGTACCTATATTTCGCTGTGAAAGTAAGATATAACCTACTTCACATTATAATTTCGTATTATCCATCTAGTATTTACGCTTATAAAAACATATAAAATTTCGCATTACAATTGTCTAAAACTAACTAGTACGGTTATAAAGGTCTACCAAGGTGACTTTACCGCGTAACCTATACAATTATAAAACTAAATCACTTTTTTCGATCGTTTTCTCGTTTGTTTTGCGTATATTAACGCTATTAGATTCATTATCAATCTAATAATAGTGATAAAATCTCATCTTTACACTATATTAATACGTAAAATCGCATGGTAGTTCCGTGTTCCATATTTCATAGAACGAACATAACCATTTAATTTTGTCGAATTGTACCTATTGTTTCAATAACGCACGCTCGCAGCACAGATATTTTTGGTTTCGCTTGCCGCGCTCATCTTATTTAATTCCACCCACATTTGCTTAATATTATTTGATATATTGTTCAAAGTACTTTAAGTAAATAAGTTATATTATTTACGTCTTAAATATGTCGAAATCAGTTCAAACTAGAAGTAAAGGTGAAACTTGCGAAATTGTTTCCCCGCAAATAAAATTATTAGAAGCTCGCATTCAAATATTTTTCGCTAGGTTGCAGAGTATTTATGATTCATCGCAAGAAATTTCGACAGTCGCATTACGTAAACTTTTTATAGATTCATCTACATGCATTGAACAATTACGCACGGATTTTATGAAGTCCATGGATGATTTAAACTTGGCAAAATTGGAGTTAGATCCAAATTATGTGCCGGACTATAATTCTTTTATTTCTTTTGACGAAATGTATTGTTCTATATCAAACACATTAAAAGATTTAAAGATTAACGTTCCCGAACAATCAACTTCGCAAAGACCTAAATTAAAACTTCCTCCTATCAATTTACAAACTTTCGATGGTGAATTTAAGTCATGGCCTTCGTTCTTCGAGTGTTTTAATAACGCAGTTCACAATAACACAGGGTTAAATAATTCTGAAAAGGTATTTTATTTGTGTGGTATTCTTTCGAAAAACGCTTTATCTACAATTGCTGGTATTCCGCCGACCGGAGATAATTATGATCTTATTTATAAGACATTAGTAAACAAGTACCAAGATCGCAGAACATTAGGTATTTCCTATTTACAGCAAATCCTGAATATTAAACCTTTAACGGTACAGTCAGCTGATGGCTTAAATAATTTTCTCGATAAATTTACAACTTCGGTATCCGCTTTTGAACAATTAAAAATTGCACATGAAAAGGATTTTATTTTTTTGTTTTTAGCATTACAAAAGATAGATCGCGAGACCGCTCGTATGTTTGAGAATTCTGTTCGCTCCGAACAAATACCGACATACGATAGTTTTGTTAAATTTTTACGTGAACAAACTAAGATTCTTGAACGCACTAATACTCACATTTTGATGAACGCCCCCACAAATAAAGTTACCTATTCAACTCAAATTAATAAATCGTTTAAACCTCCAATACCTAAGAATACAAAATCGTTCGTAACTGCGCAAACTAATAACCTATGTATTTTGTGTAACAAACCCGGACACGAACAATTTTACCGTTGTCCTAAGTTTTTAAAATTAACACCTAAGGATCGTTATTCGGTTATAAAAACTAAAGGTGGCTGTTTTACTTGTTTAAGCTTTTATCATCGGACATTCAATTGCAATTCAAATAAAATTTGTAATATTTGTGGTACCAAGACTCATCATACGCTACTTCATTTCCCGCGCCCGTCAGATAATGCTTCGCGATCGGGATTCGAACCTCAGACTCGCGCGCCTGCCCCGCGTTGCATACCGGCCGCCGCGCACGCTGCGTCGTCATCGAGTGACGTCACGCCACCGCCGCCGCACACTAGTGTTGTGCCGTCTAGTGATGTGCACCATAACTCGACACTTTGCTCGCATACTTCGCTTACGGTTACTATACCGAATGCTACCACGGTGTTATTAGCAACCGCGCGTGTTATTATTAAGAGCGCTCAAGGCAAGGAAATTTTAGTTCGCGCTTTGATTGATAACGGGTCCATGAATGACTTTGTTACTTCTCAGCTGTGTAAACGTTTGTCTTTAAAAATAAATTCACTACCCGAGCAAGTAACTGTCAATGGTTTTGGTGGTTCGTCCAAGACTGTGAAGGGTATCACAGACTTAACATTTTATTCTCGTTTTAATAATAACGCTTCGTTTGACTCGCACCCACTCGTGGTGGATACCATTACGGATCGCTTACCGACATCGCCAATTGATCGGTCGATGTTAGGTTATCTCGCTCGCACGCCTCTTGCCGATGATACGTTTTCTGAACCTGGAGAGGTGGAGATGCTTATCGGCGCGCAACTGTTTCCTCGTTTACTTTTGAGGAGTCACATTCAGGGTCCACCGGGTATGCCTGAAGCGATTCAAACTAAAATCGGATTTATTTTAATGGGAACCGCGCCCATACTACACGCTCCGATTATTTGTAACGCTCGTGCGTCTTCACGTGCGATTTCGCATACTTTATGTGCCATTACGGCTCAACCGCTAGATTCTCTGCTGAGAAACTTTTGGGAGGTAGAAGAAGTTTCTACTCCACGCAACGCTTTGCTTTCAGAGGATGAGAAAAATTGTGAGTTTATTTATAAGTCGACAACTACTCGTGATCTTGATGGCTCTTTTATTCTCGCACTACCATTTAAAACTGATCCATCAGTTTTGGGTGATTCGCTCAAGGGAGCTCATAAGAGATTCCTTGCTTTAGAGAAACGTTTTACAAACGCTCCTAAATTTCGTTGCGCATATGATGCCGTCGTAGTGGACTATTGTGAGAAGGATTATTTGTCTCCAGTTATATCTGGTGACCGCACATCCGGTTACATCATACCTCACCATGGGGTTATCCGGGAAGAAAAGGTGACTACTAAGGTTAGACTCGTTCTAGACGCAAGTGCACGCACGGATACTGGTATTTCTCTTAATGAGGCGTTATATTCGGGACCGAACCTGCAATCAGATTTATTTATCGTTCTTTTAAATTTTCGGCTCTTTCCCATCGCCTTCTGCAGTGATGTAGAACAGATGTATTTAAGAATTAAGCTACTGCCTGAATTTCATAAATTTCAGCGAATTTTATATCGCTTCGATAATTCTGATCCTTTACAAATTTTTGAGTTTAAACGAGTCTGTTTTGGCTTATCTTGTAGTCCATACTTAGCTCTACGCACACTACGACATCTTGCAGAGCTTGAGCGCAGCAACTACCCGCTTGCTGCCGATGTCATTGAAAATGGTTGGTTTTTCATGGACGATGTCGTCTGCTCGGTAAATTCTTTGTCTTCTGCTAAAGAAATAGCGTCACAGCTAATTTCTATGTTCGCCGCTGGAGCTTTCAAACTCCATAAATGGTCTAGTAACTCACAGGAGTTACTTGAATCATTGCCACAAGATCATTTACATCCTCAAATTGTAAATTTCGATTCAAACTCAACGCAAAAGGTATTAGGTATTACTTGGGATCCCACCAATGATAATTTTAAATTTGCTATATCACTAAACGAAGTTTCTTGCACGAAGCGCAATATGCTTTCGGTAATTGCTAGATTGTGGGACGTTATGGGATTTGCCGCTCCACTTATTTTGTTCGCCAAGCTTCTGATTAAGGAACTTTGGTTGCTTAAGATTGATTGGGATGACCAGCCTCCTTTACACATTGTTAATCTGTGGACGAAGTTTCAAGGTGAACTTCATCTTTTATCCTCACTCACAGTACCTCGTCATATCGGTGTGGTTCAATCTCGCAGTGCTAGTCTCATGGCCTTTTCGGACGCGTCGGAAAAAGGCTATGGCGCCGTTATCTATGTACGCGTACAGCTAGAAGATGCAGTTACTGTGAGATTATTATGTGCAAAATCGAAGGTAGCTCCCGTACAAACTATAAGTCTCGCTCGCTTGGAACTCATGGCAGTTCATCTTATGTCAAAATTAATGAAAATCGTCATTTCGACTTATGCTAACCGTTTCGCATTTGACAATATTTTTGCTTTTTGTGATTCAACAATCGCTTTGAGCTGGGTTCGTTCCAGCCCACATCGGCTTAAGACTTTCGTTGCAAACAGAGTCGCAAAGATTCAAGAGAATATTGACCCCCAATATTTTTACCATATTTCTGGAGAAGATAATCCAAGTGATTGTTTGTCGCGAGGTCTTACACCGGCTCAACTGATCGCTCATCCCACGTGGATGAATGGCCCTCCATGGTCATCTCTAGAGTTTGATACTTGGCCTATCAAGAATTTTAATATTCTTAATTCGGAAGAGTTGCCAGAACTCAAAACCGTTACTTTGTCTACGACATCTCAGAATAAAGGTGAATCTTTTATCTCTAGATTGTCATCTCGCGTTTCCCGCTGGACAAAGTTACTTCGCATTGTCGTTTATGTTTTACGCTTTACCAGACGCCTCATTTCTCGTGGTGATATAAACGCTACTGACTTGAATGAAGCCGAGTCAGTAATTGTTCGCGCTATTCAGCAAGAACATTTTGATACATTTTTTAAATTTATTGAAACTGGTAAGAAATTGCCCACTTCTATTCAAAGGTTGCGGCCCTTTATATTTAAAGACCTTATTCGTGTTGGTGGGCGCTTGGAAAATAGTGATCTATCGTACGATCACAAACATCCTGTGCTACTGCCTGGTAAAAATAGAGTTGTCGATCTTATTATTGATCATGTTCATCGCACCGCTTGCCACGCAGGACCCCAACTAGTTCTCGCACTGTTAAGACATAAATATTGGATTTTAGCAGCCCGCCGCTTAGTTCGCGCAAGAGTACATGCTTGTTTTCAGTGCTTTAAGGTGCGCCCTAAGGCAAATCAACCTCCGGTAATGTCCGACCTGCCTTCGTGTAGGTTACAAATTTCGAAGCCGTTCGCACACACCGGCGTAGATCACGCGGGACCTTTGTCTATTACATTTTCTCGTCAACGTGGAATTAGAACTCATAAGGCTTATTTATGTGTTTTCGTGTGTTTGACCACTAGGGCAGTGCACATAGAAATCGCGCCTGATTTAAGCACTGACTCATTTTTAAACGCATTTAAACGTTTAATTTCCCGACGAGGTCCAGTTGAGAAGCTTTATTCGGACAACGGAACGAATTTTATAGGCGCTAAAGCGTATCTAGACGAACTTCACCAATTTTTAATTTCGGAAGCTTTCATTAATTGTTTTAAATTTGAATTATTCTCTAAACGCATCGATTGGGTTATGATACCACCCAACGCGCCCCACTTTGGTGGAGGATGGGAAGCGGCTGTTAAGTGCTTCAAAACACATTTATCACGCGTCATAGGTACACAGATTTGACCTATGAAGAGTTGCTGACCGTACTCTGCCAAATTGAAGCCATTTTAAATTCAAGGCCTTTAGGTATTTTAAGCGAAGATCCATCTGAACCGCTACCACTTACTCCGTCTCACTTTTTACATACAACACCTCTAGCCTCGCTACCTTCTGTAGACGTGCCAGAGACGAGCCAGCATTTACTTTCGCGCTATATGCTGCTGGATAGACTCGTTCACTCTTACTGGAGAAGATGGCGAGATGAGTATTTAAATACATTGCAGACTCGTGAAAAATGGAACACTGACTCACATCCGGTTCGAGTAGGTGAGATAGTTTTAATAATGAAGGATAATTCACTGCCGCTTCATTGGCCCTTAGGCATAATTAAAGAGATTTATCAAGGAACTGATGGTCGTGTTAGAGTTGCCTTGGTAAGAACTAAAAATGGTACGTTAAAACGTCCCATTATTCGACTTTGTCCGTTACCTAAATTAGAGTAGTTCTAACTACACATTTAATTTTAGTTTTTAGTTAAATAATTATTTTTTGGATACAGTGCTTAAATAATTACTATTTGCATTAGAAAATAAGTTGTTAATTTCGTTATTTATTATTACGCTCTTAAGTAAGTAACTTAAGAATTTGTCTCTCGTTATTTCAAGTTTTGAAATCGCAATGCTTTAAGGATAAGCTCTAATTGGTTCTCGTTATTTTCGCATCACTTTAGCTAGAGCTATCTTTTATTTCATGTGCTTCTACAGCTAGGTTTGAAAGGGAGCCTTTCAAGGCGGGGAGGATGTTTGGGCCGTTTTGTTTTCCTTTTCATAGCTCTGAAGGATACTCTGATTCTTTGTGGAGGCACACGCTGCGTTCAACGAAACGTATATTTTGTATTGACGCAAATCGAGACAGCGCAGTGACACTGACACTTCGTGCATTGTAAAAAGTTCGAGCGCGCGTGCTGCTATAAGAAGTGATTTAGTTTATTAGTAATCTCTTAAGAATATAAAGTTCCGCAATTCTACAGTCCACACACGCGACGTAATTGTGTGATTAGCCAGCCTGGAGTACGTCACCGGGGCCCCGGAAACGAGGAGAAGCAGATCTACAACCAAGTAAGTGCTTCCACGTGTATGGTGAAGGGTTGATTTCGGGGTTGTGCTGGGGATGACGAAACGGCCTATTACAGGATAAATGATTACCATCTCGTAATCACTCAAATACGGACTTCCTCCTCTCGTATTACCCGCCCGCTTAAAAGCCTGGAGAAGCCAGGCTTAGTATGCCCATCTACGTGGCGCGTACACCTACCTTGTCACAAAATATATTTAAGACTTTACTAGCTATGATTTTACCTGGGCAATTTTTATTCCCGCGGGAATTTCGGAATAAAAATATTACACACTAGCACTATGCCAAATTTCATTAAAATCCGTTGCGCCGTTTTGCCGTGATTGAGGAAAAAACATCCATACATCGAAACATTCACATTTATAATATAAGTAAGATGATAAGTTTCTAATTGGGACTTTTCTTCTATCCGTACTTAAGAGTTATGCATTCGTCAATAGCTCAAACGAACCTCTCTCGGTTTCAAAGATTCGTTTGCTTGAGCGGCATTCGTTTTTTTTAATTTTATTTCCGATACACCGTGCTCTCCGATACATGTGTTCTTTCTGCGATTTCACTGTTTTAAACGTTGAGTGTATATTTGGCTGTACTAATTACTCTTTTTGCTGAGTCGTTTTGTGACATCACTTTCGGTAGCCAGTTTCTCTTGCCGTTTTCATATATTTTTCCCCAGTCTTCTCTACCTTTGTGTTGAGGTTTCGGTTTTTCCCATGTTGTTCCCACAATTACTGAATAAATATTCAACTTCCCTGCCAGAGCTTCTTTAGGAAATGTGAGGGCTAATGAACAACCGGGTTTGCCCAGGTTCAACATTAAAAATACCCAAATAAATAAAATCTATCATTGATTTATTACTTCGTTTCTCCCAAATTTGATGGAATGTGTTCACGACAACCAAGATAACTAGTATGAAAATACTCGTTGAGCCGAATCAAACGAGCCTAAACTCGATGTGGTTGCCTCGTTCAATTACGTAGTTCCTATGGCCACCTTGCAACTCCATCATCAGACCCTGGTTACCATATAGTATCAAATTCCTGGTCATGACAAATTATGCGAGCTCCAATTCAATGGGTTTGCGTTGTTTTATTACGGAGTTTCTATGGCCACCTTCCAGTTCCATCACCAGACCCTGGCTTTCATATCATATGAAAATACTTGTTGAGACAAATCAAACAAGCACAAACCCGACGGCATTGCATCGTTTAATTACGGAGTTCCTACGGCCACCTTCCAGCGCCATCATCAGATCAGATATATATGTCACAATAATATTGCATTGTCATGCGATTTATACATGCATGCCAAATTTAAGCTCAATCCGAAACCGAGAACGGGATTAAATTTAACTTGTAAGATTTGATTACAGACAACGGACAGGTGAAACTCAATAAAAGCTTATAATTAATTACGGAGTTCCTTTGGTGACCTTCCGGCTCCGTCATCAGACCCTGGTTACCATCTGGCATAAGGTACTCGTCAAGATGAATTGAACGAGCCCAAACTCGTTGGGTTTCCGTCGTTTAGTTACGGAGTCAATCTGGCTACCTTTTGGCTCCATCATCAGACTCTGGTTACCATCTAGTATCAAAGTACTTATTAAGACTAATGAAACGAGCTTAAATTCAATGAGATTGCGACGTTTAGTCATGGAGTTCCTATGGCTACCTTCCGGCTCCATCGCCAGACCCTGGTTACCATCTAGTATCAAAGTACTTGTCAAGACAATTTGAATGAGAATGATATTGCATGGTCATGCGATTTATACATGCATGCCAAATTTAAGCTCAATCGGAAACCGGGAAGTAGATTAAATTTAACTCTAAGATTTGATAACAGACAGATTAAAGGACAGGTAAAACTAAATAAAACCTTATAAAATACTGGTGCTTTAATGGCACTGGTACAATCAGACAATTAAAGAAGTTTCCTCTGATTTTTGAATTGAATACAACGAAATTATTCAACTCATAAAATCTGAAACAAATACAGTTACATAAATAAATAACTTTGACATTAATACATACTCGTACATACATACATACATAACTTCACGCCTGTATCCCTTATGGGGTAGGCAGAACATCAGTGGCTATAAGACCGTCTGATGTCACGTTTGACAAATTGATGGAGAGAGGCTATTGCAGTGACAGGGGGTCAGCCTATCGCCCACAAAAATGCCAATAAAACCTCTGTCCCTTAACTGACTTTTACAGTATGCCCGGGAAGAGAAGCAGCTGGTACATTCTATGTTTTTCTTTCGCTCCTAGTCCAGCATGTTAACGTGAATAAAATTAAATATCATTTTCACATCATTAAAGGTAAATGAAAAGAAATTAAAAACCGTATTAAATTCAATACACATTAAGACTCTCCAATTTCAGTCGGAAACTGAAAACAAGGCGCACCAGTATTTTCGTGTTTCCGCAGAGTTTTAAAAGCGGATGCATTAAAACGCGGCCAACGCGGAGGCTTCTAATAATTTCAGCGTTCGCACGTCTGAAAGCCCCTCAAAGGTTTCAGATGAGGCCACGAGATTTTTACCTCTCCTTTATCTCGAAATAAAGGGGATAGTAAGTGCTATTAACTTTATCGTTCATTTCCTTACTTCGTTTAAATATAGTGATGGAATCACGTGAATAGTCCTTTTTTTAGCTAATTTTGTCACATTTTATAAAAATATAATGATGTATATAAAAATAATCATTTCACTTAAGAACACATGATAACGGAGTTCGAAAAGTGTACAACCTAATGCGACAAAATTGGATAAAACGTATCTAATTAACTTATCGTATTTTAGTAACTAATCACAAACATTATACTAAGCAATATTTATTGGTATTAGTAAAACTGTATTTCACTAAACTTCCATCACGACTTTTCTCCAAATCACACCGAAGTTGAAGCAAATGGCTATATTAATTACGTCCCGCTTTCCGAATACATTGTTAAAAAGTGACACATTTCTGACAGGTAATTATGACACCGCAATGCAAAATATGTGTATAACTCATGTATAACTAAATCAAATACATTTTTAACTGATTTTTATCATGTCACCCGTGAATAAGGTGTCTGTAAAGACAACGAAAATTCCAATTAAAATGTGTAATTAAATTGGGCAAAGAGAATTGTAATTTCAATGACTTGGCAAAACTTTCCCATATGTATGTAAGAGGTAGGGTATAAGAAAGTAGTCATCATAGCTCCCGAAGTACGGTTTGAGTGCGGTTTTCTAATTTAAAACTGTGTTCTTCGCTTTATGTGGTGTTATGCTTTATTAAAAGCTACAAAACGCTTAGCTCTCATTGGAACTGTTTCTTTGGGTTTCAGCCCTTATTGGAGCTAATCATAACACATTTCGGTTTTATTTTCTATACAACTAATTATGTTCTCGGTTTGAAGCATTTTTTTTTCATATAATTTCTGTTCTAGATAGTTTTTTCTTGATATGATTATTGCCAAAATAGGGACGACCAGCCTCTGTCTTTGCGGCATTTTGTAAATATAAAACGTGACGTAACGTAAATTTACGTATTTATCAGATGACTTAGAAGACCTAACAATTTACCAATTTTTTAAAATTTGGGTAGGAGCTGGCTAGACCCTAAACTTCATAGTATATTCATAATAATCAACGAATGCAGAGCATTAAAAAACCACTTCACGTCAAATTTGGCTGAAGTTTAAGGTCATCAAGGTAAGCGATCTCCGAATGAAATGAAAACTTTCATAAAGTACTTAATCGATTACGATGAAGTTTATATGCGACCAACTCTAAAGTGTCTTCTATCTTATGAAATAAGAAATATTAAAATCGGTTTATGAGGTAATAAATATAAAAAAAAACATGCAATCGAATTGAGAACTCCTCCTTTTTTTGAAGTCGGTTGAAAATAAACTTTGAAAATAAAGTTCGAAAATCGAAAAGAATCGAGAATTAATCAGGCTTGAAAATTTTGCACGGGATTTTTATCACTGGCCATCATGCAATCAGTATAAGTACGTTTAGTAAATAGATAATTTAATTTAATTTAATTGTAATAATTAGAATAATAAAGAATAGCTTTAAGAATAGCTTCTATGCTGGACTGGGAGCGAAAGTAAAACGTAGAATATGCCAGCTGCTGCTCTTCCCGGGCATACTGTAAAAGTCAGTTAAGGGACCGAGGTGTTATGGGAGGCTTTTTTTTGTTGGCGATAGGCTAACTCCCTGTCACTGCAATAGTCTCTCTCCACTATTATAATGCCTCCAAATTTGTCAAACGTGACATCAGATGGTTTTATTTCCTCTGGTGTTCTGCCTACCCAGTAAGGGATACAGGCGTGAAGTTATGTATGTAATTAGAATAATTTATCATTATAGCTATGAAATGCATTTTTTTATTCTACTTGATTGATTGATTTATTTTTTCTTCATTGTACACATGAGTAAGATATAATTTTAATACCAGTGTTATAGATACATAGCATAATAGGCGGCCTTATTATCATAAGACAATATCTTCAAGCGCCTTCCATGCTGGACTGGGAGCGAAAGAAAAACATAGAATGTGCCAGCTGCTTCTCTTCCTGGGCATACTGTAAAAGTCAGTTAAGGGACGGAGGTTTTTTTGACGTTTTTGTGTGTGATAGGCTGACCCCCTATTACTGCGAAAGAAAAACATACATCATTAAACATACATCATTAAACATAAAACTACATAATTATAATGCCCCCAAATTTGTCAAACGTGACATCAGATGGTTTTATAGCCTCTGTTGTTCTGCCTACCCCATTAGGGATAAAGGCGTGACGTTATGTATGTATGTATGTATGTATCTTCAAGAAACCGTTCTTTGGAGGCTTTCAAACAAGCAATCCTTTCAACTTTATAATATTGCTACTGCAAAGCCATAGATAGGCAAGTTCAAAAACTTAACACTACATATTAAACAGGGATGAAAACGACTTTTCATAATAAGGCCGCCTATGGTGCTCTGTATCTACAAAATTGATATAAAAATATACCTTATCTATGTGAATAATGAAGAATAAATAAATAAATAATGCATTCAAATAGAGTTCTATTACAGTTTCGTATATGTAATGTAAATTATATTTCGCAGCTTAATTCTTTGCGATTTATTAGGTTTACTTATTGTAGTATCGGTCCCATGTGTCAGCCTTGCACGGTTATTTTAGAGTCTTTTTATTTTTTTTTGTATTGGCAACACTGCTTCACCTCCGCCTCCTAATTAACCGGCCCTTTTGTAATCATTGTTCGTTCCCGTGCTCAAGCCTTCGCACGTGTTCCTGGCAACGCTCAAGACTTCATTGTAACGGTCATCTAGTGTTACACAAAGCTCTCAAGATGGGGAAGAAGCGCAAGAACGAAGATAAGAATGAAATAATACGAAGAAAAATAAGGAGACTCGAAAATAAGCTGAGGAAAAGAATTCGCGTTATTTCATCTGACGAAGAATCCATCGAATTTAAGTAAATTATGTAACAATGTCATTTAACATTGTTTAAAAACTTGTATTCTGCGCGTCTGTCTGCAGATATACTTACTTTATAACCCAATTTGTACTTATTTAAAGTACTCACTTGTCAAATGACACAAATTTGTACCACGCCTGAGGGTAGGTACTCACTAAAAAATATAATATAAAATAATGCTTTACTTAAGCACAACACACTTACTTTATAACCCAATTTGTACTTATTTAAAGTACTCACTTGTCAAATGACACAAATTTGTACCACGCCTGAGGGTAGGTACTCACTAAAAAATATAATATAAAATAATGCTTTACTTAAGCACAACATACTTACTTTATAACCCAATTTATACTTATTTAAAGTACTCACTTGTCAAATGACACAAATTTGTACCACGCCTGAGGGTAGGTACTCACTAAAAAATATAATATAAAATAATGCTTTACTTAAGCACAACATACATTATTTGTGCCCGGTAGCATTTATGAAATAAAACGTATTCATGATAATATCAAAAATTATACTACAAAACTAAACCTATTTTAAAAATACCCACAACAAAAATACGAACATGGTGAAGTTCTAATCATAGCATAACCGTGAATCTATCGTGGAAGTCATTCCCGAAAGTTCACCACATCACGAAGAATCGCTTGAGGAGGAGGCATGTATGAACGAGGCAGTTCCTCATACGTCGTCGTCGGCACAGAATCCAGTACCTTCGACGTCGGATCTCACAAAGGAGGTACGAGGAGACAGTGGTATTGATGTCGAAATACTGTCATTATTAGGGGAAGTTCCCCAGTCGCAAGATATTTTGGGAGATGAAATTAATAAAAACATATCCGATAGATGGCAGCTCATACTTACCAAGGGTCTCATCAAAGAAACAAAACAGTCCTTGTTACAAGAATATCGGGTACCCAAAAACTGTGAAATGCTATTAACGCCTATCCTCAACCCTGAAGTTAAAGCGGGTATTTCAGAACTGACAAGCAAAAAAGATTTTTCCTTAATGCTTAGTCAAAAACAAATCAGCATTGCTTTGGCTGCATTAGCGCAAACGACAGAGAAAGTCATTACAAAGAAATATTCATCGCAGGATATTCTAAAACCCTTAAGTGATGCAAGCAAATTGTTGTGCGATTCCTTCTACTACCTAACGAAGGCCCGAAGAAATTTAGTTATTAATACTATCAATGCAGAACTAAAAGATACCCTTCGTCAGACCACCATAGATACATTTTTATTTGGGACCGATTTACCAGAAAAGTTAAGGTCCGCAAAAACTATACAAAAAACCGGAGAATCCCTTAAGCCTTCACAACCATTTATTTCAAACAGAAACAACCAAAATTATAGGATTACTTCTCAAAATTGTTTAAACTGGAAGCCCCCGCAACGGAAGCCTGCTGCGCGGCCCGAAGCGGGGAGACCTCGCCCGGTGCAGCACTCGGGACCGCCGCCGCCGCCTCCGCCGCCGCCGCGACACACCCCGAACTACACACGCTCACGCTCGCCGCCCAAGAAATACACAAGAATTAACATCTGAGGTCAGTTATTCTGGCCGTCTAAAGCTATTTTACAAAAATTGGTTAAAAATAACTAATGATCCTATAATTTTGTCCTGGATTAAGGGATATAAAATAAAAAGCCCTTCGGAAATAGTAATCCTGACTCAAGATATAAGCCAGATAAAAAATTTAACGATTTTAAAATTTGCATAGATTACTTGATTCGAATAAAAGCCATACCTAAGTGTACATACGATAGTGAACAGTTTGTATCCGATATATTTTAGTACCTAAACCAAACGGAGACAAAAGGTTCATATTGAATTTGAAAGAATTAAACAAGTTTGTTGAAACCGTCCATTTTAAAATGGAAGGCTATAAAACTGCATCTAAATTCGTTACCGAGCGATGTTTTGTGTCAACTATTGATTTAAAAGACTTATATTTTTTTTCTACCAGTTCATAACTCGCACAAAAAGTACTTAAGATTCAAATTCAATAACAAACTATATGAATTTAATTGTCTACCTTTACAAAACTTTTAAAACCTGTTATGGAATTTTTGCGATCACATCAAAGAAATATGATATCAGTTATTTATCTCGACGATATTTTTTGCGTTGGTAAAACAAAGGCAGATTGCTATAATAACGTACTTTTTACAAAGACACTTTTAGAAAGTTTAGGCTTCTAGATTAATTGTGATAAGAGTTCTTAACAACCCTCAAACACATTTAAATTTCTAGGCTTTGTATTTGATTCCCAAATCATGGTTTTAAAATTACCTCAAACAAAGAGGGTAAAAATAAAACAATCTCTTTTAAAAATCTTCGAAGCAAAAACAATTAAGTTACGTAATTATGCACAATTGATTGGACTTCTCATATCGGCTTGCCCTGCTATTCAATATTCGTGGCTTTATTCTAAACGTCTTGAAAGACTTAAGTATTTAAGTTTATGTGAAAATTCATCATATGAACGACAGATTAGTTTATCATTAAATATCCGGGAAGATGTTTATTGGTGGCTAGACAAAATTGATAATGGTTATGCTAGCTTAAGATCTGATGATTATAAAATTGAAATTAATTCTGATGCTTCTCATTCAAGCTGGGGTGCCTCGAGTAATAACAAGGAATGTTTTGGTTATTGGAAGGAGTCTGAAATGACACTTCATATTAATTAATTTGAATTAAAAGCGGCATATTTAGGTTTAAAAACGTTTGCTGAAGAATTATCTGACTGTCAAATTTTGTTACGCATTGATAACGTAACCGCGATATCTTGCATTAATAGAATGGGCAGCATAAAGTACCCAAATTTAAATGATATGTCAAAAAAAAAAAAATATATGGCAGTGGTGCGAAACACGTAAAATTAAAGTATTAGCTTCTTATATGTATTAATACGAAGGACAATTTTTTACCCACGGCATTGTCTCGCAAAAAGTTTCTAGATACTGAATGGGAATTAAGTGAACATGCTTATTGTGGTATTAAACGAGTATTTGGTGAAATAGACCAGAAATAGATTTGTTTGCCAGTAGGTGTAATACAAATTGCCCATTGTACTTTACGTGGAAAAATGAACCCGAACCATTTGCTGTTGATGCGTTCACCATCAGCTGGACTAACTATTATTTTTACGCATTTCCGCCATTTGCCCTCATTTTAAAGACACTTAGAGAAATAATAGATGATAAGGCCGAGGGTATATTCGTAGTACTAAAATGGCCATGCCACACAGCCATGGTTCCCATTATTGAAAAAGATATCTACATATTTCTAAATCAATTTATTTTGAACCCAATATTAACCTTCTTCAATCTCCTATCAGATTGACACACAGCTTACACAAGATACTCGGTTTGATTGCCGTGAAGTTATCAGGCAAGTTTTATTAAATAAATCGTTATCTGTTGATTCTACAGAAATAATGTTATCTTCTTTATCTAGTAATACTTACAAGCAATATAACAGCTGTATCAAGTCTTGTTTAGTTATTGTTCCGAAATGCAGCACAATTACTTGACCTGTTCAGTTCATGTCGTAATTAATTTTTTAACCGATGTTTTTAACAAAGGTGCAAAATACGGAACTATTAATACATATTCTGCAATACATATAAATATGAGGTCATATGGGACACAAACATAGTCCTTGATTTTTTGGCTCAAAAAAAAAAAAAAAAAAGCAAACATTATCTTTAATGCACCTCGATAATATAAGTAAATATAGTGTTGAAATGTTTATTAAAATTCCAGACATAATTAAAACCTCCAAACTACATTCACCCCAACCATTATTAAGGCTCCCTTTTTATAATGAACGTCCAGAGATTTGTCCTGTCCGGTGTATAGAATCATATATTAACAAAACAAGAGAACTTCGTAAAAACTGTAAATATTTATTTATAAGTTATAAAAAGCCACATTCAAAACTATCTTCACAAAGATTAAGTAACTGGATAAAACAGACTCTGTATGAAAGTGGAATCGACACTTCGCTGTTCAGTGCTCACAGCACTCGGCATGCTGCAACATCTAAGGCCAACAAGCTTGGAGTTAATTTAGATACAATTAGAAAAGCCGCTGACTGGAGTAACTCTTCCAAAGTATTCGCTAAATATAACAAAGAAATTATTGAAAATTCTAGCAATTTCGCAAAAACTATTTTGAGTGATTTTATGCCTACATAATAATTATTGTAGGTACCTAATTATGTTGTTATATTTTGTATGGAAATTGATTTAATTGCTATATTATAACTAAAAATGGATAATAATTGTTGATCATGTAAGCTATTTTACTTATTTTCTCTCTGAACATCCTACAATAAGTAAACCTAATAAATCGCAAAGAATTAAGCTGCGAAATATAATTGAAGATCAAACGAACTTCTAAGTGAAGTTCGATCGAAATTATATGAGCAGCTTAATTCGAAGCGATTTATAATCACCCTCCCAGTTTAAAACGAAACATATATATTACTTATTTATTTACTGAAAATAAATATCCCAACCCTTATATCTTAATATAAGTAAAATACTTACCTGTGCTTATCGTTTTTTTACCTTACCATGCAATGGTTTATCCTATAAATAGAATAATCCATTACATTTTTATATAATTCGGCTTTAAACAAAATGATTACAAAAGGGCCGGTTAATTAGGAGGCGGAGGTGAAGCAGTGTTGCCAATACAAAAAAAAATAAAAAGACTCTAAAATAACCGTGCAAGGGACCGATACATGGGACCGATACTACAATAAGTAAACCTAATAAATCGCTTCGAATTAAGCTGCTCATATAATTTCGATCGAACTTCACTTAGAAGTTCGTTTGATCTTCAAATATAAATTATACTCGTGTTTCGTCCGAAGAGACAATCTGAAAGAAATTATTATTTCATTTGTACTTGTAGTAGTGTACCTAGCGACTACCACATCACACTATCGTTGAGATATCTTCACTCTAATGAAGAATGAATGAATGAAGCTTTTTAACTCCCGGTCCTTTTCCCATCATCGGTTCCGCTGCGATCCTACGTCATTGTTGTTCTTAGTGTCTAACCACTCACACGCTTAGCTTCTTACTTCAAATTATTTTTTAAGTAATTACTTCTTAGTCTTAAAAATGCCTAAGAGGTCAAGTGAAAATGAGTTAGTCAATAATTTCAAGAAAGTTACTAAAAATCGAAAGACGTGACTTGAAAAAGAATATTACGAATATCATCGTCGTCATTTGAAGATTCCTGGAATTCTCAGATACACAGAACAGTAAGTACTTTCAAGAAAATTTAATATTTTATCCAATAATTTGTTATCTAGATAATAATTTTAAACAACGTATGTTTAAAATGATTCTCAATCCACCCTCATTTTCTAAGTAATTCAATTTGATAAAACCAATTATTAAATAAAACCATTGTGCATCAGGACAGTTACAAGAGCTGATCCGACGCATATTGAACATTGCTAATTGCACCAGGACTGCTACCAGGGCTGCTCCGATGCTTACCGCAAATATAAACTACTCTGTGTTCAGGATATATTGCACCAGGACAGCTACCAGGGCTGCTTAGCCGGATAGCATACCTTGGTACTTGCACCAGGACTGCCACTAGGGCTGCTCCGATGCTTACCGCAAATATACACTGCTCTGTATTCAGGATATATTGCAACAGGACAGCTTTAAGGGCTGATCCGCCGCATATCGTACATTGTTACATTCACCAGGACAGCTACAAGAGCTGCTCCGCTGCAAAGCATACGTTGGTACTTGGACCAGGACTGCCACAAGGGCTGCTCCGACGCTTACCGCACATATAGACTACTCTGTATTCAGGATATATTGCAACAGGACAGCTTTAAGGGCTGATCCGCCGCATATCGTACATCGTTACATTCACCAGGACAGCTACAAGGGCTGCTTCGCTGCATAGCATACGTTGGTACTTGCACCTGGACTGCCACAAGGGCTGCTCTGACGCTTACCGCACATATAGACTACTCTGTATTCAGGACATATTGCAACAGGACAGCTTTAAGGTCTGATCCGCCGCATATCGCACATTGTTACATGCACCAGGACTGCCACAAGGGCTGCTCCGACGCTTACTGCACATATACACTACGCTGTATTCAGGATATAATGCAATAGGACAGCTTTAAGGACTGATCCGCCGCATATCGCACATTTTTTCATGCACCAGGACAGCTACAAGGGCTGCTCCGCCGCATAGTTAATAATAAATTGATGATGTTGCGAACGATAGCAAACTACCTATTAAATTTATCGTCTGTTAACAAAAACTTCAATGAATAGAGTATTATAATACTAAAATAATAATATTATAGGAATTAAGTATTACGATAAAAAAAAAATATATATATATATTAAACTAACAATTAAAAGTGCAAATTAAGTGCTTTTTCTATTGTCCGGTAATTTCCAGCTGGGAAATCATCGGCTCTTCCGAATGAAGCGAATGTGGATTCAATTTTATTGAAAATAGATAGCGAAAAGAAAAACAGCATTTTGCAAGTATCATCACGTCACTAATAAAGATAGGTGCTATATCAGAATGTAAATCCTGAGAAAACTAATTTCTTTCAAGCATATTTTTACGCACTAAACAATCGATAAAATGAGATTAATTTAAAAAATCGAAACTTTATTAGCCATTTTAAAATTGAAGGTTTTCAAACTGCTTTAAAACTAAGTAGTATCTCAGAATTGCTATATATATATGGCCATGATTGATATTAAAGATGCTATTTGACTGCAAATGTAAAGGTATTAAAAATGCTGATAAATTAAAATACTTAGGGCTCATGATTGACAGTAAACTAAGCTGGAACTTACATAAAGATCTTGTATGTGATAAACTGAGATTTACACTAGGAAAGTTTTATCATTTAAAGCATGTAGTAAATAAAAGGACATTATGTATGATCTATCATGCACTTGCTGACTCAGTTTTAAGCTATGGAATAACTAGTTATGGACGAACCTGTAAAACAAATCTTCACAAAGTTATATTCTTGCAAATCAGATTGCTTAAACAACTAGATGATAAAAAAAAAAAAAAAAAGACGTGTGGCACTCGGAGACTGCCGCGGTAAAGCTATTGCATAGCATTTTTTATCAACTTATGCAATTATAATTATTTATTTATTTTATTAATGCAGTAATGTTTGATCTAATATGAAGTTCCACAAGTTCCTAGTAGATGGCGCTGATTGTTTATTAAAGCCCGCATGTAAAGTTATGAAATCCATGATAAACTTAAATTCTTAATAGCGCTTGAACATATCATTGTTTGGATACCCTCCAAGTATATAAGCCATATGCCTGTCTAAGACAAAGCATAAGAAAATCAATCATCATTGTGCTATAAACCTCTAACTATTATGGTATTGGAAACAGAAGTATATAACGCCATAAATATATAATGAAAGGAAAAAAAAAAACACTTAACTGTAATAGATAATAGTAAGCTTAATTGAGAATTAAGACAAATAAGTAAGTAGAAGAAAACAAATTTATGAGTAATATCTCGATTACAAAGAAATTGTAAGAATCTTTAGGGTTCGTAATTAACGAAAGTAAAAGTTGTCTTACACCATCTACATCCTGCTAATTCTTAGGATATTATGTAATAAATTCAAATAAATTAGAGATTTCTTGGCCTCCAGAAAAAAGAAATCTTACTAAATCTGAATGAATCATATTTCTCTCAATACAACGTTGCACCATTACAAAGTTTGCCTACCTGGTTGGTTTGTTAGTCATTTGAAAGTAATCTGCTGGACCTGCCATCGAATATTGGTGGCTTTACATAAAACGTTTCGAGACGTGCAAATTTCTAAATTTAAATAGAACCTTGACTATGGCAGTAACATGGATATTTCAAAACATTACTGCCTGATTTTCAATGGTGGTACAAAACCATTTATCATTCTGTACATAGAATCTTGGAAGAGCAATACAATTTAGAAAATTACTCTGAACCTCAACTTGGGGTGGGAGGCAGCATGCAATGGTGAGGTGGCTAGTGGACTATGGTCTATTGAATAATAATAAATAAATAATAAATACTTCTGACACTCGCACAACATTATATAGCCCAAATTACGATTCTTAAAGAACTTGTGTTATGGATACTAGATACCTGACATACTTAAGAAATATATAAACATACATATTGAATAAATACATATTTTTTATTAGAGTAAACTTAAATAAACATATAAACTAATATATGTGTTCATCACAAATATCCGCCGCCGCCGGGATTCGAACCCCTCCCGTCTGGCATAGAAGGCAATGTATGTTACCACTACACCAGCTGGTCGTCGTTTTGAGGTGCGTAAAGCGTAAAATGTACATTAATTATTAAGAACTGCTTGCTTCGTTTAAAGCTCATAAAAGATTTGCAAAAAACTATAATAAGAGTCAAATATTACTTAAAATAGACAATTCCAATGCCGTTTTATATATAAATCACATTGGAGGTGTCCAATTACCTCACCTCACTAGAATGACAAGAGAAATTTGGCAGTGGTGCGAATCGCGAGGATTATTTTTTTTCACTCTTCATATATCCGGTCTAAGGATAATATGATTGCCGATGCTGAATCCAGAAGTATTCACAAAGACATTTAATGGGAATTAAGTGAACAGGCTTTTAAATTGATTACACTAAGTTCGATTCCCCTAATATAGACATATTTGCTAGCCGCGTAAATATGAAGTGCTCACTATAATGATCATTGCATATAGACCCTGATGCATATGCTTTAAATGCATTTACTATTAGATGGTCCACATTCTATTTTTATGCCTTCTCACCTTTTGCAATTATATGAAAATGTTTAAAGAAAATAATTGCTGATCAAGCTACGGGTATAATTATAGTCCTTCATTGGGAGAGCCAGCCATGATAATCACTATTTCAACGATTACTCGCACCGAAATTAATTAGGTATAGGCATACACATGATAACGGCTTGGACATGTATACAGCAAGTGTGCCTACGGTTCTCTCGTTCCTTTCAAAATATTCTGTAATGGTTCTCAATATGGGTCACCCAATAGCTATAGAGCTGCTTTATCCTTGATTTTAGGTAACGAAGTAACAAATGATGGTAACATCAAAAGATTTTTCAAAGTTGTATTCAGACTTAGGCCTCCCCGTCCTAAGTACGATGTTATCTGGGACACCATAGTTGTTTTAGACACCTTATCAACTAGTATCCTAACGATACGTTAAGTTTAGAAAAGTTGCCTTAAAAGTCAGTTACGTTAATAGCAATAACAACTGCCCACTGAGTACATACTATATCGAAAATTAATGTTTTAATTGAGTTTAGAGCCATCAGAATTACATATCAGAATAAAAATTCCGGATTTAATTAGAACATCAAATAACATAAAAATCAAGTTATACCTATATTCTTACTTAAAGAATACTAAAGAATTGCGCCGTTCTCATAAAAACCTTATAATAAATAAGCTTCAGAAAACCACTTAGGTAGTGGACAAACAATAGCTCGATGGGTTAAGGCAACTCTTGCAGATTGCGGCGTAGATGTCTCTATTTTCACTGCACATAGCACACGCCACGCTAGCATCCCCCGAGCTAAACAGCAAGGCCTAGATCTCGACGCTATTCGTAAAACTGCGGGCTAGAGTGAAATAAGCACTGCATTCGCCAGGTTTTACGACCGACCAATTCAAAATAACGAAAGATCTTTGGCAAGCTTGGTTCTGCCGGATCAATAAGAGGATTAGATTTAAATTGTGACTGTGTAATAATAAAAGTAAATGTTTTTTAATTGTTTATCAACAGTAATGTGATTATGTTAATACATATTACTTTAGAAATTGTTTAATAGATATTTCCTCGACTAAATCATCTCTCAAAGTCTACAAGTACAAATGAAATAATAATTTCTTTCAGATTGTCTCTTCGGACGAAACACGAGTATAATTGATGATTAAACGAACTTACCTGTACGTGAAGTTCGATCATAATTATACGAAGTGTTTCGTCCGAAGAGACAAGCATTTATTTCCCGCCCAACCCTCCCAATTTAGTCTCGAAAATATCAAGATTGGACTAGTCTAGGTTACTCTGAACTAAATGACGTAGGATCGCAGCGGAACCGATGATGGGAAAAGGACCGGGAGTTAAAAAGCTTCATTCATTCATTCTTCATTAGAGTGAAGATATCTCAACGATAGTGTGATGTGGTAGTCGCTAGGTACACTACTACAAGTACAAATGAAATAATAATTTCTTTCAGATTGTCTCTTCGGACGAAACACTTCGTATAATTATGATCGAACTTCACGTACAGGTAAGTTCGTTTAATCATCAATTATACGCGATTAATCCGGTTAAAACGTAGTTTTATTTAAATTATGAATCGTGAAAACTTAAGACAATACTAAAGTAATGTCTTCTCGAGAGAAATTGATAATTATGACTAAATATTTGTTTTGTTTTTCAGGTAAGTCAAAATATTTGACTCATAGCTGTGATTTGAAACTAAAAGGTAAACTTAGAAGTGTAAGGTTGTTTTTTTTCATTTTATTTATTCTACAGAATTCTGTACAGGTTTCTCGTGTACCACCGTAGTATTCATGTTCACTTACTATCAGGTGTCATGGAAGACAAACGCCGCATCCATAATTTGTAACAAAGACTACTATATGTATAATCTAAAAAAGAGCTTATTCCTAATATGAGTCTGTATAAATTTAAAAATCATTAAGTATCCATATAATTATACCATGATAAAAGGACCCCAATATGACCTTATAACAACATAATAATGAAATATCATGAATTTATGATCATATCTCATTTAATTTTCAAATAAACATTGTTGTGAGCATTTTAAAAATAGAATCGCTACTTCCCCAGCCCATCATTATCTGGTATTCCATAAACATTCGCAATGCAAGCGTTAAGTTCTCGTGTCATTGCGTTTCTTTTATTCCTAAAAAAAGGTGAGATGAGAAAATCAAGGTGTTCGTCCCGTTTCATTTCCTTTTGTAATATTCAAAGAAGATTACTCTCAGAATGTTTATTGGAAAATAATAACCAATCATTGTTTTCATTTGCGTATTGCTTACGAAATTGAAATTGAATATTTAGCTATTAATCTTTGGACATTAACAGCCAGTCTCTTTTACCTAACTTTTTTGACTGACTCTTAAGTAACCTATCTTCTACTTTTTAATGTCTATCTCTATTTTAACAGACTTTTTTCAGAAGTTATTGAGAATCATCACAACTCCTTGTAATGAGCCCACTGCTGGGTTATGAGTCTCTCCTCTTGGTGACGAGGAGGCCATAATCCATCAAGCTGGCCCAGTGCTGGTTGGTTTTTTTTATCGATTCACCTCTGATAAAAAGTTAGTAGTTAAATAAAAATAAACGTTTTAACTTCTTCTAAATCAGTTTACAACAACTCGTAGGGCTTTTTGATTAAACATTAACCAAAAAAAAAAAAACTAAAATACGTAGTAAAAGAGTAAAAACGTTTACATTTCGACACTTCACCTCAAAAATTAACCAATATCGCCAAGTTAGTCAGTGAACCAATTTTGCAAATCAATTTAGCATTCTGAAATAAATGGTTCAGCGATGGCGGAATATAGAAACTATCACGGCTCCCGGGGATTACTGAGCAAAAGTTTTGATTACATTCTCGATGTTTTAAATATATGGCTTATGCATGACGTTTTTAGGAACTGATATAGTCATAGCATATAAGAAGTTGTATCTTTAATCAATAACTCAGGCTTGAGTTAATTCAATCTAGTTTTTGCTAACTTAAAACGTATTTGTGATGAACTTTAGAAACTCCAATTTATATTTTATAGAGTGCTCATACCTATACATACTTAAAATGAATAGGCTTAAAGTTAAAAATAAAACACAGTCACACTTCATTGAAAATATTTGGCAATATTTTTATTTCGGTTTATTATATAAAAATAACTTTCTCGTGGATCGATGTTTGTTGCTTAATCACGGCAATAAGCCACAACATATTGTGAAGAAATTTGGCATAGTGATAGTGTACAGTCTGGATAAGCACATAAGCTACTTTTTATTCTAATATTCCCGCGGGATTCAAAATTGCGCGGGGAAAACCGCGCGAAACAGATAGTCATTCCTAATTATTGTAAAATTAAAATATTGTGTTTTTGATTTTAATACCTTTTAATATACTTATACCTTTTAATAATTTGATTAGCGAGATGTTAATAATATAGATGCTCTCCAAAAAACATGAAGGTCCTATTGACCTTGAAACTTTAAAAAAATTGATTGCATTGGATCGACTTCTAATCTGGAAAGGGATAAGCAATTAATTACCCCGAAGGAAGGGGTGCTCGCAGAATTAATGGCAACAAAACTTTACAAAACTGCTCCACAAAAGTTTTTCCAATCAAAAAGTGTAACCCTTTGTGTGGCTTTTGACAACGAAGTGTTCGGGCATTGTTTATTTTACGCGCGACTAGTTAAAGAAAATAAATGTAACGTCCTTTTTTGGATATGACTCTGCTTTTTAAAGTTACTTCATTATGAGTTGTATTGCTTTTTAAAAGCTTGCTTCATTTTGAGTTCTGTTAAGTTAAAATATATTGCTGTTACAATGCAAATAGCGGAGCATTGAAAAACTCATCACTGCTTGTATCAGTTTGAGTCTGGGACACTTTTTTAGACTAGAACAGACCTTCATGAAAATTTGTATTAAACTGTAGTATTATTTTTTCGTCACTTGTCACTTGATGATAATCGATGCCTGCTCAGTTACTTACTCACCTTGTTGATTGTTGGACACACTTAGGTTACTAATCGTACAAAATTAATCTTTGCGCTGAACCACCAATCCCGGTGGTTCAGGAGGTGTAATGGCCATTAATACCAATCTTTCCAAATAAAGAAACATTATATGTATTGGAAATGAATGATTTCTAAAGCTTTATTTTGCATTTTATAATTTTAAAGATAAATATATCAAATAAAACGATTCCTGCTGTCACTCGAACCCTAATCTTCTGCATTCCGGGCTGGTACTTTTCCAATGGCTACCGAGGCTTGGTCGTTGACCATCGAAATCATTTCGTATATTGGATTTTTCGTTATATGCTAACGTAGGTCCATCTTACGGCAATGATTTACAGCTTTACCAGCCAAGACCTTTTCAGAAGCTTATGGTACGTACAGATTGCTGTAATGGAACTAGTAATGTAACATTCTGCGTACGTCCACAACATGCGCAGAATGGTACATTACTAGTTCCATTACAGCAATCTGTACGCACCATAAGAGATCTCAGTTCAAGTGTAACATTGCAATTAAACAATTATTTACAAAGCCTTATTTTGCATTTTAAAAAGCATATTAATATTATCTTATAGATGAAAATCCCAGCCAAAATCAATTTTATTTGGTAATTTTATCTACGAAAATGAATTGAAAAACTTAAACAATTTTTACCATTTTATATGTAAAGCGTATCAGGTACATGTAATATTTAAAATCAATTATGAGATTTTATTGGTATGTAAAGCGTATTAGGTACACGTAATATTTGAAATTAATTATGAGACTCATATTACGCTAAGTTATTTTACTTCAACCAGTCTCAAGTCAAAGTTCCAAGTATAGTCGTTGTGAGCATCCTGCTTGTTTACAACTTGAGTTCAACAAGTGCTAAGCGGCAAACTTGAGTCGATACTGCTATTGAAGTCGAACCTGCATAACTGTCGCCGCACTAGAACTGTACCGACAGCAGAATATGGTTGTTTTGCCTATTTCATAATAATATGCTATTTGTTCTTAGAAACTCATGAAATTTTAGAAATTGAAAGTTCTGAAAGTAAGAAAATACTTCTTATGAATTCTGAAAAACCATATAAATTCTGAATTGTTAATAATATATTATAAGTTTGATTGTAGGAGTAGGTAGGTATGTGTATTGAACGATTCATAATTCGATTTTTGGGGATGCAAATCTGCTAAAAGTTCTTAATCGTGACGGCCTCCTTGGTGCTGGGGTAATTAAGGCTACTTTCTAAACTAGAGGTGCTGGGTACAAACTCCGGTAGGGGTATTTATTTATATGATGAAGACAGCTACTGGCTCACAAGCTATTTTATTTTATTTTATAAATAATATTTATTAACCACCAGTTAAAATATCAAATTTCGTGCCGAGTTTAAAATCTGATAGATAGAAAATTTATATTTCGTATTTAGCCAATTAATGTTATTTTATGTAGATATCTGAGAAGTAAAACCAATAAAAACACTTCACTTTTTTCCAATAGTTCATAATATATTTAATATCCATGTATACAGTTCTCAATAAGCTTTCATAATACAAATTAATACTGAAAGTAAAATGAGCTCAATAGGTGCTACTATTCTTTTCTTTCTTGACATTCAAGAAATATTCGTTAATTTTTTGAATTACAAAAAAACAATAGCTTCAAAGGAATACAATGAAGCTTATTATTCTGACCTTACCAAAATCGGTATGTTATCGTTCCGTTGGGTTGAAACGTGTTCAGCAAAAGGAACATTAGCTCCGGCGAAGGCACCGAATGAAGGCAGTAAATCCATTGAGCTCTATATTAGCGAGGGAATGCCATTTAAATATAGACCTTAAAGCAAAAGAAAATAGTAAAAGCCTATCTTTCATTGGCTTTTCTTAGAGAATTTATTTTCCTGTATTGCCCTAGTATTTTGAAGCGTTGAGCGGATATGTTTCTCATATTCTCGTATCACCTAAGTCTTCAAGAGCACTTACCACCAGGTGTCATGGAATACAAACGTCCCATCATAAATTTATAAAAAAATATTACTTTTTTCTAATGTTGTAATTAACTAGTAAATACGAAAAGTATTGAATTTTTTTTAAGTCAACATATTTACTATATCACATTCAGTCTAAAATAACTACATAAAAGTATAAAATATAAGTTTAAAACCTTTCGTATAGGAAGTAAGTAAGTTATGGAAGACAAATGTCCAATATTTTATTTATAAAAAAAGTAAGTAAGGCACAAAAAGAGTAAGTGAGGGGGGTCGGAGAAGGAGATACGCTCACCTTCTTCCTCCCGATAGCCAGCCGTAGTGGGTGAGTGGACCTGCTGCGGCTATTAGGGCTATGTGTGGGGAAATGGTCTCGTGTACTGGACCATTTCCTACGTGGGGGGCGCTCGGTTAAGGCTGAGCGCAACCCGCCGGAGCTCGCAGGTGCCAATGGCGGTACCGAGAGCAACAAAAAAAAATTGATAAAAATAATTTTAGTACTATACCCATCTTTAACAAAAATGGTTTCTAAAAAACAAAAAATATTGTGATACAAAATTCCAATTGCCTAAAGCGTATATAGCTTGTTTATTCTTTGATCCTCACCGTCTTGATTTGTTGTTACTAACCATCTGCTGAAATTCAGATCACGTAGATAAGTATCTTTAAATTTAAGGGTTTTTCAAGCAGTTCCTTTTATTTCAGCTACCAAACTAGTTCTCTTCGTGTCTTGAATCAGAGGTGGATATAAACATTTGTTATATGGGACAGCCTTTTACATATATATGAAAGTTACGCTATGAAGATAAATAAAACACTTATTTAGAGAGATTTTTGGCGTTTAATTAACTGTATTGTAATTTTAACACGACAACTTTTGTTGTCTTTACAAAAATATTTCTTAAGAATTTATACTTATTCGATATTTTTTTGATTTAGAGAAAATAATGTAGAAACCAACGTAATTTATACATAAATATGTTTACTGACTGAACCGACAACAAGTAACAAATAAGTGACAAAATAGCAGAATAAATTAATATTGTTGGGCGCTACTTTCATTAAGAGTACGCCCGTAATCATTCAATCAAATCCGGATTATGTATGAAACAAATCAATTATAGTTATTCATAACACATTATTTTTTTATTTATTTATTTATTTATTTAACAATTTATGTACACACAGTTGAAATACAATTAAGAGACAATGAATAAAAATAAGTACAAAGGTACAGCTTATCTCTTAAGAAATTTCTTACAGCAGACCCATGACTGGAGAGTTTGGTTTGAAAAGCAATAATAGTGTGTACTAAATAGACATACATATGAATTAATATACATACTAATACATATACATATTATTATATATACTTTATACATATACATACATTATTTTATATATCTTAATATCATATAGATAGTAATGTGGGTAACATAGCTTACAGTAGCGAATAGTAGTGATCTTTGACTTTCTTTTTAAAAATAGATATCGTTTTAGACTCACGAATTACATGAGGTAACGAATTCCACAATCTGACTGCATGGACAGAGAAAGAGTAGGCATAATAATCGGTTTTATGAGAAGGCATATGTAAAAGAGTACGCAAATGTGCTCTACATGGCGTATCCTGAGAGTGAGAGTATGAAAACCTTTCACGCAAATAGAGAGGAGTAAGTGGGTTATTAAGGATATTAAAAAGAAGGCAAAGGATCCTAGTGTTACGCCGGTGCCGAATCGGAAGCCATCGAAGTTGCCTGCGATATTCAGAAACGTGATCGAATTTCCTCAAGCCAAAGATGAAACGAATACAAAGGTTTTGAAGACGCTCCAATTTGTTAAGAAGTTCCTCCGTGGCATCCAAATAGCAAGCATCGGCGTAATCAAGAATGGGCAGAACAAGCGACTGGGCAAGGGAAATTTTGGTTTTGAAGGGTAAAAACGTTTGTAAGGTCTTTAGAGAGTGCAAGGAGTAGTGAATCTTACGACTGATTTCACTGACATTCACGTTCCATGTAAGATTTGAATCGATAATGACTCCTAAGTTCTTGGCTGTGTCAGTGAAAGCAATCGTAACATTGTCCATGATGATTGGAGGAATAACAGAAAAGTCAAGGCAACCACGAATATAGCGACTGCCTATGATCATGGCTTGTGATTTGAGTGGGTTGATCAGAAAACCAAAAGACCTCGCCCAGTCACCTATTCGACACAAATCTGTATTAATTGCCCTTACAGCAGAATTAACATCAGAAACAGCAAAATGGCGGTAGATTTGCAGATCATCTGCGTAGAGATGGAATTTGGAAGAGATGACTTTGGTTACTGAGTTAATGAAGATCGAAAAAAGGAGAGGAGATAAGACACCACCCTGCGGCACACCTGCAGATAGATTACACCAATGTGAGTAACTCTCATCAAGGCGGACCACCTGCGAGCGACCACGAAGATAGGACTCAAACCAAGTCAATGCCGGTGGGAATACATTTAAGGATTTAAGGATACCCAGTAAGATGTCGAAATCAACAGCGTTAAAAGCATTGCTGAAATCAAGAAGGATAAGTAAGGTAAGGGATTTGTTTTCCATGGCCCAGCGAATGTCATCAGTTACGTGAATCAAAGCTGAAACAGTGCTGTGGCCAGGACGGAAGCCGGATTGGAATGGGGTGATGATCTCATTGGAGGTAAGGAATGCTGACAATTGTTTATGCACAATGTGTTCGAGAACTTTCGAGAGAAAAGGAAGGACTGAAATAGGGCGGATGTGAGTTACGGTAGTAGGATTAGGGATTTTAGGTAAAGGGATAATGTGCGCACGTTTCCAGGCAGTAGGGAAGGTACCAGAAGATAAAGAGTGATGAAAAATGTGAGTAAGGATAGGTAAAAGATAAGGTAATATCATAACGATCATTCTCGAGCACAATTTGTCATCACCAATCGCAGCTGAAGATATGGAAAGGACAGATTTCTTGACTTCATCTGAAGAAACAGCTGTAAAAGAGAAAGGAGAATGTGTCATGTGCAGTTTCGACAGATGATCCAAGGTGTTAGCTTTAATATTCGGATTTAGTATGACGGGAGGTAGGGAGAAATGATTGTTCAGAGCGCTCAAATCGAAGTCTTTAAGGGATGTGTTGGGAGATTTGCCTATACCGACAGATTTGAGGAATTTCCAGACTTGTGCAGAACCACGATTTACCAGTGAGTCGTAAAAGTACTTCCTCTTTGCATCCCGACACAAACGATTGCAACGATTTCTTAAGGACTTAAATTTGTCATGGTTGCAGTCAGTCGGACTTCGCTTAAAAGCTCTTTTAGCCTTGTCTCTTTTAGCCATAACTTCTTTTATACTATCTGTTAGCCAAGGTGCTGGATTGTGTTTGACTTTAACTGGTTTTAGTGGAGCGTGGCGATCGAACAGCTGCTGAACCACACTATTGAAAGAATTGACTTTGTCATCGATCGTCAAGCTGGATGTAACAGTGCTCCAATCAGTGGACTCAGCATCACGCAGTAAGGCTGCCGTATCGAGATCTTTGAAGTTTCTTAATAGTAGTAAACGTGGTTTGCGTCTGGGGATACGGATACGGTAGGAAAGGAAAATAAGGTCGTGATAGGAGAAGGAAGCAGTAAGTTGCCCATGAGCCGCAACGTTACGGGTGTTGGAAACAATCATAAGGTCAATTAAGGAAGGGACACAATTCGGAAAATGGTGGGTTGCAGAAAGAGGTAATATGTTGAGGTTATAGGAGTTGAGGATAGAATTGAGTTTTTGGGAGCGGGAGTTGTTTTTTATCATGCAAGTGTTCAAGTCACCCATGAAAATAACATGACTATAGGATGGGCATAGGTCGTGGAGTATTCCATCTAAATTATTGAAATAGTCTATAGAGTTATTAGGACTATAAAATACTCCTAGTAGTAGCTTAGTATGACGAGTCACTATTTCAATAATAAGATGTTCCGCTTTCACGGAGTGTTGAGAGGGGGAAGTACTGATAACCTTATAAGGTATATCGGCCCGGAGATATATAGCAACACCTCCACCACCTTTCCCAATCCTATCATTGCGGATGAGGACGAAGCCAGGTAAAGCGTAATGCGTGGATGGAAGGGAAGGTTTGAGAAAGGTCTCGGATATTAGTAATGCATCCACAGTAGCAACACTAAAAGAAGCTAGGAGGTCGGAATAGTGGGCTGGGACACTTTGAGCGTTTATGTGAACAATATTTAAATTGGATGGGTTTGCGTCAGATATTAAACTGAGTTGATCATGCAAAGTCAGTGTGGGCGTGGAAGAATTATCTGCACTTGAAAAACTACATGAAGAGGATGAGCAAGAGAAATAACTGTCGTCAAGATCATCAAAGATGCTATCCATAAAAGATATTAAGAAATAAATATAGATATATAAATTATACACTTACTATACTTAAAATAAATATAAATTAAAACAGATACTCTGTTAGCTAAAAGCAAACTCACCACTCGTAAGTAAACTAGAAATATAAAAACAATCTTAAACTTTAAATGAGACACTATGAAAATAGTTAGTTATTTCACGACTACCAAAGTAATTACAATATTAATCATTCAATTCGATAAAACATTGAATAATACTTGACCATGAAATTGGGTTCACAGATTTTTATTACAATATTTCAGTTGGACTGATTTTATGCACTCGTAATAAGATTTAATTATGCTCGAATAAATCTCGTAGTAAAGTGCGCTACGGGACGCTACGCCGTAGCGTACGATTAAAATCAGTCATATGCGGGAAAGAATTTAATATTTAAATATCATTCGTTTGTAGGTGTTAAGTCAATTATATGCACTGGTTGCGTTAAAATATGGGTAACAGCATTGGCTCAGAAACTCGTTTTAAATAAAAAAAATTGCGTTAAAAGCGGGATTTTTATTGTATGAAAATAGTGCTGTAAGTTATTTCATAAGGATATAATAATCATGGTTTTATACAGTTAAAAAAGTTAACATACTTCTTATCATCATTCAAGTTATGTCAAAGTAACAATTTAAGAACTTAATTTCACAAAAGTGACTTTTTTTTTTTAAATATTGAAGTAATGAACTTTGTCTAAATGAAAAGAACACTTAACATAAATCGTAATCTTAAAGTGACTTTTGATTAAGCGTCAATGAGATTCCTTTTTAACAAGTGAATGTTACTGAATGACAGAAACAAATAAGTTAACTTTCCAGTTTCTAAATTTTGAGATTCGTTTTTGGCCATTTTTTATACAAGATTAGTTCAACTCAAAATGCTTTCACGCTTAAAAAAAGATTTCGGATTTGTGTCATTTTCTCTGTATGAATCTGGCCGCAAATAATCTCACCTAATAGTAAATGAAGATGAGGTCGAAGATGACAGCACACAGGCTCAGGAAGGAACTGACTCTTCATACAACATTGCTGGAATAAATAATATTTATCGGCAGATTTGTATGAAAGGTGGTCGCTAGCCAGGCGGACCCTGAAGGAATCCTACCACCAAGCGGAGGTCACTCGGATTAGTCGACTCTTTTACGACATACTTATCCAGGGGTGGTAAACCGACTCTTTACGGTCTAAAATTCTTATCGCTCCCTTGCCATCAGGTAACAGTGAGTTAACACTTGTAATAACTTTCTTACGAATTGTGACAGGTGCACAAATGTTTTATTAAACATACAACGTTTTGTCTCTATCTGTCTATAGTAGATATTTGAGTGTATATTTGAGTATTCTTTACTATTTCAAAAATAAACCTTCAAGAATATTTACTTATAGGTACACTAATTTATTCCGTGCCCGTACATATTTAATCTTCATACCAATATTGAAAACGTTAACCAGCGTTCTAAATTTAAGAATGTTCATAAACTTTTGCTATGATACGCTTTAAATCTTACTGGATATGCGGCCGTTAAAATTTAATCTCAAGCCAAAGTTAAAAGCTTCAACGTTTCCCTGGAATTACATTTTAAAAGGTTTTTTCTTCATCTGGATTCAAAGTTGTGATATATTTGTAATTCTACGAGGAAACGAGAAAACGGAACTTTTATTTTAAAACTACTCACTTTTCTTAAAACTTAAGGAAAATTTAAGCAATTTTCCTAATGAATGCTCAACTTTACCTGAACGTTCCGTGTGCATTTTTTTGAATTTTGCTTCTATTTGTTTTAATTATTTATGACTATTTAGAGTGCTCTTTTCTTTCTTGGGCAATTGTCTTCTATGTGACACCTCAGCATTTGTACAAATAATAAATAGGCTAACATAAATACTTATTTATGATTTTGTTTCTTAAAAAGGTACATGGTAACAAATTTGGTAAATTTGATTAAATGTTATATGAGCTGGAGTTCGTACTACGTTTAAAACCTGTACGGCAAATCTCCTTCAGAATACTACATTTAACAGCTAATTGCAATTATTAAGTACTAAATATTAATTAAGCGCTTAATAGTACTAAATACATAAAATACATTACAAGCATAAAATACATTATTTTTAATGGATGGCACAATGGCCAATGTTGCGTGCTTGCGGTTTTTTGCGGACTTAGTAGGTTTCTCAGACGTTTAGTTTATTAAGAATCTATTGACTAAAAATTCACTAATAAGATAACATTTAACTTTTTAACACGACGTTTCGGTGTCTTGAAATTAAAAGTGTAATTAAACGCTATTAAATCTGATAGTATAGTATACTGTCCACTAAAACGAATGTGACTTTCTCCTGATATTTCGTACAAAAATTTGAGATATAATCTGGTTGAACTGTAAAGATTCTTTTAATCCACGCTCTTTATTATTCATGAGTATCAAAGTATAATTTAACGACTCTTGACTTCTTTAAACGACATCAAAAACTTTACTTATTCTTCGTAACAATGACGAAAGAGATATAAAAGTATATAAATTTCAATTTAAAATTTAGCATAGATAATCTTATGCAATGTATATTTAAGCTAATATTAGAAAAAAATATTGAAATGATTTTTCTCACGTTGTTCTTTTAGTATTTTAGACATAACTGGTACATGAAGATAGCTGTTTTGATAATGTAGTTTAATGAGTTCTGGCAGACGTTTAGTTAATTATTGTTACATATCTGTCATTGTTAAATATGTGTCATGGTTGTCTGGTAGAAATCGCTACTCAGCGATAAGACCGCCAAGTTTTTATGTTTAATGTAAGTGTTCTTTTTTCTTTTACTGTACCTTTATAAACTGAAGTGTATATAAATAAAAATAAATAAATATGAGCAAAACTGTAAATAAATTTATTTTATTTGAGGAGTCATATTTTTATTCTAACAAAGTTTTAGCACATTATCATGATTTGATCATATTATTTTCTTGAAGTAAAATTTATTTGTGTTTTCATTATTAAACGCAATTTTACATACGTAATCTTTAACAGAAGCACCTGTACGTAATTTTTGAATACATAAAGCTTCAAAACGTGATGCGATCATTCAGAAAGTTAAATTTCTTTAACCGCTCCCTTTGGCGTAGTAATGAACGTGATCCAATTTTAAAACGATATAGGTACCTACTTATCTGCTACATTGAAATCAGGTATCTATGTTTTTTTTCACATTACGTGCGATCAAACGAGATTCTGCGTTTAATATTCATGTTCATGTATCGATTTCGGTTACTTTCGAATAGGTTTATAGAAGTTTTATTTTATTTTATTCACCTTGCTTGTCCTAATAGAAAATTTATATTTGTTTACAGGCTTGTAGAAAAGGCTTCAATTAAATAAAAAATCCGTATTTTAGGATTTTATCATGTGTCATTCTAACTCGATGATACCGTGATACGATTAGTGTCACAGTCAAAGCGTCGCTCGATTTACATTTTGGTGTTAGCTCACTAAATTACAATTTTAGAGCCGAGATTTCTCAAAGAAAACAGTAATTTTCTTTTTTCATTACCGCAAAGTTCATACAAAAGATTCACGATTAGGATTGAACTTTGAAATCTTCTAGATGTAAATATTAACAAATAGAACTCCAAGTCTCATTATTGATCATTTCTTTAATACATCATCGCTTGTATACAGGGTGACTGGTGATAAATATTAGATATTGAAGGAGAGCACTCTGTACTCGATTCTTAGTTTAATACTTAATTTTTAACCAGAATTCCCTATAAAGAAATAAAGATACTTTACTATAGTTTTCCGCCGCCTATGTCAAAACGCACACAGTAGTGTTCCTGCACACGCACACCACCACCCGCTAAGTATCTATTGTATTACGGTTATGTAACCTAATAAATTGCGTTGCGTCGTGAAATCTTTGACTTACGGTTAAGTTTACTCAGTATGATCTCAAACAACCACGTCCTCGAATTTCGAAAGTGACCCACACGTCACCCTGTATATTGGTTGCATAACCGACAAAAATAAATGTTATAGATTTGCAGAGCACTTAAGATTCTATATCCTCAGCCATTAAAAATACGTTGAAATTCCTACTGAGATCCCAACTCGGGAACAAAGCTTATTTTTTCAGGGCAGAAAAACAACGGTTGACATCCGATGTCAACCGTTTATGTTGTACTGTACGACGACACCCTTGTGAGCTATTAACGTGATTAACTTTATAGAATTGAGCGGCCGTTTTTATTTATTTTAAAGTCGCTTTCATTTTGGTTAACTTTTTGATCCTAACGTTATTATGTTTTTGTGTTCTTAAGATAATTCTATGTTTATTAAAAAAGTGAAGTATGTTTTTTTGAATAGATAAACTCTAAAGCAATCAAGGTAAAGAATGACTGTATCTTGCTCATTTATTCAATACACTGGTTACTTCCCACCAAATAATACGTGTTTCATTCAGCTTCCGCTCGTCCATCTTTGCACTCTAATTGCGTTACGGTTTTTGATATAAATTTGCTGTGTTTCGGACAGAAGGGCAGCACAGTCAGTGTAATCACTGAGCGAATTACCATCTAATGTCCCAGGGCCGGAAACTTTAAAACATATTTCCCTTGAAATTGCGGGTGTTTGTGGGTGGTGGTGATAACATCAAATAAACCGCTTCTATTATTAAAATAAAATACTCTAAGTCTAGTTAAAGTTCATTCTTTATTTAAATTTAACTCGTTTCTATATAATGCTTTGTGCCTATAAATAGATGATACAGATAAGTTCCATAGAAGTTCAGAAATTATAGATATCCACATTTCAGAACAGCTGTCTACATCTGAATTGTCCTAATTTGCACCGTAATATTTACTGAAGGGTTTTATTATTTGTACGTGAAGGGCCCATTGTACGTGATACAAAGAACGTTTTATGTAACTTCATTGGTTTAAATTTCAAACAAATTTCATGATTAGATGTAAGTATACAGGGTTGTTTTTAGCCACCAGCCAAATTTAAATCTCATATTATTTGATGCGATATAAACGTAACTGTATATTTATTTTTCCATAACTTTTTTTACAATTAGTCTCTGTTGATGAACATAGCTACTTTTTTTCTGTAGAATTTCACCCAGAATTTCACTGATAATACAATGACGTAGTACTATAAGATGTTTTGTAGCAGCAAATAGTCTTTCCATAGTCTTTATTTTAATGGTATTCATTCGTTAGATAAAGTGACCATGCTTTGATTAATGTGCCAGCGAAAATATTAATTTCCTATAAAAAAAGTACATACCTTTTTTGTAAAAAATAAAATAAAATAAATTCATTAAATTCATTCAATTAAATTCACGATGGACCGACGACCTCGTCAAAGTCGCCGGTAAACGCTGGATGAGGGCGGCGCGGGACCGAGCCACGTGGAAGACCTTGGGGGAGGCCTATGTCCAGCAGTGGACGTCTACAGGCTGTGGATTATGAAATTCAAATACTTTATTGCCATTTGCATAGAATGGAGAAATATTAAGATACTATAATATACGAAATAACATTAAATGTGCAATTTGGGCAGCCTTATCACTTCTAAGCGATCTCTACCAGGCAACCCCACCCCAAAAATGTTTCTATCATTGATAATTGTGTATAAAAATTTAGCAGGTGACTAAGAAACAACCCGGTATATTAAATAAAACACTTTTTAACCGGATTTATCGCGTATATTTACATTTTAAATGTTTGACTCGACGTTTCGGTGTCTTTTCAGACCCCGTGGTCAGTCGCTCGCGATTCATACTATTAAATAAAACACTTTTTAACCGGATTTATCGCGTATATTTACGTCAGTCGCTCGTGACCACGGGGTCTGAAAAGACACCGAAACGTCGAGTCAAACATTTAAAATGTAAATATACGCGATAAATCCGGTTAAAAAGTGTTTTATTTAATAGTATGAATCGCGAAAACTTAAGACAATATTAACCCGGTATATTTTTATATTCGTGTGGTTCTTTTCTATAAAAGAGTATGACTTCCATACAGGCTTATTATAAGTAATTACCAACGCCTACTTGCAAATTTAAAGTAACTTCAAAGGAAAGTTTAAGGAAGGAGTTTGTGTATATTTAGAATTAGATTAAGAAATTATATATTTTCTGAAGACCTGGAATTCACGTGTTTTTGAAGAAATTACTCTGAGAAGTTTATTTTTACTCTTTCACATTTTGAAGCTGTCGCTTTAACCATTGGATAGTAACTGTGTAAAGATGGTAAAGGTGTGGTGAAGGATAAAATTTTAGTAATTGGCATTTTTTTTTTTATAAAATATGGATGGGACGTTTGTCTTCCATGCCACCTGATGTTAAGTGAACATGAAGACTAAGGTGGTGCACGTCCATCCACGAGAAACCTATTCACTCGACGCTTAAAAGTACTAGGACTATACTGGTCAGGGAAAATAGACGCAGGCAGTTCTTTCCAAACCTTGGCGACCCGTATCAAAAAGGAACTGTCAAAGCGCTTAGTTCGACTTTTCGGAATATCAACCACATACAGATGGAAGTTCTGTCTGCGTCTAGTAGTCCGATGGTAAAAGGGTGAGGGTTCAATTTGCTCAAACAGAGCACTCGCGTACTCACCAAAATGTATCCTGTAGTACACGGTTAAACAAGTAACCTTACGACGATGCTCTAGGGTCTGCAGTTTTTTGGTCGTAAGGTCGACGTTGTTGATTAGATTACGGGCTCTTCGGTCAACGGAGTCCAGCGCTTCTAGTTGATATTTGGCTGAACCATCCCAAAGATGACTGCAGTACTCCATGCATGACCGCACTTGAGCTGTATATAAGTTAAGAAGCTGTGCAGGACCGAAGTACCGCCGTACCTTCGAGATGATTCCCAACTTTTTCGAAGCTACTTGAGCCATGGACGCAATTTGTTGGCCGAAGTTTAAACTGGATGTTATAGTTAGACCAAAAAGCCCTAGATGGTTAGTGATGGGGACAGATACATTTTGGAAAGTGGGCGTTAATGTGAAGGTGCTCTTTTTTGCGGAGAATAGACACGCCTGAGTTTTGGACGCGTTGAATTTGACCAAATTCGACTCACCCCAATCGGATACTTTCCGTAAGGTCAAATCAACGCGCTCAATCATTGACTTTCTTAAACTCTGGATTTCACGGGGGCTCGCTCGCGCATTGGATACGTATCTCTCTACAACAGTGCTGTCATCAGCATAACTAATAATGCCTGGTGTTAAAAGGTCATTAATGTGCAGCAAGAATAATGTTGCAGAGAGAACAGATCCTTGAGGTACCCCGGCATTAATTGCCATTTGGTCGGAGGAGTAGCCATATAAGACTACTCGAATTGACCGTTCCCTAAGAAAATCAGATATCCAGTCGCAGAGCCCAATCGGTATGCCATAAGCTGGAAGCTTACTTAAGAGACCATCATGTCAGACCAGACAGGCATTTAGTTGAATTGAATAAGTACTTGGTTTTAAATCTTTTGCTTAGGCAAGGCTTACAGTCTCATTATCTTTGAGTGGGTTAACATATAAATGCTTAAATGCCATTTAAAAGTCTTCACATTTACGTGCTGTACTTTGTTATTACAGTTGATTTTATTTAACATCAAAAAAGTTAGCCCACAGTTTAATCTTATTTTTGAAAATGAGTTACCCTTTTCTGTATTCTAAATAATTTTATGTTAATTTGAAATTGGAGAAATCAATATGGAATATGGCATAGGTATCTTGTTCTTTTATATTAGTTTACCAAGATCGTCTTTATTTTTTATTTTATTTATTTATTTAGATGATAAGGCTGCTCTGTACCTATTACATTGTTGTATTAATTATTTTTTACTCCGTGTGTACAATGAAAAATAAATAAATATGTGAAAAAAAATTAAAGAAAATATCGGAATAGACTTGTCAAAGAAAATCCAGATTTTGCAATAACTGGCAATTATCAAAAATATAATTATTCATGTTACATTTTCATTAAACTTTCACAAAATCTAAATAAACATATCATTTTGCAACTTGACAATCTACGGTACTACTGATAAATTTAATACACACTATAATACACGTTTAAACTATTTCTTCAAGAGAAACTTCAAGAGAAGAAGTACAACTTCATACATTAAAAGTTAAGACTAGACGCCATCTGAAAACGGTCCACATAGCTAATATGGCGGGAATTTCAAACAGTTCAAACGACTTCGAGATTTCAACTTGCTCTGGTCTGAATAAAAATAAGCAAATACTTACAAACTTGTTAGGTGAAATACCATACCATCAGTTCTGTAAGGTTTGCTTATTTTTATTGCGACTGGCTAAATATAAGGTTAACTTGATGAACAATAAGTAAAACAATAAATAAGTTTTTGATACTTTTATTTTGTTTAAAGTAATACAACAAAAGGTGTGGATAAATTGACATTCTTTCTTAAAAATACAAATTCACACTGACGCGACGCGAGTTTCTTCAAGCAATCAGGGGGAGAAAAGTCGATTAAATCACAAGAAAACTTAAAACACAAACACAATTTAAAAATATCGCAAAACCGCAATCGCGAAAAAATATTTTCACATTGTGAAGTAGACGTTAATTTTTGACATTTATTTTTATGTCTGTGTTGCTATATTCAAATAACATCGATTCGCTAATTCATTCGATTATGTAATACGGTCCCTTTAAATATTTGTTTAATTATTTAAAAATTATGAAGAAGTTTTCGTTTAATGTTATTTCTAATAAAAGCGAAGATTTCTTGAAGAAAAATATGAATGAGTGTAAACTAAAAAAAATACTGCGATGTATTCGAACAATCGATTGAATATTTTTTTCATGGGCTACACTGGTATCATTCTTGCTCTTTTCCTCTTATTGTGTTCTGTCTTTTTCACTCTGTCTCCAGTATGTAGTCTGCACCATCTCCATACAATGTCGACGCCCCCTGGGTTCAAAATCGACAACCTCAGTGACGTTGCCGCAACGAATTTGTTCGATCTTCCATTCGATTGATTTTATATATCGAATCAGTTGGTGAAAAAAATGTATTGAGACTTACGATTTCAAGATGGCCGCTCATATTCAGCGATTCAATGTCGATTCAGTAGCGTCAATCACTATCATCTGAACGTTTCGTTTCATTGAATATGATAATTTGAGATGAATATTTTTTTTGACATTTACTTATTTTACTTACAGTTAATAATAAAAATTACACTTGATTAATAGTTTAATTTCTAATTCCAGTATAAACAATTTTATTTACATAGTTTTTTAATTTTATTGCGCCTATTTATATTTAATTAGTTGTAAATAGTTTGCGCGTAATGGAAAATCATTTGAAAACAATTCAACTATAGATGATACCTGCGGGACTTTGCTCAGCAGAGCTATTCACGTACCTAAAATAACAGCGCTGTGCTCGACGACGAGCTCGTCAACGAGATAGCGAAGATGTTGTCATCGAACTCAAAGATGTTAAATTTAGTAGAATACCAAAAACCTCAACAACATTCTGCGCGCGCACCACACGTCCAAATACGCAACTTGCGCAGAATTTTACATTACTAGTTGCATTACTAGCAATCTGTACGCACCATAACAGGTTTACTCACGCCGTCATCAGTCACGAGCGCTAGTGAAGTGTTATGATATAAGTGAATACCAATTATGTCACTTATGATTTGTAGAAAACTTGCTTCAAACATGATTTCCCAATGAAATAGTTGTATGCGCGATTTAAAAGTTGGAAATCAAATCTTTCTTGCAATAAATCTAACCCGTAATAATCGTACATTTTATGGTATAAAATTCTTGGCTATTCCAGACTGTACGCTATGAGTATGCCAAATTTCATTCGAGTCCTTTGAGCCGTTCTGCCGTGATTTAGGAACAAACGTTCATACATCCATCCAAACCTTCGGATTTATAATATAAGTAAGATTCATGAGCTTAAAATTTATCTATAACTATTTTTTTTTTTACATTTACAATGAGGCGAGGGTGGATGGAACTAAATCAATAATATTTAGCAGCTAACTTTTGTATTAAAGGTGATGTCTTTCAAGTTAGGTGGATTATTTACTTTCTGTTCATGCATGGGTGATCTTAAGCCGTTGGCAAAATAAAAGTGAAAATTTATTTTTGACGAAAGTTTCAGTTTGGGAGAAAAAAACCTTTTGTAAATTGTATAACATTTTTAATACATTTATCCGCTTTTTAATGGGTACGACACTAGTAATCACGACAAAACTCGCTTTTAATTTCATTTTCAATCTTTGCCACACTCAAAAATATAACCCACACTGGCGTATCTCAATATAAACCTAAAAGTAACCATAATAATGTTTAAATTCGCATACTCACCTGATTTTGTCTGCTCTGTGCGATTCCACTCGGTTTGTTTCCGTTTTCCGTCACATTTGTACGTCTGTAATGTTCCTAACGAAAGGTAAACACAAGCCGGGATTCGCGACTGGAGCGAAAACAAAATTGTACATAAAAATAATATTTATTGTTAAAAAGATAGAGCTTAAAGTTTAGTTTCAAGAGTGTATATCTGGAAGTTATACTAATGCGTATTATACTCGTATTTCTAATAGTCATACTACATTATCTTGCTGAAACTAAGGTTCAGTAACAACTTGTGTTTTGGATACTACGTAACGTATAAATAACTTAACTTAAGGCATTATAAAGCTAAATAATAAGGCAAAAGGGTTTTTTGGTTCGTTTGGACACTATAATCTCACAAATTAATAGTCAAATTAAAAAAAAACGTTTTTACATTACAAACCCTTCGCAATTAAAAAAAATCCTACCTGAATAAAGCTAACGCGTTTATAACCGCAACCCGCTACTAGTAAAATTAACTTATACTGAACTTACTTCATTTAAATTGCTTACTTGAAAATAATAAAAAATCTATTCGTAAACGAAACATTAAAAATTACCTTTCACGTTGAATTTAACTTAATGTATCTTGGGATGAAGATAGACTGCGATAAGCACAAACTTGAGCCTTCAATTCAATTTTATAATTACGAGTTTAAAAAACATTTATTAATAAAATAAAACAACCAATTTTAACATAGTAGGTAAAAGCACTAAGCATTTTATAATTCGAATCATGCAAAAAGAAAACACAGTAAAACTATTATCTTCCTGCTAGGATAATCGAGTACAAAAGTGTTCTCTTCTAAAAATACATTGTATCCAGGTTTGCTCATCTATCTGTAAGCAAATCGATTGATAGAGCTGGCGAACCGCGGTAAGTTGACGTCACGGTGCTCCGATTTACGTGATTACTGCACTGGTAACGCAGTTATGGGTCTTACTGCCTGGTGTGTCGGAAATTAATCGGTTGCAATAGTTTAGAGCACGAATGTACGAGTCATGAAAAGGTTTTATGTGAAAAATACATTTGTAAGGAGAAATTCATTAAGTTACTCAAGGTATTTATTATGATTTATATCTTGGTTAGAGACATAGTTATATTAGGATCGAAATTTCATATTCCTGTTAACTAATATAACGCTTTATCAATAATATGGTGTCATACCTGTTACTGGGTAATAGTCAAATAATAGTGAGAGTTTTTGATCCAGTTCATAAAAGATGCTATATTCAACCCATCTATTATGTAACATAATGATAATCGCGCGCATATTATTAATATAATAATATATGGAAATTATAAGAACACGATGAGTGAATGCAACGTCGCTCACTATTATTTGACTTTTATTGAATAACGTAATATAGAAATGTTCGTATTACCGAATATAACATTTCTGCCGTGTACCTATTATGTATACCTAATATGAGCAGCTGGCAGTTGCATTTCTGGTGCCCTAGGCGACTACTAAAACTGTTGTACAACAGAGATCATCTTGGAATAATCCAATTGGAAAATAAAAGAGTGTATAACTTAAAGTAGACATATAAGTTAAGTCACTTAAAGCTTTTATCTGATGTACCGATTCGTACATTGCAAGCATTGCTATCTTTAAATAAGCACTCCTTTTATAATTATAGTTGTAGTAGTATAAGAATTAAGACTAGCTTATATGTGAATAAACCGTATAGTCGGCAATATTGAGTAACTAATAAATGAATTTTCAAGTAAAATCAACATGAGTTCTTTTTTCAAATTTCATTTAAAAACATGATCATCGCTGTAGCATTCTCGTAGCTAAAGTATTTCTCTTAAAGTATATTTTTGTTTAAACTTGTTTAAAACAAAACACACACACTACGCTTTCAGTTTACAGTTGTTACTCATAAAGTAGTCTAGTTTAAATTTAGCCAGAGTGTTTTCAAAAACAAGCTCTTAATTTATACCTCAAAGTGGAAAATGCGTATTTGCTTGTAGGAAAAGTTAGGTGTGAGCCGCTAGCAGCACTCAATATTTTAGTTATTTTATATCAAAAATAACTTTGTATAAAAAGTACTTTAAATATTGCGGAAAATATTTGTGAAAGTTGTTATGACCTCTAAGTACCCTCATTTTAAGAGTCGGTTGCAAACACTAATCTGTTCCAAACTTAGAGGTTAATAATTGATTAGAATTTATATAATTTATATTATAAGTACTGTAAAAGCATGTCCTATGTTGGTTAATCGATTCAGCAAAACTGAATAAAATATAAAAGATCTTCGTATACTTGCGTTCGATTCATAAATTCATTCATAGAATTAATTGCTTTTGTCGTAGGTAAAATCATGAATGCAGACTATGATAGTTGAAAATGTTTTCGCAACATTATGTAAATAGATTGTATTCTTTTGAATTATATTTTTTTTAAAGTTTATTTTATTTGATATTAGAATTTAATCTGGCTGTAAATTGGGTCAATGAACATTTTTTGCTTTAAAATTTTTTTGAATCTCTATTTTCTATATTTTTATACTGTGATACCTATAAGACACAATAAAACATACCAACTAGAAAAGCAATGAATCTCCCGACTACAAAGCGGTAAGTTAAGTGATTAAAAAAATAATAAATTATGTTAAAAATTACGTAAAAAGAAGTTTACTGATCGATTAAAAATATTTATTTCCTCCAGTATCAAAAACTAAATTTAAAAAAAAATCCCCAGAAAATCACACCAACTACATGGCCTCAAATAAGGCAAAGCTTGCGATATGGGATAGCTTGTAGCAAACTAGGGGAAACTATATTACTTACCTATATAAATAAACACCCAGACTCGGGACATTATTTGTTTTCTGGTTCCGTGCGGGAATCGAACCCACGACCCAATTATTTGCTTAAACCACAGACTACTTTTTTCGGTAAATAATTTTACCTATGTCGTATTCCAAAAAAGAAAGAATGGCTGAACGGATCTATTTGCAGAATTTCAATTCCGTTCAGCCATTCCACCATGGGTAAGTAACAAAGAACCATCCAAACTTTTATATTTATAATATATGTAAGATTAGAATGTAAATTGTCTATTCATAAAGTCAGTGGCCATTTTAATTGAAATCTAGAATTTCTGTACAATCTAAACCCTATAAAACATACCAACTACATAGAAAAGCAATGAATCTCCCGACTACAAAGCGGCGGTAAGGTTAGTGATTAACAAACTTCGAAATGCTTCGTTAATAAATATGTATAAGCAATAGTCGTTAGACAACGGTCATAAAATATTGTAACAATTTAGTTTCATTTTACAAAACCTTTGAGCTTGTTCAAAATTTATGAAAGTGGCTCCACCTTAAATTTTGCGACAAGAAGAGCTTACAGTTTAATCAAATTTGTAAGTGTTGGTTAAACAATATGCTGATAGCAGCCACAAAATTTGAAGACAGTATTTTTTTTTCATTTTGAGGTTTTTGGTTATAATATTCAGTTCTTTCGCACAGAGCAGTCTCTATGAGAGATGCTACAATATTGATCTTTTATTATTTATTTGTAATCTTTGAAGAACATATAAACCTGTCTCGCACTCTGTCGTAACTTGCATTCATATCTTTACATAATGTTTTCAACAACTGAGAAGGTGGTTGGAAACTGTCACCGACATGGGATCCTATCCTGAAAAACTTTACATTTAAGCTGCACGACCTTAAGCTACGTCAATCCAGAATGCTACTCTCGACAACTGAGAAACAGATGGAGGACTTTTCCACTGTTAAGACGCCTGACACCCCAGTCTCTCGTGTCTACGGGGTCTGCAAAGACACCAAAACGTCGAGTTAAAATTTAAAATCTAATTATACGCGATAAGTTCGGTTCAAACGTGTTTTATTTAAAAAACTGGCACGGTATGTGTGCTTTTTGATTCAAGTCCTTAGGTATCACTGATGTAGTTATTTTTACAAGTAAGCAGACTTTCCGAGTTGCGGGAAAAAGTTCAATTAGTGTTATTTCAGACACCATGACTTACTTATCTAATATAAAATAGGCGCGTTGGTAATTATTAAACATAAAACCACAGACTCATTTGCCCCAATTGTAAAAATACGTAATTGAATACGTGTCAAAATGATTTGAAAAACTCAATCTCGAATCTAAATTGAAAACGAAAACTATTTTCCACATTTAAAATAACAAGAAAATAAGAAAACAATATCCAAAGTTATTGCCCGCGTTTGGCAATCTATCATAAGATTACGCGGCGAAATTTATGTGCCTATGTGACTACGAGTAAATAGTCAATTCATACCTTTATCATTTTGACAAATTACAACCGCAGGTATTATTTTGATTGTTTACGGTTTCGGGGAAGAGATCTTACAAACCAGCGGGGCTTATTACTTAATAGGTTTTGCCATTAATTTTGGATACTATTATCATTGATATTAATAATAATGTTAATTAAATTTCCATTTTGATTTCAAATATACGGCTGCCTGAAAGAGATCACAGTGGGAAAACCACCCATTATTATTTGAAAGTGTGAAAAATAATATTTTTTTAACTATATTGTTATTTTATTTTTAGTAAATAATTCAAGCGCCATTTGAAATTAACTCAACCTCTACTTACCATGTTTAAGTTTATTTTACAATAGGTACTAATCTATTTTCCACAAAAAATATTACAAGTACAAGTCCATATTAATTTTGAAGCTTAAAGCGAAATAAAGAGCCAGAAAAAAACCTTTTTTTGAAAATATCGTTTAAATATCGTTTTACACTATTACAAATAAATCACCAACGTGATCAAATCCTTTTAATATTCTAAAGGTGTTGCCAACCACCAATACATCGTGTTTAAAGTAAAGTAAATAAGTCGAAGTCCTAATAAATATCGCTGATCGGAAACCCAGAGCAAAACAAGTAGGGTAAAACTACCAATTAGGTTACAGCTATCTAAATAAAGATAAATCAGAGGTTGTTGTTCCTTAATTGCAAGGAATGCAATTTCCTCTGAAATAATTTGCAGCGCAGAGTGGATTAGCACAGATTGTTTGTACACTAGTTTGTAATTTGGGCTGTGGGGTTGTGTGGGTTTGATTTATAAGTTGGATTTTTAGGGATTCTTGCGATATTTTTCGTATGCGAGAAATTTCGAATGATTGCCATACATTTGAATGAATGTATGAATGATCTTTTATTGCTGCATACAGTGCACTACAAAAAAATACACACTACATTTACAACACGTGACAAATAAGATTAAGATTTTTTCATACATGACATGATTATTGTATCTTGGATAAAAGTTATTTTTATGTATACCTATGTATGGTATCGACATATAACGGAATATGCAGTTATAATTAATGTAATGCAAAGTATTCTTAATTGTAATGAATATTTTTTTTTAAATAAACAATCCTGGATGCATTTTATTTATTTATACATACATACATAACGACACGTCTGTATCCCTTATGGGGTAGGCAAAACACCAGAGGTTATAAGACCATCTGATGTCATTTGACAAAATTTTGAGGTATTTTAAAGATGGAGAGAGACTATTGTAGTGACAGGGAGTCAGCCTATCGCCCACAAAAACGCCTTTAAGACCTCTGTCCCTTAACTGACTTTTACAGTATGCCCGGAAAGACAAGCAGCTGGCACATTCTACGTTTTTCTTTCGCTCCCAGTCCAGCATGGAAGTAATTTATTTATACTTAAATAAAGTATCAACACCATTTAAACAGATTCCATCTTAAAAATATAAAAATTATAAAACCTGAAAACATCTTAAAATCTACAATGCCTTAAAACCATTTTCACGACAAGCAACTATCTTGAAAACTGTGTAAGTTAGCAAGCAATACACTACCTGGGTGTCGCAATATTTAACTTTCCTAGACAGATTCTGTCGCAGACCCAGCTCGTTATAGTAAACCGATTGGCGTGTTTGTGCAGTTCCGAGTTGGTAACAAACTAGACTGGCGGCTGTTTAGACTTGCAGCTTGTTGCACTTTCAGTTTGTAGCATTCGACCGCAGTTTCGAGTGTTGTTTAACAATTGAAAATAAATGATTGGATTGATTCAATTAGCTTCTTAATTTTAGAAGTGAACGTTTTACTAACGTTTTTTCATTAAAAATTTAGTAAGGATACCATTTTAACCAGCAGCGCTTGAGTATTGGACCTCCGATTCTTGCATGTCTGCCCCATAATTTAATAATTCTTTGCTACGCTTTAAAGCGAAAATAATAAAAGCATTAAGTAATTAATTTGAAAAACTACTTAGGTTTATATTAAATTTAGTTTTTATTAACAGAGTTTTTTTATATAAATATGTGCATAATTGTTATTGAATTGTAAACTAAAAATAAGTTATCTATTTCTAAGATGTAACTAAGTAATAAGGTTTACAGTTTGTTATTGTGCCATGAAATAAATAAATAATAGATTATGCGTTTTTTGTGAATCAAATGCTGTAAAACTTTACCTTTACCACGGACAGTAAAGCCGAAGCTGTAGAAAACTGCGTTTGCGTGGATTACATTTTTTTTGTAGAATTTATAATAAAAAATATTAGTTTGCTTCTTTGTTTGATTTTCAAAGTATAATGTATTAATTGATACTTAATCTATCCAAGCCCACGGACATCATGAAATACAGATTTTAAAATTAATAATGCAATTCTGAAGGTTTAGTTGAAAAAACCTATTTGTTGTTTTGGTAATTTCACTAGCTGTTATAGTAAACCGATTGGTAACAATCTAGACTGGCTGGTGTTTAGACTCAGCGCGCGTTGACTTGCAGCTTTTTGCACTTCATGTGCACACTCCGTGTAATGAGCCCACTGCTGGGTTATGAGTCACTCCTCCGGGTGACGAGGAGGTTTAGGCCGTAATCCACCAAGCTGGCCCAGGGCTGGGTTTTGTAGCAGTCGACCGCATTTTCGAGGTTTGTTTAACGATTGAAGTAATAACTCTGCATCAATTTTATTTTGTGTGTATAGCTTGATAAAAAAATATATATCTAGAATTGTTAACTTGGTTGGTTTATAATAAGAACACAAAGATAGTTATCTAACGATTACTTAAATTATTGTAATTTCTTATGTGTAATTTCTTTGCCTTAACCATTATTACAATTTCCGACGTTTATATGAAAACAGATACATATACCTACATATAAAATACTGAAACAAAATGCGATTTGCGGAAGAGCTTCCACTCATAAGAGTTATGATTGCATATGTTTTTGAAAATAAGCGACAAATATATTTTAAACATGGTTTTCAGTAAAAAAGTAAAAAAAATCATCCACATTAAAAAACACAGAAAAGATGTGAGTAGATTGATTCACTATACTTAGGTATTCTGATTTTTCAATCGTCGGATAAAAGTTATCCGACGAATAAAGTATATCTCGGCGAAATAATGTTGTCTTACGATTTTTATAATTGAATGACAATGACATAGAATGATAATAAACTTGAGACGACCTTAAAGGTGTCGAATAATACTTTATTCAATAGATAACTTCTATCTGACCATTGAAAAATCTGGCCTAAGTCAAATTAAATACAGCCCGAAAGTATCCATAATCACCTTAAACAAACCAAAAACAACCAACGCAAACAAAAGAAACATAAAAGTTCCTAGTTTAAACATTCACCCAGATACAGCTTAATCCCGGCACTCTTGCTTTTACGATTCACGTCTATCTTACCTCAACACTAGCGAGCGTTTACAGTAACATAAACGCGTAAGTGGTGTCCATCGGGCGCTCAGATTCCTGAAGCACATCCTACGGATTGTGGGATAGCATTAGCTCGTAAACGGACGAATGGATACCATTCCTTGATCCGTACAGTGTTATATATACAGGGTGTGGCGATTTGTTGCAATTTGTTTTTTATACTGTCGAGGGAATAAACATATTTTTCAAAATGTGTTAAAACTTAAATAACGGTTTGACAATTTGATCTAGTATGCCATGGCATTTTTTATTTATGACTAAGCCCGCAATCTAACCTGAGGGTAAGAAGATGAAAAACACGGGCCTAGGAAAGAACTGGCTCTTCATAAAGTATTGCTGCTCTGGCGCTAATATTTGGCGGCAGATTCTATATGAAGGGTGGTCGCTACCCAGTAGGACCCTGACGGGATCTTACCACCAACAGGAGGTCACTCGGAATGATTACCTTTAACGACACACTTATCCAGGAGCGTACGGGGATTCTAAATCGACCCTACACGGACGAAAGCTTGACGGACAGATAACAATTGATTTCGAAAATGTGCTGAAATGTCTATTAAATTTTGACTGGTAATTTAACATTACACGATTAAAGGTGGTTTAAGTTGTCGTAATATTGTCTTAAGTTTTCGCGATTCATACTATTAAATAAAACACTTTTTAACCGGATTTATCGCGTATATTTACATTTTAAATTTTAACTCGACGTTTCGGTGTCTTTGCAGACCCCGTGGTCACGAGTGACACCTGTCAAGCGTCGGATTGATATATTGAAAAAGTATAATCATCTCCATCTGTTTCGCAGTCTCCGAGCGTTTTGTGCCAATCCAGTAATCCAGATTACTGGGTTGACACAAAACGAGCTGACAGCATCTTGAGTTTCAGGTCTTGCAGCTTGCTGGATGTTGGATTTAATGTTTTTTTGTTTTAATCCTATCTAGAAAGACACCGAAACGTCGAGTCAAAATTTAAAATGTAAACGCGATAAATCCGGTAATTGTCGTATTTTATTAATCATAAAATCATAAAAACTTTTCTAAGAACAAAGTTACTCGTTGTTTTTATACTTAAAACAAAAACACTTAAAAAAATACCCATTTGATATATCAAACTTTAGTTAGGAATGGCCTTAGCACTAATATGATCAAAAGCTTGAAAGTATTGTTTTAACATTCGAATGCACGCAAAAAAGATTTCACAGACTAAACGCTAAGAAAACTAACATGAATATCAAAGCGTTCGATTATTTCTACTGACATAAAGTTAAAGTATTCCACTGTATTTTTCCCCCGGCGATAAAGGAACAATACATTTCCATTCATAATGTGACGGCGTATTTTCATAAGGCTCACGTTTTGCATCACCCTGTATTCTGGTTATAGTTGTAAACTTACGTATTCCTTACTCTAAATGTGTCTCAGCTGACAAATAAGAGATTTGAGCTTGAATAGAATGTATTGGTATTATACTGGTTTGTTTTCTACTGGCTTCCGAGAAAGGGGAATGTTTGGAACATTTCTAGTGAGAAAATTTACTTCTAGACCTCATACAAACTACAACAGAATGTCAGAATAATATACAACGTTGACACAAGCGACAGGCATTAAATGAAACCGCATATTTTATGTATCATTATCATGCTACACATCAAAAATCAGATCATTGCAAGCAATAGTTAAGTCACAGGAATTTTTTAAGACAACTATTTTAAAAGCTTTATTTTACATATTTTAAAACGCGGGTACTGATCCAACTGACCTATCGCACAGGGGCCTGGTTGTTGAACATCGAAATAATTTGGTAAATATATTGGACTTTTTTTATATGCTAACGTAGCTCCAGAGATCTGAGTTCGAGTCCCAGCCGAGATCCATTTTATTTGGTACTTTTATCTATAAAATGATTTTTAAACACCTTGTGTCTTCCCGATCACCTAATCATATGGACATAATTTATCTAAGAGCCATTCAACCGCGAAACGTCAAAATGTCAGTCCAATTCTGTTACATTTTAATTTTATTATAAAGCGATTTAAGTTCTTTGAAAAAAGATTTTTCGCATAGGTATTTCTCGTAAACTTTTTTAATAGTTTCAGATTAACATTAGTATATTTGGTTTAATTTGATGCCTCTCGCTTTTATCAACATTGTATACCACCTTGGACGAATGCATGTGTGAGTATACATAATTCTGTTACACTATATAGGTTGCCTGGCAGAAATCGCGCTTCGGCGATAAGGCCGCCCTTTGTATGTTAATAGTGATTGTTATTTTAATTTAATCTGTGTAACTATGTTGGTGTACAATAAAGAATTTGTTTATTATTATTATACGTATACGTTTGATTTTACTTTCAGAACTGTGCTTAAAATGTCATTCTTGAAACAAAAAAAGAATCTGTCTATATTTTTGACACCTAAGTTTAATTTAACTAGATATTTGTTTAAAAAGTAACAAAGTACCTAATGAAGAATGTATTCGAAGTACGAATTGTTTCCAAAACAAAATAAAACAAAACAAAAAAGAAAGAAGCTTTATTCGGTTCTTAGGGTTTCGTACAAGAAATGTGTAAAAGCTTCTCTTCTATAGTGCGATTTTGAATGACGACGTTAAGAAATAGCCCTATAGGAAATAAAAATTATAACTTTTTTTTTTTATAAGTGACTAAACCCGCGTTTGACCTTAATCTCACCTGATGGTAAGTGACGATGAGGTCGAAGATGGAAGCACACGGGTTTAGGAAGGAACTGGCTCTTTATACAATATTGCCGGAACACATTACCGCCGGAGCGGTAACATTTGGCAGCAGACTTTATATAAAGGGTGGTCGCTAGCCAGGCGGACCCAGAAGGGATCCTACCACCAAGCAAACAAGACATTTTATAACTGAACAAGACATTTTATATTCGCTTAAAAAGTATCTATATTACATAAATAAATATGCAAATTGCAGTGTTTGTTTTTGATTCATAATTATTGGAAAATAAATCGATGTTGCTCTCTTCAATCCCAATATGGATCAACAATTCTATACAAACTTTAACTTATATAATTATAAATTCTAAAGTTTTTGAGTACTGACTTACAATGGGTTTCAATATTGTATGTGTATCCAAAATCCTTCTTTGTAAACACTTAAAAGTATGGGCGTTGCCATGACAACCAAAATCCAGATTTATTTTTGTATGAAAAAACTTAGATTAGAATGAGATTCGATATTGAAACTCACCGTTAGGGATGTAAGATACTCTTTCACGCTGAGCTTTCACATTCTTGTAGGCCTTAGCCAGAAATAAAACAAAGTATTCCTGATTCTGTGATAAATGAATAACAAATAGTTAATTATTTTGAAATTCACTTGGAACCAGAATTGTATTTTCAAATACTATTTGATCTTAACTACGGAGCCTTGCTTTGTAAGTCAACTCAAGCTTGACTGCATTTTACAAATTTCTGCAAGCATCGGGTATAAGAGTGACACTAATTAAAAAAAAAGAAAATCTAAGTTAGTTCGCAAAAATAACTTTCTCTCTAAAAAAATAAATTACCTTGATGTCCAGAATAATTTACAGAGTAGAATTCTATTAACATTCTAAATTCAAACTTATGTCATGTAGCTCTGAAACTCTATTTTTTTAAACGTGTCTTTCATCAACACCAAGGTAACGGGAAAATATTTGGGGACCGGTTTCGTTTACAAGATGAATCTAGAAATACAGTTATATTAGATGGTTATCGAGATGCCAAGAAAAGTTATGGAATTTTCTGGACTGGACTGCGTAAAAATAAACTAAATTTAAAATATAAAAGAAGTTTAAATGAGAAATCAAGCTTAAAATGTTAAATAAATAAAATAAACATTTATTCCAAACTGAATTATTGGAGAAGTGTCAGTAGTATTTACATTAATCGTTTGATTAACTGAAATTGAGTTGGACTTAAGAAAGCTAAAATTTAGAAAAGGCCATTTTGAATCAGGTTTGAAACAATATGATTTAATGGGGTTTGAAAATTTTTGTATGGAGCCTGGCACACCTACTGTCCGCCATTTTGATTTTTTTTCGATTTTGCGTCGCACTATAAAACTTATATATTTCGATTGCTAACATACAGACGAGCAAAAAATGTTATATAACATATGGGTCTAAAACGTCACGTTTTAGAGATATATATGGAAAACAATTTAGCTAAATAATAAAACTTTTATTATATTTGAACGTTGAAATACCTCTCAGAATGTATCAAATTAGCATGAATGTTTGTAGATGAAGATAATACATCTTGCACATTAGTAAAAATAACTTGTTTCTACACCTACCTATCTGAAACCTGACAATGCCATATCACTCGGCCAATGCTGATGTGATGTGATCCGATTTATCTAACACGATCAGTAGGTTTTTTTTTGAGGTGTACGCAAGGGCTACACTTTTTTTGAGGTGTACGGAAGGTTTTAAAGACAGACTTAAATATTATAGGGCGTTGAAATGACGTGTCTTTCTCTATTCCGCATTTCTGAATAGGTACAAACAAATGTAAAAGAATTCTAAAAAGAAAACACTTAATCATATCATAACACGTAGTAACTCTTTAGTAATCTGTGTCATTACTTCTTGTAAGTTACTAGAATAATATAGTTACGTATCTACCTACAGCGCCGGCGTTGCCTAGTTAATATGGCATTGTCAAGTTTCAGATAAGTATGTGTAAAAACCAGTTATTTTTACTATTAACTAATGTGCAAGAAATACTACAAACATTCATGCTAATTTGATACATTCTGACAGGTATTTCAACGATTAAATATAATAAAAATTGGAATTATTTAGCAAAATTGTTTTCCATTTGTCTCTAAAACGTGACGTTTTAGACCCATATGTTATATAACATTTTTTGCTCGTCTGTATGCCAGCAATTGAAATATACAAGTTTTATAGTGCGACGCAAAATCGAAAAAAAATCAAAATGGCGGACAGAAGGTGCACCAAAAATTTTCCAACCCCTTTTATTATTTTTAATTTTTTACTTGACGACTGAAAAAAAAACAAAAAAAATATTATACATGGAAATACAAAGTTATTATTAAAATTTAAATTACCTTAAACTAAAAAATTTAACAATTAATATCTAAAATTTGGGTTACATAAATATATATCATAAGGAAGAAGAACAATATTATTACATTTATACAACGTGTGACTTAATGAAGAGAGAATACTTTAGGATATTGTATGTTGGGTGATGTAGTTTTTAAGTAACAGTAACATATACTTACTTGTAATCCTTACGGCCAAAAATCAAGTTCAAAATTTAGATCAAAATATCGAAATGTCTACCCTCAAACCAGCTGTTACCTTTTGATGGAATTCATTTGATAAATAAAATAAATAATGAATATTTCTGACCCTCACACAACATTATCTAGCCCAAATTAAGTTTCTTAAAGAACGTGTGTTATGGATACTAGATAACTGATATACTTAAGAAATATATATACATACATATTGAATAAATACATATATTTTTTTTTATTAGAATAAACTTAAATAAACATATAAACATCCATGACTTGACGGCCAATATCTGTGTTCATCACACCGATATCCGCCGCCGCCGGGTTGTATCCCAGGACCTCTGGCATAGAAGGCAATGTATGTTACCGCTACACCAGCCGGTCGTCAAAATCGTCGTTTGATGGATAACAGATTGCGTTAAAATAAAGTGATAACCAATACAAATTTGCAAATGACCTGTACCATAGTCCCTTACAAGGATGTTCACTAATTACCAGTCACCCTGTATAATTGAATCCTGCAATAAAAATTATGGAATTAATTTTAAACATTCCAATTGTTTTTCCGCTTCTAGCAGGAAAATGTATTAATAACATTTATTTATTTATTTATTTATTTACTCTTCATTGTACAAACACAAAATAGAAAATAAAGGACAATAAAAAAAAAGAAGACACAATCGGCGGCCTTATCGCTAGAAAGCGATCTCTACCAGGCAACCAAAGTTAAAATCAGGTTAACTTATGAAAATGAATAAATGACGCCACAATTTTTTTTATCGTACTTTTCAATATTTACTACTATTTCCTTGATACTTTACCTCTAACAACGAACTTTTCTTTGCCTTTAATGTTTAAAAAACAAGTTAATTATAATTAAATGGCAAGTTTCTTCCGCTTCTTTGAAAGTTTATCTCAAGTTATTAAAATATGCAACTTCTAGACTGTCTTGTCTACTAAGTTGTCATCTCTATTAATGTGCCATAGATAGACGGAAATTTACAAGCCTTTTAACATCATGTACCTTTGATAGTGTTAAGACAACGTTTTACATTTCGCCTCGGTTAAGTCTCTTCTTTGGAACACTTAGCTACGTTAAAAACTTCCGTTTGTTTTTCAATACTTAAATTCTCGTATAACTTTAAACTGCAATGTTATTTTTAAAATCTTTACAAGAAGCAGATAAATCTAAGGTAAGTTTTAAGGTATTTGTATTGTTAATAAGTAAAAACGTTAGTACTTAGTCAAAATTAAAACTTTTAAAAAATATGACATCAATCAAAAGAGCTGGCCTGTGAAAAACATTTGTTTGACATTTTTTTAAAGTAAGTTATTTAATAAGAAATTGTTTTTTTTTTTTTTCAATAAGAGTACTTGCACAAACAGCTGGCAGTTAACGTTGATGTCGTGGCGCCGTGGTTACTGTGAATATCATACGATATCGCAGGTTAAGCAACTTTCGGCGAGCTCGGTACTTGGATGGGTGACCGCCGACCATTCATTTCTCACGACGACTTTCGTGCTTCGTAAGATACGTTAAGCAGTCGGTCCCGGGTGCTATGTACTTGTATACAGTAGTCGTTAGGGTTTGTCAGAAACCATTCCGGCGCGGCGCCCTGAAAATTTTGAAATCCATCAACTAGCACTGGGCCAGCTTGGTAGATTATGGCCTATACCTCCTCGTCACCCAGGGACGACGACTCAGCCCTGCAGTGGGCTCATTATAAAGAGTTGTGATGAATACCTATGTAGTACATGTCTTTTTCTAGACCTAAGCTATCAAATTTTTGATGCAAATCTTAATTAGCAGCGGAACCCTATTTTTTAATTAATTGTTTTTTACATAGACAGCATATAAGAAAAACATATTGCATTGCAAAACAGGCTTCCAATAAATCTTATAATACCAATAAAACCTAAGCTATTGAACTATTTGACGGTAAGTTGCTTTCATCCTTACTTGAAAAATTGTTGCGAAAATATGTTGCGTTATTTGATTTGTAACAACCTATACAACGTAACACTCTAAGGGTTAAAGTGCTGTGCAGATGAAATAAAATTCATACGAACACAGTTTTCAGTTTGAAATAGAAACTTCGATTTGTAAATAAAGTAAATTCACTTGGTAAGGAATACAGAAGAAGTCAAAATGTTAAAAAAGAAAGGAATAAAAGAAACTTTATTTTTACTGTTACAAAATTTACATACATACGTAAATACATAACATCACGCCTGTATCCTTTATTTTAGGCAGAACACCAGTTGTGACTCACAAGACCATCTGTCACGTTTGACAAATTTGGAGGTATTATAATGATGGAGAGAGACTATTGCAATGATATGACAGGAGGTCCGCCTATCGCTCACAAAAACGCCAATAAGACTTCTGTCCCTTAACCGATTTTTATTTAACCGACAATATTATATTGTAGTGTCAGCTTTGATTTTAATTTTTTTTTTCTCCATTCTTCATATCAGCAGCAACAGCGCCTTGCGCAGCTCGCCATCCATGGCGCGCCGTGCCGAGCCCTCTACCGGCGAGGGTTCCGTGCCATTACACGGCATACGACGCCGCACGGTAGACATCGGTTCACGGCCTTACCTATTTAACTAAAGTTCATTTCCTGAACTGTCTTGAAAATCTTCTTTGGTACCGTCGCGTTGTAAACCCAATCATTGGCATTAACAGAACTTGCAAAATGTACTACTTATAAATTCAACTGACTAGGAAATGAGTTCTTTTTTAAATTATCAGTAAATAATACAAAACAAAACACTTTAATACTTCTTATTTTTCCATGAAAGAAATATCTAACTTTAATTTATTATTTCTGAACGTGCCCTTATTGGGCATATCGCTGACTGCTGACTGAGTAGACGACGTATGTTCTAATTATTTGTCGTTCATTTACCGCCGCGCCGTGCTGACGTCAGCACCGACGAAATTATATCCATGTGACTCAGCAGCCGCGTCGCGTCGTCGGATTGTTTCTTGACGTCAGAGGAGAAATCGCTTAGCTTTTTGTTACTTTAATTGTATGTAACATATTACGCAGTTAGAAAAAACAGGTTATGTCATACTTTATATTAATGGCAATCTTTGTCCTTCGTAACAACAATATTTATATTATATCCAGAGCAATATTTTCAAACCTACAAACATTAGAAACACGAAAACTTGTGACAATGGATGGATTTTTGTTTTTTTAATGTTTCACTTTTCACCTTGATATTCCCAAGAAAAAGATGTGTACGCGGTATACGGAAACTGCTAGTATTATAAAAATAAAAAAATTTTCTTTGCTCTTTATTTGTTTAGTGAAAATATCGGGATAAAAAGTAATATATAATACTCTAGAGTTAATCTAAAGCACACTATACGGTCACATATTAAATCATCGCAGCGCAAAAATAGTAATAAAATCCACTCAAAAACTATCACAAACTTTCACGTTAGAAATGCATTTCAATGGGAATATTATTACAATACCTCCATGTATAATATAACAATACCCCTTGTACAAATGATTGAAACAATGAAAAATATTAATGTTAGGTACCTACTTATACTTTTGATATACAATAAAAAAAAATATTATTACAATCTGGGGATTTCATTTATAATGAAATTCCCAAGTTCGTAAAAATTCTAACCGTTCAAAATTTTTTAAAAGTGATGTACCCTTATTTTTTATAAGATAAACAATAATTATACTTAATGTCATCACATGTCAATGATTTCAATAAATTGATAAGAAAATAGTTGCCCTTAGTATGGGTAACATTCCAAACCTGTATGACATTTAACTGAATATATGAACGACAAAAGCCTCTGCCTATAGACTGGTATTTCAAAAAAAATTGCTGTTCAGTTCCCTGTATCTACGTCTCAATAATAATATCTAATTTCTTCTAAAGTGATGATAGATTCACATAACATTAATAATATGACTTATGTGTATACATACATAACTTCACGCCTGTATCCCTTATGGGGTAGGCAGAACACCAGAGGTTTAAAAATCATCTGATGTCACGTTTGACAAATTTGGAGGCCTTATAATGGTGGAGAGAGTTTTGCAGCGAAAGGGAGGTCAATCAAACCTCTGTTCCTTGTCTGACTTTTACAGTATGCCCGGGAAGAGAAGCAGCTCTACAGCTGGCACATTCTATGTTATTCCTTTGCTCTCAGTCCAGCATGGAAGAAACTTAGGTATATTTCTATTGTATTGTATTATAGAGCTACGAAATTAAAGAATATTTTGACTTTGACTTGACTTTTTTTCATCTAGGTATAACTAAAGCACATACACATAGGTCGAGTCTAGGGGGAGTTCGCTGTTTCATACCAGTGATATGAATCGCCGAATAGCGTTTTTAGCTGACAGTTATTTCAAGTAATCTATGTCAAGTAAATAATTGTTTGAAGCAACTATTGTTTTGTAACTATAGCACGTGACCAAAAGATAAATAAGTAAACAGATGATAAGAAATAAATATTAAGAGTGCAAATGCCTGAAAACAAAGTAACTGAATCCTTATGCAACATAACTCTTTACATAGCAACTATTGTTTTATTCAATAATACAAATGCGATATTTTGTAAGAAAGAAATAAGTTTACTAATAAAGTCACTTTTTCATACGATGCTACCTTATAAAAATGTCAAATGTACCTAATTAATCAGAAGCTAGCATTGAAACATAACTACCTAGATCTAACTGGAATTCTGTTTCTTTGAGAAAACATTAAGTTTAATTTTATTTTTACCAACCAACTCGTGAATTTCTTTTTTTCACGGGCTACGACATGTGAGAGTCTTTGACTTAAGTAAATTTAGAGGAATCAACCTGTAGGATTTTATTGATAAGGGACACTGGCTACAGGGTCAATTGCTTCTAATTTATAATAATAATAATTCATTTCACCATCGCAAAATAATATCAAAATCAATAATAATAATACGCGTGACAAAAAATACAGTTTTGTTACTGTAGCGACATTTAGCGACGCTCCATAGAACGATCACGACACGACGAAATTTCCTTCATCGCGCTATCAAAGTTCTTATAGTGACTAGGATATATACAACATCCCGACATCAACCGGCGGGCCGTCGGCCAGTCAGCCTCTTCCGGGATATGGGAACGAACACCTTGTTCCCAAAGTGGTAGCCCCGAGCCTTAACAACCTTCGCAGTCTTCGAAGAAGAGGACCAACAACTCCGTCGTTGTCATCGTCTCCATCACTCTCTACCCACCAGCAGCTGCGCAGCCAGCACACACCGGGCTGCCATGGTGGACCACTAGCATGTAGCGTGTCAAGCCTGGTCCGCCACCTCCAGCCTCCATCTGGAACTCGGCCACAGCACTTCGGCCGGTAACAAGCAGAGCACTCTACTCTCCTGTCCGAAGCAGCTGCCAGCCACCCCGACTAACTGGGACCTTTGCAGAAAAGAGTACGGCCGGAGGTGTTCTGTCTACCCCATACGTGATACAGGCTTGTAGTTATGTATTTTATGTACAGTGTGTAAATAATCTTTCGGTGATAGTTTGTTTTTGCACTTTGATATAGACGGAAAATGTGTAATTTGCAACCGACTTCCAAAAAAGGAGGAGGTTCTCAATTCAGAGTTTTTTTTGTGTCTTTGTTACACGATATTGCGGACAATTATGAATCGATTTTGAAAATTCTTATTTCACATAATAGAAGATTACTTCATAGTTGGTTCCATATAAATTTCATCGAAATTGGTTGAGTACTTCATTGAAAATTTCAATTTTTTTCAAAAAAATATGTATAGTTTCGGAGACTGTTTAAGTTGATGACATTGTAACTCAGCCGAAGTTTTGACGTGGATTCGGTTTGTTTAATGCTCTGCATTCGTTGATTATTTATTTTGTTGTAGCATGCAAGACTAAACACACTTTGTGAACCAATTTACTGAAGTATTATAATAATTCTTTCTCATATCAGGGCTAGCTAATTAGAATATGAAACTATATAAAAAGACTTCAAGGGCCTTCGTTAGTTGTTAGGACTTCTTCATGCCTTACCTGGTATGTGACAACCATTGATAAGAGGTATTCATATTGATATAGATCGCTCTGGCAATATTTTATAATCAACTAGCTAATTATAGAAAAACCATTATTATTATTATTTATTCCTAAGCTTCTCATCTTCGACCTGATCAGCATTGATAATCAGCTCATTTCTATCAATAAAAAAAACTCGCTTAACAGTATTTTCAATATTCAATTTGGACTAATAAATAACCTAATCGAACCTACTTTTAGAGCCAATCTCTTCACAAACTAATAGACATGTAATTAAAAACAGCTGCAACCCCAAGCCACAGACTAAGTACTGAGTAAGTAGATTAGCGCCGCCTCTCGCTGATGCCATGTCAAAGCGGATATCCGGTATTGGTTAATAAAAAAAGTTTGCCAAAGTAAAAGTAGCTGGCCAGTGAAACTGTTTTATTTTTAATTTATCCGCTTCCAGCCAGCTTTACAAAACATTCGTTTTTGTGATTAAAAAAGTATTACATAACATATTGTAGAACAAAACCTGCTTGCTTTCTTCTCAAGGACCCGTATTCGACATTACAATCTTTAATTTTAAGTTTCTCTAATGTCAAACTGAGAAACTTCAAAATGAATTTTTGGTAGCAATTTGAAATCTTCTAATTTGACATAGGACAGGCATTAAATTAGCAAATCTAATGTTGAGTCGAGCGAGCCCAATAGTTCTATTTAGTTTCCCAAATGAGAAAACCTTACGAACTTAGACGGATTTTCATTCGTCTTATGTGCATTTTAAGCATTATCTAAGCTGCTTCTCTGCTGTAAAAGTCAGTTAAGAGACGGAGGTTTTATTAGCGTTGGTGCGGGCGATAGGCTGCCCCCCTGCCACTGTAAAAGTCTATCTCCATCATAATACCTCCAAATTCATCAAACGTGACATCGGATGGTTTTATAGTTACTGGTGTTCTGCTTACCCCATTAGGGGTACCTACAGGCGTGAAGTTATGAATGAATGAATAAGTATCTAAGCTGGTATAAATAATATGATGCTGATTATTTAAATGCCCAAAAAAGCATGCCAAATTGAGACTTGTTACTAATCCGATTTAATCCTGCCTGGAACACACAATAGTTGACATCGCTTACCCGTCGACGCATTCTTTTCGAATGACGCCTTAGCCAGTGTTTCTGTAATTTAAATTACTAATTCTTCCCTTTCTTCAAATCCCCTTACCAATCATTTTTCAATTAGTTTAAATTCAGGTCGAAAGCGAGTTTAGACAAAAATTAAAAAAGGTAGGATATTAATAATTAACGCTTTTAGATAAGCAGTTGCAGATTTTCGACAAAGGAGACAAACCTTTATCTCTTATGATATGAACAAGCACTTCATTAATAATCACATGTCCTAATGTCACATGCGCAGTGTGTACACAAATAATCTTTGGCAAATAATTGTTTACAAACATTGTGACTGTTTGAATCATTGTTTATTTATGAAACGCAGCGGCGAGACATGTCTTATTTTGATTATACTGCAAATAGTTACTGAACAAAAGATAGCATGTTATGTTAAAAAAAAAACATGTTTTTCGAACTGTTTTACATACATTTTAATTTATTTTATTTACATAACTTCATGTCTGTGTCCCTTATGGGGTGGGCAGAACACCAGAGGCTATAAAACCATCTGATGTCGCGTTTAACAAATTTGGAGGTATTATTATGATGGAACGACTATTGCAGTGATAGGGGGTCAGTCTATCGCCCGCAAAAACGTCAATAAAACCTGCGTCCCTTAACTGGCTTTTATAGTATGCCCGGGAAGAGAAGCAGCTGGCACATTCTATGTTTTTCTTTCGCTCCCAGTCCAGCATGGCAGATCTGTTTTATTTATTTTCAATAACGATTATGTATTGCGTAAATTGCTTGCCTTTTAAAAACAGAAATCTTGACACAGACACTGCTTCCGCAGCACTGTAGGAAAGATATTTTTCTATCTATAGATTTTTGTCGTTAGTTGGTGGGTCAAGGGAACTGCTTATTATCAAAATATTTATTTATTTTAAACATAAAATTCTACCATTGATTTCAAAACTCGTTAAAAATGAAAGTCTTATTTCTATTTATTACGGAAATTGAATCTTTCATCTTTCATTTCACTAACATCAATTGAATATTGCCCTAGATATAACGAGTTTAAATCTATTTTAAAACAGCACAAAAATACCCTTTATTTATTCCCCTTATAAAAAACGAGGATAATTTGGGTTCAAAAATACCAATATCACCAAAAAATTTCAAGACTCAACTCAACCGAAAAAAACCTTCTCAAAAAGTACTTCAGAAATAAGTATCTTCGATATTAAGGCATACAACTTCGTAACCCAAAATCTGATCTTAAAATGCATCATTAAAACCCTTTTTATAGGTTGAGGTAAAACTTGAGCCGATACCGTAGCTATTAATAAGTAATTTTGGGTCCTCGAGGTTGGATAGGTTGGATAGCAGATAGGCCACGTTCACCCACTTTTGCGATGTAAGCCTAGCGTTAAAAATCATTTGGTTTACGTAATACCTCAACGTCAAATGTAGGTTAAAGTTAATAGGCTTATAGCTAATAAAGTTTTAAGACGAAAAATAATTCGAAACTGTTTTCTTGAATTATGAGGAAACTTTAAGAATCCTACTTATAAATTGTTTAAAAAGCTAATAACATGGTATCTATTAGAAACACACGATTATGATTTTTATACGCCTTTATTAGATTATTTTTAACATAATTAGACTAAAGCAGAGGTCTCGGGTTGGATTCAGGATAAGGGATATTTGTGTGATAATAACTCATCGATTTTTGCTTAACTATTTTCACAAACGCAAAAGCAAAAACAGGTAATCCCACGTAACCACTATATTAAAATAGACACCTTAATAATTAAAAATAAGATAAAATGAATAAAATGTTATGAAGTTTCAGAGGTAAGTTTTAGTGCTGGTTAAAGGCCGGTCCATACTCGTAGAAGCGTAATGTAACATGCAATGCAGCCAATTTTTCAATAAAAAAGGCGCAGTTCGTGCGCGCGAGACGGCATTGGTTGCATTGCTTGTTACTGTCGACTGACGGTTTTTGGGCTAGTAAAAAGTATCGATCGACGTCAACTGTTCCTTTCTGCCATTGATCGACGGTCGGTCGATTGGTTTGGTAACAATCTTATACTTATCTATACCCAGGTTAACCTTGTAATTATAAATAACTCCCACTTATTTTTCTTATATCAGCTGCATTAAGGACACATGTAAGTGTAAGCGATAAAGCGGCCCACATTGTCCAAAATTAGTGTTCTCAACCGACTTTCAAAAAAGGAGGAGGTTCTCGATTCGTCTGTATGTTTTTTTTGTGTCTGTTACACGATATTTCGGTCAATTATGAATTGATTTTGAAAATGAAAGAAGATACTTCATAGTTGATCCCATATAAATTTCATCGAAATCGGTTGAGTACTTCACTGAAAATTTCAAACTTTTGAAAAATGTATGATTTCGGAGAATGTTTACGTTGATGACATTCTCAACTCATCCAAAGTTTTGACGTGAAGTCGGTTTTTTAATGCTCTGCATTCGTTGGTTTTTATTATTCTTAAATATAACCGTATTAAAATTGATAGGTTTGTTTGCATATTTATACATTGCAACATTAAAGCTTTCAAATAAAGATTGTGTTAGAACTTTCAGTGCATCAAAGATTGCATTTCAATTTTACTCGTGGAGGTCCCTCGAATTTGTAGATAACTCAATTATAGTCTGACTCATCAGAGCTCATCATTGGGTTATCCAGTAAACAAGCTGGCCTCAATCCTTTGATGTTTCGTTGCATATCATATTTTGGCATGAAACCTTACTAAGTCTATTTCTTATAATGGTGTATTAATAGAATGCTTAAAACATTTTTTTTGTTGGGTGACCTGCGATAAACTACCTTGATCCGAACTTGCCTACCAATTTGTCTCAACTTCATATGTGCACCCTTACATTGTCTTGGTGGAAAAGAACTTTTTTCTTGGACAAATGAGGTCGGTTTGTTTTCAAATCGACATTGAATTGGTCCAATATGTTGGTATAATATTCCCCCCTGATTGTTCTTCCCTTTTGAAGGTATTCAATGTGGATTATCCCGAGTGCATCCCAAAAAACAGTTGCCATAACTTTATTGGCTGACAAACCCACCTTTTCTTTCTTTGGCGCCGATTCACCCGTAGAAACCCACTGTTTTGACTGTTGTTTGATCTCTGGTGTGTTGTGATGGATCCATTTTTTGTTTACGGTTACAAAACGGCGCAAAAACTCCTCCATATTGCGATTGAACAACGCCAAACTTTCCTGTGAAGTTGTTACACGATTGCTTCTCATGGCCAAGTGATCCTTCAAAATTGAAACCACGGAGCCATGCCAGATCCCTACGGCTTCCACAATCTCTTGCACTTTCAATCTTCGGTCGGCCAACACCATATCGTGAATTTTTTCGATTGTTTCGGGTGTAGAGACCTCAACTGGGCGTCCAGGACGTTCGGCATCCTTAGTGCTTGTACGGCCACAACGAAATTCAGTAAACCACTTTTTTACTATTGAAATCGATGGTGCAATGTCCCGATAGTATTTACCAAGCTAAGCCTTGGTCTCGGCAATGGTTTTTTTCGCAAAAAATAATGCTTAATGAGTACACGAAATTCACTTTTTTCCCTTTTTTCCTCAAATTACTGGGTAGTCCGATAAAGATAGCTATCAAACACAAACTAACTGACACAGCAAGTTCAAATTTTGACAGGAGTCAACTGACAAATGCTTGTTGACAGGAGTAGTGTTGCTGTTTCAGTAAAGACGTCAGAAATTCAAAAAGTCACAGACTTATTGACCCGCCCAGGTTGTTAAAATCCCCAGACAATCACACCAACTACATAGCCCCAAACTAAGCAGAGCTTGTAATATGGAAACCATGTAGCGAACTAGGGTATAATATAAACCTAGAATATAAATACATATATAGATAAACGCCCAGACCCGGAACATTTTTTTCTTCTTGTTCCGTGTGGGAATCGAACCCCGGACCACTGGCGTCTGAGGCACACAGAGCTACCCCATCCCCAAAGTGGTCGTCAAATATGTGTTCAACTTTTTAAGTAAGTCTGTTCTATTGTATCGAGTTCGATAGCTAATTTACAGAGAATTGAATCCGTTACTTCATTTTCTTCCTTGTCTTCGTTTTGTTTTCTTAGTTATTTCTGATTGCAATGCAAAACTATGAAAGTCGATTACATTAAATTTTCTATTGTTTATAAGCTTTCACGGAGATTAGTGAAGCTTCTTTTTAGCCGACTTCAAAAAAAGAAGGAGGGTCTCAATACGTCTGTATGTTTTTTAATGTTTGTTACCTCATAACTTTTGACTGGGTAAACCGATTTTGATGATTCATGTTTCATATGATAGAAGATACCCATTTGGTCCCATATAAATTTCATCAAAATCGATCAAGTAATTCATGATATATTTTTTTAATATCTTTAAACTTGGAGATCGTTTACCTTGATGGCCTTCCCTATACTTGAATCATTTGACGTGAAATCGGTCTTTTAATGATCTGCATTCGTTTATTTTATTTATTGCACATAGTAAAAAGGAAAAATACAATAAAAAACACAATGTTAAAAATGGTGCACTGGGCGGCCTTATCGCCGTAAAGCGATCTCTAACAGACAAACCAGACAAACCAAAGTAGTAAAGAAAAGAAAAACTGTAACAAGAAATAACAAATAGTTGATTATTAAAGGGCGCTATACACTACTTTGTCTTAAGATATAATATCACTAGCCATACAATTGTATTGTAAATAAACTTCATAATTAAGGCGAAAATAGAAGTTGATCCGGTTTAAATGTATGACTCTTTTATTGTCACTTTCAAAGTACACTTTAATGCAAATCAAATTGGAATAAAAAAAGGTCAATCGCAAAAGAAGGCAAGAACTGTTTAATAAATCAACTGTTGACAAACTGGAAAATTACAGTTCATTGTTTTAATACCAAAACATTTAGAATAAAAATGTTTTTGGAATTTTGATATTTAATAATAAGCATTTCTAAGGAGACCTCCCTTTGTAAAAGAAATTTTAGTCTTTGAAATGAAATAATTCGCCTTTTTGTGAGTTCTACGAAAAAGACCTTCACAGAAACTGAAACATGATTTACCGACCGTTACATTAATTTAAAACATAGTAGACGTCCTTTTTTTCGAAACTATTGATTGAATATCGATAATATTTATTTTTTAATTATTTATTGGTTAATCGAGACGCTTGCAATTTAAAGACTCAGATTAAACAAAAATTCGTTGAATATCCCGTGTCTTATTGTAATTTGCAGTTATAAAAGTGTATTCATATCTGTCTCGCTCACACTTTATGCAATGTCTCTCTCCATCTCATTGAAACCACGCTGTGGTTATTAGGAATGCTTTGGGTACACTAGAATCGTTTTTTGTAAGTTCAAAGAAATTGTTAAAAACCGACTTTGTTTAACAAAAATTTTTTTTATGGCCGGTCTAAGGAATAATGGAATAAGTGTTACACCACGTTAGAATCCTTATTAAATGCGCTAACTTTTAAAGCTTGCCAAACTAGAGTAGTACATTTTTTTTTCAGGACAGTCAGATGAAGTAGTGCAAAAAATTAACTTTGAAAACTTGGTACGCTATAAAATGACATTTTCCTTCAAGCTGGAGTGATCGGCCCAGGGTTTAGGATCACAGGTGACATAAGCACTATTCGGGATGACGTAAGAGAAAAAAAACTGACAAAAAGTAAATATTTGTAGCAACAGGAATGAAAAAACTGTAACATGGTGTACTTTTTCTGAAATAAAAAAAAATTACCATAATTTCAAAAATACATGACTTAGATTTTTATTTTTATTTTTCTGATAACTGGTGTGGCCTTACCTATCAGAAGGTTTCGGCTTGGCGTCGACTTTTGGGACACCCTGTATAATATTATTGACACTATTCTTTTTTCAATACAGCTCCAACATGATGCAAATACCTATTTTTGATACAAAAAATTCTAAATGTTATGACCACAACGGTAAGCTTTTAAGTGCTCACACTTTTATTCCAAAAGAGAGTTACTGCTTATATTTAACATGCGCTTAATCCTATATGCAGGAAGAACATTTGTAGCGAACAATGGCGAATTTCAAAATAAAATTTATTACTTACGGCTCCCGTGGAGTCGGGTATTGGCCAGTAGGTAGGTACGTTAAATACACTTGAAATATGTCAAAGAACAAAGGCGGATCGTAAGTTACGTGAAATAATGAGTGTTTAGAAATTCAAACATCACTTATCTACGAATTTTTAACACATCGGTTTAAAGTATGTAGCGTTTTGAATAAATAAAATTCGTCCAAAATTTAATTGTAAGTGCCAAAGAGATACAAAACATGTAATATTCAAAATGCAATATCTTTTCGTGTAACTTTCGTCTACGAGTATTTTTTGCACAGAGTTAACTCAGGAATGAACTCCGAATAGTGTAAATGTTTTTGTTTGTTAAACGCCACAAAATAATACATACATACATAGGTACATAACTTCACGCCTGTATCCCTTATGGGGTAGACAGAACACCAAAGGCCATCAAACCATCTGTTGTCACATTTGACAAATTTAGAGTTATTACTAGCTGACACGGCAAACGTTGTTTTGCCATATAAATAAATAAAAAAAATAGATGTTGGCCGATTCTCATAGATACCGGATAAGCACAAAAAATTTCATCAAAATCGGTCAAGCCGTTTCGGAGGAGTATGGCAACAAAAACTGTGACACGAGAATTTTATATATAGAGTTATTATAATGATGGAGAGAGACTATTGCAGTGAGAGGGAGTCAGCCTATCGTCCGCAAAAACGCCAATAACATCTACATGTGGCCCGCTGCCACTGTTCTTTATTACAAATTAAACTGAATCTTCAGAAAGTTGATCTAATGAGAAGAAATGACAAGAAATTCAACAGCAATTATCGTTTGAAAAATTTATCAGTTTACAGTCTAGGAGTTTTATCTTCCACGTACTATCGAACCAATAGAATCTTGACCAAACGATCTAAATGCCAGTAGGTCGAAATTCGCTTGAAATAGGTTTCCTTGGTGACAAAATTGTTATCATTTAATTCGACATTAAAATTTAGACTTCAAACTGGACGGCAGCGACAGCGATATCGAGAGCGACAGTGGCGCGGGCAGCGATTTCCGAGACACGATAATGAAATGAAATGAAAATGAAATGAAATGATTCTTTTTTATTCATCATAAGACCATCGAATGGCCGCTTAATGACGTCACAATTTTGTACTTCGGCTTTAATAAGGTGTTGATAGTTATTGAATAAGATATTACAGTAGACCAAGAGACAAAAAAAGCTGTCGGAAAAAAACTCTTGGCACTCTTTTTCAGTCAGGATTATATGAATTAAAACAAATAGGTACATACAGTACAAATTAATCATGACATGAAAAAAAAAAAAACACAAGACAGCTAATTGTGATAGCCAATGTCATGCCAAAACCAAATTGCTTACATAGTACGTGCATTGAGCTATGGATGTACAACACGAACATGACAAACTGGGACCAGAGTATTTAAACAAGAATGGAATAAAATAGTCATTGTATCATCAGCAAGTATTGATTTTAGTATGAAACCGCGACAAATCGCTCGAGCGCAGCCGAGAAAGACCCAGATTCCCCGCACTGCTGCCCTCGCCGCTGTCGCTGCCGTCCAGTTTGCAGCCTGAGTAGGTACAATATCTAAAATGTCCTAAGTGCATTATACGTGAAGGACCTTACAAGTTAGACAGTTTCAAACGAATTATCAGCAAAATGAGTCATGATTAAATGGGTTCGATAATACTTACTTAGCTATTTTATAGTAACCCTTTTTACAAAACTTTTGTTTTACAGTGTCTTTGTGATTAATGAGATGTCCCTAGACTCGAGTCCCAGTTGGTTCAGTTTGGAAAACAATTTTTTCTCTTCCTCCTAGTTCTGCCATAACATAAGCCTTATAAGTCTAATAAGCCTAATAAGGCTTACTATAGGGCTGCATAGTAACTGTCTCAGCTTAGATAATTTATTTTTATTAAGTTGTAATATTATTTAATTTTTTGATTATTCATGTACACACAGTGTTATAAATTACAGTATATCTTAAAGGCTAAACATTGTATAAAGGTACAACTTATTTCTAATAGAAATATTATGTACGTCTCGATACTGAAAAAAAAAAATCCCCGACAATCACACCAACTACATGGCCCCAAAGTAAGCATAGCTTGTATTATGGGATACCATGTAGCGAACTAGGGGGTAACCTAGAATATAAATACATAAATATATAAACGTCTTGGACACGGTTTTTTTTTATTACTCGTTCCGTTCGGGTATCGAACCCGCAACCACTGGCGTCTGAGGTTTCGTTTTTTGTTTTTTGCCAAAGTGGTCGCATGGCAATGGTTTTATGTTAGTAACTACTTACCTACCTGAAATGTCTGGAATGTGTAAGTATGAGAGAAAAAATGAATTTATTTTTAAACATCGATATGACATCATACGTTAATCATCATTGTTAATGAAGACACGCTAGAGGTTAGATAGATAAATTCACTAACTGAACGTATAAGACTTCAACAAAAAAATAGCCCAGTTCTTTTATATAATTAAATACTATGACATGCCAAAAGATGGAACAAGCACAAAAAAATGATGATACTTGAAATGCACAAGAGTGCTTGCAATTTCAGGTGAAGATCGGGTTATAATAAACAATGAGCACTGAACTTGGCTTTAGTGCCGTAATCCTCAAAAACATGCTGCAGTAGGTTGTAAAGGAGATTTCATAAGAGATCGTTTATCGAGTTCACAGTACATTGGATTTTATTCACCATTTAACAATATTTCTAATACTGCGTAAATTATTTTCAATATAAAATAGAGAATGAACATACTTAAAAAATACATATTCCAATCAAGGTTTTATTTGGCAGATAAAACTACCACCAATGCCATCTTTTTTATCTGAATTTCCTATATTATTTAATTTAAGTAATGTACAGGTACTCCCGTCTTCATTATAAAGAATTATTCTACGAAATTAATATACGAAAGTTTCAAAGAGTTGATTAAAACTTGAGGGGTAAAATTGTTTTATTAGGTTCCTTTTTTTTTATGTCTGTGGTAATTCATAATTAAAAAAAAATGTTATTCTAAAAACAAAAACAAAAACGTACATCCTTCTCAAATTCAGATTCATAACACAAAATGAATTAAAAGCAACCCCGCGCTACATATTACAACATAACATATTACTGCAGCATCGCACAATTTGTCTCCTGCTTTAATTCCGCTGTTTTTGCTGACCCTCTTGTAAAAAGTAGCTAAAAGCAAATGACTCCTAGCTCGTGTGCTAGTAAATGAATAGAACATTGTTGTTTGTGGCTATTTATTGTGCTTTATCCACGTGATTTAAGAGCCTTATAGATGAATATTTCGTGATAATAAAATTCTTTTTTTTTAGTGAAAAACTGGAAGTTATCTAGAATAATATCTGTGCATTCAGATTTAAGCCCTTTGTTATAATAAAATGTTTATTTCAGTCGCAAATACGTATTTTTTTGTATAATTACATAAAATTAATTGATGAACAACATAAAAAGATATATATTAGTAGGTATTCGCGCCGTGGAATGGTGCGGGTGAGAGCATTCGTAAAGTATCATTTCACTCCTGAAAGTTGCCACGACTTACAAATTATGACTGAGTATTTCATACAGTACCACATTTTAAATACATACATAAATAACTTCACGCCTGCATCCCTGTAGGCAGAACACCAGAGGTTATCAAACCATCTGATTTCACGTTTGACAAATTTGGAGGTATTATAATGATGGAGAGATACTATTGCAGTGACCTCGGGTCAGCCTATTGTCCACAAAAAAAACCTCTGATAAAAAAGTTCCTTAACTGACTTTTACAGTATGCCCGGAAAGAGAAGCAGCTGGCACATTCCATGTTTTTCCTTTGGTTTTCTTCCAGTCCAGCATGGAAGAAAACCTTTAAAATAATTCAATCATTACTAACTGTAGTTAATTAAATCAAAGCCCAACCAGAATGTTCTAGTCTACAAATAAACTCTAAGGCTGCAAACTGGACTGCAGCCACAGCGACAGCGAGAACGACTGGAATCTGGGCCGTTCTCGACGCCAGCGGGCGTTCGAGCTATTTATCGCGGGATAAGAGACGTACCGAACAAACGAAAATGTCGATACAGCGTCATGAATACTTTCACAGTTCAGTTATAAGATACGATTTACTATGGACAAAAGAAGACGCAAATCCATACTTTAAACAAAGGAAGCAGAGAGGCGAGTTTCATCGTAATTACGAAGATCTAAGACAAAATTCAATCAAATTACACTAGAATGTTTGCGGAAACATTTGATTATGTCCTGGAGAATATTAAATCAGGATTAGGATCGCATTATAATAACCAACGCAGAAAAATCGTTTTTTATTCTCTCGCTTAATTTATTATCTATTCTTCGATTTTTGTGGTTGAATGTTTGTTTTTTTTTATTTATTTACTGTTCTGTATTGGTGGTCGTTCTAAAAAATCTGTAATATTTTCTTCTGACGACATTTTACTCTAAAATCTAAATGTCTCTAACAGATGTGATAGTGTCCTTAATGACGCTACCACCATTATCATCCACCACTATGACATTCTATAATGTCATAGTGGTGGATTACTGCACTAAAATAGTTTACTTATTCAATGTATAAGGTTCCTTACAATAGCCTTGTCATAGTTTAGATAAATTCTAGCTGGTGCTTTGTGGTGCAGCATATTTTACATATAGAGACTACAACCGTCGTACACCGAGGGGTTTTAAAATATTTTTGCATATAGAGAGTCTTCCGTTCGAATGTCACTTGGTTTATGTTCGTATGCTTCAATAACAGCACATCTCTAAGGTGAATATTTCTATTTCTGGTGTCTATATAAACATTTAAATAAATAAAAATCAAACACGTGATATGTATATGATTAAAAGGTAAAAGGGGGGGAAGTAAACATTCGGAGCTGATACTGGATATTTTCCATTTTTTAGATATCTATTTTTAGTTTTATAAGCATAAATTTATTTGTAAGCATAATTTAAATTTGATTTCAGTTAGGTTTTATCAAATCAAATCAAATCATTTATTTTTCAATCAATTAACAGATTATTGTACCTACAGGTAATTATCAGGAGAGATACAATAAAAAAAAAATAGTAATAATGAGAACATAAGAATAATCATTACCAATACCTACCAAAATTGCTCTCGCACAATCACTTATACTCCCAATACTGGATTACGCTGACACTAGCTATCTTAATTTGACCGAGGAGCAACTAAACAAGCTTGAGCGCCTTCAGAATATGTGTATTAAATTCATATTTGGTTTACGAAAATATGATCACGTTTCCGAATTCCGCGTTAGGCTCAAGTGGCTCCCAATTCGTTTTCGAAGGAATACTCATACACTCAGTCTTTTATACAAAATATTGTTCAACCCCTGTCTGCCAACCTATCTCAAAGAACGCTTCAATTTTCGCCATCAGCACCATGAACGTAACCTGCGATCAGCCAGCAATTTCTTACTGGCAACCCCGCGTCACAGTTCCCACTTCTATCAGCAGTCGTTCACGGTGAAAGCAATATCACTTTGGAACTCACTACCACATTGTCTCCACAATGCCAAAACAATAGCTTCCTTTAAATATAATTTGAAAAAATTCTATCTCTCACACTTGTTTCATATCAAATAGAATATATATTTGTTTACCTACATACTGTATATATTATTCTGTCTATTTATATATTTATGTTAATTTAATGTACTTACCTATTTAAGTATTTCTATTGTTATATATCCAAGTATATCTATCTATGTATTTATTAAATTCTATAGTATTTTATATTATATTACTATACCTATTTATTTATGTTAATTAGTATTATTTAAGTATAAAAATATTAATTAAGCCATTTTCATGTTGTTATTTTAATTCATAATATTTCGTTAAAGATGGGGTTGCCTGGTAGAGATCGCTTAGAAGTGATAAGGCCGCCCAAATTGCACATTTAATGTTATTTTGTATATTATTGTTTGTTAATATTTATCCATTCTATGCAAATGGCAATAAAGTATTTGAATTGAATTGAATTGAATTGAATCATTGTACATACAGGTAATTATCAGGAGAGATACAATAAAAAAAAAATAGTAATAATGAGAACATAAGAATAATTATCAATCAAATTACAAATTGAATGTTAGCATGAAAAATGTCAATATTAAATAATTAAGAATACAAAAAAAAAATTAGAATGATAATATTTTAGAATGTCAAAGATGGGAAAAAGCATTAATTACTGTATTAAATTTAAATTTACATCTTCAACGTCACAATAAGGTTATTTAGGATTATTCTCAAATAGGATTTATAAAATTAAATAATTCAAACTACAAATAATTTAATTATAATATGCAATACAATTATAATTATAACATAGGTCTAATAATAAAATAATTGTTATGTATTAGGCAGTACATGAATCATATGGCAATGATTCAGGTAATGACAGTCATATCTGTCCGCGAAGGCCCTCAGGATGCTGCTAGAGCTAGCCCGCACCCGCCCCACCAGGGATGTGCACCGCTTACGCATGGTTGTATAAAAACAGTCCACGCGGTACTCGGCGAACATCCCCGACGCCCTGCAGAAGCGAGGCAGCCGCAGCAGCACCCTGAACGCGTTGTTGAACTGAACGCGAAGAGCATTATACTGCCTTTTCGTGTACTGCACCCACAAGCTACTTGTGTAAAACGAGGTACAGAACGACTTAAATAAAGTTAGTTTGACTTCCCTTGAGCAGCGAGCAAACCTACGTGCGATCATATTGGCACGAATTGATAGCGCCCTACGTTCTCTTTCCATATCTGCATCGTCTTTCAGGTCTTGAGTGAGTACGTATCCTAGATATTTAAACTGTTTAACTTGTTTTAAAATTGTAACATTAAGCGTAATATTCGGCACATAGTCAAGTACTCTACCTCTGGCCCGAAATACCATACACTCGCTTTTCTTAGAATTATATATAAGTCCATGCGATTTGGCATACCTTTCACAAATATGGATAAGTTTTGATAGTCCACACTGTGACGCACTTAGTAAGCACATGTCATCAGCATAGCTTACATTATTTAGACAAACGTCATCAATATGGCAACCTATATGAGTAGCGCTCAGCTCTATAATAAGTGAATTTATATATAAGTTAAAAAGTAGGGGCGAAGTCAACCCCCCCTGCCTTACCCCACATTCCAACCTGTACGGACTCGACAGCTCACCCGACCATCGAACGACGTTGACCTGATGTAGATACCAAATTTTAAAGATTTCTACAAGCTCATAAGGCATCGCGGTGCTCTGTAGTTTATCCCACAGGATATCGTAACTCACCAGGTCAAAGGCTCTCGACAGGTCCAGGAAGCATGCGAATACAGGTGTATTACGGTCTATGTAGTACTTCACAGTCTGCTTCACACTCAATATGGCGGTCTCTGTAGACAGACCAGCAGGCCTATTACGGTTCTTTCATGACATGACATAATAAACAAGATTTCTATGATACAATGATCAACAATTGTGACATAAAGAATAAACGAATTCCCTTTACATTTGCATGCAAGAGGCGTTGCATTACCTTTTAAAATTCAATCATCAATCAAGTTTCAATCATCGTCTATGACTTAAAAACGTCAATTGAAAAAGGTGAGATCGCACCCACCTCTATGATATGTTGGTTTCTTGATTTCATTTGTGTTCTTCCATTTCGTTTGCTTTCATAAATAAATACTTAATTATTATATATGGGGGTTATTGTATTCAATTTACATGGTATACCAAATAATGATCGTATAATAAGTTTTAAGGCCGCTCCACATTCTCGCGAGAATCTCGCGAGTCGTTAATATAATTATCTTCATACATAGAATATAAATCCTTGAGATCAATATGTTTTTATCACAATTTATCTTTATTTGTTAGTAAATAAAACATATTAAATATTAATTTTTATCTTCCTGGACCATTTTCAATACTAACAATAAAAACAAATTACAAAAACTCTTAAAATCTATTACGAGTTATTTCAAAACTCTCTCTCTCTCTAAAGGGAGTTATGCGGGTGAAACAGCGGACACAAGCTGCCTGTCAATGCATTCATTCATTCAACTAACCATTCGAATGCTTTCTTTCAAGGTCAGTCGGCCATATTGAGGTTAACCATCGTTAGTAATTACGAATATTAGAAGTATCATTCGACTCAGGACGTTTGTATATTACTATCGTTCAAGTCGAATATTCAAGTCAGTATTAATAGTTTATTCTACTGATATGATAATTCGAAGACGCGCATCGCTGAGATATACTCTGCGATGTAACCGTTTAAATAGGCGGCTCGCTTGTTACTGAGAAACATGCAATGGTGACTCCTACACAAAACTCCAAACTCCCCACAAACCTCAAAACCTACAAAAAGTAGAGAAAAATGAGAAATTGAGTAGAATACGAGTATGGCTTTCTCGGGAGATTCTCGCGAGAATGTTGAGCGGCCTTAACGTCAAAACTATTTCATATCATCGCATGGTTTTGAGATCCATAATAGGCCTGCTGGTTTAAAGCCAAATTGATTGTCATGTAACTTAACATGCTTACTCAGTTGATTATGGAGCAGACCGTCAAGCACTTTCGGTAATATAGTTGCCAACGTGATCGGCCTATAATTACTTTCATCGCTTACATCACCAGTTTTACTTTTCAAAATAGGTATGACAATGGTTTTCATCATGTCACTTGGCAAGTATGAGTGCCCTATGCATAAGGTATATAACATGGCTAGTACCCTATGTATGTGAGAGCCCGCGTATTTCAGATGTTCTATGCTCAAGTCATCATGACCTGGAGACTTGCCTCGTTACATTGAAGCAATCACCTGTCGAACTTGCCTGGCCGAGAACCTGTCGAGAACCTAGCACCTAAAGGCTGCCCATTCATTCTATTATCACATTTTGTTTGTGGTGACCCTAGAGGTGACCACAAACAAAATGTGATAATAGAATGTGATAATATACATTGTGATTTATGTCCATAATCACAATGTATATTTTGTCATTTTTATCAATTGATTATGATCTTATATTTAAAGATTATTTATTTTGTATTTCTTCAAGAGCCACGGTTTCAAACACAGAAATATTTTTTTTTAATTCGGAAGTTACGTTCCAACCAAAGCGCATTGAAAACCAAACTCTTCGGCTTAGTTATAATAATAATAATAGGTTCGCTTCCAGCACGCATGCAAAAAGCGGTTTTGCTCGAGACTGCCCGAATCGTTCGCCGGTTTCTGTCTCTCTTGCCCTGATCCCCGACCGACTGGTCCGATTGTCGGGTCTTTTCCGCCGAAAGGCGAGTAGTTATAAGTATACAAATTAATAATAAACTCTTTATTGTACACCAGCATGGTTACAGAGGAAAAATTACATTAAATGATGACAATAAAAAAAAGTATTATATTAGTAGTAAAAGCTTTAAAACTACAAAGGAGAACTATAACAGCAAAATTAATATAGAAAAAATCACAATTTATTTATTCTAAAAAAACCTGTGGATAACATCACAATGTCTCGAAGTATTTCGCAGTGCGGCGGCAAAACGACGACTCAGCCATCTATTTTGCACCCAAAAAACGTCTCGAGTTAACCGGTGTAGGTGGTTACATCAATCGATTTACCTCGGCACTTGTATTTCGTCCTGCCTTACAAGTATTTCTCTTTTGTTTACATTGTAACACTTTGATTATACAGGCTTACGAAGAGTGTTCTAGCGAAGTGTAAAAAAATATTGGGTTTGACATCCAATTTATATGACGAACAAAATACATACATAATGATGAACAAGGCATGGAAGGTTTAGTGTAAAGTTTAAGTCTTGTAAATTGTAATTTGAATTTTAAAAGGGTTTATTGGATGCTTAAATGTTCTTTGAAAATAGCATGATATTAAACAATGTACTTATTATTAGTACTTACTATTCGTTAGTTTCTTTGATACGATATAAACGTACCTGCATATTTATTTTATCATCGCTCATTACAAAGAAGGAGAAATATGAAACCACAAACTTTAAAAAAAAATGTCGCTGTTGATGAACATACCTACTACGAAGCGGCATTTCATTGATAATACCACATACGACGTATTACTACAAGATGTTTTGTAGTAGCGCGTAGTTGCCTTTATTTTAATGGTAATTTAGAGTGACCATGGTTTGTTTAATATGTTGGCGGATATATTTATTTCTTTTGTAAAAAAAATAAATACTTTGTTTTGCAAAAATTGTTTTTATAAATGATACTTATTGTGTAAAAAAAAATTTGAAAAATGAACCCTGTATATCGAAAAGAATCGATTCTAACCGGTTGGTATCGAATTTTAGTATATTTTTCATTTAAAATCTATGTTTCAGTGGTATTTTACGTACGGAGTCTTGAAAACCTGGTTGTAAAAATAATTTTTTTCATAGTACCAGTAGTCACTCGTTGTTTTACCAGAAAGAATTTCTTAGTAATATACATATACATCCTGTGACAACCAAATTGTATATTAACCTTCATGTTTTTACTTGCCCTTAAGCTATTCAAGTACAACGGTCACCTAAAAGGATTGAAAGTTAACTTACAACATGGTAAAAGTATGCGATTTCTCAAATTCAAAGTTTATTTACGTGATGGCGGCTTTCAATGGATTATATTGGTAAGGTAGTCCTTTTCAAACTCAAAAAGGATGCTTACTTTATACGACCATTTGTGAATGTGCCATTGATGTTAAGAAGGATGCTGGACGAGAACAAAGTTTTATTTAAATCTATTGAGGCGTATCACTTTCATATCCCAGTACAGTACGTCTTCCATGCTGGACTGGGAGCGAAAGAAAAACATAGAATGTGCCAGCTGCTTCTCTTCCCGGGCAGCGAATATACAAAGGCTATACTATTTGAGTCACGAGTCAGACTCTAATAGAGGAGCTTTTGTTTATGCATATTACACGACAATACCTAATCGAACTCAGTAAAAAAATTGACTGAAATGGATTAGCTTTTGCTCTTGTAATTTTCAAAGAAATGCAATGACAAAACCTAGTACTGTATAATACATATTCACTCAAATAGATAAGCTTTTGTCAAGATGAAAAGTAGGTATATCTTTTTTTGATATACATTGCGATGAAAGAGTTAAGCTACGAGAAGGGCTCCCGCACCGGAAGGCGGAATCAGTACGGTTAGGTGCGACGACGAGCGCAGCGAGGAGGAGCATGTTAGGTTGCATATAGTTATACACGTGCGCGAGCCGAGCGAGCGAAGCGAGCGGTGCCGCGGCAGCGGCCGGCGAAGCGCCATAAACCTGGTCAGCTATTATAGTCAACCCTGGACAATCCCGACATGGTCAAAAGTAAAACGTTAAGTCATCAAAATAACGATGGTCATAATGCATGCACATTTTATTTCTATCTTTGAAAATCAGAACAATTGCCATTTAAGTATCAAATTGAAGCCAACGATCGGTAAATATCGATATCAAATGGGATAGCTTTTGTTGCTGCAATGTTCAATTGAAGTTATCTCACAAAGTCTACACGACTTCGGTCAATTTCTGTACTAGAATGGATTAGGGTTTGGGCAAGTTTTTGTCATACAAAAGCTAAGCCAGTTCAGTTTGCACTTTCACTCTAATGGTATAGCTTTTGTAAATACGCTCCCGGGCAAACTGTAAAAGTCAGTTAAGGGACAGAGGTTTTGTTAGCGTTTTTACGGGCGATAGGCTGACCTCCTGTCACTGTAATAGTCTCTATCCATCATTATAAAACCTCCAAATTCGTCAAACGTGACATCAGATGGTTTGATAGCCTTGTGTTCTGCCTAACCCATAAGGGATACAGGCGTGAAGTTATGTATGTATGTAGTCACGTTTAATTAAATGTACCTTTATATTTCGCAACTTATTCAGCTGTCATAAGGTTCAAATACCATTGAAAATTTTTACATCTTATAAGATGTGACTGTTCAACCCCCCGAAGCAAAATAAAGATGTTATAATTTTGACAAGTATTTTTGGGTTTATGTTTGTGGTGTGGCTCCCAAACGAATGAACTTATTTTATGTGCGGTTTTTTTAATTAAAAGTTGGTACTTTAATAAAAATATACGTTCTGGTTCTCATGTCAGAATCACTGCTTAATTAATGCTTTAATAGTGCTGTGTGAATATAATGTTCATACATTTTTTTTTATATTTTTTTTTATACAGATATAATACAAAGTATTTTTTTTAATTCATAGGTAACGTATTTGTTTTCTCCCATTAAGCAGGTCATTAGAAAATATTGCGCCTGAGATATTTAAGCGCGCTAGTCTTCACACTTGATTCCCAGAGTTTTAGGTCTAATATCTAAGTGTTTTTTGAGGTGCTAGTTACGCATAGCTGACACAAAGTTTAAACGAAAATACCTATTGTCCAAATATTTCACGCCAGAAAACACTTTTTTCTAATCAGAAAATAACGATCCGAGGAGGTTTAGCAAAGGATAGCACTACTGCTTATGTGTTTTGTAAAGGGCGGTTAGTATGAGCAATACCTAGTATTACTCTATTTTGGACCGCCGGCCTGCCAAACACGCTTTAGAAACTCTTTGTAAAAAGTTTGCTGCCAAATATGGGACAGTCCCGTGTTATTATTACTATATTGGATAGTTATTTGTTCCTCTTTCAAGCAATCAAATCTTGCAATAGCATAAGAGAAACACATCGGTTAACGGTGTAGTTTGCGTAAAATTTCAGAATAAAGACTTTGTCCCTTCGGAAATAATAATAAATAAATATTTCTGACACTCACACAACATTATCTAGCCCAAATTAAGTTTCTTAAAGAACTTGTGTTATGGATACTAGATAACTGATATACTTAAGAAATATATAAACATACATATTGAATAAATAAATATTTTTTATTAGAATAAACTTAAATAAACATATAAACATCCATGACTTGACGACTAATATCTGTGTTCATCACACAAATATCCGCCGCCGCCGGGATTCGAACCCAGGACCTCTGGCATAGAAGGCAATGTATGTTACCGCTACACCAGCCGGTCGTCGAACATAAAAATAGTAAATTGTATTTTTTTTTACGTTAAATTTGCACCTTTGTCTTTAAAAAACATCAATATTCAGCCGCTGCTAAACCTAGAACATAACAAGGTGAATTCTGTGAAAGTAAACACAATAACAGGCTTTTGGAATCGCCCACAATATGGGTATGGTATACCAGTTTGAAATTGGGCATCATCGGTTAGAAAATGAACGTTTCTAAACTGCTAAAGTTCTATTAGTACATGCCGGGACACAGTATAGATTATGGTTCTGGTTAAAAATAACCTAGAATTAGAAATTGCGAGGGTGAAACTGCTTTAAGCACTTAGTAAGTGCCAGCTGCTTCTCTTCCCGGGCATACTGTAAAAGTCGGTTAAGGGACAGAGGTTTTATTGGCATTTTTTTGGGCGATAGGCTGACCCCCTGTCACTGCAATAGCCTCTCGCAATCATGATAATACCTCATTAGTCAAACGTGACATCAGTTGGTCTTATAACCTCTGTTGTTCTGCCTACCCCATAAGGGATACAGGCGTGAAGTTATGTATGTATGTATATATGTAAGAAATATGGTATTACCGAAGGCGAAGAAAAAAAGATACTACCGGTATTTGTATTACTGGCTTATCAGAAAATATCTGGATTTTTATCTCTATATATGAAATCATAAGCAAATAAACATAAATGGAGAAAGGTTTGAATTGGAGAAAGTAAATGTGTGACTTTGAACAAATATCGTAACAAAAGCACATGACTGTAGACTAATTAAACACCGCCTCATTGCCCGATAAGAAAGCATCTTACTTACACAATTAAAGAATTGCGTAAATACTAAAAGTATGTCTAAGATTATAATGTATTAATATTTAAAGTTGATTTAAATATACGAAATTCTATATTGATTTTTAAATATGATCAATTACAATTTTTTTTAATTTTTCGCATATTTAGCATTTTCGTCCAGCTTTCGTTCTGAGAAATGGTTATAAAATTCTCGTCTATTGTATATTTTATTATTTTTATTTTTATTCATACTTCATTGCACACTTACTTACAAAATTATAAAATTGTATAGATTTTATCAAAACAAATGTTACCATACTTTAAGCAATAGGTACATTGTATTTGATTCAAACCAACCACCAATATTTTATTTACACTAAGGGGCGTCATACTTGATGAGGCCCCAAACTAAGCGCTTTTTATTAGCTTGTGAAATAGAGACTCACAACGGTATTAGTACACACTCAGACTCGAACTAGTTTAGAAAATATGGTTTCCTTAACTAACTTGACTGGTACAATAATATGCATACATTTTCATTTGACTTTTAACCTTATTACAACGGAATACGCTGCGAAGTGTAAACATATTATTAGATGTGTCTGTACTCGAACTCAAAACCTCTCACGTCGTAGCTACCCTTGACCAATTCACCATTGAAGTCATCTATGCCATCAATATCTAGTCCAAATTATGTTTCTTTAAGAACTTGTGTTCTAGAAAATATTATAGTCAACGAATGCAGAGCATTAAAAAACCGGCTACACATCAAAACTTTGGCTGAGGTATAAGGTCCCATATAAATTTCATCGAAATCGATCGAGTCGTTCATGAAAACTTTTTTTTTATCAAATATGTATGAATTCGGAGATCGTGTACCTTGACGACCTCATACTTCAGCCAAAGTTTTGACGGGAAGTCGGTTTTTCTTTGCATTCGTTGATCATAACTTATAGAAAATGAATGGCAAAAACATTGACTAACATACAAAATTTTTCATCCGCCTAGGTGGCTAACCGCTAGTTCGCAGGAGCGCTTAAAGTTTGAAAAATTTAACGATATGGTTTGATTGAGATAAATGATATGAATTGTATTTCATTAATTTATTTTCTAGTGCAAATAGTAATCAATAGAAATAAATTAGTACCTGGTAAAGGTTTTGCTGACACAATTTTCACGAACTTGATCCCAATTTCCATAATACATAAATACGTATGTTTTCGACATTCTTCGATTGTCAGCACTGACACTTGATCTGAATTTTCACAGTCTCTGTTTTCAATTAAAATTTTCGTATAGACCCAAACAAGAAAAAAAATTCTTGGTAAACTTGATTCACTGATTTTGTTCTTGCCAGCTGTCACAGTTAAATATACTAATGTGTGATGAACAAAACTGATAAAAAATTATAAATTTCATAAGGATTTTCATTTCTACAATTTTTAATCAAATAAATTTCATATCATTAGAATCTAACGCACTGATTTTATACAACGACATATATTATATGATAATGCTTTGATAAAAGGCGAAAAACTAAACTAGACGAGTAGCTAAATATCAGTCCGTAGATTTCTAAATACATAGGTTACAAATAAAGTATGACTTGTGACGCAATCACAGGTATTTAAACGTGTCAACCGACGCTTGACAAAAGTTTTGTTTGCAAATATTTAAAACTATCCTGTTAATGATAAAAGTATTATAAATACTACTAAGTTGCTCATTTAAATACAAGTGCGCTTGCGTTCACGCGTGCCCGTCGTAATTTTCATTTGTTTTTGTAATTTGTGATAAACTTTACGAAATGGCGCCTGGTGTGACGAAAATACCGGAGTCTATAACAAATAGTAAAGCGGAAATCGGTGTTGCCTCAAACTCTTCAAATGTATTGAATCGGATAATTCAAGAGAGGCAACGTTGCCCCATCGATCATGTTAATTACCCATTGATGAATGAATTCGCTGACATTGATGTTTTGGGTATTGATGACTTGGATAAATCTAACCTGCATCAAGGTATCAAGATTGAGAGACTTGAAAGAAACCCGTTCAGGAGAGTGATTAGGCCGAAGGTGCTGAAGAATATTGAGTCGAGACATTTTCTGTATGATCGACTTTATGACGCTGATGAGCCGAGAGGGGTGAGTTCGATAAAAATAATCATAATGTGATAAACGCATTATATAAAATTAAAAGTTTTTTAGTGTAGTAGATCGATATAATTGTGCCAAGAAGAATTATATAAAGAATTTGATGAAAGGAACGAAACATAAAACATAAATTGTTGACCCAAAAAATAATAATATCTTTAATAAACTTTTAACTTGTACCAAATCGTGGTATTTATTTACAAATAATAAATTTATAAACATATAATAATAGGAAAAGTTATGTACTTAATTAATTAAAAGGTACTTTAGCAGATAATAACATAAAAAATATACAACGAAAGTAAATATAGTTCCCGCAAAATTGACGTGGTAAAACTTGCGGAGCAAACGTACTTTTGAGCTATAGTTTTAATTAAAATAATGATCACCCTCGATTCTAAGTTTTATTTTTACTATTACTTTAATGTATTTCGCCGGTTTCTGTATAAAAGTAAGGTTATATGTATATTTGCCTGTATGTACAGTATGAAGCAATAAATAAACAAGATCTTAATTCACGTTATTTGAATAATTTTGAAATATTTTCAACAAGTCTTTTATATGTACTACAAAAAAGACGAGTGATTCTTCTGTTATAACACCAAATCGTGGAGTAAAAATGTATCCACTGTCTGGGATCATCTGGCCGGGGACCTGTCCCCTGGCAAGTGCCCTTTCGTACTTCTGACGTATTCTCCTCCTCCCCTCATTGAGCACTCGTACGGTCAATAGACCTACGGGTATTTTAAGGGTTGTCTTCTGTGGCGAAAAAAATGTGCGAGGGTTACCAGATTTTGAATTTATAAAATCCCGTCTTTTTTCATGGACAGCTTTCGTAGGTCAGATTCTATTAATAATTATTGTTATATCTGACATTCACACAAACATTATCTAGCCCAAATAAAGTTTTTGAAAGAACTTGTGTTATGGATACTAGATAACGGATAATTGCCTTTTGTGTGGGCTTGTATTAGGGTCAGTCGAATGCAAATTTTATCTTGTTCTATAATCTTCTTGTTACTTGTCACTTTCAATTTCTCGCATCTATTGAACAATTGAATGGCTCGGCGCGTGACGGTTTCTTTCACAGTCTCACCAACGCAACACTTCTTAGTTCTCCAATAGAATATTTTGTAAAGATCAGTTTAGATTGTAAGGGACTGAAAACTGCTCGCGTCCGCAAGGTTTAGCCCTCAATACCTTGTACGTGGTCCCTGGGTGGCGCTAAACGAGTGGTATCATCTGGTGGTAGGCTTGTCACCACCCACTAAATAAAACCATGCCACCAAGTGACTAGTCGCGTTCCGGCAAAGACTTGTCCTCCAAATTCTTTCCAAGAAAAGTAAGTATAAGGTGCTAACTAAGACGCCGCCGCCGCCGACCTATGCATATTTCCAATTAAATAAAAACAGTTATTTAAGAATGATTGAGCATTTTAAACTTTAAAAAATATTATTAAACATTGCAATGCTTGACTTTAATTGGGATTCACAATTTCTGAAAAGAAATTGGTCTCAGGTAGTCTTAGCTGCAAAGATGGAGTAATGGAGAATTATACCATTAGATGGAGCTAGGTTAGGAATATAACGTAAACACAAAAATGTGCTAAGTAATTTCGAGGCGTACCGCCAGGCCCCGGTAGCTCAGTGGAAGAACTTTCGTACTCGTCCGGCAAACGAGAGATCCCAGGTTTGAGTCCTGGTCGGATGATTTTAATTTAGCACATTTTTTCAGTTATTTAAGAATAATTGACCATTTTAAATGCAAAAACTTTAAAAATATTATTAGAAAACATATTATGAACATCCATGACTGAATAATATATCTGTGTTCATAAAACAAATATCCAACGCCATCGGGATTTAAATCAGGACCTCTGGCATCGAGCAACGTATAACGTATAAGTGGATAAATTCTAGTAAAAACCTTTCGCTCTACAATTCTTATTTAAACGTCAAAACTACCTACTTACACTATTCTAGGTAAAAAATAAATCGGACAGTGAATCATTGACAATAAAAACCGATTTAACCCACATTTACAATAGGGTTGACAACCCATATTTACGACACAATTTGTAGAATTTTCGATATTTGCCTTACTTCCACAGTATAAAAGATGTACTATACTAGTATCATCATCATCATCATCCACAGCCTGTAGACGTCCACTGCTGGACATAGGCCTCCCCCAAGGTCTTCCACGTCGCTCGGTCCAGCGCCGCCCTCATCCAGCGTTTACCGGCGACTTTGACCAGGTCGTCGGTACATCGTGCGGGGGGCCTGCCTACGCTGCGTCTCCCAGTACGTGGCCGCCACTCGAGAACTTTTTTGCCCCACCGACCATTTGTTCTGCGAGCTATGTGCCCTGCCCATTGCCACTTCAGCTCTGCAATCCTTCTGGCTATGTCGGTGACATTGGTTCGCCTGCGAATCTCCTCATTCCTGATTCGATCCCGCAGGGAAACTCCGAGCATGGCCCTTTCCATTGCCCGCTGGGCGACTCTAAGCTTAATAATAAAGCTTAATAAGGCACAAAGTTAGCGACCACGTCTCAGTGCCGTATGTCATCACTGGCAACACACACTGGTCAAAAACCTTTGTCTTCAGACACTGCGGTATTTGCGACGAGAAGATTTTACGGAGCTTCCCAAACGCTGCCCAGCCGAGTTGGATCCGACGATTGACCTCTTTCTCAAAGTTGGACCTACCTAACTGAATTTTATGTCCTAGGTATAGATAATCGTCAACAACTTCGAGCGTCGTGCCTCCAACTCCCACAGGAGCAGGTGCAACATGGACGTTCGACATGATATTCGTCTTATCCATGTTCATTTTAAGGCCCACTCGCTGCGAGGCTCCACTGAGGTCATCGAGCATTTTACTCAGGTCCTGCAGGGTCTCAGCCATGACTACGATGTCATCCACGAATCGAAGGTGAGTGATGTACTCGCCGTTGATGTTGATGCCGAGCCCATCCCAGTCCAGAAGCTTGAAGACATCTTACAACGCTGCGGTGAACAGCTTAGGCGATATAACGTCGCCTTGCCTGACGCCCCGCTACAGTTGGATAGGCTTCGAACTCTGATCCTGAAGACGGACTGACATAGTGGCGTTTTTGTACAAAAACTTCAACGCTTCGATGTATCGATAGTCAATTTGGCACCGCTGCAAAGACTGCAGTACAGCACAGGTCTCAATCGGATCAAAGGCTTACTCATAGTCCACAAACGCCAAGCAAAGTGGCTGGTTATACTCCTCCGTCTTTTCTATAACCTGCCGCAGCGTATGGATGTGGTCTATGGTGCTAAAGCCTTTTCGGAAACCGGCTTGTTCGGGAGGCTGGAAGTCGTCAAACCTGCGCGCGAGACGGTTCGTAATGACTCTTGAAAACAGCTTGTATACATGGCTCAACAAAGTAATGGGTCTGAAGTTCTTCAAAAGGGCTTTATCACCTTTTTTGTAGAACAAGACCACTATGCCTTGGAGCCACGCTTTGGGCGTTTTGCCCTCGAGAATGATGGAATTGAACAGCTTCTGAAGGGTCTTAAGCAAAGGTTTGCCACCAGCTTTCAGAAGCTCGGCTGTAATTCCATCATCACCCGGCGCCTTGTTGTTTTTAAGCTGTTTAAGGGCCATACTAATCTCGTACAGGCTGATATCGTATGATACTAGTATATCTATTTAAATTACATATTCGTAAAAAATAATGTGAAGTCATTGTGGCGCCGTGGTTACTGTGCGTATCATACGATATCGCATTTTAAGCAACGTTCGGTGGGGTTGGTACTTGGATGGGTGACTTGGATTCATTTCTCACAGCGACTTCCGTGCTTCGGAGGGCACGTTAAGCAGTCGGTCCCGGGTGCTGTATACTTGTATACAGTATTCGTGCGGGTTTGTCAGAAGCCATTTCGGCGCCCTGAAAATTCTGACATCCACCACCTAGCACTGGGCCAGCTTGGTGGATTATGACCTAAGCCTCTTTGTCACCCAGGGTAAAGACTCATGCCCTGCAGTAGGCGCATTACACGAAGTTGTGATGATGGTGATGATGAAAAAATAATACTACCGATCATATTCAATTCCTTTCATAAGCTGAGGTTTTTTCCGATCATGTTTATAATTTTTGACATCATAGTCACTTACCATAAGTGGGCCTAATGACCTAGTGCGACTTAATTCAACTGAATTTACCACCGCGTTAATCGAGTAAACCACTTGAAACAACCAATCATTACTTTCAAGTACTTACAAAATCGGTTTTCCATTCTCGTCACTAGTTGGCGCTGCTTCAATCCCATACAAAACGTTAACGCGATGGTAAAGTTAAAAAACTCGCACTAGGCACTGGGTTGACATCAAACAATGATGGAGTCGTCGCGTTGTTAATATATAAACTAATTTTCAAGAACGCACAGTCAGGCTTATTTCGCTAGTCAAGATATAAAATACTTCTGCAACATATTCATAATCATAAAAAAATACTCAAGAACCACTAAAGTAGGAAAATGTGCTACAACAGAACACAGATTTACCGCGTATTTTTTACTCCGTAAATACGAGTGACTGACGCACGAGTGAATTGCTATCAAATAAAAAATCGTGAAAAATTTGTATTTAAATGTTTTCAAACCCTTGCTCCATACTTGTAACAGCGACAATTTCTCTGAAACTTAGCGCGCCGTAAAACCGCCCGAAGCATTTGCGTCGTTCCAAAGTTACTGCACCGGAACTTCGTATCCGTACGATACGTACACGGATTGAGATAACGTAGTTTTGGAATCAAGTGTTGCGTCTTATATTTTATTGCAGATATATGGAGCAATGAATTATAAGGTCGTATCTTGATTGCCAAGGAGCCAATGCTTTAGCTTGATTATTAATGCCCATTAATCATAGATTTACATTGTAAATTTTAGGGAGCGTCAAAGTTGTGATACATGTCTATGTGTTAAATTACGACTTAAGGGTGAAAGTTAAGGGTTACGTTTTATTTAGTACTATGATGTTCATGTATGAAACTTTTTTTTTATTAAGTTTTTGCCTTCAATAATTCTCAATTTAATTTTTGTTCAGATTAGACATTAACGACTCAAAATAAGGTAAATAATAGTCGTTATAATTCATAATAGTTGTTTATACAGCGGCACCCACATACGTTCCTATCCTGTAGGAATAAAACATTCATCATCATCATCACAACTCTTTGTAATGAGCCCACTGCAGGGCATGAGTCTCTCCCCTGGGTGAAGAGGAGGTATAGGCCATAATCCACCAAGCTGGCCCAGTGCTCGTTGGTGGATGCCAGAATTATCAGGGCGCTAAGATGGCTTCTGACAAACCCTAATGACTACTGTATACAATTATACAGCAACCGGGAGCGACTGCTTAACGTGCCCTCCGAAGCACGGAAGTCGTCGTTAGAAATGAATGGTCGGCGGTCACCCATCCAAGTACCGACCGCGCCGAACGTTGCTTAACCAGTGATATCGTATGATACACACAGTAACCACGGCGCCTCGACGACTTCATTAAAAAATAAATAAATAAAACATTAGAAAGCATTTAATAAGATATTCCAGTCTTTGCACTAATTGTGTGCAAACTGCAGCTGGATGCTATAATATCCTCTATATGAAAACATCTATATAAACTTTTACGCGTATAAAATGTGTTTCATACCTATTAGCGCAGACTGTTGAGCATATGTATCGTGGTCACGATTTTACGGAATGAGAACACTTTAAGCCCTAATTTAGCGTAATCTATAAAGATGACTGAATTCTGTTTGGTAGATAATATAATTGCCAGGACATCGAATAAGCTTTTTTCAAACCCTGGTGACTGCGGTGAACGCATAAACTGCACTGCATAAATCAGATAGTTTTATAGCCTCTGGTGTTCTGCCTACCCAATTAAGGATACAGGCGTGAAATTATGTATGGATTTACCAACTTTATTCACCTTGTGAGTAATGTTATTTTAAAACTTTTAAAGTAAATTTAGGTTAAACACTACACAATTAGGTACTTAGTTTCCAGCCTGTTTTCAAAATGTTTATCATTTGAGGACCTTGCCACTTTTTCCCAAAAAATCGATCAACCGTAAATTCTTATTGACATTCAACTGACTTCGTCGTCATGTTTAATTTGTGAAAAGCAACCCATAACGCGATTATAAGATATTCTAAACATAATTTCAACAGAAAGATACAGAAAATGAACTGAAAATCTCGCAAACAATGAGATATAGGCTGCTATTATTTCTCAACTAACGCAATATACAATAGATAAGGTTCAATTCGATCACTTTGCTCCCAGGCACGGTATTTTCATAGCTTTCTTTTCCATTTTATTTCCTTTACTCGCGCTGTATCAATTTACGCAACTTTATTTGCAATCTTCTTAAAAAAGTTACTGGTTTGTTTATTGAGATTTATGTTTGTTTTATTTGAGATTGCACGATTTTTGATCTTACTAATATTATAAATGTGAAAATTTGGATTGATGGATGTATGTGTGAATGTGTGTTTGTGAATGAGATTTGGCATAGCAATAGTGCACAGTCTGGAATAGCACATAGGCTACTTTGTATCCCGAAATTCCCGCGGGATGTGACATTGCGCGGGTAAAACCGCGCGCAACAGTTAGTATTAAATAAAATATATTTTTGAGGGATTATTACGCGTTTCATTAATATGTTCAATTCGTTTTATAGACACAGAAACGTCAACTAAATAATCAACGAATGCAGAGCATTAAAAAACCGACTTCACGTCAAAACTTTGGCCGACTTAGAATGTCATCCACATAAACATTCTCCGAAATCATACATATTGTTTCAAAATTTTGAAATTTTCAATGAAGTACTCAACCGATTTCAATGAAATTTATATGGGCCCAACTATGAAGTATTCTCGATTATATATTCTATTATGAATATTAAAAATCGATTCATAATTGTCCGAAATATCGTGTAACAAAGACAAAAAAGAACATACAGACGAACTGAGAACCTCTCCTTTTTTGGAAGTCGGTTGGAAAGTGAAATAAAATTACACATAAAATCCGGTGAAAAACGTTTTTTGTGTTTTTTTTTATCTTGTTTTAATTATCTTCTATAAATTTAACTTAATTGAACTTTAATTTAATAAAAATAAGGTGGATGTTTGTATAAATTTGCAGCCAAGTATCTCCGCACCTGCGGTGATTTTATAAGGAAATATTTTATGGAGTGCCAGTTCCTTTCTTGTCCCATGTGATTTTCGACCTCATCTTCACTTTTGAAAAAAGAAAACGTTTGATTCCAATTTTAAACAAATTCGAATTCTATATTTAATTTTACAATTAAACTAATCTCAAAATTAAAGCTTAGTAAACTATTAAGTTACGGGAAACATGCATCTGTAATCCCAGCGTCCTGACCCTAATGACCGCAGATTTAGGAGTTTAAATTTTAGAAGGAGCCGGTACCTCTGACCTGCACATAATGCAACTTTGTGTTTTCGTGTAGTCTATATTGCTGTTCAGTTTACACGAGAAACATTATCAGACTCCAAATTTTGTGTTAATATGCTTGGGAGATAGCTTTTCACTTTGTTTAGAGAGAGATAATTTATTAAAATAACTTACGGGTATATTATGTAAGGATATAATAAACATGAAATATTTCTGTTTATTAGTTTTAACGTTCTTATCTCAGATCTATCGGATTTAAAAATATATTCTTAGGTTATATTTTATTATGAATATATGAAGGGTTTAAATGTTATGAAGGCAAAACTGCGCGTACGAATAACACGTTAAAGTTTTAAAGTAAAGACTATTAATACGAAGTAATACTCTTTCTTTTACAAACTTACTACTGATAGAAAACTCTGTTGCTTTATATTTTCACGATCACCTTTACCATTTGAACATTAATCATGTTCTGGGTCTGGGCGTTTATCTTTACAGGGTTACTGGTTAAGTCTACCTAGATCCGTTAGGAGCGTATAGTTTTCGTCTTTTCTAACTTATTTCACTATGAAATACCCTAACTCAAACCTAACCGTTTTCGAGATAAACAATTTTTAATTTTTTTTTCTAAAAATTTCCGATTTTTTCCATTAAAATGTATTTATATTCTAGGTTCCCCCCTAGGTCGCTACATGGTATTCCATATCACAAGCTCTGCTTAGTTTGGGGTCATGTAGTTGGTGTGATTGTCTGGGGATTTATTTATTTATTTTAAGCAATAAATAACTTACTAATAAATCGGTATATTTAATCGACTGAAGATCTTCTCTTCCGAAAATCTTCTGGGTTCCGCCAATTAAATGGAATTTACGATCGGTCAAGAGAATTTAAGATTTATTTTAAATATCGTAGTTTATCTTTTTTTCGTAAGTAAGACCGCCTTAAATCCTATACAATACTGTTTATATAAATGGTGAAAATAAATCAACGAATGTGATCTTTGATATCGTTTGTTTTTACCACACTGTCACGAAGGCTGGTAGATACCTGACATTAAATTACACACATTTTGTACTTTCATCAATTCCTGTAAACAATTTTTTTTTACCTTGTTTATTCTTTGTTTTATCTACTAATAAACGGAAAAATACGTCCTATGGTATCTATATTTATGCCCCGAAATAAAAAAGGGTATAATAATTTTGACGGGAATATCTATTTTTATGGGTGTTTGTTTGTCTGTGGCATTGTAGCTCTTGAAAGGATGCACTAACCTGAGTGTGGGGTTTTTTTATCAAAAGTCTATGTGAACAAAATATCGTAAAAAATCAAACCTGTTGGAGCTCTTTTCTGAATAACTTATTTTTTTATTCAAGCCTAAGCTCGCGTTTGACCCCAATCTCACCTGATGGTTTGTGAAGATGAGGACGAAAATGAAAGCACCCGGGCCTAGGAAAGAACTGACTCTTCATAAAATATTGCCGGAAGACATCACCGCAGCCGCGGATATATTTGGCGGCAGATTTTATATTCAGAGAGGTTCCTGAGAGGATCCTACCACCAAGGGGTGGTCACTTGGATTGGTCTCCTTTTACGACATGCTTATCCAGGGGCAGTAGGGCATAAGCCATACCTACATATACTTTTACACCTACTTATTCGCTGCATTATGAATCTTTTTTTATTTAATTCTCTAGCACCTCCGGCCTTTATATATTCAGTTTATCTTTCATTCCAGTTCTATCATGCATACTTCTAGTAATTTCATTCATCATTCTATGGTCATCTTTCATCCAGTCTATCTTTCATGTCTATGGGTGGGTTCCCCATCTATGCTATTTGCTACAGCTAAACTAATACCGAGTAGGATTGGCGTTTCAGCATATAAGGTCGCGTTTTGTCACGGGTAGGATTTCTCGTTCCTACTTTACAGGTTGTGATCTTAAGGATGTGTACAAAGAGAAATAATTCTTTAAAGCAACCTGCTAATACGTACAATTTTGTCCACAGCCGACGCTATGCAGCGAGCGAGTATGTCTTGGCAGCGTCATGGCCATCCCTGGACGAGGAGACGTGCCTCGGCAGCCCGAGGAGATCCTCCATGATGCGAAGGATTTCCTTGGCCAATACTTCGCTTCTATACGCAGGTGATTTTTTTTTATTAAATAGATTTGTATTTGGCTCAAGTGTTTAAGTTTAAACACTTGATGTGAGTATGTACTTTAAAAGTTCTTAGCCGTGAACTAAACTTTAATACTAAATATTTTTGTAAGCATTTTACCTATCTTATCTTATCTTAAGCTTTGATTCTGTATATTTAATTTCAAAGAATACGACATACCTACCTAATACGATCAAAAAAGTCGTCGATAGTTAAAATCGTGAGATTCTATCATAAAAAATAAATTGAAAATCTAACAACCGTAAAACCATAAACTCAAAAGACTGTGTCAGCACTTTTTGTGTATTTATCCTGAACTTTATGCTCGTAGTCTGTAGAATAGATAGAAGTGATGATACGCACATAACGTACACACCTGTCACCAAAGTTACTTGTGACCATGGTACCTGCTAAGACAAGTTAAATTTAAAGATAAATAAATGTAATAAATAGAATACTACTAATATAATGACATAAATAATATGTAAATTGTATTGAGATTATAAATTTGTTATTTTTATGTTATCAACAATATTGCATGCTGATAGACAGCATAGTATGTAGAACTTGAAATGATTATATAACAACTTGTATGTACGATACTATGAAGCAATAAATAATTTGAATTTGAATTTGATATTATTATTCAATTTCAAAAATGGTTATAATTTGGTTAAAACGTTTTTAATTTTACTTACCTAACGAAAACTTTTTATAAGTCAATACCTAAAGCATTTTATTTTGATACTATTCCTAACATTCTGATGTCCTAATGAAGTTCTCTAAATATTTCATCCGTCATTTTAATACAAGAAAACAATGGACGTAAAATATCAACAATCTACAATCTACATAAAAAATCTTATTCCTTTTTATTGCAGCCAATCTTTTCCCATTTTCCAATCCAGCGTATAACAATACTTTTACGAATTCAGGCTTTATTTCAGACTATCTTTGTGTGTGTATCACTGTGTGTGTTAGGTTTTTTTCGTTACGGAATTTCTGGATTCGGTCCCCACGCTCGAGGCCCACGATAGAAGCTATGCAATAGCTTAAAAAAAAAGTACCGTGTCTGGGTGTTTATCTATGTATGTATTTATATTCTAGGTTCCCCCCTAGGTCGCTACATGGTATTCCATATCAAAAGCTCTGCTTAGTTTGGAGCCATGTAGTTGGTGTGATTGTCTGGGGATTTTATTTATTTATTTCAATAATTGCAAACGATATGATTTTTACTCCGATATTTTAAGCAATAAATAACTTTAATCGGTATATTTAATCAACTGAAGACAAAATCTTCTGGGTTCCGCCAATAAAATGGAATTTATGATCGGTCAAGAGAATTTAAGATTATAAATATCTTAGTTTATCTTTTTTTCGTGAGTAAGACCCCCTTTAATCCTATACAATACTTATATATAAATGGTGAAAATATGTAGACCTAATAGATGACCTAATAAAGCTCTCTAAATATTTCATCCGTCATTTTAATACAAGAAAACCATGGACGTAAAATATCAACAATCTACAATCTACATAAAAAAATCTTATTCCTTTTTATTGCAGCCAATCTTTTCCCATTTTCCAATCCAGCGTATAACAATACTTTTACGAATTTCAGGCTTTATTTCAGACCATCTTTTGTTGCCGAAATATTAAACTTTGTATTTTTAGAAACTGTGTCCCGTACAACTCAGACATGCAAAGAGGAATACTGTTTGTTTTAGTGTGCCTTTGAGATAAAGAAGAACTGTTATTGTCTCGATGTGTGTACCTTTGCAAATTATGTAGATGGATTTTTATGCATTATTCTGTATTGCTTATTGAAATTTTATGAGAAACAGCGATAATGTTTTAGGTGTTTTGGATGTGAAAAAAGACGAGCTTCTACCATGAAAGGAAAATATTTAAAACATTTTACTTACCTAATTGAAAGTTTCGTACAAAATCTATTGGACGGAATTTATTTAAGCGTAGCAATGTTATTTACGAGTATGTCTTGTACTTTTTAAATATTTTGCGCTGAATTTAATAAAAATGAAACTAAAAGCAGTGTTGGCTTAGAAATAAAAGACTGAAGTCTCCGTGTAAGTGCTTTAACTTGCTTAAAATGTTTAAATAGTTCTTTAACTTAAGCCAGACGGTGTCTCTTAAATCCTTTGTGTCCGTTTAGCTTAAAAATTAAACGTGATATTTTATGTAATATAAATTTTCAAACAATTTTCTTTGATATGAAAAACGTACGTTTATAACATGGATTTTTGGAGAGGATGCTATCGAATGATATGGCCACAGTTAGCCTACCGAATTTTCATACGTTTTACAAATTGAAAAAATATTTGTTATATTTATTAGGTACTAATACGTCAAACGTAATATTATTTCTATGGATTGTGCATTATTCGATTTCGACCTTAAATAAAAAATGAAATTTATTTAAAAAAAATACTAACTACGCATATAAAAGTAAATCAAGAGTAACAACCTTTCGCTTTCTAATTTTCAAGGTTAATTATTTTGGAAACGTTAATCCTTCATAGAGTTCAAAAATATATCAACAAGCCTGATAAGTTCCAATCTCCTAAAAAAAATGATCTTGTTCCAGAGCAAACACTCCTGCCCATGAAGCCCGCTGGATGGCCGTCCAGGAGGAGGTGATCAGAACTGGCACCTACCAGCTGACGACCACAGAGCTGGTCTTCGGAGCCAAGCTGGCTTGGAGGAATGCCAGCCGGTGCATCGGCAGGATACAGTGGTCAAAGCTGCAGGTATGTGCTTCTATTTTAAGTTAGTTTCCATTAAAATTCTGGAAGAGGGTTGGCAGGCCGCGGCTCACGTCCAGACGAGTCTTATATATTCTAGCTGATTTAAATTTGTTGATAGCGCGATGTAGCAAATACGTCGTCATCGTCGTAGTTTCCACGTGAGTTAGACGGCGGAGCATGTCCGAGTTTAGGACGTGGAAATTCCTTTTTCCAAACAATGAAGTAATATTTCTAACATGGATTCTTCAGTTTCTAGATGTATGCTTTGCTCAGTTATTTTGAAAATTTACTTGAGAAGTCATGTGAAGAAGATTAGGTAGATAACATATAAAAAAATCGGAATATTTCGTCACGATTAATCATAAGTTCTTATTGACTAAAAGACTTGTTATTTCTTATTATACCTATTCTGCACATACTGACTAGATTTTTTGGTGTCTATTCATACCCTGTTGTTACGAATGACGTTAAAATGTATACTTATTATATAAATACGCGGAATAAAATTGGGCTTTTATTAAATTTCTTGAACCATTTAAGCTACGTAACGTATTAAAATATGTAGAAAAAATCGTTACTCAACTTTTTTCTATAGCCTGCTATAGTTTACACTATGTCATCAACTAAGTTACAAACAAACCTATCAACAAAAATCAATTTACATTCCTAGTTGGCCGGTCACTGGAGGAAAAAGGTGGAACTAAATAGATTTGCTCAGCCTAATGAGAAAACTCTTATTCCGTTTCGTAGGGCAAAAAAACTTGGCCATAAATGCCTTGCGATGTAGGGTTCTGTAGAAACATTTCGTTTTAGTTGGGGAGTTAGTAGTTTTAGGTAAGTAGTTTTCGTTTTTGTGTATTTTCGAGAGAGGGCTTCGATTTAAAATGATTTCATGTTATTTATCGTTTTAAGTCGTTTTTTTTTGGACGCAATGTATATGTCACCGGAAAATAACTTTACTAGGAAATTTATAAACTTCTGTAGGATTCTAAACGGGAGACAAATTGTATTACTTTACGCCCATATTTTCGCAAACTGATAAATTTACCGAATTCACGCGTAAAATAATAAGTAAGCTTATAATTGGATGAACTGCCACGTGTTCAAATTCCAAGAAACAAATGCACTGTAGACCTTGTCGGTTGGGTTGCATAGAGGCCACACGTGCGCGAGCTGAGCGAGTGAAGCGAGCGGTGCCGCGGCAGCAACCGGCGAAGCGCCATAAACCATTAGTGTTGTAATTATTTGTCTTTTTGACCAATCAGCGAGCGAGTATTAATTACCGAATTTACAAAAAGCCTGAAATTAAAAACTCCGCTGTGATTGGTGGAACGTTTAAAATCTTAAGAATGGATATCCGTAAGTTTATAAATAGTGGTACTAGACGTCGCAAACTGATAAATTTGCGAAAATGTAAGCGTCAAATAATACAATTTATCTCTCGTTTAGAATCTTATAATAATAATAAATACACTTTATTGTCAATCAGAACACAACACACAAACATTAGGTATACATGAAACAAGTATAGACAATATGGGCGGCCTTATCGCTCCAAGCGATTTCTACCAGGCAACCCGTTTACAGGACAACATTTTTATTACAATTAAAACAGGGAAGAGCTTAAAATATAACAGTTGGTTTCTTATCTTAAAATGTGAGAATATAAATATTTTTAATCAGAAGAATAAAATAACAATAACTACGCAACATATATTCGAGCCACAAATAAAGAAAATAAAATAATAATGAGTAATAATAATAGTTAAATATAACAAAATATACTTACTAGATACATATAACAGAGATAATAATTTACAGTTAATCAACAAAACAGTGAATGCATCGGCAGTTTAAATAACAGCAACATTAACAGAATAATATAATTTTTTCAAATTATTTTTAAAAGAACTTACAGTTTTCGCTGAGTGTAAATATGAAGGCAGGGAGTTCCACGTACTAGCTGCAAGTACAGTATATGACTTGTGGAAAAATCCTGTACTGTGTTGAGGTATAGACAGATAGTGGTTATCATTAGAACGTAATGCACGATCATGTGTTTCGTGTCTAAATTTGAATCGTTCCTTCAAATACTTTGGCGTGTTCGGATTAAAAAGTATATTGTATAAAAGTGAGAGAATGTGAGTATTCCTGCGAAGGCGAACTGGGAGCCACTTGAGCTTATCACGAAATTCGGAAACATGGTCATATTTTCGCAAAGAAAATATGAATCGTATACACATATTTTGAAGACGCTCAAGTTTATCAAGCTGCTCCTCGGACAAGTCAAGATAGCTTACATCAGCATAATCCAGTATGGGGAGAAGAAGGGACTGTGCGAGCGCAATTTTTGTTGGTATAGGTAGAAAATTTCGAAGGCGTCTTAGTGACCCTGCTGCAGCAAACATTTTCCGTCTAACATAGTCAATTTGGTCTTTCCAAGATAAGGTATTATCCATGAAGATACCAAGATTTTTAACAGAGGTTGAATATGGAATAGTGACATTGTCGAACCTAATTGCTGGCAGTGATGCAAGGTCAACCTTAGCTAGCATCTTGGGACTGCCTATAAGAATAACCTTGGTTTTAGATGGATTTACTTTCAGTCCATGCCAACGACTCCATTTCGATATATTTTTAAAATCAGTGTTCATTTCATGTATCGCTGTGTGAACGTCATTGATCGATGCTCGATTATAAATTTGAAGATCATCTGCATATAGGTGGTAGGAAGAAGATAAGGATGAGGTTATAGAACTGATGAAAATTGAAAATAAAAGCGGAGATAGCACACCACCTTGAGGGACTCCAGCAGTAGTATCAGACCAGTCTGACGCTGTTCCTTCGACAAATATACGCTGCTGGCGTCCGTGTAAATAGCTACGGAACCATTCAATTACCGTTGGAGATATGTTGAGTGATCGTAAGATACTGAGAAGAATATCAAAGTCGACCGAGTTAAAAGCATTGCTAAAATCTAGCAAGCTCAACAATGTCAGCTGTTTGTTTTCCATGTTCAGCCGGATATCATCAGTGATTTTGATAAGTGCAGTAGTCGTACTATGGCCGGCACGAAAACCAGATTGGTAAGGATTCATTAGATTATTGTGGTTCAGGAAAAACAGGATCTGTTGGTGGATAAGGCGTTCAAAAACTTTGGAAAGAAAAGGGAGAATAGAAATAGGACGGTAATCGGTAAATGAACTAGGATTGGCATTCTTTGGGAGTGGAATTATGTTGGAAAATTTCCATGATTCTGGGAATGTGTTTGAGGATACGGAGTTGTTGAATATTTTGGTAATTACAGGTGTAAGGAGATCAATGATAGGAAGTACCATATTACGACTAATATTATCGCAACCTACGGCATTAGAGGAAACAGCTAAGATATTCTTCTTAACATCACAATCGGTAAATTGATGAAACTCAAAAGGGACAATATCTGGGCATGGCAAAGATGAAAGGTGATTCAAGGTATGACTTTTTAAAGATGCATCCATTGCTGTATTATATGAGAAGTGCTTATTTAAAAGATTGAAGTCTGTATTATTAGGAGTACTGTTTTCATTTTTAGTTTTACCAATACCCAATGATTTCAAAAATTTCCATACTTTAGCAGGATTTCCATTTTCTACAGAACTTTGGATGTGGCGGCGCTGTGCATCCCTACACAACCTGTTGCAGTGATTTCTAATTTTCTTGTATCTCTCATGGGTTGCATCAGAAGGGTTCAGTTTATATTTTAAATGCGCAGAGTTCTTCTTAGCAAGTAGTAATTTAATTTCTTCAGTCAGCCAGGGCGCAGGCAAGTGTTTCATTTTTACTGGGCGATTTGGTGCATGACGATCGTAAAGGTCAGTTAGCATATTATTAAATAAAGAAACTTGATCATCAACTGTCCGTGCCTGGTCGAGTACCGACCAATCAACTGCTTCGGCATCTCTTCGAAGTTCATTCAAGTCCATACCAGAAAAATTGCGGCGCATCAGAATTTTTGGCTTTAATTTAGGGATACGGATCTTATACGATAGATACAAAAGGTCATGGTAGGAAAATGCATCAGCACTACACTGGCCATATTTGGCAATGCAGTTATTTGATGAGACTATAATAAGGTCTAAGAGAGATGGTTCACAATTCGGAAAGAAATGTGTAGCCTTTAATGGAGCTAAATGTAAATTACTGGATTGGACTGTGGAAATAAGTTTGGCGGAGCGGTGAGTATTTTTCAATAGGCAAGTATTGAAATCTCCCATGATTATAGTGTGGGCGTAGTGGGGCGATAAATCTTCAAGAAGGTTTTCCAAGTCAGGAAAATAATTAACATGCAGTGATGGATTATAAATAACCCCTAAAAGAAGTTTGGTATGAGACACCACAATTTCTATAAAAAGATACTCAAGTGCAGTTCCTATTGGCTCGCTGGATTTAGCAACAATATTATATGAAATTCCTGTCTTTAGATAAATCGCCACACCACCACCAGTTCGCAGAACCCGGTCGTTGCGAATTAATTGAAATCCTGGTAGGGCATACATGTTGGAGGATAAACAGGGCTTTAGCCAGGATTCTGATACAAGTAGGGCATGAAGGTCCTTGCAATAAAAAGAATTAAGCATATCGACATGATGGGCAGGAATACTTTGTGCATTGATATGTACGACATTAAAATTATTTGGAACATCCGAAAAATGGCACTGGAGCTCTTCACTGAGTGTAGGTGATGAGCTATGAAAACTTGAGTCACTGTGCAGGTCACCAGATGAACATGATTTATATAAAAAGGAACTGTCGTTATTGCATTCTAAGTCCATTTGTTATAAACAAAATTATTAATTATGTAATATATAAAATAATATGTATCTATAATATAAAATAAAATAAATAAATAATATATCTAAGAAAATTCAAAATAAATAACAAAAATAAAATAATATACAAAATCTAACAACAAATATTAACCTACCAGCTACACGTCAGTTAATTTAAGGTAAAAGAAAAATAAAATTCTTACAATACAAAGTATAAAATGGTATCACTCTCTATGCTGTATGATTATGTAACCTTTGCCATTGTGATTGAATTTGGCATTGACATGACATTTACGCAAATCTTACAATGACAGTTGACAGAACAGTACCTTTTAATTGAAATCATAACATAAATAAACAAAGTTGAAGGTGATTCTTTTACAATTGAAAATTAAATAAGTAAGACCATAGCGAGGGTATACATAGAAAACACTATCAATATAAGTAAAAGAACAAATGTGACGTCATAATCTATAGAAATACTGTGGAAATAAACTACTTTTTAACAACGCGGCGAGACTTAGCAGCAGCTTTGTCCGGCTTCGAAATCGGAGCGGGTGCAGGCGAATTCTTGTTCGTGGATTCTACATGGGTGATGGAGTCTAAGTCGGCGATTGTTACTACTCGGTGGCGGGCACCCTCCGAGTCAAGGACAATGATGTTTCCATCCCGCGTCCAACACTTTGCCACCCCAAAACGCTGTCGCGCCGCCATAAACGTCTGATGCCTGAGCTTTGTGAGGAATTCTGATAAAGTAACACCAGACCCCTTTAACGCAGTTTTGGCAAACCACATTTTCCTACAGGCTTCTCGGTTACTGAATTTTATAAGTAAAGGTCTTGGTTTACCTTGAGCATTCATTCCAAGTCGCTGCGCACGGATGACATCATTTTGTGGAAAGTCGGAGAGCTTCATTTTATCTGCTATAACACTTTTTATTGCACTCATGGGATTTTCACCTTCAACTTCTGGAACTCCATGTACTAAGAGCACTTTTCGACGGCTATACATTTCCAGCCTGTCACACTCCTTGGCCAGAAACTCAACTTGCCTTTGCAAACTTTGCATAAATGTAAGGACAAAGACTTTGAAATCAGCAAAATCTTGTGCTAAAGTATTGGATGAAGAAGATTTATGCAGTTCCTGTTCAAAATTTGCCATCCGGGATCCAAAAAGCTCGGTCATATTCAGAATTGTTTTTTTCATGTCTTCCATTGTGTATAAAGTACAAAAAAAAAAGTGCTGATGGTGTCAATGAGTTGTGAAGTGAGAAACAATGTTAGGAAAGTGATGCTGGTAGGTTAGGCACAATTTAATATTGCATAATATGTTAAAATATTCAACTTTTATATGATTTAACTATTTTATTTGATTAAAAATGCAGCAGAAAATCACAGTAAGTATACTTGTTTTAATGCCTACCCTCAAAATCTTACGGTAGTTTATAAAGTTCCTAGTAAATTTATAAACTTAGGGTTCTTGTTATTTTCCGGTAACTCCGGTAACTTTATGGTAACTCTACAGATCTTAGTATTTATTTGCGTCACTAGTTTTTGCATAATAAAAAAATCTACACCATTTTACTACGCGTAGGTATAAGATAATAAGCGTATAAAATGCAATACCTTATTGTGACACAAACTGCAACTGTAATATGGTAAATAATAATATAGTCCTATAGTTTTGGTTCTTTTACGCATCCAGTGAATAGTTTTCTTATGGTTGAAGTCGTACCACTTTAGTCTCGACTCTTTGATCACCTTTTTGTCAGGTAACAAACACATCGAGTGAATAGTTTTCTTGTGTTTTAACTTTATACACTTTAGTATTGACTAGTGATCATTTTCGAGCCGGGGACATGACAAACAAACGTCCCATCTTTATTAAATAAAAACTAACTAGTTATTTTTAATTAATAGTTGTAGCAGTCTGACTCACTAGTAAACGTGAATGTGATACTGGAACAGTGTCGTGGGTGAAAGTGCGTACAGATTGCTGTAATGGAACTAGTAATGTAACATTCTGCGCACTACACTTCCAAATACGCAACGTGCGCAGTTCCATTACAGCAATCTGTACGCACCATTAGATAGGTTATTCTGAAAGTAATTGACGTTTTATGAGACATAAAAGTAAAATAAATTCCTTATTTCGTGATTAATAGCTTTCCTGAACGATATGGAAATATTCATTTTATTACACATTATGAAACTTATTTATCCTTAGAAAATAAATAAAAAAGAGAAGTTCTATGCTGTGAAAAAATTCCCTTTCTATTATAATGTTAAAACATTTTACAAGGAATAAAATAATACGAAATATATTTCTGACGGACTCTATTTTCGTATATTCAAAATTCAAAATTCAAAAAGTTTTATTCATCTTAGGAATTTCACAAAACACTTGATGAAGTCAGTCATCACGTACTTCGGCTTTAACTAGTTGTTGATAGTTGTATCGCAATAAAACCATCGATGGAGATATATAAATTCTCCATCGACGGTTTTATTGTGAAGCCACGGATCCCTAAAAAAGAAGCAATTAACAGGTTACTTCATTGACATCTGATGTAATGGGGTTTGTTAGTTCAACAAATTAGCTTACTTTTTGTATTTATTTGAATCCTGCCAGGATAAACTCAGCTTATCGTTAGTTATGTGATCTTTGGTAAATCCCCTGAAAAGATCGGAAGTTAAAAGGTACAATACAACTAACAAAACAATGGGCAAACTTTTCATTTTAAATTATACCTTATAGCTGATTTTAAAAGTAAAGTTAGTGTTTGGAATAAAAAGGTTATTAAAAATATAAAACTCAAAATATGTGTCTGTACCGTTTAGGGTAGGTTTAGAAGAACCACAGTACATATATCTACAGTAATTCAACTTCATACAAAAGGAAGAAACGCGAGCTATACCAACGCGGCTCGATCTCGGCATGCGGCCAGTCGCGAGTGTCTGCATACTGAAACCATTTTTGATTGAGGTTTACGTTTATATGAGGATTGTTTATACTTAAAAATTAAATAATACATCTTTTCGTGCGTCGCAGTCAAGGCGGAAGTATTTTTCGGTCGCTAATTTATAAGACCGATTTTTAATTCAAACGTAAACATGATATTTTGACACAAAACATATTTTTGTTGAAGACTGCCTATTCAATTTACAAAGTTTTTTATTTGTTTATATAAAAAAAGTATATTTGCAGTCACAAAACTAAATGTAATTTAAACGCTGAAGGCGGGCAGCCCTATCACATGTGAACGGACCGCGGCGCTGTCGGCATATATTTCAAAGATGTGGCCGAGTTGAATTACTGTAGATATCTGTTCTGTGGAAGAACCCTACCGCTCTCGATAAGCGTATCACCATATTATATAGGGTTAGTTTTAATAAGCGCATCACCTGTTGCAGGCCGCCTCTCCACATCAATCCCAACAGCCTTTGTTGTAAAACTTCTAAAAACTTAAAGTGTTTAAAATTTTTGTTTTTCAATACAAAAAATATTTATAGCCTCGGTTTAGTGACGTAGCTCTATTTACTCTGAGCGTAGGTATGACACGCATCTTGCGTAGTACAATGTCGCTTCATAAATAATAATAGGCACTTCTTAAAAAAATTAGAGTAAGGAGAAAACCCTTTTTATTTTTGTGTTGTTTTTAAAGATTTGTAAAAAGTTGTTGAACAAATATTGTTGAAGTTGACGTGGTGGTGCTGCCTGCAGGAGGGTGATGCGCAAATTAAAATTAAACCTGTACCTATATATTATTACATTTGTCACCAATTAATATGCGGTTTTGCCTCCATCGCTCTGGCGGTGATTCTTTCTGAAAAAAAATATTGAAGAGCCAGTTCCTTACTGATCCTGTGTGTTGTCATCTTCGATTTCATGTACACTTACCATCAGGTGAGATTGAGGTCCGGTGAGGTCTTGTTCACTTATAAAAAAAAACTGTCGGTGTTATTAATTCCAAAGGGTTCATCCCAGTGTCCATACATTGCCTGGCTTTTATGCCCACCATATAAAGTTGATTTTTTAATTATTTTTGGATAGTAAAATAAGCTGAAAAAGTAACGTCACTATTGATTTCGTGTTAAGAAACACAAATTGGAATTATCCACCGTGTAACAACAGAGCACCATGTAATCACAAAGCAGTAACAAAGGAATGAAAATCTTTTAGCCAGCCGCTGCTATTAATCAGTTGATTTGTCAGTTTGACAGTTGGCATTGACTTGTGTCGTTGATTACGGGAAGAACGCAGTCTGTTATGTTAAAAAATGATAGAAAAATATATATCCACTTAAAAATATTTGGATTTACTACTTTATTATACTTACGGTTTAATATTTGCACTATTTTTACTTGTCCACAACTTTTTTGTTTATTCTTACTTTCATATCAACATGATGATGGTTCCGAACGCAACTTATTTATATCGCAATTTTTTTGTTCGCAATAGATAACTACATAATCAATACAATATTTAATTTATTTGGATTTACAGATTACACAACAAAACTTTCGCAATGTTTATTAAATGAATTAACATTTATGTATTAAATCTTTCGATTATTTTTATAGTTTTGCTTAAAAGCCAGGACTAAAATTATGCCTTTATACATCACACAACATTTAAATATAATTTTTGCTTTTCGTCAAAATATCTTGAGAAATACTCATATTTTCAGACAAGCAGTAAATAAATATCATGTCGATGTATCTCCGCTGTGATCATTTCCTTCGGTCCCTAGAGAGATATGTCAGTTTTCTGTGTAAAGATAAAGTATAAATTATTGTTGGTCTTGGTTGTTTTTTTGTGGAAATTGTTTGAGGACCGTTTAAATATTTTTTTCTATTAGGTCGGTTTAGCTCACTTTTATTTTTAATATGAATACAAATTTAGATCACCAGACATTATAAATGTACAGCCTTGTCCAAATAAAAAAAATAACTACAGGGTGCTTCACATTTTTACATTTGACGGACTCGTTTTGTAGTGGTAAAAATAGCCTTCTATGCCAGAGATCCCGGGTTTTAATCCCGCTTGGGAAGAATATCTCTATGATAAATACATATCTACTCATCGCTAGGTAAAGCGGTGTAAATTAAAAAAAAACGTTTATGGTATAAACAGTTATAGCTTGCCTATTGTTGTAAAAGAAAACATTTGAAAATCTTTTTAAAACGTCAGGAAACTCAAATCAGAAGCTCTAAAGCAAAGCATCTGCTAGAGAAATAAAAGAATTTAAAATTACATTACAATCACTTTTGTTCAGCATTTTTTTTATTTCTATGCGGTGTGCAAATCAACATCTCTTAGCTTCACTAAGAAAGTGATTGATAAATTATTGATCAATTTATAAACCAATTTATTTGTTTAAATTGATAAATAAATCCAAAGCAATCAAGAAAACAACTGGCACTGTAAAAACCGCAACTGGGAGCAACATTTTGCATTTTACGTTACTATTAATAAAGATTCGCCGAAATTAATCGCTGATGCTAATATCAATGAAAGCTTTCATTCATAGGCTTATACCTACAGGGTGTAAAGATTTCTAAGGAAATTCAGAATTATAATTTTACAAAGTATATTCATGATTCAAATGCTATAACTAGATTTTTAAACAGTTTCTATATTGTATGTTAAAATATTCAAGGAAAAATTGTTAGCGGTATGTATCTAAAAAGAATTTAATTTTAAGTATAAAATATGTATTTCTTTATAAACCAAGACCATTATTTAATTTAAATATTGAACTAAGGACAGTTAATACATTTATCTACCAGTAAATAGTCTGTCACTTATTGATAAATTGAAAATGCATTAAATCATTTTTCAAATGACAACCTGTCAAATCGAATGAGAAAATATTGCGCACCGTATGCAAACATTGTTAAAAGTTATCGTATTTATTATGTGTGTACGTGATGTAATGTGGAGTAACTTAATATTTGTAAGATTCAGAGTAGAGCATGAAAACTGTGATTTTTTATTAAAAAGCTACGAAATATTTCTTTTACCATATGTTTTTTAAATATATGGATTATAAGACATAATATAATGACAGGTAAGGTAGTTAAAAGTGAATCTCAATTGTTCATAATATCATATAACCACATATCTGAACTTAGGGTTTTCACAAAAACACAAAAATCTGATTTTGTTATGAAAACAGTTCTCCAAACTAATTTACACAAAAAGCGTAATTTTTGATTTCTGATTTTTCTGCAGGCGTCAGCTACAAACCAATAGGTACGGGATCTTCTTTTTGCTCCCTTTTGCTTTCCCGTAAATACCTTTAGTATCTTTATTAGCTCGGAACTAGAGGAATTAATTCTCAATCTATTATTAGGGCTTTGTGTGTTTATTAAAAAACTTTTGGCCAATGTCTAGTGCCATGTTATCGTACACTTAGTAAAACGACACGCGCGTAAATTGCTGTTTGAAGCTCGGAGAGTATCTTATCTAAAAATCTCTTTAAACAACATTTTCAAATTATCGAATGTTATAAAAATAAAGTTTTATTTTACTGAGACACCAAGTCTAATAATATGTCCAGTCTGTGAATTACCGGTCTAATAATAACTTCAATAAAGTTTCTTTTATCGCCGCCACTGTCTTAAATGGGCGAGCATCCTGTATATTGTTAATGGAACTCTATTCACAAGTCCCGTTTAGGTTGTTAATTTGACATTGAGCGATGCTCGCGGTAGGACTAGGAGGGGTGATTAGTACCTAATTTTGCGAATTGCCCTGACAACACAAACCAATAATACGCACTTAATCACAGCTTCGTTATGAGTATACCCTGGAAAATAATTCAATGCAGTAAACTGACAGTTCCAGTGTGCCCACTTTAGGGAAGAAAAAAAAATTGTGATGCGGTTTCAGTGAATGAACGTTATTATTTTATTTACAATAGTATCGTAATGTATGTAAAACAAATATTTTGGCTCACAAAATATTTCTTTTTCTATGACTCTGTTAGCAAAGGGGCAGCACTTCTTGAAATTTCAATTTTAAGACGAAAGAAGTTTAAAAATAAAGAAGTTATAAAGTCGATTTTACTTCTACTGTAACCGTTTTAAAGCTCTAGGTATGTTTAGACATTAATTATTTTCACTAACGTAACTTTTAAGATAAAGTGCACGCCTAAATTTCAATTACATTGCCTGACGTGTGGCATTAGTTTTTAAATGTACCGTCAAAAAAAATATATAAAAAATGTATTACTTACTTAAATATTGTTGAATGCTTAGAATGAATGGATTTCGTGTTAGAGTGCGGCCGTTGCGAGAACGCGTTCCTGACAGCTCCTTATGTCCACTGAATAAAGTTGATATCCGATTCGAAAGTTAAAAAGCTATGATTTGACAGCTGTCAGGAACGCAAATTCCCACCGGCCGCACTTTATATAAGTATGAAATAAGGCACAGTAAATTGATAAATTGTAATTGCTTGATGCAAGATGCTTTCTTTTTTGTTTTTTTTTTTTTTTTTGTACCGCGCTAGACTGGTTTTGTAAAGAAACTTAAACTATTGTATCTTGTCATAGGGAAGGAAAAAACTGGTGTCTGAGATACAGACTCGGCCTAGTTCAGATGCCAGTGCTGCTAGAACTACCAGTACAATTTTGTAAAATAATTGATTGAATCAGGCGTTACTTTGCGAAAATCCATGACAACTACTTTAACAAAGTTACCTTGCTGATTCCGCGACTTGTACTTGCACTAGTGATGCAGGATTTTCGTGCGTGAGTTCACCGCCTTCCCTCCCTCAAGTAAGAAGCAAGAAATGCAATGAACACACACTTGGAGACTGTAACCCACACCACAAGCTACCACCGACAAGTGTTTCGCTTCAACCAGAAGCATTTCAGGGTGCAACGACCACCACCGAACGGTTCACCTTAAATAAATAAATGTCATTTTTACACGCCTCCAATACGATTCTAATGTAACGGTGACGGCACTACAAGGTTGTGTTGTGGAAATTACTGTCAGTGTCATAGGGATCAAGATTTGCCGCACCGGGTATAATAGTAACCATTTTATAGAGTAGCAGTCTCTTTCTAAATATGAAATATTTATGAGCCTAATTTTTCAAATGTTTTAAAAATCTCGACCGTAAAATATTTTTACGAACATTGAAAGTTATTGGTTGTATTTATTTATCAACCAACTTCCAAAAAAGACGGAGGTTCTCAATTCGTCTGTATGTTTTTTTTGTGTCTTTGTTACACGATATTTCGGACAATTATGATTCCATTTGGAAAATTCTTGTGTCATATGATAGAGGATACTTCATAGTTCGGTTGAGAACTTCATTGAAAATTTCAAATTTTTGAAAAAATATGTATGATTTCGGAGAATGTTTACGTGGATGACATTATAACTCAGCCAAAGTTTTGACGTGAAGTCGGTTTTTTTAATGCTTTGCATTCGTTAATTATCAACTTTAAAACTCGATATAACGAATTCGCCAAAAAAATAAACTGTAATATTTTTCCTTTTGATTTAAGAGAAGGTTTGTCGGAAGCTATTTCCATTTTAAAAGTTTTATAATTGAATTGAAAAAACACAATGCATTTGACATGTCTCTTGATCAAGCAGCCCGCATAAATGGTTGAGGAATGTCGGCTAAAATTTGACTTTAACTTTATTTAAAATTTCGAATTTGGTGAAAAATATAACAGGTTTTCAATAATTTGAAAAAATTTAAAATAGCAAGAATCGAATAGAAAACACCTTCGCATGGTAAACGATTTCCAATTTATATGTATTTAAAAAGTAAAATTATCGCACATACTTTATAATGCAGACATTGCGCACCCGATCATAACGTGTTGAGTATCAATAGAAATAGAATATTTTCATAATATTTCACAACAAAATTTAATAAAATTCACTGAAACTTCAGTTATAATGTAAAATATCACAAAAATAAAATAAAATCCACTTAATACCAGTACATTATTTATAAACAAAGTATCTCATACCATGCGAAGCCGGAGTGCACCATTAAATAAATTGTGTATAATATTAAATAACAAAGAAAAATTGACATTAAAAGTATCAATAACAAAAACAACAATGCTTTAAGTTAAGAAAATCATATAAAGCACACACTTACCAAGTCTTTATATTTTAAGAGTACCTAGGTAATATTTTGTCTAGTATATAATAGGGATAATTTCTCGCACCACAGGATAATTTATTGCAGTCCAGATAATATGAGCCGGTAGTTCGTAAAAATCTATGTAGCGGATATAATGAACAATAAATTATCAGATTTTGAGATAAGCCTTTTATTTCCGAAGTCTGTGCAGAGTTATATTGGTAGTTAAGTAAATAGTTCGTAGATAAATGCGAAGTTTTGAGTTACATTATTTTTTAGCTATGACTTCACTTGTGTTTGACTTGTCTCACAAGATGTTAAATGAAAATTAAGTTATAAATTACAGTTTATTTGTTAAGTTTTTCAATTGTGACAAAACAAAAATTGTGTAACACTCGATGTTGTATTAACTTTTAAACTTTTAAATTTATATACCTACATAGTTTTCTTATATAGGTATAGTTTCTTTACGTTATAATTATACTTTTATTGTTTAGTATAAGATTTCATAGCAACTTTATTTTAATTTTCTTATTATGTTATCCAATAGTGGAAACTTGATTGGATACTGTATTACTTTTAATAAGCTAATAATAGCTATAATTGTTCTGTTTGTTTCCCTAATAAAGATAAATAAATAAAATAAGGAACAGGTTCTACATTAAATATTTCCGAAATCCAAAAATGTCTTGATCACTGGCAGCCTTTATATGAAAGGTAGTGGTTAGCCAGATGGAACCTGAATAGGTACTACCGCCAAGCGGGTGTCATTCGGATTAGTCGCTTTTCACGACTCGCTTATCCTGGTAGGATGATAGGGTTATTCTAATACATTCATATTAACTAAGGCTGTGTTTTTGCAGGTGTTCGACTGTCGTCAAGTTACAACTACAAGTGGAATGTTTGAGGCTCTTTGCAATCACATTAAATACAGCACAAACAAAGGAAATATCAGGTATTTATAAAACAATTAATATAATCTTTAAACTACTAAAAGTTTAGGTGTTTTGCTTACAGATAGCAAAAGTACGCTTGTAACCACGAATGTCGTAAAAGCAAAGTGTCATTTTATACCACGGTATTTTAATTAAACCACATTACAGGCAGGTAGTCCTTCCGTATTTGCTTAACTGTGGTAGGCGAATCAACAAACTACAACACTATGCTTTTATTTGAGAAATACTGAAATCTGCACCGACTTATACGTATAAAGGAATAATTAAATTGAAGCCTTATCGACGATTAAATCTAAAATATTGTTATTAGTTTTTAGGTGTATGTATAACATACAATAGAAATAAGCTAGGTCAAAAATGATGCTTACTTCGAAATTTCACTAAAAAGATAACAACTCATAAGTTTCTCTTTTCTTGCCTATTCAGACATTTACGAAACCGCAAACATCGTATTTTAAAATTACAAATAAACCAAATAAAAACTTTTCTGCTCAAACCGATAAATGTGTCCCGATCCGAGACATTTCCAATGAAAAAGAATTTTACATGCTGAAACTGTTGTCTATATAGTGTTGTGACAATATTGTCGATGTTTTTGAAATTGTCTGAATTTTTATACGATATTATCCTACAATACTTAATTTATATACTAACTATACCAAAATCTTTATTTCAAAATAAAAAAAGTTTAAAACAAGGGCCACATATGGTTTGAAACTAAGCATCGAATCTAATTAAATTTTGTAGATAAAATAAATATTCGATTATTTTTGTTTACCTCTAGTTATTAAAAGCTGTTAAAAACGATGATGAGAAATTTAACATTGCGTGAATAAATTCTTAGATAAAAATATGATTAAAATGAATGTAAATTGTAAAACTCTTTATAAACGCTGTCAGAAATTATTACCTTGTCGGATAATAATATGTAAAACCCCTTCAGGTTAAGTTATTTTCCATGTTGATAATTCTTTAAAATAAGACGTCCAGTCAATCAATAGAAGTTATTACCCTAACCTCAAGCAAAATAACATGACATTTACAAAATTACCATCATAATATAACGTTGTTGTTGTGATATAAACAAAGAGTAGGTATTTATTAATACTCAATCAATAAATCAGTAATATTTTCTTCTTCAGATATCTCTCGCAATGTACGTATTTAAATACACATGTTAGAGTCAAACTGTTTGATGACTATCTCAATTGAGAAATGATTGAACTTAGCAAAAGGGGAGTTTAAGGAAGACCTAAGTAATTACATAGCTTTATAGTCATAGCGATCAAGTAGTAAAAACTCTGTAACAAATTTTCTTTATAAAATTGGACAAGTATCATTTACACATGTTTAAAGATTTTTAATACCACATTGAAGTAAAGAAATGTTTATGTTATTTTCCAGTATCGATAAGTATAAGAATTTAGAGCAACTTGCGACGACAACTATAAACAAGATACGGTTGCTTATATTTTCTGTTAAAACTTGTATTCGTAATGCACTCCAGCTTTTAAAATTCCAAGATTTCGAAAAATATTAGAAATAGATTTTCCCATTCATTCATTTAGTTTAGGATATTTTAAATGTTTAAAAGACTATTACATATTTATTAATTTGCCTCCTGTCCTTTAATACGTTTTACGAATACTTTTTTTATGTAACGTAAATAAAAAAATAATAATATTGTCTTAAGTTTTCGCGATTCATACTATTTAATAAAACACTTTTTAACCGGATTTATCGAGTATATTTACATTTTAAATTTTGACTCGACGTTTCGGTGTCTTTGCAGACCCCGTGGTCACAAGCGACGTCGCTCGACAAAAATATTATTTATTTAAATAAAAATGTTTTATTTAAAAAATTATATTTTTGGCAATATTTCTTTAAAATATAGGTATAACTTCTGTGTGATAAAGCCGTTGGAATGAAAACTTGAAATAAAGTTCAGATTGGTCTTGTAATATCACTGGTCAGACTTAGCACTTCCGAGCGTAGAGGTCATTTATAACTAGAATTCCCCTGATTTATGAACTCCATTTTGTTCTACTGCACAGCGTCCAATGGCAACCAATAAGGAATTTCTAAAACTACATTATTGTTTCCTACGAAGATTGATGAGTGCTAGTATGTGCGTTATGCAGAAAATACCTTACTTCTACATAATACTCTTGTATAAATTTTAGCATTGCATTGTGTTCGTTGAGAATTTCTAAGATTTTCCACTTTTGTATTGAATATAAACGTAAACTGACATTTGTATGATAGTGTTTCTTCAAGTGAAAACCGTTGCAACATATTGTGGAAAACATTTATAAAATGGCTGGGCTCTGGGTATATATACCAGGATACCTACGTCTTAGTTCCGCTCTATGGTTTCCGTATCACAATATGTCATCGGTTTTAAAGCTTTACATATAAGTAGGTACACAGTTTGACGACCACTTTAGCGATGGGGTAATACTGTCTGCCTCAGACGCCAGTGGTCGCGGTTACGATTCCCGCACGGAACAAGAAAACAAATGTTCCGGGTCTGGGCGTTTATCCATACATATATGTATTTGTAGAAGCACACTTTTACTGTCTTCAGCGATTCGCATAACGTTCTCCCCACCCCTATACTGTTATAACGCGCATTACTAAAACAATAAATGAAGTCAAATTTAATAGTCCAGTTTTACTCTTCTCTCCGTTCTGTCACCCTATAAAAGTAGGCTACTCAACATATTTATAGTATACGTTCCCCCTAGTTCACTACATGGTATCCCATATCACAAGCTCTGCTTAGTTTGGGGCCATGTGGTTGGCGTGATTGTCTGGGGCTTTTTTATTTTATTACAGTTTGTATGCCAATATGTAAGTGCAACTCATTCATAGGTTTTTATTTATTCCTAGTCTGCCTAGTGGTAGTTGATGATAAGGCAAAACATAGAGGTATTCAGAGGAACCGGTACTTCACGAAACATTGCCAGAATGTGTCATCCTAAATTGATATCGAATCGGAACCATAAAGTGCAACTCATTCATAGGTTTTTATTTATTCCTAGTCTGCCTAGTGGTAGTTGATGATAAGGCAAAACATAGAGGTATTCAGAGGAACCGGTACTTCACGAAACATTGCCAGAATGTGTCATCCTAAATTGATATCGAATCGGAACCATAAAGAATCATTTCATCTAGTGCAGCCTCTCTGACAGGTCAATGATTGTGGCAATAACCAGATTTTTTTATGGGCAATTATTAACGTGGACTTTAATTTATAACTTATACTTTTATTTATCAAATATCAACGAGATACTTACTACAATAAAAATAATAAGTTTGTGCCTTCCCATTTGAATGTATTTCTAACTTTAATTTTCTTTCTGGTACTAAAATACTAACTAAGTAACCTTAGTTAAATAAGCGTAATTATAGATTAACAATTACTTAATATATAAAAATAAGTAATAATCCTATCACAAAATTTGTTAAGATTTAAGTGACGTGCTCATAAGTGATTAATGGATTTTAAAAAAAATATTCTATGTTATGTCCTATAGATCAGCAATAACGGTGTTCCCGCAACGCACGGACTGCAAACACGACTACAGAATATGGAACAGTCAGCTGATCAGCTACGCGGGGTACAAACAACCTGATGGGACTATTCTAGGGGACCCAATGCATAGTGAATTTACGGAGGTAAGCTTAAAGTAGGAAATTAACCATCACGTGAAATATGATCCTTCCTTTACATTATACTCTCAAATGCACATAGACTTAAATATTACAGGGAGTGAGTTACAAGATTTAGATTCACTATCGATGTAGCCGAAACCCTTATTCTCTAGCAAAAATATTTTAGTTTAAAAGATTGTGGTTAGAAAAGGATTTAAAATATTTTAAACTTTCCGTTTCCTGCAGTTCCAGTGCAGTTTGTATGTAAAAATTGTGACAACGAAAAAATAACAAATAACACACTATATATCTAACTTTATTTGTTGTCACCCTACTCAACAAGCGTAAGTAAATTTGGTGAAAGCAAACGAATCAGAAGGAAAGTCGTAATCTCAAGATAAATCTCTTTAATCTAAGTACCTCCCACTATTGTTTCATAGCATTTGCTCATAAAACGACACGATCTTAATATCATACGGAGAAATGTCTCAGCGTCCAATTTCATCTAGTTTAAGATGGCAGTTTTGATGCCCGCTTTACATTCATCTTGTTTCCATTCGGGAAGCGCTCAAACTGAAACGTAGCGTGAAACTGTGAGTAAAGTAGTCCAAAGTTGAACAAGGGAATATGAGATTATTGTTACTGCAAGATAGAAATATATTACATATTATTCAATAATTGTAAAATATTAATATTCTTCAATTTTTATTTATATCAGAACTACCAGCATTTACTCACGTACATACAAACCTTTTGCAAAAAAATTTAAGGTTTCCAAGATAAGTAAATTAAGATCTATTTAGGACTATTATTTTAACGAAAAGTTCAAAACATTTTTATTTTTGTACTATTTATCTCTTTAGGAAATTCATTCATGCATATCGCGTATAGTAGTTTACTATACTTACCTAAAAATGAATAAGTGTATTCATTTGTTTAATTGAATTGCTTAGTTTATACTATATATTGTATATAAGATATAAAATGCTGGACTTGGAGCAAAAGAAAAACATAGAATATACCAGCTGCTTCTCTTCCTCAGAAGTCAGTTTAGGGAAAGAGGTTTTATTGGCATTTTTGTGGTCGATTGGTCCTCCAAACGTGTCAAACGTGACATCAGATAGTTTCTGCCTACCTCAAAATCCTCTAGTGTTCTTACCCCGTACCATACAGGCGTGTAGTTATGTATGTATGTATTTATCTTATAACAATAATGGATGTATTCTAATAAAAATTTTCCCATATTTTCTTAACCGTCATAGGTATAAAATAATAAATAAAGTATGAAATAATGTCTTGCGTAAAATGGACGCTCCAGGCAAATCCTCGAATACACTATACACTATTTGTCTACTTATATTATATATGTGAAATTCGGTAGTATTAATTAATCATCGCATGACAAAAAATCAAAAGAATTAATGTATTTTTGTGATATTACATTTCAAATTAATCATTTTTATATACTACAAACAAGGACTGTACTCTGCTTTGTTTGTTCTTGTAAGTAAATTACAAAGTATATTTCCAAAAATGTATTTCCCCTTATAAACTTTAACCAAAAACTAGTTAGTTAGAGGTTCATCAACGCCGACCTAGACCCTTTGAGCCTTAGGCCATTACACGTCTCAGGCTTACCATAAAGTTTCACGAGCGAATAAACTGTACAACTTGGTCCTGTGCTACGTTGCTTATGGCCGGTTCCTTCTAATGGAGACAAATAATAACATTACACACGCGACAGGCGCTAATGTACATTTTACTCAAAATGAGTGAGATAAATGGCACCAGACATCATACTACATAATTAATGAAGTTGCGAAAATTTTAACAACATTTGCAGCATTTACACAAGTTAATTACGTATTCATATTTTGTGAGTGACGGTGTTAATTTATTTTATTAATGATTTATTATGGAAAGAGTGATAGTAAGCTCTTGTGTATCTACGCATAAAGGGGTGTTTTGAAACAATGTATTTACTGTAACAGAATTGTCTATGTCAGAACCAGTTTTTCATTTTGGTAAATTTGATACTCAAATAATTTTTTATACTACTAACGGAAAACAATTCCGAGTCTTCATATAAACAATAAGATAATATAATTGATTAGGCTACTAATGAAACGCTCCCGACACGCAACTTCTTACTTCGTTCAATTTCTATTTGGGCCAGTTTAGAATGCGACCTTTTTTAGTTTAGTTCAAGTTTACATTTACAAAGATCTCGTACACAAACTTTTAGTATTTAGGTAAAAAAAATTAGCGTAGTGAAATATTATGCAAACGAGAATAAAGAATTGTTCATTTTGCTCACAGCTCTGCATCAAATTGGGATGGAAGCCACCACGTACTGCATGGGATATTCTGCCACTCGTGCTCTCCGCAAATGGAAAGGATCCTGACTACTTTGAGATTCCACGGGAACTTGTTATGGAAATACATATGACACATCCTACGTGAGTATAAAATATCATACACAAACTTAAGTTATGTGAAACATTTCATTTTAGATTTATAAGTTTAAAGGTTAATACGAAGCTATGGAAAGTGAGTGACGAAAAGGTCCAAAATTGAGCTCTCTATTTAAACATCGAACTGAAATGTCATAAAATTTTACTTGAACATAATATTATATTTTTGAAATCCATGACATGTGGTGACCGATTTTATTTGTAAGGTTGTAATTCCACAAAATGGTAAATGAGTTATTTTTCCCTTTGATTAGTTTGACTTTAGATTGTATTGTATATATTAGGTTGATTCCCTTTCTCGACTTACGTCGGTTTAATAAATACCTGGTCCTGTAACCCAGAGGAAAAAAGGTATCTATTTCCCCTTTTTTTTTAATATACTTTCTTTTCCTTCTATTTCTTCTTTGCTGAGTGTTTGGTGTGCGAGATGGACTCGTGTTTGTTGATGGTTGCGTATCTGGTAATATTTATACGTCTGGAGACGGTTGTGTCACTTGTGATGACTGTGTGATTGGTGATGGCTGTGTTTCTAACGGTAACTATGGTATTATGATGGTATTGTATAAACTATACAATACCATCATAATATACCATACCATATACTATGGTATGGTTGATGGTATTGTATAAAATATTCAACGTTATCATTATTAATAACGTTATTAACAACGTTATAATATTATTTGCTATATCATCACAAACCACTTAAATGAACTCACTGCTAGGACATTCCCTTAACCATGATTGACAGGTTTTGACAGTGGACTATTTAGTTGCCCCTGTGCTGCTTGGATATAATATTTTTTCATGGTGGCAAAATGGCTGATTTAAAATCTTAGTTACTACTAGAATCGAACCCCCGGAACCGACGACATAACTCGCGCCCACGAAGCACGGAAGTGATCGTAATAAACACTTTAATGGCGGTCACATATCGGGCCCACCATATCGAATAATATGAATTTAAGCCACCGCAACGAAGTGGTTTTTAAATATAGTTAGAGAAAATAAAAAAAATGGCCTAAAACATTCTCTACACTTAATTGGAATCCGAAAAACTTGCCAACATAACATTTCATTTTTATATATCTTTACCAAATACAATTGTTATCATTTCCTTAATATTATATGTATAATATACGCAATGTTGTTCGAAAAACAAAATTAACTTTTTCTTTCATTTCTTTTGTTCAATCGCGGAACATCCCGAAAGAAAAATATTCAGAGAAGCCAAGTATCAGACTCACTAAATGACAGGTTCTTAAAATACCAACACAAATAAAAATATCTATAGCAAATAAAAATATTTATTTAGAAGCGAATTCGCAAGCATTATGAGTGCCTTCAGAAAGATGTTTAGCAGAAATAATTCACTCAGCGGCGTTTAATTATGGAGATTAAGTGGAAATTATCCTAATAGCAAAATCTCCCTAACTTCAGGTAATTATTTCAGCAAGAAAACAAAAGACGCTCTTACAGCTTTTAGATGGATCAAATGTTTCAATAACTTAAGTTGATAACTTTGTGCTTTCCTCTTGTTAAGATATACATGAATTTTAGAATATTTAGATTAATGAGTTTGCTGTTTAAGTTATTGTTAAGTAGATGTAGAACTCTATTGTCTAAATATTTGATAAATTTTGCTTTGTTTTCCGTTTGCTTACATTTCATAAATGAATGGCATTGTCATATCCATGATTGATTTTTTAAATGCCGCCGTGTCATCGCCTATAAGTACCTACCTAGATAAGATAATATTTATGTTATTCATACGAGATCGTTCTTTAAGCATAGTCATTATTATAATTATAATTTTAGCATAGTCCTCTGGCATAGAAAAGAGGAGGTAGAAAGACCCCCTTCAAAGCTAAAAATTAATTAGTAAGCTGGATATTGCTGAAAGCAGGTGATAAAGGACGATAACGGATATTTTATTTTGAATTTATATGATTAATTAATACGTGGACCCTACTCTGCTATCTATGTGTCTTTTTTCATTATCATTGTTGGTGACTTTGGTTGATCTGCTCAGGTCTTGGTTGATTTGGTTAGCGATCAGGATTCAGTGGTATGACATGTTGGGTCATAATACTTGTTTTAGACATTGGTTATGCTTTAGGCGTATAGGGTTTCGTTGTCATTGGGGCAGAGAGGTTTTCGAGTAGTGAACTTATCGGGAGAGGGGGCGCAGTCAGGCTACCTGCAACGATATCTCTAAGGTTGTTTCCACACTAATCGATCGGTCGACCAATCGACCAATCGGATCGTAAATTGGTGTGGTAACACCTTAACTGAGCTTCATGCTCACTTTAAGGCTATGTGGAGATGTGGATCTTTTTAAATCGACTTTTAATTTTAAATCGATGATCGGCTGTTGTAGCGGTAACATACATTGCCTTCTATGCCAGAGGTCCTGGGTTCGAATCCCGGCGGCGGCGGATATTTGTGTGATGAACAATATGATGAATAAATACATATAAAAAAATATGTATTTATTGAATAAGTATGTTTACAAAATTTCTTAAGTATATCAGTTATCTAGTATCCATAACACAAGTTCTTTAAGAAACTTAATTTGGGCTAGATAATGTTGTGTGAGTGTCAGAAATAAGTATAACAAATATAAAAAAAAAAAAAAACAATCTCTAGTCAACATTTACGATAAACATTAGGCGATATGGTTTGATATTCGAAGGAGCACACGTGATACACACCGGCACTATGCCTATAACGCACAAATAAAATTAATTTGTGCGTTACATAGTGACGACGACCACTTTGGCAATGGGGTAAACCTATCTGACTCAGACGCCAGTGGTTGCGGGTTCGATTTCCGCATGGAACAAGAAAAATAAAATTTTCCGTGTCTGGGTGTTTATCTATTTACGTATTTATATTCTAGTTTCCCCCCTAGTTCGCTACATGGTATCCCATAACACAAGCTATGCTTACTTTGACCATGTAGTTGGTGTGATTGTCTGGGGATTTTATTTATTATTTATTTAATCTACGTTAGACCTTTAATCAACTGTCATTTCAGCTTAAATGGTAACAAAAACCAAAATTTCACGTTCATATTGGAACTAAGTAGGGCTTGCAAGTGTGATAGCATTGTGTTAACTAAGCTAAGTTTTCTTTTTACCACTGTCTTGATGTCTTTACAAGACATAAAGCGTGCTGAGCTTTAGAAGATGCTACTAGAGTGATTTGAATGTCTATTTTATTTGTTGTTAGTTGCGAATAATTTTATATTTATTTAAAAACTCATACTGTTTTTTGCAATATAAGTACAGTGGAATCCGTTTAAAATGACATCGAAGGGAAATAAGAAACAAGTCGTACTAAACGGACGTCATACAAAGCATAGGTACTGCGACAATAAATAAACTGTTTAAGTTAGTATGTAATTTATTTTAAAAGAAAGGAATAAAATAGAGATAAATCAAAGATATTAATAAGTAGACTCAATAAGTAAATCCACGCTCTGAGACTCAAATCAAAAAAGACTTTCACGCGCCGAAAAGCTTTGGGTATAACGTGACTCTCCCGAACACTGCCAAAGGTGTTAGAAATCATACCGTTGGTCACTATAAGCGGACAAAATTTGATAAAAAAGGGTCACAATAAGCGATATGTCACTATAGGCGAAGTCATTATATCCGACTTAGTTATATTATTTATATGAAAACAAAAACTTCACTGTGTAAACACGTCATAATAAGCGGTTGGTCAATATAAGCGGAGTCATAATAAACGAATTCTATTGTAACTATATTTCAATAAAACCATAACGTATTTAAAATTTTACGATGTACGCAGACTTCAACCTCTTCGACTTGTAACAATCTTTTCTCTTCACCCCATATAACAAATAGCATAAGTCATGCAACACGTACCCTATATCACTGCCCATCTCAGCTTTATATCATAATAAAACCATGGAGAATGCATATTGTAGGCTCTTAGGGTAAAGCCGTATAGCAAATAGGCCATTGTACAACCACCAAGGCAAAACGTTAAGCACTACCAAATGTGACTTATAAAAAGCGGAATACTTGTTGTATACAGTGCAATCCAGATTGCGTATCATAAAAGTGTGGTCGAAAGATCTGCAATCTTGGTTTACTGCCGATAAATTGTAACCTATTCAATAAAGTATTGCTATTGATAATTTAACAGGCGTTAGTGAAGTGTTAAATAGAAGTTACTGATTTTTTTATAATATGATGTTACGTATTAAATAACAAGATTAATTATAAAAATATGATGTAGGTACACAAAGATTAATTGTTTTAAGATTTATTTAACAGATCTACCACGAGTATTATTAATCGGGAAAAAACTGTTTCTAGTATAAAGTTGTAATGAAATCTTTGGGTTTTATTTTTTGTCACTGGCAAGCTTAGATAGGTACTCAAAATATCTATTTTTTTAAATAAAAGAGTAAAAAATAGTTACCCTCTTCTTTTCATTTGTCTTTCTTTTCGTTGAAATGAATCCGACAAAGAAATTGATATAATTTTAAGACTACTTTAAAAAACAGGATAATATGACTACTAAATGAATGAATGAAAACTAAAAAGGTTTTAATTGTTATTTATATTCGTTGTCGGAGGACAACGGGGCATTGTTTCGATATTGCAGGATAAGCAACGTTCAGCTGGGTACAAGGATGGGTGACTGACAACCATTTATTTCTCACGGTAGCTTCGTTGCTTCGGAGGGCACGTAGAGCAGTCGATCCCGGATGCTGTATAGTTGTAAACTGTAGTCGTTAGGATTTTGAGAAGCCATTTCGGCGCCCTAAAAATTCTAACATCCACCAACCAGTACTGGGCTAGTTTGGTGGTTCACATCCTAAAACTCCTCGTCACCCAGGGGAGAGACTCATTGCCTTACAGTGGCCTCATTATAAATAATTGTGATAATGATGATTATTTATAGTACAATTTTATCGCAACTTTTTTCTATATTTTGCTTCCTATATTTTGTAGTTAAAACTGTAGTAGGTAAATGAGAAAATTAAAAAAATGCTAACACTCCTTATTCAAATTCCATTTGCTATTGCAAGAGATTTAATATATGGCCTATAAAAATACCAAATTTCATAAATACTGAACTATCGGGCCACATTTTAAAAAGCGAAAATTTTGTTGAAAATACGCGAAATATCGCGTCCACGCCCGCTTGTAAACAAAGCATTTTATGATAGTATGCACTAGAAATTCTTTCAAAGTTATATCACATGGAGTTGAGAATGAATACTGGCCTCTTTTGGTAAAATATTTGTAACGCTATTTCAAATATAAACAAGACACAGGCAAAATTTTCTACACTACGGAAATTCGAGGACATTCTGAATTTATTAGATTGGGTATATTACGAATTGTGAACGTTAGGAAATTCATTAGTGAAGGTCTCCGGTTGATGCATTGGTCGAGGTTGAAGTCCTGGGTTCGATTACCAGGTAGACCGGTTGAGAAAATGAACTTTTAGAAACTAGCTCGGAGCTATCTGTTTTTTTTTTCGCTTTAAGACTATTAATATAGTAGCATAATAAATAAAACGTTGAATTTTCTATGCTTACTTTTTTAAATTCATTAATCTTTGTTCAAAAAAGACTGGAAAGTGTATTTTACATTTCAATTCGAAGTTTCGGTGTCTTCACCGATACCATCACGAGCAACTTAGGTTACAGGCGTTAGTTAAACAGTTGTTAAAGTTATAAATCATCACATTCATCTGTTTCTATCATAGCTTGCAGGAATAATTCCCTTCTTCTTCATTGTCCATAGACACGAATGGTTCCAAGAGCTCCAACTGCGCTGGTATGCCCTGCCTGCCGTCTCCAGCATGAGGTTCGACTGCGGAGGCATCGAGTTCACGGCGAACGCCTTCAACGGATGGTACATGAGCACGGAGATTGGGTGCCGGAACTTCTGTGATACTAACCGGTTGAATATGTTAGAGGTGATTCATTATTTTATTTCTAAATGAAGGATAATTATCACATAACTTATAAGTAATCGTATTAATTGTAATTAAACGATAGTCTTTGTAAAAAAAATGTTGTAGTTAAATAAAAAGATATAATTATTTCTAACAATCGCACCCTTTTATCAAAATTGAAGTGTATAGTATTTGTGCAATGATAACGGATTAATAATTTTAGGAGACATAAAAATACACATTGACATTGCAAAATATTACCGGGGTTTCTTTTCCCTACAATTGATGGTGTAAATAATAAAATAAATATTAACTTTTTAAATAGTATTTCTTTATTAACAAAGACTCGAATCATTGATTCAAAATTTAAAAATCACTTAAGGAAACAATATCTTACTGCTGGCTTCATACAGCGATAGCGACAGCGACATTATTAATAAAAAAACAACTAAACGGTTTTTCACGGGGGTTTCACCAATAGGAATTTTAATAAATTCAAGCTTTTTTAAGGCTGTGTAAAAATTTAATCAATCACACCAATGATTCAAACAAATATGTTATAAAAAAACCGTTTGGAAGTATTACTCCCCTACAGTTTTTCCGCCACAGAAAACTCCCCCTCAGAACATCAATAGGCCTATTGACCGAACAAGTGCTCAAGGAGGGGATGAGGAGAATACATCAGAGGTATGAGAGGGCACTTGCCAGGGGGTAAGTCTCCGGCCAGATGACACCTAGCAGTGTGAGACTTCTACTCCCGTACATGATTCGGGCTGAAGGGTCTATGATTGGCAGGGATGGGATGGGGTTTATCGGGTTTGGGGATAACTATAACGATATATGCTTCTTTTCAAGCTTTTAGAAAGTGACTAAGATTAAGGCAAAGGTTATAGATGTGCTTAAGCGCCTGATTAAAAATACCATCTGCCCCCGGTGCTTTTTTTTAGCCTGGAGACGTTTGATATTAGAGTGAATCTCATCTTCGGAAACCTTGATGGGTTCACCGGTCGGGGGTAGGGAGTCCTTGAGAAGGACGTCGTCCTCCACCGCCTTGAGGTGGGCAGGATTGACGGGTTGGGTGCTAGGGGAGCATTGTGAGGCAATGCTGTCGGCGAAAGTTTCGGCCTTTTCGTCGTCCTCGAAGGTAGAGTGCCATCGAGACGGGCCAAGGGAGGGACATGGGAGATGTTGTCTACGCGGAGACAGCGTGCCATTTTATAATAGGCCGTATGGAGGGAGTTATACTGTCCTTATGGACAGACGAGCTCATTAGCTTGGAGTTCTCCATATTCAGCGAGGGAATAACACAAAAAATAAAAACAAAAAAAAATTTACTCCTTACTCTTCATTTTGTAAGAAGTACCTATTATTATGAAGCGATATTTTACTGCGCAAGGTGCGTGGCATACCTACGTTCAGAGCTGTTAATAGAGTTACGTCTCTATGCAGAGGCTATAAATATTTTTTGTATGGGAAAACTAAAATTTTAAAAACTATTAATTTTAAAAAGTCGTAGAACAAATGTTGTTGAGCTTGATGTGGAGAGGCTGCCTGCAAGAGGTGATGCGCTAATTAAAATTAAGCCTGTACAAAGGTAAAGCTGACACAAATTTAAAACTACCCGATATCTGGCTTTTGCTCAGGACCAGGGGGAGTTTACTAATTTATTAGCCAATGCTGTCGATGGCAGCCGGAGCCAAAGTGGGACAAATCTATACGTATGAATGAGAAAGCTTTAAAGTACTTTGCTTTGACGTAAGTCTATATGTCAATCTTCTCAAAAGTGACAATCAAAGACAAACAATCATCCATCGCCAACGACTGACTGACGCCATTTGTAAAAACGGTTCATTGCGTTAACTGCGTAATTTCAGCAACCCATTTTTTATTTGAAAACCTGTAAAATTTTTGATTTGAATATTTGTAAGCTGTGTGTTTTTACGGAAGTGTTATTTGTTCAGTGCTAAATTGACACTTTATATTGTGATAGTGACACTTAATACTTTGTAATTGTTTGTTTGTTTATTTGCGAAATTGGCGCTTTTGTGCAGTAGTTTTAAGATAATGGTTGGAAAATAAATTTATAAACACCTATGAATTTTTATTAAATATACACAATTTTAATGTAAAAAAAAAAAAATATACATTAAGTTCCTATCTTAGAGTAATAGACTGCATAGATTACTACTGTGTAAAGTGGATCTATTAATACACTGAAAAGTTGCGGATGGCATTAACTGAAGCGCTAGTCAGCTGTATGTATGCATTTACGAAGTATGAAGTAATCGTTCTTCTCTCGTAAGAGAGTATATTGTTCCATGCTCAGGACGCTAAAAAACAATTAATGTTCCTTAAGTATTGTTTTATTGGTTCAAAAATATCTTCTTTGTAACTTTTCACGTGAATTAGCTTATACAAAGAATCGGTCAACATAGATTTAAAGCCTGTCAAGAGATTTTTAGGATCCTGTTTAAATATGTTTAGATTAGCTTTTAAATATTTATATATTTTTTGTTCCCTTAGAAAGTCGCACAGAGAATGGGATTGGACACCCGGACTCCTGTGAATCTTTGGAAAGACAAGGCTCTGGTGGAAGTCAACGTTGCAGTGCTGCACAGTTTTCAGCAACAAAATGCAACCATCGTCGACCATCACACTGCCTCAGAGAGTTTCATCAAACATTTGGACAACGAGAACAGGTTACGGTAAGTCATCACACCTAGTTTTGATCCAATTATGTTGATCTCAGTCAAAGTTCATCATCATCAGCCACGAGAAGTCCACTGCTGGCCTTAATAATAGGTGATGTTCATAGTATCTACTGCGTCCTTTCAATAAAACGAGCTTTTGTTTATCAGCAAAATCCAATGTTTACTAGAATGTCATAGAAGACAGTAGGTTTTTTACCTAACTGCAGCACTACGTTTCTTTCCAATGGGGGTCAAGAAGGTTAAACACCATCAATCTATCCATTCGCTGCAGCTGATTGGTGGATGTAAGAATGACCGGTTCTACGTTTGTTGCCCTGCTTCTGTTCTGTACAGAAGCACCCTCTAAGCCACTATGATTTCGGAATACTTAAAACAAAAGGAAAAAAGATTTCAAAATAAGATACTGGCCAGTCGGAACCAATTTTTGTGCAAAGCTTGAGTTGGAATGGGATAAATGCAGCGCCCAACTTGTTTGATATTAAGAGAATCGGCAAACTAGATCTCTTGATAAGTGGCACCTTTGCCAAAAGAATTCAATACCAACCCCTAGTTAAAGATGGTTTCATTGATATAATTGATTGAATCAGGCGTTACTTTGCGGAAATCCATGACAACTACTTTAACAAAGTTACCTTGCTCATTCCGCGACTTGTACTTGCACTAGTGATGCAGGAATTCCTTGCGTTTGTTCTCCGCCCTCCCTCCCTCAAACAAAAGGCAAGAAAAGCAACGAACACGCACTTAGAATACTGTAACCCACGCCACTAGCTATCACCGACACGTGTTTCGCTTCAACCTGAAGCATCTTCGGAGTACAACGACCACCAACGAACCGAATGGCTTGGTGGTAGGAGCCCTTCTGGGTCCGCCTGGCTAGCGACCACCCTTTATATAAAGTCTGCCGCCAAATGTTACCGCTCCGGCGGTAATGTGTTCCGGCAATATTGTATAAAGAGCCAGTTCCTTCCTAAACCCGTGTGCTTTCATCTTCGACCTCATCGTCACTTACCATCAGGTGAGATTGAGGTCAAACGCGGGTTTAGTCAATTATAAAAAAAAAGGCTTCATTGGCTAAAAAAAATTTTTTTTGGAATAAAGGTAAATTCTTATTCGATTTATCACGTCACATCACGGGGTAAGAGCAATTTAAAATTCAATTTGGTCGATTTGTTTTGAAAACATCCAAAATTATGTTTACAATATTATACTCGTCATTTGGGGTTGAACAATAATAAAATATTTACAATTTCAACTATTTATATCTACGAAAGGTTTTACTTAAAGTTTATTTATTATTTTATATGACAAACTTTAAGAGGATTACTTTTATAGCTCATTTGCTCCGCATCCCATATGCGGATAATTTACTATTTTCAAGGATTAAAGTTGAGCTTCACTCGTACTTATAAATAGATAAGACCCGGATTATCATAAATTTTCTGTATTAGGGTAAGATAACAAATCTTTTCCCATTTGCTGAGCTACCTAGTCATACGTTACAAGGTAACGATCTAAGAATTCATGTTTTATTTCCTCGACCTTTTAGCTTTTACATGTGTGAAATAATAATATCAAATTCTTTACACTCTAATTTATTTTTATAGATGATAATATATTTATATCAAGCATCTAAAATTAGACTTTGGTTATTTATTTTTATTAGTTTGACATTTAGGGCCATGTAGTGAATAACCGAATAACGAAAATATAATCTATACATATAATAAAATGGTAGGAAAGTCAAAACTGTACATTGAATATTTTTTTAAAAGAATACTTGGGGTATGATCTACAATCGAAACAGAAACAAAAAATATAGTTTTTAGAATTTTTGTCTGTTTGTCTGTTTGTCTGTTTGTCTTTCCGGGATAAACTCAAAAAGTACTGCATGGATTTACTTCAAATTTGGCATGAAGATAGTTAAGAAGTCGGGTCAACATATAGGCTACATATTATCACGCTAGCAGTGTTATAATCGTAGGTGCGTTTGGTGCTGCATAGCGTTCACGCAGACGACGTCGCGGGCAGCAGCTAGTTCTACTTATAAATGTGTCATCACTTAAAAATTTGTTGAGGTTTTTAAGCGTTTGTACCAATGATAAGTTTCAAAAACATTTGCAAATTGTAACGAGCATTCTTACATGGTATCTAAGGCCCATATTCTGGAAGGCTACTTAAGCATTGGGCATGTCTCAAACATAGATTTGCTGTCACTTATTTACAGACGAATGTAAAAAAACTTATAAGTTCATATGTACACTGGTTCACGTAGGTCGAGGAGATTGTAGAGTACGTACGATGAAGAAACCTCCTTTTTCTGAGGTTCAGTGTTTGGAATCTTTTATAGTAAGAGCTAAAGAGAATATTTTTATAACAAAACAACATGGGATAATGAAAACAATTAGAAACTAGATACTTTCATGTATGAACTTTAAATTTACAATTTATATCAAGTTGAAACAAAAGTATCTTTTACTAAAAGAGGAAGTTTAATTTGACGGAATCTTACGGTCGGTACCATGTACCAATTTCTCAAACCCTCTTTTTTGAATTAAAATGACTTGAAAGGGTTAACCTTTCTGAGATTTTATGTATTACACGAATTAAAGCAAACATTTAAAACCCTATTCATTCTCGAGTCAATTGAAAAAATAATTACACGGGTGCCGAAGTAGGGTACCGTGAAATTGTGGAGTTACCCTAATACTGAAATAAAATACATTCAAAGGGTTATTTGTTCTAATTTAATAGTGAAAACCGAAATACAGATGATTCATTTGGTGAATTTTGTAATTGAATTAGTTCTGGATACCGAAGCCAGATACCTTGATAAAATTAATCTAAATTTATACTATTTACATTTAATTTTATCTTGCTCTATTGGTTATTTCAAATACAATGGTCTAGGTTTTTGGTGATTTTCAACTATGGTCAGTAAACGCATAAGTTAATTTGAAATCAAAAGTTTTCAAAGTTATCTTGGACCAGTTACTAAGTTAGATTGTTACGTGATTGCACCAAACGAAAGTTTCAAAATATTAAGCTGCAGTTTAATAAACGAATAGTCATAAATCATTCTGTTGACTGTCTTGTTGTTGTATCACCAACTAAGGAGAGCATCATTCCATTTTTCGTGTTTTTTTAAATGGAATACTCCATTTATCATGTATAGCTTTTTGATTTGACAGAAAAAACGTCGATGTTTCGTTTGCAATTTGAGTTTTACTAGTTTTTATCACAAACGTTACTTCTGATGTCATATTTCTAAATGGTTAAACTTACTATGAGTAGAGATTACTTTTGTAGGTCACAGTATGTAAAAATTTTCCATGCTGGACTATAGGATGTACCAACTGCTTCTCTTCCCGGGCAAATTGTAAATGTCTGTTAAGAGACAGAGCTTTTTCTCGCGTTTCTACGGGCGATAGGCTGACCTCCTTTCACTGCATTGTCTCTCTTCATCATTATAATACCTCCAAATTTGTCAAACATGACATCAGATGGATTTACAGCCTCTGGTGTTCTGCCTGCCCCATAAGGGATACAGACGTGAGGGTATGTATGTATGTATGTAGTATTTGAAAATACTAGCTGTTTCACACGGTTTTACCCGCGCAATTTCTAATTCCACGGGAATATCAGGATAAAAAGCCTATGTGCTATTTCAGACTGTATATTATCACTATGCCACATTGTATCCCAATCCGTAGAGCCGTTCTGCTGTGATTGAGAAACAATCAACCACACATCCATGTAAACTTTCAGATATTTTAATTTTAATACTGTAGTCACAGTTATTGAATAACTACCACAGGATGTAGGGATTTCAGGTTAAACGTTCATTGTAATAATGCAATAAAATCATTTATTATTATGATATTATTATTTTCATGAATCTTTTAATCCAAAAGAAACTTTGAGAAACTTTTTAGGAAGGCTCCTGTATACGATGATCAATAGTTATATTGAACTTCGCTATGTAAATGTACGTAAGTTTCCACTGTCTTAAAAGGGCCACAGACTTCTAAAGCAGAAGGAATTCCCTTCAAAGGTGAGAAAAAAAGAACTCCATAAACATAAGAGTGATCTTGGTTTACAGCAATGCATGTTGTATTAGAAACTGGGTCGCTGCTACTATTCACTGACTGTTAATTCATACGCAAAACATGTACGTGCATGAAACAATGTCCTTTAGCTAGTTAATTGTTAATCAGTATTCATGAAATCTACACGAGGCAGTATAGGTTATATTTTGGGATATTTTATGGAACGCTAATTTTAGATAGTAATTAGTGCCGTGCGCACGGAAAATTGATAATTACACCATGAGACACCGTGTTAATTAGAAAATACGTTGACGAATTTTCGGGTAGAGATGGCTTAGTCGCTACAATGATTTGTTATTCCGTTTGTAATTCGTAATGATGAAGAATTCTATATAATGTTCTATCTTTTTAGATTTCAATCATAGTTTTTGGATGGATAGGCATAATATTTGACGACCACTTTGTTGATGGGGTAAACCTGTCTTAGCCTTAGACGCCAGTGGTTGCGGGTTCGATTCCCGCACGGAACAAGAGAAAATAGTGTTCCGTGTCTGAGTGTTTATCTATTTATGTTTTTATATTCTAGGTCCCCCTCTCGTTCGCTACATAACACAAGCTGTGCTTACTTTGGGGCCATGTAGTTGGTGTTATTTGTCTGGGGATTTTATTTTATTTTTTATATAGTTTCAAAGATGATAAAAAAAGATTTACTGGATTTGTTAATATAAATAAAAGACGCAGGGTGTTTTAGAATGAATAAAAAATAGGGCTCTCTATATTTTAGATCTGTTTCAAATACCTAACTTACTCAGATAGCAGATACAGGTGATGACTGAGAGACATACGTAAAATATTTTTTTGTTTACTAACTAGCAGTGCGATCACAACTCTATCAACTCGTGTGTTCACGATAGTTCGTATAGTATGGAGTCGGTTTGTAAGCAACATTTGAAATCTACCCACTGCCGCACGACAAGTTTGAATTAACGTATGCCTTGCTAATTTTAGATGTTTTTCATCATATTAACTTGCACCTGACTCCATGCTACACAAAAATTCGTAAACATAGGAGTCGATAAAGTTTTATGCTCGTACTGCTGAGTCGCAACCACGATTATAGTTTATTAAATGATGTGTTGATTCTGGTCGAATGACTTAATTAGATACCAACATGCTTTTTCCAAATTCAAAAGTAATTCTTTTTTCATACCCATTACTTGTTTTAGAAAAGCAGATCCTTCTGTATAAATATCTACGTATGTTGAAAATAAGATAGAAAATAATAGAAAAATACTGTGTCAGTCATGTCTCATTAATGATATGGAAAAAGTGCATGGGTTTTTTTTTCTTTTTCTCCTCTTAATTAGTCAAAAACTACAATCACCTATTAACATGATAAAGTCATAAATTAGGCTGTTTACACAATAGTGACCCGTTTAGCTAAAGTTCATAAATCAAAATGGACGTGGGAATACACCAGCTAATTACTTGCACATTAACGCTAAACATTCTGATGTAATAAACTTGTCGTCACTAGTGCCTGCAAATTGATTATGGGCAAGTTGATATTTGGTGGATTTGCCTGTGTTTTTTGTGCAATTTTTAAAAGCGGAACAGTGTATATTGAGATTTCATGACTTGTAATGTCAAAGAAAGCAAAAGAGGTTAGTTTGCAAACTATAAAGTAATTCGACGTTAGATTGGTAGCTGGACCAAAGTTTTTCAAGATACCATTCTTAAGGTGCTATTCTGTTATTTTTCTGTTCAAACTTTGCTGCCCTATAACTTCACTATTTGAAATAATATGTATTTTGAATTTTGCCTAATAATTATGCAATCATGTAAATTTTGTTATAACTATAAGTTTTGTTGAAAAGCAATTTGAGTCGGTTGCTATTGCAAGATTTTCAATAGTCCTCTCTTCCTCTTTGTGGCCGACTCAAAACTAGCATCTTTGTAGACTTTTTATAGACTAACGAAATATTTCTAAAATTATATATCTACATTTTTTAATAGTTACTACATGTCACATTCATGTAATCACATATTTAATTTGCTGTTAAGTAATTTATCTGTAATTCAATTTTATACAATGAGAGAGAGTTCCTTTGAGAAAATGCCGTATTACTTTCTTCCCTTCTTCCTGTATACTAAAAAGTAAGTAAGTATGATATCGTTTTGTCTTTGATATAATGCTAATTTGAATACAGTATGATATTATGTTCCACGTAAAATCCATAGACACTCATTCACAAGCTCAACGATCAACCCATTTTGGTACAGATAATTCATATAAGTAAATCCTTGCCGTGCCCAACACAAATTTTTGTTAGTAGAATGAGGACTCATATGAATTTTCTCGATGTTGAGACCATTCTATTACGGGCTTCTTTCCTACCTCTAATCATAATCCATTCTTTAATTACAATTCGAATTGGGAACCATGTAGGCAAAACACAAACAAACAGTCAGACGCTATTTTCAACAACATATTAGGCAATATACACATTGTATGATGAATACATAAACAATGCGAGTTAAAACCGTGCGATTGTTTGCTTTACAGTTTTGTGTTTGGCTCCAAGTTAGGTATCCGCGAAGATAATATTGTTAGACAAACGTTGTATTGGAAAATGACTGTTTTAATTATTTCTAGACACTTTTTGACTTTGAAATCTAAGCGAATTGTAAGCGCTTAATTATAATAACAATCCAGGTGTGAAATTTAAAATGTTATTTTAAAATCTGTTCTCATATTAGTGGTGGATATTAGGTGTAAAATGCATTACTTATTCAAACTTTTTTTTTATAAATAACATTACCTGTTATTGACTTCAATCGAACACTAAACGAATTGGCTCTTAAAAAAAAACGAAAAACAACACACAACCAGTGAACGAAAAAAAGCATAGAAGAGTAACTTCAAACAAAATCTCTTTGAAAAGCGGCACACGACCTTCGTTTTCTTTTAACACCTAGTTGTTTTCTTTGAAAATTATAAAAATGTGATTGGTTTTATTTGTCAACGCAAGTTGCTCATTGGCTAGACAACACACAGTCACAATAACATCATTGGCCGTTGAAACGTACATTTGCGAACATTTACGAACCTGAAAGAGTCGTCATAGGGGACGATTTATATAAAAGGTAGCAATGAAAGTTATGATTATTTTTACTACGCATATTTTTTTTATTTTGTTTATGATTTAGACAAAAAGATTACGTTTATAATTTGACGACTGGCTGGTGTAGTGGTAACGTAGATTGCCTCCAAAGCCAGAACTGGATTTGAATCCCGGTAGCGGTAGGTATTTTTGTGATGAAGGGGGTTTATTGTGAATTTCAGAAATATACAGGGTCCGCGTATAATAGTCAATTATATTTTAATAGCAGATTAGGTATGATGAGTGGGTCTGAATTACAAAAAAGAATTTTTTTTTTCAATATTATTCATAAATTAAAATTTCAAAATTGTTCTCTGTGAGTAAAATTTAAGATTAATCTAGATTTTATAACTATACAAAATTAGATGGACACGTTTTTATTACTTGTTGTATAGTCATAAACTACAGATCAAACTTAAATTTTGATCACTTAGAAGAATTTCGAAACTTTAATTTATGAAAACTATTTAAAAAATATATTTTATTTTTCTTAATTATGATCCACTCATTAGTCTTAATCTGATATTAAGATATTATTGACTATTATATGGCAACTCTATATATTAATCCCTTTATTTTTTATAATTTATTAATTCATTTGATTCTTATAATTTATAAATTCATTTAATTATAATAATTCTAAAATCTATAGAATGATGCCAAATGAAGGTTATTCGTCTATCTTCCGGAATCATTTTCTCAACTTTTTCGACATTTTCATCTGTACCGGAAGTTAAAGGCTTTAGTGTGCGCTGATTGTCTTCATAGATCGATTTCCTTGTTTTAATTTAAATTCAGCATCCCAGTAAGCGACCATTGATTAGGATAAAGCATGATCCCCCTTAAATCTAAAACAAATCTTCGTAGGCATTTTTTTCAGACAGCGGTACCTACATAATCACCGTACGTTGTTCGTTTTTGTAAATTTTTTATTAATTTTTACTATTGTAAGCAAAAAAGCGTATCTTGCAAATACAATGACTAAATTAACTGAAACTTTGCATGAATAGGTACTGTCAGATTGATACATTTAAAAAAATTAAAATAGATAACATCCAAAAATGTACTTATACATTGTATATTTGATCCACATTAATATACAATTGTTTCATGAAAACGATATGATTTTAGATTCTTTATTTGATCTACGCTACTTACCGTATATGGGTCACGTTATATTTTAATATAGAATGATAAATTTTGGTTCACAAGTACTAGTTTTCAGTATTTTTGTGGGCGTAACTTTTGACTACATTTGACAGAAAGTTTAACCTAAGCCTTTTTAAATTTTGCAAATAAAATGCACAAATGTGTTCGACTTCAAATTATAAACACTCGAAAATTTACTTAGTTCTTTGGGCATAACACCATCCTCGTAGAGATAGTTGTCCCAAGTTTTACTTATAAAAAATTGAATTTGGTAGTTTACGGGTCTATATACACGTTATAACTTAATCTTGCATTTTTATTATGTAAGTGCGATCAATTTATAAAACATTTTATACCGCAAATGGGCTTTGTTTATATTTACAGTTGACAAATACGGTCCATGACATATGCTGCCAACTACTAACTAAACACGAAAACAACCGAATCAGAAACATAAAGCAAAATTTTCGTTCGGCCATTTTCCAGCACTAGTTACTTTTCCATGCTTTTGTCGTTCATTTTCCACAACACTACGGTCGCAAACTTCGCGGCAGACTTTAAATGAATGGTGGTCGCTAGCTATGTGGTTATCTGGAAGAATTCGCTTGCTAGCGATAAGACCGCCAATTGTTAAACAATAATACCTAATGTAGTTAATCCTTTTTGTTTGTATTCACTTTGTAATAGTAGGTATGCAATAAAGAGCAAATAAATGTGTGGAAACTACAAGCTATGCCACAGGGGTCCAGCTGAAAATGGGGCTTTCAGCTATTTTTAGATCACCTAACCCTATGTGGGTTAGGTGATCTAAAAATTTTAGGTCTATTATTATTACAATTGAAAGGGCAATGGCCTGCAGTTTCCCTGTGGGATCGAATCAGGAATGAGGAGATTCGCAGGCGAACCAAAGTCACTGACATAGCCAGAAGGATTGAAGAGCTCAAGTGGCAATGGCAAGTGGCAATGGAGCTCAATGGGCAGGGCACATAGCTCGCAGAACAGATGGCCGGTAGGGCAGAAAAGTTCTCGAGTGGCGGCCACGTACTGGGAGACGCAGCGTAGGCAGGCCCCCCACACGATGGACCGACGACCTGGTCAAAGTCGCCGGTAAACGCTGGATGAGGGCGGCGCGGGACCGAGCGACGTGGAAGACCTTGGGGGAGGCCTATGTTCAGCAGTGGACGTCTAAAGGCTGTGGATGGTGATGGATGATGATTATTATAATTTGGTTCCGGCCACTCTATTTTAATTTTAAGTGTTAGTTATTATAATAAGCACGTAAAAGCAAGTCCAAAGATTGTAAACATTTCTTGTGATATTTTTATTTATTTTTTACGTTTTTATCTTCTAAGTGGGTATTATTGGTGTTTTAAGTACTTATCCAAACATTAATTGAATCAGGCGTTACTTTGCGGAAATCCATGACAACTACTTTAACAAAGTTACCTTGCTAGTTTGGTGGTGGTCGTTGCACCCTGAAGATGCTCCTGGTTGAAGCGAAACACGTGTCGGTGGTAACTTGTGGTGTGGGTTACAGTTTTCCAAGTGTGTTTTCATTGCATTTCTTGCTTCTTGCTCAAGAGAGGGAGGTCGGTGAACCAACGCACGAAAATCCTGCATCACTAATGCAACTTGTAACTTTGTTAAAGTAGTTAGCCAAACATGTTTATTTTTTGTGAAACGCCTGTTAAAACGAATTTTGCTTATTTTACTTTTTTTCCTGTAGATCCGGGTGTCCTGCTGATTGGATATGGATAGTTCCTCCGATGTCATCATCCATTACACCTGTATTTCATCAAGAAATGGCACTTTACTATCTGCGTCCAGCGTACGAATATCAAGTATGTACAATGATGAATTTATATCCAACACAAAACTTCTTGTTAGAACTTTAATTATCCAAGATTTATATTATTTTATTAAAAACGTTTTTGACCGAATGTTTTAAACCATAAGCGTTTTTAATTACATGTCATATTCACATGTCCTAATAAAAAATAAATGAGGTCCAAAAGTAAACTTTAAGCTAACCGCTTTAAGTTTAATTTTCGAACTAAGCACGAAAACTTGAGTTAGTTTAGTGCATGGACTTGTAGCTAAACCACTTAACCTCTGTAGCCGCAACAACTAGCTAACTATTATTTAACATACAAGACAAGTTTGTTTGCGTATGATTGATAATAAAATAATAATTAATTATCAAGCGGCTTTTAACTTATTAAACGGCTACGACGTTTTATAGCTAGATAATAAAACTAAAGAGTACTTGGATTTATAAGAATTTGGTCTATTAAAAAAAATATTTTAAAAATAATAATGCAGTTAAGTTTTTGAAAATAAAACACCATTTTTCATATTTATTAAACGATAAAACAAGCCATCAAGTCTCCAAGCTAAGAAAAATATGTCTATATTTAAACGAAGCCTTACCCTTTGCAAATTTTCCTAGGAACCGGCCTGGAAGACTCATCAGTGGCAAAAATCTAAGCCAATCACCGGCAAGAGGCCGATAAATAGAAAATTTCATTTCAAGCAAATAGCGAGAGCTGTAAAGTTCACATCCAAGCTATTTGGAAGAGCGCTATCAAAGAGGATAAAAGCGACCGTCTTGTACGCCACTGAGACGGGGAAATCTGAGCAGTATGCAAAGGAATTGGGCGTTATATTTGGACATGCCTTTAACGCTCAGGTATTTAGAATTTGCTGGTTCACCGTTGAGATTAGAATTTTGATTAAAGTCTCACCTACATTTGACGTTGGGAAATATTGCTAAATGGAACGTGAATCAACTGATTACTATTTCATGTTAATTCTAAGTGCCTTCTTATCATTATTTTTCCTCTGATAAGCTTTGTAATACAAAATGCAAGAAAATAACTTATAATGATTAATCTGTCCAATTAAGTATATTAATGTTTTTGAACATAGTTCGTTAGCTTTGATCATTTCCGTTCACGTTACGAACCTAGAAAGTTGATGTGTATTGAGAATTTTAAATTTTAAACTGACATTGCGCATTATAATAGAAAACTTATAGCATTAATAAAACGTACATAATCGTTCCATAACTACCTTTTCAATTTTGCAATATTTTATAAAACCATAAATAGCCAGTTGTTTAATAGAGTAGGTATATTAAATTTATGAGTAAGTGCCACTTATCCGACTAACGATGACTAACAATTTTTAAGGTACATTGCATGGCTGATTATGATATAACATCAATTGAACATGAAGCTCTATTGTTAGTCGTGACGTCTACGTTTGGTAATGGAGATCCACCAGAAAATGGTGTGGTTAGTAACCAAAACTTTTATGAATTACTTGATGGTTTAATGTTACAAGAACTTTTAACAGAAATTTTAACTTACTTTTAGGCATTTGCTGAACATCTATGTGAACTAATGTATGCAGACCAAGTAGGTGATGATAATAGCGGGTAAGAATAACTAGGATGAACATTCATTTGTTTTTATTTTATAAAAACAATAGTATATTTTTTAAACTATACATAGAATTAAAGTCTGACTCACTTATATTATTAAAAAAAATTAACGATAATAGATAACCAGTAATTTGCTATCGACTGAAATTTCAAACAAATAATTTTATTTTAAGAAGTATTATGTATATTTTAACATTTGTTTTCAGAAGTAATCAGATGATGACACCAAAAACTTTCATAAAGGCTAACAGTCAGATGGAGTTCCAAAGATATTCAACCACCAATACAAAGAAATTAAGCAGAATAGAATCGTTAAAAGGAAGTACCACGGATGCCTCATCTATCGATAGTTTCGGTCCATTGAGTAATGTGAGATTTGCAGTGTTTGCTCTTGGCTCCAGTGCTTATCCAAACTTTTGTAACTTTGGAAAGTATGTCGATAAACTTTTATTAGATCTAGGTGGAGAAAGAATCCATGAACTTGCCACTGGTGATGAAATGTGTGGCCAGGATCAAGCATTCCGTAAATGGGCTTCCAGTGTTTTTAATGTAAGTATACCTACAATAATATGTTTAACTAAAATTACTTAGCATAACTTGTACTCATTAATTTGCTTAAGACCGGTACCGATAGCATATCAATATTTGTCTATTAACAAATTACTCATACTTTAAGATGAGTCGTTTACCTTGTAACTACGTTAATGATAACATATATTCGTGTTAAGAATGTCAAATGGCATTACGACCAATTATGTCTAAGTCACGAGAAAAAACGTTGAACGAATTTTACATAATAAATATCTCAAAGTTTGAGTAAAAAATTTCCTAGAATACCATATAATTCTTTTTGATCATGTCAACGACAAATTACATTTATGTTAAATGTTTATGTAAATATTGTAGGTCTCGTGTGAAACATTTTGTTTGGATGATGATGAAACGCTTCAAGAAGCTAAACGAGCTCTTGGTTCGGTTGCTCTAAGTGAAGAAACTGTACAATTTGCACACCCTGTTGGGAAGCCGCCTTCATTTACGACTGCCTTGCAAACAACTTTTAATAAGAAATTTGTCACGTGTATAGTAAAAGCTAATAAGGATTTGGGTGACGAATCTGCTGAACGATCAACTATATTCATTGATTTGGAACCTAAGGTATATAACTGATATTGATAGAAGGTTGCTCGGTGTTCATTAAGCAAAAACTCTTTATTAAAATTTATGATGTTTCTTGCAGGAGGATATAAAATATGACCCTGGAGACCACGTTGGTATTATAGCATGTAATCGCAAAGAGGTGGTCGATAATCTACTAAAACGACTCAAAGATGTAGATGACTACGACGAACCTCTTGTTTTACAGATAATGAAAGAAACACACACATCGAGTGGTAAAGCAAATTTATTTTAAAATAATTTCGAATTTTATTATTATACAAAAACTAATAATACATTTTTAATATCAGGTCCAGTAAAATCTTGGGAAGCACATGAAAGACTCCCAGTCGTTAGTGTACGAGAATTATTTACCAGATTTTTGGATGTAACAACTCCACCCACTACTATTTTATTGCAATACTTAGCAACAACTTGTAAAGACGACGATGAAAGAAAACGCCTCAGCACCCTTGCCTCGGTAAGTTGCATATTTTAAATACAAAAGATATGATTGAATTGTCACTTTTATTTTTTAAATTAAAGTGACAATTCAATCATATCTTTAAAAAATAACTATAAATAACGATTAATAAGTATTTTTTGCGTAAATTAAAGTACTTTCATGAGTCAGAACAATTAATTTTAAAATACAATAACTCTTTACTATAAGATGTTTTTCGTTTGTAGGATCCAACGGCTTATGAAGATTGGCGCCATTTCCATTTCCCGACTTTAAACGAAGTACTAGATATGTTTCCTTCAGCAAGGCCAAGTGGATCATTATTAGCAGCCCTACTCTCACCTTTACAGCCAAGATTCTATTCAATTTCTTCGTCGCCTCTTGCGCATCCAAAACGGATAAATCTTACAGTAGCTGTTGTCACATACAGGACACAAGGTCAGTCTCAACAAAAAGTATTCTAACAGTCATCTAAATTCATTATAATAGTAATAATAATAATTTATTCATAACCCACACAATCAATTCTGTCGGACATACAGAGTATACGTAAAGCTATACAATGAATGGAGATTTTTAGGGTTGTACAATATTTTATGACAGGAAACCCTGACTCTGAAACTATTTAGAATGTATTATCAGAGTCAGTGTTTTAATCATCCGGTAAGTTTTTAATTCTTAATTTATCCTGGGAAAAGTAAACTTGTATGTTAACAGTTTGGTACAGTAAGACATAAAAACTGAATGTGGTTGCAATTAAAACTAAATAAAAACTTTTAGAAAATGTGAAAGATGACGTATGTATGAGTGAGTATTGTATGTAATATTTATGCATGTGTGTATTATGTATATAATTATTATATTAATAAAGACCAGATATTTTATTTTATTAAATTTTCAGTTTCCCTGTAGGATAGCGTAAGGAGATATATTGTTGATTTTTTCTTTACATCAAAAATGTTTAGGTGGTAGATGGAAATGGCTTTGTGAATGTTGTTGAATTTTGAGAATGCTGTACTGACACGATGCAAAAGAAGACCTGTGGGCTACTACTGGACATATAAATACATATTGTACCTATGAATACATATTATTTTTTGTTATTAGTGACTAAACCCGCTTTTGACCTGTATCACACTTGATAGTAAGTAAGACGAGGTCAGAGAAGTCAGCACACGGGCTGAGGTAGGATGGAGCTGGATCTTTGTAAAATATTGCCGGAATATACCACCGCTACAGCGGCCATATTTGGCGGCAGATTTTATATGAAAGGCGGTCACTAGCCAGATGGAAACTGAAGGCGTTTTAAAACCAAGCTGGGCCATTCAAATAAGTCGCATTTTACTACACGCTTATCCTGGGGAGGTAGGGCTATTCTGTACTAATATATAAAGCTGAAGAGTTTGTTTTTTTGTTTGTTTATTTGAACGCGCTAATCTCAGAAACTACAAGTGGGATTTGAAAAATTATTTTTGAATTTGATAGCCCAACTCTTGAGGAAGGTTATAGGCTATATTTTATCCCGAAATTCCCACGGGATCAAAAGTTACGCGGGTAAAACCGCCCGCGGTGCCTAGTCTAAGATACTACACGGTACAAAACTACGTCATGCAATATTATTGTTATCTGAAACAAAATTAAATAATGCATTAATCTAAATCAATTTTAAAATATAAACTGACGAATAGATATTGCAAGTTGACCTGTGGACTGTGCAGATAAGGAAAGAAATTGTAAAATATGATACTAGGAGGTAAATGATGTAATGTTTTGTTTACACAGACGGTGAAGGTCCCCTACATTATGGTGTTTGCTCAAATTATCTCATGGATCGCAAACCTGGTGATGAAGTTTACCTTTTCATACGAAGGTTCGTATTCCCATCATTATTCTGATATCAGATTTTAAGGAATGTGTTATCATATCAAATTTATTGTTTATTTCTCAGAAAATTGATAAGTTTAGCCTTAATTTATGCTGTAATTAAGATATTATAACTATTCACACTCACTATTCACTATTCACATTCAACTATTCATATCTACAGTAAAATCTAAAGAAAATTGCTGTTTAAAATGAAATAAATTTAAACTTGGAACCTTTGTTTTTACAAGTACCTACGAGTACACCAGATGTTACACAAAGAAAATAATCAACGAATGCAGAGCATTAAAAAAACCGACTTCACGTCAAAACTTTGGCTGAGTTGAGAATGTCATCAACGTAAACATTCTCCGAAATCATACATATTTTTTCAAAAGTATAAAATTTTCAATTAAGAGTTAACTAACCGATTTCGATGAAATTTATATGGGATCAACTATGAAGTATCCTCTATCATATGAAAACAACAATTTTCAACATCAATTCGTAATTGTCCGAAACATCGTGTAACAAAGACACAAAAAAAGAACCTCCTCCTTTTTTGTAAGTCGGTAGACAATAGGTAAAATGGTCCAGTTCAAGATTCTGAAAAAAAAAACAATATAATACATAACTATATCCAAGTGTTTAATCCTTTCTTAGTATAATTGTTTTAAAAATATTGTATAATTATTTCTTTTTTAAATTACAAAATGAGAAAATATAACCAATAAAAGTACTCACGAAAAACCGGTTTTCAGCGCACCAAACTTCCACCTACCAGCTGATCTGACCGTGCCCCTCATTTTGATCGGTCCTGGTACTGGCATCGCTCCCTTCCGAGGTTTCTGGCATCACCGCAGAGCCCAACTAAACTCCAGAAACCGCGCCACAGCTGGACCAGTATGGTTGTTCTTTGGATGCAGAACTAAGACCATGGATTTGTATAGAGAAGAAAAACAACAGGCTTTAAAGGAAGGAGTCCTGACAAAAGTATTTTTAGCGTTATCTAGGGAGAAGAATATTCCTAAGGTGAGTTTATTTTTGAGTCTGAAATGTCTCTTTTTTCAATCACGTAGGTTTATTGTGCTCATTGCTATAATTTTTTGTAAGTTTTTGTGATTATCTACGACGCCGAATATGGAGTATCACTCAGGGTTACGAATTGAGGTGAGGAAACATCGGCTTTTGACAATTCTTTAAACATATTATTACCGAACCTAAAATAGTTAGTAAATAATAATAATAAAATAAAATCCCCAGACAATCACACCAACTACATGGCCCCAAAGTAAGCATAGCTTGTGTTATGGGATACCATGTAGCGAACTAGGGGGGAACCTAGAATATAAATACATAAATAGATAAACACCCAGACACGGAACTTTTTTTTATTTTCTTTTTCCGAACGGGAATCGAACCCGCGACCACTGGCGTCTGAGGCAGATAGGTTTACCCCATCGCCAAAGTGGTCGTCAAGTTGGTGGCCTTCAGAAAGCTCTATTGCTGAAATAAGGTTATTCCAGTTATTCGTAAATAAAATGGCATTAATAAGTGTATTATACAGCAACGAGTAGTCTTATTCTAAAAAAAACATCAATATTTGTACCTTGACTTTTTATTTGGTTGTATTTGGTTTTAGGCCCGGCAATCCATGAATTAATTGAAATTAATCATTTCAATTTATTTGTAGGTATACGTACAAGAAGTAGCTGAACAAGAAGGTTTCGAAATAACAGACTTGTTGTTAAACAAAGGTGCACATTTTTACGTTTGCGGTGATTGCAAAATGGCTGAAGATGTCCATCAAAAATTGAAAGGCATATTGAAAAAACATGGAGACATGACAGAAGATCAAGCTCAAAACTTTTTGTTTATGATGAAGGCAAGTAAAGTAAAAGTCTAACTATGCTCTTAACTACTCTATTGATATAGGTAGTAAATGTAAAAGTTGCAGTCATCATCATCATCACAACTCCGTGTAATGAGCCCACTGCAGGGCTATGAGTCTCTCCCCTGGGTGACGAGGAGGTGTAGGCCGTAATCCACCAAGCTGGCCAAGTGCTGGGTGTTGGATGTCATATGTTAGGGTGCCAAAATGGCTTCTGACAAACCCCAACGACTACTGTATACAAGTATACAGAACCCGGGACCGACTGCTTAAGGTGCCCTCCGAAGCACGGAAGTCGTCGTGAGAAATAAATGGTCAGGGGTCACCCATCCTAATAATACCGGCCGCACCGAGCGCGCTTAACCTGCGATATCATTTGATACGCACAGTAACGACGACTTTACAGTTGCAGTTAAAAATATAAGTTGTTTATGTCCTTACAATAAGGGCGCCTTAAAATTTTCCGCGTAAATGTCTCGCTGCGTCCGCACGATAGGATTTGATATGATCAATTTTAACACGCGATTCATGCGTTGCAGTTACCCTGCAGCTGCGCGGGTAATTTGAGGGTGCCTTATCAAAATATTTATTTTTTTGCAATACAGGAGGAAAACCGTTACCACGAGGATATTTTTGGCATTACTCTCCGCACAGCCGAAGTCCACAATGCATCCCGCGAGTCAGCTCGAAGAAATCGCGTGGCGTCGCAACCATGACGCAGGTCTTCCCGGTTTCATGCCAGCAGTAACCCACTCGTCTAGGCACGATTATAAACCTTATGACCTAAAGAATAAAGTATTATAAAAATAAAGTGGTCTACATATATCAAATTGTATCTATCTGAAGATTTCTAGACTTTCAATTCAATTCGAATTTTAAAAAGTTTTAAATCGAGATTTAATAAAAATCAAAGTATTGTACTTTTTGTTGTTTTTTTATGAATACATATAGATAGGCGTAAAGGATCTTAAATTGAATCGTAAACTATATCAAGTTTTGCAGTAATTTAAGCTGCGTTTGCATCGGTAGATTTCTCTACTCTATGAAGAATATTTTTACTAATCTCCTTTTTTATCATACTGTAGATGTAAATTTTACAAATTCATTCTACGCACATTTATATCCAATATACTCGTACTATGACTCCTTATATGATAAAATGTTATTTAAGAAATCTTTTCATTTTAATCCAATATTTTTAAATTCGTTTTATGCGAATGTCAATTAAATTTCCACTTCGGCTTATAGAAAATTGGTACGGTATTTGTCAAAGATTATTTGTGATTCAATTTTACGCGGTTCGTAAAATGAAATTGTACCGAAATTTTTTTATAATTACCGAATTTTTTTGCAACTTTTGATTACGTTTTTGATAAATTAAAAAGGGAATTAATGAAATAAGACTGGTATTCATTTATTATTTTACTCAGAATTGTGAGCAAACAATTTAAAAACGGAGATTAAAGACATAAAAATTTAAAAAACCCTTAATTAATAAGTCTAATCAATTATTTAGTTTCTAATTGATGTGTGAGAAAACTTTTCCCCGAACATTTCGCCCAATAAAGTAGTTTCGATGCTACAAAGTCTTTAATATTTTTTTAGATATACCTTTATAATCAAATGCTGAAAGTTCTTTAAAATAAGATAATTAAATTTTACTGAAATGAATCAGTTGGTTCGCCTGTATTTTTTGAAATTCCTTGGTATGCATTTTTTTTAAGAAAATATACTTTTTTTAAAGTTTGAATTAAAAACCAGTTTAATTTTTTATTGTTTTCAATTAATTTGTGATTATATACAACGATTAAATCTCGTTTTACGAATTTGCCAAATTATTGTACAGATTAAGATATTTTTAGCGTGTGTAAATAATTATATCCGTGACTATTATTATATCTATAAGTTATTTAGATTTTAATTCGTTTATTAAAAGGAATTGATTTAGATAAATTCAATTATATTTACAATACAAAGTCAGACTATCTATATACATATTTCGTATTACTACGATTATTGAAATGTTATGTTCTTATTTTAGATTATATAAATATTTTATCATATTTACAATAAAATAACACTTTACTAATATAATTATAAATACGATTGAATTTAAATCTATATGTGTGTATTAAGATTTGTGATTTTATTACTAGTCATAAGATTGTATTCCTTTTTCAATACTTAATCCGTGTTAAAATATTTAATGCAAACAAATTTTTAAAAAGATCTTATTAACTGTTTGTGCCATATACAATTAACTAATACATATTTCCAAAATTTAATAGCTCTATTTGTGAGTAAATAAATTTTTGAACTTATTCTATGCCATATCACGCAATGTATTATACTAAATTATTATGCACAATGTAAATTATTCTACGAAATATATTTGAAAAAGTTATTATTCATAATAAATCTTGAGAGTATTCGTCTGTTATCAATCAAATAAAGTTCCTTCATATTCACAATGGCATTATTGTTTTTTTACACATTTTCTGATGATTCCTTAATATGAATATACCTTTATAAGCCTATGCATACTATGGCGCTCTTGAAAGTTCCCCTTGTAAGCTTATCAATCTGGCCTAGAGCCCCGAAATAGACTTCTGATTGATTCTGAAACATGAAGCTCATCGTGTTCCTAATAATGTAGGTAAAGCGGTGACCGGTGTCAGGGGTAGTTGCTAGGCAGATGAATACTAAAGGGGGTCCTACAGATCCTAATTATCTCTTAGATTAGTTACCTTTACCTCTCGCCTATTTAGGTAGGGTTATTAAGGTTGGGGCTAAATTCTACGCAGCAGAACACTGTCGCTTATGTTTAGTTTTAAGATTTAGTTTCAATAAAATATTGACCAACCTTTATTAACTGCAGAGGAATCTGAAAACGAAGATGACTTGACTTTTATTACACACATACCAACAATCCCTTTTTGCAGTGATACTGTTGCCACATACGACAAATAACAACTTTAAGTAGCACAATGGGCCAGATTCGACATCTGATAGGTCTCAGGTCCATCTACCTAAAATATCACCCAAACCTGTCATTATTTGGACACCCTGTATAGTTACTTATAACTATTTGATAACATATCCTTAAAACTGTTCAATATTTGGTTAACAAAATACAATCGTTAATTGGTACTTAAACATCCTTTTAGCAGGCCACGTCACTTGCTTAATGCAGTTGGCACATATTGGTATGTTGTGAATTATTTCAAGATAAGGATTATTAGTTAACGGATTATTTTATAATAATTTTGGAAATGGTCCGTAAAAAACTATGTATACCGTTAGTTCAAATTATCGCTTACAAAGTAAGTAAAGAAATAAAGAAAGAAAGCAAAAAGTTACATTGATGAAAAGCACCTATTAATCATACCTAATAATACAAGTTGATAGTGATTATCTTTAATCTAATATTCTGCAAAGCAATTTGCCTTTCCGAATTAATACTGTAAGGCGAAAATTAAGTAACTCAAATTGATATCTGTAACTTCTGCAAAGCAATATACACATATACCTAGTGAGTAGATACAAGAAAAATACTCTTATATACTTAGAAATTTTGGAAGCTTAGTGACCTCAATATTTGAACGTAAGTGACAATTGTAATAGGTAGTCATAGTTTAATAAAAAAACATGAAAACTAAAAACGCAGCAAAAATAAATAACATTATTATAATTCAAATGTACATTAGAATATGAGTTTTTGATAAGGATAAGCACGATAAAAATAACAGGGAAACACTTTAGTCCTATGTTTGCACAGGGGCCATTTATCTCTATTTGAGCACTTCATGCTAATCGGTACACACATTTGCCATCGAGTTACATTACATTGACTTTAACCTATTTTGTCTTTATTGATGACTAAGCTACTAATCCTAACCTCTTCTCGTAAGTGACAATGAGTTAAAAACGAAAAACAGACTCAGGATAGAACTAGCTTTTCATTAAGTGGTAGACCTTATAACCATATTGCTAAGATTTGGAAGCATATTAAATGAATAGAATTTGTTAGCTAGGTGCATCCATAACGGGTCAAATGTCGATAAAATGGTATAATAAATAAACCTAATCACTGTTACCAAAATTCTACAGATCCTGGCAGGACCCAACAACAACATATTGGTTTTTATAAACATACATATTTCTAATGCTTCTGTAAGTATTTCTAACTAATTCGTAGTTATGTGCCGGTTAAAACGAAGGACGAAAATGTATGTTCCAGCAAAAGTCCTGTCTTTTTAAATGATTGATATCCCCTGGCTCCAATGTCGTTTAAAATCAGGTACCTAGATCCAGAGCTCATTAACTGGCTATCAAAACACGAAGAATTTTTTTTTAAATCAAATTCTTGAAAAGTAGAATTTAATCACAACTTTGTTTTTTAATTAAATTCTCCACAAAACTTTTCAATTAATGGATTAAAGTCATAACTCAATTAAAAAATGATAATTATATTAAAACCTCCCAGCCGGATGGACGACTTACGGGGAAATCCCATTCTCAAAAAATAAATCGTTCTACATTAACATAAAAATATCATTCTCATTTGAGAAGTGAACAGGATGCGAAAAATTCTTACTCGTATCTCTGATGTTTTAATTATTGAAATTAACTTATGGTCACATATATTTTTTCTCCTCATTTGATTCCACTGACCCTTTGCAGGATGTTGAAAATCAATTGAATTAAGACAGAGTCATTTCTTTATTTTTAGGTAGCTTATTCATTTCGACTTTGTTATGAATTGAAAACACATCTATATAAAACATGAAACCGTAAAACTTTACTTGTGATGTGAAATATTTTGTTTGATGTCTTGTTTGTTTTAACTTAAAGCCCAAACGACCACTAATCTGGTAGTTAGAGGTACCTGTTTTGTAGGTAGGTACACATCTAACAATCTCGTTCAGATGGGATGGAATGAACCAAGGTTAGAGTTAAATCAGCTTCATGATTCCCTAAATGATGTCACCTTAAAAGTCAGCTTTTATACGAAAAACAACATTTTTTTCTAGTTTTTATATTAAGTATACACGGGTGGTAATATCACTACTCAATCTACTAAATATTTCCTAAGCGTGTGTGCTTTCATCTTCGACCTCATCCTCACTGACAATCAGGTGAGGTTGAGGTCAAACTCTGGCTTAGTCAATAAAAATATAATAATAATAATGACAATCAAAATAGACAGTTCTTTTTTCACGTGGTCAAGCGCTTGTATAGCAGCGTTGTATTTCTGCCAAATTGTACCTATAATAGGCACTTTTTACAAAAGAATGCCGAGAGTTTTTCCCGCCGGCTTTTTTCCTCTCGATCTACCTAGGGTCCTACTTTCATTTCGTTTTTTAAAGCTGAGGAAGAAGTAGTAGTAGACAACACCAAGATATTGATGGATAATGGGCGATCGTTATATTCATGAGCCGAGAGATGCACACTTCTCGACGGAGGATTCATCATGTCGTCTGGACCCGCGCCGCCCTCTTCCAGCGTTTGACGTTCGTAAAGTGTAGGTATACATACCATACATACCTGCAACGAATAAAAAGTTTTCATTTCATTTAATATAATATTTTATATCATTTCGTGATGTCTCTTTTAATAATATAGGGTCTTGACTCTCCTCATTACTAACGTCCAGCTAACCCACATGTCATAAGTATCTGCCTCAAACTTTGAATGATATTAAACATAAGTAAGAATGTAAGAAGACTCACTGTTATCAGCAACTTTTATCTTTACTTATCTCTTTATTTTATCTTAGGTACTATGGTGGAAGTGAAATCAATGTTGAGTTATTTTTAAAATCCAAAATAAACGTTATTAAAAAAACAACATTAAATAAACATTAGCATAACAATAATATGCAAGTGGAGTTTTTCAAATTCTCTATTTAAAACATAGGTAACTACTTCAATCGGATATTTATGCAGAATACTTAATTTCCCAATATTCTTTGAATTCTAGTTCCATGTAACCTAGGTTAGTACAACTCCCGTGAGAAACAACAATTCCGGTTCAACAATAACATAATTAAACAATAGGGAATAGTGATTAACTGTTAATTAGGTTTACTAGTAAAAGAGAGCAAAAACTCTTCCTATTTAGACTTAATGAGAAGGAAAATTATGTAAGTTTCATGCAGGATACTATGCAATACAATGAAGACTGTCATGTTAGCGCGCGCCAGCTGTTTTTATTTTCATATAATAGCTTTGCATTTATACAGTTGATGTATTATTAAAAGAAAAGATTCAGGATAGAGCGTCAAAAGCGTTTTTGCTGTGTCTTTGGAGCATAATCGGTTGGGATATCTGCGCATCGGTGCCTACAGCCCCTCGTCCCTGTAGTCCCCTGGGAGACCTGTTTTTGACTTCTGCGCAATCCCATCTAATTTACCTCAGCGCCAGAGTCATGTGCTGCTATTTAAACGTAAATGTAATATTCGGCGACAAACAAATCTGATTTAGGGTTTTAAAAATAATTAAAATGGGTAGGAAAAATAATAAGTTGGCAGCTACAGTGAAGTAGCATTTTAAATATAAAGTAGATTTTTCGATTTGTTTAAATATAAATTGGCAGTGATTTTTTGGAATAGCAACTGAATTTGAATCATCGTTATCTCGATGTCTTAACGCTTGACTTTTTTGACCATGTCGGGATTGTCCAGGGTTGACTATGATGACTTATGACGCTTCGCCTTGAATTTTTGATGATTGTTTGCCTCAAAAATAATATTCCATGGAATAATTACTGATAAATTATGTGTGTCACCTGAAGCTAAGATATCTTTTTATAGGATTTTGACCAGTATGCGTTGCCAGTGATAGCATACGGCACTGAGACGTGGTCGCTAACTATAGGCCTTATAAACAAGTTAAGAGTCGCTCAGCGGGCAATGGAAAGGGCTATGCTCGGAGTTTCCCTGTGGGATCGAATCAGGAATGAGGAGATTCGCAGGCGAACCAATGTCACCGACACAGCCAGAAGGATTGCAGAGCTGAAGTAGCAATAGGCAGGGCACATTACTCGCAGAACAAATGGCCGGTGGGGCAGAAAAGTTCTCGAGTGGCGGCCACGTACTGGGAGACGCACGATGGACCGACGACCTGGTCAAAGTAAACGCAGGATGACGACGGCGCGGGACCGAGCGACGTGGAAGATCTTGGGAGAGGCCTATGTCCAGCAGTGGACGTCTACAGGCGGTGGATAGTGGATGAAGGAATCTTCACCGTCTAATGGATGTCTGCAATTCCAGAAAAAACACCGTTTCGATTCGGCCCTGGGATATTTCATGATATTTCTGACAACTAGAGTATTTTAAAGTGTCGCATGAAAAGTTTCTCATGGATGGACGTACCAACATAGTCTTCATGCGCACTTTCCATCAGGTGACATGGAAGACAAACGTCGTATTATTACTACATAAAAATGTCTCGGTGGCAGATAAAAGTCAAAGTAAAAAGTTTATTTATTTCGTAGGTATTTAAATACACTTGGAATTGTCAAACTATTTACAAATTGAACTGAATCTACCACCACTTCGGAAAGTCGATCTATTGAGAAGAAGTGGAAGGAAACTCAACGGCAATCACCTTTTAAAAATACACAATAACACTTTTCACACAACACTTATTTTACCGTATCCTTAAATTTGTCGAAGGGTTAATCTTAAATATTTTTGGAATTTTATTATAAAAGCGTACATATTGACCCATGAACGAGTTATTGACTTTCTGGAGCCTACTATTATATTTATAATTAGGCAAAGCAGTACTAGATAGAAACGTGGACATTGATATAGAGGTAACGATAGACGGAGTGATAGTGGTGACATAGAATAGAGAGAATGTGGAACATGGAGATAGACGTGGACACGGACAGGACACAGGGACGGACACGGAGACGAGGACATGGAGATGGGGAAGTCAATGTCAAAAAAGTGACATAGTCATAATGTTATCAGTAATTACACTGTCTATCCTGCCTTTCTGAAAAAAAATTATAGGCACAAAATGACAAATGAATCTTTTTTTTCGAAACGAACTTCTTGTTCTAAAAACAAGAATCTAACGTACCTACTAATTATTTTTCAATTTTGCTATTGGGCTACAGTTATCTTTAGATGATACGATGAATATTTCTGGCGATGTCAATCACGTCACCATCTATGGATCGCTGCCACGGTAGCGAGATATTTGGAATCGCTTATTGATTCTATTTTGCAGCTTTTTTATTAACTATTTGAACCTTTCTTTCCTTTTTTAAACGTTTTGTTTGTTTTTAAGATTTATAACGGAGATACAGACAAAAAGAGCGAGACTTTTAAAAATAAAATATTCAAAGTGAACGGAAAATGTAAAAATTCAATCGAATAAACATAAAGGTAATCAATTACTTAATTTTCAATTCCTTTTTCAAATTTATTTTATCTTTTTACCCGGACAAATTGTTAAAATAAATTTAAAAACATCGAATTATGATAAACTTACGTTTGTAATTGGGCTTTAATTTCTGACCGCCAAAACCGCAATTACCGCATTTGTATTTGTGGTAAAGATTATGAACTCTACCGTTCTTAGATAAGTGTGCGGTAAGGGAACCTAAGTAATATCAAAACAGCATTATGAGCCTTGTGGCTATGAAATAACTTTCTTGTTAGGGTGGAATAGTCGACGTTTATCGATAGTTTTTACTATGCCAAAAAATTCGATCGACTTAGATTCGTGTGAACACCCTCATATTGTCTTAAGCCTTGACGATTTGCTGTATTATATTAAATACTTTTTAAACCAGAGTCTTACATTTCAACTTAATGATGTGGCGACTTAGCGTCGCGATAACTGAAAAGTCGAATTAAAATGTAAAATATGACTATACGTAAAACGTATTTTATTTACCTTCCATATGCCTGTAGAGTTTGTTACCAAATGTCGTGACTCCGGCAACAACAACTGGTTATTTACTTTGACAAATTCCGTGAATCACATCTGATCGAAAGTGAAGAATCTTAGTATTTTATAGTTTTTGCATTTAATAATGCTCAAATTATTCTTAAATAACTGAAAAAATGTGCTAAATAAATTCAGTTATTTAAGTGAAGAATCTTGTGTTGTACTAGTGATTGAGATTGGGAATTATAATTCTTTAATCTAAAATCTCATTTAGATGAGTGAAAGAGAAAAATTTAATTGTTTTTCTTGTCGATTTTGTATTATAAAATTAATAATATTTTATCGAAATATTAAGAAAGGCAATGTTTATCCGTTCTGTAGAACATATACCAAAAAAACTTAATAGCTATAAGTTGGTGTGTGAATATCATTATGTTCATTTTGTAGGATTCAAAATCAAAAACATCGAAAACAGAACAATCATAGAACAACTTTGATGTCTGTCTTTCTAATTGTCCGTTTGTCAAACGATTTACAAAATTTTTTTTGTAACAACTTTTACAGTTCAGAAATGTTACATTCACATAATAAATAAAACTTTTAGGTTAACGCAAGTAAAAAATACGACCGTCTATGCTCCAGGTATGCGGCATATTTAGAGGCTTACCGAAACCGTACCCAAGGACATAGAATCATGAAATTTGGCAAAAAATGAGGACCTATGGTATCAATGAAGGAAAAGTCCGTGAATTTATACCCCTCCGGAACCATTATCGGTGCGTTAGTCCGACTGCCTCCGTTTTCTAAACGAGTTTATTAATTTCAGAATCAGAATCAGAATCAGAATAAATTTATTGCCAACTACAACAAACACAAAGCAAATACAAGAAATACAAAATAGAACAATAATAACAGATTCAGTATGTTTGCTGTAGCAGTGCAAAGGGCCAGCTCAGCGACAGTATTGTTCAATGAACAAAACGCTGATTTTCAGCTAAGGCCTAAGAGGGTTAGGTATCCACTGCAGATTACACTAACATTAAATTATAAACTTGAGATTGAGTTAGAGAATAAAACCTTAAATAAAATAGAACATTGAATATTAAAATTTGAATCTGTTAAAATAAAATTAAATAAAATTAAGTAATTAAAACCTAAATAAATAAAATAAGAAATATATTATAATTTATTTAAATTGAAAAAGAAATTGAATATTTAAATTGAATTAAAATTAAAATTTAATCACATCTAAATTAAAAATAGAAATGATATTTTAAAAAAGATTTGACTAACCTAAATTAAATAAATATTAAATAAAATGTCAAATGTCAAATGCAATTAATCACTATGAGAATAAAAAACTAGAGATAACATTGGGTTCAAATGAAATGGTGTAATTATAAATAATAGTAAATAAAATAATAAACTGGACAAGTTCCGCGTTATGAAATGGTGTAATTTCATTAATAGATGTAGTCCATCATCGATCTAATATTATATCGGCTGACAAAATTTAGGTTTAAATTTGGAAAAAATATCATTGTGTTAATTTGAAATTTTGATTCTGTTAAAAATATACTTATAGTTGTAGACAGACTTCCGCTGCTTAAAATTCAGATCTTAATTGGAGAATGACCGCTAGCCAATAATGATTTGAGTCTGTACCTCCTAGCGAGAATTACTCCATTAGTGGCATTCTAAATCACGTTTGTCCAGATCCTGTACGACCAGGTATTCTTTATTGACCTAACCACGGAGTGAGATAATTGCGGATGTATTAGATATTTGCCGTCCTCACTATTTGAACCGCCATATTAACTCTATGCAGCCGTAATCTTTTAATCTATACTTACTCTTTACTAATATATAAAGCTGAAGAGTTTGTTTTTTGTTCTTTTTTTGTTTGTTTGTTTGTTTGTTTGAACGCGCTAATCTCAGAAACTACAAGTGGGATTTGAAAAATTATTTTTGCATTTGATAGCCCAACTGTTCAGGAAGGTTATAAGCTATATTTTATCCCGAAATTCCCAAGGGATCAAAAGCGCGCGGTGGCTAGTCCGCAATAAAAGAAAAGTTCAGCAACAGAAACTACAGGAATAAGAGGTTCCTCTATCTTAAGCCTTGGTTCAGCAATGTATTATTAATCTACTAGATGTTGCGCGCGGTTTTACCCGCGCAATTTCGAATCCCGCGCCAGTGTGCTATTTCAGGCTATACACTATCACTATGCCAAATTTCATCCAAATCCGTTGAACCGTTATTCCGTGATTGAGAAATAAACATCCAAACATCCAAACTTTCACATGTATGATATTATTAAGATAAGTCCGCTTCCATGCTGGACTGGTAGCGAAAGAAAAACATAGAATGACCCAGCTGCTTCTCTTCCCGGATATACTGTAAAAGTCAGTTAAGAGACAGAGGTTTTATTGGTGTTTTTGCGGTCGATGGGCATTATAATACATCCAAATTTATCAAACGTGACTTCAGATGGTTTTATAACCTTTGGTATTCTGCCTACCCCATAAGGGATACAGGTGTGAAGTTATGTATGTATGTATATATTTAATAAGGGACTTCATCGTATTAGGATGGTTGTAGTCACAAGAATATCGAAATCTTGGTCCATATGTAGAACAAAATAAATTACCTATGGTAATAGAGCAGCGTTCAGAGCTTTCAATAAAATTTAATTTGATCATAGCAACTTTAGGACACGTACAAAAATACAGTACAAGAACGTTTCAGAGCTTGTTTAACTAAACAAACAGACAAACAATTCAGTTTCATTATTTTAGAATAAGTAAATGTTCATCAAGCGTTTGAAAGGAAATGCGTTGTAAAAGTATATTAGTTCCGGTCATTCATAGATCATATGAGATAAAAAAGCAATCTCAACTAAAAAAATGACCTTCGGTACTTAGCAGTGACACATTGTGACAAAAACTTTCAAGGCTTAACGTCTCCGGCTGCCGAATTTCGTAATCGGGAACTACGGTCTAAACAATTTACGTTGAATTACCAGCGGTAATATAAGTACTTATTAACTCAATTTGTACTCATCTACCATAATGCCTGAATTTGTTTAAGGTCCGTTTTTAGTTTAAGAAACAAGTATCTAATATAGGACAGTATATTATCGCAAATAGATACGTTAAAGTCTGTGAGATATTGGTTGCGATATTTAGACAGGGTGTCCCGCCAACCTTATGTAATTCCTTCACGGAGGTATTTTAGTACCCCTAAGGTACTAAAATTACGAAATTTATTTTTCGATTGTTGTATGAAAGAAAATGTGGAAATTTATTGCTTTTATACAAAAATTTAAAAATGAATTTCGAATTTCTATTTTTTTAAGCTACTGCATAGCTTCTATCGCGGGCCTTGAGCGTGGGGACCGAATCCAGAAATTCCGTAACGAAAAAAACCTAACACCCCCCACTCCGACCGGCACAGCGGTGATACTTTGATTACATGACTTTACATGCGGGCTTTAATAAACAATCAGCGCCATCTACTAGGAACTTGTGGAACTTCATATTAGATCAATCATTACTGCATTATTAAAATAAATAAATAATTATAATTGCATAAGTTGATACAAAATGCTATGCAATAGCTCGCGGCAGTCTCCGAGTGCCACACGTCTTTTTTATTTTTTCTGTAATCCTTATGGGTAGGTACTAGAATACCTCCATGAAGGTATTACATAGAGTAGGCGGGACATTCTGTATACGAGTCATCGGCATAGTAAGATTTGGATATTATTTGAAGATACTAATGACTAATAGGGATTTATTTATGATTAGTAAAATATATATCTTCTTACTTTAGAGATTTAAATACTGATCCCATAATTACTTAATTTCGAACAAAATTGAAATCTGATCAAATAATAGGGCCTTAAAGTTTTAAATTCTGCAAAATATCCATTTTTAGTTTGTAAATATATATTTTTTATTGTAGCACTGAAATATAACATCTCGTAGTACGACTCCCTCCCGTCTTATAACAATAGTTTTGTGTGTAAGTAAATTCGTAAGAAAACTAAATCTTTATCTGCGTAGGTACTTGTACATTTAGCAAGTTATGATCTATCACTTAAAAAATTGGGCACTGCTTAGTCTTTCCTTAAGTAAATTTATTTTTACACATTGTGTACTTTGTTTTTTTTTTTGTACTATTTGTGACTATTTTATGCCAAAATAAATGAGAAATAAAAATAGAGACAGCTCTGGAAGTAGTTGATAAGTTAATAATATTTTTAAGTTTTGCATTTAAAATGCTCAATTATTCATAACTGAAAAAATGTTAAATTAAAACCACCCGACCAGGACTCGAACCTGGGACCTCTCGTACCTTTCGAGGCGTACCGCCAGACCCCGGTAGCTCAGTGGAAGAACACTCGACCGGCCAACGAGAGATCCCAGACCTGGTCGAGTGATTTTTATCTAACACATTTTTTCACATTTAGTTGATAAGTTGCTTATATTCAAGTAGAAAAAAGTCTAGTCTATGGGATTTATGCTAAGACAAGTCCGATAGTTCAGGTTTTTTAGCCTTCCAGCTATTTGAATAATATTTCTATAAGTAAAAAAGTAAACACTGGTCCATTTTTATTTACACAATCAATATCAGTATTACTTTAACTTCACAATAATAACGTTAAGCGCCGACTTACATACACTGAAAAAATTTCGCATGTAAAAATAACTAAGTTTCGGTTGATTTTAACTAAGCGTGTTTGTTAATATACAACCTGCAAAGTTTGTTGCTAAAAATAAATAAGTCAAGTTTGCTATTCTTACTTGATCAGAATCAACCAAGTAAATCGGTTAAAATTGTTTGCTTAGAAATAACAAAGTAAGCTTGATTATTATTACAAACAAAATGTTTGCAAACGTAGCCAAATTTACTGTTTATATTAACAAACTTTCTTGGATAGTTATAGCCAACCTACTTGGTATCTGTAACCGTTTTGCTAGGTAGCCACAACAGACTTTCTCTGCAATGCGAGTCATTTAACTCTGTAGCCACAGCCAACCTACTTGGTATCTGCAATCGTTTTGCTAGGTAACCACAACAGACTTTCTCTGCAATGCGAGTCATTTAACTCTGTAGCCACAGCCAACCTACTTGGTATCTGCAATCGTTTTGCTAGGTAGCCACAACAGATTTTCTCTGCAATGCGAGTCATTTAACTCTGTAGCCACAGCCAACCTACTTGGTATCTGCAATCGTTTTGCTAGGTAGCCACAACAGACTTTCTCTGCAATGCGAGTCATTTAACTCTGTAGCCACAGCCAAACCACTTATATCCACCCTCGCCAGGACTTGAACCTGAAACCTCGTTCATAGAAGGCAAGTGAGGCCGGTAAACCTACTTGGTATCTGGAATCGATTTGCTATGTAGATGCAATCGATTTTCTTTGTACTTTCAATCGGTATCAAACATTTAATTTAAATGTTGTGTACTTAACAGAAAAAAAAAAAAACAAAAAAATACTGTTATTGTTCACTTACTATTTATTGTCATATATCTGAATTAGAGATACGGTATAAAATCACAAAATAACAGTCTCAAAGTTTACAATACTAAACCCAAATTACAAAGTAGGCACAGTCAGCATTAGTACAGTACAGCAGCATAGGCACAGTAGGCACACAGGATTTCATCAGGCAACTTTCCAGCCAACCTGGTGATTAAACCTCGTGCAGATTCCACAATCTTGCTATGGAAGTACACCGATGCCTTTTCCTGTTCGAATACTCTAATAATTTCGTTTACCCAATTTACATAAATGGTACTCCTTATTGCATTTGACGGATGATTGCTCAAAATGTAGGTTCCGATGTGCCTTACCAATCTTATTATTGCCGTATTATCCAACGGAATATGTTTATCTAAATTTAATAAACCTCTTCCTTCAAGGCTACTATTTAAAAGTAGCGGTAAATCCTGAAAAACAGAAATAAATAAATTATAATTTCTACTCATTCTACCTAATTTATAATAATTTTTCTAACGAGGCACTGTCTGCCGACATACAGGCATCAAACCTGGTTCGGCAGCAGATAATATAACTTGACACAACTTTTAGTAACATCGAACTTGTAAATTGTTGTATATGTTATATTACTTTGGTACAATAGATTATTATTATTATTAATTTTTATTTATATCCACCACCACTATCACCAAACAAACATGGTTGGGTTAAAAGTTCTGGTCAAAGGAGTGTTGTAGGAATTTATCATGCAAATATTAATACTAGCCGGTCCCTGCAGTTCCACTTGCATAACTCCCGTTCCCGTGGGAATTTCGGGACAAAATATAGCCTATAACCTTACAAACCTAGCACAAAGAATTTTTCAAGTCGGACTGGTAGTTCCAGAGATTAGCCCGTTCAAACAAACAAACAAACAAAAAAACTTTTCCGCTTTATTATATTAGTATAGATGTACCTACTACATACATACATATATGTTTTGTTTCTAACAACTGTCCTACGTTTTTGGGCAATGTACAGTTCAAATGTATATTAATAAAACCTGCTTTCCTCCTCTTTTTTGAAGTCTTTACTAATATTATAAAGAGGAAAGATTTGTATTTTTGTATGTTTGTAAAACTACTAGAACGATTCAAAGATTCTTTCACCATTAGATGGCTACATTAACTAGAAGTAACATATTTTGCTAAGAAACTCCCTCGGGATCAAGAGCTACGCGGGTCAAACCGCGCAAAGCCGCTAGTCAGCTGTAAATTAAAGACACAACGGCATAGCAGTGGCAATAAATCACTATAAGCTAGTCTCACATAGTAGGTATTGAAACCCTCTACGTCGGCGCTACCTTGGCTCAAGATCACGCGTTCACTGGTCACTGGTGTGCGATTGTACGGTCGCTGTCTAATAAAATGTATAAGATAAAAATTAAATACATAAACGAACTTACTTTTGAACACTTCTATATATTCTTCCAGACTCCAGGCTTTCAGCAGATTTTGTACTTCTTCATCCATTTACATTAAATCACCTGACTATAAAAAATACGATGCAGTCGGGGCCGCCGGCGCGGCGGCAGCGTCTTTAGGAATAAACAGTAGGTTCAGGCACAAAGCAAAAGCATATAATCAATCAACTACGTTTTACAGGTAACACACTCCTTTATGCGTCGTCGCACTCACTTAATTAAATTATTAAACGTTCGAACGAAAGACGGTTAGTTTGCGGCACGCGCATAACTCTCTCTAGCGCTGACCAAAACGTGGAGGGGATATCTGCGCATCGGCGGCTCCACCGGCAGCCGCAATATTTACTTATGAATATTTAAACAAGTACTCTGTTAAAAATAACTAACTTAATAGCAAACAAAATAGCTAACTCCACCCTGCTACCAATAAATAAGTATACTCGGTTAAATACTAATGAGTGTTCTTTTGTATTAGCAAAGCTAAGTGGTTGTTAGTAGTAAAGTACTGGTTATTTAAGGTTAACCGTGAGTGGTAACGTTTAATATTACACGAATTACTCTATTAAAGCTTATTGACTAAACTTATTAAAATTTAAACAATTTTGTAAACTGTAAAATTTATAGATTGAGTTATTTGTATTTAATGAGCAGTATGGTGTTAATAAACAAGTGAATTTAGCCATGTTTACGTATATATTATTTACCAAGTTTACTTCCAACATTTTCCACGAGTCTTGATTAAAAATTAACAAGATCCTTTTAACAAAGCCAAAAAGGTACTTTGCTAGTTCCTCATTTTTTCAGTGTACAAGTTTCTTACATACTTGTTGAAACTTTGTATAAGTTTCTTGAATAAAAACGGATGTAAATGAATAATCACATAGAGGCGACATCGATATAGATAGTTAATTAATACAACTTAAACCAAACCTGAAATAAAGCTATGACACATTTCTGAATTAATTATAAACTAACATTTATCGCGAGACTTCCGTTACAATCTTGTCACTAGAAGTGTTATCTTGATTACCGTTAGTCGGAACTTCGAGAGGTGGCCAAGTATTGTTCGCAGCTAAATATTAAATTTCCCATCACCTTGATTGAAGGTGATTATTTTGTCGACGGTCACCACTACTCAAGCTAACCAGTATCACAGCGGCGACGCCACGAAAATGACGTTCAGACACTTTTTTTGCAGACGCATCTGTTATCCGGCAACGCGCGTTTAGGTAGCGTTCAACTTGAATGCCAATATATATCATGAATGAGCCCTGATTCTTGTCAGTTCGTTTTCACGCATGAAACGCGTTTCAGCCGCCGCGTAATATTTCAAATGTCAAAAATATTTCAGTGTTGTTTTAAAAATCAGAGTGAGGTGAAAGATAAGATAGAAATGGATCGCGTTAACGGACATATCGATCTGGAAGTGTGTCCCTTTATTGGTGCAAGTGAGGAAAGTGATAATAACAATAAAAATGGAAAGAAAACTCTCCGTATTAAGGTACCGCAGCCGATCAAATTGAAAAATCACATGTATGATGAAGAAAACTTTGATGTTTTGCATTCTCATATTGAAGAAGTTACAAACATTGTAAGTAAACTCCACATTACTTTAATAATTCTTATAGATAATTAACTTTGAACATAATAGCTAAATATGCTTTGGAAATAAAATTCATATAACACTTTTACACTTACAATAAACGAATAAATAAATAAATAAAACAAAAGGTTTCCAAGATAGAGTTAAAAGCAATTTCATGTCGTTATGCTTCATATACTTTTAAAAAATATTATACATAAATAAAAATGACTCATATCATATTTAATCTATTTAGTGATTGTTATCAATATAGCGATGATATATAGGTTTTTACGAGTATAATTTCATTGTGATGAATAGCGTCTACCAATTATAACTAACTAGCAATGCGTACGCGCACCTCGCCAATTAGTGTTGCACGTAGGTAGCAGGAGATCGCAAGATGTTCCAAAAAATACACAAATAGTTACTTATTGCTTCAAAAATCGATTTTTTTTTAAGAAACAAAGTTTTAGTTTAAACAAAAGTCCGATTGCATTTATTAAACTTATGTTCAAAAGCTATACCTCGGTCGCAAAATATTAAATAAGTAGGGATATAATATAATTTATATTGCTACATGTATATTTTTTGTTTTTATATTCGAATAATTTTGAAATGAATCACCAAATTACTATTTTTTCTAATTTCCGTTTTTTTCCCGCGGCTGATATTTGGATGTTGTTACAAGCACTATGATCGCTTGATATCATGATAACTTCTTAACCTATATTGATAAATATCTAATTCAATCATAAATTGATTTATGAATTTTATGATACAAAATCAAAACTAAAAAAGTAACGAAAATCATAAATAATTAAAAAAAAAAACAATCAGTTCGTTTTATTGTCATGAACCTATTTGTGTTGTAATAAAAAGCGCCAGAATAAAAAAAAACATGAATTAAAAGTTACAATGTATTAACAAAAATTATTTTCCTTAGTTTTACGATTATCATCCTGATATTTTTATTTTATCTTTACTTTTATATAACGAGGAAAAGGTACCGCTGGCACTACTATTTATAAATTACGAAAAATTATAATAGTCGAAAATTCTCTGTATAACTTGTTGGAGTTATTTTTTGGCATATTTATGTTTTTTTTTATCCCAATCTGCATGACACCATTATCTTGCCTTCGAATTTCCGTTACGAGACTACGTTAAAAATAAGTTACCCAAACTGACACACCAAATATGTGGCCCCAAAGTAAACTTGTGTTATGAAGACCACAGAACGGCACTAGGGGGTATCCCTAATATATACTAAAAGCTCAGACAGCTTAGAAAAAACTAGTTTCCTAAACTGGCCCAGCTGGAACTTGAATCACTCAGAACCCTCCTTGCTGCAGCTAAACTCGCTATGGAGGCCATAATTAGATTGGGTATTCGATTAGAAAAACACAGGACTTCTCTGTTGATCTTAATTTATACAATATGAATTCGCATTTAAGAAATTTAGTTGATTTGTTTTTGATCATCATAAAAAGTCAGAAATAATAACTACCAGTGGTCCAACTCACAAAAAATACAAGGTGTAACAGAAGCGTTCCTGTTTACGTTGTGTTAACGCTGTGAAACAATAAAGGAGCTGCGTAGCCTGAGTGGAATAAAACTATTACCTTTCAAAATTAAAATGAAACAATCATTCGTAACGAATCGGATTTTTCATATCAAATCACAAAGCAGAAACTATTTCAAAAGTAGAACAATACATTTTTAAACGAGATTTTGATCTCTCATTACGCCCTATAGTTATTAAAATCCTTGTATATGATCGTGAGAATCATCGGCCCTTCAGATGAAACGATAATTTAATAACAATTGGAGGTTTGTATTCGGCGAGTGGTTTCGTAGGATAATGAGGAGGTTACCAATTTATTAGTGTGTTCTTTAAATTCACAAGTGACTCTTGAGTGTGTGAATCAGGTTAATGTGAATTTTGGATGTACTTGGATGTTGGAAAATGATGAAAAAAGTTTCTATAAATGTTTATCATTAGTTAACTTTTCTTTGGTCTTTCGGTTTTAATGGAATTGCATATGTTTTCATATTTAGTTGAGATGTTAGTTATGTATCTAATTTTTATACCTGTTCAGTTTGATTCGTACCTGCAATAATTAAATTAAGATATTGTTTTAATTCGCTGACTCAGAAGTGTTTAGAAATATCTACCAAATAAGCCACCAGTTATGGTATTTTATTATAAATATGATTTATAAATAAATAAATGTGAAATAATATATTTAAGTTACAATTAATAATTGCAAAAAATTAATTCGATGCCTTTCGTAGACCATTGGTCGAATGGTCGAAAAATGTTCACATGCAGTGTGAGAACTGCGCTGCGGTGCGAGCACAGAACTTTATCGACTCGTATGTTTACGAATGTTCGTGTAGTATGGAGTCGGTTGCAAATTTTTAGTAACATTCTATTTTTTTATTTTACAGTTATTAAAGTACAACATGTTTGGAAACATTCAAAATTAACAAGGCACACATGAATTAAGCTGGCCGTGCGTCAATGGATAGATTTCAATTATTGCTTACAAACCGTCTCCATATTATACGTACATTCGTAAAAATACGAGTCAATAATCTTTGGGGCATACTGTAAAAGTCAGTTAAGGGACAGAGGTTTTATTGGAGGTTTTTGTTGTGGGCGATAGACTGACCCCCTGTCCCTGCAATAGCCTCTCTCCATCCACTATTATAATGCCTCCAAATTTGTGAAACGTGACATCAGATGGTTTTATAAACTCTGGTGTTCTGCCTACCCCATAAGGGATACAGGCGTGAAGTTGTGTGTGATAAACTTCTGTGCTCGCACTGCTGGCTTGAGTCCCAGTCAGGACACTTTAACGAAAGGAACGACCTTATCTTCTAGCTCGAGTCGAGCTCAATACTAGGATACTTCATAGCCTCGCCGAGTTGTCTCTATAACACAAACTTATTTAAACTGGACTTAATATTTTACTAGGATGTTTACCTAAAATTCACTTAAGCAAAATATTTTGAACTTAAAGCAGTATCCTCATACATTCATACCATGTTTCGAATCAAAACAAACAACAGGTTAGTCCGTATTCCGTTATCAACATAGAAACGATCTAAATTATGTTATAAATAATAATTTATCTTAGTAATATTTAAATTTTATCCATAATGATAATTAAATATTGTGATAGATTAATTCAAAAAGGTTATTATATATTACTGCAAGATTCTAATTAGGATGTAAACTGGTTTTGATTGCTACCCGGATTCAACGCACGCGCATAACATGACTCTGCGACATATTTAAACATTATTTCAAGAAATCTATCTCTTGTCTCAATTATACTAATTGTATGTCAGACCAATTTCTTTGCAAACAAAAATTAAGGAAGTTGTCTTTGTAAAAACTATAAATATATATCATTCAATAATAATCATTTATTTCAGATAACAGTGATCCATAATATGTTGGTAATAATTTTAACTTAAATAACTAGAGTTAGTAAAGCATACAGTAGTAAATTATATAAAAATAATAAGTATATCATCACATTTAAATGTCAGTAGAATTAATTTAATTATTACAGTAGCAACAAGTAAAATTTGGAAACAAATATAAAAGTGTTAGTAACAAAATCTTAATAGTCTCTCTCCATCTTTAAAATACCTCCAAATTTGTCAAACGTGACATCAGATGGTCTTGTAACCTCTGGTGTTCTGCCTATCCCATAAAGGATACAAGCGTGACGTTATGTATGTATGTACAAAATCTTAATATCTAAGTTATTAAATATTTAAATGTCAGAATGAAAACTACTTTTTTATATAGAAAACATTTGCATCTTTTTTATGTTTGCTCGTATGAAATAAAAGCAAAACTAATAAACCTATTAAAAAAAAACATTCTCATAGTAACATAGGCTATATATAGGAGGAAACATAAGTTTTAATCGTTTCTTACTATTTAACTTTTAAACACGTGGACGTAAAATATACAAAAATGTGCAAACATTGATAATCCGTTGCTAAAAATTCAAAAGTTTTATTCATCTTAGGAATTTCAGAAAACCCTTAATGAAGTCAGTCATCACATACTTCGGCTTTAACTAGTTGTTGATAGTTGTTGAATAAGATATTACAGTAGACCAAGAGTTAACCAAATTAATATAAATAGGTACAGTACGAATTGACCGTGATATGAAAAAACAACAAACACAAGACAGCTAATTGTGAGAGCCAATGTCATGCCACAATCTAGCCACAGTCCTTTTTTTTTCTTGAGGAAAACGTGCTATCACGTCCCCGACCGCCAAGTGGGTGCGACGGGGTATGTGGGGATGATCCGGCAGAAGGCCAGACCTATCCACAAAAAACCTCAAGGTGTACCTCATCCACCATGGATGGAGCTCACGGTACCGCCATTGGCATTACCCGCGAGCCCCGGCGGATTGCGCTCAGCCTTAGCCGAGCGCCCGGCCCCCCACGTAGGAAATGGTCCAGCACACGAGACCATTTCCCCACACATAGCCCTAATAACCGCCGTGATGACCACTTTGGCGTTGGGGTAAACCTATCTGCCTCAGACGCCAGTGGTTGCGGGTTCGATCCCCGCACGGAACAAGAAATATAAAAAAAGGTTCCGAGTCTGGGTGTTTATCTATTTATGTATTTATATTCTAGGTTCCCCCCTAGTTCGCTGCATGGTATCCCATAACACAAGCTATGCTTACTTTGGGGCCATGTAGTTGGTGTGATTGTCTGGGGATTTTATTATTATTATTATTTATTTAGTCTAGGGCTAATCTCTTGATGTCCCTAATCGCTACGTTCAACTGTCCCATAGTATTTGAAAGATAGTATTTTAAAACGTGTAGTGATTACCTACTTGCTCAGCAGTGCTAGCACGGATCTTTTGTCGATCGTAAGTTTACGAATGCTCGTATAGTATGGAGACGGTTTTGCAAGCAATAATTGAAATCTATCCATTGCCGCACGGTCAGCTTAAATAAATGTGTTCCTTCTTAATTTTGAATGTTTGTTAACAGGTTCTACTCTTAAATAACTGTAAAATAAAAAATTACATTGTTACTAAAAACTTGCAACCGACTCCATACTATACGAGCATTCGTAAACTTACGATCGACAAAAGATCCGTGCTAGCACTGCAGTGCAGTATTTAACCATAAATGTGGTATTTTTGCTGTTTAAAATGCATCCGAATATACCAATAAATTCTAAGTTAATTAATTATTAGCCAAATTCTAGAGTTATTTCAATGATTTTGCCTTAAAATACAGCTATAGAACCCAAAAATCTATTCACGATTATGTGACACCCAGTATTTCATAAATTTGGACTGGCTTAGAATCTGACTCAGTGAAACCACGCGCAACTGTCAGTCATTCGTATATCAACAACTACGCGTAAAGTATTCATGTTTTATCGAACGAATATGTAAAAGGTAATTTTCTTATATTCCAAAAAGGAATTTGTGGTTTATGCTTAGACAGAATAAAAGGTATTCTTCATTTTGTGAGGGGGCTCAGGCTTAAAAAAACGAGGCTGCCTTTATAATGTGCTCCTATTGCTATGTCACATATTGTATGTTAATTCGGTACATGCTTCGCTACTATATGATCTATTCATCATTTGCTTCCAGTAGAGTCCCATTGGTTCTAATTGGTATATTCCTCAATATACCAACTAGAAATAGAATCTTGAGATTTCGAATACATTTAAATGTTTTGATTTGCAATTTAACCGCTTAGTAATTTGAGCTAAATATGTATTTGATAACATGTTTTTTAAATAAGAAGACACTTGTTCGTGATCTGATCTCTAATCTTGATATACGTGTCCAATTTAAAACTGAAATCGCATACGGGAAATACCTGTTATCTTGCCCGATGCTAAAAAATAGAATTATTTGTAAATTTCTGCATTGATTATGTTCTTTTATATATTTTTCGATTAAGAAGAGAGTAAATAATTCAAGCTTAGAACAGGACTAGTACTTAAGAAACTTAATTAAAATTAAAAACAAAAACGTCGGTTTGTTTTTATTAGTTGGCTGCTAGGTGGATTTCTCCGATGTACAGAATGCAGATTTAGGGTGCTTACATTAAGGAACAGGTTTCCAGTACAGATTATTATGCTAATCAATTTTGGACAGTATACCCTTAGGCTGCAAACTGGACGGCAGCGAACGCGACAGTGAGAGCGACAGCGGCGCGGGCAGTGGCACGGGCAGCGATTTCCGCGACACGATAGAAAGTAATGAGTTTGCATGAAACCGCGACAAATCGCTCGAGCGCCCGCTGGCGTCGAGAACGGCCTAAATTCCACGCGCCGCTAAAGCTGCCGTCCAGTTTGTAGCGATAGTGCCAACGCTGCGTCAATCGTTCTAACGCGCGTTTCATATAAAACTGCAACGTCCGTAGGTATTAAGTACCATACGCGCGTTAGATGCGGACGTTCGGAATGCGCCAAGCGCCGCGTATGATACGCGCGTACGGTACGGGCAAATGATATGAAAGTTTGTATGTTTGAATTTCTCTTAGTAGGTGGTATATAAATCTATAGGTAGGTGTGCTTATTTGTAGATACGGACGTACGGCACGCGCGTTCGAACGAAAAAGATCTACATGAAATATATCATGAAGATTCTACAAAAGTGCTACGTCATTTAGTTGAGAAATGATTGCACTAAGTTCCGGTGCTATAAACGTTTTATAATAGATGATTAAACGAACTTCTAAGTGAAGTTCTATCGCTATTATATGAGTCGCTTCATTCGAAGATATTATATAACAGGTAGTCCTTTTTAGGTACTAGGTAACTTCGCACAATTTAAAGTATCATAAAAAAAAAACACTGTGGTGGGGCGCCGCGTGGCATGATCCACCCGGTTCGCGCCAAGCCCTCATTCTTTAGAGACCCTAAACGAAACTTTTAAATGGGTTCTGGGGTGGGTGGGTACGTCATATCTTCGAATGAAGCGACTCATATAATAGCGATAGAACTTCACTTAGAAGTTCGTTTAATCATCTATTATATTTCGTCGCTTCATTCTTCAGATATTATATAACAGGTAGATTTTCAGAGATAGAAAGTTTTGTTTTGGTATATACTTGAAATTAAAATAAGTACTTAATGATATAAATATGTTATTACATATTTTATTATTATAGTACTTAATAATTAGTATTATTACATAATGAGCTTCAAATAATCTTACTTTATTTGAGTTGCTACAAATTATAATCAGCTTAAATTAATGAAACTTAGTGATAGTCTATTTATAGACACATAATTTTTAATGTAGTAATTTACTTAATATCAAAATACGTAATATTCAATAACTATTTTTAATATTAGGTTAAGTATTGTTCATGTCTCGAGTAAGTATCGACAAAGCAAAGTTATTTTGTTGATCATCTAAAGGCCGATGGTAAAACTTTGCGAACACCTGTGAGTTTTGTGTCCACCCGGCCGTTTTTCGAATGACATCGACACTGAGACCGGCCGCGCGCGCGGCTGAGTTTGACGCGTGTCGTGTGCTGTGCGCATCAAAAACGCTCATGTCAATGCCGCTCGTGGCAAGCGTTTGCTTAATCCATCGACTTAGCGTCTGACTTGATGCAGTTCTGTGGGGAGCTTTGAATGTTACGAAGAGATTCCCGGAGTTTGAACCTCAGATATTTTTTGTAATAAAAATATATTCTTTTAAAGTTGATACTGGGCATATGTTGATATTGCTTTGAAAGTTTGGGAGAGATAATAAGGGCTGTTCACGATTTGGAGCGGAAGTCTTGATTATATCTGTTATAATAATATTTACTTTATCAGATTGAAAAACAATATTTTCTAATTTAATTAAAGACAATGTCTGTACTCTTTGACCGGTACATAAAGCTAATAATGTAACGAGTTTTTTTTTTTTGTAATATTTTCTAATGATAAATTTATATTTGGATAAGAAGAAGACAGTTGTTTTAGTACTAAATTTGGATCCCAAGTAAATGAATATTTAGGCTAAATAGGTTTAGTTTTATAGGCTCCTTTTAAGAGGCGTTTAACACAACTATTATCACTTATCTCTTCTCCTAATAAAAGAGATAATGCAGATCGATGTGTATTTAATGAACCGTAAGAACATCCTTTATTAAATTGCTCGTTTAAGAATCAAAGAACTAATGGAATGGATTTTTCGAAACTATTAATGCATAACCACACTTCTTGAAACCATAACTTCAATGAGACGTTGTACTGGCGAACAGTAGTGTCTGCGAGCGAGGCGAGCATCAACGTGAGAGCCTCTGGTGGGCAGCCGCGCCGGCTGAACGACGCCCGGAGAGCCTCGCAGCACCCAGGGTAAGGCTGGAGTGCAGTGGGTGCTGACTCTATTGCTGGGAAGGCCAGAAGGGGAATACAAGTACCCCTTCGGCTTTATCATCAATGATTTTTCGTATACATTTTAATACAAGAGAAAAAGGAGGAAATGCATAAAAATCCAAGTCAGCCCAGCTTATTGTAAATGCATCAACTGCGACTTCATCAGGTTCAGGCTTCCAGGTGACAAATAATTAACATTTGGCATTGGCTCGACTTGAGAACAAGTCGATCTTAATGGGCCCGAAACTATTTACAATAAGTTGGAAAGCGCTATCCGAGAGGGCCCATTTCTGGACTCGAAATCTGCTCGATTTTCTTTGGTGTTAACATAAGAAGCAAATATCTATAAATTGCGTTTTTCACACCATTGCCAAATTTCTCTACTTAAAATATTCAAATGTGGGAACTGAATACCTCCCATCCTGTTAATGTAGCTAATGGCGGTAGTACTGTCAATATGTAATAATATTGCACAATCTTTTCCTTCACTAGCTATACTTTTGAGACCTAACAAAACCGCGAGTAATTCTAAAAAGTTCATGTGATTTTCTTTTTCACTGTTCGTCCATGAACCACTATATTTATTATTTTTGCATACTGCTCCCCAGCCTGTCCTAGATGCGTCGGTGTAAATTTCTAACTTATAATTTTGAGGAATGATTGGACAAGAAATAATATTAATATTATTTTTCCACCACCATAAATCTTTTAGTAATATCTTATTAAGATTCATTTTCGCCTCATAGTTAGTTTCCTCCGAACTTATTTAAGGCTAAAAACTTTTGTCTCTCTAATATTTTTGTATATAAGAATCTATATTTTGTGGCTGGACAGGCTGCGATCAATACACCTATAAGTTTAGCGAAATTTCGTAATGAACAAGTTTTAAGATTAATGTACCTATTTATTAACTGTGCAATGTTATGCCGCTTATCGCCAGGTAACGTAATAGACATATGTTCTGTGTTGAACATAAAACCTAAGAATTTGATTGACTTTTTTGGTACAATGTGACTTTTATCGAAATTTACAATAAAACCTAGACAATGTAATAACTTCAAAGTTTCTCTCACATTAATCATGCATTCTTCATATGTATCTCCTAAGTAGGTAGTAGACTTAAAAACCTTGTTTTCTCAAATGACTCATTACTTCACGCATAATTTTTGTAAATACCCACGGAGCTACCGATAATCCATACGGCATTGCTGTGAACTCGTAAGTGATCGGCTCAGACGAATCATTTTCTTGGAATTCGAATCGTAGGTACTTTCTGTCACTAACAAAAAACGGTATAAGTAGATATGATTCTTTCATATCTATGTTGGCTAAGTATCCATTACGAGGAATTAATTTCGAGGCTGTTTTATAAGATTCCATTTTAAAATGTAAGTACTTTTGTTACGAACTTGTTTAAAGATTTTAAATTTAGTATAAACCTTTTTTCTTCGTTACGTTTCGGAGCTAAAAATATATTTGAAATAAATTGATCATTTGAAGGAGAACAAGGTTTATAGCCCCTAAGTCTAATAATTTATTTATAGCTATTTTCATGTCTCTTTTTTCACATGATGACAAATTATTTTTAGGAATAGAATACTGACAAATTTGAGTATCAAATGGTATTCTAAATCCATAATTTATCCACTTCAATATGACTTCGTTTTTAGTTACTTTTGTCCAACAATCATAAAATAAATTAATTTGACCTGCATGTACCTTGATTAATGTTGGGTCGGAGCACGCGTCCTGGACGAAGTCTGCGGCTGGAACTTGGCGTTGAACGCAGAGTTCGATTGAGGGCGCCGCTGTGTTTGAGCTGCTATCGGTTTCCTCTGACCTCCCCGCGCCCCCCTGAACGACGGGTAACGAGGAGGTCCTGTCCAGTTTCCCTGCTGAGACGACCGGTTGACCGTTGATATTTGAGAGGAGACTGTTTTGGCTGGGCCTTTTTTAATTAGGGCTCCCTGCTTTTCAGTGGCTTTACTTGCCTTTATTTTTTCCGGCAACGAACTTCCGAATAAAGTTTCGTCTCTTTCGGAGTCTTGTATAACATGTTTAAAGTTTGTATCAAAATTAGGTAAAATCAGTTTTACCCTATCTTTGATGAACATAAAGTGGAGGTCTGATAATAGGCAGCATCCATCACTTACGTGACGCAGGGCCTTCATTTTGTTTTCTTCCTTCTCAAGGAGGACGTCCATCCCTCGATTTATGGCGGTAATACCGTACCCCAGCTGTTGCTGAAAGTTTTGGATTTTTTTTTTTTTTTGTCACGTGCTCGTGCTAGGTCTGTTATGGCTGCTGAGATTTCAGCATTTGATTTTGGGGCTTGCAAGTTTTTGCAGTTTTCGGGTACCGTATTTTCTATGGTTAATTTATCTTTGTCTTCTTTGGACAGTCCTTTTCTTAGTAAAGGTGTCCATAAATTTGAGAGCGCATCGTGTATTTTAGCGCCAAATTAGGGTGTATCGGAATTTGCAGCTCCAAGTGCAGTAAGCAGCTCTGGATCCAGATCGGGATTAGGTTCTCCCGATATGCCTGGTGCGTCTTGTGATATTGACGGCTCCGGATTAGGGAGCGTCTCTGCAGATAGCTCTTGGGCCACAGTGAATGACGCGGCAGTCTTCTGGCTATCCAGGTTTACATCATCCAGTGGTAGCGGTAACTCATACCTTGGAGGCGACATGTTTATGTTTTAACAAACATATAATTCATATTAATATAACGCCCATAACGTATTACAGACAACGAGATAGATCTCTTTGAGATTACCCGCATTTTCTGTAATCGTATTGAAAACAAAAGGTGATCGATAAGATCAGATAAAATTTATTAAAGTTTACATCATTACGATATTGAGCAGTTAACGTGATATATCTATTATAGATTACACGCATTTTCTGCTCTGATTTTTTAAATAACATTTTTAAACCGAATAAGTAGGTCGTACCTTGGAAGATTTCTTCTTTGGAAGAAATAATTCGCTGTTTCCGTTTTTTATTTATTTTTTGTTCCAACTTTTTTATCTTTTTATTATAATGTTGAAGCTGTTCTTCTGCTGTACGTTTAGGCATTTTGTAAAAACTTAAGTAAATGATTAAAGTAAATGACGTATGCTTGTTACCACGCACGAAAAAAGAATGAGGGCTTGGCGCGAACCGGGTGGATCATGCCACGCGGCGCCCCACCACAGTGTTTTTTTTTTATGATACTTTAAATTGTGCGAAGTTACCTAGTACCTAAAAAGGACTACCTGTTATATAATATCTGAAGAATGAAGCGACGAAATATAATCTTTAATAGCAGTGCTATTAAAGATTATAAAAAAATTAGAGGTATTGTAAAACAAAACGTTTCTTGCAAATCGTTCTATGGACCGCTATGGCATAAGTTTTTGTTCGTTTGTTGCATTGTAAAAAGTAAGGTATTTTAGAAGAGATCGATTACTGTCGCTCCTTAGGTCGAGAATGCCGTGGTACCTTAACATTTGATTTCTTCCATTCCTCAGACGCCAGTGGTTGCGGGTTTGATTCCTGCACGGAACAAGAAAGAAGAATGTTCAGGGTCTTGTCATCTATCGTATTTTATATTCTAGGTTCCCTCCTAGTTCGCTACATGGTATCTCATAACACAAGCTTGGCTTACTTTGAGGCCATGTAGTTGGTGTGATTGTCTGGTGATTTTATTATATTTTTTATCTTTTAAGAGAAATCTAATAAAAAGTGGGTTGCATTCCTATGTGAAATTTATTAAATATAGGAAATTTCTATCATAAATAAGCGTTTATATCGAAGTCAACTTACCGCGAACTTTACTGCGCTGCCTCTACCATCTTACATCCGTTTGATACTTATTCATAAAATGACAAGTAATTAATGAAGTCTTTGCAAAACTCGATCACGATTCAAACGCTTATTATCGACAATCTCGGAACCGGAGCATACGAACAAAAGCGATTTCTTACAGATAGAGTTCTTAGAAGAATTAGAATGACTTTACAGAATCAAATCTCATTCTAATGATATAGATATTGTAAGTGGAATGACCTCGGCTACACAGTTCTTTAGTATTATGACGTAATTTTTTGTGAAGTAACTTAATGATAATAGTGATCTGGTATAACTCAAAATTAATGTTTCGTTATTAATTAATTTTGTTATAAATATCGCAATAATTAATGTCAATGTTATTGAAGGGATAAGAAATGATATACCATCAAGTGTTAGTAAGATATAAATAATCCAGAAAACACTTTTAATTTGATTTTAGTGATGAACGATACACATAAAAAATTACTTTATTATACTTTTCTTGTCTACATTACATTTATTTTACTTTGACTTTATTAAGTACCAACAGTAAAAGTCCTGTCCGTATGGAATAGTTTATGAATAATAATTCACCCCCTCAAGAAAAAGTTTCGACAAATCAACTTAGCTCTTAATTAGTCGTAGCACACCTTCTCGGGTCTGTTATCGACCAACTATTGTGGATAAGGATGCTCTAGCAATGATCTTTTGTGAAGACTCTATTCTCTTCTTGGCCTATGTACTCCATATTTTACTTTATCATCTCCGCTACTAACCGTGAATTAAAAGACAAACGCAAATCGGTCGATACAAACAAAAAAAAATAGGGATAAAACATCAAAATGTCATCAGATCCACCCGAAGAAATGTAGGTATTGTGTATAAAGAATTCAAAATGTATGTAGGTAAGAACAGATTTAGCCAACAAACCTTCCATCGCGGTGACATTAAAACAGCATTCTAATAACATAAATTAATATCAAACGTGATCATAAATAAACCACATTATGTTGGATCTACCGTGAATTATGCCATATACATGATTTAACATCCGGCGCACAAACCGCCGTGAAATAATAACGTGCTCCATGATTCAGATCACATCGCCGGTATGGAACGTCTTTCTTTTTTGTGAATTGCAAGTCATGTTTATAAATAACTGCCACGTAACAGCTGTGGGACCAAATCATGGTTTTCTAATGAAATTAAGTTTGGAGGTTGATTTTCGTGGATAGCGTAAAGAAAAATTAAAATTCTATAAAAAATTTGATACACAGATAAGAGGTTAAGAATAGGCATGACGACATTGTCGTAAATAATTAAGAATTCGTTACCTTTTGCAATCGTTTTGACAAAACTTTGAGTAAGTATGAACGTACGTGTACACATTTTTAAGATTTAAGCCGATGTAGTAAGATGAAATAAAAAAGAAGAAGCGAGGACAATCAAGTCATCACAGAAAACTTGTATTCGATTCACTCAATAGGTACATCGCTATTTCCCTCTGTCTGCGTCGATAAAGGTCCTAAATGAGCTAGTTTGTGAACCGAATATGTCTAAAAACCTTTATACCCCATAGTTATATTTCGTGGTTTTCATAACAAAAGATTTATAAAGCTTACTTTGAGCTTCATAATTGGAGTGTCAGTTTGGATATTTATTATCCTAATTGATCTGTTCTTAGAACTTCCTGCTTAAGTATATGTTTTGAGATGGTCGAATGTTTTGTTCTTAATATCGGACGAAATGATCCCACTTAATCAAGTTGCAACTCCCGCGATCTTTACAAAATTAGAGGCTTTATAGTTTCATAAAGCATATTGATGATAGGGAATGTCAAAAATGAATAATTCCTCTAAAAACATAAATTCACTAGGCTAAGAAGACTTTGCAGGGATTATTATTTCATAAATAAAAACATTTAGCCTATTTCATCACACCACAACTCTTTGTAATGATCCCACTGCAGGGCTATGAGTCTCTCCCCTGGGTGACGAGGAGGTTTAGGCCATAATCCACCAAGCTGGCCCAGTGCTGGGTGGTGGATGTCAGAATTTTCAGGGTGCCGTAATGGCTTGTAACAAACCCTAACGACTACTGTATACAAGTATACAGCACCCGGGACCGACTGCTTAACGTGCCCTCCGAAGCACGGAATTTAGCCTATTTATTTGTTATAATGTCATAAAAGTCAATCAAACATGACCAGAGATTATAATTTAAGTCAGGTAGCCCACACAATTAATGTAATTACGGACAAGCTGCCTCTTTGACCCTGAGAAATTAAATGGTAACAAGTCTCACCGCCAGTAAGTAATTACATGTGCCTATCGTATTATTTTATTCGGGGCACAATAAAACTGTGTTTCGGTGTAAGTAAATCCACAGGTTGCTAGTATGATAGCAGATAGACGAGTATTAGTGATGAAAATTACTATTTGAAACTAGATGATGCCTTCGTTAGCATCATGAATGGTTATCAGTTGCTTCAAGCCCCATTCCCCGAATTAAAAAGTTGCGTGTGCGATTTAAACAACTAACTGCGCCATCTATGTGCTAAATCAAAATCTTTCTTAAAATAAAGCTATGCCATAAGAACTTAGCTTTTTCGGGATTAAAAAAAATATAGAAACTGTTACACTTATTACTAAGCCAAATATCAACAAGATGCGGTGATTGAGGAACAAACATCCATACATCGATCCAAACTTTTTCATAAATAGTATTAGTAAGAAGTAAGATAACTATAGTTGATAGATCGAATCGATGGACACGAGGCGTGCAAAATCTCTCATCAGAACTTCCCATCAAAGCAAATCTGGATTGTATTCATAGGAAAAAAATCTCTAGTTGTACTTTCCAAAACGATCAGTCATCATCTCATTCAGATAAAAGTACAACAAACACAAAACCCAATCACAAACAAGCAAATCTAACAGATACAATGAGCATAAATGCACACAGAATAAGGAATGATTAGTTCACAAGCAACGGCCGTGGGTACCTGCGTAGGATTGATTGCTCGCAGCGGGCCTTGATTAACTACTGCGACAGTCCCGTAGACAATAGTCGCTGTCTATACGTGATTGTGAGCTAAACACAAACTGAATACGAAGCTGCTCACATGTTGTAAAGCATTAATTATTACACTGGTTTATAGGTAGCTAGATATTATATTATAAAGTCGGAAGATAATACAGTTAAAAACTAAGAATAATTTAGGTGCATATTCTTCATTGTTTTGTTTGAATTAGCTATTAAGGAATCACATGTAGCGAAAGGATGTAGAAGAGAAGGATATACTGCATTTAATTTGAAACGACATATGAAAACCAAAGCGTTGTTATTATTGTCATGACACTAATTCTATACCATATGACAGTACATACAGTTTCCAATAATCTCAACTTTCATATAAGCCTGGTAGTACCTATTGAGAACATTATGTTTCTCTAGTTCACTTTCAAAAATTTTAATAATCTTCTTATTCAAATGAAATTCCAATAAACACGAAATCTCATTATGAACAAAAAAATTTACCAGCCACAATGAACATAAATGCATACAGAATAAGGAATGATTAGTTCACAAGCAATAGCCGTGGGTACCTGCGTAGGATTGATTGCTCGCAGCGGGCCTTGATTAACTACTGCGACAGTCCCGTAGACAATAGTCGCTGTCTATAGGTGATTGTGAGCTAAACGCAAACTGAATACGAAGCTAAGACGGCTCCCGTATTGTTAAGGATTAATTAATATACCGTATTGTAACACAAAACACTCTTAGATTATCATTAGTTTTCATAATATATTACAGAACGCAATACTTTAACGCTACGATAATATTTAGTTTTCGAGTGTTTCAAAATCGGTAGAAATAAACCAAAGAAACACAAGTTATAAAAAAAAATTTAAGTAAATTAAAAACTAGAAAGTATACAGGGTTAATTTTAATAAGCACATCACCTCTTGCAGGCAGCCTCTCCACATCAATCCCTACAACATTTCTTCTACAACTTTTAAAAATCTATAGTTTTTAAAATTTTAGTTTTCCTATAAAAAAATGCATAGACTCTGTTTAGAGACGTAACTCTATTCACTTTGAGCGTAGGTGCGTGACATACCTACGAAGCGTAGTACTACAAGATGTTTTGTAGTGGTGCGTAGTTGTCTTTATTATAATGGTAATTTAGAGTGACCATGATTTAATTAAAATGTTAGCGGATGTATTAATTTCCTCAAAAATCGTCTCTATCATCATCAAAACTCTTTATAATGAGCCCACTGCAGGGCATGAGTCTCTCCCCTGGGTAAAGAGGAGGTATAGGCCATAATCCAACAAGCTGGCCCAGTGCTGGGTGGTGGATGCCAGAATTTTTAGGGCGCCTAGATGGCTTCTGACAAACCCTAACGACTACTGTATACAAGTATACAGCACCCGGGACCGACTGCTTAACGTGCCCTCCGAAGCATGGAAGTCGTCGTGAGATATGAATGGTCGGCGGTCACCCATCCAAGTACCGACCGCGCCGAACGTTGCTTAACCTGTGATATCGTATGATACACACAGTAACCACGGCGCCACGACGACTTCACTTCGTCTCTATAATGGTCTCTATAAATGATACTTATTGTGTCAAAATTTGTCGGTGATTTGAAATCAACCCTGTATATCTAACTGCGGATGGTAGTCTGGTGGTAAAAAGGAGTGGGTTCAATTTGGTCAAAAAGAGCACTCGCAAACTCATCAAAATGTAGCCAATAAAATACTGTCAAACAAGCAACCTTACGACGACGCTCTATCAAGATTTGTAAAAAGTCGTAGAAGAAAATATGTAGTTGGGATTGATATGGACAGGCTGCCCGCAAGAGGTCATCAGGTGATGCGTTAATTAAAGTTAACCCTGTATACTTTCTAGTTTTTAATTTACTATTAAATTTACCTATTGATTATTGAGTTTTTTTTAATTTTTATTCCTTAATTATAATTTGGAGCTTTAGCTATCCGTATTTGTATTTGCCCATAAGTTCGAGATGCAACCCAGCTATACAAGGTATTCCTGTTGATTTCCATTAACTCTATTAATGGGACCATGTCATAGGATCAAATAACGTGTGTATAATTTAAAATTTTTTTAAGTTTCTATTTTTCATACAAAATATTTTTTTTTTTTTTATAAGTGACTAAACCCGCGTTTGACCTCAATCTCACCTGATGGTAAGTGACGATGAGGTCGAAGATGAAAGCACACGGGTTTAGGAAGGAACTGGCTCTCTATACAATATTGCCGGAACGCATTACCGCCGGAGCGGTAACATTTGGCGGCAGACTTTATATAAAGGGTGGTCGCTAGCCAGGCGGACCCAGAAGGGATCCTACCACCAAGTAAAAAATAATTAAGTTAATTAAGTCAAAACATCTTATGTAAAATGAAGCGAAGCATTATGCAAATGACGTGGCATTTTCTATCCATTTTTTTATCGCTATGCACAGAGGTACAGTTCGCAACGTTTTGCGTTGTACATTGTATGCAACGTTCCTTCAACGTTTAAAATATTTTTGTTTTTTATTGTATAGCTTCAGTGACACGCGTTTATTAAATGAATGTTAAAGACATTTTACAAGGGTGATAATTTATGAACTCACGAGCGCCTTCCCGCGACTTCGTACGCGCAGAAATTAATCGTCCTATATTTCCCGTTCCCGTGGGAATTTCGGGAATTCCTTTCATAACACAACCAGACACACATTGAAAAACCTTTACACCAAGTTTCACATCGGTGCACTCAAGGAATAAGATTTTTCATACAAACTAAAAAGTCCTATATTTTTCGTTCCCGTGGGAATTTCGGGAATTCCTTTCTTTGTGCACCCCTACATCTCCTAAAGAATGTATGTTCCAAATTTCAGTAGTTGCGGCTGTACGTTGTCTGTCAGTCACCCAGTCACTCAGTAACGGAACAGTTTTACGTATATTAATTATATTAAGATTGCTAATATCTTGGAAAGTATGCACTACTGAACCACATATTGTTTGGCAAAAAGTATGATTTTTTAGTAAGGAACAAAATCTTTTAGTTATGGGAAATCATTAGTAACACCTAAGTAATGCTTTTATTTTTAAGTTTATATGATTGTAATTTGTGATGTGCATAAAATAAATAAATAAATAGTTATTGAATTCATTTTTATCAATGGACAACATAAAAGATTTTACAGTATACTTTATCTCTATCATGGTTTAGTGTAAATCAGCTATAGTATCAAAAGAATATAAATACATTGTAAGAATGGAAAAAAAGAAAATTCTTCATAAGTAACATAGTATTTTAAAAGAAAGGAACAACGAGAAATTCATCCTTTTAATCAAATTAAAACGTACATTGACCTGCTGAAGTCAAAAAGTGGAAATGCTCTTGAAATCTTCAAATGCAGGATTACTAACATTTGAAAATACTCTATCGACGATACTTGAGTTACTTTCTTTTGATTTCTTGCGCCTTGGGACGCCTAGTGCAAGTACCTACCCAAATTATATACAGGGTGACTGACAAATTCTAGTTACAGAAGGAGTGCACTCTGAGCACGATTCTGGTCATAATTATGTAATAAAAGAAGGTACTTAATTTTTCACTAGAATTCCAAATAAAACTTTGTTGCTATAGGTCTACCAGAATCTGATATTTACTTAACTTACGCCTGAATCAATCGCGGCACGTGACCTGGCACGCCAATCGCTGCCAACGCTAGCGTACCTAACCATGGGTTGCGTTATCAAATCTTTAACTTTCGATTAAGTTTACTCAGTAAATAATCAATATTTATTTTTTATTATATTTATTCTCTTCATGTATGATTTCAAACTATCCTTGAGTCACCCTGTATAAAATATATTAAAGTAACTCTTTTTCTCCTTTGCTCTGTCCAGTTTTCAGTACACGCCTTATTAAAGCTTCTGTGCCAAAACTAGATAAACGATCAAAATCCCAAAAAAAATAATTAACTAAAATCGTTTTATACAAAATCAACATGACGAGAACTCTTTTTTTTCTGGCTGTACAATAAAAGTAGAATTCCAAGCTTAGAGTTCCTGTAAATGTATGAATGCAAAAACGCTGAAAAAAATATTTACTTGTATATACGGGATATAGTGCCCTTTATCCGTAAGGCCCATGGACATAATAGGTACTGTTTTTTGTGACACTCTGTAAGTATATAGCTGGAATTCCTTTTAGCTGGAAGCCACAAATTGATGAAGTGAGCAGGAAGATGTTTGCCGTAACGAATTCTCTAAAACGCTTGCGCAATCTATTTTGCCTTTGCCTACCAAAATTTCCTTTGCCCATTCTCTCTTTCTCCCATTAGGTACTTGATTATACGGATGCGTGCTATTTGGATATCAAAGTAGACCAACTTAATAAACTTGAGCGCCTCCAAAATCTCTGCATACGATTTATATATGGTTTGCGGAAATATGATCATATCTCTGAGTATCGCACTAAGCTCAAGTGGCTTCCAATTCGCTTTCGCCGGAATATTAACGTTCTTTGTCTACTGTACCGAATACTGTTCAATCCTACAGTCCCTAGCTATTTTCAAAATTACTTTAGCTATCGTCATGAGCAACAAAGTCGTGATTTACGATCTTCTGACAATTTGATGCTCAGTACACCGGCTCATTCAACCGACCTTTTCGGCGATGCATTTAAAATTCGCGCAGTATCCTTATGGAATCAGTTACCACTTTGTATTAAGTCAGCTAAGACCATCGCCACATTTAAAAAGCTTTTAAAAAAACACTACTTATCCTTAACTGAAGAAGTCAATGTGTAGTATATGTATGTATATCTTGTATTCGTATGTATGTATGTTTATATATAAATTAAGAATTTCTGAATGTCTGTAACAAATAGTTGTTTTTGTTTTTTTTTATTTCTTTTTTGTTTTGTAAGTAAACCCCATTTGTTGTAATTTACTTTATCATGTTATTTTGGTTGCCTGGATTGTGTTTTCTTTTTTTATTGTACTTTATTTTCTATTTTGTGTTTGTACAATGAAGAGTAAATAAATAAATATGTATATTTCAATTATTATTTATTTAATTTATTGTCTGTATTAATAAGTAGGTAGGTACTTATAATATTAACGAATCAAAAAATATATTTTATTTAAATTAATGCATCCAAAAATGTTGAATACACCTGCCATGTCACGTTGACAATGACCTTTGTTCGTTTACAAAAAAAACTCTTTAATCGTGAAACGGAGTATAGTATTCATGAAGCGTTTTTCAATCTTGCCTACGTGTAGGTAATTTTTTTTATGTAATGTTTTTAAAATTGTCACTATAATATGGATGAATAATAAAAGGTCTTTGATTTCTTAAGCCATACAAATACTAGGTACTATTCTTTTTGGGAGAGACCTTTATAAATTCAATTCAATTTTTTGGTTATATTATCAACCAGCCCAAAGAGGCCTTTCAGAGGACAACAGAGGACAACTTTTTGGTTTCTCTTTTTCATTTATATTTTCATCTGGCAGTTTATTAAGGCCTCACTTCTTTACTCACGCAATATATTATATTATAACACATTTTTTTATCTTATCACAAATCTTATCACTGTTGTTGACGATTTATAATCTAATGGTGGCTTCTCACTGCGCGTGTTAGCGCGCGCCGCGCCGCGCCGCCCCCCGCGCTGTATGAAAAGCGTAGTAGCATGCGCAGGGAGAAGCCACCTTAGACCGCGCCGCGCCGCGGCGCGCCGCGCCCCGCGCAGTGTGAAGACCTAGGCGCGTCGCGGCGCGCCCTATCCGCTAAAAGTCGGTAGCTTCAAACGCGCCGCGCCGCGCCTCCCCTAGCTCTTCACACTGAGCGGGGCGCGGCGCGGCGCAGGCTAAGGTGGCTTCTCCCTGCGCGTGCTACTACGCTTTTCATACTGCGCGGGGCGCGGCGCGGCGCGGCGCGGGCTAACACGCGCAGTGAGAAGCCACCATAAGAAATACAAGTATCATAAATAATCTCTAATCAAAATATCTATACGTTATACTTATACAACGTGTATCAAAATGGAGAGATAAAACTTAAGAGTAATACCATACGTAGAATATACAGTAAAATAATTAGCATGATCATTGCTGGTATAGACTGTCACACAAATTTATTTAATTATATTACGACAAAATATTTACGACTGAACGTAAGGATAACAAATTTATGTTACAGTTACTTATAAACTACATCACTAAACATACAATTCCCTCAAGTATTATCTCTTCATTATGTTACACGTTGTATAATTATAACACATGGCCCTCGGGTCCTACTATTCCTTGCTGTATTTCCAATAATGACTGATTTTATTGTAATGGGTGGACCGTTACAATACATGCCAACTTATACCTATGTTGGAAGAGGTTTTTTCAGATTCTAACATAATAAAATCGTCTTCAAAATTATATGGGGCTCAAAATCTCAGCATATATGCGTCAAACTAAAACTAAAACACCTATTTAGGTACAATCATATAAGTAATCAATAAAGGTATACCTATGTACAATCATATAAGTAATCGACATTATTTTTTTGGGTTTCAAAAATCAAAGCCACGATGGAGGACAAAGACTGTAAGAAGAGATTACTTCCCAAATTTACACCAGATTTATTGATATTCTAAACACACAATGCTGAACATTCAACTTTATGTATTGGCAAAAAGGGCATGAGCAAATGATATCTGCAAATCTAAGTCTTCTGTAATATCTAATTCAACAACTAGTTAAAGCCGAAGTATATTATGTAGACATCATTAAGTGCTCTGTAAAGATCCTATGATGAATAAAACTTTTTTGAATTTTAAGACATTTTAAATTAATTCGTAAGTGGACAGTTACAACAGATTAAATTTAATTTAACATTGTTTTTTTTATATGACGACCACTTTGGCGATGGGGTAAACCAGTCCTATCTGCCTCAGACGCCAGTGGTTGCGGGTTCGATTACCGCAGGGAACAAGAAAATAAAATCCGGGTCTGAGTGTTTATCTATTATAATGCATTTTCTATTCTAGGGTTTCCCTTAGTTCGCTACATAGTATCTCTTAACACAAGCTTTGCTTACTTTGAGACCATGTAGTTGGTGTGATTGCCTGTGATTCTTTATAACTCAATATTACTTTATTGTGAACAGCCTACAAACCAAGGTGACAAAACCTTGCTTAGGCGTGAATGAACTACGTCCATATTAGTGCCTTGTTAACTAAATATTATTTATACATAGACATTTATGGCGTACTAAATAATTTACAACATATTTAGCTTTACGTCCAAATGTAATTAGCACCTCAATTTTATATTTGTACGAATAGAAGTAAAATATTTTACTTGCTTTGCTTACTAGGTACAGACGCTAGGTTATTCTAATATTTATATTGTCAATGACACTATTCAAAATCCAGCTCGTACACAGTTGATTTTCAACAACTTGCAGTTAAAAATCATAGGTAAGGTAGAAACTGGTTCTAGTAAATTGGAAATTATAAAATGAACTTTTATAACTTTACATAGATAATTGTTTTTTTAATAAAAAATATAATTTATAAATATATTTTTTAATAAATCGAAATATAAATCCCTAGGCACACGCCTTCAAAACCTTGACACAACATATGTATATTTTTATTTTGTCTCTTATGCAGGGTTGATTTGTAGTCACCGGCCATATTTTTTTTACACAATAAGTATCATGTAAGTATCTTTGACCTGGTATCTTATGAACTGTTATGGCAAAAACTAAACGAGGACACTGAAGTCGCTGACGAAGTAGTGTCATTACTGAATTATTGGTATAGAAACCAGACCAATTATGTAAAGTGGGCAGGTTCCTTATCGGTTGCGTATGGGTTGGAGTGTGGGGTGAGGCAGGGGGGTTTAACCTCTCCGAGACTTTTTAACCTATACATAAACCGCTTGATTGGGGAGCTCACCAGAGCCAATGTCGGCTGTCACATCGATGGTAAATGCTTAAACAATATCAGCTACGCTGACGACATGGTTCTGCTGAGCCCCTCAATTGCAGGTATGAGGAAACTTCTTCACATTTGTGAAACATACGCGGAGGCTCACGGACTTAGATACAATGTAAAAAAAAGTCAATTTTTAGTTTTTAAAGCTGGTAATAAAACTTATCCCGACCTGCCATCTGTCACTCTTGCAGGATTGCCTCTTAATAGAGTAACTAATTTTAAGTATCTAGGTCACTGGGTCTCCGAGGACCTGAAAGACAGCCTGGACATGGAAAGGGAACGTAGGGCACTATCAGTACGGTGCAACATGCTGGCCCGCAGATTTGCACGGTGTACGAGAGAAGTAAAACTCATGCTTTTTAAAGCATATTGTCAATCACTCTACACGTGCAGTCTGTGGGTCAACTATACGCAGAGGGAATATAATGCCCTAAGAGTACAATACAACAATGGCTTTAGGACGCTGATGGGTTTGCCGCGACGCAGTAGTGCATCTGGCATGTTTGCTGAAGCGCGCACTGATGGGTTTAACGCGATTATAAGAAAGCGCTGTGCCTCAATGCTCGACCGCGTGCGTGGCAGCTCTAACAGCATAATTAGTGCCATAGGAGACAGGTGGGACAGCGAGATACTGGCACACTGGCAGCGCGTGCACTGCAGTGTGACAGCCTCGCGCTGATCTAACTCTCGTGCTGTTGTATTGTTTGTTTTTAATTTATTTCCATTTTTTCTTTTTTATGTGTCACTAACCTAGCTATTAAGAATTTCTTTTGTCTACTAACACAATATGGATGTCTGTCCGAAATAAAACATATTATTATTATTATTATTATTATTATAGAAACGATTTTTGCAAAAAAAAAAGTTTTTTTTTTTACAAGGAAATTAATATATCCGCTTATATATTAATCAAAGCATGGTAACTCTAAATTACCATAAAATAAAGTCGACCACGCGCTACTACAAAACATTTCGTAGTACTACGTCGTAGTATTATTAATGAAATGCCGCTTGTAGTAGCTATGTTCATCAAGAGCGACTATTTTAAAAAAAGTTTGTGGTTCCATATTTCTACTTTTTTGTACTGAGCGACGCTAAAATAAATATGCAGGTACGTTTATGTTGTATCAAAGAAAGTAACATTTAAATTTGGCTGATGACCAAAAACAACCCTGTATTTGTATTAGTTTTGGCTTTTAGAGTATTTATATCTTCATTAAAATAGATTATTTAAAGTAAGGTTTAAAAACTTCTGCTCATCTGCTTAGTTACCACCACAGTCGTACCGATTTTGACTGGCAGGTTTCTATCAACAGAGATGATTAGGGATGCAACGATATGGCTATTACGATACCGATACGAATGACAAGTGTATCGTAATAGCGAATACGATAATGAATGCGATAACGAATGCATTACGATTATTTAATTTACATCCAATAAAACAAGTCAATTGAGTAAAATCAACTTTACTTAAGTTTTGATAATATAAAATTTTTAAATTATCTGGTTTGAGTCTGTTTCTTATATCCGTATGGATTAAACCGGCTGTGGAAAACAATCTTTTTGAATCCACTGTTGCTGGTTTGATGGACAAATACTTATGGGACAATTTTTCAAATTAGGAAATACAGTATTTTTTCTCCAATAACTTGAATAGTTTGTATCCATCTCTGCATTGGATGCATTTGAAGCATTAATTTCAGCCATATAGCTTTGATATGAAACAACAAATAAATAAATAATAAAATAAATAAATATCAATATTATGTAGGCACATAATTTCATTTCATTTAAATATTATCTGTTAACTAAGCAGTACTTAGTAAGTATTGTATTAGAGTCTACTTATTTATTAATAAGTTATAGGTAATACTAGTATCTAAAATTTATTTATTTATTTTTCTGTTATGTATGTACCAGCTTTTATCTTTTTTATTAGGTAGGTAGTGTAGTATCTAGTTTTAAGAATCGTTATAAATCGTAATACTTTTTACGATACCGATGATCGTTGGAAATAACTATAACCTGCGGTTTACGATTATCGGCATCGGTATCGTTGCATCCCTAGAGATGATTACTTAGCATGAGATAACCCACGTGTTTTTTAGACATCAAAGTAAACACAAATATAAGTCTACCTGTGTCTGTTAGGGACAACGCTGCGTCACGCGCGTGTTCTCATACAAAACTGCCACGGAGCATGGCCACGCGCGTAGGACACGGACGCACGTGTCGTACATGACTAGCTCCCGCGTGTACTACACGTTTAATCAAATAGTAAGAGATTAAGTATTCCATTGACACGACTGTACAAGCACACTAATGAAATACGCCTGTATCCCTTATGGGGTAGGCAGAACGCCAGAAGTTACAAGACCATCTGATGTCACGTTTGACAAATTTGGAGGTATTATAAAGATGAAGAGAGACTATGTAGTGACAGGGGGTCAGCCTATCACCTACAAAAACGCCTTTAAAACCTCTGTCCCTTAACTGACTTTTACAGTATGCCTGGGAAGAGAAGCAGCTGGCACATTCTACGTTTTTATTTCGCTCTCAGTCCAGCTTGGAAGCAGTCCATTTAATTTAATTTTATTCGGGAAACAAATAATATTTTAAAACAATAATATAAAATAATATAACTAGTAGGTAATACAAATCTATAAAGTTTCCACAGTTAGGTATTACATTAATTATTACAAAATTGCGTCACGCGTGCAATTAGTCGTTGGCCCTTATCGGCTTTCAACCCATTCAACCGTTTTGCCCCAATATACAATAAGGCGAAGATGTCTTAGATTAATAAAACAATGTACACATTAGATTAGTAACGTAATAATATCTACGCGCCATAATGATATAACCGCTTGGATATCAAACGATCAAACTGTTTATGAAATAACCCCAAAATTATTCTATCGTTGACACCACAGACATATACCTAGATAGACGACGCAAGTGTCACATTTTGTATTGAACCAAGCGTTCCGACTTTTTAACACACTTAATGACGTCACAGCTGATATTTTATGATATAAAATACAAACCAATTCAAAGACACTGATGTCGCCGATGAAATAAATTATTAAGAATGATATCTATATTGTGATATTGATTTTATAACAATTTAGCGGCGATCAACCTTGACGCTTGGTCGGGGTTCGGACACTCGAAGTACATGCACTTGCGTTATCTATGTAGATGTATGTCTGTGGTTGACACAGACGAATAGCGTCACAATGGAATATCTTTGCTTACACAGCCTTCGTACGGTGAGTTTTTAAATACCACAAACATAAGCTCGTTTTTAAAATTTACTTTGGTAAAAGATCAGCGTAGTGCACATAGAGAAATAACTTTCTCTTTATACATAACATTTTTAAATTAAGTTTTTAACAACTCATTTCACGGGTGCTGGGTAATTGTGGTATACCGGTAATTACTAAAAGCATCCGGTGTACGGGGGAAATTCAGTCGTATAGCAATACAACCCTAGTACAAAGTTTTTCCTGGTTTTATAATAAAATATTTGAAGTGTAAGCAATTCAATGTTTAAACAGACACTCGATATCGTAATACTTATGTTTATTTAGGTTTCAGTCAATTTCTTTGTTTAATATGTAAGTGTATGTCTTGATTTTATACGTCCTTTATCTAGTATCGATACCAAAAGTCCTTTTACATGCTTCATTTGGGCTAAAGTGCTGTAGGTTAGACACATTTATATTCATACACCAGAGACTAGCAACTATCGAGAGTCACTTCCTCAGACATTGAATGACCCTATTTTTTTTCAGAACACAAAATGTACAGATAAGGTGTGTCAGAGCAGTATAATGGATATCCCTGGAAGAGGGTCCAGTCCGCGGAAACCAGACGATGTGTATCGGGATGCCGAATCATTCCTTGCACAGTACTTTGCTTCTATACGAAGGTAATACTTACGCTTTCATGGTCTTCATTATATAAGATCAACGGTTGCTTGATTGGGAGCAAAGGAAAAACATAGAATATGCTAGCTGCTTCTCTTACCGGCCATACTGTAAAAGTCAGTCAAGGGACAAAGGTTTCATTCGAGGTTTTTGTAGGCGATAGACTGACTATTGTCACTGCAATAGTATCTCCCCACCATAATAATGCGTCCAAATTTGTCAAACGTAACATCAGATGGTTTTATAACCTCTGTATTCTGCCTACCCCATAAGGTCTATAGGCGTGAAGTTATGTATGTATGTTGTTTTGTAAGAACTGTTGTTCCCACTACCAAGTAAAAGGATGGCATGCCGCGGCCCGATGGTTGTGGTCTGGTAGCTCTTTTAGTTTCAGACATACCCATATTGACCGATCTTCATGATCCACCCTGTATCTATATATATCTATATCGCTATAGAAATTGTGATACCTCCGTCTAGGGTCAAACATCGTATCGTCATCGTCGTAATTAGTTGTTGCAATTTAGCGGCGCTAGAGGTCGCTTTTTGAAATACAGCTTTACCAATTAGGCAAGTCGCCCACTACGCCAGACCGGTCTGTGACTTTTTCAAACAATATACAGCATTTTAATAAGCTCTTCTAAAATTTCTGAGTATGATATTTTTACACTGCACTGCTGCTGTTATCACGTTTTATCACTGCAGGGTGCCGACAATTTGTATCTTTAAGTTCTTAAAAAGTCTTTAAAATAAATCATCAAGAAGGGTAATGTCGTTCGAAGATAATTGAAGAATTTATTGATTAAATTTTCAGTCGGTATACGATATATATTAATGTTTCAAACATTCCGTGTAAAAATAATTTTTGTTCAATAAGATTGTTCGTTTTGTCTTGTTTTTTTTTTCTATTGACCGCGTAGGTCTTGACTAGGCAGAGAAAAGCTCTACTGCCCTTGAAAGGAGTATGCTCAAAAGTAACTTACCCAAGTATACCACGCTTGATTTACAGGGTCCCTTTAGGGTCCTAAAAGCCAGCAATGAAATAACTGAAAAAATATGCTAAATTAAATCATCAACCGACCACGACTCGAACCTGTGACCTCTCGTTTGCCGGACGAGTGCTCTTCCACTGAGCTACAGGGGTCTGGCGACAAGCCACCAAATTACTTAGCATACTTTTTGTTTTTACGTTATATTGCTAATATAGCTATACAAGAGTGATATAAAACGGATACGGATATAAGTATATTCCAAGGGAGTAATGCCATATTTACAGTCTTTGAACAAGGTTGAACTTTCGGATAATTCATAAAACATCTATGGTTGTGGCATAAGCTTTGCTTGCATTTCATTGCACTACGTAGGCAGTAATTTTCATTATTTAATTTTTTTTAATTTTAGGTATATTTATAATCATTGCACAGTTCACAAAATTTTCTTTCTTTAGTAAATTTAAAAGACGTGCTAGCGAAAAATGCAAATATTTTTTATACATACATACTTCACGCCTGTATCCCTTATGGGGTAGGCAGAGCACCAGAGGCTATGAAACCATCTGAAGTCACGATTGACAAATTAAGAGGTATTATAATGACGGAGAATGACTATTGCAGTGACAGGGGGTCAGCCTATCGCCCACAAAAACGCCTTTAAAACCTCTGTCCCTTAACTGACTTTTACAGTATGCCCGGGAAGAGAAGCAGCTGGCACATTCTAAGTTTTTATTTCGCTCCCAGTCCAGCATGGAATAATTTTTATAGGTACTCCTTTTAAATAAGTGTAGTGAATAAAGTGCATGTAGCGAATTAAACTTTTCAGCAAAAACTTTTTCTTGCTCAATCAAACAATTGAAGAAGCTAAACTTCACAGTCAAAATGTACTTAAAAACTACTTGTAAATTCCAGGGAACATTCAGAAGCACACATATCTCGTCTTCGCGAAGTGCAGAAGGAATTGCATGAGAGAGGCACTTATCAGCTGAAAACTTCAGAGTTGGTTTTTGGCGCGAAGTTAGCCTGGCGTAACGCTACTCGCTGCATTGGTAGAATCCAGTGGAAAAAGTTACAGGTATGCTATATAAAATACTCTAAAAGAAAACGCATCGTATCTTTTCCTTACGGGTCGGCAAGGAGAGCAATGAACCCGGCTGGGTTTGTATTTTCTGACCAATATATAAAATATCGAATGAATAGGTTTATCTCGGATGACCGGCTGGTGTAGCGGTAACATACATTGCCTTCTATGCCAGAGGTCCTGGGTTCGAATCCCGGCGGCGACGGATATTTGTGTGATGAACACAGATATGAGTCAAGTCATGGATGTTTATATGTTTATTTAAGTTTATTTTGTAATGAAAAATATGTATTTATTAAACATGTATGTGTATATATTTATTAAGTATATCAGTTACCTAGTATCCATAACACAAGTTCTTTAAGAAACTTAATTTGGGCTAGATAATGTTGTGTGAGTGTCAGAAATATTTATTTATTTATTATCTCGAGGATAACATCGTCGCTTTTTATCAGAAGGCATCATAAACAAAGTCACATTTTTATCATGATGACTTTGCTTCTATATAGGGTCTTCACATAATAGTCAATAATATTTTAATAGCAGATTAAGAATGATGAGTGGGTCTTAATTTCGAAAAAAAATGATCAAAATTTAAGTGTAATCTGTAGCTTATGACTACACAGCAAGTAATAAAAACGTTGCCATCTTTTCCAACGTTTTGAATGTAGTCATAAAATGAAGACGAAACTTAAATTTTACTCACTGAGAAGAATTTTAAAATTTTAATTTATAGATGATAGATAGATAAAAAAATTATTTGCCAAAAAACAGTAACACACACAATTTGAAAATAACAAAAGTAAAATGAAATATATATTCAAAAAAAAATATTTTTTTTCGAAATTCCCGCCCACTCCTCATTCTTAATCTGCTATTAAAACATAATTGACTATTATATGGCGACCCTGTACAGTGTAAAGGTGCTTGCATAGAAATACGTCCTTATCCATAACAAATCTGCAGTTTTTACAACCATATATCATGTTCAAGTGATCAAACATTGAGGCATAATATAGCTGTTTATTTTTTGTTGACTGGATAAGAAAAATATCACAATGTGATTATTATTTACTTTTAATATTGATCTGTTTTTGAATCCTCTGAACATACGATTACAGACGAAAACGAAAACAAATGAGTGTAGTAAAAATATGCTGTATGCAGTAAAAGTCATTCTATTTTATTACATACATACATAACTTCACGGCTGTATCCCTTATGGGGTAGGCAGAACACCAGACGGATATATATCCATCCGAAGTCACGTTTGAAAAATTAAGAGGTATTATAATGATGGAGAGTGACTAATGCAGTGACTGGGGGTCAGCCTATCACCTGCAAAAACGCCAATAAAACCTCTGTCCCTTAACTGACTTTTACAGTATGCCCGGGAAGAGAAGCAGCTGGCTCATTCTATGTTTTTCCTTCGCTCAGTCCAGCATGGAAGAAATTTATTTCTATTTTATTATAAATCATTATCAAATTCTAATCTAAACTGCTTCTCTATACAGCAACCACAACTCTAAACTTCCAAGATTTATGGTATCCTAGTAAAACTAGAACGATGTTAGTACTTACAGTCTGTACAATACAAGTATACTTACCTTATATCAAGTATGCTACAGAACCACTTCTCATAAGCTAGAGTGCTAAAAATTAACTATAATATTTGAGTGCTTTCTAATAGTTGGTTTAAGTGTTTTCAATGGCGGTAGTAGTAAGAAAATATGAAAATTATTTTTTTAACCTTTGCTAGACCTTTGTAGAAAGATAGTGAAGTAACTATCCTTCTAATTTGTGCTTCATTGATACATTTTCTACAGTCTTGGTTTGGTCGTTAGCAAGGTGAACTCTTAATGGAGTACTGCGATGAAGCGGTGATTACTGACATAAGTTTTCTTTAACAAGACACTTTGTAATATAATTTTGTAATGAAAATATAAGCGAATATATATTTCTCCTCTTGCAAGCTGTCGACCTCCAATATAAAATAAAATAAGTAGGACAGGATATGGGCGTGGATGAACGTGCAACTGTTTGCCACCGCCACCGGCGCCGTGAGGCGCATTTCGCTGGTGCAAAATCAAAATCAAAGTTTTTTGCTGACAATAAAATACAATGCGCGATGCGACCTGCACAGCACGTCGTGGCGGCATGGCGTCGTGTTCGTGCATTCTGCCGGCGGCGGCGGCGCGCCGGTGCCATTCTGTTACACGGCAAGCGTCGCGGTCGAAGCCCTATGGTATCACATAAACACACACAACATCACGCCTATCTCCCTTTGGGTTTTAGTCAGAAACTAGGGACCGACGCCAATTGCTACGATCTAAGCATACCTCCTTCGTTTCACTACGATCAGTTATCTTTTCATAAATGATCGCTTATTACGGGTACTCTTTTAAATAGTACCTACTTACATATCTTCTTATTAGTCTTTTAACTGGTAACATCGATCTGTGATGAGAATGAGAACCACCATGCTGTAACATCTGCACCGACAGGTTTTTAGGTTATAAAGTAAAGTGTAATAAATAAGAGGATTACAGTTATTTCACTCACAGGTCGTTACTAATTAAATAAACTACAGAAATACAGTGAATGAGTATAAATAAAGTATATAAATACCGATGAAATTGCGGTTTATCCGTCACAATGATGTGCATTCTATAAATATTTTAACAATCAGTTTGTCGATTACTGAACCATAGAATTGAATTAATTGAAAGTTGGAATATTTACAAAGCTCATTGAACAAACAAGTTTATTTATAATTGTTTTTATTGAACGGAATTTGAATCTAAAAACATTATATTATATTATAACATCAGCTTGTTTATTTTCCTGAATAAACTGAATTTATTAAAAGAGAAAAATAAATCTATATGTTAAATATAAAAGCCTAAATCGTTGTTATGCTAGCTGACATTGTAGAGACACTTAACGCACTTTTGTGAATATAATATATTAGAATACAGCACATAAGAGCCAGTTCACACAAGGTCTCCGTTTTACTGGTCCTGGTTTTTCATCGACAGAGACACTTAATGCACTTTTGTGAATAGAATAGAAGTACATTTATTGAAGAAGAAGTCGTCGTGGCGCCATGGTTACTATGTGTATCATACGATATCACAGGTTAAGCAACGTTCGGCGCGGTCGGTACTTGGATGGGTGACCGCCGACCATTCATTTCTCACGGCGACTTCCGTGCTTCGGAGGGCACGTTAAGCAGTCGGTCCCGGGTGCTGTATAATTGTATACAGTAGTCGTTAGGGTTTGTCAGAAGACATCTAGGCGCCCTGAAAATTCTGGCATCCACCAACCAGCACTGGGCCAGCTTGGAGGATTATGGCCTATACCTCCTCTTCACCCAGGGGAGAGACTCTTGCCCTGCAGTGGGCTCATTACAAAGAGTTGTGATGATGATGATGATGATGACATTTATTGACGGACACAACACATAATAGCCCGTTCAAACAAGGTCTCAACTAAAATGACAACTTCAATCCAGATTTGTTTTTGTATGAAGAAAATTTCGATATTAGATTGAGTTTCGATATTGAAATTGAAACACACCGTAAGTAGATAGGGCTAAATCATAATCTTGCGTGATTTAATCGACGTATGGAGACATCTAACGGAATAAAGTAAACTAAAATTTTAGAACTATGTATCGATCTGACTTTTAGCCGTCGATTTCTTTGGGATGGGAAAGTGCGTCGGTCTGTTACGCTTCCACGCCTTATAGTACTGATCCGATTTAAATAAAATTTGGTATATACATAGGGTGACTGGTGGGTCACTTTTGAAACTAGTTTGAATTCATACATGAAGCGAAAAAATATAATGAAAATAAATATTAATTATTTACTAAGTAAAAACCTAAAGTTAAAGAAGTGATTACGCAAGGCATGGTCACGCTAGCGTTGGCAGCGATCCGCGTGCCAGGTCACGTGCCATGATTAACTCGGGCGTAAGAAAAGTAAATAGTAACATAGTAGTATTTATTTATGGGGAATTGTAGTGAAAAATTAAGTTCCTACTTTTGTTACATAACTATGACCAGAATCGAGTACAAAGTGCTCTCCTTCAGTACCTATCTAAAATTTGTCACCAGTCACCCTGTATAACCTCACCTGGATGGACACAGGCTAACTTTTATAAAGAAAAAGGGGTTGAGGAATAAAAATAGGGTCGAACTTTATTTTGAAAATCTTCAGAACTGATTTCTATGATATTTGGTACAGATATAGACTTAACCTTGAAAAAAGAGGTTGAGGGGGTTGACATATGGGATGAATTTTTTTGATCCTCGGAACCGATTATTCTAATTGAATGTTGCCGTAGGACAGCTTTTTGTTATTTTGAGTAAACTAACTCCTCATTCGGTAAGTCACGCTTAGGCGCAGCGCAGACAACAGACTATCCGTGACGCACTTTATAGTCTGTGAAAATAAAACCTATGCAATTATATGCAGTAACGCACACGACGCGCAAAAAGTCCGGCGCACAATAATTTGACAAAAAATTGTATAAAAGTTTTACAAACTAAATAATTATGTACTTTCGGGTGCAAATTGACATCAAGTTACAAAATTTGAGAATAAAAAGAAAAATAGTTAACCGCCGGTTTTTACTAATAACTAAAATCTTTTTGTGCGATCGAGTCTGCGGCGGCGCCGGACCGCTGCACCTTAGTCACAAAGATTCCGCGCGTGAAACCGCAGGCAAAAGCTAGTAAATAATATTTTCAAAATACATTGTAATGCGAGGGTCAAGATATCTCTCAAAAGAGAATAGTTCATTTAATGCTTTTCTATTTCCAAGCTAATGAATACCACGAATATCAAAACAAAAACAAGAATACAAAACAATAACTTTGCAATATAATTAATTTAATAAATAAAAGCGCTTTTGTGAAAGCTCTAACAATTGAAATATTAATTGGTGCTATTTAAATGTAAAACTTAAAGGTAAATAAGTTATTCTGAAAAATGTCAAACCTGATTGTTTTTGATTTTATCCAGCATCAATCGATTATTATTTTTAGTGGAAATAATTAATTTACATCTAAGATCATGATTTTTTAAACGTTTAAGAAGACTCGATGTTGCTTGACATAATATGTGCGTTGCTTGCACTGCAGTGTTTAAAATCTCAGATCAAAGATAAAATGAATAGAAAAAATAAAAAAGGCTCTAGGTGCCAAAAACAAAAGGTGGAGGAATTCGTATTTTAAAGAATAAACCATTATCATGAGATTTTTTAAATTGACGAATTTATCATTAAAATTGTTATCACATAATGATTTTGTATAATAAAAATTAACACAGTTAACTTATATTTCCTGATCAGATCAGTTCAAAGAAAGCTTAAATTTCAATTCTAATCTATCTAATATATAAAATTCTCGTATCACAGTTTTCATTGCCACACTCCTCCGAAACGGCTTGACCGATTTTGATGAAATTTTTTGTGCTTATCCAGTATCTATGAGAATCGGCCAACATCTATTTTTTTTTTTTGGTTTTATGGCAAAACAACGTTTGCCGGGTCAGCTAGCTATCCTATAAAAGGCTCTATGTGCCTTGTTCTAAATAACAAATAAGGGTTCAATGTCCATGTCGTTTTTAGTATAGGCACTTTGGGTATTTAGACTAGTACTGTGCTCTGACACATAAAAGCAATAAACATAATAATAAAAAAGTACCTAAATTTTTTCAAACTTTTAAGAAAAAATGTTACTAAAAGTAGGTAAGTAGTTAAAAATTAAAGTACCTACCTAACATTTTTTTGAAATGAAGTAGGTAAAAACTTAATAAAAAGTAAATTAACATATTTTTAAATTTGAAGAAAAATTCTGATATTGTTTGCCATTATGTTTTTTTAATAGATTGAACACTTTTTTCGCCACTTTTACACCTTTTTCTTCCCGTCCCGGTGACAAGAACAGATGTAAGGTCCGCTTTTTTCATAAATTGCGTTATGTTAATGCGTTAATGTTACACCCTTTTAAAGAATTGCAACCCCCGCGTCTTACACCTCCGCGCTCCTTTAAAGTGCAAATACCAAGCAAGTTACAACGCTAGGCGCTTAGGCGCTATTTAAGGTGATTGGCGAGGGAACATACATACTACCCGATTCATTAAAAAAAAAACGAAAAATGAATTTTCAGCACAGAGACTTTTTTGTTTCTTGTATTCAAATAATGAAATTAACTGTAAATGTGGTCTCACATTAATACCGGTGAATTAAATAAGTAGTTCCTTAAAAATTAATAGAGAATCAAACTGAAAAACTGCGAAAACTGTGGCACCGTCGTAAAAAAACATAGAATATATTTTACATTTATAAAAATATAAAGTAATTTAGGTTATGTTTTTTAAGTTTTTGTATTTAATTATGCTCCATAGTAAAATAAATAAAATCCCCAGACAATCACACCAACTACATAGCCCCAAAGTAAGCATAGCTTGTGTTATGGGATACCATGTAGCGAACTAGTGGGAACCTAGAATATAAATACATAAATAGATAAACACCCGGACACGGAACATTTTTTTTTTCTTGTTCCATGCGGGAATCGAACCCGCAACCACGGGCGTCTGAGGCAGACAGGTTTACCCCATCGCCAAAGTGTTCGTCATAGTTATTCTTAAAAAACTGAAAAATGTGCTAAATAAATATCACCCGACCAGGACTCTCGTTTCTCGGACGAGTGCTCTTCCACTGAGCTACCGGGCCCTGGCGGCGCTCCGCCATTAAAATGATGCCATCTTAAATTACAAAATTACTTAATAAAATTACGATATATTGCTGACGTAGATCCATCTAATGGTATATAACTTTGCTGCTAAAACCACCCGAGACCAATTTCTCTAAACAAAATTGTAAATATCCGTTAAAGAGAAGCATTGCAATGATTAATTATATTTTTTTTAAGTTTTTGCATTTAATAATGCTTAAATGGGTCGTAGAAAAGTATATTTTCCTATTCGATGTTTTGAAGTTTTCATCAAGTTTGGTCTTTGCAGTTCATAAAGTAACGTATTTTTTTAAATTTTAGCAGTCATTTTAGACTAACTTATGACTATTTTTGTCAATATGGGTAATGACTATATTTTTTTATTTTTATAGATTTTCGACTGCCGCGAGGTTACTACAGCGAGCGGCATGTTTGAAGCTTTATGTAATCATATAAAATATGCAACAAATAAAGGAAACATAAGGTGAAATATACTCATGCTAGTTATCTAATAATATAATACCCTCAATCATCTCACAATAGCAATATAATTCATTAAATAACTTTATGGGCTAACATAAAGACGTTTTCTTGTTTGATGTAACTCTAAGTTTACCATTCTTACGAAATTAAAATTAGACATAACACTTTTTTCACATTTATTTCCTACTTCAATATTTTCAATCTCTGCCTTTATAAAACTCAGTAAATAAATACTGGCGTTTACGAAGCAATATAAACTATTTTTACAATTTCTAGAACTCAAAACCTTTAAATAATTCTTCGTTCCTTAATTCCTTCTTAGTCCTTTTTTTTCAAATTTTTCTCACTGGCAACACTTTTCCAGATCTGCAATAACAATATTCCCGCAACGTACTGACGGTAAGCATGACTACAGGATCTGGAATCCCCAGCTGATAAGCTATGGAGGGTACGTTCAGCCGGACGGATCTATTGTTGGCGATCCAGCTCGCGTTGAGTTCACTGAGGTATGTGTTACTATGTGTGTTGGTGTAGCTAGATTTATGTTTATTGGAGAAAAGACGTTTTGAACTGAATTTTTTAGCGCTTAGGTATATAATGCGTCTAAGTTTTGATTAATTTTTTTATTCAAACTAATAATACATTCATCATCATCATTATCATGATTGAGCACCCATCAGCATAGTTGCCAAAAACATTGGGATCAATTTTAAGTAACACTGCTTATTTTAATTAAAATAATTAATTATTTAAATAAATAAATAAATATTTCTGACACTCACACAACACAAAGTTTCATAAAGAACTTGTGTTATGGATACTATATAACTAATATACTTATAAACATACATTTTGAATAAATACATATTTTTTATTAGAATAAACTTAAATAAACATATAAACATCCATGACTTGACGACTAATAGCTGTGTTCATCACTCAAATATTCGCCGACGCCGGGATTCGAACCCAGGACCTCTGGCATAGAAGGCAATGTATGTTACCGCTACACCAGCCGGTCGTATTTCTACTTTTTCAATAGGTATACTGCAACTAACAATTTATAAACAAATACTCACTTAGTTATCGACTCGAGTGCCTTTAACTCGAACTTTCAGTTTGTTAACGAACGTCTTTTATTGGGACTTTCTACTTAGTATATATCAACTAGATATCCAATTAATTTAATAGGTACAGAAACTTTGGAGATTAAAATGTGAACATGTACGGATGGTGTATTGAACTTTTTCGCGCAATTACTACTCGTACTACATGTATTTGGAAACAAAAATAAACAGGAGTAAAAGTAAGCTATACCTACTTATTGTGACGCCTAGGATACTTTTTATCCCAGTTATTTCTCTTGGATAGTTTCGGGATCTCACTATAGGTTAGTTATTTTAAAGAGAAACAGACTAAAATCTAGTGTTATAGTTGCGAGTAGTGATAAATGGGCAGCTCTGAAATCTATTTTTTTTTGGCAAAACTATAGTCGTTGTTACAGCGGCAGGATATTAAACAAAGTCGGCCAATGTTTGGACATGACTGGTCAATATAGAAGTACAAAAACCGAATATTTACCTACATCGCGTAAACCGAATAGCTTTCATGCAAACATGGCTTGTAGTTCTCTGCTAACAAATTCTGTTGCTTAATGTACCAACTGTGAAATTACACAATACATTGACCATTTGCATGTGTCGTAATTAGATATTGCTTGTTTACAAATATTATTTCAGTACTAAACGTTACTAACAGGTAATATTAGTTATTTATTAGTCAACTAGCGCGGGATTTCGGGATAAAAAGTAGCCTATACGGATTCGGAAGAATCTCTTTAAGTAATGGTAGAAGAAATTTTGAAATCGGTCCAGTAGTTTTTGAGCCTATTCAATACAAACATACAAAAATACAAAGGTTTCCTCTTTATAATATTAGTATAGATATAGATATGTCAAGGGATACACTAGTCTGGAATAACAACTGACGATGTCTATTTAAAACATAGTGCGCTATTAAAAGAACAGTAGATACCTAATAGTTTGTACCTTTGTAGACAAACCTGTATTTAAAGAACACTGGTTCTTGATATCTGCGTATGTAAATAAACAAGAAGGGAACGGTTGTATCAATAGCAATAAAATACATAAATAGAACATAAAACATGAATGTAAACACATAAAAGTTTGCTTATTGTAAAAGCAAACTCCTGGCTAAAACGGCTACCCTTTTCAGTAAGATTATCACAAATACCGCTTGTGCCATTTTATATTCAGTGTTATTTATGTAAGAGTTGAAAATCCAATGTTACATGACGAGTTTTTTTCTCGAGAGATCATCACTTTTCATCAGGTGAAATTAAGTTCCAACGAGGTTTCAATAAGAATAATAAATTTAGTTAAATTGATTGAGAGAGATCGAGTTGAAATATTATGATGAATATTTCTTGAAATTCAGTTACAGTATTCTATTTAAGATAGGTCGTTTTTTTACTCAAATTCTGTTTTTTTTTACTATTTGACTAATTCATTCTACTTACAGGTGTGTATCAAATTGGGATGGAAACCACGAGGAACGCCCTGGGATATTCTCCCTTTAGTACTGTCAGCAGATGGAAGAGATCCTGAATATTTCGAGATACCAAAAGAAATCATAATGGAAGTGCACATGGAACATCCAGAGTAAGATTTCAAAAGGTTTTTTAGAGCTACCAAGTGTTGTATTTTGGCAATTAGCCTTAATTAGCTTTTATATGTATTATTATAATAATAACTAGACATAAACTTTTATTCTCAACACTGACAGATCAATGTCAAAGTACGCAGGTCTAGAAGGTCTAAGAGTTCTTATTTTGTATAAAATGCATTATTTTTATCAAAACACTAAAAAAGCTAACTTAATTCTTACTTAGTTCTCAGTTCATATTATAAAAGCGCTTTTCGTTGATTTCACAGGTACGAGTGGTTTAAAGAGTTAGGTCTTCGTTGGTACGCTTTGCCGGCAGTCTCTGGCATGAGCATGGACTGTGGTGGACTGGAGTTCACAGGAACCGCCTTCAATGGGTGGTATATGGGCACTGAGATCGGTTGCAGAAACTTTTGTGATACCAACAGACTTAATCTTACTGAGGTAAGCTCTTTGTATTAGACCTTGATGTGACGGTAATGATGAGGTCAATAATGAAAGCAGAACGATATAGCAAGAAACCAGAGCGATTATTAAATTTACCTAAACACATCATCAATGGAACAGTGATAATTGGCAGCAGACCTGATTTAACGTAGGTACTTAGGCCAAACTTGAAGGAATTGTATTGGCCCCTTGGATTAGTCCCGGAAGAATCCCTCTAAGTAATGGTAAAAGAAATTTTGAAATCGGTCCAGTAATTTTTGAGCCTATTCAATACAAACATACAAAGGTTTCCTCTTTATAATATTAGTATAGATATAGATATGTCAAGGGATACACTAGTCTGGAATAACAACTGACGATGTCTATTTTAAACATAGTGCGCTATTAAAAGAACAGTAGATACCTAATAGTTTGTACCTTTGTAGACAAACCTGTATTTAAAGAACACTGGTTCTTGGTATTGGCCCCTTGGATTAGTCTTCTGTTTCGAAATGCTTTGCCTGGGCCGTTACCCTAGTTTCCAAAAATCACTGTGTAACTTAATGAATGGTCAATTTGCACTATATATTGAATTCGTGTATTCTTGGAATTATTGTACTTAGATACAGTGGTATCTTGTAGGGACACAGAGTAAATCAATAATTTGTCGATGATTTGTTCACTTTTTTTAGGTATTGTCGTTACATGATAACGCGTCAGGTTTAATGACAAGCCACTACCAACACATCAATTGTTTACCACTCTTTTCAAAATATGTAAATATAAACAAAAGATACATGAAAAAATATGGAAAGATTTCAAACTTTTCAGATTGTCCGCCTGTTTCTTAAATATTTAAAAATAAAGTCTACAAAAACAAACGCATCGATGAAAGATCTAATAGGCAATCTTTGATTTCAGGCAGTTGCAATGAAAATGGGCCTTGATACAAACTCATACGTTTCTTTATGGAAAGACAAAGCCTTGGTCGAGATCAACATTGCAGTACTTCACAGTTTCCATAGAGACAATGTGTCAATAGTTGACCATCATTCAGCTTCAGAACAATTTATTAAGCATTTGGAAAATGAAAATAGAAGTCGGTAAGTGTATAATTCATCATTAAGGCGAGGATGCATCATTTTTACAATTTTTTGAACGTTAATATACTCAGTAATGTGTACATGTTAGATAAAGGTAGAAACATGATTAATGAAAATTGGCTCGATAAAAAAAAGTCACAACATAATACTAAACGGATATTGCCACGAAATGACATAACTTCTTCTGACTTCTCTTAACCGATGGGTAAAGCAAAACTTTTAAATATTTATACATAATAAATATTTATACTGTATCCCATATGGGGTAGGCAGAACACCAGTGGTTATAAGACCGTCTGATGTCACGTTTGACAAATGAGGTATTATAATGATGGAGAGAGGCTATTGCAGTGACAGGGGGTCATCCTATCGCCCACAAAAATGCCAATAAAACATCTGTCCCTTAACTGACTTTTACAGTATGCCCGGGAAGAGAGCAGCTGGTACATTCTATGTTTTTCTTTCGCTCCCAGTCCACCATGGAAGCTTAAATATTTATAATTTTTGAAAATAAACTAGTTACACGTAATTTCGCTTGCTTACGTCATTTTCGAAATTCGCTAGGGACATCTGTGCGGAAAGTATGGACTTCCATACCGCACCGCGCTACATGAGGCCCTTAATTGGCCCAAGCTAGGATATGGTTTCCTCCTCGATGAATGAACCGGTGATGAGGTTTTGAGACTATAAACAATAGGCTGGTGTTTTACTGATCTGTGAATTTAAAATAGCATCTACACACCCAAATGAACGAATTCTAACTACCACTGTGATCCACCATCTTTGAGGCATTTTAAAAATAGAAATAAATGTATTTTCTAAAACGAAGATAAAAACAATCGACGTCTGGTTTTCGTTCTAGTCACTGACCTTTTGTGGAATGTGATGATTTGCAATATTTGTCGAAGTTTTTAATGCTATTTTACATTTTACTATAGCATAGTAAGCGATACCTACACCTACCATACGACTGCTAATATAAACATAAAAATGTATGGATTTTTAGTGCAATTAATTAGTATGGGTGGTTAAAATGTGTTTCGGTGTTGTTGAACGAAAAATATAATACATAATACATGCCAGTGCTCTGTCACTTAGTTTACACACATATTTATACAGGTTTGATATCAAATAAAATTCAACTAGAAAATTTATATATATTTTTTTATAATCCCCAACCAATCACACCCACTACATGGCCTCAAAGTAAACAAAGCTTGTGTTATGAGATACCATGTAGCGAACTAGGGAGGAACCTAGAATATAATATACATACATATATACATAAAAAGTTAATAACAAAAGTTAATAATGATTTTATTATTAAAAACCAATGTTCATGGAATATGACATAGTATGTAGAACCTAATTTATGTGTAACAACTTTATGTGCCGTACTATATGGCAATAAACATATTTGATTTGATTTGATAATAAACGCCCAGACCCGGAACATTTTTTTTTCTTGTTCCGTACGGGAATCGAACCCGCAACCAGATGCAGATAGGTTTACCCCATCACCGAAATTATAATTATAAACGATAGCCCGTGGTTTAATTCCTACTTACGATTCATGACAATTTTATTTCATGGTATTTACTTTACTAGTGACCTTCGTTTAGAATACAAAAGTGAATTTATAACATTAAAACAAAGAAATATAATTTTTGTGCCTCTATCGAAAACTTACCTCTGCTATGAATATTTAGCAATTGTCGTTGTCCTCATAAAATAAAACAATAATTACGTTTTATTCCCACCGTTATTATTAATGACTTAAAAGTGTTTTCCCTAAAAAGTATTAAGTGTCTCTTCCATACCGCACCGCGCTACATGAGGTCCTTAATTAGCCCTAGCTAGGAGATGGTTTCCTCCTCGATGAATGAACCGGTGATGAGGTTTTGAGACTATAAACAACAGGCTGGTGTTTTACTGATCTGTGAATTAAAAATAGCATCTACAAACCCAAATGAACGAACTCTAACTACTACTGTGATCCACCATCTTTGAGGCATTTTAAAAATAGAAATAAATGTTTTTTCTAAAACGAAGATAAAAACAATTTTCAGTCTTGTCACTGACCTTTTGTGGAATGTGATGATTTGCAATATTTGTCGTAGTTTTTTCATACTTAAGGTTCATGACAATTTTATTTCACGGTATTTACTCTACTATTGACCTTCCTTTAGAACACAAAAGTGAAATTATAACATAAAAACAAAGAAATATAATGTTGTGCCTCTATCAAAAACTTACCTCTGCTGTGAATATTTAACAATTGTCGTTGTCCTCATAAAATAAAACCATAATTACGTTTTATTCCCACCATTATTATTAATGACTTAAAAGTGTTTTCCCTAAAAAGTATTAAGTGTCTCCCTAAGTAATAAATAACAACCTGTTACGCTTGTCCAATTATCTCGACGTAATTTAGGGTGGTTATATAAGTGGTGCTATTTTGTTACAGAGGTGGTTGTCCTGCAGACTGGATTTGGATAGTTCCACCAATGTCATCTTCACTGACATCTGTTTTTCATCAAGAAATGGCGCTATATTACTTTAAGCCTTCTTATGACTACCAGGTAAAGTACAAAACATGTACCTCTAATATAAGCAAATATTATTTTTTGTAACAGTTTAAATATTTATTCTAATATACCAAGTCAATCCTACAACATATAGTCTGGCTAATGAAAGTAGAGACTGGAAAAACCTGGTGAGTTAAAAAAGTAAAATTAAAAATTTTAAAAACCCCCCGACACAAAAAAAGACCTTAAAAACTAACAAATAATATTTTAAACCTATTCTAATTATTATGTTCCCATATATAATTGACTGTAAGACTTGTACTTTAAAATATTTTTATTTTCCGAGCTTCGTCGCCGCGTCGGGGACCGCTCAAGTATATAAAGTATTAAGCCAACAACAGCTAATTTATTATTACATTTAGGTATGAGCGATCTTAAGTTTCATGCATAGTCTACGCTCTACGTATTGCCGTTCGCGGCGAGCTAGGTGTGCGGTTTGCGGCGCGGGGGTGGGCGTCACCAAGTTTTGATGCAATCTGCAACTGACAACTGTTTTTCTCACTTAGCGGTCCCCCGACGCGGCGACGACGCTCGGAAAATAAAAATATTTTAAAGTACAAGTCTTACAGTCAATTTTATATGGGAACATAATAATTAGAATAGGTTTAAAATATTATTTGTTAGTTTTTAAGGTCTTTTTTTGTGTCGGGGGGTTTTTAAAATTTTTAATTTTACTTTTATTTTGTACTTTTTAAAGTAGGTTTTAATATTAGGAAGATGGAAGTCAGATCCCCTAATCAACAATAAGAGAGCTGATGATCTTCAAACGGCTGATCAGGTCATTGTTACCTTACCATACACTTTCAATTTCATTGAAGTAATACGGTACCAAATTTCGAATCGATAGGATATATCGTAGGTAGTCAGATCCTCTCATCAACTATCAAAGAGCTGATGATCTTCAAACGGCTGATCAGGTCATGGTTCCCTTACCATATACTTTCAATGTAATTGTAGTAATACGGCACCACATTTCGAATCAATACGACATATGGAAGCTATTCAGATCCCCTCATCAACTATTAGAGAGCTGATGATCTTCAATTGACTGATCAGGTCATGGTTACCTTACCATATACTTTTAATATCATTGTTGTAATACGGCACCAAATTTCGAATCGATACGACATATGGAAGTTAGTCAGATCCCCTCATCAACTATTAGAGAGCTGATGACCTTCAAACGGCTGATCAGGTCATGGTTCCCTTACCATATACTTTCAATATAATTGTAGTAATACGGCACCAAATTTCGAATCAATACGACATATGGAAGCTATTCAGATCCCCTCATCAACTATTAGAGAGCTGATGATCTTGAATTGGCTGATCAGGTCATTGTTACCTTACCATATACTTTTAATATCGTTGTTGTAATACGGCACCAAATTTCGAATCGATACGACATATGGAAGTTAGTCGGATCCCCTCATCAACTATTAGAGAGCTGATGACCTTCAAACGGCTGATCAGGTCATGGTTACCTTATCATATACTATCAATATAATTGAAGCAATACGGTACCAAATTTCGCATCGAAAGGACATATGGAAGGTAGTCAGATCCCCTCATCAACTAGAAAAGAGCTGATGATCTTCAAACGGCTGAACAGATTTTCATGAAACATGGCTAAGAACACTCGGGATAAAATTATCTATAACACAAAAAAAAACTAAACGAAAATCGGTTCATCCGTTTGGGCGCTACGATACCACAGACAGATACACAGATACACAGACACGTTAAACTTATAACACCCCTCTCGTTTTGCGTCGGGGGTTAAAAAAAGCATCATGGTAACCCCGATAATAGTACGAAATAAATGAATTAAACAAACTTGGTACTTGATTAACTTTTTCATAAAATTCTCGTAAAAAATAACAATATTGGTACTGTCCTACTTTTTGCTGATAAGTATATCATTAAAATGATAAGTAACTAGTATTAATCAGGTTTACAAAATACAATAATTATTTTTATTCATTATTATCAAAATCTGAATCCAACAATTCTATATGGAATGAATCGTCAGTCACTAGTATAATTTTTTTCATTTTTTTATTATTTCTAAAATACGAAAATTCCAAAATCTCAATTACCAAAACCACCAACAACCGTTCGATTGACAACAGTGACACCAGAAAAACGCCATATAAAAAGTTTTCTAAAACCCCCAGTGTCTACTTTGGTTATCCAGACTCTTATCAATATTTTACGTCCGAAAAACAATATTTTATAACCAAAACTTGAAGAACCTCACAATATTATTTTTATTCCTTGCAAGATACCAAGTCCTCAATTCATATGTCAATAACATCAAAGACATTCAAAAACATATCTTCCGATTGAAGTAACACAATTTATATGTGTAGGAGCCAGCATGGAAAACGCATCAATGGACAAAACCTGAAAACAGCCGCCCTCACAGAAAGTTCCACTTCAAGCAAATTGCCCGAGCCGTCAAGTTCACATCCAAACTGTTCGGAAGAGCTCTCTCCAAGCGCATAAAGGCAACAATACTCTATGCAACCGAAACAGGCAAATCTGAGCATTACGCCAAGGAGTTAGGTACCATATTTGGTCACGCTTTCAATGCACAGGTGAGTAAACTTTAGATAAACACGTAATTTAACTTTGACAATACACATCGCACTTAAAGTTAGTTTATAAAATATTTAATAATCACTTGATCTTGCGGAATTCATAAGTCTTGTAAACAAGACTTGCATTATTTGGTACATACTTAGAAAATGTGAATTTGTAATTCTATCATTATTTTGGTTTATTTTAGGTGCATTCTATGGCAGACTATGACATGTTTTCTATTGAACACGAAACTCTTCTTCTGATTGTAACTTCTACATTTGGAAATGGAGAGCCCCCTGCCAATGGAGTCGTAAGTATATTTTTTTATTTAAGATCGTAGCGTGATAATAAGTATACTATAACCTGCCCAGGAGTATGAAGAATAATTTTACCAAGTTTCGTTAAAATCCGTCGAGTAGTTTTTGTTTCTATAAGGAACATACAGACAGACAGACAGACAAACAAAAATTTTACTGATTGCATTTTTGGCATCAGTATTGATCACTAATCACCCCCTGATAGTTATTTTGAAAAAATATTTCATGTACAGAATTGACCTCTCTACAGATTTATTATAAGTATATATAGATATAGATAGATAAAAGAACAATTATTATTTCTTTATTTCAAAACATAAAATCTTTTTCAGGATTTTGCAGAACATTTATTTCAAATGTTGTACAATGAGAAGAGAAACTACGGAGATAAATCGAATGATTTCGGTTCTGGGTAAACAAATTTTCCAAGTTTGAATATCCTCGTATATCCGTTTTGTCACGTTCGATCTTCATATTTCGTTTCCTTTTTCCAGAAAAATACCTACTCCAAAGTCCCTAATGAGAACAAATAGTATGGCGACACCTAGCATTGAATACAAAAGGCAACTGACACGACTCGAATCAAACAAAAGTATGAATTTTCTTGACATGCATTAACATTGACTACTGAAGGGAAAAAGTGTAAATATAATTTATATTTTATCAGGTAGCATTGGCGGTTCGGCTTCAATGGAACATATAGGTCCTTTAAGCAACGTCTGTTATGCTGTATTTGCTTTGGGATCTAGTGCATATCCGAAGTTTTGTAACTTTGGAAAAACTGTCGATAGGATTTTATATGAATTGGGTGGTGAAAGAATCTTGGAACTTTGTTGTGGAGACGAATTATATGGTCAAGAACAGCAATTCAGAAGTTGGTCTTCGAACATATTTCATGTAAGTTTGAAGAATGATAAAAGCCAACTAAAGTTGACAAATAATATGATATTTTTTTATAAATTAATGAAATATTTTGCAGGTTGCCTGTGAACAGTTTTGTCTAGACGAAAATGATATGGTGAAAGATGCGAAGAAAGCACTGAGTAATATACCTTTAACGGAAGAAACAGTTAGATTCAGCAAAATAAATACAAACATACCAATCAAATCAGCTTTAGAAGCAAGCTTTAAAAAATCCTTAGTTCCTTGTATAGTCAAAGAAAATAAATATTTAGGAGATCAAACTGCAGATCGAGAAACAATATTTGTAGACATGGAAATGGTATGAATAATTAACTCTAAAAGTTACTAAAAAGTAAAGAATGATATATAGAATTAACTAATTTGGTTCTTTGTTTAAGGAAAAAGATTTTTCTTATGATCCAGGTGATCACGTGGGAGTTATGGCATCAAATCGAAAAGAAATCGTAGATTTAATTTTATCAAGATTAAAAGAATCTGATCAATCAGAAAAACCAGTTCAATTACAAGTTATGAAAGAAACGTTAACACCAACCGGTAAATAACTTTAAAGTTTAGAGTTAACATAACTGTTACATCAATAATTATTCGAAAATAAATAAATGTTTTATTACAGGTGCAATCAAATCATGGGAAAGACATGAAAGACTATCGGTGGCAACGTTAAGGGACATATTCACAAAATTTTTGGATATTACAACACCTCCATCTACGACAGTTTTAAAATATTTAGCAAAAGCTTGCACAAATGAAAAAGAAGCTAAAGAACTCCGTGAATTAGCAACGGTCAGTAAAGTTACTCATTTCAACCGAATAGTAAGAGCGCTTATAGACCACACCCGACCACACATCTCTTTACAATTGTTTGTTTAAATTAAATTTGAGTCTTATTTTCTTACCAATACCTCTCAAATTGTACTTATCGAAGTCCACTCGCGCCCGCCTAGCGTCCACCCAGTCGTTAAATATGACGTGTTAGATGCTTGTTGGACACGGGTGAGGTGCAAAGAGTGCGCTGTGCGAGCGCCTGGTTGGAACGCGTCCTTATTAATAACACCAAAATAATTACCTATAAGAAGTCAACAATTATTACGTTTTATGCGTCTTAGTTTAGTCTTAGAGACATTTTACAATAAGTGAAATCAGCTCTACTGTTACAACATATCTAAAAAGTAGCTCTTTTTTTTGAAATAGATTTTAAAGGAGATATTTTTTGCGCTTTAATTTTACTTATGTACTTATTACTAACTTTCAGTTTTTATTATAACAGGATTCAAACAAATATGACGACTGGCGGCATTTGTACTACCCACATTTAGGCGAAGTTCTGGAGCAGTTTCCTTCGAGTAAACCTCAAGGGTCTTTACTAGCAGCCCTATTACCACCCTTACAACCAAGGTTTTACTCTATTTCATCATCTCCATTAGCCCATCCCAGAAGAATACATGTAACTATAGCCGTTGTGTCATATACCACACAAAGTAAGTTTAAATAGAGATATTTTACGTGCCAGATATTACAATAGTAATGACCTAGAATTTTACGTATCATATTTTATTTTATTTCAGATGGAAAAGGTTCTAAGCATTACGGAGTATGTTCAAACTATATGAAAAACGTTAAGATTAGTGAAGAAGTTTTCGTGTTTTTCCGAAGGTATATAAACTAAATATACGACAGAATCCATCATATAAGATATTCTCAGTCGATCGGCTTTTCTAATTTCTTTTAATATTGGATATTTCCGACTAAAAGCCTCTTGATTGATAATATCTATCAATATTTGATACATAATATTTTCTTGTTATTACAGAATTAAATATTGTTGTTTACAGAGCACCAACATTCCATTTGCCAAAAGACATATCTAAACCTCTTATACTAGTTGGACCTGGTTCTGGAATAGCTCCATTTAGAGGTTTTTGGAGTCATCGAAAATATCAAATCAACGATTTAAGAGTGAGTCAAAACAAACCTGGGCCTATTTGGTTATTCTTTGGATGTCGGACGAGAGGAATGGATTTATACAAAGAAGAAAAAGAACAAGCACTTAAGGACGGCATTCTAAGCAAAGCTATGCTGGCACTTTCAAGAGAACCTGGAGTTGACAAAGTAAGACATGTTTATTGAAATAACATTCCACAAATTATTTGGGAAAAAGTAAAAAATGGTTAAAAAGTATTATACGCTTTAATCTCGATTAAAGCTATTAGCTTTAAGCTATCAATACTTCTTCAAAATCATAGTTCGATCCAAAAAATAAACAAGAAAAATCTGATTTAGATATAACAAATTACTTTACAATAAACTTTCAGCCTAATATCAATCTAAACATAAGTCGTATGAAAACTATTATTATATCGATAAAAAATATGCTAGCTGTGTATGAGCTCAGGCCGTACACCGCAGACTTTGCAGTCGGTCCCTTGTCAGCAAAGATCGATCAGCCAACTGTTGCATTTATAATTAACGGATTGAACTCGCTAGCAATCAGCAGGTCAAACTACTATAGAATCCATGCAGTAACTTTTAAGTAAGTTGGTACTTTGAAGTTCGATGAAAGCAATCATAAGATTTTTAGATTTTTAGTAAGAGCTTGCAGCACACATAATCAGCGTTACCAAATTATAGATATATTGAATACTAATTTAAACGTCTTCATTATATCTGTAAAAAAAGATTTGTAACTCTCACCTAAGTAATACGATACGATTTATTCTTTTAAGTAATTTAAATTTAGTTTATTAATTAAAATTTTAGTTTTATTATTTATAATTTAGTAGATTTAAAACATCTCCTTTAGTGTCAGAGCTAAATTGAAATTGTATCAGATTAGGTACTACTAATTATCACATTACGACTTTTAAATTAAAATTTGAAAATATTTTGGCTAGTGAAATATTTATTGTTAATTCTGTTTATTAAAAAATATTTGAGCTGTTTGTTTCTTTAATAATTTTTTTTTTCAATTTTATCGAAATTATTATATGAATGCATTACATTTTAGAAACACGTGCAAACTTTGCTGGATGATGAAGGTGAACAAATAACACGAATGCTGCTTGACGAAGATGGTCATTTCTATGTTTGTGGTGATTGTAAAATGGCCGAAGAAGTTCAACAAACTCTGAAAATGGTTATAAAGCGAGAAACGCACATGTCTGACCAAGAAGTAGAAACGTTTATACTGACATTAATGGTACGTTACGCTTGAGTTTAGTTTTAAAACTCCCAATTTCAAGTTGCAAATTAAAAAACAAATATCCATAATCTTCAAGCAAATATAAATAAAAATGTTATAAGATATTACTAAGGAACGTGACCCTTAAAGTAGGACCACTTTAGGAATCGCTTTTCAAATAAAATACATGGGCAAATATCATCGATCAGTAATTATTCATTGAGAAGATAATATTAAATATTAAGCTTTTAACAACTACTATTCTGGTTGAAGCGAAACACGTGTCGATGATAGCTTGTGGTGTGGGTTTCCAGGTGTGTGTTCATTGCATGTCTTGCTTCTTGCTTGAGGGAGGGAGGGCGGTGAACTTACGCATGAAAATCCTGCATCACTAGTGCAAGTACAAGTCGCGGAATTAGCAAAATAACTTTTTATATGTCATGGATTTCCGCAAAGTAACGCCTGATTCAATCAATTATATTAAGCTTTTATCTTATTGTCGTTCAACAATAAGTGAAATTAAACTTGGTCATCAATAAAAAGTCATGACAGCAAAAATAAAAGAGCATATTATATTAAGTACCAAAAAGTAGCTATTTTCTGAGGCTTTACGATAATTTGTTTCAGGATGAAAACCGATACCACGAAGACATTTTCGGTATCACTTTGCGGACGGCAGAGGTGCATAGCGCGTCGAGAGAATTTGCAAAAAGAACACGTCTGAATTCATCGCAATCTCAATATTAGGTTAAGGAAAATATAAAAAATCGTTGCGCCGCCGCCGGTGCGCGTTGAAGTAATTCCGAGTAAAAAGCATTGGTTAATAAGGTCCTAATTTCAATGACTTTCCCTAGTTGGACTTGTAATTTGATCTGTACGTAACAATGCTGCTGAGACGTTATAACAAAATTTCTGATGATAATTATACACGTTACATCAATTTCCTTATGGAAAAAAATTATGTTCCTCAAACGATAAATTGAATCGTTTTACCGGTATTTCAATACAAGATTTTCATTAAAATACTTCCTTATAAGAAATTGTATGCTCTCGAATCTATAAAAAAAAACAAAATTAAATAACTAACTATTAATACCTTAGCTAGTAGCGAGCATTCATACCTACATGTTTCATGTATCGTTTTAAAAAAGTACAATATTGAACAGGTATACTAAGTAGGTATGTATTCAATAAATGTACTTATCAGTTAAGTTATAACTATTTTTAAGTAACAGTTACTAAGAAAACAATGAATATTGAGGTAAATTTAGGTTTTCTATTAAGTATACCAATATTTTTTATTGAAAAGCATTTAAGCATTTAATAGAACGAAAAATTCGTTTTACGAAGTTCTAAGTTTAGGTATTGAGGATGTGACGTCACAACGGACGTCGAATTTGAAATCAATAAAAGTTCAAATAAAATAAAGTAACAGTATTTCAGGGAATATAAGATCTTTTTTGAAGCAGATTAATAATGGTATTTCATAAAAATGTTCGTTTAATCAAATATTTCACAACATTTTGGTGACCATAGATGTGAGTAATTTATTAAAATACTTCTAAGTTTTGTTTTGTTATTATTTATTTCTACCAAAAGCGAACACTCTTCAATGGCCGCTTAAGGGCTAAGAATAACCCTACTTCTCCTAAATAAGCATGCTAAAGGCGACTAATCCGAGTGCTTGGAGGTAGCGAATCTTCATATGAAATCTGTAAAATATCATTACCCGCGGTGATGTGTTCCGGGAATATGATTTATTTACTTACCATCAGGTAAGGTTGTGGCCAATCACAGGCTTATTCACACAAAAAAAATATCACTTAATATGGCAGTAACAAGTTTTTACTCTTTTTATCAAATGAAAATGAATGAAAACTTTTTATTCGTAGTAGGTAATTTTATACACTTTACGAACTTCAAACGCTGGATGAGGGCGGCGCGGGTCTGGACGACATGACGAATCCTGGGGGAGGCCTCCTTCGAGAAGTGTGCATCTCTCGGCTCATGTATTATGAATTTTTTATGAAGAACTTATCTCTTCTAAGTCTGTAAGCTTTAACTGCAACTTTTCATTACTTATCAATTACTCGCCGTTTAGCACGGTTTTACCCGCGCAAAATCGAATCCTTTTCGGAATAAAAAGGAGTCGCTACTGCTATTCCAGACTATAAGTACACTATCACTATGCTAAATTTCATCAATAATATAATATTAGTAAGATAAATGTTTGTCGTGTTTGGGCCTAAACTTATTCGTTAAGTACTCGTACATTTCAAAACCAATGACAGTACCCGGTTACGTACACATAGAATTCAGTTTGGTGGTTCGATAATGACGTCATTAATCTTAATTATTTAGTACACATAGCTGACACACTCACACAAGTAAATAATCTAAATTATATATGTGTACTTGGAGTTTCATACTTATTAGAAAATCAAAGAACGAAATAATTAAATGGTTTCAATCTGAGTTTTCCTTTATATGGAAAAGAGTAGAAATTTTGCAATAATTCAAAGAACCTAATACTAAGGCTGCAAACTGGACGGCAGCGACAGCGGCGCGGGCAGTGGTGCGGGGAATCTGGGCCGTTCTCGACGCCAGCGGGCGTGAGAGCGATTTGTCGCGGTTTCATACAAACTCAATACTTTCTGTCGTGTCGCGGAAATCGCTGCCCGCGCCGCTGTCGCTGTCGCTGCCGTCCAAAGTTGTATTTTGTATTTATCGTTACGCCAAGGTCAACTTTACGACTGAATAAATAAAAATGCAAGCCTAGGTTAAACAAAATATTTTAATTTCCGAAATATTGAGATCTCTGACACAAAAATGTTGCGTCGATCTTTTAATCGTCTCCGCCGCATTACGATTTCGTCACATCGCATCTGATGCGGTTCAATTCAATTTTGTCTGAATATAAAGCCAATATGTGATGTTAAGTTTTTCTGCGTACGACATGATCATAAAGCTCCAGTTGTGTATATCTTGGAGAATAGAGCCTATGTTTTGTCGTGTTCTGACCTGGCTCCAACTGGGGGTCCGGGCATATAATTTTATGGTCATGACGATTTTGGAACAGCAGCCCTCTCTCCGGGTCCATTATTGGCTATAAAAAAAGATCCTCCTTTATATCAGTATTCAATGATAGTTCAGTAATAAAGTCGAAGTAAATTTGCTTTACAAACTGTATTTGACTGCGCATTTACGAAAATATATTGAAAGCTTGCTGATTGATTTTGTGAGCTTTGATCTCAAATAAATTGTACAGGATATTTCTTTGAAAATGTTTTGAATGTATATTAAATGGAAAATAAAATGTTCTTATATTGTTTTATGAAAAATAATTCTACTTAATAGTGCAAAGTTAAAGATTTTGAGATACATTGATCGAATATTTTTAGAACGAGATTGAATTATTATATTCTAATGTTGTTTTATTTGATAAGAGGAAACTGATATTAAAATCATCACGGCCCATAGGATATATCCTAGTCTGACAGGACATCAGATATTAAGTCTTTACTAATATTTAAAGTTTTTGCATTTAAAATGCTTAATTATTCCTTAATAAATAAAAAAATGTGTTAAATTAAAATCACCCGACCAGGTCTTAGGTGCAAAGCTATTATACCATAAGATGGAGCAGCGTTAGCAATATAACGTAAAAACAAAAGAAATGTGGTAAGTAATTTCGAGGCATACCGCCAGGCCCCGGTAGCTCAGTGGAAGAGCACTCGTCCGGCAAACGGGATGTCCTAGGTTCGAGTCCTGGTCGGGTGTTTTTTATTTAACATTTTTTTTATTTATTAAAATCTATACTATACAGAGGTGCGAGCACAGAACTTTATCGAATCGTTTGTTAACGAATGTTCGTATAGTATGGAGACGGTTTTAAAGAAAAAAATAAAATCTATCCATTGCCGCACGGCCAGCTTAAATAAATGTGTGCCTTGTTAATTTTGAATGTTTGTAAACATGTTGTACTCATAAATATCTGTAAAATAAAAAATTACAATGTTACTCAAAACTTGCAACCGACTCCATACTATACGAGCATTCGTAAACATTCGTTAATAAACGATTCGATAAAGTTCTGTGATCGCACTGCAGGGTTGGTTTTCGGTCACCAGCCAAATTTAAATGTTAGTTAATATTGTCTTAAGTTTTCGCGATTCATACTATTAAATAAAACACTTTTTAACCGGATTTATCGCGTATATTTACATTTTAAATTTTGACTCGACGTGACCACGGGGTCTGCAAAGACACCGAAACGTCGAGTCAAAATTTAAAATGTAAATATACGCGATAAATCCGGTTAAAAAGTGTTTTATTTAAATGTTAGTTTCTTTGATACGATATAAACGTACCTGCATATTTATTTTAGCGTTGCTCAGTACAAAAAAGTAGAAATATGGAACCACAAACGTTTTTAAAAATAGTCGCTGTTGATGAACATAGCTACTAAGACGCGGCATTTCATTGTTAAAACTACGAGTTAGTACTACGAGATGTTTTGTAGTAGCGCGTAGTCGACTTTATTTTAATGATAATTTAGGGTGACCATGCTTTTCTTAACATGTTAGCGGATATATTAATTTCCTTGTAAAAAAATAAATACTTTTTTTGCAAAATTCGTTTCTATAAATGATACTAAATTGTGTAAAAAAAAATTGGCCGGTGACCACAAATCAACCCTGTATAGGTAGTAATAGTAGTTATAACTGCTTGAAACATCTTGCAACTACTTCAGCGAGGACTAGATCTTTGGAGCAATATATGTATATGTGTCTGTGAGGGCGAATAAATAACTATGGCCTGATTTTTTAATCGTCGAATAAGAGCCATCTGACGAATAAACTGTTACTGGACCGAAAAATGCTGTTTCACTATTTTTTACTGTTTTAGTCAACACCAAATTGCGTTTTCATATGAGACTATTTTATAATGTTACAGGAGCTGTTTCTTATGAAACTCGTTTCTGTTCTATTAGGGAGATTAAAGTCATTTCAGAGATAATCAGTAACAAACATTGATACATCCACTCTCTAAATGCACAATTATAATATATTAATACACTGACCTTGTAATTTTTACTTATATTACTGCGAACAGTGCCATGTCTCCAATGGTAGTAGCCAAGGTCGGTCTCACGTGGCCACATTATCTTACCGCCTTTGAAATATTTGGTCATGTCCTCTGAGCTCAATCTATGCGCAAAGTCTATGTAGCCAGATATTTCGTAACCGCCTTTTGTAAAATGCCGCACGAATATAATTGACTGTTGACAAAGAAAAATACTTATAAAATGCTAAACTACTCGTAAATTCTCTCGTCATAATCAAGTTATTAACTACTCGTAATAACTTGATTATAACGGTCCTTTCATGCTCCATGTTTTAAAATAAGACGTCTTCTAATAAATGACACATATGGGAGATTATTCTAAGACATATGGGAGATTAACACTAGATCCAACAGATAGTAAATAAGAGATATAAATAATTATGCGGGCCTAACTCTATGTAGATACTGGCAAAGCTATTGTTTCTGTAATTTCAGCTGCCAACCCTTTTATTCGGAACGAAATTGCAATTATTCGAAGTAATAATAGCGATTGAAGTAGTAAGGACGATATGATCCTGGCGCCACCATTTGTTTTTTTTGTGTATGGTTTGGTATGAAATCACCTGACAAAAGTAATGTCTTCCTTTTAAATCTGTCGAACTAATATAAATCTTTACCAAAACTGGACTTCATAAAAAGGCTAGGCAAACTGATTAGAAAATAAAACGATTGGAGGTCAGCTATTTTTAAATTATTTTAATTTATAAATAACTTTTAAAATATTTGCCTCATATTGCTGATTGTTAATCCACTGATTTAAGATATCGTTCACGCGAAAAATTATGTTCTAAAGCAGTATAATATAAATGATAATGCTAATGAAAAGTTAACTTAAAAGCTTGATGAGGCAAAAGAGCTCTTTTATTTATTGTAGACTAAGCCCACGTTTCAATCTCACCTGTTGGTAAATGAAGATGAGGTCGAAGAAAAACACACGGGCTTAGGAAAGAACTAGCTCTTCATGAAATATTTCCGGAACACATCACCACTGGAGCGGTAATATTTGGCGGCAGATTTTATAGAAAGGTTGGTCACTAGTCAGTCGGATCCTGACGGAATTCTTCCACCATGCGGACATCACTTGGATTAGTCGCATTTTCGAAACCCTTCAGGGGTTCTACCCCAGGGGTGGTAGAGCTATTCTAAACAGATCCAACATGGGCTGAAAAGCCAATCTTACCTGTAAAATGCCAACCCTGTTAGCACGTTCCCGAACAGAGAGTTCCGCGTTGAACTGATCTGACATATTTGATCCTTCACTTGCAGCCACCCTGGACCCCTTGATCTTAGGATACACCACAGAATGAATAACAGCATATCTCATATAGAAGTCCTTTTCTGGTACTGTGTCTCCATTAGCTCTGAAATTGTTATATTTTATCAGTTCTAAATGTGCCAGTGATGACATACGGCACTGAGACGTGGTCGCTAACTGTGGGCCTTATAAATAAGCTGAGACTCGCTCAGCGGGCAATGGAAAGGGCCATGCTTGGAGTTTCCCTGCGGGATCGAATCAGGAATTAGGAGATTCGCAGGCGAACCAATGTCACCGACATAGCCAGAAGGATTGCAGAGCTGAAGTGGCAATGGGCAGGGCACATAGCTCGCAGAACAGATGGCCGGTGGGGCAGAAAAGTTCTCGAGTGGCGGCCACGTACTGGGAGATGCAGCGTAGGCAGGCCCCCCGCACGATGGGCCGACGACCTGGTCAAAGTCGCCGGTAAACGCTGGATGAGGGCGACGCGGTACCGAGCGACGTGGAAGACCTTGGGGGAGGCCTATGTCCAGCAGTGGACGTCTACAGGCTGTGGATGATGATGATGATGGATGATGAAATGTGAAATGTGAAAAATGCAACGAGACAAACTATATTTTCATTATTATCACCAGATAAAAAATGGGCATATAATCGCAAAATGCAAAAATCATTTTTTTTTTGTAGGATTTCATACAAAATAAAACCTATGATATAATATACCATGTTAGAAAGTAAAAACTATGACCAAGTTTTCTTGCTAATTCTACGAAGCCAAAGTACACACAATGAGAAACCTATTCCTAAATTAAGAATAGCAGAATCAGCATGGTAACTTAGTTAAAGTAGTTGTTAGATATTTCCGCAAAATCAAAATAGATATTAAACACTCTGGGGTTAATAATGAAAAATTATGCATAGAACTTTTGAAAATACATTTTAAAATATCAAATACATTCATCATAACATGGTTTAAGTACTTACCTGTAGCCAAGAGCTGCGATCGTCCGAGCTGACTGTAGACTCCGGAGGTTTCTAAGGTCAGCTATCTCGATAAGCGAATCCAAGTAGTCCTCCCAGGTCTCAAACTCCAGGAGCCTCCTATCTGCCTCCACTGCAGGAGGAAATTCATTCTTCTTTTCAGCCATTTTATTTAAGGCTTAAAGGTTAATAAACCCTTTAATTCACTTCTTTTTTAGAATTTCCGAAAATGTGCACTTGCTTCAAAAACAGCGTTACATCGGCACCTTCAAAACTATTTCTTGAAAACTTTCGAGCGTATACTTTGTTTTGTTTTCATTATTAGATTTAAAAATGTTTTAATGAAGGTGTGTAAAGGACTAAAATTTTAGATTGGTTTTGTAAATTAAACTTAAAATAAATAGACTACATGACATGACATTTAATCGTTGTCATGCAAAACATAACTGTCAATTAATTGAAATTGGTTACATTACATATGTCAAGTAATTGATAAAATTAATAAAATTGCAGCACCAATGTTAGTTGGAGAATAATATTTCTAGAGTAGATTGATGAATTCCCTGATAGAAAACGATGAAATGGGTGGATTTGTGGAAGATAATAATTTTGGTCAACCAGAAGTAATGCAAATACTTGGAGGCCTCAGCTTTATTTTTCAGATTTAATGAGAGTATAATCATTACCATTAACAAATTACTTGCAATGAATAGATAAATGGCGAAAATAATAATGGGATCAGCATCATATGTAACACGACTGCTTAGGAAGAACTTGAGAAGCGTCGCTATACTACTTACATACGTCTTTACAGTTTTTGATAACATAGCATTTTTGGTACAGGTCTATCCTTTAATAATATTTCCATCGCTATATGTTTAGTAGTGTTTCCAAAATGTGTAACGAAGCGACTCGATGGCTTCTTTTCATATATTTCTATGCTAGACGGATATAAATGAAACGACACAAACTTGTAAGGCATTGCCTAGATTTAACATATGAAATACTATCCCTAGAGATTACAGTACTGCTTAAAACACAATTTTCTGATAGCTTCAAGAAAATGTAGAACCACTAATTATCAGCTACATTTTAACGGTAACTGAAGCCAAAGGATTTCTCAAACATCCGTTGAACCAAGATTTAGATAAAGTTATAGTACAATGTTGCTTTATTTCTAGTAAGTACTTTACAACGAGAACGTCAAGTCGTAGTAAATTGTAATACATAATATGTTTATTTTCATGTATAATACAGGAATCTCCAAGATAGTACCAACCTTTGCAGAATAGTTTATTTATTTGGTTTTTCTATTAACACTGTATTGGGAGCGAAAGACAAAACACAGAATGTGCCAGCTGCTTCAAACGTGTCATCTGAAGGTTTTATAGCCTCTGGTGTTCTACTTACCCCATAAGGTATATAGTTATGTATTACCATAATTTTTTTTTTCTGGAGGAAAACGTGCTGTCACGTCCCCGACTGCCCAAGAGGAAACGGTGGGGTATGTGGGGATGATCCGGCAGAAGACCGAACCGGCCGCACTAAAAACCTCCAGGTGTACCTCCCCCGCCATAATTGGGGCCCACGGTATCACCAGTGGCATTTCCCGCTGTGACAAAACAGACTTCGTTTAAGCTGATTGTTGCATCACAAATATATGTAATAAAGTAAAAATATAATGTATAAGATAAAGAGAGAGGTTATACCGCGGGCCCCGGCGGATTGTGCTCGGCCTGAGTCACACGTGGCCATTTCCCCACTCATAGCCTGTATAGCCGCAGTAGGTCCCCTCACCCGCCACGGCTGGCTATCGGGAGGGAGAAGGCGTCTCCTTCTCGGTCCCACCCTTCGCCCAGCCTTACCTAAAACCTAACCTACAACCTAACCTAAAACCTATCCTAAAACCTAACCTAAAACCTATCCTAAAACCTACCCTAAAACCTATCCTAAAACGTAACCCAACCCAATACGACGGGCCGGACGCCGAAGCAATCCAAGACAACCGACCCCAGACCATCCGGTGCACGACCGGAGCTCGCCGCCTCTGTGTCCTCATCGGTTCCCTCTGCTACTCAGAAAGGTACCGAGAGGTACCGCGGGAAGGCGCAGCTGCCGCCCGTTGCGGACAGACGCAGCGCGCCACCTCCGTAAGAGTGATTTTGCTTCACCCGATCGCTGGATTGTGACGGGCTACTGAGCCCCCCCGCCACGACAAAGCTCATTCTACTTGGGGGGATGAATAAACCGACCAAACAAACCATTTATATATCCCATATGCGTTCTCATAAGCCTGTGTGATTGATACCACAGAGCAGAACATGGGGGTATCCTAGCATAAATCAAGACTCGAGCCATAATAGATACGTAAGTTTTGTTTCGGCTAGGATGGGACTCGATCCAAATTAGGACTCTTGGTGCTACGTGTGAGTTTTCAATTCATTCATACTCTACCATTGCTGTAATTTTAATGTATTATCATTATGGTCAAAAAATCTAATTTAAATTCAGCTGGAATTTTAATTATCATTTTTTATTTCAAACCACACATAAAAGCAACCAGTTTTATTGATACTTGTAAAACTTTAAAAAGAAACTCAGTAATTTTATTACAAAACAACTTAAAATCTTATTTAAGCAAGCTCAGATTTAGCTATTACCCAAGCTAAGACCCCAAACTTTCTTCTTTCTTCGTAATTTAAAAGTTGCCATAAATAGTTTTAAAAGGAACCATGTCACCTAGATTCAAGTAGGTGGGCGAATGATTCTAGCGTAAGATCCTCTTATTGAGGTCCAGAGTTCTTAGAAAATAATGCTTTTCATCGTCTATAGAATGACACAAAGGAGCAACGTTGTGTACCCTCATTGTGCAATGAAGTCTCCTGGTATTATGTTATTAACATGGTACCTATTGTGTTTACGACAACAATAAATGAAAGGTGATATCGTTAGTTACGCACGCCACCTATATTTTGTAATCTATTTCTATTCACAGAAGGAAAATTATTTCCTTTCACAAAATGCGATGGAAAGGCATTTACAGTATTGATTCAACGACCTGAAATTAAACTACGAACATTTGTAAGAAATATCTGAACCACGTATTTTTGGAAGAAAGTAATGTGAATAATAGAATTTACTTCAGGTGAAGATAATAGTTTTAAGAGCGGTCATAAGCTTTTTATCAGAAACTTCCTTCGACAGAAGACAAGGCAAAAAGGTGATTGTAGCTATAACTTTAGGTATAAGATTCAAGTTTAAAGAACAGATCTCGGTAAAACAGCACTTTATTTCTTTTCTCTCAACAACTTGTACAAGTCGTTAAGAACTTAGCCATGAATGTGGATAAATTGATGTTTAGAGTTAAGGTAAACTTTAGTTTAAAGTTACGAGCAATGGTTTCGTTGAATATCATCTGGAATTGTGTCTTGTTTTGTTTTAGCACTTTTAGCTGCATTTTCAAATTCATGTTGTTACATTTATTTTTATGAGTGACTAAACCCGCATTTGAACTCAATCTCACCTGATGGTAAGTGCGATCATTCCTCCTTAACTGGCCACACGGGGGGACAGTGGTACAACCTTTTACCCTATTCCCACTGGTGGCCTATTCTAACCCGACCCCACACGGCTACGTTTTTGCGTTAATCTATCAATGATTCTATAGTGTAATATTTTCAGTTGATTTTCCGTTTTATATTGTATGATAGCAATATTTTCATACATTTTTCTTAATCTTTAAGCGATCTCAGCTGTCTCGTGGGAAATCACTGATAGCAGAGCTAGGAAATCCTAGTCATAGGCTATTAATTGATTCCAATATTTATTTCAATTGTCGAACGCACATAAAATCACCTAACATGTTATATCATTGCAAAAGCTATAGATTCGAAACTGGAGCCTTTAAATTAAAAATACATTTATCCGGTCACTTTCAGGTTATTTCATTTGAAGAACGTAACGTGAAATAACCTTTTTAAACAACCTCAATACTCCTGAATAAATATCTACATTAGATTAGTAAATTGATGTTATCCGTAATGGGTCGTAGGTAATTTTTTCGAGTGTCCCTAAGAAGAGGTTTCTAAGTACCGCAACGAATGTATTTTCAATAAATCACCTTTCCAAGTACCCACACGTATAATTTAATTTGCTTGTTGAGCCTAAATCTCGTTTAACATTTACGCACGAACTTATTTCGAAATTCGTAATGAAATCGAAATAAGTTATTTTTAAGGGCTGCGGGGAATTCATGCATGGCGAAGTTGGTAACAAAAATGTTTAACAATTTTTCAACCGTTTTAAATGTTAGATATTAAATACGTTTTTAAGTAACTTACCAAAGATAAGGAATATATAGAAAACATCGTTTTTTGTTGGTTTTTTACTTAGTTTTATTAAACTTTTCATGTTTATTAATATTTTGGTGAAGAAGAAGTTAAAGTTGTTCAGCATGCAAGCAGGTTATGCAGTATGCTCGGAGTTTCCCTACGCAATAAGGAGATTTGTTGAGAACTATGGTTACCAACATGGCTGGAAGGAATGCTATGGGCTGGGCACCTAGCAACATGGATAGCCGCTGGAGTGCGTAAAATTCTCTAGTGGCGAGACCATACTGGAATCATGAGCGAAGGCAGGGTGGACCGATGATTTAGACAAAATGATCGGTAAACGATGGATAAGGGTAGAATAAGACCAAGCAACACGAAGAATTTTTTCCACAAAAGGCCTGTGTCCACGAGTTGGCTAATGATGATGACAATATTTTTATGTCAAATCAATATCAAGATAGGTATCAACTTATTAAAACAAAAAATATTAGAGTGTTTCTTTTTTAGAAGGATTTCAAAAACATGGGATTTAGCGGTATTTTAGTAAATACATAATTCTATGTAGGTTTGGATTAGATATTGTGTATGAAATAGAATCAAGGACCTCTTATCTCAAAGGCAGCAGAAGCCTCAGCTTATAATAACGTCCTTAAAAATATATTGCTTTAATTTCTAATACAGGCATTTTTCTGTAATTTTCACTTCGAAAAATGCCTTTATTTTATCTTCGTTGATCAAAATGAATAAATAATGAAACTTCTTATTCAGCGCGTTCCGCGTATGTATTATTTTCTCGAAATCTTCAAATATGGTAACAAAATTGGAAACTCCAGGGTTCGATAGCTTTTGTGGAAGTCACGCATGAATTGTGAAAGCTATTAAGATAAAAATATATTCAATGGCGACTCGTACAAAAAATAAACTTTACATAACGTTGGTTCAATGTCACAGAGAGAAATACAGTATTACGAGAGCTTTTTACAAAGGTAAACCAAAACTTTAAGGCTGCAAAATGGACGGCAGCGACAGCGAGAGCGACAGTGGTGCGGGCAGCGACGTGGGGAACCTTGGCCATTCTCGACGCCAGCTGGCGCTCGAGCTATTTGTCGCGGTTTCATACAAATTCAATACTTTCTATCGTGTCGCGGAAATCACTGCCCGCGTCGGCCGCCGCCCGCGCCACTCCTAGCGCCGCTGCCGCTCTCGCTGTCGCTGTCGCTGCCCTCCAGTTTGCAGCCTAAGGATTACTTCTAAAGATAGAATAATATTTAATTTACGAACTTATAAAAAGTTTACTACAACGAGTGTTGTAAAATAAAACTCATAATATCTAAAAAATAATCCATAAATCTTTGAATTGCGGAATAAATTCCTCAGCTATAAACAACAAAATTAAAATCAAAAACGAATGTACTCTAAATCGCCACGTGCCACTGTTTATCAGCAAGTCGACCGAAATTGGTGGTAGATTATTTTTAGAGTTAACAAAATATCCTTATTTGTACAGGACTTCATTGAGTTGACGCAATTCGAGAAAAAGATCGTGTTTTTTCGTAATTTCGGACTGTGTTAGACAAGCTCCACTTTTTTCTTACCCCTGGAGAAAATCCATCCATGAATATAGGTACTCCATCTTCAAAAAAAAAACACTATCCTATTGACCATTTAAGCGATATAAAAATGTTATACTGGGTTGTTTTTTAGTCAAATTTTATTTTCTTTGATACGATATAAACGTACCTACCTGCATATTTATTTAGTAACGCTCAGTAGAAAAAAATAAGAATTTGGCACCACAAACTGTTTTACAAATAGTCGCTCAAAATTGATAATAGATGGCGTATAGGTCAAGTTAAATCGCGCAGTTAAAGTTATAAATCGTGTAATAGGGTTCAAGCTGTTTTTCGAAGTATATGAATTCGACCTTGGATACGGTTGTATTATTTTGACCTTTTTTGGACCTCTAAACAGATACTATTTCGGCGACTTGAATATTCTGACATGCTCTAACCGGCATTGGATTGGATTGGACCAGTTTATTAATGGGTTGAGATGTTTTTTTTAGTAGAGACTGAGGTACCGTTTAACTTCAATCTCATCTGTAGGTAAGTAAAGATAAGGTCAAAGATAAGACACGGACTTAAGTACTTGCTCTTCATAAAATATTGGCGGAACAAATACATCACCATTTTATAAGAAAGGTTACCTACCAGCCAGATGGACTCCGTCGTCGGGATCATAACACCTACTGGGTGTCACTCAGTATAGTAGCGTTTTACGACACGCTTGTCCACGCTGGAACATCGTCGTAAGGTTGCTTGTTTGACAATATTTTATCGGCTACATTTTAGTGAGTGTGCGAGTGCTTTTTTTGATTAAATTGAACCCATGTAAAAAGACAAACGTCTTATCCTTACAATATTAAAAAAGGGCAGTAAATGTGGCTAAAAACCTATTCTTAGTTAAGGGCCTCTTGTAGAGCGGTGCGTACTTCCATACTTCCCGCGTAGATATTACTTGCAAAGTTCGCCGATGTCAGCAAGCGAAATTGCGTTTAACTGATTTATTTTCAAAAATTATAACTATTTAAAAATTTTGCTTTACCCATTGGTTAAGAGAAATCCGTTTTATGTTTTTATGTAACTATTACATGAATTTATTATTAAATCGAAACGTCGAGTTAAAATTTAAAATGTAAATATACGCGATAAATCCGGATGAAAAGTGTTTTATTTAATAGTATGAATCGCAAAAACTTAAGACAATATTATGTGAATTTATTATGGCATTTCTTAGACGACCAGCTGGTGTAATGGTGTAGTGGCTATGCCAGAGGTCCTGAGTTCGAATCCCGGCGGCGACGGATATTTATGTGATGAACACAGATATTAGTCGTCAAGTCATGGATGTTTATATGTTTATTAAAGTTTATTTTAATAAAAATATGTATTTATTCAATACGTATGTTTATATATTTCTTAAGTATATCAGTTATCTAGTATCCATAACACAAGTTCTTTAAGAAACTTAATTTAGGCTTGATAATGTTGTGTGAGTGTCAGAAATATTTATTATTTATTTCTTAGCAATATCCGTTTGAAATTGTAAATTAGTATTATGTTTGTGACTTTTTGTCGAGCCAATTTTCATTAATCATGTTTCTATCGATACACAGCGGTCTGTTTATAATATTTTTTCGAATACTGGGTATATTATCGTTCAAAAAAGTGTTAAAATGCTGCATCCTCGCCTTAAGTTTCCCGAACTTACGGTGGCGAACACACCCAAAAACAAACGTTACTCAAACCACACGACATTAAACCTCAATCCCTTCCTTTTTTATTTAATTCAAACAGTAGTCTCTCGCATTCCACCAGTGGTTTATATATATGCAAGGCAGGCTAACTCAATTTACTTTCAGATGCAAATACAACATTATTCCTACACTCCAGCTTGTATTGTGTTCCGGGGAGATCCTCTAGAGGTGAGAACAAGCAGCCAGGCTCCTATTCACTAAGTTTGCTTTGTGTGCTCGTGGGGTTAGAGAATAAATTGACATCGTTTTTTTCAACTGAAAGTCCGTCACTATGCTTCGTATATAAATGTATTACTATTACAGACAGGGGATGTTAATTCACGGGATACTGTAACATGGGGTCTGTAAATATCAAGTTGACAAGAATACCTACGCACTTTACTAAATACATATTTAAAATTCATAAAATTTAAATAAAGTTCTGCTATCAATAGCTCTGTCGCCTCTAGTCAGAGAAGACTAAGTGACCCTCACTTTGTGGTAGGACGCCTTGAGGATCCCATCACCACTTAACGTGATATTAAGATTCAAAGTGAATTTGGTGAAACAAATAAAAAAATATAGCTCGGTCAGTTACAGTTATAAGACATAGCATGATTCAATGGGGTAGAAAACTGCCGTCTTATTCCACTAGAGGCGCTGATTACGCTTGACCCATAACAACTTTTCTTTATTTCATAGCATAATAATTTACCTTTTTATTCTAATACTTACTACATTTTATTCAATGAATATTATCTTTATTCTAATTTTATATCATATGTGAATTTAATTGACTTTTTATTTTTTATTATTGTTATGATTTGAATTAAATATTGAACTGTGTGTGTCAGAGTTGAAAAATGTAGCTCTTTATTGTCTTTATACTTACAAATTTAATAGTCTATATGAATTTAATCGATTTTTATTTTATTTTAGTATTGGTATTATTTTAAATAAATATTGAATTGTGTGTATCAGTGTAAATGAATGTAGTCTTTTCTCTAGTTGACGCTTTTTTTTTATAACTATTCTTACTATAATTGTATGGGAGCATATTTTAAATGCGACCGTTTAAACCCGAAAATTATTGTTTTATTTATAACGGCTTGGAGCAAAGGGGTACTTTGAAAACCAGCGTTACTAGTTAACAGCAACACTAAGCTGAAAGTATCCCTTTGACACAATCGTGATTTTGTTATTACCTTTGTATTTTCTGTATCTCTCTTTGTAATGTTTTTGTGTCAATAAATATATATATATACATATATATATATATTTTTTTTTTTATAACTGTCAAATACCATAGTAAAAGTTAATTTTGATCAAACAATTAGAAATGCATCATTGCGTAGTCATAAGTCATAAGTTTTATATTATACACAGTTTCTCTAAGGATATACACATGCGGAACTTGTGGATGTTACTTGATTTAAACTTTTGTGGAAATGTATTACATATTACGGTCCACATTTTTCATATTTTGATATATGTGCTTACATTATTTTATAGGTTTACCCCAAAATAGAACACAGAACAAGCAATTTAGATTACAACTTGTTCATTTGATAGTTTGTTATGTGTCAAGCGTATGAAGCGACATCTATTTAGAGCTTTTCGTTCTTCTCCATTGATTCTGGCTGTAAGTTTCAACTGCAGCCACCCACCTTGGAAAGTAAATTCTCTTCTTATTTAAATACCAAAAAAAATGTTTTTTCAATAAAAAGCAATTAGTGAATTTTAAAGATCATTCTTCAGCCAAAGCTAATCAAAAATATAACTTAATATTACAATTTAATATTTTCTACAAGTTAATAATAAATTTAATTTTGTTGTAACTTTGGAGCTGGGACATAGAAAAGCACTTAGAAATGCCGTGTTATATCGTATGCTACCAATGCTATCGTGACTTCACTCGACGGTTGCAACGCAAAACCAGCGTTACTTAGGTATTATTAACCAGTAACCAATAAACAAAACGTTCACTGCAAGTAACTTACTGAGTTACAATATCTATACTGTTCTGTTTATTTTTATTTTGTATCTTAATTCTTATATTTTTGATAAATAAGTCTTTGTAACAAATTATAATAATTTTATTTTTCTTTTAAATGTATCGGTCTTATACAGTTAAAGAAAAAAAAGTACTTTTGTACAAATATAGTTCTATGTAAAAGAACACCCATTTTTATAAAATTATATCACTTATGTAATTGTGTACCGTAAAGGTAAAATATCTAAGTCCAAAAAACAAAAAAACCATCTTACCATTGAAGTTAGGTAAAACTCACCAAGTTAATTTTAAAAACAATATTTGACTCAAAATAATCCGAAGTTAGAAATCTCATAACAAGTTTAAATTATTTATCACAATACCACTGGAAGTTGTGCAAATTCAGCATTCCCCGCGGTCCGGTACTGAGGAAATAAGCAAAGTTTCATTTCGACGCGTTTGCGTTAAGACATAACGAGGTACTGTACCCTAGTTTTACATTTTTTATGTGATCCATATAATAAATAAATAAACAATAAATAATAAAAAATATTTCTGATATGCACACAACATTTTCTAGCCCAAATTAAGTTTCTTAAAGAATTTGTGTAGATAAAAAACTTAAGAAATATATCAACATACAATTTAATTAATTATAGAGCGGATTCTTAACGGCATCCTACTTCTTATTCTATCCTAAAATCCACCTCCTTACTTATGAAGATGTATATATTAATGTTAGTTAACTTTCTAAAACAGAGTATAAGTATTACTTAAAAATCACATCTTGATACAACTTTACTTTTATGCCTATAAATGTTGCAAAGTATTTTGTACGAACGCCATATCTTGCGCCAGTTTCTACTTCAGTACATCGTATTGTTACAAAACTAAAAATAAAATGTCACTACTCCGCTGTTTCATATCGGTATTTATCCATGACTATGTGGGAACTAATATAAATAACACAAAACACGTTTATAAATAACTAAAATAAGTTTTCAGGTAGCATAACCTTTTTACTAATTCACTACAATTTTAGACTGACGCCAAACTTGCGACGAAAGATTTGTCCGTTTCTTTTTGTTTTTAATCTGATCTTTCATATTCAGTCAGAGTTACTGCCCAATTTTCAGCAGACAAGATAACAATCAACAGGCAGATCCAATTTAATATTTTTTAGAGCCTAAATTGAACGATTTGATTTTGGATGACATGTGTTTCCAGCAAGACGGTTCCAAACAATGAACATTTTGCAAGAACGATTTGAAGGTAGGGTGGTTTTACGCGGACGTGAGTTGTGAGTTGGTTACCAAGTTCGAGCGATTTGGTTCTGCTGAAATTTGATCCTCTCAGATTAATTGTGCCACTGTTCGAAGATGCAGCGGGTGCCGTTGGCATGAATAGGTCTTTCAAATAAAATATAAATTTTGTTAACATCTCGCACACAACCTTTTTTATTTCCACTTTGAAATCGACCCATCCATATTGAAAGACCCTATAATAGGCTTTTTCTGTAAACCGCGAACTACTCTATAAATCTTTTTGTTGAAACTCTATGAATCATTAACTATATGAAACATTATAGGCTCACGGCAACATACATACATACATAACCTCACGCCTGTCTCCCTTTGGGGTAGGCAGAGACAAGGAACACCAATTGCTTCGATCCATACATACCTCTTTCGCTTCCTCCACGTTCATTAATCTTTTCATACATGATCGCCGGTTACGGGTACTTTTAACTAGGCCCTTTTTAAGAACGTCGCCAATTTGATCGGCGTACGTTCGCCTAGAGCGGCCCCTTCCGACAGCAGCATCCATCCTTGCTCTGTACACCTCTTTCGTAAATCTACTTTCACTCATCCTTTCCAAATGTCCAAACCAATTAGAATAATATATTTATACAGTAGTAGTAAAGTGTAGTACATTCTGGTTTATTCTGTACACCGCTAGTTTCACTTGTCAGGTACGTTCCTCTGACATATATATTCATGGGATGGTAGCCGACCCTAAAGTTATCAAGCTAAACTCAAAATTTTCAAAGAAATAAACAACGTACACCAAACACAAAATACACCAAACAGCATTTTTCACGAAGAAACTATCCCAACATAGAGTACACAAAATAATCATTCACTTTCCTCAAAGGCATACTTTTTAAAACAATTTCGTTTGTCAGCAAAGTTTTATGAATTTCAAAAACTTAGTAAGTTTTCCTCCACAGTTCGTGAATTTTCGCCTCGTTAACAATATCTTTCGTTTGTTTTTGATGCTGAGTATTGCGTATAGTTAAAAAAGAATACAAAATCATTAAAATGCTACATTTTACGCAGATGTAGGTAGCTAAAAGTTTCTGAGTAAAGCTCTGAGTTTAATTAAATTATGAGCTTCTTTTTATGCGATTCTGTATTTATGGCTGAAGAAGTTTTCAAATTCGCCGCCGTGATAGAAATAAATTAATAATTTCAATATATTTAATCGCCTTTGGGTAACCAACAGGCTTCCAAGTGTTGACATAACTTAAATTGGTAAACTAATAATAATTGGTAACATTTTTTCAGAACGCGTTGCCACTCAGTGGCGCGAGCAAGAAACTCAGCGGGGATATTTCAACGAATCCTAAGTCATATATTTCTTTATATCATCCATATACAGGGTGACTGGTGGGTCACTTTGGAAATTCGAGGACGCGATAGTTTGAGATCATAGACGAAGAGAAAAAATATAATAAAAAATAAATGTTAATTATTTACTGAGTAAACTTAACCGAAAGTTAAAGAATTGATTACGCAACGCATGGTTACATTAGCATTTGCAGCGATCCGCGTGCCAGGTCACGTGCCGCCATTGACCCAGGCGTAACTAAAATAAATAGTAACGAAACATTATTTATTTATAGGGAATTCTAGTGAAAACTGAAGTACCTACTTTTATTACATAATTATGACCACAATTGAGTACAGAGTACTCTCCTTCAGTATCTAAAATTTTCTCGAGTCACCCTGTATATTTTTGGTCTCTACCTCTTTTTCAACCTTTCGTGGTGAAAAGTAATTAAACGTATTTCTTTTAAAACCAGATTCAAGACGAAATAAGCTTTCCTTAAAACGAAACCATAAACGATACACATTATGCAAAACCCAAAAACTTAACATAAATTATATATTAGCATTCCCTGAGAAAAATAATAAAGAAAATTAAGCAGTTCGTAGGCTCTGGCTCTTAAGTTAAACCTCATTTAAAATTAACGCACAGATTTGTATTCAGCAACGGATATTTCAAGTTGAAATGGAGTTTTTTTTTTAATTTTTTTCTTAAAAAAAAAAAAGTTTCAACATGCTTCGTTCTTTTGTTCAGTGTGAAATGCACCTTAGAAGATTTAACCTCTCACAAGCATTCAAGGGTGCTGATTATCCCCTGTCACGTACCTCTGTACGTGGCTTTATAATTTATACAACACGTGAAAAAACATGCCAAAATACACGCGTGCAAACGTCTCGATGCTGATATTATATCCAGTTCTTTGTGCGTACGTTTCACATTCATATTTTATGCAAGAAAAGGCTTTTGTTACGAATGAGATGTATGAAAATTTCATTGATATGTCTTTAGAGAGAAGATTTTGTGGAATGATTTCTTTTCATTCAAAATTTGAGGGAAGGTGCCGCAGCATTTATGTAGAGCTTAGAGTATTTTTATGTGGCTTTGTTTAAATAATGTGAATTTTTGCTTACGTTTTCTAGAGTGTGTTATACTCAGAAAGCATTACATTAATTATTGTATGTTTTTTTTTTTTTTTTTTTTTTTTTTTTTCCAGCCACAGAAGACTACTCCTCAGAACACCCGTAGGCCTATTGACCGTACAAGTGCTCAAAGAGGAGAGGAGGAGAATACTCAGAAGTACGAAGGGGCACTTGCCAGGGGGATTAGACCCCGGCCAGATGACACCCAACAGTGTGAGACTTTTACTCACTAAACTCCCCCTGTATGGTCTTTTGTCTTTCTACCGACAATCGACCGAAGAACTGAGCGACAGCCAGTTGGGAAAAAGGCTGCGCGTGTAGATATAGGAAGCACTTCGTGCTGAATCGACTACAGTAACCAGCTATGGGCTGGCAGATAGGAGGTTATCCAGATCTCGAGAGAGCTGGTTAGGAGGATCAGAAAGAACATCCTTTGGTCTGCGGATAGAGCGCTTAAATGACTTGGGATTGAGTTTGTAGGAGACAGTGTTTCGCACCAGCCCGTTCGGGTGGGTTTCGCAGCGTTTGTGGTGAGATAGGGACAGGGCCTTAAGGGTCTGTTGGATGGTGGGAAGTTTGAGATCCCTGTGTAAATCCGCGTTGCGAACGTAGTACGGCGCGTTAGTGGCTCTACGACAGAAGTTGTTTTGAATTATTTGGAGTTTATCGATTAACCGAGGTTTGGCGTGGGCGAATACGGGCGCGGCGTAAGTCATGACTGGCCTAATGCAGACCTTATATAACGTGCATTTGTTCCGTAGTGACATTTTGCTTAGACGACCTATCATGCTGTTGAGTCGGCCGAGATAGAATTTGGCTAGTTTGGTTACCCTGTTGATGTGGGGTTCGAAAGAGAGCGTTTTGTCAAGAGTGACACCGAGATATTTGACCGTGTTTTGCCACGGTATAGGGACTCCACGCATGCGGACGCACGGGGCGTGGTCGTCTAAGCGTTTGCGTTTGCGTATGAAGCAGATCGCCGAGCTTTTGTCGGGATTTACTTCAATGCGCCACTTAGAGAACCAGGCGCTGAGGTTGTTGACAGCCGACTGTAACTTTGCTGTTATTGACGAGTATTTCCGGCCGCTGCAGTAGAGTGCAGTGTCGTCGGCGAAAAGTGCTAATTGAACCCCCTTGGGTGGTTTGGGGATGTCGTTGGTGTATACCGAGTATAGTAGCGGGGCGAGGACGGAGCCTTGCGGGACTCCGGCTTTTATCGGACGAGGGGAGGATAGCGTTCCTTCGAACCTAAATCGGAAGGTACGATTCTTTAAAAATGACGCGATTATACGGACTATCCTATCTGGGAGACCTAAAACGTATAATTTATGAACGAGTCCAACGTGCCAGACCTTGTCGAAGGCTTTGGCGACATCGAAGAAAACGGCGGCTGTTTTGAGTCGCTGAGGGTAGAACCCGGAGAGTACGTGTTCAACGATACGGTGAACCTGCTGGGGGCAGGAGTGCTGGGCGCGGAAGCCGAATTGCTCGGGGATGATGAGGGGATCACCGTCTATAGGAAACAAGTGATCTTTCATTCGAGAGAGAATGATACGTTCGAAGTTTTTGCCCAGGGCCTTGAGGAGGCTGATGGGTCTGTGGTTCGCAGGGATATGATGGGGCTTGCCGGGCTTGGGGATACCTATAACGATTGCTTCTTTCCAGGCTTTTGGAAAGTGACTAAGATCAAGGCAAGCGTTATAGATGATTGCCAAGATGACTAGGATTTGATTGGGCAGGTGCTTGAGCGCCTGATTGGAGATACCATCCGCCCCCGGAGCTTTTTTAGCTTGGAGACGTTTGATATGAGAGCGAATCTCGTCTACGGAGACCTTGACGGGTTCGCTGGTTGGGGGTAGGGAGTCCTTGAGGAGGACGTCTTCCTCGACCGCCTTGAGGTGGACGGGGTCGACTGGCTGGGTACTAGGAGAACATTGTGAGGCAATGCTGTCGGCGAAAGTTTCGGCTTTTTCGTCATCCTCGAAGGCTAAGGTGCCATCAGGACGGGCCAGAGGAGGGACGTGAGAGATTGTGTCTACGCGGAGACTACGTGCTATTTTGTAGTAGGCCGTGTGAGAGGGAGCAATATTCTCCATAAGCTCGTTAGCTTGGAGTTCTCTGAATTCCGCGAGGGATTTTTTAACTTTACGTTGAAGTTGGTTTGCCGTTAACCTATACTCGGGAGTTGGGTAGCGCCTGGCTCGACGAAGTGCCACATTTTTCTGTTTAATGAGGGAGAGGATATGAGATGGGAGTTTGGGTTTTGGGACCGGGACTGTTTTGACGTTCTTACTGATGGCATTGTTGATGGCATCAGTAACAGCGTCAACCGCACTGTCGATTCTTTCCGGGCTATTGAGGTAGTCCGTCGGAAAGGCCAGTGGAGAGACAGGATCGATTGAAAGGAGGGCAAGGGAATTCTTAAAACCTTTCCAGTTGGTAAAGGTTTTAGTTGAGGGAACAGGATCGGGTTGACTACCAAGGATAAGTCTGACGGGACGGTGATCGGAGCCTAGGTCGTCGAGCGAATCTATAGAACGTAAGTCTAAAGAGACGTCCTTGACCAAGGCGAAGTCTAAGATGTCTGGGGAAAGGTTGACGTTAGCTGGATAGTGAGTGGGAGAGTTTGGACATAAGATATTTATGTCTATGTTCATTGACTCAAGAATTTCATTGAGTTTGACTCCGTTACTGTTGGTTGTGTAGCACGACCAGTCAGTATGTTTGCAGTTGAAATCTCCAAACATAATGACTGATTGGCCCAACCCCAGTATGGCTTCAAAGTCGCTGAGAATGGGAGGTTTACCGCTGGGAAGGTAGATGGAGGCGACAATGATGGTTGGGTGGCCTGTCATGGCCACCTTACATACTGTCGCTTCCAGGTTGATGAGGGGAGGTGTAGGTATTGGGATACAGTGAAGACTTCTCTTGTAATAGATGGCAGTGCCGCCACCTAAGGCGGATGGCCTGTCATCCCTTACAAGAGAGTATTTGGGGATGGAGAAGCCTCTGCGATTCCTGGGGCTGAGCCAAGTTTCTTGGAGGAGGAAGAGGTCAAAGTCGTTATTTTGGAGGAAGTGTTTTACTTCTAGGTGGTTGGGACGAAGCGAACGCGCGTTAAATGAGCCAAGGGTTAGGCCCTTTGGTTTGGTCTTGGAGCGACCAGATGTGGCTGTTGGAGCACGGGGGATACTATTGTTGACCGCCATTGAAAAGGTGTTCAATTCGTTTAAGGATGTGTGAGTATTTCGCGATGGTTGCGGGCACTTTGGAGAAGTCATCAAGGAGTGCTAGTTCTTGGTCGATTGCCGCGATGGCTAGGTAGTCATCGACGCGCGCGATTCCTAGGAGGTTTTTAACATTAATTTGATTCGTTTGCTGCGTGAGAGGTAGGGGTTGTGAGGGGGCCGGTTGTGACATTGAGATAGGCTTGGTCCATGCCGATGATGTCGGCGCTGGGGAGGGTTTGACCTGAGGGGTCGGTTGGGACGACGGAGGTTCGTTCGAAGTTTGTTTGGGGTTAGAGACCGGCTTTATGGGCACAGCCGCTGACGGAGTCCTTGGCTTGGGAGCCTTAGGGCAGCCTTTGTAGTTGGCTGGATGGCCGGATTGGCCGCAAAGTACGCAGGCTGGTTCGCCTGGGGAATCGGGAGTTCGCGAGCATTCCCGGGTGAAGTGGTCTCCCAGGCACTTGACGCACCTGGGGTTCGTGCCACAGTTGGCTGACGCGTGGCCATAAGACTGGCAGCGGTGGCACTGGGCGGGATAGGCCGATTTGCGCGGCCCCTCAACTTGGATTTTGGCGATTCGGCAGACTTGTTCTAGATCGCGAAAGATGGTTTTGGCTTTAGGGTTATTTTGGAGAATGACTAATTTGAGGGGGCAAGGATTACCGTTTCTAGTTTTTATTTGCTGGACGAATTCTACTGGGTAACCTTGGTTGGTTAAACTGTCGAGGACGTCGGAGTCGGGAATTTCGGGAGGGATCCCGCGAATAATGGCACGAACCTTGCGCTCGTCCGGGAGGGCATAGGTGTGGTATTGGATTTTTTTGGCTGCGAGATAAGCTGTTAGCTTGCGGAAACTGAGTACGTCAGAGGTTTCGATTTTAAGGAAGTCACGCATGTTGGTTGCTTTTAAGTATCCGATGCTCTCATTTTTGCAGACGTTGGAGATTTGCATCCACCTGTTTTTGTCTTTTAGGAAGACCGGTGGGGGTTTTTTATTGGAAGTTGGAGCCGGAGCCGCGTTATTGGGGACTGCTGTTTTTCTTTTTGGTGAGTCGGGGGGAGGAGAGGCCTCTGGAGATGAGGAGCGGGGCGTGTTGTCGCGACGTTTCTTCTTTTTTTTGTTTTTATTAGACGCGGTGAGCCAGTCGTTGGCATTTTCAACATCTGATTCGTGGCGAGTGGACGCGATCGACATATGGTCGACTTCTGAGCCTAAGGCATCCTGAGTAGCAGGAGCCAAGGGAGCCTGGGTGGCGGGGGACGCGGGGGAGGAGTCGAATACCACGGGGTATTGCGATAATTGCAGGGACTGCGCGGTTTGGGTGAGGCCCGGAGGGCTCTGTTTGGTATCGCGAGTTGAACAACGCGATTTAATGCGAGAGTTACGTTTACGTGCTTTTGATGAGGCGTTTGACACCACTGAAGGTGAAGCCTTGGGGTAAGGTGCGGATGAGGAGCGGAGGTTGGAGCGGGACCGGGCGCGTGACCCCGAGCGGGAGGTGGCCTGAGTGACCGGGGGAACCTGAGAGGTTTGAGTAAGGGAGGCCTGAGGGGCCGGGGGATGCGAGACCTGAGGGGTCAGGAGGGACGCGGATGGTGCCTGAAGGGCTGTTGCGTTTTGCTGAGTTAGTGACATGACTATTGATATTAACTGGTCGAGTTTAAGCTCAAACTGACTTACCCGAACCGTGAGCTCCTGGAACTCATCGGGCCTAGCCCTGGATTCGATGGGGGCCTCCATCGAATCCGGGGAACCTAACCTACTCTGAAAAAGAGCCCTAATCCTAGCTGGGGGGGGCCTACGTGCCGGTGAACGGCGAAGTGGCTGCACAAACTGCGCTGAAAGAAAAATCGACCTAACACGGACCTATTGCCGATGAACGGCGGACGATCAGGCTTAGTTGTCACGGTTACGTATCCACCTGATCAGCGATGCTTCGGTTGGCAGTGGATGACTACCTTGAAAGGGCAGAAAGTCCACTCAACTTCCGCAGAGAACTTTCCGAAAAGAGCTTGACTTGAGACCTTACTCGCACGAGTGCGGGAGAGGGAACAAGGAAAGCGCAGTACGAACACTCGGGAGCGGCCGCAAACACGACCGTTCGGGAGCGAACGCAAACGGGAAGTGATGATTGTATGTTTTTTTTTTTAATTATAATTATGAATAAAATAAGGTATTCATTACTTAGCTTAGATGGTAGATCTCCCATCTAAAGAATTTACGGGATTCTTACCACGATTTGTGATTTTTACTTCGTGCGTCCGATATTTCGATTCTGCTGCAATAATGCTAATACTGCCGTTTTGCAAAAGTGACATTAATGTGAGTTCCAGTAGTAGCAGATGAAAACGAACAAGAAAGGGGGTCGATCATTTTCTTTGCCTCCAACTGTCATCGCCAAACTCATATTAGCGCAAGTATAAACCTAAGTGGATTTTTGTCGCTAATTAATTAAGAATTTTATAAATTGTTAAACTGATAAATAAATTTAAAAAAAAAACATAAATCTGCCAATTTGCGATCACGGAACAGCATCGAAATATAGGACGCGCGAAGAAAAAAATCAGATATCGTGGTAGGAATCCCGTTAATTATTTAAATCATAGCTGAAAATAACCGCGATAGTTTAAACAAATACCTGTCTATATTTTGTCAGATCTTTAACTTAGGTAACTTTTGAGACAAATTTCTTGTGTAATAAAACAAATTAAAAAGGCTTTCTTTCCTGTAGCAAGTATTTGAAAAAAATAATAGAGTTTGTCACGTGGGGTACATAAATAAACACTACCACAGTCTGCAGAAAACTTAAGAGGCGTGTCTGCCACCGCACCTCGGAGCTCATCTAGATAAATTCATATAAAATATAAAAGCCGACAAACACAGTAAAGTAGTAGAGTTATTAAAACCTGGCAAAAGACAATAGTCTATGATTGCAGTGTGAGAGCTCCCGTCTCGGTCAATATACCCCTACTACGAGAACACGATTCGAATGAATACACATATTACAGAAACTTTACAGAATATTATAAAGCTGTCATAGGTAAAGGAAGGCTTCTCGTTATTAAATTCATTGTTTTATAGATAATCATCTTTTAGGTGCTGTCACTAAGGGTCACTCACAAAGAGTAGTTGCCTAGAAGCAACTAATCGCGGTTCGACACGCATGCAAAAAGCGGTTTTGCTCGAGACTGCCCGAATCGTTCGCCGGTTCCTGGCTCTCTTGCCCTGTTCCCGAACCGACTGGTCCGATTGTCGGGTCTTTCCCGCCGAAAGGCGTGTAGCTGTAAGCATACATAATAATAATAACTTTATATTCATTAAAATCAAGTGCATACATACATAACTTCACGCCTGTATCTCGTATTGGGTAGGCAGAACACCAGAGGCTATAACACCATCTGATTGCAGTGACAGGTGGTCAACATATCGCCCACAAAAAAACCTTTAGTAAAACCTCTGTTCCTTAACTGACTTTTACAGTATGCCCGGGAAAAGAAGCAGCTGGCACATTCTATGTTTTTCCTTCGCTCCCAGTCCAGCATGGAAGGTATTACAAAAACAAGTATTTCATGTTTATCCGTAATCGATGAGGCTTTAGATCACTCAAGATCGCTCACAGAATGTATGTTGCATGCAACACTTACCTACATGAGCAATGATATTTGGCTGCAAACTTTTTTGGGTTTGTACCTCTTATAGAGACACCTATTAATAGTCTCTTACGACGCGCGTACATACCTATCTATCCAAAGTGTGAGGTAAGACTAATATATTACTGGACTAATTATTTAGGTCTGAATAAGTATCTATAGCGTTACATTAAGTAGGTTTTTGTATAATTGATTGAATCAGGCGTTACTTTGCGGAAATCCATCACAACTACTATAATTAAGTTAAGTTACTTTGTTAATTCCGCGACTCGCATTTGCACTAGTGACGGTCGTTACACCCTGAGAATGCTTCTGGTTGAACCAAAACGGTGTGGGTTACAGTGTTCTAAGTGTGTGTTTATTGCATTCCTTGCTTCTTGTTTTAGGGAGGGAGGGTGGTAAACCAACGCACGAAAATCCTGCATCACTAGTGCAAGTGCGAGTCGCAGTAATAGCAAAGTAACTTATTTATAGTAGGTTTTTGTATTTATTTTAAAACAGTATCAAATAGTAAGGGCTGTGTCTAACTGCAGCGTCTGCACCTCAAGGTGAAGTGCCACGTTGCGTCTTTTAATACTGACTGGACCTCGAAATGTTAAATTTAGAAATATTGCATTCAAAGGAAATCTTATCGGAGTGGCAACTATTGATACTTAACTTTTTCACAGAAGATAATAACGGTGTTTATCAGAGTATTCATACTAACTGGTCAAGTGTATAATCATTTTTCTTTACCTTCTGTGTCTGGATATTCTGGGCTCGATTCCCCAATGTTTCTGTGATGAACACAGATATGAACCGTTAAGTCATGGATATTTGTGTTTATTGAACTTTATTTTCTTATATTAATATATGTATTCAATATGTTTATTTATATATTTCTTAAGTTTATACAGCGAAATATATTAGTAGAACAGATATAAGCCATGGTTGCGATATTTTACTATGATGCTAGAGGTTACCAAGAGGACTTTGAAGAGAACCGAAGAATATATAATTCCTATAAATATTTAATTAAATATATCTCTATCCCAAGAAAAAGGTTCAAAACGCCACTGAAAGTTTACTATTCTAATGTGTAAGTAATAAAATAAATAAAAAATCTCCAGACAATCACACAATCTACATGGCCCCAAAGTAAGCATAGCTTGTGTTATGGGATACCATGTAGCGAACTAGAATATAAATACATAAGTAGATAACCACTCAGACACGGATAATTGCTTTTTTCCTTGTTCCGTGTGGGAATCGAACCCGCAACCAGTGGCGTCTGAGGCAGACAGGTATACCCCATCACCAAAGTGGTCGTCATAAGACGTCGTCGTAAGTATTTTATGATTGAGATAAACAGCTTGAATAAAATTAATTCTTTATTTAAATTTAAACACCTAGTAATCTAATACGGAAGTTGTATGACAGAAGCAACAGACATTCAGCTCCTAATAACTTGTGCCGTCTAATTTACAAACACAGTTACGAAAACCCGCGCAACACAACAGCGACGTTTAGTAGTAAACCAGCTGTCTTAGAAGACAAGCTTAGCGGAGTTCTTTATTGAGAGAATAATATGTGAATACACGATATGTACTTAATTTGAAAAGAGAACAGAGTAAAAACTCCTTGGACGAAAAAAAGTAAACATTAGTTGCTTATCTCTAAAAAATAAAAAAATAAACGTTCGTTCCCGGAAACAATCTGTCACTGAACAAATCATTAATAATACGCGGATCTAATCTACTTGGAAACCCTCACTACTTATATGTATAAGTAGACACATAATCAACGAATGCAGAGCATTAAAAAAACCGAAAAATTCACCTCAAAACTTTGGCTGAGTTGAGAGTGTCATCAACATAAACATTCTCCGAAATCATACATATTTTCAATGAAGTACTTAACCGATTTCATGAAATGGGACCAATTATGAAGTATCCTCTATGATATGAAACAACAATTTTCAAAATCAATTCATAATTGTCCGAAATATCGCAAAGACACAAAAAATTCATACAGACGAATTGAGAACCTCCTCCTTTTTTGGAAGTCGGTTGAAAAGATTTATCAATACCAACCTGTAAACTTCATCGTAATAACAACGTGGCTGTTTCAATTTGGTTGTAAGTATATCTTTTCTTAACATGTTCTTTTTATTAACATGTTATAATAGAACTAGATAGCTAATTAAGTGTTTTGGAAAATAAAAAGGAGTTATTATTATATTATATAAAACTTGCATGCTGGACTGGGAGCGAAAGAAAAACATAGAATGTGCCAGCTGCTTCTTTTCCCGGGCATACTGTAAAAGTCATTTAAGGGACCGAGGTGTTATGGGAGGCTTTTTTGTGGGCCCTATCACTCCAATAGTCCCTCTCCACAATTATAATGCCTCCAAATTTGTCAAACGTGACATCAGATGGTTTTATTACCTCTGGTGTTCTGCCTACCCCATACGGGATACAGGCGCGAAGTTATGTATGTATGTATGTAGAAATAAACTTCAACTATCTGACAAATGTTATGTATGACTATGTTTTTTCATGACTTGAGAAATATTACTTATAATTATCACACAAATATTCGTCTCTCACAGAAACCGGAATAATCTGGTTATCCGAGACCTATAATATGGTGTAAGTACCTACATCACACGTAGTACATCATGAAATATTTTTTTTTAAATCAAATATAATATAATTTTCATAATAATATATTAAATAATTTAAACGCAATTTTAATTAGAATAACAATACGTTTATTGACACAATATCTCCACATCAACAGCTTTTCAATGTGCCTTCACCACAAGCCCCAGAAACATAGAACCTCACCGCAACTTGCACGATGGAAGCTGATGTAAATCTTCTCAAGAGTCTGAAACTGTCGTATTTCCACTAATTGACAGAATTGAGAAGACATTTACTATCACAGACTATCGCAACTGGTCGAGAAATTGTCGGAGCAACTGTCCGGAGCAGAGCGCGAAGTTACCTGCGAACAGTTCAAACTTTGTCGGTTTTATTCAAACTTGGAACAATTTTTTAAATTTAATTTTAGAATGTTATGTGAGGATGTTACTGGCAATCAAACATTTTTTTTATCAGAGAGTACATGTCACAGATACACATCCTATAATGATGTACGAATAATTTCTTAACTAATGAAACCTATCCCACCTTAAATATTATGTATTAAGTCGCTTAATTAACATTTTTATTTTTAAATCCAATTTCCATATCCATTTCGTAAAACAAATACTTGTCTAAAAAAATAAATTAAGTTTAGATTTTACTTTTTTACAAAAATTTCTTATTTTTTTAAATATTTCATCAACTTATTGATACTTACTACAACATATTACCGTGTCTAAATAATACGACAAGCATAATTTTGTTAATTGCGCCGTAACGTAAACAAAATATATGAAATTTAATAACGCCTCGCTTAAACAAACTCTGATTAAAAATATGTGCCATCAAATTGGATTAATTCTTAGCGATATGAAGGTGTACCTGTTCTTCTTCAGCTGAATAATTAAATTAGAGATTCGAGGAGCAGCTGACGACTTTATGGCATCTGAACGAGACGACATCTCAAATACAGAATTAGAATATGCATGGCTTAATTAAACGGGCAGGTACTTTATGAGAGTAATTGGGTAGAACCCTGACGTCTTTATATTTATGTGCGTAAATTCTTAATGGTGTATTTAGGCGTTGGATTAACTTATTTCTATAAGATTAATTAATTTTGTGTGACCTATGTGATGTTTGATTGCAATTATTTTAAATAGGTAATTAATAAATAAAATCTTAATATTTTACTCTATGATGAGATTTTTTTTGTGACTTGTTTTTATTTTGGATTTAGATTGTACCTGTTCTTCTTACTTACATTAAAAACGTTACTGGCCCCACGGAATAAAAGCCTTAAGTAGACATGAATCGACGAAAGAATCTATAACCTTAAGTCTACGAATAACTTTTACCAGACTATTACAATACGCTAAAGTATTACCTATTACGACTGGAAAATAATTCGTCTTTGTTTTTGGACAAAATAATACGCCTAAGTTTAGTCTAAGACGAGCTTAGAATAGATAAGAACATGGATCGTAGTTTCCATCTGTTTTAGGCTTCAAGCACTTTTTAAAGATATCCCTAAATTATTTGGCGCTTTACAACGTCCGTATAAGATCATTAATCACTGCTGATACCGTTCTTAGAGCCTAGGTGAAGCTGCGGCTGATAACAATTTCCCAAGATAGAATTTGAATACCTACGTCTCTTACATTTAGGCTTTGATGGTGCTCAACCTTAACAAGATATTTTTTTTGTTACTAAACTTGTTTTAAACCTTCATCTCACCTGATGAAGATTTATGAAATATTTTCGTAACAAATAACTGCAGAAGCGGTGATATGTGGTGGCAGATTTTATATACAGGGTGGTCACCAATGGTCAGGTTAACCCTGACCATTAGTGACCACCAAACGGGGGTCACTCAAATTAGTCACTTTTTTTATGACACTATTATCCAGAAGTTGTAGGGCTGAAGCCCTACACCCTCTGGACATTATAGATCTACGCCGACCCTACTTGGCTAAAGAAATCTAGGTATGCATATCTACAAAAAAATATTAATCATTTTTAATTAATATTATTTATTTCAAAGTAAAGTATCATCGTAGTAGGAATGTTGTGTAGATACACACATCAAGCAGCGTCGAACCGTAGTGATTCGCCGAGGTAATTTGTATTATAATTTTACTCAAAGCAAAATATTAAATTATAAACTGGGAGGTTGAGTACGAGATAAAAATTAAGTAGGTAAGTTAAATCGTTTTATACATGTGAAATATTGCAAAAGTTTAACATTTTATCTTAAGTCTTTTTTCAAGTTTTTACTACTCGTTTGCTCTCAGTTTGAAAACTTATCTGATAACAATGATTTAATATTAAAATAAAACGATGAAATCTAATAAAAATAAAAAGTTACTGTAGTTTTAATCTTTAAAATACTACTAAAAATTAGACAAACAATTTCTTTGAAAATGTCACGCAGAACTCTACATTTTTTGTAAGGTCTGTATAAAAAATAAGCCTCTTTGTATTGCTGTTTCCATAATGAAAAAGTGAGTAAAAAACATTTGACATGACCAACATTCATTATGTCTTACGAATGTCTTTCTTACTCAATGTATCTCTAATAATAGATATCACGAAATAAAAGTAAAACATGAAGGGACAAGGAAGGTTTGTAAAAAATGTCTGCCCTTAAACCCATTTCTTACTTAGGGTCGAGTTAACACTGGCCCTGTTGCGATCCCTTTGTAACATGTGAATATGGTGAAAAGAAAAAATCTGATATGTCAAACTTTCCTTTTATCTGTCGAGGACATTCCGGCTTAAACGTTTTGTTGTGTAAACACGCGTGTGATAGTAACATTGTTTAGCTCAAGTTGTTTTGTTTCTTTTTGTCGTATAATTAAATTCTTTAGGATATCTGTTCTTAAACATAGGAAGAAGTTTGCCTTCGCTAAAAGAAATTTAGTCTTCAATAATAATCGTAAGTGTAGGGTGACTGGTGACAAATTTTAGATACTGATGGAGATCACTCTGTGTTCGATTCTGATCATAATTATGTAATAAAAGTAGGTACTTAATTTTTTACTAGAATTCCCCATAAGTAAATACTACTATGTTACTATTTACTTTACATATAAGGGATCGCTGCCAACGCTTGCTTAACCACGCGTTGCGTAATAAATTCTTTAACTCTTTACCCGCCAGACTCTATATTAGTTGTCTCGCTCCCAGCGCCAATCACAGTAAATCTAAAAAAAAGCTACAACAAATAGGGAAGTTCAATGGTAGATCGATATACCCGTCCCAGCTTCGCACGCTTCAAATTCAATCTTAATAGTTTCAGCTGTTTAACCTTGAAGAGGTAACAGACAAATAGATAGAAAGAGGAAGTTTGATATTAAATTTCTAATACATACATACGTATTTCGGTAACCAAACGAAACAAAAATCGTTTAAAAGATTTATTGATTTCCGTACAATATATTAGGCCAAAGATAAATATTTTTATGACTCTATACCGTGATGAAGTTTACATCTTTAAATTTAGTTATATCACATTTATCGATAACACGAACATAATAACTAATGCGTAAGCACAACACTAATGACGTCAGAAGTGATCGTCTATTTCCGACCGTGGCGCTGGGTGTACTAGCAAAATTAGTTTCTAAACATGCACGCTAGGGATGGGAATCATCAACTCAGTCACTGACATTTTTATACTTATTTTCAAAAAAAATAAACATTTTTATTTCTATTGCAACAATTTCTTTAATTTTTAAATTTATTTGTAAAAAAATAGTCAGTTTAAACAGGAAATATTTTTACTTAAGTGGTTTTTCGTTTCAGTAAATCTTTGCTTATGTCCCATCCCTATGGTCGGTTATATCCGACAATGGCTCTGGACTGCAATTTTCTAATAATAAAATCAGTAATTTATCTAACTTCTGACATATTTTTAAGGTTTTCTAATTAAGAGACTTAAGTGTACTCAATTGTACATGATTACTTGATTAACCATTTACCAAATATTAACATAATCCAGCGTTATTAAATAAAAAAAGCATATGAAACGAACGGTGGTTTTTAGTCGTATATAAACGACTCTAAAATATTTGTCAGTTACATCCGACCGTGGCGGTTAAAGGGTTAACTTTCGGTTAAGTTTACTCGGTAAATAATTAATATTTATTTTTTATTATTTTTTTTTCACTTTATGTATGATCTCAAATTATCACGTCCTTGAATTTCAAAAGTGACCCACCAGTCACCAAACAGTATATTAAGTAAGTTCTATATTGAATGTGCAATTTCTTATGCAAATTGTAAAAGACTTTAAGGACATTCAAAGTCTTTATTTTATAGCACGCACACGGGTATAATACGATATTGCTTGCCACCCAGATCGTCTATTTTGTCACCTATCCATTTTTTTAATAGTCAAAACAATTTGGATTTAACTAATTTCATAAACCGAAGAAAACCATGTATATACAAACACTGTTAAACATTTTTTAGAATGATTTGTTGTATGATAGTTATATTTGTTACCAGTTTGTCTTTAAAATATCTCAGTTGCATCGCGCCGCCTATTACTTCCCTTATTTATAAGAAATATGAACAGGGTTACCCCTAAAATTTAGACGGCCTGTGAGTTAAACCGCATGTAAAAACTTATGGTAGTACCTATTGTCCTATCTATTTTAAGCTTCAAAGGTAAGGTAACTCTTTTATTTTTAACAATACCAATTTTAAACACGAACGTCTCAATTTCAATGTCCATAATTAGACAAAAAGTTTAAAAAGTTAATTCGGACAAATAAAAAAATTCTAAAAGGTTAACTAAACTTTTAATTTTCTAAGTGACTTATTTTTTTATGACCGAGGAAAAATATCTTGGTGCACATTAAGCTGTAGGTTTAGGAGGATAAATTAAAGAGATCTACATGCAAATTGCTACTGTAAATTCTGTTTACAGTCTTGGACTGTGTGTTACTGAAATTACGGTGGTAATATTAGGTAATATTGGAAAAAATGGCCCAATTTGACTTTAAATTATCTTTTTAATTAAATTTCTGGTTTCTCAACCTTAAATTCTCTGTTTCAGAGACTTAGAGTGCAACCACAAAATTCGATCGACGTCAATAGATGGTAGAATGGACTAGTCGACATCGAACGATTGTTTTTTCTAGCCTGATACATATATGAAAGAAATACTAAAAATCAATCGAGATTGTTATTAACAGTGATGTAGGTTAGTCTGAAGTCGTCGTGGCGCCGTGGTTACTGTGTGTCTCAAACGATATCTCAGATCAAGCAACGTTCGGCGCGACCGGTACTTGGATGGGTGACCGCCGAACATTCATTTCTCATGGCGACTTCCTTGCTTCGGAGGGCACGTTAAGCAGTCGGTCCCGGGTGCTGTATACTTGTATACACTAGTCGTTAGGGATTGTCGGAAGCCATTTTCGGCGCCCTGAAAATTCTGACATCTACCTCCTAGCACTGGGCCAGCTTGGTGGATTATGGCCTATACCTCCTCTTCACCCAGGGGAGAGACTCATAGCCCTGCAGTGGGCTCTTTACAAAGAGTCGTGATGATGATGATGAGGTTATTGCTTGATTTATTTTATTTGCATTTTTTTCGATTCATAGATTTATTAAAATATATATTTGTAGTTTAAGAATTTCACTACTACGTGTCAAAAATTTGTCATGTACGTATTTTCTTGAAAAGAAAAAGGGATAAACGTGTGAAACACTCAAACCAAGATTTTGCTTCAAAAATAAAAATAAGATTCTTTACAAAAAGGTGCATTTTTACTTTCTCTTCAATAAGTCTCGTCTCAAAATAATGGAGTTGTTTTCACAAATAAATAATGGACCGAAGTGGTTTGCCTCACCCTTATCCGTAAACACGTACTACAATTTGACCAGAATTTTTACACGGATCCTGTTACAAAATTTAACAGAAAAATATTCCAATATAAACCATATTGCGTTGAGTTTAGGAACCGTAATGGAGAAGCAATAATTTAGTAAGTGTTTAGTTTTATTACTTAGGTACATAGGTACTCGTACTCTCGCAGGGTTTACACACAGCTTCAGAATTGTAGCGTAGATATTATATGATTAACCAGGATAAATAGTCGGGTATTTGTGGGAAAAAAATCTAATAGGAAGTATTTTGGCATTAAAATAAAAAAAAAACAATAATGAAGCAAAGTATAACAAGACTATCAATGAATAAATATAAACTTTAGCTTATAATAGAAGTGGTGGTAAAATTACTTAAGTTACTTTGCCTATTTGCATTAAGCTCAGAAGAAGATCGGTTGAGTTTTAAAAAAGTCTCTCTCTCTACTTTTAAAAACGGACACATCATCTACAAGGTGTTCCTGTTGATTTCCTATAACTCTAGGGTATTAAAGGGACCGTGTAATAGAATCAAATAACATGTGAATATTTTTTCTGTTTTATTTTTTATTGTTGTTAGTTTTCATACAAAATAATTCAAATAAGTCAAAACATCTTATGTAAAACACCTTTAATGCGAAGTATGACAACGTGGCATTTTCTATCCCTTTTTTTATAGGTACAGTTCGCAACACTTTGCGTTGTACATTGCATACAACGTTCCTCAACGTTTAAAACTTCAGTGACACGCGTCAATTGAATTAATGTTAAAGAGATTTTTCAAGGGTGATAATTTATGAACTCATTATATTAAGATTGATGATATCTTGGAAATTATGCACTTTTGAAGCACATAATATGCTTTGGCATAAAGTATTGTTGGCGATTAGTAAGGAACAAAAAACCCAAAGGGAGACAGGCGTGAGGTTATGTATGTAGTAAGGAACAAAACCTTAAACTTATGGGAAATCAACAGGAACACTTTGTATAAAGCCTGTAAGCAAGCTTCAATACAGGGTTGTGGTGAGCACAAGGAGAAGTATCCAAGTTTAAGCCCAAACCCAAGACAGTTTATTAGACTAATATTAAGACTAGTCCTATCGAACCAACTGATTCATGCATGTCTCATTTTGTTGATAATTCGTTTGGAACTATCAAACTTGTAAGTTCGATCGCGCATAATGCACATAGGATATTTTAGATACTGTACGAATTCCGAACTCAGTAAATGTCAGTGTTGTAACAAGTTCGTCACCAAGGAAAAATATCTTCAAGTGATTTTCGACTTAGGCACTATGGTTTGCCGAAATGAGCTTATTTATGGTGGGTCCTGCCCGATTCAATTGGTTCGATAGTACATATTAAAAACGAGCACGATTCGTACCCATTATCTCACGTTACCTAGGCGATCTAGAAATGATGAAAAGCAAGCCTGATACAATTTATTTTCATAGCAAAACACTGTAACACTCTGTAACTTTTCCATGTGACTTACATGTGGCTTACATTTGATTTGCGTTTAACAACAACTACCAACATACATTTTAGCTTGAATGGAGCACCGCAAACAGCTTTGCGGTTTACGGTAATTACAGATTGTTCAACTGAACATTGTTGCATTGGACTTGATTTAGACTGACAGGTTTTTTTTTTATATATGAAAATGTATGAGGGTTATGGTTGGTTGACTGGAATGTGGATTGAGCTGAAAATTTGTACTATAGGGCAAACCTCATATGACACTAATAATACACTTATAAATTATACGTTTTTAAAATAATCATCATCATCATCACAACTCCGTGTAATGAGCCAGATGTCAGATATTTCAGGGTGCCGAAATGGCTTCTGACAAACCCTTACGATTACTGTATACAAGTATACAGCACCCGAGACCGACTGCTTAACGTGCCCTCCGAAGCACGGAAGTCGTCGTGAGAAATGAATGGTCAGCGGTCACCCATCCTAATACCGGCCGCACCGAGCGCGCTTAACCTGCGATATCGTTTGAAATGCACAGTAACCACGGCGCCACGACGACTTCTTTAAAATAAACTGAAAAATAATCATAAGATTCACATTTCAGAAAAAAAAGGAAGATCGCAATTTAATTTTTTACCACTTATTAACCGATCTACTTCCTGAAGAGGTGATTTGTACAGAGGTAAGGTGACTTGCTTACGAAAAAATAACTTAAACCTTTTAATTAATTGTACTTACAAATGTTCATCCTTTTCTCTTTAAAAAGCCTTTTTAAAAGTCTAGAATCTGAATAATGATTGTGACCTCTTACAATTTAACATCTGTCTGACCTAGAGTCCTTTTCAGCTTTTCAATTAAGTATATCTCAGTTTGAAAAATGCCACCGCCATTTAAAAGTTCATTATTGAATTAAGTTTTTTCGTGAATAATTGGATCCTCCGTCTTGTTCGTTTGTTCAAATATTTGTCAAATAGTTTTAGCATAATATCTGCCTGGTGATTTGGGACACTTTTACATAATTTTAGTACCCACGTTAAAGGATAAACCTATTTTGTACCCGTATAATGTGTAGTTTCAAACAGAAATACTTTATTTTATTAGGTACAATTTTTATGTCCGCGAATAAAAGTGAAAATCGGTCCAGCAGTGCTAGAGATGAGCCGTAATAGACGGACAGATTTAAAATACTTAAATTGTTTATATTACGTATGTGCCGTAATACCTTCATATGCAATTTATGAAAAGTTGTAAATTTGAAATGGCCAACAGTGAGTTAAATAAGTAGGTAAATAGATACATATTTTGACATTCACCCAACAATAACTAGCCCAAATTAAGTTTCTCAAAGAACTTGTTTCATAGATCATGAATAATAAACTTAAGAAGTATAAAATAAACATACTTGAATATACTTATCCATTTGTTTGTTTCGAAAATAAACATATAAATTCATGACTTTTCGGCTCATATAATGTGTCCATCACACAAACATTTTTCTCCGCCGGGATTCGAGCCAAGGATTTCTGACATAGAAGCCTACCTATGATTTTACCGCTACACCAGCTCGTGTAACGTGCACACGCTGTGGTCATGTCACGAATTTCAATAAACACGGGAACCATCCAAACTTACGAAAATAATTATAAAGAATCAACCGCGATACCCCTTTTCCTGTTCACTTTTTTTGTTTTCGACTAAGATAATACTTGCTCGGTCCGCTCTGCACCCTTTTTACACGTCAATAGACAGGCAGCCTAAAAACCCTACGGTGTACCACATGTTAGTGGTGGTCACGGTATCGCCAGTAGTGGCATTACTCACGAGCACTGACGGGTTATCACCGAAGCCGAACGCCTTCCCAGGCATCTCAGGTACACTTGAAAATCCTACCCTATACCTCCTCCTATATAAGAAAGCTCTTTTATTTTCGTCATCATCATCATCATCCACAGCCAGTAGACGTCCACTGCTGGACATAGGCCTCCCCCAAGGTTTTCTGCGTCACTCGGTCCCACGCCGCCATCATTCAGCGTTTACCGGCAACTTTGACCAGGTCGTCGGTCCATCTTGCGGACCGAAGCCCTGTACGTGGCCGCCACTCGAGAACTTTTCTGCCCCAACGGCCATCTGTTCTGCGAGCTATGTGCCCTGCCCATTGCCACTTCAGCTCTGCAATGCTTCTGGCTATGTCAGGGACTTTGGTTCGCCTGCGAATCTCCTCGTTCCTGATTCGATCCCGCCGGGAAACTCCGAGCATTCCATTGCCCGCTGAGCGACTTTAAGCTTGTTTATAAGGCCCATAGTTAGCGACCAAGTCTCAGTGCCGTATGTAATCACTGAAGGACAAACTGGTCAAATTTGTGTTTTTAATTTTATTTTCGTAATTAAAGACAAGTACTCAGATTTGGAATTCATTTATTTTATAACTCAGACTTATTACTTTTGATGGAGATATGTAACGGTCCACATTCACGAATTGTTGCACCTTGGTCAATTGTTCGCCTCCGTTGCCAAAGTTTCGATTCCCAGTTGGGCCAGTTAGGAAAACAAACTGTTGTAAACTAATTCAATTCTGCGTGTATACTAGGACAACATAGTTTCACCAAGGGATTTCATTGCTTAAGCTTATAAAAACTTTCTTTGCTAAATAATTGGTATATCAGTTGAGGTAACGATTATTACAATTACCTACATCAATTTTGTGTTATTCAAATCATTCATGTGAACTTGGTGAAAAAATTAAAACAAAGTGCTTTTTTCAGTTCCTTTCCGATTTGGGTCGAAGTGGTGTTTAACAACTGCTTCTGCTTTTCATTACATTCTTGGTACAAAGGAAGCCACTTTGGTCTTCTTCTTCACTTTCTACAAGATGGCATCAAAGTCAAACGCCCAATTATTTTTTTTATATAATAATACAATTACCAACCAACTTGCCTACCAAACCGGCAAGATAGATGTTCCATCCTTATTCTGTAAAAAAATAACAACGAAACCCTTTACCAGTTTATATTCTGACTTTACCAAACTAAAAACCGATCCTACAACTGTTGCATGACGATTGTTTTGCTGTTTTGAACAGTCAAAGTTTTCTTAACTCAATCATGAGCGATCGATGCACTCTATCGTGTTTATAAGTGAATTTTCTCAAAATGAACAAGTGGAAATTAAACTTTCTTCCGTTGTTGTTGTTTTAAACCAACACCCTAATACGATTACGGCTTGCGGATTTAAATTAACAAGTTTTAATTTCTGGAGGAGTGTTCTTGAATCGTGACACGTGTTCCTAACGAGTCCGTAGTTTGTAAAGGCTTAATTTTCATTCATTAATCATTCAATCGTGAGCATTTCTTTTTTTGAATTTACAGGATTTGTATAAGGGCCTATGTAGGTAAAATATACACTTTTAAAATATGTTATCTGGGTAGGTTCATCTTCACTTAACGTAAGGCAATAAGAAGGTCAAACCCTCATTATGTCACCGATAATCATTCGTAATCCACATTGCAAAGAAAATGCTGGTAAGAGTATATTTAATAAAGAAAATAAAATAGGTAGTTTAATAAAATAAGTTTTAGCCGACCGACTGGTCAGATTATCGGGTTTTTTCCGCCTAAGGCTGCAAACTAGACGGCAGCGACAGCGACAGCGAAAGCGACAGCGGCGCGGGCAGCGACGAGGGAAGCGATTTCCCCGACACGATAGAAAGTATTGAGTTTTTATGAAACCGCGAAAAATCGCTCGAGCGCCCGCTGGCTTCGAGAATGGCCCAGATTCCCCGCGTCGATGCCCGCGCCGCTGTCGTCCAGTTTGCAGTAAGGCGTGTCTTTACATACCTACGGAATAACAGCATACGTAAAATAATGATACTTTATAATTTAATATTACAAAAATACCTTTTCAATTAAGTCGTTTATATTATTTAAGTAACAAACCAACTTAGATAAGCAAGTTAAACTAAGTCAATTCTTAATTGTCATAAAGCAGTAATTGAACAGGCTCCCCTGAAATTGCGCATCAGCCTGCTGTTCAAATATTCACGAATGCGTCCCTAAAGTTCGTATAACAAGATCTTAGGTTTCCTTAAGTGACCATTTAATGTATAGTTGTTTCATATTTTCTTAGTTAAGGTATCATTTCTTGTTTAAGAGCGTTGTAAGTGAGAGAAAAACCTTTTTTTATTTCAACTAAAATAAAGAAATACGGTACATTAACAAAATTGTAGCACAAATGAATCAAGCTAACAAACTTTGCATAACAGAAAGGTACACTGTCACAAACCTACTTACACAAAGTGACTACTAGCTCTTGGTAAAGCCATGAAAGAATAAAGACTAAAGTGGTTCTGTATACTCGAAAGTACCGTTAAAGGATTTTATTAGTTTATAGCCAGTGAGACGTAGAGGAATAAGACATGATTGCTTACTGTAGCCCTTGTTGTTGCACTTCCCGTTTGCGTTCGCTCCCGAACGGTCGTGTCTGCGGCCGCTCCCGAGTGTTCGTATTGCGCTGCCCTTGTTCCCTCCCCCGCACTCGTGCGGGTCAGGCTCCAAGTTAAGCTCTTTCGGAAAGTTTTCTCTTGCGGAGGTTGTGTGGTGTCGGGGCTAATTCATCTGCCCTTTTCAGGGCGGACCCGACTACTGCCGGCCGAAGCATCGCTGGTCAGGTGGATACGTAACCGCGACAACTAAGCCTGATCGTCCGCCGTTCACCGGCAATAGGTCCGTACTAGGTCGTTCTCTCTTACAGCGCAGTTTGTGCAGCCAATTCGCCGTTCACCGGCTAGTAGGTTCCTTGTTAGGAATAGGCTTCCTTTCAGAACAGTTCAGGTTCCCAGGGTTCGATGGAGGCCCCCATCGAATCCGGGGCTAGGCCAAAAGAGCTCCAAGCTCTTTGGGATAAGGTAGGTCAGCTTTCCCAAGCTCTCCTTACCAAGTCCAATCAATTCGGACAGCTCCAAGATATGATGTTGACGTTCATGTCATATCAGGCATCAGCTTCTCAGGTCCAACCCGCGATCCTCCCGGCCACTCAGGCCTCCACCGCGTCTCTCCCGGCCACTCCGCCTTCTCTCAGTTTTCCAACAGATTCCCCGGCGTCCCCAGATGTCGAGCCTGTCGATACTATGTCAGATTTCATGTCGGTCGATTCTTCCGCATGCAAACGGAAAACTACCCCACCGGGCAGTGATTCCGACTCCGCTCCATTAGTTCCAGAATCTCCTGCTCCGTTCACCGAGGTTCGCAAAAAATCAAAATCAAAGAAGAAGAAGAAAGATGCTTCTTCGACTTTATCTCCATCCGTTTCAGCTGCTCCAGCCGCTGTTCCTGCTCCGCAAAATGTCGCACCGGCATCTGCTCCTGCGCCTTTTGTTTCAGCGATCCCGGCGTCACAGCCTGCGTCGCAATCAGATTCGGCTCTGCCGAAAGTCAAGTCTCCGCCCCCCGTCTTTCTACGGGACAAGAGCCGCTGGACCGAGGTCTCAGCTCTCTGCGGTAGACACAATCCCAAGATCCAGTATAGTAAGGCATCCAACGTGGGTGACTCTATTAAGGTCGTTGTCAATTCCATTCCCGATTTCAGGAATCTTACTCGGCTTCTTACTGATCAAAAGCTCGAGTACCACACTTACGCCCTCCCTGAGGAGCGTAAGATTCGTGCCGTCCTCAGGAACGTGCCGTTCGAGCTCTCGAACGAGCAAATCCAAGAGGACTTGTCTTCTCAAGGCTTCCCCGTCGAATCTGTGCACAAAATGCACAGCCGCCGAGGAAAGCAGTTCCCACTTGCGCTAGTAATCCTAGCGAAGAGCCCGCAAGGGCAGTCCATTTTTAGAGGCAAGCCCACCGTGTGCGGTCTCTCCAACATCCGCGTCGAAGTTCCACACAAGCGTGGTTTCCCAGGTCAGTGCCACCGCTGCCAACTGTATGGTCATGCGGCGGCAAATTGTTTTGCTTCCCCTAGGTGCGTCAAGTGCCTAGATCCGCATGGGACTAAGGAGTGCTCTCGCACTCCCGAATCGCCCACCGCTCCGTCCTGCGTCTTGTGCGGCCAGTCAGGCCACACAGCAAACTTTCGCGGCTGCCCCAAGGCACCGCGTGCTGCCAGGGCTACCGTGAAGCCCACCGAGAACTAGAGAGAGTGACCGCAGCCTAGCTCGGACGCTCCTGCAGTCAGTTCAAAGGGCCCTAAGGCCTTTACTTCTATCGTTCCAGGTCAGCGCAGCCGGGTCGCGACTCAATCGCAACCGGCTGCCAAACCGACTTCCCAGTGCCAGAACGCAAAAGGTTCTCAAGACCGCATGGCGTTCTGGATCCAGCGCGCTCCCATCGACGAGATCCTGGCTTTCGGCGCCGCTCTCGACGCCAGCCCAGAGGGTTTCAACGGTGCTCTTCCGGTCCTAACCAAGTTCGCTCCCCTTATTAGGAAACTCCAGCAAACTCAACGTTTCTAAACGTAGTCCTTCTTTCCAGCATTCCTATCTCAGAGTGAGTCTGATCACTCTAGTTAATCTCTTAGTTTCAGCTTTGTCATTTCTGCTAGTCTTAGCTTCTGAATTTCTCGCTTTCAGTTCCTTTTGGTGGCAGCCGTCCGGATGCCACTCACTGCGCAGCCTCTCTCTCCAATTGGCTGTCGCTCCGATAAATGATCAAGAACCTGAATTAAGGTAGGTCGTAAAGGGGGATGTTTAGTGGGTATGCTCGGCTTCACTGAGTGAGTCTCCACACTGTCTGGGCATTCTATTTTCCCTTAGCCACTGGGGTTAACAGCTTATAGAATGCCCATTCGTCCGTAATAGGATTCATCCTCCTCCCGCTAAAGCTTGCTTTACTGGTTAAAGCTTGTTTTAGGGGGTGCCAAAACTTTCTGTGGCGGAAAAACAAAAAAAAAAAAAAGTAGCCCTTGTTAAGAAAAACAAACCTACTCAGAGGTTTCCCGGCGGGATTGAATCAGAAATGAGAATATTTGCAGGCGAACCAAAGTTGCGGTATTTGAGATGACATGCAAAGGAAGGGACATAATATAATATTTGAAGAGCGGCAGCGGGATATCAGTCGAGAGCATGGCGAGAAAATGATGCATAAACTTACTGAATAATTGTTAATTTAAAAGAAAGTAACCTTATGAAATAGTTTCCGATTTCGATTCACAACTTAACAACTATAATTTCAAAACTATACAAATGTGTAACATTTAAGTGTTTAAAAGAAAGTGTTATGATGTAATGTCAGTGAGTGCGCATTAAAGATCAAATTATTGCACTATAAGCAAAGTATACTTAACTAGAAATTTAAAGTACGTACTTCAAAATAGTTTAAAACTCTTGAACGTAAACCATTTTCTAGTTTCCAAAGAGCACATGTTTTTGCATATTTTGAAAAAAATGTGAACGTAATTAGGGAACGGTCAGAATATTGGGAAGATCGATAAGTGTAGCAAAGTTTTGAGTATCTAATTTATTTTGGCATGACCCTTATACAACATTTGTTGTATAGGTACCTAGTTAAAGTATTACCTTATATTAGGTTTACAAATAGTAGCAACCTATACAAGGTGACAGGTGACAAAGAGTAATAATGTTCATGGTCCATACAGTCTCTGACCTGTAAAACTATTTTTTGTTAGGTATGTGTATGTATAAAGATGATATGGTCATTGAAATGCAAGCTGTTTATATCTAAACTATTGGTGCAGACTCGATTTAACGATATCGGGATTTTCATTTCAAGCAGATGATACCAGTAGTCTATTGAGTAATTTGAGAGGGTAAAATATTAAAATCCTTGTTGCGGTTTTTAATATAAGTAAATGATTTGGAATTAATCGAAAATGAGCTATTATTTGCACTATTGTCCGTTCATCTGTTCTGTATTTGAGGAGCCAACTTCTTTTGTCAATGTAAGCGACCTTGAACCGAGCGACAACTCTATAGTTGACATACATACAATTAATATTAACACCAAACTTGTTTTCAAACATCTTCAGTCAATTAATGTTAACAAGGGATCAGGTCCGGATGGAGTACATCCATTGCTAATAAAAAAATGTGCGTCATCTTTAGCTTTGCCTATCACAATTTTATTTAAGAAATCTCTCATCGAAGATCACGTTCCCGAAATCTGGAAGCAAGCATGGGTAACTCCTATACCAAAAGGACGCATCAGCTCCGATATAGAGAACTTTAGACCTATATCTAAGCTGTGCCATTTTGGAAAAATCATCGAAAAAATTATTACCGATCAGCTGTCAGAGGTAGTGCGTTATCATATTATTCCTAACCAACATGGATTTTATAGGGGTCGTTCGGTTGACACAAATTTGTTAGTATTTACTGATGATATCCTTGGTGCAATGCAGGACGGTTGTCAGGTGGACACCGTATATACCGATTTCGCAAAATGTTTTGAAAAAATTTGTCACAATACTCTTTTGTCAAAGCTCTGGCAGCTTGGTATACGCGGTGATCTATTCCGATGGATCAAATCATACATCGATAGAAGGAGCCAATCGGTGGTCTTGTCTGGTTACACATCGAAACGTATGCTTATATCCTCTGGCGTCCCGCAGGGGTCACACTTGGGGCCTTTGCTATTTACATTGTGTATAAACGATATCACCAAACACATTCAGCACTCCAGTTCCTTGCTCTACGCAGATGATACTAAGATTTATAAGGTTGTTCGTGATATTAAAGATTGTAAGCTTCTGCAACATGACCTGCACAATTTTGAAATTTTTTGCCATAATAATAATTTAGTTTTAAATTTAGATAAATGCAACGTGATTAGTTTCTCTAAAACCAAAAAACCAATAAACTACAACTACTGCCTTTTTCATAAAAATATCAAAAGAGTTACTCAAATCCGTGATCTTGGTATTATTATGGACACAAAATTAACCTTCTTGCCTCATATAGACTCAATTATACGTAAATCATACCAACAGTTGGGTATTATTCTGAGGGTGGGTAAGCCGTTTAAAAATGCACTTACCTATAAGATCCTTTATAATAGTTTTGTCCGAAGCCATTTGGAGTTTGCTTGTGCTGTTTGGAAGCCTTATTATAATTGCCACATTGAGCGAATAGAAAAGATCCAGCGTAAATTTATTAAAACACTAGAGTTTAGAACTGACGGTATTTACTCTGAATACACTGAATCCTTAAAAAGACATAACTTTCTGTCTCTAGAAGATCGCCGCGATTGCATCGACTCCGTTATGTTGTATAAATTAGCAAATAACTATATAGATGCCCCCTCACTATTCAATAAAATATTGTTTAGAGTACCTCGTAGACGTGAGCGCCATTGCCGTGATAAGAAATTGTTTTTTATTCCACTCAGTAAGACCCTTTATGAAGCTCATTCTTTTGTTAAGCGTGCGTGCAAAATTTTTAATGAAAGTAAAAAATTAACTAAAGTGGACATATTTTTCGATAAATTATATAATATAAAAAAATGTTTTAGGATAAATGATTGAATTAAACAATATATGTAAATTTAAAAAAATATATATATGTATCTTCTAATTGTTCTATAACTTTATTTTAACGTATCGTTTTATGTATTGTATATTGTGTAAATCTGTAAGTACATTTATGCTGTGAATACTAACGTAAGTAAACTATTTGAACTGTAAATTAAAATTTTCCTTGTTCGTTAGACAGTAAGCGTTTAGAATTACTTTGTATTTTTAAGGAAACTGTAGGTCTATGTTAAGAAAATGTTTGATATTAATTACTGTGAAAGACCGTTTGTTTCTATTTTAAATAAATAAAATAAAAAAATTATAATAATTAATTATGACGGTGGCATTTATATTACATCAACGTAACATTACATAAAGGGCGTTTTTTATATACTTTGTTGCATTTCGGACAAAATATTCAAAAACAAATTAAGTCATTTTCGTCTATGATTTAATGATTAAACTTATGAAATCGTTAAATTTAACTGCTTATTCATTACTTTTAACACAACAAAGTCCATTTAAGACTCTCAATTCAACTGTTAAGTCGTTCTAAAGCAGTTAATGTTTTATTGCCGTCCGTTTTTGCATTTTACTTCGAACCCCTAAAGCCTATAAGCTTAGCAAGTAAACAAATGAAGTCAGGTACAATTGAAACAAAGCGCGGTCACTCTATATTTACTGTTGACTGTGGTAACGCGAAAACCTAACTATGTGGGTTTTAATGTTGTAGTTTGAATACAATCTTCCTTGTATTGTCTTTGTTGACTTTTATGAGGTTAATTTAAAGTAATTTTGAGCTTTTTCTTTTCGTTTTGTTTTCGTTAGGTTGGATGTCTGTGTAAATGTAGTATGTAAATGAGTAATTTTGTTAATTTACTTTCAAAAGTGTAATAATAGATCCTGACTAGTAAAATTACTGGTAAGACAAACTAGCCACTTTTAAATTTTAAATGAAAAAGTTTAAATTGAGTCAGTAGGGTGCCTAAGATGACATACTTTTTGTTACATGGCAAATATTCTGAATAAAAATGTAATTTTGAGATTAAAATCTCACTTATATGATCAAATCAAATAATTATAGCATGAAAACAATCAACTGAATATAAACTTAAAAATCAATCAATCATGTTGGGTCTACATTTTAGGTTGCATTTAGGTCTACATGTGTAAGATGACATTTAAGCCTAATGGAAGATGACACATAATGTCATCTTAGACTTTAGTAGTATGCCGCCATCTTACAAAGACATTATTATATTAACTTAAATTATGATTATAATTGTAGCAGAAATTATTCAATTATGCCACAATCAGCTAGTAAATTAAATTAAATTTAGGCGACTTTTGTAATCAAGAAAATAAGATACCCATTTTTCCGCCTAAAAAAGGTAATATGCCACCTTCTACCGACGTTTATTATGTCATCTTACCAAATAGTTATCAAAGTTTTAACTTAATTATCGACACAAAGTTAGGATACATTATTATCAATATTTGGGTCATATCCACAACTTACGTGTCTTTTTATCAACAAACAAAAACGTTAATAATTTTTTCTCAATAAAAAATCACTTCCCATTGATTTTTGGCACTAGCTATAGCTAAATACACCTTATAAAACGCCACGAGATCACCAAAAGCGATGCCATTTTATGAAATAATACAGGCGTGTCATCTTATCTGACTATGCCATCTTAAGCACTCTTCCCCTATATGTATAATTTTTTATTTTATTTCTCAATATTTCGTTTTCCCAAAAATTATGTTCGATCTCTGCTATCCCAAGTTTTCCTTCATTAGAGATTAGTTAGCGCAACATGAAAATAAGAGGCAGTCATGGACGAACGTGTGAATGTGGGCCGAATGGAAGCCGAGGCACACATACGTAAGTCCATCAATGCCTAGTTGCGGCCAAGGCTTGTATACTTTGTACTTTTCTCAAATAATGCGCGGAAATTAAACTAAATAATTTCATCACACTCATTATCTTCACTTGAACTCTAATATCAAATACAAAAATATTTAAAACCACTCACGAAGTTGACGAACGACTACGTAATAACAATAGTTTTTTACGCGCCAAAGTCTTTTATTTTTCTTTTTTTATTTCTATGTGCAAGCCAGTTCGAAATTTAAATTAAAACTTTGATAAGTTACCTCTTTGGTCGCCAAGTTGTTAAGTAGAAGATTGTTCCACTTTTAAATTACCCGACAAATATGTTTTACATAGTAATTTATTTGGCCGCTAATACGACAGATATGGATTTTCATACAACTACTGCCGGCCGCTGTTCGGCCAGTACAGCAAGTTCGATTTATTTCGAAGAAGGTTGTCAAAATAATGCTCAAATTTCCAAGCATGTTTGAGAAATGTAATATTGGTTTCTGATTGACATAAAGAGCATTTACCTATCGTCCTAATTTGTGATTGATGATTTAGTCTTACCAAACCAAGAGTTCTTTGATAATTATTAATTTCATGCATCATTGATTGAATACCAAATTAATATCTATGGTACCTACATAGATAGGTACGTTTCTCAATGGTGCATTAGGTACCTACTGTAGGTATATTTCGTGCATGATTATGTAGGTAATTATTGGGAAATTATGGGTTTATTGCATTATAATGCTTTCGAGAAATCGCACAACATAAATAATGGTTTGGGTGCTAATTAAACAGACTTCTTTTAAATAGCATTATGCCCCTCTAAAAATCTAAGTTTCCCTCTAAATTACTACCTATGTCAGCCACAATGCGTGCAACAAACCACGTCGGGGTTATTTAGAAATGCTCAAGAGTTTATAGGGCTTATGGCCTATATGCAACCTAACTGCTCCTCCTCGCTGCGTCGTCGCACCTAACCGTACCGACTACGTCTTCCGGAACGGGAGCCCTTCTTGTAGCATAATATTTTCATCTATTTTCACTTTGTATAAATTATTATTGAATAAATATAGTATAAATTGCTTCAAGACACAATTTTCGCAATTAGAAGTTATTGTCTCGTGGCTAAGTTATGAAAATAGAAGCTTGATCACGTGACCAAAAAAATATTCTGTGGCTTGACTTATTATTTATTTTATGGTTTAGTGCATATTACAGACTTATAACATTTATTTACTGTGAAAATAATGAATTTACATTATCAGCCTCTAGTAATATTATTATGATATTCTTTACATTTTTAAATAATGATTATTTTAAGTATAAGTTTTTCTTGTCTATTTTGATGAAAACTTGAAAAAAAAAAGTGTTACAGAACTAATTGTTTAAAAAACTTATACGCATCTACCTTAAAACCATTCACTGCTTATACATAATGTTCCCAAATGAATACAAATATGTCACAAAATGTTTATACAATACTTTAAAAATGACAAATACATAATGAGACAAGTATCTACCTACTTGTTATTTGAATTGCATCCAAGCTTTTTTTCAAAAGGGGGAATCTATGTAGCCACATGCGACATCAGCATATTTTGTAAAACCTGACTTAAGCATCTACAGTGGGCAGTCGTGTCCCTCACCCGCTCTGTAACTCTAGTCTTTTATATATTGTATCACACATTAAATATTCAAGACTTACCACTTGATAAATTTAAAGAAACTATTAAACAAAAATTGTGTAGTAAAGGCTTTTATACAATTTCTGAATATATGGACGATAAAAGCCATCTCCTTCTTATCCATACAACAGCAAGAACGTCATGCTCCCTCAGGCGGCATGGCTAGCGGTAGCGTCGGGTGTCGGGTCACCCTCTTCCCTAAAATATGGTTGAGGAGAGTGATGGCTGGTGCTTGCGTTATACTCGTGAACGGGTGCTGCTAGCGGTGCCAGGTCGTTTTGCTGAAGACTTTATGACTATGTTACTTTTTTGAATTTGACTCTGACTTCCCCATCTCCATCCCATTCCCCCATGTTCACGTCCGTGTTAGTGTCCAGTCTCTGTCCACGACTATCCTTATCTCCATCCACATTATCTGTAATATCTCTCACCTCTATCGCTACATCTATCTACTTCTATCTTTACCTCTATATCTATGTCTACGTTTCTGTCTAGTACTTGATTGCCTAATGTATAAATATAATAGTAGACTCCAGAAGATCACCAACTCGTTCATGGGTCAATGTGTACGCTTTTATAATAAAATTCCAAAATATTTAAGATTAACCCTTCGATAGATTTAAGGATATGTATAAAGTTTTATTATAAGATATCCGGATGCAAGAAGATTGTAAATTGTTATTGTTATTGTGTATTTTTAAAAGATGATTGCTGTTGAGTTTCTTGCCACTTCTTCTCAACAGATCGACTTTCCGAAGTGGTGGTAGATTCAGTTCAATTTGTAAATTGTGACTTATTTCAAATGTATTTAAATACTAAAGATTCTTTTGACTTTGACTTTTGACACGTAATGTTTTTAATACAGTGAATATTATATTTAATTGATTTCAATTTCACGCACCCAGTTTACATATTACCAACCTTCTGATGAACTAGAGTTATACCTATTATCAAGTGAATTACATACAGTGAATTACACACAGTAAATACATACAGTAGTGCTTCCATGCTGGACTGGAAGTGAAAGAAAAACGTAGAATGTGCCAGCTGCTTCTCTTCCCGGGCATACTGTAAAAGTCAGTTAAGGGACAGAGGTTTAAAGGCGTTTTTGTTGGCGATAGGCCAACAAGACCTCATACAAAAACTATTTTTTTCTCTTTCTGTCACGGTAGAAATGGGCACACTGTAGACGAGTATAAATGCCTGCAGGAAATTATATGAGTTTTTATCTAATATATAAAATTCTCGTGTCACAGTTTTCGTTGCCATACTCCTCCGAAACGGCTGGACCGATTTTGATGAAATTTTTTGTGCTTATCCGGTATCTATGAGAATCGGCCAACATCAATTTTTTTTATTTATATGGCAAAACAACGTTTGCCGGGTCAGCTAGTTTTATTATAAATGTGCGTGAACTAGAGTCAAGATGATTGTTTTGTTGAATTTTTACCGTTATGGATACTGTATGTATTAAATAACATAACGTCACGCCTGTATCCCTTATGGGGTAGGCAGAACACCAGAGGTTACAAGACCATCTGATGACACGCTTGACAAATTTGGAGGTATTATAAAGATGGAAAGAGACTATTGTAGTGACAGGGGGTTGCTTGGTGGTAGGATCCCTTCTGGGTCCGCCTGGCTAGCGACCACCCTTTATATAAAGTCTGCCGCCAAATGTTACCGCTCCGGCGGTAATGTGTTCCGGCAATATTGTATAAAGAGCCAGTTCCTTCCTAAACCCGTGTGCTTTCATCTTCGACCTCATCGTCACTTACCATCAGGTGAGATTGAGGTCAAACGCGGGTTTAGTCACTTATAAAAAAAAAAAAAAAGGCTGTCACGTTTCACTTCGTAATTTTACACTGGACAGACTTAAAAATAAGGAAATGCAAAGTCGAATACGGCCCATTGTTCATCGTAGTTAACTGATGAGGGAAACCCTTCCAAGTCAGTTCAAGTGGCGAGCTACATAAAATAGTAGCCAACGAGACCCACAATCTCAACTTTGCCCTTATAAAGCCTTCAAAACAGTTTAAAATTATTTATCAAAAACACAAAAAAAAGCTATTGTTTTCCACTAAATTAAATTTCTTCAAAGGCCTTTGTATCAAAGTGGAATTGCTAATACAATTTGGTAAAATTTAAGATTCGCTTACACTTTGGGAAATTTTATCTTCTAAGAAACCGTTAAGTCTAGTGATGGATCGCTCGGTTGTATTATAAAATATTATTGTATCTAAGATTTTGCCAAAAGACTTGATGAATGGGGTATCAGATATGCAAACAAATGCAACCAATCATTTATTCTTCCTTGCCCAGTTTTAATAGGGAAGAAAATTGAAACGTTGTTCGAGGAAAATGAAAAGACGAGCTTCCTTAACGAACTCAGAACGGCAGTGTTAATATTGTTCAGCTGAGGCTATTGCCTGTGCTTTTATTTTTACTTTTAAAGCCTTCTTAGAACCGCAATGGTGTTGCTCCGTCCAGTTAACGCACAGCTCAGGAAACAAAAATACGGTCGATTTGGAATTTGGAATAGTACGAAACCCGTTCAGTACGAAACAGGAAAGTCGTTTAGAAATAAAACCATTTCTTTAAATATTGTTCTTCGGGTCAAACGTGGTCCAAATACTGTATCGCATAAAATGTACTGTAAAATCAGTAAATAGTAAAGTTAATAGAGAAATGAGTGATTTGAGTAAAAGCAGCATTAGCTTACAAGGGTATTATTAGTTACAAAGGCTTGGCTTTTACAATCTAATATTTGTGTTTATGGTGATTTATTTGATGTGTAATCATTGTGTTTTCCAATTTCTAAATTCAATATTTCACTGGTGATGCGAAGAGCCTGAAATGAAGAGACCGACGTCGATCATAGTTTAAAGAAATCAGCAAAGCAAAGCGGGTAAGAAATACCTTATTTGGTTCACAATAAGGTCCTCCTTTTTTTTGTTTATTGGTAGAGATAGTGATTTTATTTATGGATACTGGATACCAAGCGAGAAAGTAAAGTAAAACAAGCACTGGTTTGAAATGAACATCCTTTTCCTAAAATTATCGTTTCAGTGATTTCGCATGCCTATTAATGTAAATAATGTACCTATACTAACAATTTTAGAGCTTAAAATAATAATTTACAATTAGTTGTGTAAGTTTTCGTGACTATGGTCAAGAATATATTGTTTAAAATTACACATTTTAAATAATAAATAAATAAAATCCCCAGACAATCACACCAACTACATGGCCCCAAAGTAAGCATAGCTTGTGTTATGGGATACCATGTAGCGAACTAGGGGGGAACCTAGAATATAAATACATAAATAGATAAACACCCAGACACGGAATTTTTTTTTTTCTTGTTCCGTGCGGGAATCGAACCCGCAACCACTGGCGTCTGAGGCAGATAGGTTTACCCCATCGCCAAAGTGGTCGTCAATTTTGAATTCATGCTTTCCTAAGAGTTGCTAAGTAAATATAATTATTTTTTGGTCTACATTTTAAAATGTACTGGCTCAGGTTCAGTACAAGTTTATATCATGTTATGAAGGGGTAGTTTTTAAAGCTAACATAGTATTTTTAAGCGTAAGATCAGTGCTTCCTTCCTGTGTGATAAAAATGCCATTTGCAAATTTTTTCATGCATAACAACGAAGTAATATACATTTTGATGTTTGGAGCTTATCCTAGTTGTAAATCTATGCTGTTTTTAAGGGTTTGTGTTTCATTCATATTTAGTACAAAACTTTTGAATAAGGTGTTTTTGAAATCAAAAATTATTCCAGGATATCTGAATAAAAACCTGGGTAAGTTAGTAAGCGAAACAATTGGAGAAATTAGATGAAATATTATCATAATTTAAAAAAAGGTACAAATTCTTAATGGTAAATAAATATTTACTCACACAACATTATCTAGCCCAAATTAAGTTTCTTAAAGAACTTGTGTTATGGATTCGAACCCAGGACCTCTGGCATAGAAGACAATTTATGTTACTACTACACCAGCCGGTCGTCGATATTGCTTTTTAATAATATCAATTCGACGTGTCAGCCAGATCCACAATCCAAAATAAACCTTATTTAAAATCCTTAAGTTGTTTCTATGAAATATTAATTTGTAATTTGAATTCAATGAAATAATAAATTACTTATTTATCATTGAAACAAATTAAATGTATAAAAGCAAGAAGGAAAATACACTACCTATAGGTACCTACATACCAAGTATTAGGTACTTGGGAGTAATTGTAGACAACACCTTAGATTTGAAGAGCATATTAAAAATCTTGCTAGCAGAATACGGAGACTCACTTACATCTTCAGACATCTTCGTCATGTAGCTGATACAAAATTAATAAACTTTTTTTTTAAATTTATACAGCTCTCTGCCAATCAGTGATTGCATATGGGATAACATCATGGGGAGGCAGTGCCAAAGGTCACATGATCAACGTTGAGAGAGCGCAACGACTTTTTTTGAAAATATCGTTCTGCAAACCCAGACTTTATACCACAAAGGAGCTGTACAAACTATGTGATTTACTATCGGTATGGCAACTGTACATCCTGGGTATTGTCTTACTGAAGCATAATCCCCGGTTTTGATAAGGATAACCCTAGTCTGTCTCAAAGGAGACTTCATAATATTTGCTACATTCCAGTTACACAAACCTTTTTTGCACGTTACTTTTTTGACTACAGTGGCGCAAATTGTATAACATAGTAAACAAAAACTTAAAATATATCCCTTACTCCAAACTGAAACTACATTCAAATTAACAAACTGGCTTTTAAATTAACTAATTTATCATTAGATTACCTAGAAACCGAAAACATTTTTGAACGAAAACTTACAATAGTTAGAGACATCAAAGTCAAGTCAAAAGAATCTTTATTTCGTAAGTATTTAAATACATTTGAAATAAGTCACACAATTTACAAATTGAACTGAATCTACCACCACTTCGGAAAGTCGATCTGTTCAGAAGAAGTGGCAAGAAACTCAACAGCAATCATCTTTTAAAAATACACAATAACAATTAACAACCAGGGAGTCCCATCTTCTTGCATCCGGATATCTTATAGTAAAACTTTATGTAACACTTATCCTTAAATCTATGGAAGGGTTAATCTGAAATATTTTGGAATTTTATTATAAAAGCGTACACGTTGACCCATGTAAATTCGTAAAAATTGTTAAGCGCTGTAAAACCTTAACTATTGACTTAATGAAAAAATTTTACTTATAAAAGTTGTTCCTAAAAAAACGATCTACAAATATGGTCTGATATAATTTTTTCGTAAAATGATAAAAAAAGATATATCAAAAAATATAAATTATATTCTCGAATTTCTAAACATTTTCGCTTATAACTTTTTTTTTTATAGTTCTTTGACAAAAAGTTATTTCACCAAAGTTGTAGAGGATTTAATTTGCAACAAAAAATGTAAAAAAATTTTTTTTATCAGATAAATAGCTTAAGAGATATATCGTAAAAACCATTTCAACCCCTATTTTCAAGATGGCGGCCGTAGGACAAGGGTGGCGTCCTCTGAAAAACGCAAGGTTAGGCCTAAAAAATGTAACATTTCAATGGACTACGCATCTTTGAACTAAATGCCTACAGCGCCGCGGTCCGTTCACATGTGATAGGGCTGCCCGCCTTCAGCGTTTAAATTCCATTTGCCTACTTTGTGTTTACTTCCATTTTGTTTTGTGACTGCAAATATACTTTCTTTATATAAACAAATAAAGCACCGTGAAATCTGGCAACTTTGCCATTTTTGGTAGTGTATTAAAATTCAAGACACGTTATTTAAAAAAAAAACACTATACACGACTGTTGAGTAAATTTTTTCAATTCTGTATTTTATAAAGGCGTCCTACGTGTTCATGAATTTTAAATATATTTACCAAAAACATAGTAAACAGCCAAAAACAAAATATGGCAAAGATGGCCCTACTGTATGGCAAGTTTGCCAACAGGGTTTTGTATCTCATTATGACAGGCTTTATTATGACCGATTGAAGAAAAACAATCTATAAGGCCTTTACAGTTTTAGTGTAGGTGATTCATTACTTTTTTTTGCAATTACATAATAGAAAGACCAATGTGGTAAAGTTGCTTACCTGAAAATATTTTTTTCATACAAAACTAAGATATGAGGTTAGGGTTGTCCAAAACTGAAAAAACAAATGTATGCACGCACATAATATTCTATCTATCATGGCGCACACACATCTTCTAAAATGTAAATTAGACAACAGAATAATCAATTATAAAATATGTTTATTAAAAAAAAAATTAGAACATATTATATAGGTAGTAACAATTATCAGGTATTCCTTCATTAGGTTTCTACTCTTAAATACTATAATGGCATTTAGTAATTGGCAAAAATTAGTAGGTAAATAATTCTTATAAATTAAGTGTTCAAACAATATTCTTTCAAACAAAAACAGTCTTCGAAAAATAAAAATAATCAGTTCTGGACTGGAAAATAATCTGTACCTGAATACCTTATTTTTAAACTCCATAGAAGTTAGTTTTTTTTATAATAATATGGTAAATGGTTATTAACGTTGATTGCCATACAATTTATGATTCTACTAAAACATTGCGGGCGACGTTACACACATAGGCACATAGTTATACCTACTTCTTCAAAAAATTTAAAGTATTTAGTCTTGAAAACAAAGTGACAACCCTAGCCCTCAACGAAATATGGTAAAGTTACCAAACCTTGTTTTAACACCGGTATGGTGACATTGCCAACGTAGTTATAGACGAAAATATCTGAAGTTAAATAATTATGATGATTTGATTAGCCACTTTACGCATAAATATAGCTTTACATGAAAATATACATACCTCGTAGCAGTATTTATCAATTTAATTGTAAAAGTTCGGGAGCACTGATTTTGAGGTTAAAACGTGCACGAAATTTGCGTCTTCAAATATACAAACTATGGGTCCAGTGCTGCCAAAATGAAATTAGTGCTGCCAGTCGTTTATCAACCTTTCTACTAATCAAGGTAGAATTTCTAAAAAAATATCTGCGTCCATGGTATAAGGGATTATGTAGAAAAAGTCAGCATGTGGCAAAGTCAACGTCCGTTGGCAAAGTTGCCAGATTTCACGGCACTTTGTAAATTGTAAAGCGCTGTAAAACCTTAACTATTGACTTAATGAAAAAATGTTACTTATAAAAGTTGTTCCTAAAAAAACGATCTACAAATATGGTCTGATATCATTTTTTCGTAAAATGATAAAAAAAAGTTAGGTATATCAAAAAATATAAATTATGTTCTCGAATTTCTAAACATTTTCGCTTATAACTTTTTTATTTATAGTTCTTCGACAAAAAGTTATTTCACCAAAGTTGTAGAAAAATGTAGAATGTGCCAGCTGCTTCTCTTCCCGGGCATACTGTAAAAGTCGGTTAAGGGACAGAGGTGTTATTGGCATTTTTGTGGGCGATAGGCTGACCCCCTGTCACTGCAATAGCCTCTCGCAATCATTATAATATCTCATTAGTCAAACGTGACATCAGTTAGTCTTATAACCTCTGATGTTCTGCCTACCCCATAAGGGATACAGGCGTGAAGTTATGTATGTAAATTGAATAAGAAGTGTTCAACAAAAATACGTTTTGTGTCAAAAAAACATGTTCACGTTTGAATAAAAAATCGGTCTTATATCGGACCAAAAAATACTTGCGCCTCGATTGAGATCCACGAAAAGATTTATTATTACATTTTAAAGTATAAACAATCCGCATATTAACGTAGAGCTCAATCAACAATTGTTTCGGTATGCAGACACTCGCGACTGGCCGCATGCCGAGCGCATGCCGGAATCGAGCCGCGTAGGTATAGCTTGCGTTTTGTCCATTTCTCTGTACTGTGCCTATATGAAATATAACGTTTTATTCTATCAAACCACCTGAACCTAATCGACCTTGACATATTTCCACCTTTCCACCTATCAAAACAAAATTATAGGTACAAAATTGTACGCAATCATTGAAAAACATTGGATTATCTTTTTGCAAGAGAAAAAATAACAAAAATCAGAGTTTTGTATGACAGCAAAACTTCAAGATATTTGGTTGAAAGGGCGGCGTAACAGGTACTTTCATGACGTCATTATAAAATTTTCCATAATTGAGTACGTAAACATTGTTTGTCTTTCTTTTCATATGCAGTTGTATAGAATTGTTAGAAAGAGAAAATAAGATTTATGATGTGCTACTTAAAATTTGTCAAACATATGATGGATTTTGTCCAATAATAAAACATGGTTTTATTTATATCATTGACTAGCTTTATCCCGCACACACTTGTATGTGCTTAACTACCCTTCTCGTGGAAATTTTAGAAACTATACAACCAGACACCCACTGAAAGACCCTTTATACCAAGTATCACACCCATGCACTCAAGGAATAAGTTTTTTTCATTCAAACTAAAAATCATATAAGGTGCCCGTGGGAATTTTGGGATTTTTTTTCGTAGCACAACCAGTCACTCTTTGAAGAACTTTCATGCCAAGTATCACATCCGTGCACTCAAGAAATAAGATTTTTCATACAAACTAAAAAGTCCAACCCCTTCCCGTGGGAATTTCGGGAATTCCTTCCCTAATACAAACAGACACTCATTGAGGAACCTTTATATCAAGTATCACATCCGTGCACTCAAGGGATGGGATTTTTTCATACAAACTAAAACTTCATATATTTCCCGTTCCTGTGGGAATTTCGGGAATTCCTTTCATAACACAACCAGACACACATTGCAAAACCTTTACACCAAGTTTCACATCGGTGCGTTCAAGGAATAAGATTTTTCATACAAACTAAAAAGTCCTATATTTCCCGTTCCCGTAGGAATTTCGGGAATTCCTTCCTAAGTGCACCCCTGCATCCCCTAAAGAATGTATGTTCCAAATTTCAGCTCTCTACGCCCAGTAGTTACGGCTGTACGTTGTCTGTCAGTCACTCGGTACCTCAGTCACTCAGTCAGTAACGGCACAGTTTTATATATATTGATTGATTGATTGATGATTGATTGATAATTACCCTGTGTTTTTTTTTAAATTTTTGCTGTGACTGGATTTAAATGACGGACAAGTCCGGGGGATAGCAAGGTGCACCCACGCACAGGTTGAGATGTTTGGTGAGAGGAACGATACATTTTTCCGGAAATCAAGCCAGCGAAATGTAATAAAAAGCTTTTAGGAGAACTCTCGTAAAAAAATAAGTACATTGTTAAGATACATGAAATAAAATTATTTCAACTTATCGATACATAAACTACGTCTTTAATTAATTTACAAAAATTTTCAGCCTTTGCTTACATTAGTAATATCCGCTGAAGGTTGCGTGAAAATTGGTACTGAAATATGGATTTTTAAAGAGTCATAATTTCAAAATTACTCCTATTTATATTATTTTGACTCAATACAAACATAGTTTTTGGAAAGACAAAACGATATTATACTTAAGTTTTAATGATAGTGAAGATACGAGCCAATTACGTTTGTTAGGAACATGACCGAAAGGAGAATTCTTAAGTGGAAGTTTAATTTTGCTGCGCCATTTAGATATTTTCAAAATAGGAATAATTGTTGAATGCAATCAAAAATGCCAACGCCAGTTACGAATCCAAAATAGATTGACAACATGATTGACAGTTTGTATTTAAAAGATAATTAACACACGGAGAAACGCAAATACAACATTCGTTAAAAAAAATGGCACACGAAATTTTATAAATTAAAATATTTATTTATAAATTATTTGGATTTCGTTTAGAATATACCAAATAAAAATCTTCAAAAAAAACGTTTCCATGGAACCTTTAATTTATAAAGTAATTTTGGTATTTCATCAAATATTTGACCTAGTAGGTACCTACCTATTTGAAAGAATATTTTCTAAAAGAGGTTTTGAAATTTTACTTTATAAAATTTATTTGATCGATGGCAATCTCATTGACGCCACGTACTTCAAGAAGTGCACATAAACACTTCTATAGTCACTAAAGAGTGATTATTTAGGAAGTACATACATATATACATAACTTCACGCCTGTATCCCTTATGGGGAAGGCAGAACACCAGACGTTATAAGACCATCTGATGTCACGTTTGACTTTGGAGGTATTATAATGATAGATTTAGGAAGTATATAAAATATTAGTAACTTTCGGGCACTGGAATCGATTAGTATGTATTAAATATATGCTGTAAACACCTACTCAAAAAATACACACACTTTGCTAGCCATACCTATTTTCGAAAGCTAAGAATGCCACCCCTATTGTGAGCAACTATTTTAAGGTCGCTTGTGATGTTCGTCTGTCAAGCGATTAATTTTAATATAAAATATGATGCTAAATATCAAGCAAGGATACATTTTGGCTGTGTTCTATGAAAAATCCTTCGATCTAACTGATTTAACTTTATTAGGTAATGATTGAGTTACGAACGGGGATTTCTTCAGAAATTTAAAGATCAAACGATAAATCCAGCAAAATTATGTCGTTTATTATTACATATTCGGGGAAGTAAAGTGACGCAATTACTTTTATCATCCAAAGAACGTATCAAATAAAAAATAGTTTCACATCAAACCAGATTTCATTTACTCTGCTGAACTTTAAAGGCATTTAATCAAAGTAGCTTTCAACATATGCTACACAAAAAACAATAAAACATTTATTGAAATTTTTTGTCGGAACTGAATGAATCGAATAAACATCGAATAAATCATTCTGTTTTATTCGCTGCCACTGAAAATCAAATAATGTAAGTATTTGCTGAAATGCTGCGAGCAACGCTTGTTAATTTTCAACGTTTTAACTCGTTACTGCGTAAAGCATGTGTTTCTATGTTTGTTTTTTGTCTCACTCTCTTTTATAAAAAAGGATCTGCGAGTAACATAGAACTTCACTACAATATGGTCTCGCTCGAAGCTTTGTTACACAGGCGCACCTTTTTATCAAGATTAATAATTTTATTATTAGTTTTAAGATAATAAATATTGGTGCATTAAAAAATCAAATCCCGGCTAAGATCTGCGACCAAACAATAAAAGTCGAAGGCTAAGATTATAAGGTAGGTACTGCCAGTCGTTCACGTATGAGGTTGCCATGAAAATTGGTTTTAAACTTTTTTGCTACTTTCAATGAATAAATCTTGCATAGAATATTTAGATTCTATGTCGAAATTTAGAAATATTTGCAAAATGCCCAAATTGAAAAGTCTTAAGTTTTCACGATTCATAATTTAAATAAAACTACTTTTAAACCGGATTAATCGCGTATAATTTATATTTTACATTTTTAACTCGACGTTTCGGTGTCTTTGCAGACCCGTGGTCACGAGCGACTCAGTCCGGTTAAAAGTAGTTTTATTTGAAAAGTATATGTTTAACAGTAAACGTAACAATATATTTTGATATTAGTACATATTAACAATTTATTACTATGAATACGGATTGAACAAGTACGTCAGCTTTAACACGCATAATATGATGAAAATGATTTTTCTGTCACTGCCTGTACAATAATTAAATTTATTAAATTTAAATTAATTTAGGATATATATTAGGCAGGATATAAATTCTCAACAAAAATTATATATCCTGCAAGCTCATAAAAATTCAAATCTCATTAAAAACATACTTCACCCCAAACATAAAAAAGTAATCCATCCGACCTAATCTGTCTTTTTCGTTAGCATAAATAAAACCTAATTTAAAGCAATTTCCAAAAGTAAGTCACTTTGCCTTCGATTATCATGAAAATGTGCACCTGGGGCCTGGGATTGGGAACCTAACTGATCACTCCAGATGGCTTCCATCCACCCGTGATAATGGTGAGAAAGTTTATTACCGCTCCTGTGCTATGGAGCTGAAAAGTGGGTCAACTAGACAGAGCCTAGGATTGATAAATTTCGAAAGATTTAGATATAATTGTAAAAAATAATGGAACAGTCGTAGATTGTTTATTAGACTGATTATAGAATCAATTAGACCTATGAAATTATTGAAAGTTTTATCGATCAAAGTGCTCCCATGTAGAAAGTTCTAGGTACGCTCTTGTTAATTAATAAATTTAATACTTTTGTAAACGAAAATAAACAATTTATTATTATATTATTAAACCTTACACGGGATTCTTATTGACTTTTGGTTTCGAGTTTTAACTGCTTTTCGATGTCGTGCTTTATTTAACAAAATATGCAAACATAATATACTTCTTAACATTTTTGTGATTTTTTAAACTTTATTGTACCTCTAACTAAGTACCAAATTATTTATTATAATTACGATAAACATTTGGAAGCGATTTCTTCCAGATAATCATGGATATGACTTCACCTAACAGACTTTATATTTGATTCTTAAATCAAATGTAAAATATATAAAGATGGCTTACCATCGACCCGAAGGAAGGTACAGTTTTACTTTGTAAAAGTTCAATTAATAAACTGATTTTTTTTGACTTGATATTTCTTAGCAACATATAAACACAAAAAACCTCGGTACTTTTTATTAACTAGAATCACCGAAAATCGCCAATTTTTTCTATAAAACTCCTTCACGCTCTAACATAAGATTAATGGAGGACACTTATAAAGACGAGCGGAGTCACGAGCTCAGCCGCTGCTAATGAAGTCGAGAGGGCTCCTTGTAACAGATTACTTGTTTTAGAAAACATGCAAAATAGAAGATAGAAGAATAAGATATACCTAACAAGAAAAATATCCAAAACATCTTTAATTACTTACCTTTTAATTTAGTTATTTTAATAAAACCGTCTAAGGTGTTTCTGGTGGTCAAAACTATTTCGTATAGGTACCTATCTAGAGTTTCACATTTTTGCATTTTAATTTATAAGCACTTTTAATCAATTCGATTTACTAGAGAAACCGATTTCGAAATAGAGACTGATAAGTGGTTTAACATGTTAAATTCCAACAAAAGGTTCCTAGCAAATTCGGGATCGGAATAGATAATAAATCTGTGTGGCCTATCTAGCTCGTTTTATTGAAACCTATCTATCTGTGAATTACTTACAACTCATTTCATTACTGTATCATTGTTTAGGTACATTGACGACCACTTTGGCGATAGGGTTACACTGTCTGCCTCAGACGCCAGTCGTCGCAGGTTCGATTCCCCCACGGAACAAGAAAAAAAATGTTGCATACAGTAATATACGTGCGCGAGCCGACCGAGCGAAGCGAGCGGTGCCGCGGCGGCGGCCGGCGATGCGCCATAAACCCTAGAGCTTTTTTTAATGACCCCGACGTGGTTTGTGGCTTACATAGTAATTTAGAATAATGCTAAAAGAAGTCTGTTTAATTAGTACCCATTTTTTAAACACATACCTAAATGGCCCACCGGTATTCGAAATCAGGACCTCTCAAAACAGACGGCAATATTTTTACCATTACACCATCGGGGAAACTATAACTTACTTTGGCTGGAAAATACATTTTCCTTGAGGAACGATTTTGTTCATTTCCCTTATGCTTATCTACGTGAACAGATTAGGTAGACCACTTTTAATTTATGTTACGAAACTCTTACCCTCAAACGATTTATAGACACCGGAACTAAGTTATGTAGGCAGGTACATCGTGAATTAAAGCCAAGTATTCTTGCTTTTTAATGGCCCTGTAGTGGGCTCATAATAAGGAGATGATGTTTTTTCTCGAACTAGTAAGAAAAATGTAGATAATCAAAGCCGTCTCCTTACTATACGAACATTCGTAAACATACGAGTCGATAAAGTTCTGTGCTCGCACTGCAGGGGTGGTAAGGCTATTCTAACAGTAAACCATCACTGCTAATAATTGCTAGCAAGTTAAGAACATAGGTAGAACATTTTGTGATCCGTAACACAGGTTGTCCTAGTACAGACACGAGCCTCTCACATAGAATAAAATAAACATACCTACTGTGAAATATACTATTTATTTATTTATTATTTATTTATAGGTAACAAATGGGTACTTAGGTTATTTAAGGTACCTAGGCACCTATAATAAGATGAGGATATTATAACCAGCATTTATCTTTACACTACGCGCAATTCGAAATTCAGCTAAATTTTATTCGAAAGCCGTCTTCGTATGCGCTTAACTACCCTTCTCTTGGAAATTTCAGAAACTGTACAACCAGATACCCACTGAAAGAACCTTTATACCAAGTATCACACCCATGCACTCTAGGAATAAGTTTATTTTATAAAAACTAAAAATCATAGGTATATTTCCCGAGCCCGTGGGAATTTTGGGATTTTTTTTCGTAGCACAACCAGTCACTCTTTGAAGAACCTTCATGCCAAGTATCACATCCGTACCTACACTCAAGGAATAAGATTTTTCATACAAACTTAAAAGTCCAACCACTTCCCGTGGGAATTTCGGGAATTCCTTCCATAATACAAACAGACACTTATTTAGGAACCTTTTTATCAAGTATCACATCCGTGCACTCAAGGGATGGGATTTTTTCGTACAAACTAAAACATCATATATTTCCCGTTCCCGTAGGAATTTTGGGAATTCCTTTCATAACACAACACATTGAAAAACCTTTACGCCAAGTTTCACATCGGTGCACTCAAGGAATAAGATTTTTCATACAAACTAAAAAGTCCTATACTTCCAGTTCCCGTGGGAATTTCGGGAATTCCTTCCTTATTGCACCCCTACATCCCCCAAAGAATGTATTTTCCAAATTTCAGCTCTCTACGCCCAGTAGTTACGGCTGTACGTTGTCTGTCAGTCACTCAGTCACTCAGTACCTCAGTCACTCAGTCAGTAATGGAACAGTTTTATATATATTGATTAAAAGTCAGTCACTTGTGTTTTGTTAGTGTTTTGTAATTGCGATTATTTTTGGGGCCGTTGAATATTTGTACAATTTTAGAATGAGTTCCTCCGTGGAAATACCGCTGAAATATTATTGACGTGTACGAGCCAAAGGCCGCGTACCGTCCACATGCGGCCGCCCAGCGCACGCCACGCGCTTCACCCGTGTCTTACACGCGTTGCGATTCTTTGTGTTTATAATATTATGATATTTAACACATCTACCTATATGTGCCGGGTACGCGAGGGTCGGTGCATAGCGGCGTGGCCGGAGCGGGGCGTGCGCTGCGCGGACAACTGTGGTCTGAACGTAGCTTAACGGTTTGCGTACACCAAAACCTATCCATAGGCCGATTTCGGGTCGCGAATATACAAAGGCTATACTATTTGAGTCACGAGTCAGACTCTAATAGAGGAGCTTTTGTTTATGCATATTACTTGACAATACCTAATCGAACTCAGTAAAAAAATTGACTGAAATGGATTAGCTTTTGCTCTTGTAAATTTCAAAGAAATGCAATGACAAAACCTAGTACTGTATAGTACATATTCACTCAAATAGATAAGCTTTTGTCAAGATGAAAAGTAGGTATATCTTTGTTTGATATACATTGCGATGAAAGAGATAAGCTTCGAGAAGGGCTCCCGCACCGGAAGGCGGAATCAATACGGTTAGGTGCGACGACGAGCGCAGCGAGGAGGAGCATGTTAGGTTGCATATAGTTATACACGTGCGCGAGCCGAGCGAGTGTAGCGAGCGGTGCCGCGGCAGCGGCCGGCGAAGCGCCATAAACCTGGTCAGCTATTATAGTCAACCCTGGACAATCCCGACATGGTCAAAAGTCAAACGTTAAGTCATCAAAGTAACGATGGTCATAATGCATGCACATTTTATTTCAATCTTTGAAAATCAGAACAATTGCCATTTAAGTATCAAATTGAAGCCAACGATCGGTAAATATCGATATCAAATGGGATAGCTTTTGTTGCTGCAATGTTCAATTGAAGTTATCTCACAAAGTCTACACGACTTCGGTCAATTTCTGTACTAGAATGGATTAGGGTTTGGGCAAGTTTTTGTTATACAAAAGCTAAGCCAGTTCAGTTTGCACTTTCACTCTAATGGTATAGCTTTTGTAAATACGCTTTCGGGTCGGCGCTGTTCGGACGACTGTCTCGGACGTTCAACTGAATACACTGCAGACGATAACGGCCGTTGTCGGTGGAACTATGTAGTCTGACTGTGCAACATACAGAGTACAGACGTGTTTTAAAAAATGGAGGATTTTGAAGACCTGGTTGAGTACATCTGTTATACCTACTCTTTGCGAAATTAGTCCTTCAGGTTACTTCATTTTGCGTGCGTCCGGCTGTCTGGACATTTTCTCGCAGAGCGTTGCTGCTTATCTAGGTGCCTAAGTCATCGTTTGTGACGACGATCTGTAAAGGTTTCATCGTTTGTGACGCTATTGTTTCCTCAAAAAATCGAAAAAACTTTGGCCAGCCAGCCAGAATTTCGCATTTTCCAGCATTCCAGATCTCAGCCCCCAGAGGGTTTTGAGGATCCAGCTGGTATATAAAGGTATGTGACGCGATATGTGACAGCAACTAAAGTGGTTTTATCAAGTAAAACGCCATAATTTTCGAGTTAACACGAAAAACAAGTGGCCAGCCAGCCGGACGCTTCTGGCTGAGCCACTTTGTTTTTTCCTTATATCTCAGTAATTAAAGCAATTGGTACTGAGTTTTAAGTTGAAAAGGAATGTGACGCGATATGTGACAGACCTCATATAGTTTAAAACATACCTGACGCATGTGTTTAGGAGTTATTTCGATAAAGATTTTGATGACAGATGACAAATGTCCGGCTGGCTGAGCCACCCATTCCAGCGCTTGCAGACGGTCTAGAAAGCTAGATTCTTATCAAAAGGAATGTGACGGCGACGAAGACAACAAATAGTCGTATGTGACAGCTCTAAATACTGCCAAACAAAAAATATAAGTGATTGTTTATTCTTCCATACAAAGTCGATTAGGGTGACCATATTTTACCCCTGTACATTGTCATCCTTATAAAATACTTCCGTCAAACATGACAAACAACTTGATCCTTACGTTGCTCTAATTAAGTGGGTAAATAAAAATATTATTTCATAATGCATCATGAATTTATTTTTTATTAATTTACTTTTTGTTTGTGTTTTTGTGGCATTTTTTGTTATGATTACTTTTCTCTTCTTTGTACTCCTTAAAAGTTTGAGTTTCTGTAGCTCAAAAATCAAAACTGGAACTGTTTGTTACTGAAATTAAATAAAAAATATATTAAAACAACTACGTTTGTTTTTGAATAAGTAAGTATGTACCTACAAGTTTATTGTATAATACTTGATATTCTTTTTCTTAATTGACATTGTGGTTATATTATGTAATTTAAATTATGATAGCTTTGTTAATAAAGTGAGTATCAAAGGAATTAATGAACCGTGATTATAATACTTAGGCACATTACGCAAAAGGCACAATTTGTTAAGGCTTGACAAAAATTTTCATTCAGAAACAAATACTTACTTAAGAAAAATAATATAAGTAATACTTACCAAGTTTTAAGTTTTAAAATATCCTCCAAATGATGACACATACTAATCGGTCCATCGTGCGGGGGGCCTGCCTACGCTGCGTCTCCCAGTACGTGGCCGCCACTCGAGAACTTTTCTGCCCCACCGGCCATCAGTTCTGCGAGCTATGTGCCCTGCCCATTGCCACTTCAGCTCTGCAATTCTTCTGGCTATGTCCGTGACATTGGTTCGCCTGCGAATCTCCTCATTCCTGATTCGATCCCGCAGGGAAACTCCGAGCATGGCCCTTTCTATTGCCCGCTGAGCGACTCTAAGCTTATTTCTAAGGCCCATAGTTAGCGACCTCGTCTCAGTCAGGGTATTTCTTAAATCATAACTTACGAAGTGACTTTTGCAGAACGTAAACGTAAAGTGTGATTGAGATAATTTCTTACAAATGTTATGAATTGTTATAATTCCAACGGAATATCATTTTATTGGAATATAGCTACGTAAAATAAATAAATGCCATCTTCAGAAGCCTCCAATACGATTCTTATGTAACGGTGACGGCACTACAAGGTTATGTTGTGGAAATTACTGTCAGTGTCATAGGAATCATTTGAAAACAATTCAACTATAGTTAAACAACTTTATTGGAATGATGGTGCTAAAATAGCAATATTAAGTTTTAGTTGAAGAGTTTGTATACGAGAAGGGTATACTTTTTCAACATGTTACATTAATCCCAGACTGATTTTATTAATTGGTAAACACAAACAAAAAGTAAATTAAGAAAAAATAAATACATGATGCATTATGAAATAATATTTTTATTTACCCACTTAATTAGAGCAACGTAAGGATCAAGTTGTTTGTCATGTTTGACAAATTTGGCGGAAGTATTTTATAAGGATGACAATCTACAGGAGTAAAATATGGTCACCCTAATTGACTTTGTATGAAAGAATAAACAATCGCTTATATTTTTTGTTCGGCAGTATTTAGAGCTGTCACATACGACGATTTGTTGTCTTCGTCGCCGTCACATTCCTTTTGATAAGAATCTAGCTTTCTAGACCGTCTGCAAGCGCTGGAATGGGTGGCTCAGCCAGCCGGACATTTGTCATCTGTCATCAAAATCTTTATCGAAATAACTCCTAAACACATGCGTCAGGTATGTTTTAAACTATATGAGGTCTGTCACATATCGCGTCACATTCCTTTTCAACTTAAAACTCAGTACCAATTGCTTTAATTACTGAGATATAAGGAAAAAACAAAGTGGCTCAGCCAGAAGCGTCCGGCTGGCTGGCCACTTGTTTTTCGTGTTAACTCGAAAATTATGGCGTTTTACTTGATAAAACCACTTTAGTTGCTGTCACATATCGCGTCACATACCTTTATATACCAGCTGGATCCTCAAAACCCTCTGGGGGCTGAGATCTGGAATGCTGGAAAATGCGAAATTCTGGCTGGCTGGCCAAAGTTTTTTCGATTTTTTGAGGAAACAATAGCGTCACAAACGATGAAACCTTTACAGATCGTCGTCACAAACGATGACTTAGGCACCTAGATAAGCAGCAACGCTCTGCGAGAAAATGTCCAGACAGCCGGACGCACGCTTCATTTTGATTTTCCTTTTATTCTGAATATTCTGTTTTACTCCTGCATGCATCAATTTTAAGAAAAGTTTCTCTTTCAGAGTTTATACAGGTATTAGTCTTTATTGGTTGGTTAGAATGAAAAGCACTGAGAGTTCTTAAAAAAGGACAGCTTCTTGTGTACGTAACCCCAACAGGAAAGTTCGTCCTAGAGTAATGTGGTTAATACAAATAATTAGTGATCAGTATGCTGTAAATGTGCGCTGAATAAAAAAATTGTGACGGTTGGCATTTTCGAAAAAAACTGAAAAAACGATTCCTGCTGAAGTAACGTTGCTCCAGCAGGAAGATTCTAAACGAAGAATCGGAGCACACAACTTTGTACATGGGCAGATAGCTTAAATTTGTGCTGGAATATAGGCCGAAAATATAATTTGTGACTATTCAGGTTTTCAAAATATTGAGTTTCCTGCTGGAGTAATGTTTAGCAAAATCGTAGACCTCAGTAACAAAAGCATGTGCGCTTGTAAAAAAAATATACAAGTAAAGCTCTTAATTTGTGCTATATTGTGACATAACTAGATTTAAGAAAATGTTTATATTTTACGTGAAAAAAAATATCTTTTGAAAAACGAAAAAAAATCGTTACGCCTACATGAGAAAACCTATCAATTCAATGAAACGTTTATTCGATGCTTCTCAATACTCTAAATACATATAAAAATGTTAAATAGGATACGTACATGCGTTTTTGAGAAATGTTACTAAAAGTCAAAATAAACGTACCACAACTTTGACGTCAACATTCCAAGAAAGGGCTTATCACATGACGTCGACGAGTAAACCAAAAATCTGTGCTCCTAATCAACTATCTCAGTGTAAAGTTTCAGCCTGGAATCTTACGCACATAAATAAATATAATCAAAAAACTAAAAAATGATAATAACGCTGGTTATCCGACCAAATTCGAATGACTACAATAAAGCGGCGGCCACATACATATCGATGACTTTAATTTTTTGGAGTATTATACCGAATCCGTTGTGCGTACAGTCGCGCGCAACGTTTATTGTAAAAAGTATATTCAATGTTTTTGTGTATCCAATGAAACAGTTGCGTGATAATGATATAATATTTTTTATTTTCTAGATTCAGAAAGTCGTACTTAAAGTAATTATGATATTAAATCACAGGATTACCTAATTACCTTAAAAATATAATAACAAAAATAGTAAAATCAAAATAAAGTAGGTATACATTTTTAGTATAAAAGTATTATTGTTCACATTTTTGTTGCCGTATACATTTTTGTTGTCGTTATTACTCGTATAAGTTTTAACCCGATAGCTGAGGATGGGTAAGGTTTTTCGGGCGACTCTTGTACAGAATGTTTATATAAAAAAAAAACAAATAATATCTATATTTTTAAACATTGATTTTGTCATTATTGCTTTTGAATAAATAATTTTACTCTCTTTATTTAGATACATTCGTAACTTAAAACGCATGAGTTATGTTATAATAGTAGAACTTGCCCTATTGCTATCTTTTAGGTACACACAAAATGTTGTAACTTGTAATGTACCAATAATTATGTTTTACTAAATGATAGAGATTATAATTAATCAGATGGGTCATATTACCTTAAAATTGTGTAAATATAGTTCTCCAAGTACCATTGCAGCTTCGTACTTCTTGTGTTTTAATATTGTTGGGTTATGTACCTTGACAACAAGTGGTAACATTGCATGAGGTAGATAGTTTCTTCAAATTCAAACTCAATTTATTTCTGTAATAAAATTCACCTAAAATGTTATTACTGCCACTAAATTTTTCGTTTTTCAAAATGCAGAATACCTGAAAAGAAATAAATTTGTAATAATTTATACCATAAAAAACTTAATTTATACCTAATTAAGTTTTTTAGACAAGCATGGAAGAATAAAATGAAATATAAAAATTAAATCAGTACCTACTTAGATTAAACTGATTACAATCCATAACCAAACATATATCATCTATAATAATACAATAAAGCGGAAGAGTTTGTTTGTTTGTTTAATCACGCTATGCTCGGGAACTACTGGTCCGATTTGAACTTTTACTATTTACTTTTACTGTTGGATAGTCCCATTTATTGAGGAAGGCTGCATAGGCTATATTACATCACGCCCGCGTCTTCCTTCGCATGGTAATCGCGGGCGACCGCTAGTTGTAAACTACAATCTTCCGCTAACGATAAAGCTATATCACTAAATGCGATATAGGTGCAGTACTTCAGCTGAACGGTACTGCGATGGATTAAAAAATACCTTTTAAATACATTTGTTGGGTCTTCTCGCCGAGTCGCCGAAGAAATGAAAGACTTATAGGTTTACACGGAGTCTTGGTCTTGAAGAACAGACTACATATTTTGCAGAAAGAACCAAGACGGGGCGAGCGAGACCCAACAACATCATATATAACAATTGCTATTTAACAAAAAAATTACGATTTACCTGCGAAGACAGATCCATGCCATCTTAAATTATCCAATTATTTGCGTCACTTTCTACTAGTTCATTTGCAGATAAAAATATCAGTTACACCGATGATACAACGTGGTCGTGTCCTTGACATCACAGTTGCAACTGTTTGTTTGTTTAAAAAGGGAAACGCACTTCGTTCAAAGAAAAACGATGTTTATATATCTGTCTCTGTCCCACTAATAACGTACGCTTACTGCCATCCATCTCACTTGCATATCTAACTAAACTAGCTAGACAAAGCGACTGTATAATATGACGTCATCGAGAATTGACACTGCGCTCGCGCGTGGGAGTACTGCGGCGCAGGAGCCCAGGCTCGGGGAGCGCGTAGCACGGCAACCCCGCCAGTGGCGGTCGCCTGGTGGCGAGGCAATCTTATACAGAGATTTCCATAGACATATCTGATTCAGACAAATGACGACAAAAATATCATATCGATCTATGTAGCTGTGTATTTATTTTTATTATTATACTATTGTATTAATTGACAAAGCACTTACCTACATGGAAACACGTGGTAAATTATGATTTAATAATAGTTATTATAATTATACTTACTTAAATAAAAGTTATTAGTTTGAATACTGTTTATTTTTCTACTTCACTGTACTCATTTCAACAGATTAAACAAAAAAGTTAAGAAGGTCATCTATATGTATGTGGCCGCCGCTTTATTGTAGTCATTCGAATTTGGTCGGATAACCAGCGTTATTATCATTTTTTAGTTTTTTGATTATATTTATTTATGTGCGTAAGATTCCAGGCTGAAACTTTACACTGAGATAGTTGATTAGGAGCACAGATTTTTGGTTTACTCGTCGACGTCATGTGATAAGCCCTTTCTTGGAATGTTGACGTCAAAGTTGTGGTACGTTTATTTTGACTTTTAGTAACATTTCTCAAAAACGCATGTACGTATCCTATTTAACATTTTTATATGTATTTAGAGTATTGAGAAGCATCGAATAAACGTTTCATTGAATTGATAGGTTTTCTCATGTAGGCGTAACGATTTTTTTTCGTTTTTCAAAAGATATTTTTTTTCACGTAAAATATAAACATTTTCTTAAATCTAGTTATGTCACAATATAGCACAAATTAAGAGCTTTACTTGTATATTTTTTTTACAAGCGCACATGCTTTTGTTACTGAGGTCTACGATTTTGCTAAACATTACTCCAGCAGGAAACTCAATATCTTGAAAACCTGAATAGTCACAAATTATATTTTCGGCCTATATTCCAGCACAAATTTAAGCTATCTGCCCATGTACAAAGTTGTGTGCTCCGATTCTTCGTTTAGAATCTTCCTGCTGGAGCAACGTTACTTCAGCAGGAATCGTTTTTTCAGTTTTTTTCGAAAATGCCAACCGTCACAATTTTTTTATTCAGCGCACATTTACAGCATACTGATCACTAATTATTTGTATTAACCACATTACTCTAGGACGAACTTTCCTGTTGGGGTTACGTACACCAGCTTCTTTACGGCACCGATTTCAGGATCCACCGCGCATCATGATGATTTACTCAAAAATAATCGTTGAGTTTCATAGCTTCAGTGCATAATATGCAGTGCTTTGCAAGAAGTAAGACAAATAATAACTAGTTCACTATCGAGAGTGATTTGTTCTATGTTAATTATCCGTCTTAGAGACACCTCTCTGGAACACAACATTTTGCTGCGGTAATACCTATCGGTAATACCTACACACCATAGTATGTCACATTATCATACGCCTTTCCTAGAAGTAGAAAGCTGCCAGTAGGTAGTACTAGTAGTTAGCTTGATGAGCGGCCTTTAGATCATAATCATAGTATGGTGGTGAATTTTGCACTAGATTCAAAAATATATTCATACTTTATCTATCCTACATTTTTTGAGCGGCGTAGAGTTTTTTTTTTAAATATATTATTTAAAAAGGAAAACAGTTTACAATATTTAGAAACATACCTTAAATCTCGGTGATTTGTCTGGTATGTTGGTTTAGTTTATGAAGAGTTTTTATAACATTAAAATTTCATTTATAACACATTACACAAAAATAAACACAATAGAAGTTACATTAATAAATAAAGTTACAATTATATCCAATAATTTTACCAAACCAAAATATTATAAAAAGCGTAATATTTGCATAAACAAGAGTATCCCCATTGTGTTTCTGCATAAGAGGGAGATGGCTAATGATCTTAAGCGGTGTTAGTAAGAATGACGGACGATGCGATCGAGCTCTGCTGTGAGCGATGCACCGTCGCGTCGTCGCACGCACCGAACCAGTTTTTGCGCGTGCGCGGGTAAGGTGTGCTCGGGGATAGAACGCCAATCTACAGCATGCTCAAGAAATGAGACTTAATTTTGGTTAGAACATATATATCGGTTTAGAATAGCGCTACCGACCAGGACAAGTGTCTAACAATAGTATAAGCGACTTATCCAAGCGGTGATACCGTTAGAATGCAGAACCCATTCAGGGTTCGCCTGGGTAGCGACCATCTTTCATATAGAGTCTTCGCCAAGTATCACCGCTCCGGCGGCGATGTATTCCGGGAATGTTTTTTGTAGATCCACAGACATACATACATAACTTCACGTCTGTATTCCGTACCTATAGGGTAGGCAAAACACCATTTGATGTCACGTTTGACAAATATAGAGGTATTATAGGGGTAGAGAGAGACTATTGGAATGACAGGGGGTCAGCCTATCGCCCACAAATACACCAATAAAGCCTCGGTCCCTTAACTAACTTTTACAGTATGCCTAGGAAGAGAAGCAGCTGGCACATTCTGTTTTTCTTTCTCTCCCAGTCCAGCATGGAAGTAGATCTAGTTTTTCCCAAACCAGGATGTTGTCATCTTCGACCTCGTCTACGTGCAGATGTGAGATTAAGATTTTTGAATTTATTAACTCAAAATAACGCGAATAATTTTCATTGTATTTATTCTAAGTATCGCGATATATGTATCTGTTTCTGGTCGCAAATTATCTTAGCAGGATAATATACTGTTACTGGCCAATTCTGAATAGATTGGATAATGCATTAGTTAGTACTCCTTTCAATTTGAAATCAATCACAACATTTACATAAATGTCGTGATTTATTTCAAATTGAAGTAAATAATGCTACTTATTGTTGGCTCCATCTTCGACCACATGAGAGATCAAACGAAGGTTATTTCATAGTATTACATTCACTTCGCTATAAAATAGTGTAGTACCTACTTCATATCCTAACGTGCAACAACCTAAATACCCGTTTTGGCAAAGGGAACTTTCTAAAAAAATCATCTTGTGACTTTATGGAAAATTTATCTTTGTACATTATGGTACTTAGTTTCCCCGTCCTGCAAATGGTGAAATAGTAGATTATTGCATCGAGCACAAAGTAATTTATTATTGCACCGAATGCCTGATTACGAGTGCTTAATCTAACAGGCACGAGGGCAATATAAATTACTTAAGGTGAGGTGCATAATCTTTTCTTTCAAGTAGATATGCTTTCATTTCATCACAATCACAATAAAAACTCAAAACAAAGCGAGTCTTTAATGCTTTCATTATTTCATTATTGCACAGTTTTATTGCTCTAGAGCATTAAAGACTCGCTTTGTACTGAGTTTTAGTGTGATTGTGATGAAATAAAAGCATAGTTGGAAGAAAAGTATATTTCTCTTCTTACACCCATTAATGTGTGGTCAGTCCTGCGTGTTCAACGTGTCTCCGTCTCTTTAGATCTCTTAAAACTATGAAATAATAAAAATACATTTAAGAACAATTAATTTATTTCACAGTAAAATATTTAAAATTTCATAAATTTGCAACAAATGTAACTCCACAACAGCAGAAATAGAATATTTTGGCCAAATATTTTCATATTTTTAGCATTGACATAGTACAATTGACGGTTAAGGCATTGTTTTACTTAATAGTAGATTGGTGGGACTTTCAGAAAACTGTTTTTATCATATTAGCAGCAAAAAGTAAAGATCATTGTAATTTAAATTGAAATTTGAAAAGTAAAATTTATGCTTGTACTTTACTTCCATTGATACTTTTTTCCTATCTGTTACTATCATAAAATTTGTATCATTGATACATTGTTACATTAACTTAATGTACTTTTATTATTTAAAAACAAATTGGAAATGCATACTATTATGAAATCTCCAAATTATAACTTAACGATATACTCATTGAATCACATTTAGAACATAGAGAATAACATTGAGACTCAACAAACATTGTCTATGACATTAGAATTATATTCAAAAGATAAATTAACATGATTCATTTATTTTAAGAACATGAGAGATTTTTTCATACAATATGTGATGTGAATTTATATCTTCATAGTATTTTCTCAATATAGAGTATAATATAAAAAATTGTAACCTGGCACTTTGGGACTCGTTTTATTTTGAGGCGTGTAAAGGCACATTATAAGCTTATTTTACTAAGAAAACAAAACATTGTATAATAAAGATTTTGCAATTACGTTATTTATATAGTATATACTTTATTTATAAATCATTTCTTAATGTTTCTTGTAAAAAGTGTTATTTTTTATAAATATAAGAGTTAAATTCAGATCAATTAGGACGGTGACAATAATTATTGTGCTGTAGATTAACAAAATTTATTTAAATTCTTCAAGAATACAAGTTCTGTTGAGATTCCTTTGCAAACTTGCAGATTCAGTAAAATTTCATAATACATAATAAATATAGCTATAAAAAAATATGTAATTATATGAAAGAATGAATTATTATGAAAGAAGCCCGTTGTACCATGTACATTTAGTAAAGTCCAAGTAGACCAAGCAGACATTTCTTGTAGTGTCCGGAGCAGTCACCCTGCAAAAAAAGAAAGTTTTTTTTTAATGAAGAATATATGTATATAATAATATAATATATTATCAGCGAGAATCGATTGGTTTACTCATACTATCTATTGATGAAAGTATTCAAAATATAACACGGCACCAATATAAGGGGTGGGGTAAAAAGATTATGCTAATTATCAAGTCAATAGTAGGTACCTTAATCATACCATTAGAGATAAAAATATAAATAAGTTACAAATAATAAAATTTCTATACAAGCTTGAGTCATATGTTAAAATTTTTACTCAATATATTCAACCCTTTTATTGCAGAACTTTTAATGCTCTTTAGCTGATCATAGTGAAATGTTTTTTTTTTAAGGTTCGCTATAATTTTGACCAACATATTCTAATGCGCAAAAATAAATAAGGATTCTAAACAATAGATTTACTAAAATAGAAACATATACCACATATGTTTTTCTGCTATTGGTTTATCTCTTATGGACTATAAAAACACAAAAATATTTAAGTTCGCGCGTTCAACCAAAAAAATAAACAAACAAACAAACTCTTCAGCTTTATAACATTATAATATTATAAATAAGGTTGTGTTGCACAAAAGCAATGACTTATAAGTAGATATAAACTTAGAGTGAAATAAACTTAGTCCATGTCTAGTTACTCTTACCTAATATGCCTTATCAAAATATAGATAAATACTAGCTGACCCGGCAAACGTTGTTTTGCCATATAAATAAAAAAAAAATAGATGTTTTTTTTTATGAATTATGGATGGGACGTTTGTCTTCCATGCCACCTGATGTTAAGTGAACATGAAGACTAAGGTGGTACACGTCCATCCACGAGAAACCTATTCACTCGACGCTTAAAAGTACTAGGAAAATACGCCTAAAAGCCCTAGATAGTCAGTGATGGGGACAGATACATTTTGGAAAGTGGGCGTAAATGTGCTCTTTTTTGCGGAGAATAGACACGCCTGAGTTTTGGACGCGTTGAATTTGACCAAATTCGACTCACCCCAATCGGATACTTTCCGTAAGGTCAAATCAACGCGCTCAATCATTGACTTTCTCAAACTCTCGATCTGTTGGCCGATTCTCATAGATACCGGATAAGCACAAAAATTTTCATCAAAATCGGTCCAGCCGTTTCGGAGGAGTATGGCAACGAAAACTGTGACACGAGAATTTTATATATTAGATAATAAGAATTGCCTAATATGTATACTTAAATATCGCCAAGCATACCCAGCTTACATTACCAAGCGGAATCATTACTATGGTAAAATATTTGTTTCTTGAAAAAGCAATTTCTTTGAAAAACTACAAATTTTATAACATTGCATGTGTGCAGTGGCCATGTGCAGTCCATAGAACTTGTTACAAATTCTCAATGCACATGACGGATATTTTTTGCAACATTATTGTAATTGACTGGAAATACAATTCATATGTAGAGCACAAAATGTCTATTTAAGTTAAAATGGGTGATATATTGTCAAAAGGTTAATCAGAGGAGCCTATAACGCACATTTTTCTTGCTTTATAGCTTGCTTAAAATCAAGAATTTCAAAGACTTAATTTAAGGATTTAATGAGTTTTAAAACAAATAAAGTTGATAATCTAGAGTTGAACAAAACAGTATTTTCTGTAAATGGATAAAAGCAGAAGATGAAAGTTCAAAGTTTGTATGAAAAAATAAACTTCTATTAAGAAGAGAACGAACCAGCAGCTAGTAAAATATTATATTAGGTTCTTAAAAGAGTTTAGAATTCAGTTTTCACAAATCAATAAAATATGTTTCTAGCAAGATATGATCGCATTTAAACTGACTTTAATGAGATTTTCATACAATACTATATTTGATTGGAAACCTATTATGATGAATATATGTAATAATATTTTTTATGTTCAACAATTTTTTTGTCTTATTGCACTCCTACTTCTACGGCTATGGCGAATTCAGCGCACTTACCCGCACTGTTTAAATAAAAAAAAAAAAACAAAAGTTCTCTTCAACAAAGTTCTTTTCTTTTTTTTCTTCGTTTGTCTTCCATGCCACCCGATGGAAAGTGAGTGCGCATGAAGACTAAGTTGCTACACTTCCATCCACGGGAAACCTATTTACTCGATACTTAAAAGTACCAGGACTGTAGTGGTCAGGAAAAACAGACGCAGGCAGATCGTTCCACACTTTGGTGATCCGTACCAAAAAGGAAATATTTCAAATTCAAAAGGCGTTTAGTTCGACTTTTTGGTAAATCTATACTAATATTATAAAGAAACCTTTGTATTTTTGTATGTTTGTATTGAATAGGCTCAAAAACTACTGGACCGATTTCAAAATTTCTTTTACCATTTCTTAGAGGGATTCTTCCGTATAGGCTACTTTTTATTTTTTATCCCGAAAATCCCGCGGGAATCGAAATTGCGCTGGTAAAACCGCGCGCAACAGCTAGACCACTATAAAGGGATGGAAGTATTGTCTGCGTCTGGTAGTCCGGTAGTAAAAAGGAGTGGGTTCAATTTGGTCAAAAAGAGCACTCGCACACTCACCGAAATGTAGCCGATAAAATACTGTCAAACAAGGAACCTTACGACGACGCTCTAAACAGTGCAATGTTTTTTATTTGTACGGTTGTCGTCATAAATATGTTTCCGGGCTCTTCGGTACCAGGGCGTAAGCAACAGACAGGAGTAATAAACAAGACTTACCTCAATCCATTCTTGCAGCGACTCGCCGTACTTCGCTTGGAACATATCAGCGATATCTCCAAGGTCTACTTCACACCTGGTCACCATGATACGGATCAGCTGTCTGTCGTTTGTACCCAGACCTTTCATGGAACTGTGCAAACGTTCTGCGAAGTATAGTGGCTTGTTGCGTACCACTTTCACTGAAATTTGAAAAAGTAATAGATTATTATTATATTCTTGCTTCTGTTTATAATAAAATATTAACAACAAAAGATAAGATATGTTTTGTATGATTGCTTTGAATAAACTCAAAAACTTTTAAACTATTTCTCATAATTGTGTATTGTACAGGGACCGGAACCGCTTACCCTTAAAGAGGTTTTTGATTGGGTTTTTCATAGACTTGTTTCAAAAAACCCTATCAATTTGGTAACCGTATCGAAGACTTACCCTAATTTAAGGCTTACCATATCAATAGAGTTAACTGCATGTAAGCAGTAAGCCTATCGAAAACCCTATTGAAGGTTACCGATTCAATAGGGTTTTAAAACCTGCAAGCAAATTTAATCTCTAAGAAAATCAAATTATCAAAAATATCACCATCTATTCAATCTCGCACTTCGAATTATACTTCCAAATTCAACAGCATGCGCGAAAAGAGATTTATTTATTTATTTTATTTATTTATTTATTGGAAACTCAACAGCATATTTTTAATTTACATAAATTTCTTATCTAATGAAGTAAGTATCTTAGCCAATTACAGAGTTTCACAGCATGTACATATAAGTTAAAAACGAGCATATGAACCTTATGTGTTACATCTAGATACAAATCCACATACCTAGTTGTTTACAAATTTTAAAATAAATCTCCTTTAATACTGTTCGGCACAAATATATGTTGGTTCTTAAATAAATATAATTACAAAATAATAATAGTAAGTAGTACATCTATTAATATTACTTTAGATTAAGTCTAGTTAAATGTTTCCATAAATATGTAAGTATAATGTTATTGACACTTAAATATAAGCATGCATTTTGCGACTACGTTTGTTTACTATATAGTTGCTTTGTGATTTCATTCTTGTATTTTTGTTTAGAGAAATGAAATATGTCTACTTTTTGGTATTTACTATTGTAAGTTTCTACAGCACGAGTTAGTACATTGTTTTTAGCATAGTTTGTTCGATGTGAGGGAATGTAAAAAAGGGGTGTATTTCTAGTGCGACGTTTTGGGGTATAGAATGTAATGTCAGCCAAAAGATCAGGGCAATTTAAGTTACCACGGATTATGTCGTATAGGAATAGCATGTCGAGGAGTTCGCGTCTTGATTGTAGTGACAGAAGTTGATAATGGTGACAGTCCTCGTTATATGGCTTACATGGTCTATAGGATTTATAGTTTAGTTGCTTGATGAACTTTTTTTGTACGGATTCTATTCTCTTTATATGAATATGGTAAATCGGGCTCCAAATAGGACAGCAATAATCTAGACCACTGCGACAGTACGCATAATATAAAACTTTAAGACTATGTAATCTTGTAAAAGGCTTGCAAGTTCGTATTATAAAACCCAGATTTCTGATAGCTTTAGTGACAGCACTGTCAATGTGCTTTGTGAAAGACATTTTAGAATCCAGTATGATTCCCAGGTCTCGATAGAAATAGGCTAACCCTATCACAGGGTAAGCGCATCCGAAAGTAGTTAACTTTATTCAAAGTGTTACCACGTCGATAGGCTTACCATATCAATAGGGTTACACTTTCATATGGTAAGATTTTGATAGGGTTACCCTATCAATAGGCTTAATCAAATAAAGGGGTTTTCCGGTCCCTGGTATTGTACAATAAGTTTATAGTGAGTGAGCAAGAAAACAAGTTATGCTAGTATCTAAAGCTAAGGCTAGTATCTGTATAAATGAAACTCCTCTTAAGTTCCGCTAAATTTATGGAATCTGTTCGCTTAAGTTCCCTTTTAAAGCTGACAGCGGTTTATAAATTCGACCCTAAACCAACCAGTCAGATTAAATTTAATAATAAACGATGAAGGCTACCTATTGGGTAGGAAAGTTATATTCTATAAAAAAATTATACTGGATGAAAATTTACCTAAATGGTTAAGACCGCGAAAACCTGCCAGTACAATAACCCTAGTACAGTCAGCATCAAAATTTAATGAACATATTGAAATTTTAAAAGTCGCTATTCACTATATTGTGCCTAAATAACGACAAACTTCTATGTTCTATTTTTACAACTTCAAGTCCGACTTTGAAAATTTCAAGGTGTTCATCGACTTTTGATGCTGACCGTACATCCATTGCTGGTCATTACATTTGTCGAGTGGTTTGGCAATTGCGCGATGCTCGTTATCTACGTAGAAGGAAAACACTTACGATACCTAATGGTGTCATGTTTGACAAGCACTTCAGGTCAGCATGATTAATTTCTTCTTAAACCAGCTTACTCGTAAACGGGGGCCATGATCTTCCTAACGACTGTGCAAAACCTTTGTATTTATCTATCAGGCCACATAGAAAACAAAAAGTTTTGTAATGCAATTGCTATGTTATCACTACTTTACACTATCGTTCACCATCCGGCTTACTTGTAGGTTCCAATACGATAGCTCTAACTGCCAATAAAACTACAAATTCGTACTCAGTAATAATTTCTAACTTAAAGAAATCCTTACTTAGATTTCGATTAAAGTCCCTAATCATTGTCTGTCAGAGACTAAGAAACACGCTTGAATTATCACTTGTAAGTGACACTGGAAGCTCCTTATGTCCACCGAATAAAGATCATATCTGATTAGAAGGAAAGAAAAGCTATGGTTTTGACAGCCACGTACGCACGATACTTATTCTATCACTGACCGTGTGATAGTAGTGTCATCAATCCGATTACAGTTACAATTACAATGCTAAATCAATTAATATCGAGCTACTATAAATCTTCAATTTCAGATACGCCCCGCATATCGAATCTACGAGAATGACAATTGCCAGAATCTTAATTCATGTTAAAACAGCTGCGCTGCGATCGGAATATCACCATGATCATTCATTGCATTTAGCGCCCTCTATAACTGCGTAACTTCCGTTACCACCAAGTCACACAAACTTCTTAATATAACTCGTCACTTTGTGTTACTTGTCATTTTTTCTTACTTATAGTCACTTTTTCTCACTTATCATTACTGTTTCATAATAATCTTTAGCTCCGCAATGTCTTAACTCACCAATGGCTCTGAAAGCCTTCTCCATTTCTCCAGAGAACTCGGCTTTGATGGCGTCATCCAAGTCATGGCCTGTCAGGAATTGGTACTCCTGGAACACTTGGGCCAACTGCGGGAACGAGCGGGAACAGAGTACTGAGTTGAACACCGACTCGTCTGTGCCTAGACGGAGTTCGCCTGAAAATTAAATTGTTAGATGTTAAATAAGGTTTTCGAAGGTTGTAGCGCCTGACATTATAAAATATCAATATAAATGGAAAGGGATTTTACTGGACTATTTGAACTGAAGGGAACAGTCCACCCTAAAGTAAAAAGACATACGAATCACCTAAGCGGAGTGTATTTCTGCTAAGCTCTTTTCTAAAACGACATAAGGTCCAAATTCGATTGTTTAAGGCTTTATATTGCTAGAAATGCATAGAAGTTCCTTATACATACTAAACAAGCTAGTTTAAGTTTGACATTCTTGAAGCTGGAGTGGTAAAAGAAAAGTTTAGACTGTAATAAAAAAAAGGCTGAATATATTTTTAAAGAACTATCTAAAAAATAATATAAAAATAAACTTTTGTTTAAGAAATTATTTCATTTAGACATGTCATCAACAAAAATAAAAACACATTGAGATGTTTTTTAAAATTCCACAATAACAGTGTTGAAATAATTTATAAAATAAATATTTCTGACACAATCAATATCGAACATTATTAAGAGTTTTGAAAGGAATCAATAATAATGATAACCAGTTTTTTTTTTAAACCTTCACCAATGAGAAGATGTATTGATATACTTTTTTATTTATTTAATTTATGTACTATCGGACCAATTAAATCATGAGCCACCATAAGCTCATTTTGCCAAACTGTCTAAATGCTAGTATACTCTGGTAAATAATTCAATGCAGTAAACTGTCAGTTCGAAATGTCAAATAGTAGAATAATGATAAAAATATACCAGTTAAAAACTTCGTAGTGTAAGTACTGAATGAGAATGATTGAAAACGAATGACTCTTTGTCATAAAAAATTAAAGAAATTTATAAATAATTGAATTTGAGGCGTGTACTATATTTTTAAAGTAACTTTAATGAAAATAATGAATAACCAAACATACCAAGTGCTTTAAAACGGTAACATTTAAAGTAAAATCGACTTGATAACTTCTTCATTTTTAAACTCGTTTTGTCGTTTAAAATTAAATTTCAAGAATTCGAAATTTCCCTATGCTATAAAATTTTAAATAATATTTTTTTTTCCATACATTACAATATTATTAAAAAATTATAATTACATTCATTCACTGAAACCCCATCACTATTTTTTTTCTTCCCTAAAGTGTGCACACTGGGACTGTCACTTTACTGCATTGAATTATTTGCCACGGTATAGGTCAAAATTCGCTTCAAAATAGGTTTCCTTGTTGACGTACTTGTTATCATTTCATTTGACGCTAACATTTACTGAGTACAGATCTAAAATGTCCTGAGTGCATTATACGCGATAGATAGACCTTACAAGTTTGACAGTTTCAAACGAATTATCAGCAAATTGGGTCATGATTTAGTTGGTTCGAAGGTACAATGTAAAGGTCACGAGTATTTAGGTTTTTGACAAACTTTTATGAGTCAACAAGCTGACGCTTATTGAAACCGGTTTAATCAATTTATGTTCCCCTATTTATGTACTTATTGAATCAACGTAATTGGAGATAAGCAAAACAGAATTTTACGCTGGCAAAGTCAGGCTACAGCAAATATTTAAATGAATCAATATGTCCTAATTATTTATCCTATAGGTATAGTTTATACATTCCCTTTATACATTGTTTACTTTTTATTTGTTCTTTGTTCTGTATTTTTTATTGTGTATAATAAAGGGTAAATAAATAAATAAATAAATAAATATAGTGTTTTTGCTCACTTTATAGTTTTTTTTTCAATGTTTGTGTGACATGTTGTTCTAATGGGGAGTTTTCTGACAGCTCATTAAAAAAACAAAACTGTACAAAATTGGTACAAAAGGCTTCGATAGATGGCGCTTTACAAAAGGCGAAGGCGAAGAATTTATTCCACACTGCGTTTTTAAAAGTAAAATAATTTAATTGATGTCTGTATCAGAAATTGAACGTATAAATAACCATAGATGGTAGATACCACTTACCTACATTATAGTTTACAGACTTAACGCCTTCGGCTTTTTAAAAGTGCCATCTATAGAGGTGTTTTGAACTAATTTTTATGAGCTGTCAGAAAACTCCCCATTGTATAATTCTGTTTGGCTTCCACAAACAAGTTTGTCTGGAAGAATTCGGTCTTCAGAGTATATGTTTTTTATTTCTTACTGTTTTTATACTGACTGAAGTGTAAATAAATAAATATCCTAATAAGTTATATTTTGTACGGTATTTACCAATATTTTTGTGTCTGTATTCGTTCATTAATTAAAGAAAAACATTTAACAAAAAAAAGAATAATATGTTACTAAACACTAAACTTTGATCCTAAGTTTTTTTTTTTTTTTTTATAAAATATGGATGGGACGTTTGTCTTCCATGACACCTGATGTTAAGTGAACATGAAGACTAAGGTGGTACACGTCCATCCACGAGAAACCTATTCACTCGACGCTTAAAAGTACTAGGACTATACTGGTCAGGGAAAATAGACGCAGGCAGTTCATTCCAAACCTTGGCGACCCGTATCAAAAAGGAACTGTCAAAGCGCTTAGTTCGACTTTTCGGAATATCAACCACATACGGATGGAAGTTCTGTCTGCGTCTAGTAGTCCGATGGTAAAAGGGTGAGGGTTCAATTTGCTCAAACAGAGCACTCGCGCACTCACCAAAATGTATCCTGTAGTACACGGTTAAACAAGCAACCTTACGACGATGGTCTAGGGTCTGTAGTTTTTTGGTCGTAAGGTCGACGTTGTTAATTAGATTACGGGCTCTTTGGTCAACGGAGTCCAGCGCTTCTAGTTGATATTTGGCTGAACCATCCCAAAGATGACTGCAGTACTCCATGCATGATCGCACTTGAGCTGTATATAAGTTAAGAAGCTGTGCAGGGCTGAAGTACCGCCGTACCTTCGAGATGATTCCCAACTTTTTCGAAGCTACTTGAGCCATGGACACAATTTGTTGACCGAAGTTTAAACTGGATGTTATAGTTACGCCTAAAAGCCCTAGATGGTCAGTGATGGGGACAGATACATTTTGGAAAGTGGGCGTTAATGTGAAGGTGCTCTTTTTTGCGGAGAATAGACACGCCTGAGTTTTGGACGCGTTGAATTTGACCCAATTCGACTCACCCCAATCGGATACTTTCCGTAAGGCCAAATCAACGCGCTCAATCATTGACTTTCTTAAACTCTGGATTTCACGGGGGCTCGCTCGCGCATTGGATACGTATCTCTCTACAACAGTGCTGTCATCAGCATAACTAATAATGCCCGGTGTTAAAAGGTCATTAATGTGCAGCAAGAATAATGTTGCAGAGAGAACTGTGTTAAGTTGATACTTAAGTCTGTATAATGACGTGCAACGAGAATTTTGACTTTTATTGTAATTTGGCCTGTCTGACGGTTCATTTGACATGATCGAAAAGTAATGAGAGCACTATAAATAATGTATTGTGGGAACTTGTGTAGCTCAGGTTTCGTCAATATACCAAGTATTGAAGAGGAAAGGAATTTTCGTTGGTAAAATATTAATAAAATAAAGATATTTTTTTTAAACTAGTGTATTGGCATAACATTTCGGACGCCGTCGTAAGTTTCCTGCCTAAAGTTATGGCCCAATTTCCCATGTCATAACTTAAAGCAAGAAATTAAGCGTATCATGTCAAATCAAACGTCAGACAGGACAAATTACAATAAAAATCAGACTACAGTCCGTTCAGTTGGTTTATCTCCAGCTATTTGGTTGGCTGCCATGAGTCTTTGGTTGCCGTATTAAATTTCGATAACAAAACACCGTTTGTATTACTCATAATGTATGCATCTATACTTTTGAACTTCCAGTACACTATATTAGGTATTTCATATTTGAGCGTAATATTTCGTTTTTTTTTACAATATTTGAAAAAATTACAGCAATTTAGTATACCTTGTTGTAATAGAATAAGAAAGGCTATTTAAAAAAAACATGAAACTTTCAGGGAAACTGGACAGTAGAGCGAACATAGAGAAAACATGCGTCAGAGGTAAACCAACGGACGGTGAACGGACTTCAAAGTTTAGTGCAGACAGGCTCTAGTGTAAACTAACATTTATCTTATAAACTAGCTGCTGCCCGCGACGTCGTCTGCGTGAACGCTATGCAGTACCAAACGCACCTACGATTATAACACTGCTAGCGTGATAATATGTAGCCTATATGTTGACCCGACTTCTTAACTATCTTCATGCCAAATTTGAAGTAAATCCATGCAGTACTTTTTGAATTTATCCCGGAAAGACAAACAGACAAACAGACAAAAATTCTAAAAACTATATTTTTTGTTTCTGTTTCGATTGTAGATCATACCCCAAGTATTCTTTTAAAAAAATATTCAATGTACAGTTTTGACTTTCCTACCATTTTATTATATGTATAGATATACAAATTTAAATTAAGCGGAATCATTTTCTTAAAAGCATGTTTACAAAAATCCACAAACGAAACTAAATTAATTCCCTCCTACCTAAACGTCATAATGACGTGGTCGGTAATTTTAAAACGGCCTCTTTTTTGTTCATAATGTTTCCTTTGAGAATGTGTATCGAGCAAAACCCAAGGTTAGAATGATTCACTCGAACCCACATTCAAGGTAGTGCTTAGAAACTTTTTAAACGATTCAATTAGTTGAGTACAGTCACGACTAATGAAATGTAAATTGGGAACTTATTCGCTTGTAATATGGTTTAAAGTCTAATGAAATGTACACTTTCATCACAGTTGTACAGTCAACATACAAGATTACGCATCTAGAGCAATAATTGCATTAGCAAGCGGTGACGTCACGACGTTTCTACCTACGTCACAGTGACTTACAGCCGTTCGACGTGAGTCATTACATACGAAACGTAGTCGAAAGTTGAGTCATCTTTCTCTTCGTGACGTATTTTCTTGGGAAACAAAGCTTTGTTATTGTAAACCATGAGTAATAATTAAATCTATAATTTTAGTGAAAGTAGGATTAATGCTGTGGAGATGAGAGCGTTGAGAAGCATGTGTGGAATGAGATTGTGTGATAGGGTGCGCAACAGTGAAATAAGAAAGAGATGCGGATTGAAAGAGGATGTAGTGACTAAGATTGAAAAGGGTATGCTGCGGTGGTTTGGGCATTTGGAAAGGATGAGTGAAAGTAGATTTACGAAAGAGGTGTACAGAACAAGAATGGATGGTGTTGTTCGCCTAGGCGAACGTATGCCGATCAAATTGGTGACATTTTGAAAAAGGGCCTAGTTATCCGGCGATCGTGTATGAAAAGATTGATGAACGTGGAAGAAGCGAAAGAGGTATGTCTGGATCGCAGCAATGGGTGTTTCCTTGTCTCTGTCTACCCCAAGCGGAGACAGGCGTGAGGTCATGTATGTATGTATTATGTAATTAACTTGAAAAGAGTTTGGACGCGCTAGACTGAAATTTGAAATTATAATTTTATAATTGTTCATTTATTTCAAGTAATATGACTCATTATTTTGTTAGTTATAAAAGACTTATCCTATGTTGGTATATAACAATAATACAGATCTAGTGCTTATTTTGCACACATCCGGCAGACGTTGTGCAACAATGGTTTATATAGCGGAAGTCAAGCCTGCTCGCTATCATAGAGGTAAGTGGGTAATCAGGATGGTGTTGGCGCTGCCCCGCACTCTGCGCACCAGGGATGCGTGAAATTACCACAGGATTTTAGAAATTAAATGCAAAACTAATTTTTGCATTTCATAGCCCAGCTATTAAAGTGGGTAATCAAAATGTCCTACATTTCAAAAAAATACGTTGGAATAAATGTTTTAAGTAGGTCCATGTTTAAAATATTTCAAAATACCTACCAAAATTTAATGTTTTATAATCACGAAACCTTTTGATAGGTATACTTTAGGACTAATAAGGAAAAACGTATGCAGTTTTATGCAATACCTACTTATCAAGTTCCAAAATGCGCAGTCCAAAACCAAAAATAACACAAGAAAACATGAAAAATTATTCATTGGCCGCAAAAATAAGTTATACTTCTGTTAATAACGGCTAATTAATAACGCCATTATACTGAAATTACAGACAGAATCACACAAATTATGATTGTGATTCGGGAGGAAAAAATAATATGAAAAATTTCTTTATCAATTTATTCACCTACTACAAAAGTCACAGAAATCTCACGAAAACAACTCTAGACATCCTGTCTAGACGAATTGATTTTTTTGGCGCCAAAGGCATAGAGGGGTGATGTAGAAGGCCCGAAACGTAATCGAGAAAAGTAGACGATAAAACAAAATCCGTGTTGTCAACATACAACACGCAGTTTATAATGCGAATGGCTGATAAGAGAGATTTTACAATGCCCTTATCATCTGTTTGTGAAATACGATTCAGAAATACGTAGTTTTTTTTTAAATGTCCGTATTAATAGGTAAAGTTTGTATAGGTACTGGGATGAGATCATGAGAGACAATTTCATCTTTAACGGGTCTGTTCTTATTTAACAGTTCAGCGTACTCTATATGGTCAAACGCGATTTTAGCTATTCATAAAAATATAGGCCATGTATTACCTACATTTTTTATATATGAACGTAATTATTTAATGTTAATACCTGCTTGCAGTAAAGATCTTGCGTCTTCCCTGGCCCGATCCTGGTCTACGTGGAAGTCTTCAGAACGATTTCCCTAGAAATGAAAGCAAATGATATAGAGCTGACCTCTTACGAAAAAATATACTTACGGCCTGAACATTTATCAAACAAAATTTGGAAAATTTGCTTTTCACAGTTCTTTACTTCAAAAGAAAAAAACTTCTTCTTAGGAACTTCTGGAGGTATTACGGTGTTATTATTTGAAATACTCAGGTCTTAAATCCCTTGCAGCACTAAAATTACAAAACTTCTAAGTTATAACAATCAAAAGATACGGCCAAGGTAATCAAAACCTATCTATCCATAGGAGATCTCCCGTTGACCTATATTCGTTGAATTTTCAAGTAAGAGCGCACTGAAGAAGTAAAGTAATTAAAGCAAAAAAATTTAATTTGTATCTCAGAAAAAAATAAGTTGGTACAAAACCGCGAGTCCGCCTCGCACTTGAACAACTCTTCTTTTATTTCTTACCATGCACAGCGAGGTCATCAACCTCTTGAAGTTGCCCGATGTATCACCACGGAGGTCATCTTCAAGTTGGGCACCGTACACTGCAAGGAGGAAAAATGGTAAAAATAAACCACTAAGTTCAAAAGAATTACATGCCACGGTAACACTTTGTCCTTACCTATATCAAGAATTAACACAAAGATAGATTAGATATGTATTATTAGTTGCCTTAAAAATAGTACTTCGATAATTCAATATTTAAGTTTGTTATGTTTATAAAGCACTTAGAAAGGTGTATTATAGTACCTTACTCAAGAAATCTGAAATGTCATTCCATAAACTCCTCGTTTTATAAATATTGTCAAAAATCTGCCATCATTACTCTATAGCTAAATGAGTTTTTTTTTTACTTTTTATAAGTAGCCTTCATTAGACTTAACGGTTTTCATCGTTTATTTTTTTATCATTACCTACCTGCCGTTCTAAATAAATACATACACTAAAATAATTATAGGTTTATGTAGTTTTTTTTTTTTTTTTAGGTGCTCTACATTCTGAGCGAACCGGATAAAAAAGCACTAAAATCTAAATACGCAAAGATGTTCATAAAATATGGTAATGTTGAAAGGCAAAACGGAAAAAAGTGGTGACAAGATGTCTTCTTTTTACGGCTTTTAAGTTGTTCTCTCATAAAAGAGGTCAGTAGAACGGTCGTGAGAATGTTTTATACGATGTCTGTTACTTTGCGCCAGCGCAAGCTGGTAGCGCAAGCGGTCGAGACGGATCGACTGTCACAGGCAGGTTAATTATTGCATTTCCTGTTGAGTCGTTAGTTATTATTCCGGTTGTACCGAACTATTTTTTTATGTTTATTTCTGTAGTGATGTTGAAGGAGATATCATGTTTGAAGTAAACTGCCATGTTTGATCATCTTCAGTATAAAATAAATATCTTCCTTATCATGATGTCATACATCATCATTGTTGATTTATAAAACGGTAAAAAAGTGTTTTACGTATGAATGAAACTAAGTATGAATTAAGGTAATATTATACATGTGAAAGTTTGTAAATCGTACTGATTCCAATCAAGCTTGTTGATTATTTTCAAACTGTACCGATACAATTAACAGTAAGATTACAATTTTTAGAATGATGAAGTTTCTCAATCTTGCTCACCAAACTTTTTTATACCATAACAAGGCTAATCAATTTAACAGGTCATAGTATGATGTCATGTCCAAAGCTAAGCCTCATATTACGAAAGCTCACCTTGAACTCTACATATACGAAGGTATTTTTTTTATATTATATAGGTCCACTTTATCCACTTTGGCGATGGGGTAAACCTGTCTGCCTCACACTCCAGTGGTTGCGGGTTCGAATACCGCACGGAACAAGAAAAAAAAATGTTCCGTGTCTGGGTGTGTATCTATTTATGTATTTATATTCTAGGTTCCCCTACATGGTATCCCATAACACAAGCTATGTTTACTTTGGGGCCATTTATTTGGTGTGATTGTCTCGGGATTTTATTTATTTTATTTTATTTATTATAGGTACCTACTAAGCCCGCGTTTCACCTCATCTGATGGTAAGCGAAGATGAGGTCGGAGATGAAAGCACACGGGCCTAGGAAAGAACTGGTTCTTCATTGAATATTTCCGGAAAACATCACCGCCGGAACGGTAGTGTTTGGCGGCAAATTTTATATGAATGGTGGTCGCTAGCCGATGGTCACTCAGATCAGTGGCCTTTTACCACACGCTTGTCCAGGGACGGTAGGCTAAGCCAGCCTTACAAGGTCAAAATTTCGTATTCGTAGTACAGTTACCCTATATAATCAAAAATGACTTACTTGCAGTGTGACTTTATGACTTTTTTTGAACTTGACTCTGACTTCCCCATTTCCTTGTCCACGTCCTGTCTATGTCTACGACTATCCTCATCTCCATCCACATTATCTGTTTTCTCTCTCACCTCTATCGCTACGTCTATCTCTGCTTCTATCTTTGCCTCTATATCTATGTCTACGTTTCTCTCTAGTACTTGATTGCCTATTGTATAAATATAATAAGTAGTAGACTCCAGAAGATCAACTCGTTCATGGGTCAATGTGTACGCTTCATTTTATAATAAAATCCTAAAATATTTAAGATTAACCTATTAACCCTTCGATAGATTTAAGGTTAAGTGTTATGTGAAAAGTTTTACTTTAAGATATCCGGATGCAAGAAGTTGGGATTCCCTGGCTGTAAATTGTTACTATGTATTATTTTTCTCTTATTTTTAAAAGATGATTGCTGTTGAGTTTCTTGCCACTTCTTCTCAACAGATCGACTTTCCGAAGTGGTGGTAGATTCAGTTCAATTTGTAAATTGTTTGACTTATTTCAAATGTATGTAAATACTTACGAAATAAAGAATATTTGAGTAAGGGCTACGAGTAGGTCTTCGAATTTACCGCTTGTTTCACTCTTCAAGTCACTGACCAGATCCTGTGGGATTTATATTTATTTAGTAGAAGAAGTATAGGTGTTCTTTAATTACTAATAAAATCATTATAAGTCCCGTGATGCCCTCTGCTGTACAAACGATTCCCACAAAGTTCTTCGCTAAATTATTATCACGACGAATACATTACTTTGGAAGCCACGTAAAGTATTGTTATAAGTTTTCCCGGTTGCAGTATACGCGGGACTCGTTAGGATTTATCATAAGCTACTTCGGCGTCCTGAATATTCTGAACTCCACTAACCAACACCGAAAGTTTATGGGATCAACCTCTGCGTCATGCAGGGTAAAATATAGCCTACAGTTGATGATTAATTGAAAAGTGTTATGATGATGATGATTAACACAAATACCTACTTTATTAACTGTTCTGTTTGATATCTTGACAAATTAAAAAGTATAAAACATTCACAGTATTATTATAAGTTTTCATGATTATGACTATGTCTCTCGGTTAAAAAAGTGTTATATTTGAGCCAATAATATTTTTTTTGCATTTTTTACTGCGGATAACTTCATGCTATGATCTTAAAAAAGAATATAATCAGCAGTCACTCCCGATATAAGACCCATAAAACGATGTATAAAACCATCAATCGTGTAATATAGATCGGACACACAAAAAGAAAGTGTGGGAAAACATTCCTAGCATACAAATGTTTTTGGAACACTGCCAAGTTGAACACACTCAATGTACACACTGATATAGACGCTAAATAAAACTTTTCTAGGAATCTTTCAATGAAAGACGTTAAAAATATAGTATTGTCATATTGTACTCATGAGAATTGTGACTAACTAATTGATTTTGGTAGCTTAAGAGTCGACCTATCCTCACTTTTTGGCAGGGATTGTGGATTAAATATCCGACACTACATGATTATTGCCAACATAGTTATTAAAAGTTATCATCATTATTTTAATTTACAGAAAACCATAATTGAGTCATCTAAACCTTCTCATGAATCATGCCATCTAGTTGTGAAATCGAAATGAAAAGTTCATCATATTCAGAAAAACTTAGATGAGACTTCCTTTTACATTATGTGCATAGATAATAAATGTTTGTATAACTGTTGTTAGAGGCATTAAAATGAGTTCATTGAACCTAGTGTATAAATTAAACATGCACTGTGACAAAGGTTGAATGTTACGATAAAAAAATTAATAGCAACTAAGTGATAAAAAATAGCTATGCAAAACTATATTTTTCTGAGTTGAATACTTTTATGGAAACAAATTAATTGCTGCGGGAATAAAAATGCTCCCTTAATGGACGGCCATTATTACTCACATGAAATAGTTTATACAAATGTTTAAACTTACCTACTACATTGAACCTAGCCTTGCCTCACCTCTACTATCATGATAGATTAGTCTAGTTTTATAAATTGTAAGCAAACATTGGCACATTACAGTGAAGATAACAGATAACTACTTTCTCACATACAATTATGGTAACTATATTATAAAAAGAATACTTAAAACCAAAGACCTGGCTGTCACTAATAAATGATTGGGCAGTTTTAATTAAAATAGAAACCAAAAAAATTTGTAACTTTTTTAGAATGTAGTTTTTTTCAATGTCACTATAATTTCAAACATAGAACCTTAAGAATCTGTTTTTATTAGCAAGTTTTTAATTTCTCTCCTACTTTGATATTAGAGACTTACAATAAATGAATCTATTGTCAAATCTAGCCCATCATTATTTCAAATTTAAGGTGACAGCCTAAATTATTCCCTAGATATTAAAAATTAACGGCCAGACATAGTCATAAGTGGTTTTTTTTATTTGTCCCTCGCTCACAACCTTAAAAAAGAAACCTCTACTCAATCAACTATTTCAGCAAATAAAAGTATAGTATATCAATAATATGTAAAGAAACCTAGAGAATTTTTATAATTTTTCCTTTGCATTTATTATTGGTTCTTAATTAGGAAATAAAAATAAAAAATACACCGACCTTGCCATAAAGAGTCTTGAATTCAAATGCAATTCTTAGTCTTTGCTCATTGCTCCTCCTAGTTAGAACATGTATGATAGATTTCTCATCAGTTCCAAAACCTTTCATGGCTTTCCGGAGAATAGCTGCATCTTCCCTTGGGTCAAAAGGCTCCACTGGTACAACAGTTGGTCTTGACTGCAAAAAAGTTACTAGTGATATAAACCTATATTAAATAAACTTTTGAAATACCAGTTAAAATATGTGAATATGGTTTTAGAAAACTAGGGATGTGTTATAAGGGGGCCATGTAAGTAATGTAGGTACAAATTTTACTTTTCAACCGACTTCAAAAAAAGGAGGAGGTTCTCAATTCGTCTGTATGTTTTTTTTTAAGTTTGTTACCTCATAACATTTGACTGGGTGAACCAATTTTGATGATTCTTGTTTCATATGATAGAGGATACTTCACAGTTGGTCCTAAATAAATTTCATCGAAATTGATTGAGTACTTTATGTTTTTTTTTTAAGTATGTATGAATTCGGATATTGTTTACCTAGACGACCTTATACATCAGCCAAAGTTTTGATGTGAAGTCAGTTTTTAATGCTCTGCATTCGTTGATTATAAATTAGTTTACTCAATTACAGAAACCTTAGGGTCAATGTGGTGGTACAATTATCCCCGTTAACAAATCTCCCATGTAAAGGTTAAAATATACCCTTTGAAAATTTACAAGGTGTTCCTGTTGATTTCCCATAACGCTAGGGTATTAATGAGACTATATAATAGAATCAAATAACATGAGAATAATTTTTCAATTTTAATTTTTTTTTTGTTTTTATTTTTCGTACAAAATAATTCAATCAAGTCAAAACATCGTAACACACCTTTTTGCAAAGTATGACAACTTGACAGGTACAGTTTGCAATGCTTTGCATTGTACATTGTATGCAACATTCTTCAATGTTTAAAATGTTTTTGTTGTTTATTGTATGGCTTCAGTGACACGCATCTATTGAATGAATGTTAAAGAGATTTTACAAGGGTGATAATTTATGAACTTTAATATTGATGATATCTTGGAAAGTATGCACTTTTGAACCACATATTCTTTGGCTAAAAGTATTGTTTTTTAGTAAGGAACAAAAACTTAAAATGGTATATTATGGTTTTTAAACATAAATAGTGAAAGTGAAGATAAAACAAGAATTTGTGGATGGTGCCATTACGCTAAGAGAAGAAGAAATAAAAATTAGTCATAACTTACAATGTTTATTAGCACATGATATAATTAAGATGCAAAAAAATAAGCTTATTTTAACAAATTAAGTCTTGTTCGCTAAAATGTACATCCTGTTTTGCTTATCACAAAAACCCAATACTTAACAAAAATTGAAAATAAGTGAATAAATTATAAATAATGTTAGCACAAGGATAGTGTTTATATATTATTCTAAACATACCTTTGGCACATTAGGCACTGAATTCGATGTTACATGCACATGATGATGAATTTGAGACTGTCCTTGAGGTGGATATCCCTGATACTGGTTTTGTTGTGGATACCCTGCTTGAGGATAACCTCCACCTTGAGCAGCTGGATACCCAGTTTGAGCAGCTGGATAACCAGTATGAGCTGGTGGATTTTGCGTTGGTTGAGCAGAGTTGGCATGTTGTGAATACCCCTGATTAGTCTGAGGGTACCCTGGTGTTGATTGTGGATAACCCTGAGTGGGGTAGCCAGATGCTGGGTAGCCACTTGTAGGGTACCCAGGATTGTAACCAGCCTGGGGCTGAGGGTAACCCATTGTAGGCATCCCTGGCATAGGTAAAGGATTGCCAAATGACTGTGGAGCAGTGTTGCTAAATCCGATGTTGTGCATATACTGTTGTTGAGGATATCCCGACTGTCCCTTAAAACGAAAGGAAATTGTGTCACGAGTAATCCGCAGTTTTGTGATAAACAAATCAAGAAATGCACCAAACTAGTTAATATTTATAACAGACAATACACTGGTTATGTACTTACTTGCTGGTATGGGTTCATTGTGATAAAGTGAAACTGAGACCGGCCCACAAAACTTCAACTGGAGTTAATTTTGATAAATCTTATAGGAAAAAGTTACACAAATACAATCAATCACAAAATGCGTTAGTATTCAATTACGGTTATACGAATTTACACTTCACCAATTTTTAAAAATTGGGTTGGGCTTATACCGCGTAACGAAAGGCGGCTGTGTTATTTACCACTTTACAACTGGCTATGTATGGATAGGACCACAATGTAAATAGGTACTTTCGGTACTTGCTTGCTTATTACGCATCAGCAGATTGACAGTCAGTCAGTAGGGTTGCACGATTTAGGTAGATGTATCGAAAACATAGACATATACAATACGATCTATCGAACTGTTTGTTATTCGATACATTTGTATACAGCTAGTAATGGGCATACAATGTTCTGTTATAAAACAACTTGAAAATGTTTTTTTTTTTTGTGAGATAATGGTTTTTGTATCAAAAGAATGCCCTAGGTATAAAACCAATTTAACCATTTGAATCATGTAAGTAAATCAGTTACTTACCTAACAAGTTTAGGAGAAAATGGGCATTGTTAATTTTTTTATTTACTTCATATTATGAAAAACCGTGTCGAGGACCGTTTTTAATTTATTACTATCTCTTTTTTTTTTTTGTATTTATGTATAAATTAATACATCTTTTTATGATGAAAGTGATTGGACTGATGATGGTTTGTGTCCAGAATATGTCTCATGTTCCTCTACAGAATTAAACAGCGCCGGGAGTTTTTACGGTACTTCAGTTCCTCTTTCATCCCAAATTGAGTCAGAATTCTCAGGATTACTGAAAAATTTCAATGTTTTACATCTCAATGCGCAGAGTATTCCGGCACACTACCCTGACATGCTGGCTTCCTTCGACTTTAAGGGAATACATGCCATTCTCATTTCCGTGTCTTGGCTGAAACCTTGTCTCCCCTCATCATCTTACTCCTTGCCTGGCTTTCAGTTAAAACGTAATGATAGCGCACAGGAGGCGGGGTTGCGATTTATCTGCGGTTACATATCCCACACAAGGTGGTCAATGCATCAACACATTCGTCAATTAACTCTGATGAGGCAGAATATCTTTTCGTAGAGATATCTCTCGGCCTTACTAAAGTTTTGTTAGGTGTGATTTATAGTCCTCCGGTCCTCGCTCAACACGTAATTATTTCTCTTCTCTAGAACACAAAATTTGAACTTTTAATACCATCTTATGACCACATCATACTGATTGGGGATTTTAATACGTGCCTGTTAAAAAATTACAATCAATTGCGCACCTTACATTCACTTGTCAATTTATGTAATATGAATATTTTACCTTCGGCAGCAACTCACCATTTTCCAAATTCTACGTCATTTCTTCTTGGCCTCATAATCGTCTCCTTCTTAAACCATGTCCAAAAATTTGGAAAACTAGACGCTGATACACTTTCTTACCAAGATCTCCTCTTTTTATCTTACAAGATACGCCAAAATCCAAACCGAGAACCCTTCTGCAAAGAAGTTTTGGTGGAATTTATTTTAATAAACTTTTAGAAGTTGCTCAGTAACTGGATTGGCATGGTGCTCTGAATGCTGAGACAGTTGATTTATAAGTTGAAAAATTTAACTCTTTGCTTACTCAGCTCTATGACCACCATGCCCCAGTACGACCTGTTAAAATGAAACATCTTCCTGCTCCTTGGTTTACTGAAGACAAAAAGGCAATCATGGCAAGACGCAATCGTGCACGGCTGAGATACAAGAAAGATCCTATAGAGCACAACAGTGACAGATACTGGGAGCTGCGAAATCGATGTAATAATATGTGTAGGGACGCAGAACGACGCTATAGTCACAACTCCGTTACTAATGAAAATCCAGCTAAGGTCTGGAAGTTTCTTAAAACATTGAGCAACGTCGACATAAATGTATTAAATAACTACTTCTTTTGTATTTGCCGCATGGACGCCTATGAAAAATCTATTACATTAAACAATATTTCATATTTACCTGTCCCGTTATTCGACTCTTTAGTCCGGTCAATTTAGACCAAAAAAATGAGAGTGAAGTTACATATAGTCCCAACAAGCTGAATTTCAGTGAAATTGTTCAAAATATAATTATAAACAATGTCTAGAAGTTCCCCATCATTCCCCTGTAAGGAAAATTTTTTATTCAAGGTCAAAGGTCAAAAAAATGAGTTTTTCGCGATTTTCAGCAAAACGGCAAGTTTTATCATAAAAGTAACTCAGACAAAAATTGTAGATCATAAAATTATCTATAAAAAATGTATCAATAGGTACTTTTTTTCTTACGAGCCACCGTTTCTGAGATATAACGATTCAAAAAAAAACGCGCTAAGTACACTACCTCAGGTGGCGTGGAAACGTGTGCATATTATGACGATAACAACTTTTATAACTTTTTGAATCGTTATATCTCAGAAACGGTGGCTCGTAAGAAAAAAGTATTAAAACATTTGTTATAGATAATTTTATGATCTACAATTTTTGTCTGAGGTACTTTTATGATAAAACTTACCGTTTTGCTGCAAATCGCGAAAAACTCATTTTTTTGACCTTTGACCTTAAATTAAATTTTTTCCTTACAGGGGTATTATGGGGAACTTCTAGACATTGTTTATATTTACGTTTTGAACAACTTCACAGAAATTCAGCTTGTTAGGACTTTATGTAACTTCGAATGTCTAAATTGACCGGACTATCTTTTACTTTTTCTCAGTTTAATGAACGTGGTGTAAGGAGAGCCATCACATCTGATAGGTACATAAAATGCAGTTGGCTGCGATGGCATTAGCCGTTATATGATTATTCCCCTCCTTGATTTCCTCACTCCCATAATCACTGCTATATTCAATAATTACATCCTACCTATCCCACACTTTTCCTAAGCAATGGAAAAACGCTCAGGTGATTCCTCTCCCTAAAAACTTCTCTCCTAAATTCTTAAACGATTTTCGACCTATTTCTATTTTACCTTACCTATCCAAAGTCCTAGAGCGCCTTTTACATCAACGATTAAGGCAGTTTTTTACTAAGAATTCTTAATAACCTAACCTCCATTCACGCATTCGAACCGGACACAGCACTACAGCAGCTGTTGTTAAAATATCCGATGACCTTCGCAAGGCAAAAGAAAATACACAGCTCACAATACTAGCATTATTAGATTTCAGTAATGCCTTTAGTTCAGTTGACTTCGACATTTTACTCCAAATTCTACGGTCTCTTAACATATATCCTTCTGTAATTGATTGGTTTTATACATACCTGCGTGTAAGTCGGCAACGTATATACACTGACAATGCCTCTTCATCTTGGGTTCAATTCGAAGCCGGCGTCCCGCAGGGTGGCGTGTTATCTCCTCTTCTCTTCTCAATTTTCATGAACCCAATTCTTTTGAAAATCCAAAAATTGTAATCTATCTTCTTCCTACCACATGTATGCAGGTGATTTGCAGATATACAGCCACAGCTCTTTCGACGATCTACCCATGACCTTAGAATTTATTGTGACCTTGACCTTACCTACATAGCGAAGAGAATTGCTTTTTTATATCACGCAAAATATATTTTTTTTTACCATATATTCGGTAAACTACCAAAATCTTCTTTTACAACTTAATTTATGATTCATATTTTTTTATCAATACATTGAAAACATTAATGTTTTTATTTGATATATCTCAAATGTTGTATGTTCTCGATTCAAGCAAAGCAGAAAATATCGATATATATATTTCAATGAACATCCCTAAAGGACAGGCAAACTCACATAGAGTAAGAACTATATTAACTGTCAATACTGTCATTAACATCACACAAACAAGGAAACTAAATTATCGTTCGTTTCATTTTCATGTTTGTATTGAAGTACGCTAGGTCTACCTTGTTAATTATTATTATTTCCCGTGATTAAACTTACCTATATCTTTTTTAGTTATATATACAGGGTGGGTCACTTTCGAAATTCGAGGACGTGATAGTTTGAGATGAAGAGAAAAAATTAATTAAAAATAAACATTAATTAGGTATTTACTGAGTAAACTTAACCGAAAGTTAAAGAATTTATTACGCAACACATGTTAACACTATAGTTCGGCCGTTCAGAGAATGCGTTCCTGACACATCGCGATTGAACTGACGTCGTAACTTTGTAATGGCGTTGCAGTTACGATAAAAAATATTTTTGCTGGTTGTTTACCGTTTTAACAATTGATGAGCATTAAAACAACATTATTATATCAATAATCAATGAATTTTATAATTTTGTGCCAAACTGAGTGTCAAATAACTTGGTAAACAATATTTTTCAAAATCTATACTGCGCTATTACAAGGTTATGTCAAAGCTTTATATTTGTAGTGCTGTGCTAATAATAACAGTATCGTAATCTGTTCTTAAACAGGTATACTTGATGATTAAACGAACTTACCTTAAGTGAAGTTCTATCATAATTATACGAGGGCTTTGTCCGAAGAGATTAGCATAAGGATTACTTGTAGTAGGCACACCGTGCCGCCATCTGCACTGTTTTGAGAAAAGTTATTTATCTTTTTTTTTTGTACCTGACCTGTTGTACACTCCTAATATCCGCTCTTCATTTAGTTCAGAGTAATTAGTTGATGTTTTTGTCTCCTGGGAAATTAATATATAGGGATGGGTGGGATGCTAATCTCTTCGGACAAAGCCCTCGTATAATTATGATAGAACTTCACTTAAGGTAAGTTCGTTTAATCATCAATTATACTCATGCTTTGTCCTCGAGATTAGCATAAGGATTACTTGTAGATGTTGAGAGAGAAAATATCAACTCAGATTATGTAAATCAATATTTTTTTTATTTTTTTTTATTAAGTATTTAGATAATGATTACAAATTACAAATAATGGATCACATTGTGAAAAAAAAATATATAGAACATGTGCTATTCAGCAAGCGAGTTGCTATAAATCGTCCTAGCAAAGGAATCTACATCATTATTTTGCAAAATAGTTCTATTATAAAACCTTCCAAATGTTTGAGAGTCACCACTCCAACCTGCTGTATTTCTAATATGGTTTAGGTTAACACCGAGCATAAGGGCCTTTGATGTACTGGCATGTCTAGTGCTGTGAGCGGTGAACATGGACACATCTATACCACAGCTTGCCAATGTTATTTTTATCCGTCTACTCAATGTATCAGGAGTGACAGGTTTGTGGGGCTTTTTTGTGCTAACAAAAAGATTATTACTACTACGTAGTGATTGTGTTTTATTTAAGTAGCAGCGTAAGGTAACTAGAGGGCAAATTTGTGGTTTATCAACAAAAAAGGGAAGAATGAGTTCTGGTTGTGGTGCCCCTGGGCGGGAAGTCTTTATCAAATCTGGTATTTTAATGCGAGCTTCATTTGTTAAGAAAACTATATTTTTAATGTTGATTTTAGAAAGGGTTTGAACTCTATGTGCCGTAGTCAAAGCAAGTAAGGTGGCGAGTTTTTGCGATATTTTATCAAGGTTTAATGATTCATTAGGATACCAACTTGCAAGGGAGTTTAAGACAATGGATGTGTCCCAAGTAGTATTGTACTTAGGCTGAGGGGGTCTCAATCTATAGACCCCTTTGAAAAAACGCTTGATTTGCTCATCGTTGCTTAGGCTTTCATCAAAAATCAGGGAAATTGCAGACCTGCAACTATTAAGTGTTCCATATTGTGCACCTGATTCAAACAATTCGGTTAGAAATAATATAACATTCAATTTTGCTGTGTCATACAGTTCTAAATTATTAGATTTGCAGAATTCGAACCATTTTTTCAAGCATGTATCATATTGCTTTAACGAATTGCTTGAAAGGGATGCTAACATAATAGGTATTGAGGATTCTGGTATGCCTTTTCTTTTGAGTGATTCCCAGATAATAGCCCGGCAACCAGGGTAACCTTGTGGTGCACATCTCGGCTGCTGGAATGAGAGATAATCAGACTTTTAGAGGGCTTGAAAATCAATGGCTCAGATATGAGTAAAGTCTTAAACAGGGGGAACCATGGTTGCGAGGGCCAAAGTGGAACAACCATAATGCCCTTAGCACCATCATCGACAATTTTTCTCAATACTTTAAGGATGATGGCGAAAGGTGGGAAACTGTAAAAATATAATTTAGTCCAAGACAATGTAAATGCATCTATTAGAAAGGCTTCAGGGTCCCGGTGCCAGGATATATAATTAGTACATTTCTTATTAAGCCTGCTGGCAAATAAATCAATTTCTGGGATTCCAAACCTTTGAACAATTTTTTGAAATGCAAAATCGGCTATTTCCCACTCTATGTCTGGATGGACACGTCGTGATTCTGCGTCTGCAACGACGTTTTCGGCAGAACTAATATATGACGCGAAGACGAATAAATTACGTTTCTCACACCATTGCCACAGCTGACGTGTGACATCGGTAAGATGAGGGAATTGTATGCCACCCATGCGGTTTATGTAAGAAACGGCTGTAGTGTTATCTATTCTCAAAATAATATGGCAGTCGCGATAAGATTTTGAAAATATTTTGAGTCCAAAAAAGGCAGCTAGTATTTCTAAGTAATTAATATGCCGAGTACGTTCTTTGACACTCCACATACCACTTGCGCGTTCTCCACCACAGGCAGCCCCCCATCCCATAGTTGAGGCATCACTATAGATCTCTAAACAAAAGTTATTTTGTTTGATTTCATTTGAGGGGTGACTTAGAGAATTGAACCACCAGTCGAGATCAGGTATTAGTGATACTGGTATGTGCATTAATTTGTTATAATTATCGTTGTCTTTCAGGTTAAGATATTTGCATCGTTCTAATGCTTTAGTGTAAAGCCAACCGTATTTGACTGCTGGGCAGGCAGAGGTAAGTAATCCGACTAAGCGAGCAAATTCCCTGACTGTACAATGGTTCAGGACGCGAAATCTTCCAATTTCAGATCTAATTTTTAAGATTTTTTCTTGTGGCAGGGTAACTTGTAATTTGTTCGAGTCCAATATAAAGCCAAGGAATTTACAGCTAGTACTAGGAGTCAAATTACTTTTTTCTAAGTTTATGATGAAACCTAAAGCTTCTAGTAACCTAGTAGTATCAGTGATATTATTTTTGATAGATTGGTAATTGTTACCGATCAGCAAATTATCATCTAAGTAAACTGTAGATAAATGTCCACAACATCTGAGTAGACTTACAACTGGTTTCATAATTTTAGTGAAAACAAAAGGTGCAGTGTTAAGGCCAAATGGTAAAACATTAAATTCATATAATTTTGTGTCAAATTGGAATCTGAGATACTTTTTAAAGTCATCGTGAATGCGAATTAGAAAGTATGCATCTTTTAAATCTATTGTACTCATAAGACAACCCTTTGTGACAAGTTTTAAGGCTGTTCGCAGATCTTCTAGTTTGAAGTGGGTAGTATCGATAAATTTATTTAACGATTTGAGGTTCAAAATAAACCTTGATTTCCCATTTCGCTTTGGTACTAGAAATATATGAGACAAGAACTGATCCGAACGATGCTTACATTCTGAAATGGCTCCAATTGTAAGCAATTCATGAATAGAATTCTTAAATTGATTCTTTTCTAATTGAGAATATTTTTTCTCGAGGGGAATGGTACACTGAATCACTGGACGAGTAAAGGGTATTTGATATCCTTCTATCCACGATAATAATAATTCATCCTTGGTTATCAGTGACCACTGATTGCGGAAGTTAGAAAGCCTACCGGCGTACCTTACCGTTGTTAGCGGCGTCCGCGACTGTGATTCTGAGCTGGACGCGATGACCGCTTCGAGGAGTTCACTTGACGATCCCGGGGTACAAAAGGCTCCCTGGTCCTCTGCGCCCCCTTCGGCCTCTGCGTTGGGGGTGGACCACGCCAGTTTAAATTATTTGCCGTTTTGGTTTTAGCTGGTTGTTGCTTGACAGGAAGCGGTTTCATTTCTGCTCCAGATTTTGAAATAGCTTTAGCTGCTTTTAGTGTTTCAGATAGTCCCTCACCAAAAAGAAATTTGTCAATTTTTGTCGCGCTAAGCTGTTCTTTTAAATCTTTTTTGAGGCTGTTAAGAACGAAGTTCCTGCGTATAACAGAATCTGTAGCCTGGCTGTCACACATGAGCTTGACTGCATCCATAAGCAATGAAATGAGAGCTGTGTTCTTTGGATCTGACATTATAAGTGAAGTTAGGGCTTCAGCTATATAAGAGGTGGCAGCGGCCCTCTGTTTCTGCCTGAGCGCGATCCCTTTATCTCTTTTGAGTACAGGTTCAGCGATAGCGTAAACTGTCTCTGGGTTAAGATCAGGTGCGTCAATTAGGGTGCAGTTAGCTGGAGGTAAATATTTCTCCAACAACTCCTTTCGAGCTTCTTTTGTCAGTCCAGTGGTAGCTATATGCTGAAGGTGAACAGCGAGATCCGGCTGAATCTCCTTGCCATAGACTGGCACCTGTGATGGGTCTACACCCAATATTTGCATTAGGTCCTGGTCGATTGACGGGGCGGACTCTGAGGGCGTGAGTTGCAATTCAGCCGTGCTTGTGGACGGCAGAGGGGTGGCCGGCCTTGAAGGAGCAGCAGCGTCGCTGTTTAAAAGCAACTGTGTAGCGGTGGCAGCCGCGCTGGTTGACGGTCGTGGCGATGTAGGTATAGGCATGCTTGTTCGCAATGTCGGCACACCTGAAGTAAAAAGGAAAAAAACCCAATCAGTATAATACTACTGATCTGACAGCTCCTAGGGCTGACTGCTTATAAAATTTTACGGAATGCGTATTATTATCAAAGTGACAACCCGAAGTGGCTGCCCGCATTGACAACCTACCGCTTTGATTTTATGGTATAGTGACACTCCCACAGAATGCCCGCAATGTCGATAAAACATGTGAATACATTGTAAAGTGATAGCCCCAAAGGCTACCCGCAGTACAAATCACATATTATAAAAAAAAAATGTTCATGTGAAAGTAAGTGATAACCCCACAGGTTAACCGCAATACTATATAACAATGAACATGAGGGTAGGTGCTAACCTTCTATAGATAGTGGCGCGGGCGTCGGCGATGGTGTCTTGCTGCGGCTTCGTGACGGCGACCGCGAGTCTGAGCTTGACCTTGACGATGTCGAACTGGTACAAAAAAAAAAGATAAATAACTTTTCTCAAAACAGTGCAGATGGCGGCACGGTGTGCCTACTACAAGTAATCCTTATGCTAATCTCGAGGACAAAGCATGAGTATAATTTATTAAATAATACGTTTCGTTTTTCTTTTTAAGAATTTGAAAATAATGGACTATAAGATAACAAAGGTTGTTGAAAGACTAAAAACCTGATAATGGAACATTTTGACCAAGATATTAGGATTGAAACTGTTATTGATAATAAAATAATTATACATGTAGGCGAAGATGATGATGAAGAAACTACCTCCTCAAGCGAATCGGAGTCTGAATATTCTGTACGCACATTGAATTTGTTAAAAAGGCAACATTAAATTTTTTGATATCTATGGTTTCTTCTCAGTGTGTATGGGCTAGTACGTACTCTCTGTACCAACCATTCTTCCTTCCTGTGTGTGGAGTAGATTATAATGCATGTGTAATAAATAGTATAATAATTAATAAACGTACATCAAAAATACAAGTGTTTTCTATAGCAACCCACTTCCACTGTTCGCCCAAACATACTCTGCGAACAGGTTATGGGCCCAGAATTCGGGATTGCTATAGATATAAATATCATCGCGGTAAAGTGAGGTTGGAAAAGGAACGGGCCGGGTAAACGGTATAGATAAAATGGAGGCTACTTCAGAAAACCAAAATTCATTGGTATTGGAAGGATTATCAAATTGGATGTCTTGGAAGTTCCAAATTCGTGTAATATTAAAAGCACAAGGAATATTTGGAGTTGTAAATGGATCCGATTTAAATGATGGACAAGATGAAAAATGGACGACACGAGACGCAAAGGCACAATCTATAATAGTAACAAGACTGAGCAATAAAAATATTTTACAAGTGTCAAACTGTGAGACTGCTCAACAAATATGGGAAAAGTTGTGTTCAATATATGAATCAAAATCAGACACGTCATTACACATATTGCAACAAAAATTTTTTGAAATCCAATACATTAAAAATGAGGAAATATCATTATATATAGCAAAGTTAGAAGAATTGGCAAACAGAATAAATCAAGCAGGTGGAAATATACCCGAATCTATGCTCATCACTAAAATTATTAGCTCTTTGCCAGAAAATTTTAGACATTTCATTTCAGCTTGGGATTCAGTACCTATGACAGACAGAAAATTATCTGAATTAATATCCAGATTAATGTTAGAAGAGAAACGTAACAATGATTATGAGGAGAAAATAGCTTTATCTACACAATCAAGAAACAGTGAAAGAAAATGTTTTAAATGTCAACAAGTTGGACATTTTAAAAAAGACTGTAAGAAAAACATGAGCAATTTTAACAGTGCTCAAAATTATAAACAGTGTAAAATATGTAAAAAGTTCAATCATAAAGAAAAAGACTGTTGGTATAGAAATAAAAATAATTCCTACAAAAGAAGTAACAACATAAAAAGTAATACAAATGCATTCATTACATCAGCAATAAACCTCTCATATGCAAACAATTTTCAAGAAACATTTTGGGTGTTGGACAGTGGTGCCTCAGAACATATGTGCAAGAATAAAAATATGTTTGTAAACTATGAAACTTTATCAGTGCCAAAAGATATCATAATTGGTGATGGTTCAGTCATAAAAGCTCTTGGTCAAGGTGAAATACACTTAAGCGCTTACAATGGAAAACAGTGGATTCCTACAATTTTATACAATGTTTTATTTATACCAGAAATAAAAGTAAATCTGTTTTCATCATCGACAGCAATGGATAAAGGTTATAAAATGAGGTGTAATCAAAAGACATGCACTTTTATAAAAGATAATTTAATTAAAGCAATTGCATACAGAAAAGGTAAAATGTTTTTAATGAGTTTTAAATATGAATTAGATATTGCTATGGTTGGTAAATCAAATAGTGGACTCGCTGAGTGGCATTCGAAGTTAGGTCACCAGAATATTGAGCATGTGAAGACCATTCTGAAACAAAACAATATTGAGTATAAAGAAGGTGATCCAGAGATATGTACATCATGCTTACAAGGCAAACAACATAAGCTACCATTTAATAAAAGTGACACAAGAGGTGAAAAAACAGGAGATTTAATACACATGGACATATGTGGGCCAATGGAGTGTGAGTCACTGGGAGGTGCGAAATATTTCCTTTTACTAATTGATGATTACTCAAAATATAGAAGAATATATTTTTTAAAACATAAAAATGAAACAGCAGAACATATTAGGAACTATATAAGTGAGAGTAAAAATATAACAGGCCACACTATTAAAGTTATGCGAAGTGACAATGGGAAAGAATTTGTCAATAAAACCGTAGAAAAGTTATTAGATTCTAAAGGTATAAGACATGAGAAAAGTATTCCATATCTCCAAGAACAAAATGGTTGCGCAGAACGTGAGATACGCACAATTGTGGAGTCTGCTAGGTCTATGTTAGCAGAAAGTTGTCTTGGAAAAGTTTTTTGGGCAGAAGCAGCAAATACTGCAACATACATATTGAATCGAACAGGAAAAAGTAGAATGAAAGACAAAACTCCTTATGAATTATGGTATAAAACATCAAAATATAATATATCTAACCTGTACAGTTTTGGAGTAGACGTGGCAGTTCATATACCTGATCAAAAGAGATTAAAATGGGATTACAAATCAGAATTTGGTAAATTTGTTGGTTATGGAGAAACAAGCAAAGGATATAGAGTATACTTGCCAAAGAAAAATAATGTAGAATTAAAAAGAGAAATTGTAGTAATTAAAAAGAAGTATCAGACACATAATAATAAAAATAAAGAAATATATGTACAAAAAGAAGACTTACCAACAGATAACCCCGAAGAAGAGGAACAGGAGAATGCTAATATCAACTCATTCAATGAAGAAGGTTCAATCATATCTGAAACAGAAGAAGAAAACACAGAGTGTGAATTAGATGAAATACCAGAAACAGATGAAATAAATTCACCTGAAACAGAAAATAATATCTTACCTGAGCTAGAAGATAACACAAAGAATAAAACACATAAAAAGGAAGATACAACCACCGAATTGGATGAAAGATTATGACACAAACTTTTTTTGTCTAGATGAAGAGCCAATATCTTATGAAGACGCAATGGCTAGTCCTGAAAAAATAAAGTGGACTGAGGCCATAGAGAAGGAAATGACACAACTGGAAGAAAATGAAACCTGGGAAGAGGTGAAAAATATACCTAAAGAAGAAGATGTAATTAGTAGCAAATGGGTTTTTAAAATAAAAGAAACAGATGGCAACAAACTTTACAAGGCCAGGCTAGTGGCAAGAGGTTTTGAACAGAAGAACTGTGACAACAATACATATACACCCGTAGCAAGTTTAACAACTTTCAGAACTATGATGGCAATTGCAGTACAAAAGAGGTTACCTGTATGCCAGATGGATGTTGTAGGAGCCTTCCTGCATGGTGAAATTAAAGAAAAGGTATTTATGAAACTTCATAATGATAAAATAGTAAAACTAAAAAAATCTTTGTATGGTTTAAAGAAATCGCCCCGTTATTGGAATGAAAAATTTAATAATTTCATGTTACAAGAAAAATTCATTAGATCTAAAAATGACCCATGTTTATATTTTAGACAGCAAAATGACAAGTTTATATACTTATTGTTATTTGTAGATGATTTAATTTATTTTGGAAATGATGATATAGAGATAAAAACATTTAAAAATTCATTATGTAGTAAATTTAATATGAAAGATTTGGGAATAGCAAACACATTTTTAGGTATAAGTATAAAACAAGACAATAAAAATTTTGTAACAGTAATAAACCAAGAAAAATATCTTAAAACATTATTAATTAAATTTAATATGTATAAATGTAAAACAGTGTCTACACCACTAGAGCAAAACTTTAATTTTGAATTGTTAAAGAGAGATAAATCAGAAAGCAAAGAAATTGAGAATAATTGTAGAAGCATATTAGGTAGTTTATTATATGCATGTTGTACAAGACCTGACTTATCATTAGCAATAGGATTTCTTAGTAGATACTTGAATTGTGCAAGTATGGCATTGTATAAGTGTTTAAAGAGAGTTATGAGATATATAAGAGGTACTATTTCTTTGTCATTAGTGTATAAGTATAATAATAACAATATAACATTGCAAGGTTATAGTGATGCAGACTGGGCTGGGGATATAGCCGACAGAAAGTCAACTTCTGGATTTATATACTATATATTAAATTGTCCTATTTCATGGGGTACAAAAAAACAACAATCTGTATCATTGTCGTCTTGTGAAGCCGAATATATTGCATTGTGTTTAGCTATAACTGAGGGTTGCTGGCTTAAGCAATTATTAATTGATTTTGGATATAATATTAATATAAATATTTTGGAAGATAACTTAAGTGTAATAAAAATTTCATCATCTAGTGACAGTAATAAAAGATTAAAACATGTGGATATAAAATATCACTATATAATGGAAAAGGTTTGTAACGGTGAAGTTAATGTTACATATATTAATACAAATGATAATGTTGCAGACATGTTTACAAAGCCATTGGGCAAGCAATGTTTTGAGAAGTTTAGGGATTGTATAGTCAAATAAAATAAGTATTATATATTTGTTATTAATTTATAAGAAGCCAGTCATGAAGATAAAAAAATTGTTAAGGGTATAATGTTATAAAAAAATTGATTGTTGAGGGGGTGTGTTAAAAAGGCAACATTAAATTTTTTGATATCTATGGTTTCTTCTCAGTGTGTATGGGCTAGTACGTACTCTCTGTACCAACCATTCTTCCTTCCTGTGTGTGGAGTAGATTATAATGCATGTGTAATAAATAGTATAATAATTAATAAACGTACATCAAAAATACAAGTGTTTTCTATAGCAACCCACTTCCACTGTTCGCCCAAACATACTCTGCGAACAGAATTCAATATACTTTATTGCATAGAACTACAGATTGTAACTTTGTAACAAAAAATAAATAAAACAATTTTATTAATTTAATATTACCTTTTCTTGGTTTCCACTTAAATTACTAAAATACAAATTTTAAATAATTCCGCCAATTTAAAACCGAAAATAATCTTAAAAATAACGCGGCGTTTCATTTTGGAGGAACGGTAACGAACTCAGTGTTATGTTGTGCCCATCACTAGTCGTGACTAACTGACAGGTGTCAGGAACGCATTCTCTGAACGGCCGAACTATAGCGTTGGCAGCGATCCGCGTGTCACGTGCCGCAATTGACTCAGACGTAAGTAAAGTACATAGTAACGAAAGTTCATTTATTTATAGGGAATTCTAGTGAAAAATTAAGTACCTAATTTTACTACATAATATGATTAGAATCGACTACAGAGTGCTCTCCTTCAGTCCCTAAAATTTGTCAATTTGACAACGGCAGTTTTTTAGTTTCGTTTTACGAACTTAGCTTTACCTGCTGCATTGCTATTATTTAGTTAAGTACTACATTAAAATACTATACTCGTTTAAAACATCTCACACACAATCACACAGATTAAAAAGATAAAGACTCCATGATGGTAATGGGGAGCTTTCTGACAGCTCATATAAATGAGAGGTTTTCTGACAGCTCATTAAAAAAACAAAAATGTACAAAATTGGTACAAAAGGCTTCGATAGATGGCGCTTTACAAAAGACGAAGGCGAAGAATTTATTCCACACTGCGTTTTTAAAAGTAAAATAAATGAATTGACGTCTGTATCAGAAATTGAACGTATAAATAACCATAGATGGTAGATACCACTTACCTACATTATAGTATACAGACTTAACGCCTTCGGCTTTTTAAAAGTGCCATCTATAGAGGTTTTTTGAACTAATTTTTATGACCTGTCAGAAAACTCCCCATTAGTAGATGCAACTCATAGAGAAATATTATACTTAGGAATAGAGAGCCCTCTTGCAGATTTTTTGGTATCCCATTTGCTACTATTGCTACCTATAAATCGACCCCAAAGTAGTGTATCTATATGTAGATCTCCGTATAGATACGTACATATATGTAGGCAATGGGCCGTATTCGACATTGCATTCTCTAATTTTAAGTCCCTCTAAAGTCCAATTTGAAGACTTCAAACTCAAAATTTTCGAAGAAATATTGATTCGTCTTTATGGAATTTAAAATCACTATTGAACTCAGGAATAAACACAAAACAGTAACAGAAACTACAACACGCACGTACGCAGATAGAAGTCGCCATATTGTGTTGTGGTGGTGTTTTGAAATTAAACAAACACACCTGACGTTGACAAGGCTTCATTCATAGCTTAAAATTCATTCAAATTTTGTTTTGAAAAGAAAAATATACTAATTTTCACCAGTACACTAAAATAAACAAAAACCATATAGGAATATGTACTATATAAACCAGTTTGCATTTATTTACAAAGCAAAATTTTTTTTTTCGTAACATAATGAATGTGAGAAGTAGCGTCATCTATCGTCAAGTAGTATTACTATAAAAGTTAAGGGCCTGCCGTTAGATAGGACTGTCTTTGATAGGACTGCCGCACTGTCTTTGAAGAAACTGAGCTAATAAGCTTTTGTCCCCCACCTGTTGCAACCTCTATAGATGGCACTTTTAAAAAGCCGAAGGCGTTAAGTCTGTAGGTATACTATAATTAAGGTAAGTGATATCTATCATCTATGGTTATTTAGAAGTTCGATTTCTGACAGAGACGACAATTAATTTATATTACTTTTAACAACGCAGTGTGGAATAAAAGATGAATAAAAGGCTATAATATGACAGACAAGTTTTCGCCTTTTGTAAAGCGCCATCTATCAAAGCCTTTTTGTACCATTTTTGTACTGTTTTGTTTTTTTAATGAGCTGTCAGAAAACCTCTCATTCAGAATCTTCATTACAAAGAGGTTCCTGCACTTGATCATAGAGAGCGTTATTCTCATTCTATTTTTTTCTTCCTTTTGGCACTACTCTAACGAAGTAGGTATTTTCCAGTTTCAAGTATTTTGCCGATAGTAGAAAAGGTAGGGAACGAAGGAATATATGGATCGAATTTGGGATAGGAAAAAGGATTAGGTAAAGTTTTAAAATTAAGTTAAAAAAATATGAAAAAAATATACTTATTTATATTTTTTTAAAGATTTTGCATTTAAAATGCTTAATTACTCTTAAATAAATGAAAAAATGTGTTAAATAATTTAAGAGTAATTAAGCATTTTACATGCAAAATCTTTAAAATATTATTAAATGTGTTAAGTAATTTCGAGGCGTACCAGGCCCCAGTAGCTCGGTGGGAGAGCACTCGTCCGGCATACGAGAGGTCCCAGTCAGGTTCGAGTCCTGGTCAGGTGATTTTTATTTAACACATTTTTTCATTTATTTAAGAGTAACTAAGCATTTAAATTGCAAAAACTTTAAAATATCAATATGCGTTCCTTCCTTATACCTCGTTTTCGTCCACCAAAGTTGAGCAAATGATTCTAATTGATGGTCTGCGATTAGTCTAGCGTGCTGCGGTGAAGAAGCTGCTTGGTTCAAATCCCAGCTTCTGGTGGGTCCTCCTGACTATGAAAATAAACTTTTTTATAAATTAACTTTAAGATTTCAATCTGAGCCAAGGAAAGTAGGTAATTTTCTTGATGTATAACAAGCGTCCCTCTATTTCTGCTTCTTAGTCTCTACTAAACAAGCTTATGGAAGACTATGTTGAGGCGGCATAGTCGGTATTTCAGTTTGGATGATTTAATCAGCTTGTGCAATTTAAAATTGTGCAATTGTGATATAGTTAATAGAAATTTCATGTTCATAATTCAAAAAATTAAGCATGCTTAATTTAACTCTCATGGAAAATATTATGATTTAATATTTTCACTAAGAGTAGGGAGATTTTACTGAACGGTAAATATGAGTAGAACAATGTTGCCAACTCTGCCTCTAAAATATGGAACAACCTCCCCCCACCACTGCACCAGCCAATGTCTATCCATACTTTCAAATCGAAATATAAATCTATTCTCATAGAAAGGCAGTTGCGTGAGTGAGGACATAGCTTAACAATACATAATATGTAAGTATGTACTCTATTAATATGTAATAATTTGTGTGTGCGTATGTATAGTATTTGTATGTATTTATGTATATGTATGTATGTAAAATGTAGATATTAAATAAAGATAGATGTGAACTATTCCTTCCTGATCTTGTTTGTTTGTTTGTTTTTTTTTTTGTTGTTTTATTTTATGTATAATGTATAGAGTCAACTGTATTGTTTTGTGTCCAAATTATTATTTTTTCTATTTCCTATATAATTAAGTGTAAGACTGAAAACCAGCGCTGTCAGGTGTTTTTTTTTTTCACTTGTCAGCAATACGCTGAGTCTTGTCCAGTTTCCAAAATAAATGTTTTTTTTTTCTGTATGTTATTTGTGTGTTTGTGGAAATAAATCATTTTTTCATTTCATTTCATTTTTTTTCATTTGAATTATAGTCTATTATTCTTTCATGTTTTACCTACTATTTTTACCTATTTGTAGCTGCGCAGTGAGAAATTAAGGGTAAGTATGTAATAAAGAAAATAACGACAGTAGGTAACCTAGGTAGGTTCATTTACGGTGGGTTTCATTATCGTATCTCAATCTAAAATCCAATTTTTTTTTTCATACAAAAACAAATCTGGATTTTGATTTTCGATAAAGATACAATATTGAAACCCACCATTACTAGGTATGACTTTCAAATAAAGGTGTTAGTTTCCACTATTTGAACTGGCTGAAAAATCAACAAACCGACGACCACTATGGCGATAGGGTAAACCTATTTGCCTCAGACGCCATGACAGTGGTTGCGGCTTCGATCCCGCACGGAACGAAACAAAAAAAAATGTCCCGTGTCGGGGCGATTATCTATACATCTATGTATATTCTAGGTTCCTCCCCTAGTTTGCTACATGGCATCTCATAACACAAGCTTTGCTAACTTAGAGGCTATGTAGTTGGTGTGATTGTCTAGGGATTTTATTTATTTATTTATTTACATACAACTAAAAGAAAACATAAGTATATTTTGTTTTTGTTCGTGTACCTACGCATATTTGTACGCTTGTGAATTTTTTTTTTTTAGACACTCACATAACATTATCTACCCCAAATTAAGCTTCTTAAAGAACTTGTGTTATGAATACTAGATAACTGATATACTTAAGAAATATTTAAATATACATATTGAATAAATACATATTTTTTATTAGAATAATTTTAAATAAACATATAAACATCCATGACTTGACGACTAATATCTGTGTTCATCACACAAATATCTGCCGCCGCCGGGATTCGAACCCAGGACCTCTGGCAAAGAAGGCAATGTATGTTTAATTGGAAGTTATTTTATCGAGAAATTATCATTAGTTAGTACAGACAGTCTGGAAAATAAATGATTATTATTTCATAAACATCCATTCTTGACGGCTAATGTCAATACTTCAACTAGACTGCTTCCGAGGAGAATAAAGTTCAGTAGTTGCCTGCTCAGGTTCTGAGCCAAATTCTCAGCCTAGGTAGAGCTCGAGTTTGTATGGCGACCTCTGCATAGTCTTTATAACAGGCAAGTCGACTTTAAAGCTTTGTTCTGGGTAAGCGGCTGCACGATATGACGTAATTTGACCAATACTATACTTGTGTACTCAAGTCTCGTAAGGTTGCCGCGCATCTGTCAAAAATGGGGTCTCGCTATCGCAATTGGCATTACCAACGAGCCTCGGAAGATTGCGCTAAGCCGAGCGCCCTTCACGTATAAAATGGCCTACGGTACACAAAATGGAACACGAGACCATTTCCCCATTCATAGTCATTGTAGTCGCAGCAGGTCCCGTTACCGGCTACGGCTTACCTAGGATAGGGGGTAAGGCCTCGTCCCGTACGTAATAGGTACTAGGTACATAGTTATAGAGATACGAAAGCGTACAGTTGAGACAGATAGGTAATGACGCTGGATGAGGGCGGTGTGGGACCGAGCGACGTGGAGAAACTTGGGGCGACACTGGGGACCAGCAGTGGGCGTCATCAGTATGATGATGACGATGGCTAATAAACAGTTGTATTGTAACTCAACTAGACATACTATAACCAGACTTTGTCACTTTATTCTTTCGATACAAAATAAAACACTTTAAACCGGATTTAGAGTACAATACTGAACATTTTTACTCGTTTCTTCAGTATCTATTTTTATAAACACTGTGGCCTCAAGGAACTAGATAATTATAAAAGAGAACGATTTCAAAAGTGAATTGACGATAAGTGTTTCTTCTGAAATGATTTTTTTCTACACAGGTTTTTGTATTATTGGCGCTTAAGCCCTCGGATCATCCCAATGTCACCTGATGGTAAGTGACGTTGAGAAGGAAGACTAAAGCACACGGTTGGAGTTTGGAAGGAACTTACTGTTCATAAAATATTGCCGGAACACATCACCGACCGAACGGTGATGCTTATTTGGTCAAACATAACCCAATCAGTCATAGGTGTTAGGTTTAGGTTAGGTATGAAGTCTTATCCAAGGGCGGTACGGCTGTTCCAAGCTAATCCTAAGCGGTCAAAAGCCAAATAAACCAGACTACAAACCCGAATCAGTATACTTATAGCGTACGCATGAACGTAGGAAACTTTTTAAACCAGTCATATTATTAAAATACGATGTGATTTCGGGATTTCACATGGTTGGCTCTCGCAGCTCGAAGCAACAAGTAAAAGTGAGCATATTTGATTGCTTTTTAAAGTCGAAAAAATTAAGTAATCCAATTTTAGACCTAAAATGATTACAATAGACCTGTATTGCGTTTTTTAACAATATTTAATTACAAAAAAGGAAGATACATGAAATAAATGATGATTTTTTAAAGAAAATGTTCTGTACATAGTCACCTACGAACAACTTATCTATATATTTGCCGCTCTACATATTAGAGGTAATCGTTGGGTACAATCGTTTGTGTCTACTAACCTGGTAGATAAATCATCCGAAGTCGACTCTATGTCTTAGGCTATAAAAGCGGTAGTTACATAAGATGCAATGCCGGAAAGACGTTGACTGTTCACATCTGAGCTCTGACTCTATTCACAGTACAGTCCAGGGCAATTATATTGTTATGTCCACTTCTGCGGTACATTTATCACAATAACTGGGCACTCGGACTCGACATTGGTCTTCGCTGAAATGTCAATTCGATACTCCTTTGTTTTTCACTGAATTGATTCCAATTTTAAAGGTTTTGATAGTGATGTAACAGTTGATTTTGTTTTAAATTGAAAGTTGTGATTAACTTTTAGTAATATGTCGTCTGTGGCTGCGGAGTCAAGTGCGCGTCGGGGATTTCGGTCCACGATTGGAGCTCGGCGTGGTTTTAAGTCATTTCGGTACATGGTCAGTATATTTCCTATAAATTTTAATACGTTAGGTTCCTATGATATGAATTTCATTTCTTTTAAATGGCTTCTACGCATTTGGATGATTTTTATGAATTATGAAATAAGGTGTCTATTGCGTTTGAAACCGTTTTATAAAGTTTAAAAAACCACGCCTATTATACATATACCTAATCGAAGAAAGCGAGCCATTTTACAACGAAGAAAAGTAGAATTTTTATAATCGCGAAGCATTATAAAAATTCATTACATTACATGACATTAACTAATATTTGATGTCATGTAAGGATTACAAATAACGAGTTTATCAATTGGTTTACTGTGACGCAGTGGGCGATAATCAGATGATCAAATGAAATCAGGTGCGCGATATACGACAAATCTTTTTAATGAATTACTTGAAGTTTTTTAATATGATTAAAATCTTAAAACCATATTTTTAAACTTTGTTGTTTATTTTAACGGTTAGCTTGATTCTCTCGCTTTGTTCAGATGGTGCCGTGTCTTATGTACTGTAAGAATAATTGTTGATCTACTATCCATATTTATAGACTGGTTGTAATACACCATCACAAGGTTAACAAAGCGTCCTAGGTTGTTAAAATACATTTTTTTTTGTCTTATAATAAGTTCATACATAGCAGAGTTAACCTGATATTCTAAGATATCACTGAGGTGTAAAACAAAATAGATCGTTATAATGTTGTCTTATGTTTGTATTTTTACTTTTAAATCAATAGCGGTTATTTTCCACAATGCAGGTATCTAAACTTTAGCAGTTGTGTTTACAATTTTTTGTAATAATGTGTTTTTGTATTTATTTCAATGTGCTTCTACTTTATGTGTATGATCAAATTGGAAAAAAAAATATTGTACTAGATGGTTCTCGACAGAGACCGAAATTGACAATATTAAAAAGGAATGATTTTTGCAATCAATATTGAAATACGTTATTTTGGGTGCACTAGTTTTCCTAAAAAAATAAACCGATTTGAGCATGTTTTATTTAGTCTGGTCTGCCGAGATGCTCTACTTTGTTTTTGAGTTTCTTTATTATCATTATTTTATTTTGTCTCCCGAATTCCAGGCAGGCACTCTGCCATCTGAGCCACCGGGTACTGGCCATTTGCAATCGAAATGATCATACCGGGACAGTGTTCCAACTGCTCTGCCCAACTAGTTGGACTACGGGTCTTTAATAGGATATATTTTGATATATTCGACTTTATCTTTATATGATAACGAGCGCATTCCCGCGACTTCGTAAGCGCATAAATTAAAAAGTTCTATATTTCCAGTTCCCCTAAGCATTTTGGAAATTCTTTCCATATGGTATCCAGATACCCGTTGAAGAACATTTTTACCAAGTTTCACATCGATTCAGTCAAGGAATATTTTTCATACAAACTAAAAAGTCCAATAATTCCCATTCCCGTGGGAATTTCGAGAATTACTTCCTTAGTGCTCCCCCACGAATTGTATGTTGTAAATTTCAGCTCTCTACGGCCAGTAGTTTTGGTTGTACGTTGTCTGTCAGTCACTCAGTCAGTAACGGAAGAGTTTTATATATTAAGATTAAGATAAGAAGATGTAGCTCCATCTTATGGTAATGCTTCGCAGCTTTACCACCCGAGATCAAAACATCTTCACAGAAATCTAGAAATCTCAGTTCAGTTGAAACATTACAACCAAAACAAATATTTTAAAGTTCTTTTATCATTTTATCATGCTCGAATATAAGTAATTTGATATATACTTTGAAGTAATTTGACTACCACTTTGGCGATGGGGTAAACCTATCTGCCTCAGACGCCAGTGGTTGCGGGTTCGATTCCAGCAAGGAACAAGAAAAAAAAATGTTCTGGGTCTGGGTGTTTATCTATATTTGTAAGCCCTGTTTTAAGTGTAACTTTTAGAGATGTTTTAGTTAATGGGTATATGGAAAGAGTTTTGTTTATTTTTTATATAAATATGTACCTCGGAAGCAATAAAAGTTATCAGTGTTAGTAAAATTAAATGTTGAAATGGATTGATGATATTCGTAACGTGATCTAATTTTAACCTACCAAACAATAACCATTTAACCTTATCCGTCATCAGTATTTCCCATATTTTAGTCAAAGCCAACGATTGTTCCCGTAAGCCAGTTTGATCCACGCAAAGATGCTGCAACACTTCGAAAAGCCATGAAAGGTTTTGGAACTGACGAAAAATCTATCATACAAGTACTAACCAGACGCAGTAACGAGCAACGGCTTCGCATTGCTTTTGAGTACAAAACCTTGTATGGAAAGGTAAGATATTATATTTCACTGAATATAATGTCATGTGTCTAAAGACAGCATTCAAATTATTAAATAAGTAATCTAACAGAAAATATCTGATTTTGGTTCAAAATTTGATGCTCGAGTTGTTTAACCTATTATTAATTATTAGCCTATACTGCGATGATGGTATTAGATTCTTGTATAGGTACCTTAAAAAACTTCATAAATGCGGTAATTCAACCTATTGGCAGCTTCAAAGATTTGGTGAAAGAATAGACTAAAGGTTAGGTCATCATGATATATTAGGTCCTAAACTGTTTCGAATTTCAATGTTATTCGAACAGAAAGCAGTGACGACCAATTATTGATATTTGCTGGATAACCTGGAGTGATAATAATAAAGTAGGTAATATAAAAATAAAAAACAAAGAAAAAACCATAAAGCGCTGACAGATAACAAAAAAAGAATGTGAAAATATGTTGTCACCACAACTGCTTAGATCTAATATATAAAATTCTCGTGTCACAGTTTTCGTTGCCATACTCCTCCGAAACGGCTTGACCGATTTTGATGAAATTTTTTGTGCTTATCCGGTATCTATGAGAATCGGCCAACATCTATTTTTTTTTTATGTATATGGCAAAACAACGTTTGCCGGGTCAGCTAGTATTTTTATAAAACTTATGTACCTTAAAAGTCTGCATTTCAATATTTTGTAGGATCTAGTATCAGAACTGAAAAGTGAAACCAGCGGTAACTTCGAAGATCTGCTCGTAGCTCTAATGACGCCACTTCCATTGTTCTACGCCAAAGAACTACACGATGCAACGGCTGGAATAGGCACAGACGAAGATGTTCTCATAGAAGTAATGTGCACTATGTCGAACCATGAAATACAAGTTATCAAACAAGCTTATACTGCCGGTAAGCTTTTCTTTTAATTTAATGATATGCTACAAAAGCCGTCAGTAGGAGAGCTTTTTGCTCAAGCAATTCAAGTTTGTTTATTTTGTTTCAATACATAAAAAAAACTTATAGGTTAGTTATTGGTGGCGTTAATTTTCTTTAAGTTTTAAGTTATTATCTTGAATTATCATTGATGTTACAATATATTATATAGCGGTTCATTATAAACATATGACCTTCAGGCCTTACGAAGCTAATAGCTCGTATTATAAGGTTTAACACTGGTAGCACTGCTTGCAGTACACTGGACACTGGTGGCATCTATGTATGGCGATTCTCCACTTAAACGATAGTGAAATAAAAAACACGATCTCATGATGTCTGTGATTGGAAAGTAAAATCAATAAATAATTAGTTCAAGAACGACGAATACTTTATTTATGGGATTTAATTTAAGTAGATCAAAATGTATAAAAATCATGGTAGATTATTCTAACGCTTTCTCAAAGCATGAGTCATATTTTTCAATTAAAGTATGATGAATAAAATAGACCTGTGAGAAAAGGATGTAACCATAATGTCTTTTAGTACTAAAAGACAAAACTTTATGTAATTCAAGAATGAAGTAATTCTAGGAATATTTCTTGACCTCGAATTTCATCTGCTATTGCGTTAATGAAGTGTTTCCGACTTTGATATAGGTACCTGTCAACCTTCAAAAGATTATTTCATCTCATATTTCTTGTTATTTTTATTCTAATTTGCAACATTGTCTATTTACTTTTTCTGATGTTACAGTATATGGAATCTTATTAGAAGACGATTTAAGAGGTGACACATCTGGTAGCTTTAAACGATTGATGACTTCTTTGTGTATGGTAAGTTCAGCTGGTTATACTTAATATTAGTACAGTCCTAGGTAATATTTTTTGTCATTTTTGACTTTTGCACTTCTAAAGACATTGATTGGCTGCATTGACAATGCGATCTCCTAGTTCAACGTCGGTTTGAATAGGTTTGATGGATCGTAAAAGAAAGATAAATCTTTTAATTTATGATCTATGCAATGTGGCGATTCTGAACCACCTTAAATACCACCATAAGTAGATACAGTTTCTTTAAGAAATAACAGGTATTATAAAAGACAATTTCCTTCTTGGGGTTGTAATTCTAATTTCAGGGTAACCGATCAGAAGATTTTCATGTTGACCAAGAGAAAGCTCGAGAGGACGCGAAAAGTTTGCTCAAAGCAGGTATTGGTTGTTTTTAATTGTTACTTTCCAGAATGTACCTAATTAATATACTGTCATAATCTTATTTTGAGTCGCTCATCTGGAAAAATTTTTTTAAATTTAATGCGAGAATGTCAATAATGTTATCATGTCTTATAGTTAACAGGTCGCAAGAGATAGAAAATATACATAACAGTTTAAAAAGTTAAGATGATACAGGATGTAGCCGTCTTTACTCATAAATTGAATATAAATTCTATCTAATTTAAGAGCATGTAGGTTTTTATTGACCAATTTTTATAGGGGTTCCAAATTAGTTTCATTAATGAAACTATAGTATATTATGTAACAAGTGAGCGAAGTTGCTAATTACAGTCGAGGCTGTGATTTGAGCCCGAGCCGCAGGCGAGGGCTTAATAATGAGCCGAGACTATAATTAGCAACGCTCACGAGTTACATACGACGTTTTTCAACACACTTGTGAGTAAAAGACAGACATACGTGGTCATAAAATAACAAACACACTAGATAACAAAGCTGTGAATTGTGATTGAAAAATGGCGCCGAACCTCGCGCATGCGCGTAGGTTTTTTTTTCTGCCAAATGTGTCAATGTCTGTATAGCATATACAACCTATTTTACGTGAAAATGTTTAATTTGGAGTGGTAAATGCAAATATTTTAATATTTTATAACAAATTATTGTAAATTGTAAACAATTTGTTTGATATACATATTTGTTTTACTAATATAAGGCGCAAACATTTAAAAATGTATATGGATTTGAAGTGGTATAAAACCTCTTTGTTGTTTCTGAAAAAAATTAATGTATAACCCGGATCAATAAAATATGCTCTGTTTACTCGCATGTAATTTGCACAAAGGTACAATTCAACTTTGTAGGATTCATTATATTATGCACTAGGGTATAATATATTATGCACGCGTGACTTATAGCCCAGTTTATAGTTCTAAATTCAATAGAATTTACGAGCAAGTGTGTTGAAAAATATTTTTATTTAATTGCGCCAGCATTAAAGACATCTAAATATTTCCAGGTGAACTTCGCCTTGGCACTGATGAATCTGTATTCAACGCAGTGCTATGCTCCCGCTCTTTTCCGCAGCTGGCTGCAATATTTCGTGAATATCACTTCTTAACCGGCCATGATATTGATGATGCCATCAAAGCTGAATTTTCTGGAGATTTACAGAAAGCTTTGAGAGTTATTGGTATGTAGAAAAACTGTCTATCAATTAATATGGTAATGTAAATAGCGACTACTTTATAAAATTTACCAACCAACACTGAGCCAGTTTGTGGATAATCCTTCTCATGACCCATAGGAAAGACTCATAGCCCAGCAGTGGTCTAATTACAAAGAATTATGATGATGATGCTTACAAAATCTGTGCAAAATTTAATTATTACAGCTACGCCGTGTGTCAGTTCTTTCCATCCCAGACCTACAATCTCGCCTTCATCGATGCAATCAAGTATGATTTAGGGTTAATAGAAAGTTTAGTCGATTAATAATAATTTATTTGTACCAAAAAATATTACATTACGCAACATATATAATAGCGTTTTTATACATAGTATACACAATAAGACAAAGTCGTTTTCATAGCATCTGGTGCCGAAATAAGTTTATACTCTGTATTTCAGCAGACAGCGCCTTCAGCCTCGTTTATTAAATCAGCTAAAGTTTCACATCCTAAGTATTTACAAGTTTACATTCTATATTCATATTTTCAGTTTCTGTTATGTGTACTGATCGTATTGGTGTCATGTGTTAGAGTATGATATACCTATTTAAGATAATACACATATAAATATATATTTATTTTTATTTTGATAAACCAACTTTATCAGATTTAAATTTAGTAAATAGTGGACTTTTAGTACCTACTATGTATTTTGTATTAATTATATTTTTGTAGGAAAATAACTTAATAAGCATAACAAATAGTGGCATAACAATATTTCACAGTGAGATATTGCTCATATATGTGTGTTCCAAGCCAATGGGATAAACGTTGTTTCGCAATTCCTTTATTCATGGGGTATATGTTTAAGTTTTTGTTTATTTTGTTATAAAGATAAGAGCCTAGGAAAGGAGAATACTGAAGAGATAACACTTAAGGGAATTTTATGTTTGGTGATGTAGTTTAAGTAACAGTAACATAAATTTGTTATCCTTACGGTTCGGCCGAAAAACAAATTCAAAGTTTAGATCAAAATATTTAAGTGTTAACCATAAAAACAGCTGTTAGCTTAATAATGTTTTTAAGTTTTTGCATTTAAAATGCTCAATTATTCTTAAATAAATGAAAAATGTGATAAATAAAAATTGCCCAACCAGGATCGAACCTGGGACCACTCGTTTGCCGGAAGAGTGCTCTTCCACTGAGCTACCTGTTAGATTTTTATGAAATCTATTCGATAACAGATGGCGTAAAAATAAAGTGATGGGTAACTAAGACAGTTACTACAAAGTTCAGCCGGTGCGGGATAGGTCATAAGGTCACTGACTGCGGCACAAGTCTTGTTTAAGCTTATTAGGTTGACTAGGGTTGTCAAAATATTTTTTGTAAAATAATTAAATATATTTGTACGAAAGTCTATACCAGCACTGATCATGCTAATTCTTTTACTGTATATTCTATGTATGGTAAGAAGAGCTAACCCTTAAGTTTTATCTCTCCATTTTGTTACACGTTGTGTATGAAAGATGTTTTTGGGTTTAAAGATCGATTAATCTATCGATATATAGATCGATTAATATCGATCAATTATGAAAAAGAGTGAATAACTTATTTATATTTTCAGTAAAAGTGGTTCGAAACAAGCCATTATTTTTCGCGGAGGGTCTTTACAAATCCATGAAGGGGCTCGGTACGAACGACAGACAACTCATACGCATAATGGTGACAAGATGCGAGATTGACCTTGGTGACATTGCTGATGTGTTCCAAAAGAAGTTTGGCAAATCCTTGCAAAGTTGGATAGAGGTGAGATTTAAAGTAAATTATATTCGATGTAGCACTGGGCCAGCTTGGTGGATTATGGTCTAAACCTTTTCGTCACCCAGGGGAGAGACTCATGCGCTGCAGTTGGCTCATTACAAAGAGTTGTGATGATGATTTAAAAAAAAGGTCTTTACCACTTACATTAGTGTTAACATTAATTATGCAGAGTGACTGGTACTTGACTCTCCATAGGAACAGAGCGTGTACACATGGGATAATTTGCGAGAACTAAAAGCTTGCTTTCTATGGGTTAATAGTTTTGGAGATTTTATATTTTTGTACTTTCTTTGATTTTTGTTCAAAAGTTTGTCTCTAGAATTTTTATAAATTATTCTTAATAATTAACTTATACTTATACTTACCTGCCTTTAAGTTACATTGGATTTAGCTGGAAATAAATTCTTAGAAAAAAAGATATTGTCTTTGAAAAATCACAAAAGGGAGAAAAAGTTCTCGAACACATTTAAATAAAAAACTGACAGCGTTTAGTAAATTTATTTTGCTTTAAAAAACATCTTTAGTTCATAACCTTTTCAAAAATACTAAATTTAATTTGAATGCTAAATTCTCTGAAATGAATCGCGAGACTCGTTGACCAAGTGTTTTATTGCACAAAGAACAAAGAAAAGAAACATTCATGTAAAGTTTTAGAATTGGGCAGTTGTGTTTATTCTTTTTAACACTAAGATCAACCCTATGCTACTTGTCCAGGATTATTCATTTTGGCATATTAAGACTCACGGTATTGTCATAAAATATAATATTAGTCTTATTTGACCTCTAAACCATGCTGACGTGCTTTGTTTTCTGTCGCCATTAAGTAGGTACTTTGTTTTCGTTGATCTGTTAGCTGTTGTGCTATTTAGTGTAAACTTTTGTTACTGTTCCTGATAGTTTTGTTGATTGTTTTTGTTAAGAAAACAGCTTAAAAAACTTACAAAACTTAAAAAAACTGCAGTGAAGTTTAGAATAATTTTATATGATTTATTGATAGAATATAGGATTTCAAAATAAAGGAACAAATTGTTAAAAAAATCCAAGTTTAAATTTAAAATATTTTGTTTTCAGAGTGATTGTTCCGGCCACTACAAGAAGTGTTTGTTTGGTTTGCTTGGACTTTACTAAGAATAATAAATATTATTTAATTTGATTATACTGTTTATTAACAATACAAATAGCAAGACGTATAACCTTCATCAGTGGAAGGCAATGCAATGTGCTTAGATAAACTGCAAACTGGAGGATCGCGGGCGCGAGCGCAACGGCGGCTGCTCGCTTAGAAGAACACGAAATGCCAGAAATGACAGAAATGCTCAAGTTTCGGTAGTCCAGTTTGCAGCATTTATATTATAAAAATTAAAATATGCTGATTTTATTGGTTAGATCACACGGAATTATAAACGTTTTGATCTTTGAGCTGATCTGTAGATATAATCGCTAGAGCTATAGATCGCACCAAATTTCTATTCCCCTCTGAACATCGTACAAATTGCTGCGCAGTACTACATGAGAAAGCATAGAAAATCACATGACTGACTGTAAGTAGACTGACGACCACTTTGGCGTTGGGGTAAACCTATCTGCTTCAGACGCCAGTGGTTGCGGGTTCGATTCCCGCACGGAACCAGAAAAAAAAAAATGTTCCGTGTCTGGGTGTTTATCTATTTATGTATTTATATTCTAGGTTCCCCCCTAGTTCGCTATATGGTATCCCATAACACAAGCTATGCTTACTTTGGGGCCATGTAGTTGGTGTGATTGTCTGGGGATTTTATTATCTATTATTATTCGGCATATCAAAATCAACACGCCTTCCGGCGGAAAAGACCCGACAATAAGACCAGTCAGTCGGGTATCAGGGCAAGAGAGAAAGAAACCGGCGAACGATTCGGGCAGTATCGAGCAATACCGCTTTCTGCATGCGTGCTGGAAGCGAACCACCGCCAAATCCCAGCCTTTCAAGGTGTCTGACCAGTGTGGCTGGGATCACACCGTTTGCGGATATTACAACCGGGATGATTTCGGTGGACACAACCCCCCACATTTCGGTTATTATCATTATTATTTGTGCGAAACGTCTTGCAACAACTTCAGTCAGAGGAGAATATGGATGTTTGGCCCTATCTATAGCATGCGATGTTTTGTTCTTGTTTCCAGTCTTTATTTTAGCAAATACCGAGTTTTTGAATATTTTGTAATGTAATTTAATCGATGTTTTTGACTAAAGCTATTTTATTTCTCGCAATTTTTCTTCCTGTTTTTGTAAAGTGATTAAGTATAAACAATTGCAGTCTTTATTTTAGCAAATACCAAGTTTTTGAATATTTTGTAATCAATTTTTTTAACTAAATTTATTTTATTTATGTCATTTTTTGTCCTATTTTTGTAAACTGATCAAGTAGGTATGAATTATTGCAATCATAATGACATGATTAATTTTTTTGTTATGATGACGTGAAACCTAATTATTTTGCACGGTAAAATTATTTTATAAAACATATGCAAGCGCATTTGAAAGGGAAATTTATACCAAATGAACATTATAAGTTAAGTAGAGTTTATTTAATAAAATAACGAATGTTTTATTTTTAAATGTATTAGCTGTTAAGTATGAATAAGACGCTATACCTATAATGTAACCTACTCTTTTCTTTTTTGACTTGCTATTCGAACTATAATTATATAACATCATTGACTATTAACGTGCTTTAGGAAACTATCTAATCATAAACGAGTCACACGTCTTACTTTGGGTAGCTAAAATTAAGCTCTAAAAGAAGCATTGTTTAATTCATTGCACTTGGAGCAACCGAACATAGGTATATTAGATTTGGTTAAAAATTATAACTTCTCGACTTTACTTCAAATAAGATATTTCAATTACGGCACTTAGGAGTCGATTGTTTTTAAATTTTATTGAATATTACGGACTAGGAGCGAAAGAAAAACATAGAATGTACCCGCTGCTTCTCTTCCCGGGCATAGTGTAAAAATCAATTAAGTGACAGAGGTTTTATTGTACGTTTTTGTGGGCTATAGGCTGACCCCCTGTCACTTCAAGATAAATTTTCCGCAGGACTAATCAAAGAATTTTGCTATTAATGTTTATGTATAATCGTTTTTACTTACTCTCAAATAAACTGTTTGCCTAAATTAAATTAAGTATTCACATAACTTGTAGCATTCCAGACTATTCCGGGGATAGCATCAATGGAAGTGGTTGAGGAGGCTGGCTCTTCAAGGGTGGGGGCTACGATTGGTGGAAGTAGCTTGACACATGCCATATGCTGTCCGTTCTTGCCCTCTCTGCATCCCAAAACAACTACTGAAGTTGTCAATTAAGTTCATAAAAATACACACTTTTATTCCGTCAATACGTTAGTACGTAGAGGACAAAGAAAGTATGATATATGCCTCTTTAGGTTTTTTAAACCTTAAGCCAAAATATTGTAAATAAAATCGTAAAATAATAAAATTGTCTTTTTTATTTTCTTAGAATAATTGAATTCATGCCTACTGTAAAAGCCAGTTAAGGGACAGAGGTTTTATTGGCGTTTTCGTGGACGACAGACTGACCTTCTGTTTACTGCAATAGTCTCTCTCCATCATTTTAATATCTCCAAATTTGTCAAATGCTACATCAGTTGTTTTATAGCTTCTGGTGTTCTGCCCACCCCATAAAGGATACAGGCGTGAAGTAATATGTAGTATGTATTTATTAAATACCTACCTACTACAAACAAAATAAACCGTCAAGTCGGAATTTCATAATCGAATGTATTGTTGTTTTTCCTGCAGTCTGTAGATTTTTAATCGTGAAAGAATCGTTTTTTAGTGTGTATATAACCAACAGGTATACCTACATAAAAACAAAGTTTAAAAACATAAACCCGACTACTGAAACACGCTCTAAAAAGTAGGAAACAAGTAATAGTCTCCGCTGAAATACTTATGTATTTTTATACGTCATACTGATAGAGACATGTTTACAGGATAGACGTGATCGTATCTTAAGTTGTAAAGTTAAAGTGCCAATGGAATAAATAATAGCTCTAAGAGCCAGTAGGGTAGTTACGTTCTTCAGTTGCGGCGAAAAAGTGGAACTGAATCGATGAGAACAACAAGACGTAAGCAGAGGTCAAGGTTCTTTTAAATATTCAGTTGAAGCAACAATCTGGTTAGTTAGTCCGTAGAATCGACTTAGATAACGTCCCCTGGATAGCTCCCCCTAGAGAGGCCCCTGGGTAAACGTGTCGTAAAAGAGACTAATTCGAGCGACCCCCGCTTGGTGGCACTATCCAACCAAGAGTTCAGAGTCGCCGGGCTAGCGACCACCCTTCATATAAATTCTGCCGCTAAGTATCACCGCTCTAGCGGTTAGCCAGGCTCTTCAGCCAGTTCTGCCTCAACCCGTATGGCATCATCGACCTCATCTGCACTTAAAATCAGGTGAGATAGCGGTCAAATACGGGTTAACTAGCAGACGACAGCTCCAAATGAAGACTGTCTGGTCGGCCAACACGCTGCCACTGTCCCAACTGTGGAACAGATCCAAATTCTCGCATATCGTGACACGAGGCAGGCACACGCTTCACACGAATGTGATGTTAGAAAAGTTAAGTGGTATGAACCTCTAGTTGCAGTAGTTCGGTTGACCGAACTAATGCTACTTTTTAGTAGCTTTTTAGTAGTTTCTGTAGTCCGGTTGATTTCAATCATCGAACTGTTGCTACTGAACTAGCACCCGGCGATGCGCCACAATGGATTTTATTTCCTTGTAATTGAAATAAATAAAAAAAAATCTAATAAAAAAAAATGTTTGCTTGCTATGAGAAGCTATTCAAATAAAACTTTGAAATCAACCGAACTTCTGCTACTAAAAAAATGCATTATACTGAACTACTACAACTAGAGGGTAGCAACAGTTCGGTGATTGAAATCAACCGGACTACTGCTACTAAAAAGTTGCATTAGTTCGGTCAACCGAACTACTGCAACTAGACCGATAAAAAAGGTACAGGTTACAAGAGAAGTTGGAAGTTTGATGGAGATTCTTAGGAGGCTGTTAGAAGCTATCAATTGTACGCATTTTTCGGCTGAAGTTCTTAATGATTTTGTTTTTCTCTAGTGGCAAAATACAAATAAATATCTAGGTAATCCGATTACTAAATTTATTGAAACAATTTTATCGTTAGTTCTACATTAAAAAAAGCATATCTGAATCAAGTATCTAGAAAATAGTGATACATTTTAATTATAAACTACTGTTAAATTGACGAGTAGCTCTTAGGTACAATCATTAATCCACTGCATCACTTAAGACAGCAAATATAGAATATCCGTTGTAAAGCGCCTGTAAATGAAATGATTAATCAAATAATCAAAAAATTCTCAAAATAAAGATTACATAAGTTTGATATCCATTGCAAATATACTTTGTTATGTTATACTTTTGGTATAATGATTATTTTAGTCATACTCGTAGATGGAGCTGTGTGGTTTAGATGGAAATTGGTCCAAAAACGATCTTCACACATTAAAAATATAGCGATGAATTTATGAATAAATAGATGGAATGAAACATATTGTATAAGGCGACCAGGTATCTACCTATTTAAACACTCTTACTCATGCCAACTGTCAGTCAGATGAATTTAGACAGTAAGAAGTACTTACTTGACTAAAAGTCTGTAGAGACATATTAGCCATACCACCGGCACTCATTTGAAGCGGCCTCTGAGCTGCTCTGATGATGATTAGCAATTGTTTTTGCATTTCAACTGGCCAATCCGTCCACTCAGATTCATATGCCGCTGAAGATACACCCGTGCTCTAAAATGGTGACAAATTTTGGATAATAAAGGAGAGCACTCTGTAGTGTTCCCGACACACGCATACTACCACCCGCTAGGTATCTATTGTATTGCGCTTATATAACCATGCGTTACGCTATGAAGTTTACTTAGTAAATAATTAATATTTATTTTTTATTTATGTTTTCTCTTCATTTGTGATCTCAAACTATCATGTCCCCGAATTTCAAAAGTGACCCACCAGTCACCCTGTATAAGTAGGTACTGAGAAAAAAACTCTATTTGTCAACTGAATTAACTAAAATAAGACTCAGGTACCTACTGAACATCGAATTACGAAAGATACATAATTAATATGAAAACTTAGTGTTTAGCTAACTTATTTTCAAACTAACGTTCACCGTTCTCCCGTACTTTTCATCTCACCACTTTCTGAATTCTATGCTTTGCTATAGTGAACTTTCAAACTAACGTGCATCGCACTTTCATACAGTCGAACACGTGACCATTTTGGTATTCCATACACGACAGTGAACTTTCGCACTAACATACATCGAACTCCTATACTTTCGAACTTGCATACATCGCGTTTTTATGATACGAAGTTCAGTAGCGGAACTCTAAATTTATCGAATTGTAAATTGATTTCTACTTTAAGTGACTGGAAAGGAATTTCAGAAAACCATTATTTTTAACTTACTTGAGCTATCAATTCCTCTCCTAAATAGCAATAAATATAGGCGTTTAGTAGCGCTGCGCATAAAAAGCAAATAAAGTTCAAAACAAGAGTCTTTTGTTTTAAACCAACCTGTAAAAGTAAGAAAAAATCAATTAGGTACATAAAACAATATTTAAGAACTCCACAGATAAAGCGCAAGACAAGACTAAATAAATCTGTAAACGTACTTACAATTGTAATCATTATAGCATTCAAACACAATTCTAAAGTAATTGCAAGATTCTGTATAAAGAAATATTCCTTAAATGATTCCGCCAATGACTTCGCATAGCTAGAAAGAAACATAAAATAATGTAATTTTTTCATTGAAAAAACTTAAAGCTGCGTTCATAAAACTCACCCCATGATGCGAACGTGTTTCTTTACAATCTCTTTGAACTCATCCCGCATAGCTTGCTCAGTTGAAGGACTGTATCGAAGATTTCTAATCCTATCCTGAAGTTCAATCATATTATCACATATATACATAAGAATAGAACAAACCATGCCTTGCATTGCATACGCTCTGAGCGTACAAGGAATGAATGTGACTGATACAATTTGAAAAGCAAGAAGCATGTTGAACTGGCTTTTCAAAGGATCAAATGGGAACCATGCATCTAATATTACTTCGTGTTTGTATAAAGATCGACAGCAAAAAACTAAAACTATAGTTGTAGACACAGCAGTAATAAAAAAGACATGCAGAATCATCTGCTTTTTGCGTTTCTCTGAAACTTGATCCCCAGAGTGCACTATGTCATTTATCAAGATTTGAATTTTCTTTCGGCGAAAAGTAAAGATAGCAGCTTTAAAAAAAAAGTTGTAAGCAACTAAAGTTTTATCGACATTTGTCAGAACCACTATAAAATCTCCTCTTTTTTCATAAGTTCCAATCGCAGTTACGACCAAAAAGAAAATTGACGAGCTATTGAAGATTCCTTCATACATCTTGTAAAGAAGTGTTCCGTATTTTGTGGACCACTTTTCTTCTGGCCATAAGCCTACTAGAAAGAGCAGCTTTAAATTGAAATAAAATAACCCTTTATCAGGAGAATAAAGCTTTTTGAACGCCGAAGCAATCATTCTGCTTGAACTACCAACTAAGAACTGTATAAAATTAGTAAAGTAATGGGGTACTTATCTATTTTTTAAACTTTGCCATCAATTTCATACGAACAAAAATCGCAGAAGGTACAATCGAGGAAAGTTTTAATTTGCTTCAATGCTAAGTAAGTTTCAAGGCAAAGAGCATTTGAAAATTATAGCTACAGAAATTATAAGTATACTGAAATTGTAGGTAGAAATTGAAATGATTTCCCGTTAAAATCGATTGTGCAATCACGAGCCGTGGAGTAAAAAATTGGTGTCATTAAAGCGACGGACATAGTTGGTTAATTTTGCACTATGCTCAATAGAGGATTTTAAAATTATATTCTAAATGATAGATTTAAATCACTATAATATATGATTTTTGCCATGACAACCAAAATCCAAATTTATATTTTGTTAACTTAAAAACTTCGATTTATAGTTTAATCATATAAATCTATCCTTAGATATTATATGATTAAACTAAGGAATCGAAAATAAGCGGACAGGATGCAGCAACATTTTTTCTCTATTCTTCGAAAATGATGAGCAGTGATTGTGTAGGTACAACGTGTTATTGAAAAACGCAAAACCTCAAAACACCGCAATTATTTTTTTCTTATAAAAATTATGTACTTACTTTATCAAAGTTAATTTTCGTGGATCATGTACGAAGATATTTTCTATTTATTGTTTCCTTTTACTAAAGTAGATCAAAGCAGTATCCTATCCACAACAAATCTTGTTCCGTAGAACCTTTTAAGTGCTGATTGCAAGAGTTCAATGTCAAGGCCTCTATTTTAATTATTGGAATGCATACCACCCTCGTTTCTGAATAAACTCCTTTTAGGTTTTGCGCGCTTTAGTTAACGCGTTGTATAAATAACAGATTTTTTTTTGAAATGATTGAAGGATATTTTGACTAAGAAAAAAATTAAATATTGAAAAAAACTTGTGTTTAATAATACTCGAAATTTTGCTTACAAGTTAAGTAAGAACCAATTACAACAAGTAGGATACTTTTCTGCTTAAAAATAACAAAAAACAAATTAATACGCTTAAATATAAAATGGTAACTATGAAATAGAAATATACTTAAACAATAAAATTTAAAAAACGCCCAAAAACATAGCGAAATACAATTCAAAAATATGCCAAAAATTTCAATTTAGTTAATCAATTCCTTGGCATGTGATTTTGTAGGCATCCGAAACTCTTTCTGATATATTTTCAGCACCTCTCCCGGAGGTGACAAGCCATGTACTGCCACTGGCTCCTTTTTGAAAAGCTTCGAATAGCCCTTGAGATGCATTTTGCGGGCTGAAACAAATTAAATAAATATGATGTCCAAGTACTTTTAAATGTCGAGTTAACAGGTTTTTCATAGATGGACAAGTCCCATCTCAGTCCTAATGTGCCATTTCCTCCAGGTGGCATGGAGGACCTTCGCCAAAAATCTTGCAAATGTAAAAAAAATGATTTATTAATGGCAGAACTGATATTCTTTAGCTTTCAACCCAACTGTAGGATAGTCAAAGATGTTCTACGACTCTACATTACGAACACATTCACTAAATGCTTCAATGCAGTAGAATTCAATTTGAACTTAAAGTGTCTAGTTAAAAGGACGTAAAATGATATGAATGAAAAGTATATGCGGTGCGTAAAAAATATTAAGTACCTTTGTTTTGGAGATTTTCTCAAAGCGTCCATCATGCGTTCCTGTATGACAGCGTCGAAGGTGGCAAACTTAACTTCAGATAAAAGCAAGGTGTCGGTGCAACCATAACACACAGTGAGAACCCGAACATCAGAACGTTTGTAGTTCATTGGCATCTGAAATTTTTTGAATTATTGTATAGAACTTAGCTCTATATGTGCAAATTCTTACATAACATAGTATTACAAAAGGACTAACGTTTTTTTATTAAAGGCTTTGCGTTTAACCTCAAAGTACTTGATTGTAAGTAAAAATAAAGTCAAACAAAAATTCGTCTAAAAATCTACAAAGTTTGCTCGGATGTGCGAACTGTCTCAGTTGAAGAGACGCTTGTCCAAATGACTATTTTGAGTCTTTTATAATTTGGACTGCCCTATGCTTGCTCTTCAGAGTTTGCCGCCCACCCTTTATAAAAAAAATGTGTACGTTTTATGAAGAACCAGTTGTTATGAAGATCCTATCCCTGGGTGCTGATATCTTCGACCTCAACTTTACTAGCCAAGGTGAGATTTAGTCTAAAAACTATTTAAATAACTGACACTCACAAATTAAGTTTCTTAAAGAACTTGTGTTATGGATAATAGATAAATGATATACTTAAGAAATATATGAACATACATATTGAATAAATACATATTTTTTATTAGAATTTAAACTTAAATAAACATATCCATGATTTAATGACTACTATCTGTGTTCATTATACAAATATGCATCGCCGCCGGCATTCGAACCCAGGACCGACATAGAAGGCAATGTATGTTACCCCTACACCACCCGGTCGTCGATATCTAGATGTAGTATTAATGATGGTAGTACATAATTGGAACCTCTGGCACTTAGAAAATATGTTTTGATATGACAAGCTAATTTTTAGTCGGTAGATAAGCATGCTGTGGTCAAGTGGTCATAATTAGCTTTTTAATTATAATTTAATGACATTGTATATTTGTCATTAAACTAATGATGACCATTAGTATAAGGATGTTATATTTTTTGATTATTATATAGGAACTTCGAAGAATTGTTTGATCTTTTATTGTCCGTCCAATCGGCTATTCCGTTTTTAAATTGTGCTTATGGGAATTGGAAGAGTGAAAGTATTTTGTATCGTTTATTTCCCTAGCTTGGACAAGATTATCTTACCATAGATTTGCTTATATCGACACTTCGAGCAGCTACTTACTGAAACTTTATTTAAAAGCCCGCGTAGGAACTCCTTTCACATAAAATCTGCCGTAAAATATCACTGCTTCAGCGGTGATGTATTCCGGCAATATTTTATGAAGTGTCGGTTCCTTCCCAAACCCTTGTCCTGTCATCTTTGACATCTTTGATACCATCTTTAATTACCATCAGGTGAGATCGAAGTCAATTGCGAGTTTAGTCATCAATAAAATATCTTATGCTTACGCATCATTTTGCCCTCTCCGCTTACAACCAACTTTCAGTATTCAATGTTTTCATCAAATATCTCAATAGTAAAGACAGTATGTACCTACTTTTTGATCCCAAAATTAGCCATCATAGTCGTATCATAAAACAATTGTGGTAGAAATCATAGATGATAATTACCCCAAGACAATTGCTGAACTGCAAAACAGCACTTTTTGAAGCGGAATAAACTGGCAGAGTAGGGTATTGTGTCAACGCGACTATGGAAGATATGTTTATGATGGTCCCTCCTTTTCCACCTTGATCTTTACGCATAAGGTTGTATGCTCTGAGTGAACTGGATATTAATGCCGTCTGTAGGATAAAAATAAATAAAATTATTAATGTAGGTATATACGTAGGAATTTAACTAGAAGGCGGGCTAAGTCTTATATAAAAAAATACCTATATTTTATCTTTTACCACAGGTGCCAGGTTCGAATCCAGATAATAGTGAATATTTGTAAGGTAAGATAAGATGGTTTTCAAATTGAATTTGTCTGTTTTATAAGTCTTATTTATGTGGCATCTAGTTTCTCATAACACCATACTAAAGGGCATAATCTAAATTTTAACATTTGTTCTAGTAATTACTGATATTTTGCTAAGCAAAGATTCGTTTAGCTAAGATTACTTTCATAAAAATCATATTACCTGCATAAAAATATAAAACATCCAATTATCACGAATTAATTCAAGCTTAAACCGTGACTTTTTATAACTCACCACATTGATTTCGATTTCTTTGATGTACACATTTGGAGCGTCATTCATAATACCAGCATTGTTGACGACGACGTCTATATACCCGTGTTCCTTGATAACATCGTCGAATACATTATCTAAATCTTTTGTTACATCACATTTTTTGAATGTTACTTTATCTGCTCCGTATTTTGCATTCAGTTCATTTTCCAAGGCTTTCCCATCCGTCTCCAAGACGTCAGCTATAATAACGTGCTGGAATTGTCAAAATGAAATGAATAGTTCAATTGATTGTTACACCTCATTTTTTGTTTCTACACAATTTCATAATAGAAAAGTGGACCTGGGTTATTTTAACGCTTAGGAATGAAATGAAATCATAGGAAACTGACACATGAACCTCACGTTCCGTCACACCAATTTCGACATCAAGTTCCTTATGGTATTTATGCCCGGTTCCTATATAAAAAAATCTGTTAATTTTACCTACAAATAGTAGACTTAGCTACCAGGCGTAGCTATAAAGCGTTTCAATTATCAACGTCTTGTCATTTACTACTGATGAATGATGTACTACTAATAAAAATTCGAAACTACTAACAGACCAAGTCATTTGAGAAGTAAGTTTGAATTAAGTATAGAAGGCCTTTGGTGAACCGATAACTCACGAATGTAGTACTGTTGCGAAACACCAATTCTTATATACTAGTCTTTGTTTGTACCTGATGCAGGTCCATTAATTATAGGAACCGAGCGTGATTTCATTACTTATTGATGATTGAAATTCACTTTGTCAAAAAATATAAGCAATGAGAAAAAAATGCGTTCTCAGATAAGTATTGGATAGCTTAGAATTTTTAGATAGCTACATCGAACCAATTCAAGCATGACCCACCATAAGCTCATTTTGGCAAACCGTCTAAATGCTAGTAGCTCGAAATTCGCTTGAAGATAGGTTTACATTTTATCCTTTCATTCGAAACTGATATTTATTGAGAACAGAATTCGTGCAGAATTCGTGCAGCTTCCATGCTGGACTGGGAGCGAAAGAAAAACATAGAATGTGCCAGCTGCTTCTCTTCCCGGGCATATTGTAAAAGTCAGTTAAGGGACAGAGGTTTTAAAGGCGTTCTTGTGGGTGATAGGCTGACCCCCTGTCACTACAATAGTCTCATTTCATCTTTATAATACCTCCAAATTTGTCAAACGTGACATCAGATGGTCTTGTAACCTCTGGTGCTCTGCCTACCCCATAAGGGATACAGGCGTGACGTTATGTATGTATGCAGAATTCGTATAGTAAGTATCTAAAATGCTCTAGGTGTATTAACGATTGAAATTAACTATTATTTTAACCGGCTTTTATCATTTATTTTACATCTCTCGTGATTCTCTCGACCACGCTGTCATAAAAGTTACTGAAGCGTCGAGTGTAATAATAATATTTAAAATAACTTTTATTAAATTTATTTGAATTAAGTTGATATATCGTAGTTTTTATAAACGCGAAAAATTACCTACCCACTCAAAGGACAGGTGCTTAGCGCACAGAGTCCAGAGACAGATTGCTATTTCAATCAGTCCACTAGCCCATCCCCGAAAGAGTAGTATTCATGTTATTTGTATGTAACTTACAGTAATTGCAATTTTTTTTAATAAATTGGTCACTGAGAAAAATAAATATTTATTTGAAATGTTACTGACTATGATAGTTTAATTCCTTATAGAATGATAAATATTCATTTTATGAATTACTGGCTTTTACCCGCGGTTACACGCGTGGTTTACCGATTGAGGAGTTTACAAAAAATAAAAAAAGTTATCTAACGGCAACATTCAATTTATAAAATTGGTTGCGGGAAAATAAAAAAAACTACTTTCACTACTTACTTCTATCTCCTCAATATAGGGTAGCCTTATAATATCAATAATAAATAATATTTTAACAGCAGATTAAGAAATTTTATGAGTTGTATCATAATTACGAAAAAAAAAATATTTAAAATATTTTTCATAAATTAAATTCCAAAATTCTTCTAAGTGATCAAAATTTAAGTTTGATCTGTAGTTCTCTGTAGTTATGACTACAAAGCAAGAAATAAAAACGTTTCCATCTACTTGTATGTAGTCATGAAGTGTAGATTAATCTTAAATTTTACTCACAGAGAAGAATTTTCAAATTTTTATTTATGAAAAATATTTACTTAGATAAAAAAATTTTTTTTCGAAATTCGGACCCTCTCCTCATTCTTAATCTGCTATTAAAATATAATTGACTATTATAAGCGGACCCTGTATAAAATAAAATAAAAATAGAATAAAATATAGTGTGGACCCTTTGTCAAGGTTAGGTCTATATTTGTACTAAGTTTCATTTAAAACGGTTGTGTGCGGTTCAAACAAAATTTCATCCCCTATTTCGTAATAAAAGGTAGCCTTTGTCCATCCTTTGGGTCAGGTCTATCTCTGTACTAAAGTTTATTCAAATCGGATCAGAACTGTAAGCGTGAAAGCATAACAGACAGACACAGTTTTTTATTAATAATAGTACTATGGATTCCCTGATCTGTGTGCTCTTTAACCTTCGCGTCTAATGATACTGGCTTTCGTCAACGATAAAAAATATGCAAACAAATTTTCAGTACGTCGTGTTTGTGCGCCTAACAAACGAAATATCGTCAGGATTTAAAACCAAGCATTTCCACAACATATTTACGTACTATCAATATACGCGATAAATCCGGTTAAAAAGAGTTTTATTTAATAGTATGAATCGCGAAAACTTAAAACAATATTATTTATACCATGCATCAATGTAAAATGTAATATTGTCGAAGACTTTTAAAACTGCTCATAATCACTTAAAAAAAAAATTGATTAAACATTGCTAGAAAAAAACATTTTTTTTCATAGCGTAAGTTTTTTTATATTGTAATTTATTTATATTATAGATCGTGCTGTTTGTGACCCGAATAAAGTAAAAATAAATAAAAATGTCACATACAGATATTACTTAATTTGATTCAATTTTGGTTATTTTGATTTTTACTTTAAAAAAAATAACTTTTGGCCGATACTGGAACACTAAATAGCTTATTTTTAAATCAATAAAGTAATCACGATCAGGCAAACTAATAACCTTATTATTTATCATATAAATCACAACACACCTTTGCACAGTTCTCTAAAAACACTTTAACAGTTTCAGCTCCGATCCCGCACGCACCACCAGTCACAAGCACTATTTTCCCTCCAACCTCATACATCTTTACTTCGCGAATACTCAATAGCAAATAAACATGCGCCTGCGCCGTTTATCGTTTTCGATTTCGTAAACACTGCACGGGAAACTTGTTATAACTATCCTCGGATATCCGAATACTTATCCGGTAGTGGTCGGCCCTGAATTATCATTAGCATGTTTTAAACCTTTCGAAATAAATATGTAGGTGTGTTCTATGGTTTCTCAATTTTCCACATACCAACATAATTGTTGATTCTAATTGATTTTCTCTAGCAACTGTTACTAAGCGTAAGTTGATATAAAGGAACACTTTTATCAAATGTTTAAAGGTACATAAGTAAAGTATTTACGGGATTCTTACCACGATTTAGCACCATGATCGCGGACTGCTTGTAACAGCATCGAAATATCGGACGTGCGAAAATAAAATCGAAAATCGTGGCAAGAATCCCGTAAATACATTAAATCATAGTGAAAATAACCGCGATAGTTTAAAACAATTAATACATAAGTAAAGTATTTTCTTATACTGTATAAATTGGCCCTTGGATTATGAAAGCATTATTATTTTTATGTAATACTTTTAAACAGATTGTTTAAATATACATTAGATTGTATAGAGATAAATAAATCATATAAGGTATGTCGTATGTTATTGTTATTCATAACAAATAAGTCATTTGTCAATTTACTATTCATTATACAGACGTTAGCTATCTGAGGAGCAAATAGATAAGCTAAAGCGCCTTCAAATAAAACCTTTGTATTAGATTCATATTTGATTTATACAAATATGATCACGTGTCTAAATAAAACCTTTGTATTAGATTCATATTTGATTTATACAAATATGATCACGTGTCTAAATACTGTTCTAAACTCAAGTGGCTCCCAATTCGACTTCGAACGAATACTCACACTCTTAACCTGTTCAATCCTATCCTACCATTTTGCTAAAAGAAAAGATTTGTTTTTTAAGTCCACGTTATAAAACATTTTTTAACAGCAATCATTCAAGGCCAAACCCATATCTCTAAGGAAGTCACTCCCTTTAATCCAATTTATTAAGATTTTGTTATTATTTTCAGAGTGCTACTTCTTAATTTTATTATTGACTAGCTGTGACCCGCGACTTCGTCCGCGTGGATACCGTTTATTAGAGTTGGATAAATACTATTATTATATCCTCCTTGAAGTTAAAACTTACCTTATTCTAAATTTCGTCAAAATCGACTCAGTAGTTTAGCTGTGAAAGCGTTACTGATAGATAAACAGACAGAATTACTTCAAAAACTGTTACAACAAAGCAGTGATCCGCAGTTTCACCTAGGTTTTGTGAAAAAGTATAGGTAGGTAGGTATATTACATAGATAATGCCCGCGACTTCGTCTGTATTGAATTAGTATTTCGAGTAGGTTATTTTCTTCTCCAAGGTACTAACTATCTTTAATAACAAAAATTAAAATGAAGAATCTTCGCCCATATAATATGTATAACTTCTAACCACAAACATAGCTAGGTAACTATCTATTAGGTACATTACAAAGGCACATAGCGTTATAAACAAATCGGGTGCCAAGGTGCCTTAAATTTTATATTGTCTTAAGTTTTCGCGATGACTATTATGTATGACTATTAAATAAAACACTTTTTAACCGGATTTATCGCGTATATTTACATTTTAAATTTTAACAGTCGCTCGTGACCACGTGGTCTGCAAAGACACCGAAACGTCGAGTTAAAATGTAAAATATAAATTATACGCCATTCATCCGGTTAAAAAGTGTTTTATTTAATGCCTTCAATTTTACTTAATTCATGCAATATCTTCATTAATTATACTTAGCTTATTGCTTTTCTAGGTAAAGCTAAGTATTTTTTGCGTGAAAGAATCGCAAAAATCCATCCATCCAGCCATTATCAGTGTACATACAATACTACCTATAGTTATGTATGGCTGCTTTTCACTGCCAAACGGCTAAGCCAATATTAATGTAATTTGGTATAGTAGTTAACACATACGTTACTTTTTATTCCGAAGAAATCTACGGTTTCTGACTTCCAAGAGGCAGAAACGATCATGAAATAAACAAAACCTTGATTTCCATTTTATCTCTATATGTACATCAAGCGTTACAAATCTTTCAAAATTTTTTACTTGAATTTGAATTCTATGCCCTCGATAATAAGTTAAAATTGGTTGGGGAAATTTGACAGGTAATGTAACGCTTGTTCCTTCTGTACCTACCTATATTAAATCGCGCAAAAGCTTGCGCCCGCCTTCCGCCTTTTTATACCCTACCGCCGAGAGCCGCGTCGGGCGCGGCAACCGTTACGCAAAAATAATCCTTATATCATTCAGTATTCACGCGCGATGGGTTATTAGTGTATTTCATGTATAAGTTTGGTGTTTCTATACCGATTTTTATGATTCTTTTTTTATTGAATAGGTAAAAATGTTAATTTTTTTTAATTAGGGATGAGTGAGAGTATTATAAACGTAAGAGTAAACAAATATAATCAGAAAGCTCCGAACTGCTAAGCTATCGGGATTTACACGTGTTATTGTGAGTCAACCATAAAATATAGACATATACTGTTGTGGAATATTTTTTATATAATTTTATGAAGAATATTTCTGTCATACATGATTTCTATGTAGCTTTAACCATTAAGGCTGCACACGCGACGGAAGGTTAAAAAATGAAGTAACTTCTCCGGTTTTTCCAACATTTCTCTTCACTGCTCTGCTCCTTTTAATTGCATCGTGATAATAAGTGTACTATAACCTGCCCAGGAGTATGAAGAATAATTTTACCAAGTTTCGTTAAAATCCGTCGAGTAGTTTTTGTTTCTATAAGGAACATACAGACAGACAGACAGACAAAAATTTTACTGATTGCATTTTTGGCATCAGTATCGATCACTAATCACCCCCTGATAGTTATTTTGGAAATATATTTCATGTACAGAATTGACCTCTCTACAGATTTATTATAAGTATAGATAGATAGATATAGATAGATAGATAGAAGATTAAATATATTTATTTCATTAATGTATCCTTAGTTACACACAATTCAATCTAAAAATAACATTAAAACAAAATTTGTACAAATAAGTGGGCTTATCACTAGAAAGCAGTTTGTACCGGGCAACCGGAGTATACAATGTGTTAACTAAAGAACGCAAAACCCGAAAGTAGTTTATTCAGAATCGACCATGGAATCCATTCCACTAATAAAAAATGTACACCTATTTTTTCCCATTTTTACCAAAACAATATTTTTTACTATGCCACGTCACAGAATAAAATATCGAAAATAACGATTATTAAATTTTATAGCAGCATAAATGCGAAATTTAACAAATAGCTGAAAAATAAACTCTGATGGGAAACTTGGACATGGAGTAGTGAAACTAATATTTTTTATTAAATTGATGTCATGATAAAAACAAAATGGCATGAATATGTCTTTCAAATAAAAGAATAATTTTGTTAATATATCGCATAGTCTCTTTTATCCCATTTTGAAATCGACCCGTCCTTATTGAAAGACCCCATAGAACTTGGGGCTAGATGTCGCCGTTCCAGCAGTCATTTGTTCCGGCACATTGTCAGAACTAGATTTTAACTATTCAAAGACATTAGAAATTCATTCGTGTTTTCAACTTGAAGAGTCCAACATCTACGTTGAAAACCACTTTAGCCAAGTTTTCGTAAAGGCTGCTGCAATTGCGGAAAAAACTGATAGCAAGGGCTGTTGTTATTAAGATTTCTACTAAGACCTTATGAGACCGGCGCGTGCGTCACAGGTGCATGTATTCATAATTACAAAATTTGCAATCGCTATTTTTATTTTTTCATCGTGTCTAATCAGTATACGAATGTAGAGTATTGTGAAATAATTGTGCGAATGTCAGCTCAGTGCAGTGGCAATAAAGTAGTGAAACGTTACCGTGAATGGTTTGTTTCTTCAGTTTCAAACATAGCAATAGTGGCAGCATTACAGTCGAATGCAGACCTGCATTTTTATCTTGTGTAAAGGGTGTTACAGATAAAATCTCAATCATTCTTTGTCGCGCTGCAATTAAAGCAATATTTTAACCTAATTCAAAAATGATTCAACATCTTCGTTCATTTAAATGCAGGATCCCTTGACAAGACCCAGGTGTTTACAAGATTGACTGCGGCTATGGGCTTTCCTTCATTGGTCAAAGCAAATGAAACGTATCGACCCGCGTTAAATAACACGTAGCTGATATTAAAAATCTAAGAACTTCAAAGTCTGCAGTTTATGAGCATTCCATAGACAAGCCCACTACTTAAGGTTTGACTCTGTGAAAATTTTATCTAGAGAGAAACATTAAATTCCTAGAATGATTAGAGAAGCCATTGAAATAAAAAAAAACACCCTAATTTCAATAGAGAAGATGGTCGGAAACTACCACCGACATGGGACCCTATCCTAAAAAACATATTTTTTTTTTATATTTCTGACACTCACACATCATTATCTAGCCCAAATTAAGTTTCCTAAAGAACTTGTGTTATGGATACTAGATAACTGATATACTTAAGAAATAATATATATAAACATATATATATTGAATAAATACATATTTTTTATTAGAATAAACTTAAATAAACATATAAACATCCATGACTTGACTAATGTCTGTGTTCATCACACAAATATCCGCCGCCACCGGGATTCGAACCCAGGACCTCTGGCATAGAAGGCAATGTATGTTACTGCTACACCAGCCGGTAATCAAATTATACATAGTATGAACCGCAAAAACTTAGGACCATGCTATGTCATCAAAAATTCGCGAAAATTTAATTGAAAACGTGTCGTAATTTTATGTGAAACAAAAAATAGGTCAGATGTCTGAGGCTTTGTGTTAATTCTTTGACACGTTGTATATGGTCGTTTTATGTACATGTATGTATTCAAATATTCTATGCACAAATATTATTTCTCTAAATACATAAGGTTTATCACATCAAATTTTTATGCATTAGTTTTATCATAAGAATATCATGTTCGAAAAGCTTCTCAAAATATTTTGTGTTCCGATTTCTGTATTCTGATTTTCTGATTTCACCAAACATGTCAACCTCCGTGAGAATTTGTGTGAATATCTTGCCGAGCCCAACCAAAGACGAGTTTGGCGTAGCGGAATGTACTCATGAATAAGGTTGCACGTTATATTTTGCAACTAAGCCGGCTAGTTTTTTTAGTTCTTTGCAAGATATCTACGTGCTTTTAAGGGTTCCGTCCGTCCCAAAACAAGACAAAAACAAGAAGTACAAACGAAAGTACAACAAGAGTAAAAACGGACTCTGTAACTAAGATCCTGCTCTCCGTCTGTCACGAGGCTGTATCGTATAGACCATAATGGTTAGGTTAGTTTGATGTTAACTTTCACAGATGATTTTTTTATTGCCACTATTACCACAAACACTATAAATAAATATAAAGAGTCCGAGAACACTTCTTTTCTCAACTTTTAGTCGATTGTTAACAAAAGTGACATTGCATTTTAGTATTATATGTATTTGTGTATGTATGTATATGTATAATATATTTATTTGTATATATTTATATAAATATTTAGTACTATATTATATTTCTTTTATTGTTAGTGTACATACTAAACTTGTATTTTTATCCAACTCTCCAATCGTTAGGTCTGCTGGAAGAGATTTCTGTTGAAATAAGCTGTACCTTTGTACTTTTGTTTTCTTTTTAAAAATTTTATGTAAGTTTTATTATAATTTTGCATCCTAAAAACTACAAGTCTTTCGGCGGAAAAGACTCGACAATCGGTCGGGGTGTAGGGCATGAGGGTCAAAAATATCTAATACCTACCTATTTTTGCTCGTTTTTTTTATAGAAATCGGAAGGGTTCCCTGCATGATTCCGACCCGCACTTGGGCGGCTTTTTATATGAAATTTTATTAAACTCCTGATAGGTATAGTGTCAGGTCAGAAGTAGTTGTGGCGCTGTGGTTACTGTGCATAGCATACGATATCGCAGGTTAATTGACTTTCGGCGCGGTCGGTAAAAGGATGTGTGAGCGCCGATCGTTTATTTCTCACGGAAGATTTCCATGCTTCGGAGGGCACGTTAAGCAGTCGATTTCGGTCGCTGTACACTTGCATATAGTAGTCTTAGGGTTTGTCACAAGCCATTCGGCACCCTGAAAATTCTGACCTCCACCAACCAGCACTGGGCTAGCTTGGTGGATTATGGCCTGAACCTTCTCGTCACCCAGAAGAGAAACTCATAGTCATGCAGTGGGCTCATTACCCGGAGTTGTGACGATGATGATGATAGTGTTACAAATTGGCTGTTTCTGCAGTCCTAAAATACGAGGAGTTGCGATATGAGCTCACAAATTTAATTACAAAAGTCTTCACATTACTTAACTATGGATGTGATAAATACATTCACGTCTAAAGAAATGAGTAAGTACAGAAGGCAGATCAAGCGTTATAAAGGCAACGTTCATTTGCGGTTCTGGAGAATAACACAAAATGAAACTTACATCTTTGAAAAGCTCGTTAAATCGAGGTTTAGAATACAGCTAAATGAAAATTCAAATCATCCCCGTTTAATTTTTTTTCAAATACAAAGTGATTGATAGGTACTCATATTCCCTCTTAGTTGTGTATACTTTATACAAGCGAAATGTGTAAAGTATACCCACGTTTTCATTTTATTTTATTCATTTTAGCCTTTTTCAGTAAAAATAATTATTCAATTCTTTTTCCCAGGAGATATTCGTTTATTTTTTGTATATTTAATAATTGTACACTATCGGAACGCATGACTAAATGAGCGGTTATCCATCACCATCTTTTAAGGCTGTTTGTAAAAAAAGCATCAGTTAGTTAATTGACAATTGACATTGTTGAAGTCAAGAGCAGTCGCTTGTCATTTGTCATTAACTTTTAAAATAAAATAAATAAAAGCATTCTTTCTTAAGCTCGTTTGAGTAATACTTTTCTATGATCATAAGCCGTACATAACTTAAAAAAGAATGAAATAAATTATTATGATAAAAACTAAGGTTGGGAATAAGAATGAAATAAATTATTATGATAAAAACCAAGGTTGGGAATAAGTAAGATCATAATATTGTGGTTTAAACACTCATCAACGAACTGCTGCTGAGTTGATTTCGCAACTTGCGATCGATGAAAACAATCAATGGCATTGTCAACAACGTCAAACTTGACATTTGCTGTCAATTTGACATTGACGATGGGACTGATGATGTTCCTACAAATGTTTCGGTGTCTTAGTTTTAAAACTATTTTCAATATGATTTTATATGAATCGGGGATGCAATTTAATTTTAATTTAGGTTTATCTTTAATAAAATAATACAATCTAACTTGTTCAATTAATTTTTTACTGTGTTATTGCCCAGAACCGCAATGTAGGGCCTCGATGGTACTCGCCTTTGCCAAAAACTGTAATTGAATCTGAACTCTATGCCCTGGACATTAAGTTAAAAATTGGTTGGAGACAATTGACAGATTTGTTAGAGTTGATGGGCTATCTTCTGTACATTGGCTTTTTAACCTTACTACCACGTAATAAGTTTTTTTATTAGAAATTTTATCAAACGTGACTGTAACATACAATACGATGGTAAATAAATAAATATCAGTTCGTAATACACGCTGATGTTTGACGTTAGTAAGTACGTATATAAATATTATCAGTGTTATTTCAAAAGCTAATTAAATAATTTATAGTGTTTATTTGAACATTAAATATTGTCATATTTCCCTTTCTTTGTACTTAGGACCATTATTATTTTGGTACATGTTTAAGAAAATAAAAATTCTAGTACTTGTTGGTGATATAATATCGTGATCTTTATCTTTGCTTCATATTAAGAAATGAAACTTGTAATGCATCCGCTATTTTGTGGATATTTAAATGATAATAAGCCTTCATTTCGTAGTAGTAAATAAATAAAATAAAATCCCCCGAAAATTCCAGCAACTACATGCTTCCACCCAAACTAAGCAGAGCTTGTCACGAGTGAACCTTAAATACAAATACATAAACGCCCCGATCTGGGAAATTTACTTTTCTTGTTCCGTACGGGAATTGAACTCGCACCCACTGGTGTCTGATGCGGATAAGGTTTACCCCATCGCCAAAGTGATCGTCTGCAGTTTTCATTCAAGTTCAGCAACGTCCAGTTTCATAGACAATTTGTTATCAGGATACAGAAATATTTGCGGTTCATTAATTATAGCCGATACATAACTTTCAAACCCGTTATTTAATGGCAAATATCAAATAAATAAAATAAAATCCCCAGACAATTCCACCAACTACATAACCCCACCCAAACTAAGCAGAGCTTGTGATATGGGATACCACGTAGGGAACTACGTGGCATCCCATATCACACGTAGGGAACCACGTACCTTAAATACAAATACATAATAAATACACAAACATCCCAACCTGGGACATTTTCTTTTCTTGTTCCATGCGGAAACCGAACCCCTGACTTCAAGTTTGTAGACCACTGACCATGGTGACTAACAACAAAGTTTACTCAATACGTTCATACCAGAACCCAAAGTATAATGTATTATCTTGTATGCAAAGTAAAACTTTTTTAAAATAAGATTATTTAGCAAAACTGTCCTATAAGGCTAAACGAAATTACGAAAAATTGGCTAAAGTGGTTTTCAACGTAGATGTTGGAATCTTCTAGTTGAAACACGAATGAATTTCTAATGTCTTTGAATAGTTAAAATCTAATTCTGACAATGTGCCGAAACAAATTGCTGCTGGAACGGTGACATCTAGCCCCAAGTTCTATAGGGTGTTTCAATAAGGACGGGTCGATTTCAAAATGGGATAAAAGAGACTGTGTGCGAGATATTAACAAAATTATTCTTTTATTTGAAAGACCTATTATATATGCCATTTTGTTTTGATTATGACATCATTCAACTGGCCGCCGCGTCTTTGAACAGTGACACAAATCTCAGAGGTCCAATTTTCAACAAAATCAAATCGCCGAACCGTGGTAACCAACTCACAACACACGTCTGCATGAAATAACCCCTTCAAATCGTTCATGCAAAATGTCCATTGTTTTGTGCCGTTTTGCTGGACACATGTCGTTCACAACTATATTGTTCAATTTAGGCTAAAAAAAATATTAAAATGGATCGACCTGTTGATTGTTGTCTGTCTGCTGAAAATTGGACCTGTTGGAAAATGGCATGAATAGGTCTTTCAAATAAAAGAATAATTTCGTTAATATCGCGCACACAGCCTGTTTTATTCCATTTTGAAATCGATGCGTACTTATTGAAAGGGTGTTTGCAAGGCAGGCGGACCCTGACGGGATCATACCGCGATGCGCGGGTCACTCTAATTAGTCCCCTTTACCTCATGTCCGAGTGTACACGGACAGTGGATCACAGCCGAGTAGGTACTCAAGCCATTGCACTACAAGGAGCGATTGCAATGAGTTTAACTCCGCCGGCTTTTTTTGTCTCTTGGTCTTCTGTAATATCTTATTCAACAACTATCAACAACTTATTAAAGCCGAAGTATGTGATGTCTGACTTCATCGAGTGTTTTGTGATAAGATGAATAAAACTTTTTGAATTTTGAATTTCTTACTAATATTATGAATGCAAAAATTTGAATGGATATTTGTTCCACAATCTCTGCAGAACCACTCAACGGCTCAGTGTGAAAAAGTCATTGTGTACAGTCTGAAATAGCACATAAGATATTTTTTATCCCGAAAAAAAAAATGGAAATAAAAAGGGAGGCCATTGCCCAAATTTGGGAAACATAGGGCTAGTAATAAAATTGCAAAAAGCGGTTTTGCTTCACACTGCCCGAATCGTTCGCTCGTTTCTGTCTCTTTTGCTCTGATCCCCGACCGACTGGTTAAATTGTCGGCTCTTTCCGCCAATCATAAAGGGCAAGCTTTATTTCCAGAAAGATTTTGATTTCGCACTTTGACACAAGATGGAGCAATTGTTAATTTAAATCATGCATGCAACTATTTAAACTCTGTTATGCGGGAAGGCTGCGCAAAAATTTTACGTTAACTGCGTAATATCAGAGAGGGCGCCCGAGTGTGGCCTTTCTCAGAAATATATAAATTTCTTCAAAATAATGTTGCAGACAACCCAAATTGATTGCTGTTTCTGAAAATCAGATACTTTATAAATCTCTTTTTTTTCTAATGATAAAAAGTTGTTAATTTGTACGTCACAGGCCCTTGAACACAAGCATTTCACCAAAATTTTACTGGTTTTTAAATATAAAAAATATATATTTTTTATTTATGAAAATTTGTATTTATTAAATGAAAACTGATATACAAAGTCCGCACAACGACTTTCAGATTTGAGTGAGCCGTTTAGCTTATGGTAGAAAAATATCGAATGAGTGAATGTTATGTATAGTACTTACATTTATTTTATACGAAATCGGAAACAAGCAATAAAGCACTTTAAAGCCGTTCAATAAAGAACTATTTTTGAATAAAAGTTGACTATGTAATCTTGTCTCAGATCTAGGACTAGGCAGTTCAAGGGGATGATCAGATCTGAGAATGAGCATACCAGAGGTTAATTCGTGGAATGACGTGTGAAGCAAATGTCCTACTGAGCATAACTTTTAAGAAGCCAACGAAGTCGCACGGATTTCATCGATCACGGATTAAATAAAACAACAGAAATCATGCGGTAAATAATTTATTTTAAAAACATGTTTATCATTATAACGATTAGACTGATCTGCGTGGGAAATAATGTCTCTCGGCTTACACAGCTAATTATCCATCATTATTGTCTTACAGGACCTGAATCGTAATTACCATATCTTTAGTTAATTTTAATCAATTTTTAGTGTGATTGACAAAGCGAAAAACTTAATCGGATTGTTATTATTACGTATGGAAGACGATACAAATATTTTCTACTATACTTTTTATATTTTATATTAAATTTCCAATTTAAGACGAAGTACTTCAATCTTTATACTTATCTGAAGAAAAAAGTGTAATAAAAACATTATATTAAAACTCATATTAAATAAACAAAAAAGAAGCCGAAAGACATAATAAAACTTGCAAGAATAAACAAAAAGGTACGTTCTTTAGACTTTTAAAAAAAAAATATTTGAATTGTCTCTATTTTTGATTATGGTGTTATCAATACTGCAATGAAGTTATGAAAGTACCATGCAAAGTAAATAAAAGTAGATAAATTTCGATGGTTCAATTAAAAATTAATTTTATCCGAATGAAGATATTTAATAGAAAGCTGCGATTACGCAAACTTGTTAGCAATTTCTTTAGAACACCTGAAGGGATATACTTTATGAAGATTGAAATACTTTGTTGACCTCCTAAATTATTTTAAAACAAACGATTTACGATCAATAAGAAAAGTTTTTCAAAAGAACACATTTTTATGTTATTTATTTTTATTACAATTATAATATTTTAGTTATTTTTAAATATCTATCTAAAATTCAATTTCTCGATTCGCTATAAATAGAACTAAGTTCTTTGATCGAAATGAGAACTTTAATTGGTCATATAATTTAACTTCAAGTTTTGAATGTCATTTAAATTTTATTAAACTTAAAGGAAAATACATAATTTTCTTTTTTAATGTAAAGTTAAAATGAAATGCTCTTTATTTTTTCCAACAGAAGTTCTCAAATCGATCAAAAATAAATCTACTACTTTCACTATTAGTTAACGTGACATTATAAACTTTTATAATTTCCCTTGGAAACAGAACAGTTTATAACTTCAATATAATTTCTAAGATATGAATATTTTTATTTACATCACTACTCCATCCATTTCAATTGCACAAAAACTGACATTGAGATTTTCGTTTTATAAAGATTATTGCAATCAGTTTTTATAACAAATTTTGCACAAAACACATATGAACACATTGAAGATATTGTGATATTTAACCTAACCAATATTGTTTTAGTATAAATAACAAAAGAGAATCTTACAAGTATGGCAGTTTTATATCACGTATACATAATTCATGCAATATTTTCGAACACAAGTGGAGTTATTATTGAATCTAAATTAATTAAAACATTTAATTGCCTCATGGATCTTCTCTGATCTACTAATCGATACATATCATAATTATGTAATTTCGAAATGGAATACAAGAAATTGAAAATCAACAAATTTATCATTATTCACAATTTTTGTAAATATTAATGTTAAATCATAATAACAAACGAGTCGATCGGTTCTGACTGATTGTGCGTATATTTTCGTATATAAATACGTTCTTTGAATAAATATTTGTGGACGAACTCAAAATTTACAAACCAAAAAGTTTTTATTTACAAACTAATTTTCCCGTTGCATAAAACCGAACGACGTTATTGGTCCGATATCTACTCAATGCTTATCATTGTTACACACTTTTTCTATACGACCATCAAAAACTTTGACCATTATTTTGTATTTATTATTATTCTACTTAATAAAAACCATCCTTCTATCTAACAATTTTATTGAGCGTTCTCATAATAATCATACATCGCCGACAATCCGAACAAAACGACTTTAGACAATCCAACAGTAACTTTCATTTGTTTTATTATTAATTATTCTTCTTTATACACCTGTATAGATATTTCTACAATGTACATATGTGCTCTTAAAAACATGAGCAATACATATTAATTTTTCCAGTACTTTTGAAGTATTCTTCGATAAGAAAGACGAAGTTCTATTCAGTACCTTCTCAGCAATCTTTGCCTTGATAACATATTCAACAACCGAATAAGGACATTTGTCAAAATTCCTTTTTACATTATTTCTCAATTATAAATATTTCATTAAACCCTTGGACTCCGTACGTGAAGGCAGTCAGACAGTGGTGACTCTGTCGACTTCCACGTATCGTACGGAGTCCTCGCTTGGTCAGCAAATCACTTCTTTTTCATCGAAAATGGCCGTATCTGAGGACAGGCTCTTGAGCCGTTGTTGAAGAGCCGATCTTCTCCGCCGACATGACCGAGCTACTGCTATCTGAAAATGGATTTAATTGCCACTGTAGTAAGGATAACTTTGCTTGGTAATAGTATATTATGTAACAAGTGAGCGAAGTTGCTAATTACAGTCGAGGCTGTGATTTGAGCCCGAGCCGCAGGCGAGGGCTTAATAATTTATTTATTTATTTATTTATTCATTGAGGTAACAAACAGTCTTTAACAAAAAAATAATACAAGCTATAACACAAATAGACCTATAGTACCATAAAAAATACAATTTAAACTAACATTCAATAACCTTAATAAATAACATTTATTAATTGGTAAAATATAACCCAAACAAAACAAATCACAACTAATAACAAAAACAACCAAATAACCAAATATTTAACCGAATATCTTTTTTGCTATGTCTATTCTGTATATTCTCAAGTTTCGTGAAAATATATCGATTGTTTTAAGAAAGGTGTTGTAATAATGGCAGGACCGCCTGAAGAAGGTATTTCTAGCGTAGTTCGTATGATAGGCGGGAATGTGAAAGGTATTTAATGAGCGTGAGGATGCTCGCGGTATTTAAAAATAAATCCTATGTAATAGGGCAGGTGAATTAATTTTAGAATGCAATATTTTAAAGAGGAAAACACTATCAAGAAATTTACGCCTGAGGTCCAACCGATGAATATGATATCTTGCGGCGCTTTCTTCATAGCTTACATAATCAACGGCAGACCTATAATCGAGAGTTCTCAACAATTTCTTTTGCACTCTTTCAATACGACTGATATGAACAGCGTACTCTGGGCTCCAAATTACACTTCCGAACTCTAACGCACTACGAACGTAGGCATTATAAAGTAGAATTAGGGTTTTGGCACGTTTAAAAGGTTTTCCTATTCGGATAATCATACCTAGTTGCTTAAGCGCTTTGGCCACTATGCTGTCGATGTGCTGATTAAAATTAAGCTTGGCGTCTAGAACAATCCCAAGATCCCGTACCGAAGAGACTCGAGTAAGGGTCCGTCCTCCAATGTTGTAATCATGTGTGATTGGATTTCTCTTCCGTGTGAATGTTATGACTTGACATTTATCTGTATTAAAAATAATTGATTTGAATTGCAATACCTATCGAAACTATTCAAATCATTTTGTAAGGCCATACAATCATCTACAGTCTTAATAATTTTATATATTTTCGTATCGTCTGCATAGAGGAGGTGAGAAGAATTGTTAAAACATTTTCTTATGTCATTAAGGTACAGGACGAAGAGGAAAGGACCAAGTATAGATCCTTGCGGAATTCCAGATGATGTAAGCAGGAATGAAGATTGGTAGCCTTTCAATGCAACGGCCTGACTGCGATTGGTAACATAGGACTTAACCCATAATGAGCCGAGACTGTAATTAGCAACGCTCACGAGTTATATACGACGTTTTTCAACACACTTGTGAGTAAAAGACAGACATACGTGGTCATAAAATAACAAACACACTTGATAACAAAGCTGTGAATTGTGATTGAAAAATGGCGCCGAACTTCGCGCATGCGCGTAGGTTTTTTTTTCCGCCAAATGTGTCAATGGCTGTATAGCACATACAGCCTATTTTACATGAAAATATTTAATTTGGAGTGGTAAATCCAAATATTTTAATATTTTGTAACAAATTATTGTAAATTGTGAATAATTTGTTTGATATACAATTTTGTTTAACTAATATAAGGCGTAAACATTTAAAAATGTATATGGATTTGAAGTGGTATAAAACCTCTTTGTTGTTTCTGAAAAAAATTAATGTATAACCCTGATCAATAAAATATGCTCTGTTTACTCGCATTTAATTTGCACAAAGGTACAATTCAACTTTGTAGGATTCATTATATTATGCACTAGGGCATAATATATTATGCACGCGTGACTTATAGCCCAGTTTATAGTTCTAAATTCAATAGAATAAGGCTTACTTTACGAGCAAGTGTGTTGAAAAATAATGAAACGTTCACATATAATTAAGTCGTATATGCTGCATCGTCACAAATACTTCAATGATGAAGTTGTGGATTATTTCAAGACGAAACCTCGTAAATTTTCATGTATATTAAAAAAACAAATTTCATGTGTCTTTTAATACAATTTCACTTGTTTTAAAAGAACAGAAATAAACTTTGAAATTGAAATTTTACTGTGACGAATGAATCTGAGATTTGTTTGACCTTTGTTATTGTTGCTGCCTTAATATTAAACTGACCTATTTTTACCAAATTTTTTCTGGAAGACTTCACTTCTATTTGACTAACAAGTTAATTATTGCTTTCATATAAACATCGGAAACTGAATTGTTTTAACTACAGTATTAAATGTGTCTCAACTTTTTAAAATGCACTGTCAAGCTTACATTACAAAAAGCAATTAAACTTACAGTAGCAAAAGCAGCAAGTGCAGTCAACGCCAGCAACGCCGCAGCATACTGCGCCGGCATTCGCAGCAGAGCAGAGCATTGTGACAAACTCTCGTCTTCTCCTCTCGGGCACTGCGCCTCTCCATCACACCACAACTCCGGAGCTATACACGCGTCTAATGATGTGCAACGATGCATGCACTCGCCTGACATTGCGTATACGCCGCCGCTTGTACTGGGCTGCCTGTAAGCGTAAAATTAAAAGGATATTATGAAAGAATCTTTAAGCATTGATCGTGATAACCATAAGGATATTATCGGCACATATTATGAAAGTTTGGTGAAGCATAGATTGGTTGCTAATTCGCTATAGAGAATTGGAGAAAATATAAAATTAAGTAATTTTTTTAATCTGTAAAATAAATTAACACACTAAAACTACATTAAACGTTCATCACAAGGGTTCGAAAGACGTATTCGTATAGTATCTAAACTTCCTACACAACATATCACAACTTTGATTGCTGGTTAACTCGAGATATGCAGCGGCCTGACACTACGTATACCTACGCCGCCGCCTGTAAGGGCATAGTGACAAAGATACGCTCGTGTTATGAAAGACACTTTGAGCATTGATCGTGATGATGAAGCATAGATTAATTGTAAATTCTTCATAGAGAATTGGAAAAAGAAAAATAAACTAATGTTTTTATTTGAAGCTTGTGTAAGAGCCGAGTCTCGCTTTTTGTGTGGTTGTAAATGAAATGGACACAACAATATTTCACGTTCATCACAAGGATTTGAAAGATGGATTTTTATAGAAACTAATCTTATTACACAAATCATAGCTTTAATTGCTTGTCAACGAGTTAAGTTCAAAACATGTATATGTTTTTCCCAACTAGGGCAAAGCAAAAATGAGGGTATGATTTTGACTTCTATGTATGTATGTATGTGGGTATGGTTCATCTGTTCCCTCATTACTTCTAAACTAGTTATCATAATTGTACAAATAAGGGGTCATTGGAGACTCGCTTCTTCATTGTCCGCTGATTATAGACTACAAGACATCACGTTAAATTGCCTACATCGTCCTCCAGGGGGCTCAAAGTAAGGAGCTAGAACTGATAAAAAAAATCAGGACGATTTCGTCTGGGTTATCAAATGAAAGAGCTTTGTTATCAAAGTTGAAATATGTAAGTCAGCCAACATCATGACACTAAGTATCACTCCAAACTAAATGACAAAAAAATTTACATATACATACATAACGTTGAAGATAACTCATATTTGTTTACGAAGAAAGTTCAGAAAATATTCACTGTTTAATACCGCTATTCTCACTTTGGCGCTTTTCACGCTGACTTTGAAGAGGCATACAAGTAAAACTTAATACTAAAACTATCAATCTTAACAAACAAATAGGTCAATATAATTTTTTTACCTTCTTGATAGTTCCAGCCAAGATACATAATAACTTCCGCCTTCAAATGATATCAGTTCAACAGATAGAGATCTTGGCCAGTCTAGGTCAAATCTATCTGCAGTTGGAGGAGGTGCCAGCACGTGTCGGGACAAAGGATCCACTTCTTTTGTCCAACCTTCAGAGAATATTTCTACCACGTCGTCATCCTGTAATTAAACAATATTACAATATTACCAAAAGAAAAAACAGATTCCCAACATAAATGTATCCTTAAGAGAAACCAAAAAAAATAGTCCCATTTCTTCTGGTTATTTTTAAGATTGAAGTGGTGACTTTATAGTTTTAACTATTGTCAATGCATTATCGGTACGTATATTTAATATGGATACATTTTGTTAATATATAAAAAATATTAGTATTCAAACGGTAAAACTTTTCATAAAAGACGTCTAAAACTTTTTTTTAAACAAATTCCATTTCAAATGTAATATACATTTACAAACTATAAAATCAGATTTAAACGTATCTTTTATGAAAATTAATATTAAATACTTAAGGTACTATGAGAAAAAATTTGACTGAAAAAGACTACAAGTAATAATACGCGCGTAATGTGCTCTCATGCCCGCAATGTGCGTGAGCTTTTACAAACAAAATTGGCTACATAAGCCACATGCGAGCACACAAACGGCAAAACCGGAGTTGAAGACAGTCACCGTGGTTGAAATCGGTCGGATTACATCATCATCATCAAATACGCGTCTTATATTCAACAGCTCAATATTGACATATATTGTACATAACTTTAATTTGTTTTTTACTTACCATTTCAGGAGGATGAGGGCAAATATACACAGGATTCAATCTGCCAGTATAGACGGCTAGACGGTTTTGCGTTCTGCATAAATGCCTTAAATCTGGTGCAACCGTTATGTTATTTAGCAATGTGAAGTTATCCAGTTCTGGCTCTCTGATAATTTTCCCTCGGATTTGTAAATATAAGTAGTGGCCCGGTGAAGGGTCAATTAGCCACGGGCGACGCTCACAACGTTCCTGAAAATGATTTAAAAACATCGTTTAAAGACTTATTAATTTTTTTTTATTACTTACATAGAAAAGTTTCAGGTAGTATAAAAAGCTAGTCCTGAACTTGTTAATAATGGAACTTTGTGGATGACTATTCAATCACTAGGACCGTATGTTTAACATGTACTGATAGGTACGTAATATTCAGCTAAGGAATAATATTTATCTCTTACCATTATACTTCTAAAATCCTAAAATGTACAATCAAAACTTTCAAACATTAAATCCACGGATGAAAATCGAGCAATAAGCTGCCTCTAATCCGCTCACGTTAAAAGTTAACAACTTACCGCTTCCGATAAAGGTGAAGTGGAAACTAGTTTTAAATCGCCACTTGCTCCGTAGACTCGATGAGAGCTTTCACAAAGAGTATCTAATCGAACAAATTCCACGGACGCTTCGAATCCGAACGACCTGAAGTCGTCGACTGCAGACATATTGATGACGTCAAATTTCATTTCCACTAGTGGTGAAGTGGAAACGAACTCGTAATCTCCGACTTCGCTGTAAATGTATGGGGTATTTTGTGAGAACGATTTATTTAAAGGTTATCTCATATGAACTCAGGATTTAAATTTTGTAAAAATGTTAAAGTATGTCTGAAGAACTAAATAAATAAGTGTTTTTTAGGTTACTGTCACATAACCATGTCTGGTTACACAAAAATAGCAACTGCTCGTAAGCAATTGTTGTCCGTGTCATTTACAAAGTTTATAGGAGTTTCAGAAATAGTTACTTTATTTTTTTTAATTACATCAATTATTTTCGATTAAGAGCAGGAACTTTTTTTGTCGCACAAACCAAACATTTGGACCAAAAGTGTTACAAAGTAGAATAAAAGACATGCTGGACTAGCGACATGTCTTTAATTATTATTACCTTAGTAATGTATTATTTAGTAGAGATAGTAACTTTCTGTTAAGTTTCGCAAACAAAAGTTTTATGAGCAATGAAAAAAATAACAACGCAAGCAAAAATAGCTGTTTCGTAAATAACTACTGAGCAACAAAAGTTACCAACCTGCATAAACAGTCTCTCGGAACACCCGGTCCGCTATCTCTCCACAACTTGTCAAAAACTCTAACAGCAGCAGTAGGGTCCCCAGCACATCGGTACCAGGGCGAATGAGCGGAATGAACGGAACGACAAAGTCTTCCGCCACTACGTACGCCCCATACACGGAGACGCACTACTTCACCAGGGTTTGCTTCGAAGCGGTATGTACAGCTGGAAAATGAGATGTTTAGGTATTTGTATGAGTTATGTTTATGTGTATTTTATTTTACGTTCATAGGGAATAAGGGAACAGATAAGGGAATATTTGGCGGCTTGGGCTAAGAATAGCCTAACCGCCCCTGGATGATTATCTAGTGTCGTAAAAGGCGATTCATCTGAGTAGCCCCATCTTGGTGGAAGGACTTTTTCTGAGTCTACCTGGCTAGCGACCACTTCATAATGTTACCGCTCCGACGGTGATGTGTTCCGGCAATACTTTATAAAGAGCCAGTTCTCTCCTAGGCCCGTGTGCTTTCATCTTAGCTCTCATCTTCACTTACCATCAGGGAGATTGATGACAAATGCAGGTTCAGTCACCGATAAACAAGAAACAAAAACTATATCTAGTTATGTTTTAGTTATGTTTATATGGATTTGCGCAAACAATGTGCACTAATTGATTCTGATTTTAGAAATTCTACTTTGAATTGCTATGTTTTAAGATTAGATAAGTATTCGTCAACATTTTATCACACTACTTTTGTGAAGATGACATAATTATTTTGTGTTATGCATACCACGAACTCACCTGTCGGAAAATGATGTTGAGTTGGAAACAAAGAATCTGGCTTTTAAAACAAGACCGACACACTATATGAAAGATATTTTACACAGAGTCTTTAAAAGGATCCTAATTAATACTGTGATATTTGGAGAAATTTTATTTTTACGTTAAGCTCATTTAAATACCTACTCTTATTACACTTCATCATCATCATCAAAACTCTTTGTAATGAGCCCACTGCAGGGCATGAGTCTCTCCCCTGAGTGACGAGGAGCTACAGGCCATAATCCACCAAGCTGGCCCAGTGCTGGGTGGTGGATGTCAGAATTTTCAGGGAACCAAAATGGCTGCTGACAAACCTTAACGACTACTGTATACAAGTATACAGCATCCGGGCCGACTGCTTACCGTGCCTTCCGAAGCACGGAAGTCGTCGTGAGAAATGAATAGTCGGCGGTCACCCATCCAAGTACTGACCGCGCCGAACGTTGCTTAACCTGTGATATCGTATGATACACACAGTAACCACGGCACCACGACGACTTCTTTTTATTTTTCTTATTACACACCGAGCGCCTCTTGTAGCGCGGCGTGTAGGTATTCAAATGCACAATACTTCTAGCCCAGATATAGCCAGCTCCGACGACGTGAGCAAGCAAGAAAATACGTTTAACTGTTTTTTTTTCAAGAATTATAACTATTCAAAAGTTTTGCTTTACCCATCGGTTAAGAGAAGTACGCTTCATATTTTCATGTAATTTTTACATTTTCATTTTAACAATCCATTTTTGCATATCGTAACAATCCGTTTTGAAATGGTAAATTAGTGTTTGAGACTTTTTTTTATCAAGCCAATTTTCATAAATCATATGTCTATCTTTACACAGTGATGGGTTATATGGTAAATTTTTGTGAATACTTTTTTCAGACACAATCTGTACATATTACTGGGTATTTAAAAAAGTGTTAAAAAACTGCATCCTCGCCTTAAGTTGCGGAACACAAAACGTCGAGATTTTCACTCCACACTTAATTGTTTATTTCATATATTCAATTCATGGTGTAAAAACCTACCTGATATTTTTCGAACCACCTCGGCCATATAAAAACACATCTCTTGGAGAAGAGAAGGTGACAGGTGGGTCTGGAGGAGCTTCAGGAAAGGAACGTGACGCGAATCTTCTAGAACAAGGCCCGTGGCCCCAGGGTTCGCCATCTTGGTGAAGGTCCACAAACTCGTATAAAGCTTTGAAAAATACCGGCCTGGAATTAACACAATAATTAAATTTAGTCAAATAAAGAATACTATACTGACATTAAAGTATAGAGTCAAAATTTAAGGTTTTAAGTTACCGTTTTGATGAACTGATATCTCACGCTTATACTAGGATTTTTACCTGGACTATTTTTTTTGACTTTGAATAGCTATTATAAATTTAAAAAGCGAATCTTTCTTATTTTCTTAGAAACGTCTAATGGCGGGTTTCAATATTATGAAAACTGTTCGTTTTGCCTACGAACAATAGAATTCACTACCAAAATGCCTTTCTATATTCAAAATCTTGACATCTAAACCACTGCTTACGAACTGTTTGACTGTAATGGGTTGCTAGGTTACATTTGACCATTTACAAAATAAGTCATTATATCTAGCCAACGACGACGTAACAAGTTATTAATTTAAACCAATGAGGTAAAGGTAGCATGGCAGTCTGCTGCGGCCAATAAGAGTTATTTTTTCATTACGTATGACCAATTAAAGAATAGGTCATTTTATCCAGCCAACGACGTAACAATTTATTCATTTAACGAAATATCCTATCAAATATCTTTCAACATATCAATAATCCAGTTTTCTCTTTCTAACTTATCTATAACTGTTTTTGAAAAAAGGGACGAATATTATTGAATGACATAATTTTTCTTTTAAATATTTACTTTGACGTCATAAAAATGTGATTCAACCAATGGCAAAATTTGTCGAAGGTTTGGCGTTTCGTTTTACGTAAGCAGTTAAACGCAATTATTAATAAAAAGCTCTAAAAACATACTATAATATATTTATCGAATACTAAAACATAGCAAACATAAATTGAATAAGTTTATATATTTCTTTAGCTACCAATAATTTGCGAATGCGTGATATTCTATAAATCACATATCACCTATTTTCTTGGAAGAACGTCACACAAAGAGGGCCTATGCCAAATTTGAGAACTTACAGCCCGTAGCTAGTAGATATTGTGAAACGCTACTTTTTTCCTACCAATTTTGTACCTGTACCGGTTACGCATAGTAGTCAGTTGAATATTGAAACCCGCCATAAATAACGTTGTGTATGTGAATGTTGGGCCCGGCAATTATACGTATTTATTAATAAACTGTATTCAATTAAAATGACTTTGCTAATATGATTCGAATAGTTATCTTGTTCCTGTGCGGCACACACAGCCTGTGCCAATAATAAATACCTAAACAATTATTACTTACTTCAAAGCAGTTCCTTGAGTCAGCTTCAATTCCAACGTCAAAGAGTCTCCCTTTGAGAGGAAGCTCTCAGTGCGAGCACATGCCCTTGATTTCTTCATGATAGCATGCTCACAAGTCCTAGGCGCCCTTTCCCTGCAGAATCTTGCAACTAGAGTCGCATTGGTAGGGGGTCTCCCAACTATGACTGTCTGGGGTGATGTAGCTCGAGACATTTGGACTGAACGGTCTTTGTCACTAAAAGTATAAAAAAAGATTTTGGTTTCTAACAACTTCACTCGATATTAAATCACTTAAGATATTTTTTTATTATGATCAGTATTATAATAAATAAATGTATTAAAATTCGAGCATTGTAGTTGTAAGTAATTAATTGTTATGTTTGTTTGTTTTTGTATTGAATTATTTTATTTCTAAACAAAAAATTCCACGACTTTCTAATTTTGTTTTGAATCAAATTACATATTGCCATAATGTAAGTCCCAGTGTAATTTTAATAACCAAAGTTCAAGAAATCTACATTAAGAAAATATAGGTATTTCGTAAGTTTTGAACGTTTATTTGGCCAAAATACTTGGTATAGCATTGCATGTACATATGTACATGTTGCTTCCATGCTGGACTGGGAGCGAAAGAAAATCGTAGAATGTGGCAGCTGCTTCTTTTCCCGGGCATACTGTAAAAGTCAGTTAAGGGACAGAGGTTTTTAAAGACCCCCTATCACTACAACAGTCTCTTTCCATCTTTATAATACCTCCAAATTTGTCAAACGTGACGTCAGATGATCTTGTAACCTCTGGTGTTCTGCCTACCCCATAAGGGATACAGGCGTGACGTTATGTATGTATGTATGTACATGCAATGTATTTAGTTTTAAAGCTTAAAATTAACTGCACGTAACTGATACCATTTGTTATAAAAAAAAATTTACGCAACATGTGAAATCTACCTATCCTCAGTTTTGTTATAACTCTCACAACTTGGCTATTATTTTGTTACCATCTGTTTCGCGTGGTTTTACCTGCGCAATTTCTAATTAAGTGGGAATATCTGGATTAAAAGTGATATTATTAAAAGCCTATGTGTTATTCCAGACTATACACTATCACCATGCCAAATTTCATTCAAATCGGTGTAGCCGTACTGCCGTGATTGGGGTACAAACATCCATACATCCTTACATCCTAACATTCACATTTATAATGTTAGTAAGATAAGATACTACTACCAAATATACATTAAATATACATAAAAGTAGGCTGTGTGTTATTCTCAGAGTCCGTGCCTATTTTTTTGGTCGTTTAGCTTCCAATGTCATAGGTACGGGTATTAAGCGCAAATCATCTAGTTAAGAGGCAATTAGTCAAATTGCTCCATAAGCTCAGCTAACTGGATGAAGGTATTTTTGGTGTAGTCTAATTGGTCTGTAGTCCTGCGCAAAATTGAACTTAAAATCCATATTTATGTTAAGTAATCATAACGAAATAACTATTGGTGACGGTTTAAAATATCTATTTTATTGTTTGAAATAAAAAATAGAATTTCATTAGTTATTTAAAAATAATGTTGTTACTCGTAAAAATGATAAGATTCCCAAACCAACCATTGATATAACCGTAATCGAGTACTTGATACTCTATCGCTATAAGTATCTGTATATTAGTTATAATATAAGATACATCGGGAATAGAATAACAAATCCGATGCCGACCAGATATTGAAGTTGAAATAAGCGATTGCTCTATTATTATTCGAACAACAATTTTCCTGTATTACTCCACACCAAAAATAAAGTAGGTACCTAGCTAGCAAATAGCTTCAATTCAAAATTTACACCGGAGGGGACTAGCTGCTAAAAGTTTTTCATTTCCCATTTGTTTTTGTAAAAACTATCAATTTACAATTAATTATGACCTGTTAGCAAGGCGATCATTATTAACAAACTAACATAAGCTTAATTCGTTTTTGAACTTTTTTGTTCAACGAATTCGAAGAAAATAAAAATTATTAAGCAAATACTTTAAGAATTCAATAAACCTATTTCATACTCCAAAATGTAACCCAGCTTGATAACTTGCCAAGGCTAAAGAGAATATTATTAATTTAAGCATCGGATATTTACATACCAAAATATATCGCTGCACCCTGGTGATATCCTCATCGGGCCATCCCATATATTCAAATGGCTGCCACAATACTCATCTTCCGGCAAATGGGGATTCAACGCGTTGGTCACATAAAATTTAAGAACCGAAAACCACACTTTGAATCTAGGAGCGGAAAACGAGGGCCGTCTGTAAATAATATTTCTTCCTGTCGGTCCCGACGTATCTATCCCTTGCATATGGTACAGGCATGTTGTGTTGGGTGGCAAAGAATGTTGTGGGTGTTCTAGGATTCCTCTTCCGGTACCTCGAATCCAGAATTCGCATGCTCGTTTGTTTTTTGCATATGTCGGTGATTGTTGATCCACGAATCTCACCTGTAAAGAGATAGATTAAGAGTCTTTATACTTTCACGATTTTCACACATATTGATAAGTCGGGACTTAATTAGATATACAATTTAAGACTAAGATATTCGAATACTCCTCATGACCAAGATCGTTTTAACATCGTCAAACGGCCGCAAATAAATGAATAAGGCTCGAAACACATCAGAAACAGCAAACTTAATAGGACGTACGCACTGTGACCATTCGGTGATGACATTTATTATATTTTTCAAAACGCACGAATCTCCTTAACTTCCTTGTTTACCTACTCAAACTCGCCGACACACGAACTTAGATCTTTATACCGCAATAGAGTCCGGACTATATTATCGTGAAATAAAGAAGTGCATGAATATGATACATAAACAAATTGGTTGAAATTACATTGATAAAACTTGAAAGTGGATTATAAGAGCATTAAGTGAACTCATATGCTAATTATGCAACTTGCAACGAGGCATTAGTAACATGAGCTTCATTATTGTGACGGCCATACGAAGGGCCTTATAAACCCAGTACTAATTACGCTTTGGCGTAGCTCCAAAAGGCTTTGCAATTTCCTAATTTATTAATGTTCACCCAAATTGAAATACTCAACACAGCTATAAGAAATGATATATTACACAATTAACCTAATTTCTGAATCCAGCGTAAAAGGATTAGGACGTGTACATTAAATTTGAACCAGAAGACCATAAGGTCAACTTTGCGACGAATTAAACACAGCGATGTATAATAATTAAAAGTTTTGATGAACACATTAAATATATTCTTAATGATACGCTATAAGCACATACATCGCATTTTATAGTCGTCCATTAGATTACCGAAATATTTACTTAGAATTACTGGGAAAATGTGAAAGCTTGAAGTTGGTATATTATGCTCTCGCTAATTGCATTATATCGTAGTTAAAAATTGCTGCTGGGAACGATCAAACAAGTAATAATATTAACAATGGAAGCTTTGAACATGAGCAGAGAGTTCAACAGCCATGCGTCTAATGTAACTTTGATTTGAATTGAAATGTATACATAAATACAGTTGGTACAGTATACATATATATTTTTTTTTGTAATAGGATAAGTGTTTTTTTAAGATGTGCATATTGAAATAATTTCTATGTAATTTTTTTTTTGTGTAGTGTAAATTCATGATAATATATTAACGATATTTATTTCTGATTTATATTAAGAGAGTTTTTCAGAAGAACAATATTTTACCATGCAATAGCCCCGTGCAGATTTCGAGATTCAATAAATATCCAACTGTATTCATTGTGTCTTCAGTGATTCGATAATTCGATTAAATTGTTAGTTTTTAAAATAAGATAACAGACTACTGTGATTAATTTCAAATAAAGATCCGGAGATTTATCACAGCGACACCATAGACACTGAATCCTAACACTAAATTACATTTACTCACAAATTTTAAGGTTTTTCACAAATCTCTCTTTGATTTGTCATCGCTTTTCATCTGCGTACGAAAGCATATTCCAAGCACAATTTTCAGTGATTTAATAACGCGAAGGCGAGAAAATTTTTCGTAAAATATGGCCGTTATTGCAAAATAAAAGTAGAATCAAGAACACCCGCGTCTGCTGGTGCCTTAATCTTTTGTTATTATTTGGGTTTCCATTTTGTATAAATCAAAAGTAATATTTAAACGATCTCGGATGCTTATATGATGCTAATATTTAAAAATAATGACCTGTTGATTTGTTTGCACTGTTAGTTGAGACTTTAAATTCTACAATACTACTTAAATAACATCAGTAATATGGTTTCCTGGTGAAACTGTTATTTATATATTCCTTCTACTGTCACAATAATTAAGCTCATATAAAAAACTAATTGTCTACAATGATAATGTGCTTCACTGAGCTAACTACACTTCGAAGAGTTCGGAAAAACTTTACCTCTTATACATTAATTGAAATTTGGCGTTGTTCCAAATTTTTTCTTGGCTTTAACTTGGTAAAAAATTTGGTGGTATAAGCTTTTATCTTTTTCGGAAAAAGAACTTCTAGGTCATTGACTTTGATTTTGAGTTCCAAGAACATCAATTCTATATTACAAAAACATAGAATTATAAACATAGCATTCGTTATCAAAAAAAAAATATATATCTAACCAAGATAAAGCTTTTTTCTCAAACATGCTTTGAAATTTGAGCATTATGTTGACAACCTTCTTCGAGATAAATTGAACTTGCTGTACTGGTCGAGCAGCGGCCGGCAATAGCCGGTCGTATGAAAATCCATATATGTCGTGTTTAGCGGCCAAATAAATTACTATGTAAAATCATATTTGTCGTGTAATTTAAAAATGGAACGATCTTCTACTCCGCTACATGGCGGCCAAAGAGGTAACTTATCAAAGGTTTAATTTCGAACTGACTTGCACATAGAAAAACTATTGTTATAAGTTGTTCGTCAACTTCATCATTAGTTTCAAAGTTCTGAATTGTACTACTTAGTTTAATTTCCGCGCATTATTTGAGAAAAGTACTATACAAGCCTTGGCCGCAACTAGGCATTGATGGACGAACGTGTGAATGTGGGCCGAGGCAAAGCCTCTCTTATTATTCTAATAAGTAAAGTAAATAACTTATTAAGTACTGAAAAAAAAATGATAAAATTTCGTCATTAATTTAAGATTGCTTAGGTATTTTATTCTTTAAAAATACGTTTTATACTTTTCCTTACGAAAATAATCACCTAACTGTAATTTATTACATAAGATTGCGTAAAAACTCATAATAACCGTTAATTTAAAACAATTACAGTAACAGCAAATCTACAAGGTCATCTTAATTTACATTGCGTGCATACTTAGACTCACCTCCACTTCCAGTTGAAATCCGTGCAGTGATTGCAACGTTGCCGGTTGCAGAAACGTTCCAAATGGTGACGTTGTGAACTCCACTAAAAGTTCAGGGCCACTTGATATAGCTTCAGGAACAGATACTCCCCCACCACAGAATCTTAATATTACAGGATCTCTCGTTGTATAACCATCATAGACTGTAACATAATCTTGAACTTCATCACATTGTTGCCAAAATTTCAATTCTCGTCCATTATTCTCGCGCTCTTGTTGGGTTGGAGCATACAGCGCCTTTTGACTACGAATCGAAATGAGTTGACCATTTGGTTGCTTGACCACTATCAAAGCATGTTTCCCTTGCGGTACCTCATGTTGCCTCACTGCATAGTAACACGTCAAATTTCTTGGATATACCCCCGGGAAATTCGGTGATTGTAACCTACATTTTTTACGATCGCAGTCGCTGAAGATTCTGGAGCAATAAGTTCCTGAGATCAAATCCCCGAGGTAATATTCTTGGGTTTTCGTGGATCGCACTATGTTGGTGTCTTCGCGCGATATGTTTATGAGACGCGAAATCGGCCGCAGTTTGAAATATGGCCTTTCTGTAATTGAGAGTTATAGTTGTTTATGTAAATATTTAAAAAAATATGTTATGTGTTTGTACTTTTAGTTGAGACTTTATATTCTACAATAGTTCTTAGATAAAATCAACAATATGTTGCCTTACTTTTAAGGTCAGAAAGAATTGATTTGTTTTAAGTTTTTGTATTTTTCGGAACTGTAGAGCTGTGTTGATAGATACTCAAATTTAATACACCTTAAATTATTGAATACCTACCTTGGAGTGTGTTAGTAAAAAATTAGGAAATACATTAGAGTAACAATGTTTACATGATAACTTTGAAGGGAATGCCTACCAAAAACTACCAAAAGATTAAACATCGTATCACTATAAACGAACATTATTGTTGTGCAAGGATTTATTTCAGAGTGAGAAAATAAAATAATAATTGTCTGCACAAAAAAATATCAAATTTATCAAACATTCATAAAACAGCTTGAAGGTTTAAACTGTATCTAATAAATTCTGAACACACACATCTTATCAAATAAATTTACCAGCATATTCCTTACGTTAATATCTACGAGCAAAAATGCTATCGTAATCATAATACATCATTTTAACGACGTACCCGAAGGAGCTGACCCGCCGTATCGCACTGTAGCGTATTCACGTCTTAGCACTTTATAAGCTACTCTGAAGTCAAAATTATAGTTGTTCTGCTCTTTGGAAAGATGAAGTAATCTGATGATGAGGGTAATAGATTTAGTTTCGCTGTAGTATATAGAAGGTCCCCATGAGGTTCCACACCAGGATCCTCCAACTTGGGGACGACTGGCTTCCTGAATCTGCATGTAGCCATCAGGGCAGCCATCTTCTGTGAATGATGTGAAGCGTCCAAGGGTGAAGCTGTCGAAGAGAATCTGTAAAGATGATAAAAAAGCTATTAATTCTGAGTTAACGGTTTACTTGAAAAGGAGTATATTTAACTTTGGTTAAACTTCGCCTGTTTAAATTTTCAAAGATTTTAGTAAAACGTCGCTTATATCGACTATGTTTAAAGGGGCCATTACTGAATTGTATTATTTCTTCAGGCCTCACTTCATCTTTCTATGTATCTTTCTATCCACTTTCATTTATGACAAATATGGGATAATTTATTGGTGTCCTTAAAAGATAACTTCTAAGTACATTCGGTTAGGAATAACTAATCACTTCAATTCCATTATTTAACTTTCAATTCCATTCAAAGTTAAATAATAAACATTAATTTGAAATTGGCATTGATTTTGGAATCCTAACCGATAATACATTTTCGATAGAGCTAAACTATAAAGTGTAAATTATAAATATTGCAATGATCATAAGTCTAGTATTCTAATTTAATTTAATTTAGTAGTCAAGTAAATTAATGAAAATAAATAGATAATTTGGAATAATGCAGTCAAATAGAAATTGAAAAGAATATATATGACTAAACATATGACTTCCAGACGAGGTCAGCGCTTAATTATCAAAACAGTTTGTCGTAATTCTATCGCAATTGGCATTGCGGTAATTGCACATTACCCGCTTAGTACCAAATACATAAATCATGCGAATAACAAAATAAATCCAAACAAGTTGCTTTGAGACTTAACGGGTGTATCTGTTAACGTAATCTATACTAAGTTTTGATTTTTGAAAGGCTTTGATCATGAAAACTAAAACCTGGAATGACATACCATACAGATTGAAAAATGACATTGCTTTGATATCCCGACTAATGTCAAAATAATCAATCAAAAAGCTGTCGATGTGGTTCAAATAATACCATTCCAAATCTTTTCGTGAATCGTAATATTTTGTCGAACTACCTATAAAAATCATCGAATTAGTATCATCGCACTTTTGTGTTGACTTCAACACAGTTATTTGGCCATCTATTCATATCATTAAAGTTTATCGAGTATGTTGATATACAATCCACTAAAATATTGTTTGGCCATCAGTTTGTTTTACACATGCAATGAACTCACAAACTGCCAAAACGATTTTTGAAAGAAACCAAAATCATGCGTTTTGTAGGTGTTTAGAAAAGTCACACATAATTTCATAAAACGTAGAATGTTTAAAATGAGTTTCTAATAGCAAAGCAACTATTCCTTATTCCAAAGTTTAACACAAGAGTTTGCAAAATTGGAAAATAACATATTGAATAGATCTTGTTCAGTACTCCTAGTTAAGATAACATCTCAGCAAAATAAACTCTGTAAAATATTTTCTCATGCTCATTTTTCAACTTAGACGTGACTAAGTGAGCAAAAATAACAGGAAGGGATCCACTTAGCTGGTTCACAGCATCACAGCAATATACCCGTAGCGATGGGTAATTATTTGGGCACGTACGTACGTTTCATTTCCGTTCCATATTTATGAGGGTGTTAAGATGTAATAGCCTGGAATTTCTATGTTATTACTGATTTTCCGCACCGTTTTAGCAATGACCTGTTTCATTTCATTCGCAACTTCATTCATTTCAGAGTCGAATTAATATTTGAGTGCAGATTATGCGTACATTGGAAAAGTTTCTTTGTTATACCTTTTGTAGGTTGTACCTTTTGTAGGATGCAATAATAATTGAAACCAACAAAATATAGCTCTAAAAGCTGGATAATTTTATCGATTAATGAAGATTTACTATCTAGTGTTTAATAAATCTTCGTACGAATATTTTTAAATATTTTTCTATGAATTACAGAAAGTATATGTATATGTACCTATATCTTAAAACTTCGAGATTCATTTAAAAATTTAGTTGGTTAAACAACATTTTCTTTATGCTAGGTTAAAAAGTATTTTATTTTAAATCCCAATCATCCTGACTAATTTACTAAAAAGGTGATTATTACGAAGCGCTCTAACTAGAACAAATATTTTCCTCTAAAGAAAACTAGATGGCGTTATGTAAATCAAATCGGGCTTTGCTTTCACTACGAAGCATATTACACTGTCTCAACTAGCAATGTAAAAAGTTAGGACCGACCTAAGTATAACTATTGAGGATAAATGCCCAGATAAATGCCAACCAATACAGTTGGTATACTTGAGATTTTATGTTTTGGTAATAAATAGAAAGTACTTATGAAACATTGTATTGAATAGGTATCATTACATGTATGACGGAGTAGAAGCTATTGATTTGGGACATAGTACTTAGTTAAGGCGTGCTAATGTTACATTACCAGCAATAAAAATGATGGTGGGTGATTGTACTCGTGCGCCCAATGATAAAGTGTTTTCGTTTTTACAATTATTACGTGGCTAAGGTCGCAGAGAAAAGCTAGCCTTCAAAATATAAGGGAGCAAAATCTTGTAGATTTGGTTGTTATGAATGAAGAACGAAAATACAATTTCTGCTTTAGAGATTTAAAGCTCGATGTAGGATTTTCACGTTTTATATCCTGCTATCCAACTTCCTACAAATATTATAATTGTGAATGTGAGGACAAATAAAGGTAGTCTACAAAGTATATATAGCTAAGTCTAATTCTTCAATTTGATCCAAGCATAGCATGTTTTAATGAAAATTAATTTTACGCCAAAACTTACACCAACTTAAAAAAACAATCCAGTAGGTATTTCAATGAAGATTCAATTTGAAAATAACAGATCCAAGCTACGAGTAATACGTTAGTTTTCCGATGCGGTGGGTCTCCATTTCTTTTGAAGTTTTTTTTATTTTTCAATAAAAAGTTATAACAATGTTTAGCACTATACCACGATGTCTATAGGTAATAATTACCGTGACAATACACAATAAATTTAAAGTAGACATCAAAATATGTTTTGTATATTTAAAATATTTTATTTATAGCTTTTCAGAAATTTTCAGTAAAAAACTACGTTGATTAAAGAGATTATCGGTTCTTAAGATTTGTATGTTGTCGATTTGTATCTATTCTTTTGGTGGTAAATAGTAATTTAGTTTTCTTTTGAATATAATATAATTCTAATTTCGTATACTTAAAATAAATAATTTAAACAGGTTCACTCTCAGTTATCACTAACCGATATTCCTGTCATTTACTGTGTTGTATGGAACATCACTTCTGTGCCCAGTAGTAAAATATTTTTATCAAATTTTCATGTGCAATAACTTGATTGCCTATAAAATTTATCAATAAAACGTTTTTAAAATCTAGAACTTATAGTTCATAAATGTTTTTAAACTTGTTTTTGTTACTTCATCAAAAAATTAAAAACCAAATTGTCGAAGCTTAATGTCAGTTTAATACGTTTAAAACAATCACAAATTAACAATAGAGATCGCAGTTAATAACAATCGGAAAAGTGGAAAACTCGATTCTCTATCGCAGTAGGAAATGCGAACTGTATTTTTCACAAAGCAAACTCACACTACACGACTAAATTGCCGATTGTCGATAACGATTGTATTCCTTTGAGATATTTCTCGTTCCTAGCAACAAAGGGACGTCAAATTTAATTTCGTGTCCGAGCAATTATGGATCCTATTGTTTCCGCTACGAATTACGCGAGAGGCTAAATTGGTTCTGATGTTCTTTTTGTATAGCCGGCGAAGGCCTGTTATTTAATATTTGATGATTTTGTTTCATTTGTTTATTGAGTTTCGTTATTATAGCTGTATATTTTACATAATTTGAAATTAAATATATAAATTAGAGTTCTTCATGTTCCATTAGCAATACTTTTTTTTTGTGTAGAGAAGTCTTTTTAACAGTATACATTTTTTTCGGGTTTTTACTGTTAGTTGTGATAGCGGCAAATAAAACATTATCAGAGGGAAATTTTTAACTGTCAACCATGGTTTAAAAGATACATGCTGGTGACAAACGGACCGCAGAGTCTTACAATATTGTAAGAGTTGGGAAGGCCGAAAAGTGCCATTATTACGTAGTTGGACGCCAAAACGCAAATTTTCGTAAGATATTTAGAAGTATTTTAAATACTTATACTGATATGTATATTTTACATAATCTAGAATGAGAACTTAATTTGATTTGAGAATTTGACAAGTGCCATAAATAATATTTCTTTCCTAAAAACTGTTTAAAATTTTTCCTTAAAACTTTTCTGTAGGATTTTTTGAAGTAAATCGTGCAACACACGTATTTCTAAATCCGTTAATGCTTTGATTGAATCTAGCAAGTGATGCGAAGATTAGGAAAATACTTCTATGTCAAGAAGCGAACGTAAGTGACAGAGAAAATTTTTCTCCCTCTCTATATTTTCAGGATAATCTTTGGAAGTACAAAACAGATATTGATCTGGTTTGCACCAGTTTAAGGATATTTTTCGGGACTCATTGTAGGCTATTAAACATCACAATACATTACCTACGACCCGAGTTTCAAAAACTCACAATTTTGATCAAGGAACTTGTTGAGAATGTGTATTTGAAAAGACTGTTTTTACGAACGCTGCTTCAACTGTTCGATATACTTAAGTGGAATAAATGTTTGACAAATATGTATGAGTATTCCCTTAAAATATAGGAAAAAAGTCTTAGACGGCATAAATGTGCCTTAACATTAATAGCCGTCAAAACGTAATAGGGTCAAAAGTGACTTATAACAAAAGTAAGATCGTTTTAACTGCAATTTAATTTTAGGTAATCAAAAAGTTGTACCCGATAGATGCCGGGTAGGTACTACAGCTTCTTTGTTTTCATGATACTGCATGTATTCTCTAAGATCTACTGATAGGATTCATTATTAGTTATATCAGGAAATATTTTCAAAAACTCTTGGTTATATCAACAGTACGATAAAATTCTAACGCGGTGAATTTTGAAATTTTGTGCGCGGTGTTTAAGGCTGACATTGCGTTGACCTAGACGTAGACGAGGCTTTTGACTTTCGCTTGTAGTAACTAACTTTACTCCTGTCTTGGCGCCCTTTCGCTGATTCACCAAATTCGAAGACGTTCAAAAGTCTAAAATACGTAAAGATAAATTATCGCTGCAAAAAGTGGTAGAAATGAAAATAGCCCAATGTGTCCAAAGTATAGTTCCGTTGTAGAGAACTAATAGTACAAGTTTTCGTTCTTCATAATAATACTTAGGGTATAACTTCTTTTACTATTGAACGTCAAATATCAGAATGTGTACGAAAGAGGCATCATATTAAGATTCGTCGCAGTGAAAATACAATTTCTGTCGTGACAATCTCCACGGTCTTTGATGAAATTTAAATATGCCGCCGCTACCGCTGTGAGAATTCGTGGCGTTTCTATTTATTCTTTCAGGTTATATGAGATATCATATTTCATTTTGAATTTCAGTTGGACATGAAGATATTTCTTTGCTTAGAAAAAAGGTCTTGTTATTTCCGTAAAAATGTATTCCATAAATCTTTGAGTACTCGGAGAAGATTTTGGTCGGAAATCATGCGGAGCAAAATGAAACACTGTTTAAGTATGAATAAGTTGTTTACCTTGATATATTAGTACAACTGAGTAATACAACTGACTAAGAGAGTTTATCCTTATAAAATATCATGTTACTCAAATTCTGAGAAGCATCGCCGTGAAGCGAATATCAAATCCTCAGAAACGCGGTATTCGTCTTAGTTTACCTAATATTATGTTTGCTTGCTCCTATTACGTAAATGCCTTACCATGCCCCAAATTTAAACGTCTAAATCATGACTTACATGAGCATTAGATGCTACCCGTATTCCAGGGAGTACTTAGATGTATCGTTATTATGTTTATTCACAATTCATAAGCACCGTAATTACGAATGATCGTTATACCAAATAATATCAAGTGCGAATTTATCAGTTCAATAATACAATCCCTATTAAATAATAAACTTAAAATATATATTTCAAGTTTTTCAGTTTATTTTTTTAATTTAAACGGTATCGATGGCTTAGCACAAAGGCCTCGTCTTAGGAAAATTCAGATAGAAATGGTGGTCAGGAAAAAATCACTGTAGATATTTTATACTTTTAAATTTTTATTTTCACCTTTTTTAAATACATGAAGTGTAAAATAAATACATAAAAAATCATATGAAAAACTCAATTAAGGTTGCTTTTTTTTAAAAACACTGGTATCAGCTCTATTAAGGGCCAAAAAGAAACACAGCAGGCTTTAGGTTTTGTCATACTACCGTTTGGCAGTCCTTCAACGAGTATATCGCACCGTTAAACCTACGAGTATTATTTAGGAGAATATTCGATAGATAGTTACCATATATCAAAAGCGCGAGAACGCCCTCAACCGAAAACTATCAAAAGTTTCTTGAAAAGCAATTTCTCAGTCAACTTCTGCAGATATTTAACTTCTGTCTTGCGTGGAAGTACAGAAATTATACAAATATGAACTCTATGATTACTTTTCGCGAATGACATTCATGTAGTGGAAAAAAGCGTTTGCTAGACGAGGACCAGACGTGACTAAGGTGAACGAAATCCTTTTTCGTCGAGGTCGTCGCTAAAGTTCGACGAGCCGTTTCGGTGCCTTTAGATTCACCTCCTGACGACGGTGACGACACTGGCCTTTTATTTTAATTATGAATCGTTAAACCTCAATACCTAGATTATAATAAAAAGTTCTTAAATAAACTATGAATAGAGTTCATTTTACTAACCACCTGTCTGTTATAATTAGAAATCCTTTAGAGCCGTTTATCTACATTTCTCTCTACTATTTTGACAAAGATTCCACTAAATTGTGTCGTACACAGCATCTTATTAGCTAGCAAAGGTTCAGTATGTTTGTTCACGTTAATTATGCTTGTAGGGGGTTATGTGACTTATCTACCTGCTTTGGCTGAGTCAGGAATTCAAATGAGACATAATTTTAGCACGAAATTCAGTAGAAATAGAGATGCTGTTAAACAAAACTTACGAATTAATCATTTTTTTAAATAAATTAAGTATAAATCCAATAAACATTGCAATATCATTGCAAACTTGTTAGTTGCTTGTTAGTTAGAACCGGCGGCGCGGCGATCACTCTGTCGTCTAGAGGTGCGTACAGATTGCTGTAATGTGACATTCTGCGCACATTGCGTTTGGACGTGTAGTGCGCAGAATGTTACATTACTAATTCCATTACAGCAATCTGTACGCACCATAAGATGTACAGTGCTACTATGAAGTCGAAAAATACCAGTTGAATTGCATTTCAAAGTTCCACCTCTTTGAGATGGTTAAATTGCATTTTATAGCCTATGTCTATGATGGTTAAATATGGTAAAACAGCTTCGTTTTTTCAATAAATTCCTACGGGGTCTAAAATTACCTGGGTAAAACCGTACTTATAAACCGTGCTAATAATAATAGAAAGAAAACAAAATGTTAGGATAAATTATTACGAGTACACCGTGCACCTTTTGTTCGTACTTCATATTATGTCACCATTTTTCGTGGATACCTAACGGTGGGGAGAATAATATGACTATTATCATATAAAGCGGTCCACGACCCTTGCCTGTTACATGTTGAAAGAAAAGAAAATTGGCAAACATGATACAGGTTAATACCGCTAGGTTTCTTATTTTTTATCACATTTTAAGTTGATGTTACAGGCTATTACATCACTAGAGTAAATCCTAGATTGAGCTTTAACTGGTTATGTAACAGAGTCATTGTTGCTAATTTATATAATTTAAAACAGTACACACCTAGTCAACTGTTACTACAGCTGTAAATATCCTGTTCTATCAAGCCAATTTTCCAAAATCTCTGTACTAGATATCTTAAATACTTACATGTAAACAACACAAAGCAAAATAAATAAAGCTAAATCAAGATGAGAAAAACAGACTTATTGATTCCATGAGTAAATTCTATCCGTCTGAAGGTGAAGCAAAGAGTATGCAGTGTTATGACCTCATCGCCCCTTGGAGTAAGATTTTGTTTGTCGAACAACCGAGCGCCCCCTAGCGTTGCCACTTTGTAAGCTTTGTTTGTTTGTCTGGAGCGTTGTTTGTTTGGAAGTGGAATGCTGGAAAATTGCAATGGGAGTTTGTTTGCGGTATTGTGGATGACGGCAATGCTGATATGGGTGTTATTATTGTTGTTTGAATTTTGAATGAAATTTATAGGTTTATTTGTTTGTGCTGATTTTGTGAGAGTTAATTTTGTGTTTCTTTGAAAAGTTCATCCGATCAGATCAGAAAATAACGCTTTTAGACACTTAGATTTGTGCGGAAACTTTAAAAGTCTTACATAAAGGTTTTACACTTGTACGTAATACAGTAAATAAAATAATACAATAAATAAACAAATACAGTAAATAAAATTATAATTTTTCAAGTACATAATCAACGAATGCAGAGCATTAAAAAACCGACTTCACGTCAAAACTTTGGCTGTATAAGGTCGTCAAGGTAAACTAGCTCCGAATTCATATATATATTGAAAAAAATATATGAAGTACTAAATCGATTTTGAACCCAACTCTGAAATATCCGCTATCATATGAAATAATAATCATCAAAATCAGTTCACCCAGTCAAAAGTTATGAGCCAACAAACATAAAAAAAAAACATTTATTTCCGTTGGATCTCACTTTTTACTCAAAGTAAATATAACCATTCGATCCCAAAAGTCTTCGCAAATGTTATAATTATATTATGTTGTATGCAAGAAGATCAATTTCTATCCGATGAAGTTCCTGCCGTATGCTGAATTTTCCGTGTTAAATTGCAGCTGGTTGTATTTACAAGGTGTTAGTTTATTAGAGAATTATTCATTAAGGGTTAAATTATGGTTAAAGTACAGGACATTTACGTTTCGATCATCGTTTATCAAAACAGAGGCACCAAATGACAAAACGATGAACTCGACATTTTGGTACACTTTGAGGCAAATCCTTAAACTTATGTGAGGGAAGGTGAAGGTTCGGAATTTCAAAAACCAAATACACCGTGATCTGAAAAATAAAAATTCAAAACTTACATTGAAGCGAAGTTTCATGTTTCTTTTATTTTTCAAAAGTTCCGGGTTCGATTCCCGAGCTGAGTAAAAATTCTTTGCGAATGCGTGAATGAAGTTATCTTTTTAGTAAAATCGATGACATGGTTACAAAGAACAGATCTTCGTATGTCTTTTAGTTTCCGAATTTCCCAAACTGACCGGTCTAAATGGTCCACCCTGTATAGAATCCGATTGCCCGATAAACGAAACGAATAAAGCAACGAAAGTAAGCAAAATAATTCAAATATAACGCAAATGATAGAATTTTTATTTTTTTATTTTATACTTTCATAATTTACGACTAAAGCATTGACTCTTTTTTATTAAGTAGGTAATCTTTAAGGCACTTTTAATTTGCATGTAAAACTCGAATCCCATTAGGTATAACGTGTTGATGGGATAGCTTAGTTTCAAAAAGTACTGAGCTTTAATTTAATTTAATTAATATTAAAAATTGATTGGATTTGTGTCGTTACGTGTACATATATATAACATGGGATTTAACGGGAATAAAAAATGGGCCCCAACGGAACTAACTGAAAAATGGGATCGAAGAAGTGGGATCCAACTGAAATAAATAAAAAAAGCATTTCGAATTGAGACCCTCCTCCTTTTTTGAAGTCGGTTGATAAAATATCAGATACAGATGAATGACCTAAAGAGTCTCAAAGTTTAAGCTTGGCTAATAAATATTTATAACCGTGAGGTTATAGTTTATTTCCACACATATAAGTTCAAAATATTAAACTTAAACTCTAATTACTCTACAAAAACATACAAAGTACCTATATTAAACTGTTTATACCAAAACCCTTCTATGAATATTGCACAGATGGGCCTATATTTACTACGACCCCAACCTCTTGTTTGCGTTTTATTATTCCACAAGGCATCTCACGTTTTGCGTAATAAAAATGAGAGTGCAAGTCAAAAAAAATGTCTGAAACAACATTCCACATTTGAAAAGGAAATGTGAGGCGCATATGTTAGGGAAATCAAATGGAAGGAATCTAATTATGTTTTGTATTTAACTCGCTGTTTCGAGTGTAAATTTAGTCAGTACGTGACTGAATTAAACGTTTGTATTACGTATGTAGGGTAAACTTAGTGTAGAAAAGGTCAAAATTCAACTAAATGAAGCCTGAAAACATGCAATTGACGTTGACAGTCTGCGTATTTACAAAGGCCTATTTGAGTCACGAGTCAGATACTAAATAGAAGAGCTTTTTGTTTATGCATATTACTCGACAATTCCTAATCTATCTCATTAAAAAATCTGACTCAATTGATTTAGCTTTTGGTCTTGATATTTTCAAAGAAATGTAAGGACAAAACCTAGTACTGTACATATTCACTCAATATTAAATATTCGCTTTTATTGAGATATTTTCACACATTACGTGCGAATAAAACCTAATCGATTAATTGATTGATTGATATACATTGCAATAAAAGAGATTAAGCTACGAAGCGCCATAAACCTGGACAGCTATTATAGTCAAGCCTGGACAATCCCGACATGGTCAACAGTCAAACGTTAAGTCATCGAAATAACGATGGTCATAACGCATGCACATTCTATTTCTATCTTTGAAAATCAGAACAATTGCTATTTAAGTATCAACTTATTATTGAAGCTAACGATCGGTAAAATCGATATCAAATGGAATAGCATTTGTTGCTGCAATGTAATATTGAAGATATCTCACAAAGTCTACGCGACTTCAGTCAATTTCTGTACTAGAATAGATTAGGGTTTCGGCAAGTTTTTGTCATACAAAAGCTAAGCCAGTTCAGTTTGCACTTTAACTCTAAATAAATAAAATCCCCAGACAATCACACCAACTACATGGCCCCAAAGTATCCACAGCTTGTGTTATGGGTGTTGGGGCTAATCTTTTAGCCCTATTAAATTATATACTAAGCATAGATTCCAGCACAGATAAATCCAGGTATATGGTATAAGGGTTTTTAGTAAAATTTGTTTTACATTGAAAAATCTTATGATCTAGTGACACAATAACATTTGTAAGAAATAAGAGATAGAACGGTTGCTATCTAAACATAATAAAACTGACATGACAACAGTTCTATTTATAGCCAGTCTTGCTTCGCTAACAAGTATACTCATAAATAGGTCTGAATATCACATTAAATATGTATAATAATTAATAATGGGATACCATGTAGTGAACTAGCGGGGAACCTAGAATACAGAAACACATAAGTAGATAAACACCCGGTAACGGAATATTTTTTTTCTTGTTCCGTGCGGGAATCGAACCCGCAACCACTGGCGTCTGAGGCAGACAGGTTTACCCCATCGCCAAAGTGGTCGGCAAAAATTTAAAAAAAAAATCTCTAGTGGTAAGCCTTTGAAAATACGCTGAGTGTGTCCGTGGTTCTTTATGCGCTATTACGCCAATCGTTCCCCCTTAGTTACATGGTGTCTCATAACACAAGCTTTGCTTACTTCGAGGCCATGTAAGTAGTTGGCGTGATTGTCTGGGGATTAAAAAAAACCTAAGAAAGTTTTAAGGAACAGCCTCGATTTCGAAATTTATTTTTAAATCATATTTGTTTTTTTTTTTTAATCATTGCGGGCATATTATGGCAGCATATTCAAACACAGGTTTTAAGCTTATAAACAGTGGCCTCTTTGAACTGAAGCGTTTCTTGTAAATTCCAGCAAAGCGAATTCCTTGATTGAAGTTCATCAAGTGTAAACAAGATAACTCGTTGACAGAGTATTCTATGTAGGTACGAATATTTCATATTCATTTTGAATTAACCTGTGTTTTGAAAATGCGCATCAGGTTATACATATCTTTAATAAAAAATTAAAGAATCTATGAATATATTTACAGTAAATCTATAAATATTTCCAGCCGGGCCAATTGTTTACGGAATAACGGTTACTATTATCAATTTGAGTGTAAGATTATTGCTTAGTAATATTTTGTTAGCTAAAACAAGTTTGACCTTAATTGTCCACAAATCTTATGTTGATTGACTATGGGGTTGAAGGTAAGCAGAGCATTATTTTAGAAAATAATTGTTATTGTAACTTAGTGAAACATGTTATCCAGGACAGATTTCTGAGAGCTAGTTTCAGCACACTTATTTAAGAATGATAGAGTTATTCTAAGTTATTCTCGTAAAGAAGGAAGCTACCTTAATTAGTGAATTAAAAAAAAGCTATACATACTTTAACCCTTTTTTTAACTTATTAAAAAATAGGTTACTCATTTTTAATTTAACCTCATTGCGCTTAAGTTGTGCTGACAACGCCTTTTCCAGCCTGTAACAAAAAAGAGTAAACAAAAATTCAAAAAAGGAACGTGTCCGCATCATTAAGCGCTGACTACTATTAGACGTTATTGTTGCGTAGTGAATAGAGGCTGCACTTGACAGCGCTTTAGCGGGTCGTCGCGCAAACCCGCTCGAGATGAACTGCTCCAGGCAAAGTGGCTCCTGAGTACACCAAAGGAGGATAAGATACTTTTTGCTCTAAATTAAAAAGATATTTTCAGCCTGTTTTACGATGTTGCCTGAACATGTTTGAAATTGTTCTTCAAAATTTTACTTGATAATAAAATTTTGATAACTCCGTCACTAAATGGTAATCTAAATTAACCGATCGTGTAATAAGTATAGCAATAACATATTTGTCTTCTTTTTGTCAACTTACATAACAGTTCGCGAGACAGACTCGCTCACCGAGCGGGTTCCGTAAGTACCAACTTGTATATACATATGTAAATAGTTCTTTTATCATGGAAAGCAAGTAACTTGTAAAAGTTGACAAATTTAAATAGAAGTTCGCACTGTTTATTTTATCTTACTTATATTATAAATAAATGGGAAAGTTTGGATGGATGTATGGATGTTTGTCCCTCAATCACGGCTGAACATCACAATAGGTTGGGATGAATTTTGGCGTAGTGAAAGTCTACCGTCTAGAATAGCACTAGGCTTCTTTTATCCAGAATATATTCGTGATTCGAAATTGCACGTGTAAAATTGCGGGAAACATCTAATATATTATAACTATAAATCGAAGAATAAAATGGTCGTGGATTGTTTTCTGACCAGACCAGACCTGAGCCATGAGAAATTTCTGGCAGTTCATAGAGATTAGTTCAAAACACCTCTATAGATGGCACTTTTAAAAAGCCGAAAGCGTTAAGTCTGTATTCTTTAGTGTAGGTAAGTGGTATCTATCATTTATGGTTATTTATAAGTTCAATTCCTGATACAAACGTCAATTAATTTATTTTACTTTTAAAAAACGCAGAGAGGAATAAATGGCTATATGACAGACAAGACTTCGCCTTTTGTAAAGCGCCATCTATCGAACCATTTTGTACCGTTTTGTTTTTTTAATGAGCTGTCAGAAAATCTCTCATTGATATTAATTACAGTTTGATATCTTCATGCATTCCTAAGAAAAAGTGTCTTGACAGAGATATGTGGTTTAATAAGGGTTTAAGGGTTTCGTTTTCTCTTTTGTCATGCGAGACACTAAAAAGAAAACAATAAAGAGGAAGTTGGAAGGATGTATAAAAGTATGTTACCTTCATAATATTTATTGCTAGCGGAACAGCGGGTACTACACTAGGAGTTCGTCATATTTAGGGGTTAGTAATTCATATATTTCCTTATTGACTTCGTTTTTTTCATTCGGCATCGATATATGTTCTAATTGTGATGTGTTTGAGAAGCAATTGTGACGTTATAAGAGATTAAAAGGAGATATGTATGTTTAGGTGATCTTTTTGCCTACGGCTCAAAGTGACATAAGTTGTATAGGTATTTTAAATAGAATAGAATAAGTCTTTATTGTTCTTTGAATTACGTACTTAAATCTTAATAAGCAAAAAAATATCATTCTAAAAACTAAGACAACAACATTAAGAGACAAAAGGTGACAAATCAGACTTATGTTTTGCTAATGATCACAAATTAATAGCAGAGGGCTGATTTTCAGTTGCAACTTATCAGTCTGACAAGCTACCATTATCAAATTGACGTGAAAACAGATAAAATACAACAAAAATTATTAATTTTACCTTACGAACTAAGTAAGGTCACAAAAATGTTGACTTTTGCTTTACATATAAATTAACGGAACAGTCTATAAACTGTTCCGTTAACGCAAAATTTGTAAGCAACTAAAAATTTTGTCATATTGTTGTTTACGATTTATATAAATCAAAATAGTTACCACTATTTACTTCAATCAAAATTGATTTTTTTTTTAAATATTCAGTCGTTCTTCACAATTATAACTGAAATTAAATTCAGTTTCAATTAAATTAATATGTCGATTAATTGGAATAGTTTTAAACGTGGCAGCCCTAACTACAAAGTAGTTCGAGTACTGTCGTGTAGGCGAGTGGCTCTAGGCATTATGTGCGTTGTTAAAATACTTCATTAAAATCTTCAAATAATACCTACATTTGTGGATTTATAAAGAGGGTTTATTACAAAGAGAAGATGAGAACTTCTTGTTTAAATTTAACTTAAATGTACACTCCTACGTAGAATATTAAAATAATACCCAGCTGTATATGACGTAAAGAAGTGTTTTATTTAAAGATTTCATTTAGTTCTTTTTTATCGTACAGATAAGATTTATGAGAAGGTGATTACATAAAGACGTGTGGCACTCGGAGACTGCCGCGGTAAAGCTATTGCATTTTTTATCAACTTATGCAATTATAAATATTTATTTATTTTATGAATGCAGTAATGTTTCATCTAATATGAAGTTCCACAAGTTCCTAGTAGATGGCGCTGATTGTTTATTAAAGCCCGCATGTAAAGTTATGAAATCAAAGTATCACCGCTGTGCCGGTCGGAGTGGGGGTTGTTAGGATTTTTTTGTTACAGAATTTCTGGATTCGTTCCCCACGCTCAAGGCCCGCGATAGAAGCTATGCAATAGCTTAAAAAACTAGCCGTTTCCCTTGGTTTTAGACGCGACATTTCAAGCCTCGCGGGAATATTGAGATAAAATAGCCTATCAGCTATTCCAGACAGTAAACTGTAAGTAAACATTACTATGCCAAAGTTTATCCAAATCTATTAAGCCGTTTTGCCGTGATAGAGTTACGAACATCCAGACATGCATACATCCATCCATCTAAACTTCACATTCATAATATACAAAATTTTAGTTTGCTTTCATTCGACAGATGTCGCTGTACGTCGATTAAATCGTGCAAGAAAAGTCATAAATGACTTAGCCATATTTACTTAGTAGATTACTTTTATTCACCCTCACTTATACAATTTTAATATTAATAGAATAGTAGGATGTTTGATGAGCCATCATCAAGTTATGATACATGCTGAAATTCCATTTACAGAGGTACCTACAAAGTTGAAAATGATTTTTTATTTATTGAAGCTGTTGTAACAAAGGATTTGAGTATGATTTATTATAAATGTGTATTTTCAAAATTAATAACTATAACAGTTTTATTTATAAAATGCATTGTATAGTGTATAGGACTATACTGCGATAAGTGAAAATAATATCCTGCAGGACAGGACTTACGTGCGAAAATCGAAGTGAAATAATGTCGAACAAAACCTTCGAAAAGTCGACTTAGCTCATTATATTAAATTTTCATAAAAAGGTTCATAAATCAGTTATATGTTGACAAAAATTGTTGTTGCATGTTTGCATGTAGACAGACCACCAATAAAACAAAATGTTGTTGGAACGATATGGATTTATTTAGGAACCATGATAAGGAGTCGACATAACGATAAAATCTTGTTATATTTATGGACTTTTTTCATATTTGTATTCCTATTCTAGGGGAGATCAGCTAGTGAAACACAGGGACTATACAATTTTCTATCTAAAGCCTTCTTGTGTGATGTATAATTTGGCCTATCATCTACAAATCAATGTCTTTAAGTCTATGATCCTGGAGAATGCTTGATATCAGGCTGATCCAATGCTCATTTGCTAGTTAGAAAAAAAAAGAATGATTAAGATAAAGCGATTTGACAGTTCCTTTTTTAAACGGATGGCCATGGTTTGGAATGAACTGCCAGCGTCTGTGTCCTAGTAATGTTAAGTGTCAATTGAATAGGTTACTCATCACACCACCTAAGAGCGGTAATGCATTACATTCGATCCGAATTCCATAAACGATGGTCCGGCGAAGCCGCAGAACTTTTTCTATGGTCAGTTCAAACAAAAAATATTTTTTCTCGGATTTGAATTGGATTATAATCGGATGTAGAGCATATCCACTCTTACAGCCCGTTCACACATGGTCCGTTTTACTAAATATGTTTTACCGGATACGTTTTTTTTTCATCAATGTCGCATGGAGTTGTATGAGCAACATCACATATGGCACAGCATTCAGTATACGTATCTACGATACAAAAAAGGTATCCAGTAAAACGGATCATGTGTGAACGGGTTGTTAGTCTTTATAATTATTTACCACGCAACGTATCATCCTCATTTTATAAAAAAAAAAATGAAAAACTTATGAAAACAAGTGCTTGTAAAAACGGCCACCGCCTCAGCATAATAAAACGAAGGCGGTTTTGAGACAGGCTTTGTTTCTCTGAGCCGTTAGGGGGAGGAAAAGGATTCCAGGAAATCTTCACACAGTTTTCTTTTTAAATTATAAGTAAATTCAATGAAAAGAGGATGCACGTGAGCAAACCTTTTTATGAATAAATCTGTGTTGTTCATGAAATACGTTTTCAAGTTAAAATGAAGTAGTTTTAAAAGATGTAAAAAAATGCTTATTTTGAACTCTGACTATTTATTTTACAAATGAAATATAATAAACTGAAAGTAGTGAGAGTTTAAAAATATAAAATGTAATAAATGTATAAATAAAATTTCTGTAAGCGGGCTATGTAAGATATTTTTTGAAATAAATGTCAATATTAGGGTTTTAATTTATAATTGGCAATAATTCTCAATTAAATTATTCATTTAAATCTATTTCATCTTCATATATTGGATGGAATACCTTCGTTACATAAAGTAAAATAACAAAATATAACACACACTAATATGATCTCCTGATATAAATAGTTCTGAATGCTCAGTGGGTAGACATGTCGTGTTTTAAGATTATATCTATTTAGTTGTTTAAAAAACATGTAGATACCTTACAATACATCAATTATTTGATCTGAACAATCGCCATTCTTATCTCAATTCAACACAACTTAGGTACGATTCAGTTATTTCGTGTTTTGTGTTTAAGATAAGACAACGTCTGTACCTAAATCCAAAAAAATCACTATCATTTTGTGTTCTTTAATATTTTTGTATCATACAACGATAATACAGTGTAAAGTGTTATTTTAGTTGATAAGCATAAGATATACTTAGTGTATGATTTGTAATTTATAACAATATAATGTCGGCGAATATCCCAGAGATTTCGCCAAAAATAGACGAGAAAGTGTTTTTAGTAACAGGTGGAGCTGCAGGAATTGGTGCTGGAATAGTAAGAGCACTTCTTGCTGAAAATGCTTGGGTAAGTTCTCTATTCTTTATTTAAATCCAAGTGATACTTGCTTGGTGTACTAATCCTAGAAGCATCTAACTTTGATCATTGCTTACTGCTGGCAAGTCAGATCTTTCTAAGCTTATGTAGTTCATCTTTGACCATATTGACCTATTATTTTGTTTTTACTAACGTCAGTCGTAGCGTGACTCCAATTTATAATTATTATATTAGTTTAATAAAAGTTAAATGTTTTAAGGAGAAGGTTAATATTTCACCTTTAATAAGTTTATTAGTATGTTACTTTATTAGTATTATAGTTGGAAGTAAGAAATCAGAACGTAAATATATAGAATAAAGGAAAAATAAAACGCCGGTGCCTATAATAATCGTTGTTTGTCTCACCACAACATAAACAAAAGCTTTTGAGATGAAATTTATATTATTATTATTACAAATATAGTTACATGTTTTTTTGTTCTTATCTGAAAATGTTTGTCGCTATCTGATGTGATAAAATAACATTTGGAAGTGAGCTATTGTTGCGAATTAAATTAAAAATATAAATAACAATTCTTGAGTGCATTGTTTACCGGTCTGATTGAGTTTTATAAAGTTGAGTCAAATTAATTTCAAATAGAACATAAGGCAAAGTAGTAAAATCATTTATGAAAAAAGAACACGAATAAAATCTTCTTATTTTTGAAAATGTTCTATCTATTTTCGATATATTTTTTGTTTTAAGTTAGATATGGATAAACCACTAAAAACTGATAGAATTTGTGGAACATAAAACTCAGAATCACACGCGTACGCCAAGTATCGTTGCATAGCGTTGCAAGACATAGACATTTCATTCTGTCAACAATGTTTGGTTTATTTAGCAAAGAAAAAAGAAATATCTAAATATGTAAGTATGTCGTTCCGTGGTCTTAAACTTGATCTTGAACTCAACCCCTTCAGGACGTTTGAATTTATTATGTAAGTATTACGTTACGATTTTTGGACAAAGCAGTGAATATCAACAATATCATAATTTAGTCATCTATCAACCGTATCTATTTTACAAAGTCTTATAAACATAATCACCATCTATACTAGATAGTCATCATCGTGGTGGACCATTGTTTAAAATCAAATAATGGCATGCGATAGACGATAAAAATATCAAACATAGGAAGTTTTTAATGTAGGTAACTTAAAATGACAGATATCGGACCGTGCGTTGTGCGTAGGCAAGTTTTATAAAAAAAGGTAATTCGGCAACTATAGCGCGAAGAAAAAGACAATGTGGCCCATACGGTCACTTTAGGCGAATGAATGGGTTTCTGATGTTTATTTATGGATTGGTTGCACACCAGTAGCGGCAATTTTATTTGTTAACATGTCTATTAGGATAAAGATGTTGGTAAACTTTGGGAAAGTCTCAATAATTTGGTTCACGAAGTCAAGCCTCTGATCAGCACCTTTAATTCTTGCACCAACTGAATATTGTAGGGGTGAAGTTTTAAATCTTTATGCAAAATACGGCATAATGACGATCGGGGCACGTTTAAGGCCACAGCGCGCTTTCGAATTGAAAGGTTCGCATTCGTACCGAATACACTGAGCGAAACTGTCTATGTTTTTGATGATTCTAGAAGATCTTGGACGCCCGGATTTTGGTTTTTCCAGTGTTGAGTCGGTCTCTTTAAACTTCTTGACCCCTTTTGCAATGAGGCGAGTGCTTGACGCAATTCAAGTGACGAATATGTCGAATATTGCAGAGTTTTCTTCGCGCTACTCGCCGATCTACCGTTTTTATAAAACTCGCCTATGCACAACGCACGGTCCGCTCCCGAGAAAGGCTCCATAGCGACAAAATTCCTAAGAGCCAGGCTACCGATTGACAGCACCCCCGCGTCCCTCGAAATAGATGCGTTCACGCAATAACCAAAACAAATGTGAACTTTCTTTTAATTATAAAATGTTATTCGTTATTTGTATGCACTACTGTAAGTTACACTTAATCATTGTAGATAAAGTGAAATAATCTTCTGAAAATTTTCCAACCTGATTTACTTACTAAATTTTATGTAGCAATGAGCTACGCCATATTTTTTATCGCCTATCTTAACTGTGTAAAAAAGACATCAAAGCAATAATCCGAAGAAAGTGTTAAACCGTTTAAAAGAGAGACATAAAAATAAATAATTAACGAGAACAGAAGCAAAAGCTTTGCAGAGCGGCTAGCACAAATAATTTATCTGAACAGGTTTAAACGAAGACGTATTATCCGCTAAGTTCTGTTTTGTTAATTATTCTTGAGTTCAAATTGTAGCGATTTCAGGTTTTAAGATCAGGTTGCATAATTTATGAATTTTGTACGACAGTTTTGTTGTCAGAAAATGGAGCTGTAAAATTAATATTAACGGTGGGTTTCAATATCGAATCTCTATCTAAAATCCAATTTTTTTTCATACAAAAACAAATCTGGATTTTGGTTGACATGACAACGCCCATACTTTTAAGTGTTTACAAAGAAGGATTTTGGATACACATACGATATTGAAACCCACCATAAGTCAAGATTGAATAAGATAAATACATAGTGACGCTGGGTTTAACTTAGCTATCCTCAATTGCCTTATGTAAACTACTGTGCAAACAAAAATTTAGTTTTGATAAGTATAATAAGCATATTATTTAGGAGAGACTGGATGTTTATATTCGACGAAGTAACATTAATTTAATTAATAGTGTTTTATGCTAGTCAGAAGAATTTCGAAAGAATTCTACAAGCAAGTGGGGCCCGATAGGATAATTCATCTTACGATATCCCTATCTAGGGCTTGTTATGTGCTAGTGTTATCGCGGAATTAAAACCAAATTGAACTTGAATGAACCAAAAAACAATTGAATTTACCAATGTTTTGTTTCCACAGCATGTCGCTTTCGTCGACATACTAGAAAGAGAAGGCGTAGCCCTTGAGAAGGAGCTTCTTACAAAGTTTGGTGCTCTAAGAGCAAAGTTCATAAAATGCGATATCGCAGATGAAGACCAACTTAATACTGCCTACAGACAAGTTCTCAATAAGTATAACAGACTGGATGGAGTTATCAATAACGCAGGAGTATTGAGTTCGCAGCAGAAACTTTATAGAAGAATGATTGATGTTAATTTTGTAAGTAAAAACTTTCGAATTGTTCTGCAATTGTTTTGAATTTGTTATTGTTTTAGTAATTTCATAGCATAAAGAAAGTCAAGATATTGATAACATAAAAGATTACAAGGCATATTTATAACAGGGGGCTATAACAGGCCATTTTGGACAACTTTCAATTTATTTAGCACAAAGCGAAAAAATTTTTTTTTTTCAAAGTCAAATTTGATAAAATTGTAGAAGTCTATTGAAGGGCCTCAAAAAAGGTGCTTCAACTCGGCTTTTAAGTACCTGAGTTTTCGTCATCGTATTTAATTACAGTTTGTAATTTTCATGAATTATTTTCAGAACTATTTATTCCTTCAACTAGTTTATAAGCTTGTTTTAATGTATTCATTATAATGCTATAGCTAAATTTTGTTCCAGACAGCAACTGTTGACAGTACCGCTAAAGCCCTAGAATTGATCACATCAAAGGATAATGGAGGTTTTATTTTAAATATTTCGTCCCTGCTTGCTTTGAAATCTGAGACAAATTGGCCAGTCTACTCTGCGACAAAAACTGCTGTTCTACAGTTTACTAATTCTATGGCGGTAAGTTTTGAGAAAGATCATCTATGTTTACTGAGCAATTCAAAAAAGCTTATAGCTAGATACATGAAAATCTTTAAATTAAGAAAAATAAAGACATTTGTTATGACAAAATTAATATGATCAGAAAGAGCTCTAGTTGCAAAAACTTGTAGACATGTATAGATAACACCTATCTCGGTTTCAACTTTTCAAGTTTATGAATAGAGATTTATCATAATAATGTTTTTAAGTTTTTTTTTTTTGCATTTAAAATGCTCAATTATTTTTCAATAAATGAAAAATGTGATAAATAAAAATTACCCGACCAGGATTCGAACCTGGGACCTCTATTTATATTGGGTTATATTGCTAACGTAGCTCCATCTAGCAATATAACGTAAAAACAAAAATGTGGTAAGTAATTTCGAGGCGTAGCGCCAGGCTCCGGTAGCTCAGTTGGAAGAGCACTCGTCCGGCAAACGAGAGGTCCCAGGTTCGAATCCTGGTCGGGTAATTTTTATTTATCACATTTTTCATTTCTTTAGATTTATCATAGGTATAAACCGATACAGAGTTACAAATATGTACCTCATTGTTTGAGATTGTTCAATAATAAGTAAAACCTACCAAATGTAAACTAATTATTGAGAACAGATTTTTCTACAAATGTATCAAAACTGGTTGTTTCAAATGCTTAATAAGGCAGTAAGTACTTTCATTTAATGCTAGCAACCAATTGAACGTCTGATAAATGTTTTGCAATTCATTCGAAAGCGGCGTTTAAGTAAATGGTTAAAATGGCCTGGCTTTTTATCGATGAATAAATCCGCGTATGAATAACGGCTGATTAAGTGACGAAGAGCTCAAAGATGAAAAAACTCATCTCATCAATCCCAAAAACATTTGTTCTACGACTTTTTAATATTCATAAATTTAAAAAAATATGTTTTCCCATACAAAAAATATGTCCCTGAACTGGCGTTACTCTTTTTACACTGATGCCACGCACCTTACGCCGCGACATTTGGCCGCGGGTAGGCGAGGTTACTTACAAAATACAGCAAAAATTTGTTTGTTTTTCTTCCTTTGTGTAATTTATCAAGATTTGAAAAAGTCATAGAACTAATATTGTTGGGATTGATGTGGAGAGGCTGCGTGCAAGAGGTGATTAAATAAAATTGACCCTGTATAAACCAGGAGCGGTGAATTTTGACAACATCCTTTAGGTACACAAAGATTGGTTGTTAGAATGACGGACAGTGAAGGAACCTAACGTCAAACAGGGGGTCAAATTAGTCACCCTTATGGCATTAGGGCTGGTAGTAAGCCAACCTGCGGTAGGATAAAATAATAATAAAATAAAGGGACGTAAGGAAATACCTACACATTTAGGAAAACATGGAAACTAATATTTTACTATAGTAGATGTTTTCTGATGAGATGTGAAGATTATCTTAATCGAACGGAGACAGTTATATCATTTTGTGGTATCACCCTTAAAAAGATATAACTGTCTCCATTCGATTAAGATAATCTTCAGATCTCATCAGAAAACATCAACTATAGTAAAATATGAGATTCCATATGTTCCTAAATGTGTTGGTATTAAATTATATAACTGTCGCCATCCGATTAAGATGTTTAGGTGTGGTACGAAGTAAGTAATTAATTTCAATTTCTCGGGCTTGGCCAGAAACTAAATTCTTCGAGTTGTTTAAAAAAACTTGTTCCTTTTTTCATTACCATTAACCAATAGAACTTAAGACGAGTATTGCAAAAAAATTTATGTACTCCACTATTATTTCCTAGAAAAGTTAAAATCATTTCCTAAATGTAAATGTTGTTGAAACTCACTTATTTAACTTTGAAAGTTATATTTCTCTAATAAATTAACAGCTTTAATATAATAAAGGACTTCTTACAAGTAACCTCCAATTTAATTTAGCTGTTAAATTTTACTTTAATTTTGTAGGTGTGGCGCTTACTCGATATCAAAGATTTGTTTGATAATTCCGAAAATCTTCAATTTTATTAAAATTTTTAATTAATCACACTTTAAAGAAATAGTTATAATTAAAACCACCATATAAAGCTAAAAAACATGTCGGCAGCCTAGGCAGTCTTGATAATAACGTATTTACATTGTAGACATGTGTAGTTGGTTTGCATTTTTGGGACCAATCATAACACAGACACCGTCAAATCGTGTCAAACCCATCATTTTTCAGGGGTTAAAATTAAAACCAATTTTATACCTACTGCAATGCAGCAGTATCTAAATACCAACTGCAGTGAGCTATTATCTTACTTAAAACAATATTTGATTCCACTGAGCAGTAAAATATTTTATTGAAATTCTGTTTAACTACAATCACGACTTTATTTCCCCAGAACCAATAGTTACTCGGTAAAACGAAGAATCTTCGAGTTTAATGGTTTCGAGAAATGTTCCGTTTTAAATTGTTTTGTCTCATGAAAATTAATAACGAATAGTTTGCTGTATTTCGGGGTTTCGAACCAGTTTGTTACTTTAGGTAGTAATTCTCATTTAATATAAATTTATGCAGGGTGACTGGTGGTTCACTTTTGAATTTCTAGGACGTGATAGTTTGAGATCACACATGAAGAGAAAAATTAAATGAAAAATAAATATGAATTATTTACTGAGTTAACTTAACCGAAAGTTGAAGAATTCATTACGCAACGCATGGTTACATAAGCGTTATATACCAGATACTTAGCGATAACATTATATAACAGAACAATACGGTGTGCGTGATGACTGAAGTGGCGCGTCGGGAAAAGTTTAGTAAGGACTCTTTATTTATTTATAGGGTTTTCTGGTGAAAAATTAAATACCTACTTTTATTACATAATTATGATCAGAGTTGAGTTCAGATTGCTCTTCTTCAGTATCTAAAATTTGTCACCAGTCACCCTGTATAATCTAGATGTATGTACGAACGAGCAAAGCTACGTGTTTTTGTGATCTGGTTCAGACCTGTACCGAATTATATAGGGTACTTACAGTAACTTTAAACTGATAGTCTTGCTCGATCCACAAATCAATTTATATTTCACTTCTTGAACATAAGCCTTGAGGCTTCACCCGTGAATATAATCTTGTGAATGTTCGAATCATCCGAATAATCCACCACCCAGCACTGGGCCAGCTTGGTGGATTATGGCCTATACCTCCACGTCACTCAGGGGAGAGACTCATGCCCTGCAGTGGGCTCATTACAAAGAGTTGTGATAATGAATAATCCGAATTAATTTTCCACACTTTGTTTTGACTCTAAGTACCTATAATATTTAGCTCAATCCGTTTAGCTGATTTTGGAGATTTTAATTTTAATTTTGTAACAGGTGATTATATTCAATTGGCGAGAAGAAGCTTAATTTTATGAGACATTAAAGTCACAATGGGTTCTTGGACTTTAGGGTATATTAAAGGTGTTGATACTTTAGTTACTTAAATTACTAATATAAGTTCGAAATAACGTCTTTTTTTTAACTTCACAAGTATTCATAGTAATATTCAGGAATATAAAGCAATGATTATTCATTATTAACGTATCATTCTAATAATTTTATAAATGCAAAGAACATTTTTTACTCGTAGTTTGTCACGTTTAAATGGGTTGGGCTACAATTTGACTTACACGTAGGTAACACAAAGCTTTTAATAGTAAGTGAAATACTTTAAAATTATATTCCCATGGGAACATAATATTTATATTCCAGGTTCCATAAATTAACGTCGACAAAGTTTTATCATATCGCTTTTTAGCAAATCATTTATCAGGCAGAAATTTGTAAGATATTGTGTTTAAACATCCACTTAATATCTGCTGATATCTTTACAACAAACCCTCCAACGAATTCAGAAAGAAAATATTGAAAATACCGTCAACATTCGGTATAATTTGCTGCCAAAAGCAGCACCTACTTGTGATATTCATGAAAAGCGCTGAAATAAGGAAAAAAGAGGCATTTTGGCCGTCTCGTCTGCTTAATTGTGGACATCATAATGGTACATAATGGAATATGAGTAGATGAGAGGAAGAGTTAAAATCACGAATTAATAATTTGTTAATTTTACGTCATTAAATTATTGATTTCAAAACAGAAATCACAGTAAGTATTTCAATGTTTAGGAACTTAGAATAAATGACATTAGTTATTTAAATTGTTTTGAGCATTTGCAGCATTTTCTACATCTTAGAGCAACTATTGGATTTTAAACCAATGACGAATAGGTCGAACCTTTAACTAATAACGCCCTTGAAAAGTACCTATTTTAGTTCAAAAAGTAGAAAAGCTTTGTGATACTGTTTTACAACAATAAGAAGATATACAGTGTGTACGTTTGCGACGTAGTTTGCTCAAATAGGGAGCTTTAAATTGCTATTAACGGTGGGTTTCAATATCATATGTCATTTTAACATCCAAATTTTTTTCATACAAAAACAAATCACGATTTTAGTTGTCATGGAAACGCCCATTCTTTTAAGTGTTTATAAGGCAGGATTTCGGAAAAGCAACACTTTTGGGAGATAAAAAATGCAATTAACTATATTAGATGCAAGGTTTTATTGCAAATAAGAAGTATTTAAGCTTTCCAAACTAGTTTTAGATGCGCAACTTATTAATTAATTATGCCGTGGATTTAAATAAGTCTGAATTAAATACGTGCCAGTTGTGAAATTATTCAGAACTGGCGAAAGTATTTTGATATTTTTTTTGACTCAATTTTTTTCAAATTCTATACAGGCTTGTGTCACGCAAGGAAAATATATTTATAGGAAATTTGTATTCCAACTCTCAGTGGGTCTCCCAAGAAAAGGGACGACAGGCCGCGGCTCACGGCCCGTCAGTTATCGAGAAGTGTTACACGAGTATTTATTAATATAAATAAATATGCCATTTACACAACATTAGCCCAAATTAAGTTTCTAAAAGAATTGGTTTTATGGATACTAGATAACGGATCGTAAACTAAAGAAAACAAATACATATTTAATAAATACATTGTATTTACTAGAAAATTAACATATAAATATCTGTTTTAAACTATCGCGGTTATTTTCACTATGATTTAATGTATTTACGGGATTCTTACCACGATTTTCGATTTTATTTTCGCACGTCCGATATTTCGATGCTGTTACAAGCACCATGATCGCAGAATCCGTCGTGTATAAATCGTGGTAAGAATCCCGTAAATACATTAAAACATATAAATATCTATTTATTACTTGATGGCTAATATATCTGTGCATCATACGAATTTCCGTAGCGACCGGGCTTCGAATCCAGGATCTTAGGTATGGAAGGAAATGTATGTCACTACTACACTACTGCTTTTATTTTATTTATTTATTTATTTACCCTTTATTATACACAATAAAAAAATACAGAACAAAGAACAAATAAAAAGAAAACAATGTATAATGTAGAAAACTTTTCTTATTAATGGGAAGGTATGGATGAATGTATGTAAGATATTTGTTCCTAAATCACGGCAGAGTGGCTCAACGACGGCAGAGTGGCAAAGGTAGAAATTTAGCATAGTGATAGTGTATTTACTGGAGTAGCCATGGCATTTTTTTTCCTTGAAAAAATGGTTGCTACGAAAAACAATTATTTCAGGAAACATCTTGATTTCGAAATCTTGACACTTGATGGCACTTTAAATTGGGCATGTAACTTTATGGTTCGGGGAATGAAGCTTGCAGCAAAAGCACCACAAATCGTAACTCAAGTCGCGAACAAAGTAATTTACATACAGATAATACACATATAATTACAGATAATACACTATACATGAAAGCGCGATGAAAGAAATTCATCATGGCTTCATTAATGATGCCATGTAGCGTAGCTTCCATGGTAGATAGTAACACATGTTCATATTTTTATTATTCCAGGCAGTCAATCAAACTTCTGGAATAAGAATAATGACGATATGCTTGGGGCCTACAGATACGGCCATCATGGATCGCCAAAAGTCGGCAAATTTTAATGAAAATATAGATGCTGAGCTTGTATCAAGATCAAGTTTAAAACAAAGGTAAGAATAACTTCAGGTTGTCTGGTAGGGATCGCACTATAGTGATAAGACCGACTTTTGTAAATGGTTATCCTTTTTTGTTTATCTGTATTTTTTTAATTAACAATAAAGAGTAAATAAATAACGTAAAAATAAGCAAAATCTTCAATTCCTACTTAATGTTTATTAATTTCTGTCTTTGCGTTTGATCTGTAAGGAACATTACTAAGTTATTATATTTTTTGTAAGATGGGTTTTAGAATGCAGGAAAATATTCCTCGATCTTAATTTAGTTCACCATCAAATATCTATAATATATATATCTAACGGTAACACATTTTTATATTAGACTGCTATTAAAAGTTACATTAACGGGAAGCAACATAAGCTATTTTATTAATTAAGAAATCCTCACGGGTTCAAGAGTAACGCGGGAAACCACGCAAAACCGCTTCTAAACATCCAAAACAAATTCATAGACATAATGAAACGAAAACAAAATGGCTGCTAAGAATAATGAGCTCCAGTGCCTTGAGAGGTACTTCTACAGTGTAATACTGCTTCGTAAGGGAAGTTTGCTGACGCCAAACTTTTTCTTTAATGATACTATTACAAAACTTAAGAAGAACGCGTTTTTGTTCTTGAATGAACTTTAGGTAAGTTCGACGATAAAAAATGTATAGTTGAACATTAAATTTAAAAATGTATAATTATTAGCTTTATAGGTTTTATAAATGTCAGTGAAAAGTAAAAGCGAGTTGCAATTCTGTCCGCATGTTCGGGATTATAACAGATTTTGATCTAGTTTGAGAATTCTTTTACGGGGCTCATCAATTCTATGATGAATATCAATCCTAAATCCTTATTTATAAACAATTAACTCTATGAGTTATGGCAATAGAATCCAGATCATTTTGTATGAAAAAATATGGATTGAAATTAAGATTCAACATAGAAATCTACTACAAATAAACATCACGAAAAATTGTTTACAAGCCCAGCGACCAATGTTTTGTCTACGAAGTTATTCAAAAGATAAACTGTACAGCTATCTTTAGAGTACCTACTTGTAAAAAAAATATTTACGACTAATTTATTTCAAAACAACACTATAATGTAAACAATGGGCTTCATGTTGCGAAAACCGAATCACCTAATTCTAGCCAATGTGGGAAACACATGTATGTATGTATGTCATGTACAATGGCAAGTAACTGGAATGCAGAACATAATACGGCGTCTCTATTTGTCATCAAATCGTAATATCAGTTTAGTCAATAGTATTTAGGACCTTTGTCTCAGTAATAATGACTTTGAATATCTACAAACTTACAATAGGAGTGTTAAAGATTTCATGATTCATTTTATTTTGCAAATTACTTTTGTAACGAATTGTACAGTTAAAATAAATAATGGAATAAAACACTGTGTTTGATAATATATACATATGTACGTTATATTTTTATTATTTTATATTTAACTTCCTATCTTATCCGTATGTAGAAATTGCAATATTTCTTTTTACATCATAACATATCGATCTTCTTTATTAAAAAAATATCGTCCGCAGTGTCCGGTCAAATAAACAGAACCGTACTTATTTGAGTAGGTTTGTTTGATTCCGTTTCGTTCAATTTGAGAGTTAATACGATTTTTGAGACAATATTTACTGAAGAAAATTATCCTGACTTCCTTCTACTCTACAAACATCTTTGTGTTTTTAGGATCTGAAGAACTTTAGATTGTTTTCAAAATGACTTTTTTATTATGAATCAAAATCCAAAACTTTGGTTAACAGTACGCATGTTACATACACGCAATGAAGGTAGATTAGATTAGATTCAATTTTGAGATTAGATTAGATTAGATTAAACTTCTTTGATTTTAAAAGGAGACTGAGATGAAAGACCTCTCGGTACACTCTATAGTCGACTACGAAAATTTATAACGTGACTCAGTTAGCACGCAGATATTAAAATCTATTTATAATCTTTCAATCACATTCCCATTTCATGGAAGTTGTACGATACCTATATAAACAATAAAATTTCTATAGATCAAGGATTAGCGTTATCAGGCGTGAAATATTAGATCAATATTTCTAGCTATCACAGTATCAAAAAGTTACAAATATAAAAACACCCCCCAAGCCTAAATCTCATATTGTTATATGCTGAGCTCTTAAAATATTTAAAATCTCTTTCATTTCATATAATTTACAGTAAAAACTTGAAACGCAACTGTCACTTCTTAACGTTAAAATAATTACATTTTTCACACCCTTACTCCAAATTGAAGGGCTCTTATTAGAAAGCCTACCTCCATTACTAACCGAAAGATTTTACCTGCCTTGTTATCCAATAAACCGAGAGATTTATTTTACAGGGTCGAATCAGCAGTTTCTGGTATAATAGGAGTAATAAAATACGGACAGAATGGCTCTACGTGGGCGGTGGCTGATGATAAACCAGCTTTCGATATCACTGAGGATATAAAGAAAGGATTTCTTCTGTCCAGAAGTGTTCAAGAAAACTACCGCTTTTGAATATTGACTGTGGGTTTAAGGCTATTTGAAGCATAGATGGATGAAATAAAGAACTTATTTATTTATTTTTGATATCCTTTTTTAATTTTTTTAATAATTGGAAATTTGACTGGCGGTCTTCTAGGTGCTGTGTGCTGATATCCGCAAATGTGCAACTTCGAAGACTTTTTTTTTTATTTTAGCAAACGAACATTTTGTTTATAAGACAGATTTGTATTCTGTCCCTGATCCGGTCCCATATTACAAGCTTTGCTTAGTTTGGCGCTCAATAGAGCTGTGTAGTTTACATCTGAATATAATATGCTACAAGCAAAATACATGTTATCTAAATCATAATGATTAGAGGTAGTTTGTTGTAAAATTAATGTACTTTTAATTGCTTGAAACTTTAGCTTGGTATGATCATTTAATTAAGTTACCACCCAAGTTTTGTTTATTTTATTTTTAGCACTTTAAATGTGATGTCATTTTATTAATGCACTTTAGAGTATATTTTATTATGTGCCACTAAGCTGATAATTTGAGAAAGTAATAAAAATGGGTACATATTGGTGTAATGTAACATGTAATACCACCAATTCTCTTGATTTAGATCTGTTGCGTGCTAAACTGAGCCCTTTTTGATGAGAATTGGTTGCATTTCATGTTGCATTACATCAATGTGTAACGGTCTTTACCCGTCTTTATTTACGCGGATAACATGTTTTAAACCATGTTCAAGATTTTTTTATAATCAAGTTAAATCACAGACGAAAGTCATAGAACTTGTAGTTTCTTAGATACATTCATTCACTCAAACCCATTTCATCTTATGTGGAACAAACAAGACAGTCTATTCCTTAGGTACAAGGGATCGATTCTTGACAACTAAATACATTAGATACCCGAAACTAAGATCAAAGTAATGAATGGAGCTCTTGTTAAGTTGGTGCCGAAGAAACTTTGGAATTTGGAAACCCCTACGTGTTGAACTAAAGCGTGTAGGGTTACATAAACTTGTGTTAGAATGAAATAAAGCACTAATTACTTTATACTTCGCTCTTGAGATTTTGCTGTTGCGATTTATATAGCGGTTGTTGTGTAATATAACTACAGTAGTATGATTAAATGCGATATAATCTATTTAAATATGACTTTTATCTAATACTAGTTTTTGCCCGCGACTTCGTACGCGCGTAAACATTATTTATGTTTAACGCAGCCAGCCACTCATTGAAGAACTCTAGGAATAAGATTTTCATACAAATTAATATGTCCAATACTTCTTCGTCTTTGTCTATTTTTAATATGGAAGAAATTCCCGAAAGTCTTCGTTCCCGTGAGAACATGTAATAACCTTTGAGCTCAAACAAGGGCTTAGTCAATAGCAAAAAACACATCTGCCTACTGATAGGTGATAATATATATAAATCAACGATGTGTCTTAGAACGTAACCTTCAATTATGAATAGACTGACTTGACTGACTGACTGACGCCGCGCCGACCATTCATTTCTCACGACGACTTTCCTGCTTCGGAGGGCACGTTAAGCAGTCTGTCCGGTGTGCTGTATACAGTAGTCGTTAGGGTTTGTCAGCAGCCATTTCGACACCCTGAAATATATGACATCCACCAACCAGCACCGGGCCTGCTTGGTGGATTACGGCCTAAACCTCCTCGTCACCCAGAGGAGAGTGGGCTTATTGCACGGAGTTTTGATGATGATGATGACTTTTAGATCATTTTTTGTAATCTCCGTACTGTTGCTGTTACCGACAGCAACCAGTATCCGATTTCGAGTAGGGATGTTGCTCACTTATCAAACTTGTCAATTTGAAGTGTATCAATTTTTAAGTTTCAGGCTTTGCATGTATCCTAATATAAAATTAAAAACAAAATATAATACTACTTTTGAAATCAGATAGTCAATATTTCCTATTTATTTTTTGTTTTCAAAATTTCAGCCCAAATCAGACAATGGTTTTATTTTTATTGATGCGCGAGTGGGACAGGATGTGGTTTCACCATTGGGTTTATCAAACTTTACATTGTAAACATTGCTTTAGTTTGGTCAATATTGATATGTGTTTATCATACTTTTCCATGTACTTTAATTCGATTTAATCAAATTAAATACCACAAGGTGAATATCTGAATATCGCACCCGTTCAGAAATTTATGAGTTTATTGATTTTACAATTTCTCGATGTAAATAATAATAATAGAAACTCTTTATTGTACACCAACATGGTAACACAGTTTAAATAATAATAATATCACTCAACTACAATTAACATACAAAAGGTAACATAAAAAAATGATTCTTGTTTAAGCTTGAAAGATGCTTTAACGCTTGAGTGTGTTATATCGTTATGTCATACGTATTATATCGTCATCGAATATACTCCAAATTTTCTTTCTTAAGAGTTTATAAAATTTTATGATAATTAAATATCGTTTGAATATATTCAAGGGTAAGGTTAAGATAAGGGTAAACATGCATATAATTTTAAGACTCCTTTAATTTATTAATTAACTTATTAGGTACCTAAAGTATGCGCTAAGACAAAAAGAAATCATCCTGCCATAGACTTCCTGACTTTTTTCTCAAATAATCATTGTAATCAACACATAATATGTTACCTGAAAAAATTACAAATCACAAGCTTGGCCTCAAAGTAGGCAAAGCTTGTGTAAGGAAATACCACGTAGCGAACTGGGGGGAACCTAAAATAGAAAATACTTATATAGATTAATGCCTAGACACGGAACAATATTTTTTTTCTTGTTCCGTGCGGGAATCGAACCCTCAACCATTGGCGTCTGAGTCAGATAGGTTTGACGACCACTGCGGCGATGGGGTAAACCTATCTGCTTCAATCGATTCAATCCAATGTACTGTGAAAGAGTTCTAACAGACAAACTATAACCCAACTTTTACATGCACGCCATAACATGGATACATCAGCATATAATGTGTAAATAACTTATCTTTCAACATCGTAAACATGAGAAAATAAATAAATTTCGCAAAGATTAACCTCCACATTAAAATTTCCATCCACCATTACAAACATCGACTTGGCAAACGAGTGCACCATAATGATAACCACCTCGGGATTCTACAAATTTATGTTCCTGCATTAAATCGTAATCTGGTACCCTCGGTTCTGATGCAAATGGAGGTCTAGTACAGAAATGCAGAATACACTTTGGAGCAATGAGAACTTGATGCATTCTCTGATTTGGTACTTAGTAGTAGCTATTTAGAAGCTATTTTATCTTTTTACGATTGCATAGTGTTTGTATAAAATTTTGAGACGGTATATTTACCAAGTTTTTTATTTATTTTAAGCTGCTGGTATTTCGGCAGTCGCTCGTGACCACGGGGTCTGAAAAGACACCGAAACGTCGAGTCAAAATTTAAAATGTAAATATACGCGATAAATCCGGTTAAAAAGTGTTTTATTTAATAGTATGAATCGCGAAAACTTAAGACAATATTATTTCGGCAGTGTTATAAGCGCCAGTATAAATATGGTACCGGTGTGAAGAATATGGTAAATATCTCGTTTATTAAAGTTTATTCAATTGTTAATGATTATTATAGTCAAATACTTATATGGCTGTATTTTATTTTTCTTTGACTAAGTTCGCTTTTTGACTAAAATCATTAAAAAGGATTTTAGAATTATATCGATTTAGAAAACATTATAGGTTTCATCGGAAGCTGTAACTTTATGAAACATTGCCAGAATTCCAATGCCATATTTGGCAACAGAATTGGATATCCTACTGATTAGCGGAAATTAGTTGCATAAGTGACTGCTTCAGTGATTGGGCCCACTAGATTGATGTCCCATAAGGACCAAACAGTGAATTCAAAAAAAAATATTATTTTTTGTTCTGTGATACGTCCCATTGACTTTATTGTAGGAAATAATGAGATCAAGTACGGTCAGCAAGCAAACTAGTAAGAAAAATTAATAAAAGATCTTACAAATTATTCATCTTAAAATAGAAAAAACACACAATTTATTTAGCTTTAAAGATTTATTTTCAGGCTATCTCGAGTGAGCGAGCGCGAGCTTTGTTACTGTGAAACGATGTTTGCAAGTGCGACAAAGAAAGCGCTAAAAATATCTTTATTTCCATTCACAGTCCATTCAGTTTAAACTTTATTGTGGGAATATGTGCACGCGCGTTTAATTTTTGTTTATTGCCAATAATAGTAATATTACAAAGAATTAAATTTAATGTAAAATTTAGTTATGTGATAAGTGGTTTATAAAATTATTACGCTTACAGTTAACTTACAGTTTTCCAAAGGTAAGTTAACTGTAAACGAATTTTACTTATTTATTTTACACCATTGTTTAAAATAAATACTGTAAAATGAAATGTTTTTTGCTTCATTTAATACTTTCTAATATATTATTCATCATCATCTTAAGAGTACAAATATAATATTCTATTTAACTATATCAACTAATTATTTTATAGTATGATTTAATTTTTGCGAATTATAACTAATTTATTTAAAAGAAGGATCAAAAAGTAAAAATACCTACATATTAATATCAAAGGCATCAAGTTTAACTAAGGTTTGAAATAAATAGCAATAATAAAACTGATATTTAGGAAAAGCCGTTGTTTGAGCCAAAATACCTAGGAAGTGTCAGCAGCCTATAGTTTTCAAAATCCTATTGGATTTTTTCTTGTTGGTGTTATTTTTATAATTAACTCGATTTTTAATTCGTAGGGAACAAGATGTCACAACCACAACCATCTAGGTACATCATATAACCAAATTGGACAAATAACCTCATACATTAAAATTGTCAATACCTACATAATTTATTTTTCAACACACTTGCTCGTAAAGTGAGCGTTATTCTATTGAATTTAGAACTATAAACTGGGCTATAAGTCACGCGTGCATAATATATTATACCCTAGTGCATAATATAATGAATCCTACAAAGTTGAATTGTACCTTTGTGAAAATTACATGCGAGTAAACAGAGCATATTTTATTGGTCCGGGTTATACAGTAAATATTTTCAGAAACAACAAAGAGGTTTTATACCACTTCAAATCCATATACATTTTTAAATGTTTGCGCCTTATATTAGTAAAACAAATTTGTTTATCAAACAAATTATTCACAATTTACAATAATTTGTTATAAAATATTAAAATATTTGCATTTACCACTCCAAATTAAACATTTTCACTTTAAATAGGCTGTATATGCTATACAGACATTGACACATTTGGCGGAAAAAAAACCTACGCGCATGCGCGAGGTTCGGCGCCATTTTTCAATCACAATTCACAGCTTTGTTATCAAATGTGTTTGTTATTTTATGACCACGTATGTCTGTCTTTTACTCACAACTCAAATCACAGCCTCGACTGTAATTAGCAACTTCGCTCACTTATTACATAATATACTATTATTACATCATAGTTTTATAGTGTTTTAAATGTAACATGTTTTTAATTTTTATTGTTGATTAATTTTAATATAAATGTTTATTACGAATCAATAGACAATGATGACTGATTTAAAACATTGATAATATTTGATTCTGTGATTATTTTAATTATTTGAACTGTGATTTTTTTAATTTTAGGAAGTCAATTTTTTATTGTAAGACAAATAACCTCATACATTAAAATTGTCAATACCTACATACTTTATTTTATTACATCATAGTTTTATAGTGTTTTAAATGTAACATGTTTTTGATTTTTTTATTGATTATTTTTAATATTAATGTTTATTACGAATCAATATTTTGTCGTTTATTGATATTAGTTTGCTTGCTGACCGTACTTGATCTCATTATTTCCTACAATAAAGTCAATGGGACGTATCACAGAACAAAAAATAATATTTGTTTTGAATTCACTGTTTGGTCCTTATGGGACATCAATCTAGTGGGCCCAATCACTGAAGCAGTCGCATAAGTGGCCCTTTGCGACACGCTTATCAAAGAGCGGTAGGACAATTTTTATCCGACCGCAACACGGACAAACAGAGAAAAAAAATGTATCTATGCATATAAAAATATTAATCTTTGACCTTTATTCTAAATTCAGGATGATATTTCAAAGTGCTGGACCTTGATGCATAACCTCGATCTTCATAAACATTTAGAACATTAAGGTACTACTATCTACCAGAACTCCTGCCAATTACCCTAAACTTCTTTACCTTTCATCCATTGCAAAGTCGATACACATTGATAATCCCCACGTTCTTGTTCGACGAGTTGCCACGATCACCTAATCATTGATTCATCAAAGCCTCCATGCACATAACATGGAAAATTCAAGCTTACTGCAACATATTTAAGATGATATTGCAAAGCAACGCTTTACATAGTCTACGTGGTTGATTTTTGAATGGCTGCCAAATCTCTCTTGTGTTTATTTACTGGTATGTTCATCTGTGTAGACATTGAAAGATAGCTGCCGTGTAAGCTTTTAGAAAAATGGAACAGTTATTACCTTTAGGGGATGTATGGTTTTCATTTTCTGTATTGGTTATCATTTCCCTTTTAACAGTAAAGTTACTTGCTCTTTCGTTAACTTTAAACTGAAGCGATTATATTCTGCTGCAGACATTCTAAGTACTAGGTTGATTCTGAAGAGTTCCTAACTTTTAATAGCGAAAACTAGTACTAGTTTCCCCTTACAACACAGAATAATGCAGACAAATATATGGTTTGAATATCACTTCTTAAGTTATGATAACATTTTTTTAATTGTTCATCATCATCATCATCATAACTCTTTGTAATGAGCCCACTTCAGGGCATGAGTCTCTCCCCTGGGTGACGAGGAGGTATAGGCCATAATCCACCAAGCTGGCCCAGTGCTGGGTGGTGGATGTCAGAAATTTCAGGGCGCCAAAGTGGCTTCTGGCAAACCCTAACGACTACTGTATACAAGTATACAGCACCCGGGACCGACTGCTTAACGTGCCCTCCGAAGCACGGAAGTCGTCGTGAGAAATGAATGGTCGGCGGTCACCCATCCAAGTACCGACCGCACCAAACGTTGCTTAATCTGTGATATCGTATGATACACGCAGTAACCTAGGCGCTACGACGACTTCTAATTGAACGATTTTAATTGTTGTTAGAGTAATAATAGCAACCAGCGTTCATTTTTTTTTTCTGATTTTCTGTAATTCAAATTTCAAAGAGCCGTTAAAGTTACAACCTATAATTTTCCTTTGCTGTAGTCTAGTAAAAAAAATTTACTGGTTCCATTCTAATTTAAAAGCTTTCTGATTATATTGGTGTCCCAAAATCAACGCAAGATTTGAATTAAATTGAAAACACAGTTTTTAGTCTTTGATTGTATTTTTTTATTGAATCTTAAAGTAACATAGAGTAGGGTTATTGTCTTTCATTAAAGTAACATAGAGTAGGGTTATTCCTGGAATAACACATGGAGCAAAAGACCTCCAGGGCTTTTGATACACATATACACGAAAATTTGTCGAAATATTCCATGAATATTCAGGTTTCAGATGTTGTGTTAATATAATTTTGTAAGTTTAGAGACACAAATCTTAGTATACACTGTTGAGAGCTTTATGAAGTTTGCAGTTCTTGTCCACGATGCCAAATTGAGGTTCTTGGATTGATACTGACACTCTCACGCACTGTGAGGCAATGCTTTTTGACGTTTTAACGTCTTGATTTTGGACGACGAGTGTGTTTGGCGTCCTCAACGGAATCTGCCTCCCGGCATTTTTCAATTAACCTCTTTACAGTTGACGAAGTCTACACAATTCTGAACATATTTAGCTAGAAAATTTCAAACTATGGCCGCAAAGCTTTCATATTTTTTTTAAATATAGTTTAATAACGAAGACACGTTGTTCTATCTTGTATCGTTCCATTTTCACTGACCCTAAACTATCATCTGTCGATTTACTTCTTAATTAGGGTTATTAACACTTTATTAAATAAATGGCAGCAAATTTAAATCTTGCGTTAGTTTTAGGACACAATAATTGAAAATACTTGATAAAAATAATTTAAAAATAAAAGATATTTAAAAGAAAAGAGGCCTGTTGATATTGTCTATTAAATTATCAAGTTTGAAGAGAAAAGATTTGTTTTTTTGAAAAACTTTAAACATTAGAAAGCTAAACTATTCAAGAGTTACATTTCACAGAAAAAACCTACGCAAAACTGCTCTTTTAACTGAAATGTTACCAAACTATAATAACTAAACACCGTTAGTTAATTAATCTGTAGTGAAACCTTTAATTATAACAATAATGGTTTCACAGTATGTGTTGCCAAATTGTGTGCTACTAAGAGAATCTACTTCTTATTGTTTAATACAAAATGACTTAACAGTTTCTATTATTATGAAAATTTTGCCTCTTAATCCATTTCCTTCACAAGCAACTAAGTTATAAAGTTCATCCTATAAGCGTACTCTTATTTCAAAAGACTAAGCTCATAAACTTCAAAAGATTTCATTTCAAGCAACTACTTACTAGGTAAAGTTGCAAGCACAAGTTTAAAGCTACCCTTGGGATGTTTAGTAAATTTATTATTTTTAACTTCAGTGTACGAGACGACAATTATTTGGAAAATGACAGCGGAAACTTGTTGGAACTAAACTTTTAAGTCAGGACTTATAAATACATTTTAAACTTAGTTCTTTAAGACATATTTTACAACTGATTCTCAAATATTTGTCGTAGGTACAAAAAGAGCTACGTTTATGTAAGTTGCTACGAAAGAAAACATCGTAGCTTGTAGCAAAGTAATGGACAAACTTTGAAAAAGACCAAGGAATATTTTTGGTAAAATAAGTTCTATTGTTTTTGTAAATTAATCTTAAAAGGCCATTTTCTAAAATCTGAAGAGAAATAAGTCTTGTATCTCAAGAAAGTGTTAGGATATATTTTTAGGATTCTTCACACCTTTTACATAATCTAGGTAATAACTTATTTATCTTTCGGACTTAAAAATAAAGCACTCAAGAATAACTTTTTAATTAATAACCTTTAGCGTCGTTTTATTTTTAAAGTCTCTCTTATCATATTTTAATCAAGATTTTGATCAAAGAAATTGTTAAGTCTTAGGATAAACAAGTAATAAAAATTCGGGGGAAAAATGAGATGGCCCCAGTAACAATATACGGTTCATTGACGGGAGCGGCCATCCGCAAAATTAGAGAAAGGTTTTGTAGGAACCAGAGAAAATAACAGAAGTTCATTGAATTCAAAAATAGAATATTGTTATTGGTTTCAGCCGTTTTCCTATAATAATAATAACAGAGCTGATATTCTTTTTTTTTTTGTAATCAACTAATATTTCGTATCATGATTTTTGAAAAAAATCAGATTGCAGTAATGTTTTGGTTATACTTAAGTTATCATTAAGTATAGATACAGAATGAGGAATTATAATAAGTTGCTTATATTTATTTGATTCCTGGTATAACTTCTTTCACACTGTTGATAAATAGCTGCCGTAGACACTAGAGATGTAGGGAATGTTATTGATACTTATTTGGACTTTTTATAAGATGCATTGACGTAATATTGTTTCAACAAAGATATTATATTCTATCAACTCCCAAAAAATAAACTAAGGTAAGTGTGGATAAACTTTATGTTCGTGGGAGTCTAAGCAAAAAGAGCAAAATTTCGAATAGAATACCTAAAACACAATTTGTTAGTGCATAAATAGTTATTATAATTATAAATTATCTAGACATAATATAAGTAGATATGAAACATATTTAAGGTTACAAAGCTTACAAACATTGTAAAAAAAGCAATTTGACTTCTGAATAAAACACGTAACAAAAAAACACGAAAACAACAAAACACGAAACAAATAACAAGTTTGTAATATTAACTCTGCGGGGCAGACGTTTTCGCCAATAAAAACTTAAGATTACTGTATAAGTATCCAATTAAGTGTTGTACGGATTTAATCAAGTACTTAAGCTGTAAAATTTGTACGAGTGAGCAGTGTTACAATACAACCCGGGATACGAATAAAGCAGAAATTCAATTTTGTTTGTTACCGACACAATAAAAGTTATAAATTAATTAAAAATTTGATTTACAAGTTAATTGCATCATTATTTATATGGTTTGATATTGCGGTGTGTAAAATAATGCGTAGTTATTTGTTTTTGTACTGTCCGAGTGGCTCATGATGTATGGTATTAATAGTCACAGACTTTAATTGGAGACCCAGATAGTTCAATTCTGTTGAGCTAATTTATACCTTATGAGCTACTATTTCACGAACTATATTGGTGTTGAAAATGATATGGACACTGTAACTACGATAAAACGTGACTGGAATCCCAAATTGAAAATGTTATGGTACCTACGAAAATCTTGTAGGTACCGAAATCCAGTACCTGACTTTGTGTTGTTCACATAAACAAGGACATAAATTAATCTTCGATATTAAATGCGAATTGAAACGAAACTTTTCCACAACACTAATATTACTTGAGTTTCTACCCGACTACGGCTAAGCAAAAAGGAGGGTTATGATTTTGACCTGTATGTTTGTATGTGCTCGTATAATGTATGTATGTATTGTCGGAAAAACAAACAAAACAAAAAGAAGCGTTGCTCACAAAACGCGATAGAATTAATCACTGGGCAGTTACTTAGTACCGAGTCTGTGGGCTTGGGTATAACCCTGGCTTAGTCACAACAAAATCTTTATTCGCGAGTCCGTTCCGTCAGTTACAATGCCAACTCAATTAATACCGAGCTACTATCGACCGTCAGTCCGAGATACGTCAGCGCACCTAGCCGTCCTAACCGTATCTGTGTCACTTCACTTGCCATCATCCTACTTCAAGATAGACCCGCAGGCGCTGCAATCGAATTTTAAACAGTCATTCATTGTATTTAGCGCCCTCTACGACAGTTCTACCAACATACTTCCGTTACCATGAAGTCATACAAACATCTTAATATCGCCAACTTATCGTTAGCTCCGACAGTATGCATGTGGGTATGGATGTTCCCTCGCAACTAGTTATCATAATTGGACAAATGAGGTGTTCTTGGAAGCGTCTCGATTGTCCGCTGGTTATAGGCTACATGACGATAAATTTCTATCCTGATCTAGGCTATTTTGTTAACATATCTCTATCAGAATGATGTATAAAAATACATAAATATTTCAGCAGAGACTATTGTTTGTTTACTACCTTTTAAAGTGTGTTTTAGAAGTCTTTTATTACTTACTGCTATAAAAGCTAGATGAAAGATCAAGCAACGTAGAGAACCTTTACATCTTCTGGCTACAGCTGATGATGAACTTGTGATTCCGTAGGTAGATCTACAACTTTCCCTCAGAGTTGGGCTATCAATTACAATTTTTTTTTTGTCAGGTCACTTGCCGCGAATGACTCGGGCGTAATGAAAGTAAATAGCAATAAAACTTTATGTATTAATAGGCAATTCTAGTGAAAAATTAAGTACGTGCTCTCTTTCCGTATATAAAATTTGTCACCGGTCACCCTGTATATAAATAATAATAATAATCATCATCATCATCATCATCATCATCACAACTCTTTGTAATGAGCCCACTGCAGGGTATGAGTCTCTCCCCTGGGCGACGAGGAGGTTTAGGCCATAATCCACCGAGCTGGCCCGGTGGTGGATGTCAGAATTTTCAGGATGCCGATACGGCTTCTGACAAATCCTAACGACTACTGTATACAAGTATACAGCACCCGGGACCGACTGCTTAACGTGCCCTCCGAAGCACGGAAGTCGTCGTGAGAAATTAATGGTCGGCGGTCACCCATCCAAGTACCGACCGCGCCGAACGTTGCTTAACCTGTGATATCGTATGATACACACAGTAACCACGGCGCCACGACGACTTCATATATAAATAAATAAATGAATCCGTTTTATTTTTTCTTGTTCTGTGCGGGATTCGAACCTGCGACCTCTGGTGTCTGAGGCAGACAGTGTTACCCCATCGCCAAAGTGGTCGTAAAATTAGAAATGGTAGAAATTTATTTTAGAAATAAGCAGTACCTTTGTACATATGTTAGATTTAAGTAACCCTATATTTTTATATTTGTGTACCTACATAAATAATTAAATAAAAAAATTTAAATCATAGTAATGGATTTTCATTAGCACAGGAAAATTAGAGTTTCAAAAATATACAGCCTCCCGCATAGAACGCAGATTTGAAAACGAACTTCCGGTCAGTAGGCTTCACAGATGACCTGTTTCGTTGTGTACGGTGACTCGAGCCTTATGTAACCTGTCGCCATTGTCCAGTGGCTAAACATTCTCTTTTTGTAGCTTGATCTTCGTTTATAAACTTGAATGATGTTTGTTCATTAATATTTTTTAAATTATTATATAATTTTAAATTATATACAGTGTCATTTTTTTGAAGATGAAAAGATTTTAGGAGAAGAATGTGTGGATTCAATGTACGAAAAAAAAAAATTATTAAGGTAACTATACAATGTGTTAATTTTATACTTGATCATACGAAATGTGCGGATATAACATTAAAAATTATCGACAAAATGCGAAAAAAAAATTTTTTTTTGTACACCATTTAGAAATTAAAGCCAATGAAAAAAATTTTTTTATTCAATTCCCATTTTTCGTTGTTAATTTTTTTCCTAACTAAGTAGACCATGGATTTTTTTTTAATTAGTCTTATTTTGAAGGTAAAGCCATGAACTAGTAATAAAAATTAAAAAAGATCACAATATCAAGCCGGAAAGTTGTAAAATCATTAATTTATTTTGATTTTTTCATAAAAAAAATGTTTTTTTTTAAATGTTTTACCTTTTACTCCGAAACTAGCAGGTCAAGGTAACCTTTTTAGCATGTTTTATTAAATTTTATAACATACCCTACAAGTTCACCAAAATAACATAGGTGCTATCTCTCTTCGTTGTTACGATAGGTACTATCCGAATTAAGTAGGTAATTTTAACAAAATTAAATAAGTACTTGGATTACATTAATAGTGCAATTAAACTAAATCATTTATTTAAATCAAGTTTTCAAAGTGTTGTAAGCTTTCCTGATGAGAGATGTGGATCTTCAAACACGGAGAAGGATGTGGTTCCAACATGACGGCGCTCCAGCTCATTTCAGCACAATCGTACGTGAGTAGGTACCTAAATGAACGTTATGGAACTAGATGGATTGGACGAGGCGGACCAGTGGCGTGGCCGCCGCGCAGCCCAGATTTGACACCACTTGATTTTTATCTGTGGAGTCATATGAAGCAGATGGTGTATAGCACTCCAGTTGCAACGCGCGAAGAGCTTTTGCAAAAAATAATGGCTGCAGCTTATGAAATAAGAGAAAAACGCAATGTTTTAAAAAAAACTGTACGTAGTGTGGCAATGCGTGCCATTGTTTGCATGGATGAGAATGGTGGACACTTTGAAAACTTGATTTAAATAAATGATTTAGTTTAATTGTGTTTTTTATTGCACTATTGATGTAATCCAAGTACTTATTTAATTTTGTTAAAATTACCTACTTAATTCGGATAGTACCTATCGTAACAACGAAGAGAGATAGCACCTATGTTATTTTGGTGAACTTGTAGGGTATGTTATAAAATTTAATAAAACATGCAAAAAAAGTTACCTTGACGTGCTAGTTTCGGAGTAAAATGTAAAACATTAAAAAAAAAAAACATTTTTTTATGAAAAAATCAAAATAAATTAATGGTTTTACAACTTTCCGGCTTGATATTGTGATCTTTTTTATTTTTTATTACTAGTTCATGGCTTTACCTTCAAAATAAGACCAATTTAAAAAAAATCCATGGTCTACTTAGTTAGGAAAAAAATTAACAAGGAAAAATGGGAATTGAATAAAAAAAATTTTTTCATTGGCTTTAATTTCTAAATGGTGTACGAAAAAAAAATTTTTTTTCGCGTTTTGTCGATAATTTTTAATGTTATATCCGCACATTTCGTTTGATCAAGTATAAAATTAACACATTGTATTTTTTTTTATTGAAATTTTACAATTTTTTATGTGACCAAATTTTAGTTTAATCTGTTATTTACGACTACATAGCAAGGAATAAAATCGGGGCTCAACGTATTTCTGAATATAATTTTTTGGAAAGGCTTTTATTTCTTGCTATTTAGTCGTAAATAATAGATTAAACTAAAATGTTGTTAACTTATGAGAATTATAAAATATAAATTTAATAAAAAAAAATCATAAATTGAATCCACACATCATTCTTAACCTTCTCCTAAAATATTTTGATCTTCATAAAATATACCCTACATAGTTTTTAAGTACAATGTACAGGGATATTGGCAACTAGACCTAACACTTTAGGTGACGTAGAGGAGGTTCTTTGCAATCATTTGAGCCCAAAACGTGTAGTCCGAAAGTTCATTATTTATATAGTTTTCCTATTTTTTAATGGCTCGTAAAAAAATTAAGACAGTACAATAAATAAAAATTCCATTCTACAAAATTAGCAACACTATATAACATGACTGTAACCAGTGTACATATTTAATAAACACAAATGTCAAGCTTATATGCAAAACAGGTTTTATAAAGCTATCCTCAAACAAGATTTCAGAAGATTAAGAAGCATAAAGATTACAAATATTAGTTTAAGAAATTGATACCAACCTCTCAAAGGATCTTTCAGAGGGTCAAAGTTTTGTATTAAAAGGCTCTTGTTGATTTTATAAGCATAATTTTAATTAAATAAGTACACAATTATTGCTTAAATTTTTATGTAAGTAACATTCAGCCGAACTTTTTGCTGTATCCCAAAAGTGAAGCATAATTTATGATTACTTATATCATGCGCATCGCTAAATAATTCAATACATACATATATACATAACTTCACGCCTGTATCCCTTATGGGGTAGGCAGAACACCAGAGGTTAAAAGACTATCTGATGTCACGTTTAACTTTGAAGGTATAATAATGATGGATAGACACTATTGCAGTGACATGGGGTCAGCCTATTGCCCACAAAAACGCCAATAAAACCTCAGTCCCTTAACTGACTATTACAGTATGTCCAGGAAGAGAAGCAGCTGGTACATTCTATGCTTTTCTTTCGCTCCCAGTCCCGCAATAATTAATAAAATCCCCAGACAATAAAACAAACTACATTGCCTCAAAGTAAGCGATGCTTGTGTTATGAGATACCATGTAGCGAATTAGGGGGCAACTTAGAATAAAAATACATTATATAGATAAACACCCAGGCCCAGAACATTTTTTTTTCTCATTCCGTGCGGGAATCGAACCCGTAACCACTGGCGTCTGAGGCAGATACGTTCACCCCATCGCCAAAGTTGTCGTCAAGGACACACATATTAAGATTGTTTAATAACAGTTGAATAAAATGATGATTTAAAGAGGTATAATATATCAGAGACTTTTTTTTTTTTTATAAAATATGGATGGGACGTTTGTCTTCCATGACACCTGATGTTAAGTGAACATGAAGACTAAGGTGGTACACGTCCATCCACGAGAAACCTATTCACTCGACGCTTAAAAGTACTAGCACTATACTGGTCAGGGAAAATAGACGCAGGCAGTTCATTCCAAACCTTGGCGACCCGTATCAAAAAGGAACTGTCAAAGCGCTTAGTTCGACTTTTCGGAATATCAACCACATACGGATGGAAGTTCTGTCTGCGTCTAGTAGTCCGATGGTAAAAGGGTGAGGATTCAATTTGCTCAAACAGAGCACTCGCGCACTCACCAAAATGTAAATTAGACTAAGTTGTAAATTCTGAACTTCATCCATAGTACACATATTTTATTCGCATGGGTAGTAAATATCAACCGTTTTATTGACTATGTTTTTAAATTTTCATTCTACAAGAAAAATAATTAGGTACGTTAAATTAAATAATCTACACGACACATTCCCATTAATACGTCTTTTAATTAAATGTATATTTTATAAATTATTGATTTTTCAAACTGCTGCAATTCAAAGGAAGAGAAAAATAAACAGAGTTTCACATTTCATAACAAACTTGGAATTTTAGAACAATTTCAAAAGATTTAATCCTTACAGGGGTCTAAGCTCGTGCCCATAATTACATGTACCCTGCGGCTTAAAAAAGGGTTCAGTTTAATTTTACAAAAGAACTAACACGCAAATTGCATGGAAATGGCTGACCCCGGCCAGTGGGTTAATTTATTTTTAACCACGCCTACATTTAGTCCTCACAAGCAAAGACCAAGCTTTAATACGTAGGTTCTACTATTTTATTTAAGCCTTAGGTTTGTAGATTTAATAAATTTAAGTACATTTTTCTTGAAGAAACAATCAACTGTATAGAACTTATCCAATCTGCTCAATTAAACGTGCGTGACAAAAGGTCGCTCCTCACGGGGACAGTTCTATTATTTGTATGTATATTGATTATATTTAATTGAAACTTAAAACATATATAACAAATTCAGGTATTAAAGTAGTCGGCATCAAAAGTTGATGAACTCATTTAAATGTTCAAAACCGCTTTTCGCCATGTTGTGCCTAAATAAAGACCAATTTTGACTAACTTCTATGCATAGTTGTGAAAATAAAATATAGAGTGTCAATTTTGGTCGTTATTTCGGCACAATATCGTGAAAAGCAACTTTGAAAATTTCAATGTGTTCATCAACTTTTGATGCTGACCGTACATTGTATTTAATAAACATACACATTAAATAAAACACTTTTTAACCGGATTTATCGCGTATATTTACATTTTAAATTTTGACTCAGTCGCTCGTGACTACGGGGTCTGCAAAGACACCGAAACGTCGAGTCAAAATTTAAAATGTAAATATACGCGATAAATCCGGTTAAAAAGTGTTTTATTTAATTGTATGAATCGCGAAAACTTAAGACAATATTAAACATACACATTTTTCCAGTTTCCAGCCCATTAACTTGATAATGAAGCATTACTTACTGGTTTATTGGACACTTGAAAACCAAAATGGTTTGACTGAAAGTAAATAGACGCCTAAAAGCTTAGGGTTCCTTTAAATACGGGCTCAGCTGCCATCATCGTAAAATGACAAATATTTTAAAATTTGAAGTGTTAAATTACTTTTTCCTTTCAACAATGGCACCTTTGCTTTAGAGCAGAGATATTACTAGGTACACGTATCTTGTTTGTTCCTGTTCCATCAAATCGATAAAGATTATTTAATTATTTAATACAACAAAAATGTAAATCCTAAGCCTTGGTTTTAAATGAAAATAATTTTAATATCTATTTGGACAAATAATTCAAATAATCTAAGTAAAAATAAGTACACGATGCACAAGACAAGACATACCTATTAAGCGAAGTCCGGCTTCAAAATTAATCTTCAGACATTACATCTCTCAATATCATCCATTGACTTTAATGAACATTGCCACTCAATCGTCATTTGTTGAAATCAGTGTCAATTCCATTCAATACTACAATCATATTGAAATAGCCCTTAGGATAATGAAATGGAATTCGGTTTGCGAGATGAATATAAGGATCCCTAGTGAAGACATTTAGGAGAATTTTGGGAAAATGCTTGTTCTATTATTAAATTGAAGTTGGATGTTAGTTGAAATGTGGAGAGTAGAAGTAAAGTTTTTAAGTGGCAACTTTAAGTGCTTTGGATTTAACTCAACTTTTACGTAGGTATTCAAATTTTAAAAAGAAGTTAAGGATGCCTACATTATAAGCTAAAGGTTCTTTAGTTTTTTTTTAACATAAATTTCTTTATCTGTATTCGTAGACGGAAAATAAATGTTAAACATAACAAACAGAAAAAAGGCGACTAAGCAGTTTTTAAATTTAAAATGTCAAACCAACTAGCATGAAAGCCTTTCATCACTTTTCGCCATTTTTGCTGTTACAGCTTTCATGTGTCGCCATTCGGTTTCTCTTTGATGTGAAATGAAATTGCAATATTACAAAATAAAACATTTGATGCTGAACTGCAATTTTTATCGTAAGGTTTAGTAACTTTCTACCCATAGGTACATATTTTCTTCATACCCCTCGCGATCTTAATTCACCCACAGACCACAAGAAAAGAAAACAAATCCTTTTATGACAAAAATTACAAGGTGTAAATTTTTCGTAAAAGTTAATGCAGATTCTAAAATTAAGATGTTACCTGAAACTGGAACCTACCTGAACTAAGTCACCATGAACACCGCCTGCAGCAGTGATGGTCAGCAGACAGACGTACGGCACCAGGTCTTCACGAGGCCTGTGAAGCTCCAGCTCATAAGTCCTCCCAATATCCCCGTAGTATGTCTTGTTACATTCTGTAAAAAAAGAAAACTGTTGAAAAAGAGTAAGAGGCTCTCGTGTCTAAGTTTTCTTTGCGTAGGGCTAGCTAACAACTAACAAGCCCTACCGCTTTTTTTAACAAGAGTTTGCCCGGCTAGGGATTATCCTTTATTTAAAGCCGGCAAAAATCACCAGCTTCAGGTGTCACCTACCACCTATAGTAGATTTTGGACATGTCATAACTACAGAGCACGTAAAAAAACTCGCGTTAAAAACGACTAAAAAGGTTATCGATCGATGAACTTTAAAAGTAGACTTACATTATTGCTTTTGCTTCAGAAAAGGCGTCGTGTCTTAAAAGGTCGATGTATCTGAGATACTGCGATACGCCTGCTGGATATGAGCTGTACGTTTTCGCGAAACCGTGCTTTCGCAACCGATCGTGATCATGTTTTAAATTTACTTTTCAATTTTAAAGTATCATTTTAGGCATCATCTACATGACTATGTTAAATTATAAGTAGGTATTGTGTTTCCTTTAACAAAATTAACACATTGGACCTTTAAATATTTTGCTACATTTCAACGCACGTTTTTACGTAACATTTTATCCGAGGAAAGAAGACCTATTCATTAGGGACAGTTTTACAAGGGTATTCTGTAATTATTTCAAACATGTTGGCATTAACGTTATAGGGAGGAAAAGGTTTTTGAAATAAAATATTTGAGACTTTGAAATTTAAGTTCTTTTTAAAGAACAATGTAAAAACCCCTTCATAAACCTTTTAGGTTAGATAAAAAAAAGAACGTATTTGCGATTGTAAAGCAATAATTTGGCAAGGAAATAAATAAAAGTATTGAAATATTACGAACGTAATGTAACGTAAAATAAGACATAAAATAGCTTGCAAATATTCGCAAAAAATCTACATATTTCAAATTCAGATGTCAAAAGTGTCAGAAAATCCGAAACTTTTGGGATAACCGTTGTCACTTTCCTTTTGCCCAAACTTTCCTTTTGTATGGACCAAAGTTGCTGTGAAGAATGATTTGTAAGTTATCCCGCCAGGGCTGATATTTGACGCTGGAATTCAAATTCCGAGTGTTGCCACACATGAATAAAGTCTTAAGGCCCCAGTACACAATGGCGCGTGATGGCCCACTCGAGGCCATCGCCATTGTGTACAGGGAGTAATGGTAAGCAATGGCGGTCAGTTGTCATTTGTGGCGCGCGATCGGGATGTTGTCGGTTTTTTGGGCACACTTCAAAGGGATCGTGGCGTGGCGTGGCCTGTAGTGTTCACACAATCGCCCATTGTTTAGTTTGTCACCAACCGCAAACCGGGATAGTGCACTTTTACGTTGTGTTATGCTACCATTTTTGATGGCCTAAAATGTCATTGTCGTGGAGTAATGAAGAGACTTTCAAGTTTATTGAATTATATCGATCTGAGCCCGCAATTTGGGACTCAAATAATACATTGCACAAGGATAAGAACAATAATGTTAATACAATAAGTAATAACAGTCTCTCTTCACTATTATAATGCCTCCTAATTTGTCAAACGTGACATCAGATGGTTTTATTACCTCTGGTGTTCTGCCTACCCCATACGGGATACAGGCGTAAAGTTGTGTAAGTTGTGTATGTATGTAATAATGTTAATAATATAATTTGTGTTGACAAAAATTATCTAGAACCTCTTACTATTATTATAAAAAAGGGAAAATATCATATTTTTTGTTTCTTTGCATTGAATAGAGTTAGAAACTAATGCATCGATTTGAAAAAAATAAAAATGGATAATTGGGAACCATCGCTGCGCTGGTATGGTGGATTCCAATTATCCATGGCATCATGGATAATTGGAATCCACCATCGCCTTTTGCGCCATTTTTTTTCACTTTTTGACGGTACACACTTTTGTAATACTTGTAAGTAGTATATAAATAAATAGCTGCGGCCGTAACTACTTCCACGTCCATCGCAAGTGTTTGGCCAGACAGCAATGAGCCATGCGCCATTGTGTGAACACCAAGTGATCGTGGCCTACAGTTGTTCATTGCCAAGAATGGTTCATCATCGGCCATTGTGTACTGGGGCCTTTAGAATTGGGTATGGACTTCGATAGACGCATTGGTATACGTTTTTTTTAAATATTCTATTTTTTTTCTTTCGTGCCAGTCGCGTTGTGTACTGTATGTACACAATTAATTTAAGATGATAAGATTAATGATGCATGGTCGACAGAAGGGCTTAAAGTGGAAAAGCCTATTGTTCCTGTAAATTCAAAGGGTGGGTATCCCCTTTAACTAAGAGGCTGGAACTAAATTATGCGTACAAGTGGTTGTTATGACGGTATAAGTAGTGAGGTTCATAGTTATGAAAATACCCATTCAGTGCAAACTTCCCATTCAATATCCAAATCCAAAATTAATTTGAAAATGGGTTAAAAAAGTTCGAGGAGTAAAAAGGTTAAAAGAAAAAAAAACTTTTACGGTTTTCAATATGGTTTTCTTTGACACGTCAGTTTTTGTTTTCTTAAAAGACGATTTTCAGAGGGTCGGGAAAGGAACTTTTGATCCCTAAAGAATTTGTTTATAAATTTATGGCTTATAACTTAAAATATAACTTTCCTTATGAGTTAGAACTCGTCAAATTCATAAATGATAGCTAAATGAATTGTGAAAACATAAAATAATAAACAATATTAACTCATTATTAGTTTCGACGCCGGGGCCGGCCCTTCAATAGTTTTCTAAAAATTTGTACGTATTTTATTTTAAGTATGATTTTACTTTTATAATTATTAATCAAGTTTCTTATTGCGTAAGCATATGAATAGACCAAGTCAGTGGATCTGTTTTTATAGACTGTGTCGTTGTAATATTATAGTTTCGGGCGTTATATTATAATTTATAGATCACTACCAATAGCTCGTGAAAGGTCTTAACAATATTAATACTCAAACTGAAATATCAATAATATTATTTCCCTAAATACAACTTGTGTTATGGACGGTTCTCAGCTGCCTTAGGAAGTATTTAAGTAGGTAAAGTGAGTTCATTTTTATCCATAATTTATTTCATATTCAGATGCTTGGTCAACATGTAAAAAGCTGATGATTTTATTTCTTTATTTTATTTTATTCGGGAAACAAACAATATTTTAACATAATAATATAAAATAATATAACTTGTAATACAAATAAATAAAATTTCCACAGTTAGGTATTACATTAAGAGTAGATATTGCAACATATTAAAAAAAAAAACAAAAAGTAGATATATTTATATAATACAGTATTAATAGTTAACTCTAAAGTACTCCTCTTACTTTATTTCTATAAACATTGATGCTGTTATGAAATATATGTATTAATGTAAATTTGTTGTTATATACATTACAAGTTCTATATAAGAATGAATTGGCAGTATAATTAGTTTTAACTAAAGGAACGCTAAATACCTTGTCTTTCTAGAATTTATTCGTTGACACATTAGATAAATATTACTCAAAAGATATGGAGAATCTGTGAGGTTATTCAGGATTTTGTACAGGAAGATCTGATCTCTTTCGCTGCGACGATTACTCATAGATTGGCCCTACAGTGGGAACACTTAAATGAAAGGTGCTTAACAAATTTCAAATAAACTTTTTCAATGTTATTTATATGCAGCTTGTACTGAGGATTCCATATGACCGAGGCATACTCTAAAATTGACCTTACAAAACAGTTAAACAAAAGAGTTAAAGTAAAGCATTTCTTGAAATCCTTTCCGACCCTAAGAATAAATCCTAACATACGAGAGGACTTCGATATTATATAATCAAAATGTTTATTAAATTTCAATTTATAATCAAGAACTACCCCTAAGTCTCTTACCTCAGTTACATAATTCAACAGTTCGTCATTGAGATAGTAATCATGTTTATTAATATTTTTCTTTCTAATAAAGCTTTTTTTTTATCTTTATTAAATTTTGGGGTTTTTTTCTATTTAGACATGCCAACCCCATCGTAACTTTACACAATTTTACACTTAATACTAATACAATTTTTAATAATATAAACTAATAATAATACTATTTTCTAATACTATATAAACTACTAATTTATACAACTATAAATATTTTCCTTATGGTGATGACAGACAAATGGAAGAAACCTTATACAATTCTTCAGCAATTTTTGAGGTTGGGATGCTAAGACAGCTGTGCGCACAACCCACATCCAACATATTTATATTAAAACGCTAAAACATAATTTTCCTTTCATTTTTATTCTTGACACATTCCATCAAAACATGCTGCACATCGTCCACTTTATCGCAAGCATCACAGTTTGGAGAATCTGTTTTTTTCATTAAATGTGCGAACTTTTTTGATGGAATGTGTCCAGAGCGGATCCTAAAAGCCAACTTAACTTGCTGTCTACTAAATTGAACATCAATAAACCATGGCACTTGAAGAGGCTCACATTGTATTGTTTTATACCAAATACCTTTAGTATTGGAACGTTCATCAAAATAGGTTTTCCATTTTGCAAAACTGAGGTTTTTGAATTTTGACAACAACTCCGAATAGAAAGGTTGTATCACAAAGGCAGTGCCTGCGGAAAATATAATAAAGCTTATAATACAACACTTTTTGACGTTTAGGTAAATATGGTTTTTTATGCAGTAAGTGTTATTTAAATCATTTTGTAGTAATAAGCAATCAGAATAATTTTTAATATTTTTATAAATTTTCATATCATCTGCATAAAGTATAAATTTTGAATGATTTAATACCAAATTAATGTCGTTAATGAATAAAATAAAAAATAATGGTCCCAGGTGAGAGAAATAAAAAAATAATAATATAATAATAAATTTTTATTTTTTTTTATTTTTATTTTATATTTTTATTTTTATTTTTATTTTATTTATTATTTTTTAAACAATAATGGTCCCAGGTGAGAGAAATTAAGATTTAATACTTAACTTTATCCATACAGTCTCTAAAATGATAATTTAACCATTCAAAGGTTACAAAATCCTCGTAAAGAAACACTACTTAGTTACCAAAGAAAACTTTGGATTACCTTAATTTACCCTGAAACTTTTATACGTCCTCTTAGGCAGATGGTTTCATCCAACTAGAAGCTTTAAGTAATAATACTTAGGCGAATAAATTCATTTCTCAAGAATATGGTAAATGACTTGGACTATTTGGTAGATTTTTAATTTTATCAGTATTATATTTTATTCATTCTACAAAACCTCATTGTGCCTAAATGTGAAATATAGTCCTTATTCATTTCAATTAATTTTATTCTGAATATTATATTTTATTTTATTCTACTTTTATATTTCAGCGTGAAGTTAGTTCATATGAAATACTAGTTCTCCAAAACCGAATTAAATAACTAAATTCTTCGGAAAATACGTTATATGTTTTCGTATACAGGGTTGATTTGTAGTCACCAGCCAAATTTAAATGTTAGTTTCTTTGATACGATATAAACGTACCTGCATATTTATTTTAGCGTCGCTCAGTACATAAAAGTAGAAATATGGAACCACAAACTTTTAAAAAAATAGTCGTTGTTGATGAACATACCTACTACGACGCGGCATTTCATTGATAATACTACGACTTAGTACTACAAGATGTTTTGTAGTAGCGCGTAGTTGACTTTATCTTAATGATAATTTAGAGTGACCATGGTTTGCTTAATATGTTAGCGGATATATTAATTTCCTTGTAAAAAAAAAATGGTTTCTATAAATGATACTTGTAAAAAAAAATTGGCCGGTGACCACAAATGAACCCTGTACATTCGTGTATTTCTATAATAACATGATAAGATTGTGAAATTTTATATACCTATTTAATTAGTTAAAATGTTTGTTTTTAGTAAAGTATCGTTTTGTTAGTCTAATTTCAGTCCAGATACAATACAAATTCAAAAATAATAATGATCAATACCAAATTATCACCAAGTTACTTGGCATCTTGTTTATTTTCCAAAGATTTGATTTCCAGCAATTTAGCCTTTATATGGCTTAAAACACTAGCTTTGGTCCGCGACTTCATGCGTATCAAAGTCTTTACTGCAGTGTGATCACAGAACTTTATCGAATCGTAAGTTGACGAATGTTTACGAATGTTCGTATAGTATGAAGACGGGTTTTAAGAAAAATTGAAATCTATCCATTGCCGCACGGCCAGCTTAAATAAATGTGTGCCTTGTTAATTTTGAATGTTTGTTAACATGTTGTATCATAAATATCTGTAAAATAAAAAATTACAATAAAACTTGCAACCGACTCCATACTATACGAGCATTCGTAAACATTCGTTAACTTACGATTCGATAAAGTTCTGTGATCGCACTGCTGGTTCGTCTGAGAAAACTTATAATCTGGTGTCAAAGCATAAAATAAAATTATGGAACAAATCTATCCTGTGAGCCATTATTTTTATGGGATAAAAAGCCCTATGTGCTATTCCAAACTATACGCTACATCTATTAACAGTTTTATCTAGATCTGTTAAGCCGAGGTCCTGCATCGATCAAACATCAGTACTATCATCCAATCTTTTCCATTTTTAAGTATACGATATAAATTATTACGTAGGTAGGTACTTATATAAAATTCAAATATTTTTGCTGAAAGCAACCAATTTTTAAACAATTCCTGTTCGTATACATTTTTTAAAACCAGTTTTCATAATGGAGGCTTGGATGCCCGCTCTGGGTCTTACTTGGCGCAGAGGTTGTCCATTGCCGTACAGAGAGGCAATGCGGCTAGTGTGATGGGTGCCTTTGCGCCCGGTATGACTCGGGGAAGCCTCTTCAATTAGAAGAATAGGTTTATTTTTGTATATATTTAGATACCTACTAAGAAAGGTCTTTTGTATTTTAATGAGATATGTTTTAATTTATTTAAGTACTTTGTTTAATGTTTTAATTTAGTTTATTCACTAATTTGTAAGTTTAAAATTTAACTTATTTGATTTGTTTTCATAATTTAATAATTTTAAAAGATGTGGTTCAAACTTTTTTCAGCTTTATAGTTTCGGAGTTTACTAAGACAAAACAGTTGTGGCATAAAGACTAGCTCCGCTACAGAACATGAAAAGTTGTGCCGCTATATTTAACTAAGAGATTTCAGCTTGATTGGCTTGAGAATAAAGAAACCCAAAGGTTATGTACAATTTATTATGATTTATATTATTTAAACAAAAAAATATCCATAGTTGTTTAAAAACCCCCAATTAATATTCATATTATTATTAATGTGACAAAGATGTTTCAATCTGGAAAATTATGTTGATCAAATTGCCTTAAATTTTGCCCCTGTAACCATTCGACATACTCGTAGTTATGTTAATTAACTACAATATATTAGAAATTAAATTAAGTAAATTATATTTACATACGAAAAAGTTTTGAGGGGAATGATTCACAGTTGTCCTTTATACATTTCTGAACATTTGAAAGGAAACTTACGATTGAGTAATACTATAAGTAGGTACTAGGTAATAGTGAATTAGATCCTTCGTAACTTTTGGTGCTTATGTATATTTTTTTTACTTTATAGACTTATGTATGTAATTTACAAATATTATCCATTATATGTGTTTTAAAAATTGCAATATTAAGTTACATATCTCATGAAATATGTCATAAAGTCGGTTAAACAAACAATGCAGTGTGCTTTTACTTTAAAAACAACGAGAAATTGAGAAGGTGGCTCTGAATTCTTAGTAAACTTCTTGCAAAGCCTTCTTTAGTATACTCGTATGGGAATTCAGCACTACAGGATACTACGGGTTGGTTCTGGTAAAAGCCTAATAACAAACCCATAAAGGCCTAGTTATGTCTGCATAGTAACGCATAATTTAAGCATTGTTTGAAACATTGGCGTATTTTTAATATCTAGGGTAAGTCAATGGGAGGTTTTCTGACAGCTCATTAAAAAAACAAAACTGTTCAAAATTGGTACAAAAGGCTTCGATAGATGGCGCTTTACAAAAGGCGAAGGCGAAAAATTTATTCCACACTGCGTTTTTAAAAGTAAAAGAAATTAATTGACGTCTGTATCAGAAATTGAACGTATAAATAACCATAGGTGGTAGATACCACTTACCTACACTATAGTATACAGACTTAACGCCTTCGGCTTTTTAAAAGTGCCATCTATAGAGGTTTTTTGAACTAATTTTTATGAGCTGTCAGAAAACTCCTCATTGGCTCGTTGTTTTGCAATAAAGCTACATTTTAAATCAAAGACAACAATTAAATTGATGCATATTTTTTTTGAGTTCCGTTGTGGAAAGTATGCGTCCGAATGGCACGCAATATCAATGACCTATATAAACCTAGTACGACTGACAAACGAACTATGCGTTATTGGTTCCGTCAGTTTCATTCCGGAAATTTAGACTTCAAAATTGACGATATAGAGAGGATAGTGGAAGCAGATCCTTTTAATGAAGGTTAGCGAGTTTTTGAGCCAAAAAAAATGTGATAAGAGACTAAAAGGTGCGCGCTTGGCGTGCAGGGTTAGTTCGTGGTGGGAGCTTGGCGTGTGCGGATAGACTGCGATAAATGCGATTTGAGATCTATTGGTGTGTTAAATAAGACTCGAATTACACATGTACGATTTTCATAATTAGATGCGGTTGATGAGGAACATGGCGTACGCTTAAAGGGCACGTGTTGCCTGAACGTGGCTTAAGAGGTGAGATTTAATTTGTATCCAAATTTGATCTAGATCTTGATCTTAGATCTTATACCTGAATGAAAAGTGATCACCTCAAATATTAGATGCAGGTGCTCAAGTCTGTTGCTAAGTAAAGAGTATGCTGAGCAACAAACACTTCAAATGTTTCTAAACTTTTCAAAGCATATAAAATGATGTTGCAATATTTTAGTAAACTACACAACATTTTATTTCATGTATTTCATTTGTCTGGCTTCATATCTGTTGTATCTTGATATTTATTTACCCATTTACTGTACACGAGATACCTACTCGTAAATATCTCTCTTTTATTGTCTGTGTGTTTGGGATAGCTTCTTGCACCATTGACATTTACAGTTTCTTGAGATCGAATTTGAAATGAGTTTACTTTAAAACATTAGTAGTATGTTTGCTTAGTAATGCACAATTAAATAGATTAACATTAAATAACATAAGCTGACTTTAATCGTTCAAGCAAAGCCCATAAGTTTTTCTCAAATTTCAACAAAGTTTCATACAAAATCGGATATTGAACTAAGCAAACATAGCCATATCAGAGATATCCTACTTGATATTTGAAAACATTTTAGCAATGCGTTCCGCTTGCAGAATGCATCACCTCAAGGGTTCTCCACTTCACAAGTGTTAGATACACGCGCAAACGTTTCTAGTACACGTTGGTATCCTAGTACTGTAGCAGTTCAGTACCAGGAATACAGACATATGCATTATAGCAATCAAAGAGAGAGCTTTTACGGGCAGGTTCGGATACCAAAAGTTTCTAACGTTTTGTTTCCGGCTTTGGAGTTTCTGGGTTGGTTATTTGTAAAAAGTAAACAGGTGTTGGCCTGTATTTATTTTCAGTATAGTGGAGTAGTGCAGTGTGCTGTTTTTTTCAAGGGTGTTTTTTTATGCTCGTTCGGTCTTTTAATGAAATGATACGTTGGAATCAATATAACATATTTCGTTTACTTTATTTAATACTTCACTTTATATATGTTGTTTAAAATCTATAAATATTTTTTACTATTCTTTTTCCATCGATTTAACAAATTATTTACAGTATGAGTTAAAATTTGTTCGTACAAACTTCTGTGATATAGGTACTTTATAAGTTTGTCACTACAACTGTAGATAAATTACATAGGATATGTGTATTTCTATCATTGAAGTAAATTAACAATGTGATGCAATATATGATATAACTAGGAACTTTTGTTAAAATTAAAACTAGTTTAATTTCGCCTTTCTATACATATACAACATTTCAGGTTAACAATTGGATTGCACGTCATGTGCCTACATAGTTTCACGTCACGTTTGATATCCTGGTATATGGTCCTGGTTCTTTCAAGTACTTATTTCATAAGTTTTTGTCGATGGTGTGAATCATCTTCATCTGAATTGGAACAAGAAAATGCATTTATATTCTAGGTTCTCCCCTAGGTCGCTACATGGTATTCCATATTACAAGCTCTGCTTAGTTTGGGGCCATGTAGTTGGTGTGATTGTCTGGGGATTTTCTTTATTTATTTATCTTCTTAATCACTATACGTCAGGTGACGAATCTGTCAAACTTCTCATTAAAATCAAAATCTTGTTCAAAATTAAAAATTTATTTTATTACGCTTGCAACTCAAATATTGTTTCACGAAATATGTACACAACAGGTGAAATTGTTATTGACGTTGTTCTCCGAAGCAATAAAAAGTCCCTCCACATTTTGACGATTATAATACGTGACGCAGCATACTACACCAGCCTTAATGTACATCGTATTAACCGGGCTTGGAAAGGATTTAACTTTGTTTTGATAATTTTGTGGAATACAGGTAAAATGGAAATTGAAAATTTAAATTGAACAACTGTTTTAAAAAGACATGGAATTATTAGGTATAAGCCCACATTTATGCTATAAATAATCTTTAAAATATTCTATTTTTGTATTCTTTTGTGGATGATAGAAGAGATTTCTAACAGCTGAATAAGATGGCATAATCTCCAAAAAACAATAATTTATCGATTTCTTTTACGTAAACTTCTGCGAAAGGGTGAGAGAGAGAGATATTTCCTTCACAATTTGTCAACTTGAAACCTGTTATCTCAGCCACTACGTTGTATGAAAAGTCTCCGCAACATCGTGTTGAATTATATTTAAAGTCTATTTGAATACATATTTTATTTTAGCCTATTAAATTGCGACAATGTCAACTGATCCACTATACGCATTAGCAATCACTTTTCTTACAATGTCTGTTGCCAAAAGGATTTCTTTGACTAAACGATCTGAGTCTTTGCTCTTTTGCGAACAAGGTGTTTGTTCCCAATCCCCAGAAAAGGATCGTCGGGCCGTGGGCCGCATATGTTATATATATTGCTAGTGGCTATATAAACTTTGATAGCGCGATGTAGGAAATCTCGTCATTGCTACATCACCCCCTCCGAGACCGGAGGTCGATATGGTCAGAGGTTGAGATGCTTGCCAGCGTACCAGTGGGGTTTCAGTGGGTCTGTCGTGAGGATGCCACATAGTTGGTTCTCGGTGAGTCAGAACCGTACGCGGCAACTGTCCTGGACAATGTCAGGGGAATGGTCCCAGTGAGTCGGGACAAGCTCCAGTGAGTCGGAGTGCCTCAGTGCGTCCAGGAGTGCTCTTCTGCAATGGCCCCAGTGAGTCGGGGTGGCTGGAGGCAGCTTCGGGTAGGAGAGGGTGCTCTGCTTGAGACCGGCCGAAGTGCAGCGTGCTGTGCCGAGTTGCAGGAGAAGGCTGGAGGTGGTAGAACAGGCTTGCAGCGCTACAAGCGTAGTGGTCCACCATGGTAGCCCGGAGTGTGCTAGCGGCTGGCGTGTGGTACTCGCTGCTGGTGGGTGGAGAGTGATGGTGACGATGACGATGACGGAGATGTTGGTCCTCTTCTTTGAAGGCTGCGAAGGTTGTTCAGCTCGGGGTCACCACTGTGGGAATAAGGTGTTAGTTCCCACACTTCGGAAGAGGCTAATTGGCCGCGACCCACGGCCCAGCGGTTGATGTCGGGATGTTGTATATATTCCTAGTCGCTATATAAAGTCGTGTCGTCATCGTTTTATGGAGCGTCGCTAGATGTCGCTACACTCTCGATCAACCGAAATCGAGGTCAAGCGTACGTTCAGTCTTCAATATATTCTATGAGAATTAATTATTGTTGCAAGACAGCAGCCTACCGACACTAAATTCAAGTGAACAGAATTAATTACCTCCTACGGTTTACACGAACTCTGCCAATGCTTGTGTGTGATCATGATTATCGAATAGCCTAGACACATCACGCCGTGCATATGTCATTTATTCAGGAGATTTCATATCGGTAAGTGAATTGACATTTTTTGGTGCTTGTTTTGCTAGAAAATCCCAATGTTTTTCGAGATAAAACTTTTAGGAAAAATCTGTTATGCCTCAATTTTGTTTGTAGTTTGGATATGGACGCATGAATATGGAATTGAATATTAGTTCTGAAAATAATAGATAAAATGTGGAACCTTTGAGTATTGAAAAAATAACAAGAGGTTAATATAGTCAAATAGTCACAAGGAGTAAAGTGTATTTACTTTTTGTTCCTTCTGTCTTAGAGCCTGTGTGTATCATGATTATGAATTAGGCAATATAATAAAGTTTCGGTTGCCGTATCAAAATTGGTGACAGTAATTAAGGAGATTTATGCGCATTTTAACTAAAAGCCCTTAAAAGGGCGCATTTAGCGAGTGTTTTGTTTTCAGAAATTGTATGACACTTTTATGTGTAGAACACCTTAATTTACAATTTTAACGAACGTTCAACATAGAAACAATACTCAGGTACCTGCTGATAGTAAGTGTAAGCATATGTCACCTTTTTGTTGTCGTTGAAATTTCAAAAAGTGGCTGTATTTCCCTGGTCGCAATTTGTAACTGTTTTATTTTATCTTTTGATTAATCTGATGTTTTTGAAGTAGGTAATTTAAGAGTCAAGCAGATAAGCTTTTATCAGGTTTGTTTGAAGTAGGGGATAACACTATTAAAGCTTCGCTGATGTTTTAGAAATAGCTGAAGGGACACGCCGAACTCATATATCCTCCAATTTTTGGTTGTCAGTTGATACGAACACCATGGAAAGAGATTGTGTAGTGCTACAACATTCGCATTTAGCGAAAATGAAACCTTAAATTATTCGCTTTTTCCTTGTTTTGAGCTCAAAATGTTAGGTTGAAAGTTGACATGTTGAGTTAAAGTTTACATCAAACAGGACGTTAAAAACTTACTTAATGATGCATGTAGACCTTTAAGTTTACGCTTATATGTTATCGTTATTAATGGACGTTGGCTTTCAATCAAAGTTACATTAAACGAATGAGTTTGAAAGTTTTTGAAGATAAGGACACGTGCATCTATTGAGTTATTGTTGGTAAAAGTCCGCATACAGTTTATTGATGAGACGATTTTTTATCTGACCGTAAGCCTAGGGTTATATGATCTGATTCTGGAATCATTTGCTAAATATAATAAAGCTTAATTTTCTTGCTTATCTCGTGTGCTATAAATACAAGTATGTATACAAAGTTTTGCTTCGCAATTCACGTTCGGGCACAAGAGCGAAGACAGAATCCGAGCAACTGACAGGGTGTCGCCGTTGACAGATACGTCTAGGAGGACATCACCATCATGTATACGTAATATAAAATTAACCATTTGTCGAAAAAAGACTATAAATCATATCTTACCTGACACAATTTATATTCCAAAAAATTACGCAATTAATTATTTGGAATGATATCGTAAAAGCTATGGTTACATTCCTGACGCTCATTTTTTCCGTCCATTTTCCTGAATTTTATGAAAAGCACATATTCATTTAATTAAACTATTTCAAAGCCAGATACAAACAAAACCAAAAAAGCCAAAGAAAAGCCACATACAAAACAAAGAAACAAAAAGCTATGCGCGAAAATATTTAATTGAACACACCGCACTTATCAATATTGAAATAAAGTGAATAAGTGCTCGACAGAACAACCTCTGCTTCGTAACCCCGTGTTATGCACGTGTGTAACTTCGTGTAAATTTCAAGTATTTTCAACGTTTAATCAACTCTGGTATTTCGCTCGGGAAATGTAAGTTTAATTTGCAAAAATGAAATGTCTGTTTCATTCGGATGATACTTTTACGAAGCCGTGTTGCAGCATTGTTTCAAAAGTAATGAGTGTGAATTTATGAAATATTCTTGTTACCTACATCAGTACGTATTCAGAATGTAGTAAAGTTTTTAAATAATACACAGAATAACATAATATTTTTTTAAACCTTACAGCAGTACCCATTAGGAGTTTTTGATTACGAAAACTTGATTAATTTAATTAGATTAGATTGATTACTTAAATAGTAGTAATCCGTTGATAATGTATTACGACATAACAACCTACTCTGTTCGGACTAATTTTGATCCTTTAATGTGATAAATCTGAACAAGTTTGTTAATTTATTATTTCATCACTTTTTTTATTTACTATTCCTTTACGCGATACTTGAATTAAGAATTTCCCAGATTGTTTTATATTTGACGCTCCATAAAAAATGTTTGCTTTCTTCTTTTATTTCTTTAACAAAAGTACAGCCATATTTTCCAACTGTTCCGTGTTGCATGTGTAGCGTTGCTGAAGTATTTACTTTCAAAGATCTAACGGGCTTTGTGGGTTTCTTATCCAGCTCAGTGCAGCGTGCATCTGACCAAAATATTTCAAGTTTCGGAGTCTTAAAATGCATTTGAAATTCTGAGAAATTTAGTGGAGAATCATTCGATCATTCGAGGTTTGGTAGAAATATTAAATTTAAGAATTGTATGTAATTTTTATAACGTGAAGTTGATGTGATTTTAGAAATAAAATACATCTTACAAGCCATGAAATTGACGACATAGAGGTGCAGTGGTAACAAACATTGCCTTCTATGCTAAAGTTCCAGGGGTCGTATCACGGTGAGAGTGGCAGCCCCTCTGATGTCACAATGAACTGGCATCTTTTAAGGGCTACGGCTACTTTAAGCCGCACTTCCACTATGATTAGGTGGTGATCACTGTCGATATATGCACCACGACGGTTGCGAACGTCGATAATCGATCATCAGTGATGAACGCCACTTGGAGCTTGTTAAGTATCGGAGCGAAGGGACGTCAATCAAACACGGTTGCTCGTACGTAACTAACTTTAATGCGCCTACCTGCTTACATATATGCCTCCCCCTTAAGCTAAGACTTAATAACTAAAAATAAGAACTACGGACTAATAAATCCGGCACTGTGATCTGAGTCAGTCGAAGGCGGCGTAGGTGTAGAAAACACGGGGCTGAGTTCTCGGCGGCGCGCACAGGGCCAAGCGCATACCCGGTAGCATACCCATCGTTAACTTATCAAGCAGGGCTTCTTCTAAGTTTTTGAAGCCGCAGTGCGCCGATAACCCACGAAGTCTTGCCGCCCATTGTGTATGAGTTTCGCCCGGGTGCTGCGTGGCACTGAAGAATTTTCGGCAAATCCGACTCGCTTCGGTGTGAAGTGGTCATCTAATATTTGCAAAATATCAACAAAATCAACCTCTTCGATATGAGGCAAGCCTGTGAGTTGACTTGCTAAGGGCACTCAGTAATATTGCCCTCCGTTTGACCTTTGACTTGTCCGACACGTCTGTAATGTCATTTGCAATGAACCACTGTAGTAAACGTGATTTGTAGCTGCACCAATAGATGATAGATGATCAAAATTGGACAGGATCCCAAAATGTATTCCTTTATATTATTTTATTCCTAAAAAATATTGCATGCTGTATGACAGTTAAATATGTGATACTAACACTCATTTATAAACAAATACCTTCTACCACAATAATAATTGTAATACCATATTTTCGCAATAAAGATGATTTTGATTTTGTACATTTGACGACATTTTCTTAAAAACAAGTACTGACTGCGTCACTGTTAAGTATCGGAGCGAAGGGACGTCAATCAAACACGGTTGCTCGTACGTAACTAACTTTAATGCGTCTACCTGCTTACATATATAACAGAGCTGATGGCAACGTGGTCGATTTGGTTCTTGGTAACTCCATCGGGCGAGTTTCAGGTATATTTGTGATGCTCTCCATGAATAAACAGGGTACCTCCGATGTAGAGATGTTGTCCTGGCAGAACTCCAAGAATCTCTCCCCGTTCTCGTTCCGAACTACCAGCCCTTGTCTGCCCATGTGTCTTTGACAGCCGTCGTTATCAGTACCGATTTTGGCATTTAGGTCGCCCATGATGATAACTATATCCTGTTACGAAAGACATCTCGCGCCGGCTGCAGGTCGTCACTAACCGTATTCTCAGAGATTATTGGCCCGAGAAAATCTCCAACGTAGAACTGTGGGGTCACAATGGTGAAACTCCGATCGACCATCAGATCAAACGCCGCAAATTGAACTGGATCGGCCACACTCTCGGAAGGGACCCTGACCATATACGAGGCAAGCCCTAGACTGGAACCCCCAAGGAAAGCGTAAACGAGGCCGCACTATACAGATCTGGAGGCGGACGAACATTGCAGAGGCGAAAAACATTGGAAAGACCTGGAGCGAAATGAAGCGCGAAGCTCAAGACCGAGCGGGATGGCGAAGCACTGTGGATGCCCATTGCCCCATCTAGGGGCCAAATGAACATAGGTCAAGTAAATCAATATTGTATTAGAGAGAAAGGGATGCCTGCCTCTGTATCTATCTTCACCCTTGAACCAGTTTCAATTGTTTTAACGAAACTGAAAACTATCTTATTAGGTATATAAGTAAATTCATTTTTATCTGTATTTTTATGTTTATTTGATATTTTGTAATGTAAAAGTTTAAATGTTATTTTCTTTTAAAAATATTATAGGCACTATTTTTATTTATTTAATTCTTAACAAATGTATATCGAATAGTGTTCGGAGATTTTGATTAATTTTATTGGTTGGTTATCAGCTTGGTCTCAGAATCACGACAGGCGACATACCAATTTTAGAAGATCAACCCTTTTCAACGATATATCACACATGTCTATTGAGGCGGGTACCAGCCCTCATACAAAGTTATGCGTCGTCCTTTCCTGCCATTGTATTAAATAGAACCACGTGAAATAAAAATGTAGTCTGCTTCGAAATTGTATTTTGTTCAGACCGTAAACAAATCTTACACTTTTTTTAAGTGTTTTTAAAATAGGATGAGCAAGGCATATTGATAGGTATTTAAAATAAGATTTGTGTGTAGGATGAGTACGGCACATTAATAGGATGAGCGAAGTAAAAATAATGAGTAGGATGAGGCGTCATAGGACGAAGAAGGAAAAACCCTGTTCTTCAACTAACTTTGTCAAATTGTTTTATATTTACGAAACTTAAATTGTTTTTTTTATTTCACCCAGCATGTTATGTAGTATTTTTGTCTAGTTACATGAAGTGGGGTAACTAGGAGTATTTATGATTTTCACAAACTTTTGATGCGATTAAAATGGGTTATTGTTTGAATGCATACTTTTTAACGGAAGAAATATGATACTTACAACTATTTTTGGATCCTCAAGACAATTCGAGAGAAAACAATAAATTATTATCGAAAAGAAAGTAGGTAATTAATTAATGCAATTTGCAATTTCTCTATGTTTTTTAACGCGTTATCGCGTGGACAGGCCAACATAGACCGATAGATAGACCGAAGTTCTGGTCAAAATCGCCGGTATATGCTGGGCGAAGTCGGCGCGGGACCGAGCGACGTGGACAACCTCGGGGGGGGGGGGGGCTATGTACAGCTGTGGCTGTTGATGATGATAATGATGATATATTTTTAACTCCACGTTTAAGCCCCGTGAATAGTAAATCGTGAAAACTTTGGACAATCCTTTGTTTTAATAATCGCCTGTGAAGTCCATACATAAACAAATTGTGATGTTTTTTGTTTCTTTTTTGTTACTATACAAAAATCCAATCTGTCATAAGGATAAACATATGGAATTTTTTTTTTTTTGTGTTTGCCGTTGTTGCATTAAAGTGTTGTATTTATTATTTTTGACTGGAGAGTTCAATATTTTAGAAAATAAGTGGAATAGAAATATATAAGAAATAAGAGGAAAAGGTAGGTCTTTGAGTTTTTAATGATATTTATTTAGGAAGAGATATAAAAATTCCTGAATTGTGCAAAACATTGTTTCAAAGTGACTTATTATCGTTTTAATTCATATTGTATTTTTAATAATTTACCTTTATAATTTTCATAGTAAGTAGTAAGTACCAAAATAATAAGATTCGATTAGAGGTCGAAAATGTTTACATATATAGGGTCCATCTATAATAGTCAATTATATTTTAATTTCAGATTAAGAGTAATGAGTGGGTCTAAATTACGAAAGAAAAAAATTTTTTTTCAAATATTTTTCATTTATTAAAATTTCAATTTTTTTCGAAGTTATCAAAATTTAACTTTAATCTCTTCTTTATGACTACACAGCAAGTAATAACAACATTTCCATCTAATTATCATCATCATCATCATCATCATCACAACTCTTTGTAATGAGCCCACTGCAGGGCATGAGTCTCTCCCCTGGGTGAAGAGGAGGTATAGGCCATAATCCAAGCTGGCCCAGTGCTGGGTGGTGGATGCCAGAATTTTTAGGGCGCCTAGATGGCTTCTGACAAACCCTAACGACTACTGTATACAAGTATACAGCACCCGGGACCGACTGCTTAACGTGCCCTCCGAAGCACGGAAGTCGTCGTGAGATATGAATGGTCGGCGGTCACCCATCCAAGTACCGACCGCGCCGAACGTTGCTTAACCTGTGATATCGTATGATACACACAGTAACCACGGCGCCACGACGACTTCAGTAACCACGGCGCCACGACGACTGTATGTACTTTATAAAATGTAGATGTACTCATAAAATGTAGATTAAACTTAAATTTTACTCAATAAAGAAAATTTTGAAATTTTAATTTATGTATAATATTTAAAAAAAAAATTTTTTATATAATTTCATACCTACTCATAATTCTTAATCTGCTATTAAAATATAATTGACTATTATAAATGGACCCTGTATTTTATCTTGTATTGCTTACGATTTAAAAAAAATAATAAAGAGATTTATTTTAGTTTCAAACGTTTCTTTCATCCTTCCGAATAACGTCAGAAATGTGTTCCATTTTCAAAATAAATCATACTTAAACTCGCGTATCCAAGGCGGTCATTAAATAAAAATAGACGTTTTTCTCATTCAATTCTGCAAAATTCTTAGATAAGCACGTTCAAACGTAACCTTTTATTTATTAGTTTAGATAAAAGAAAAAATTGAAACGGCTATGTTTTATAAAGATAAAACTATTTTAAAAGTAGGTACATAATTGTCAAGTTGGTTGATTGATTACTTGCCAAATTTCAATATGTCAAACATCCTTACATCCATCCAAACGACCACATTTTTAATATTAGTTTGATTTTAAAGTTTTAGGTTCGTATGATGCATAGGTTCTCTGTAAATACTACACGCGGCCATGTACTGGGTGACGCAGCGTAGGCAGGCCCCTCGCAAGATGGACCGAGGACCTGGTCAAAGTCGACGGTAAACGCTAGGTAAGGGCGGCGTGGGATCGAGCGACGTGGAAAACCTTGGGGGAGGCCTATGTCCAGCAGTGGACGTCTGCTGGCTGAAGATAACTACACAAAGAATAGAACTATACTAAAAAAATTTTCATAATACTTGCTTTACACTGTTGGAATTTTACTCAGACAATATCCTGGAATAACAATAGAACACTGTTTTCTTGAATGATAGAGCGCGGATTCATATCCACGGCGCCGTGGCCGTTAAACGGCACGTGACAAACGGCCGTGACGCGGCACGGCGCATCACTCAGCGCTTAATATTAGCTCTTAAAATTATCTCCATCACGGTTCATTATAGAAAAGTATGCCGTATAACGGTGTGTATCAATGCTTTTCTATAATGAACCATGATGGAGATAATTTTAAGAGCTAATACGAAGCTCTGAGCGGTGCGCCGTGCGAGTCGCCGTGCACGGCGTGCCTCACGCCGTGAAACGGCACGGCGCCGTAGAGATAGATGCACGCCCTTACAGGATCGAGATTTACAGATGAAGCTACGAGAAATGACTTGTAAAAAAATATTTAAGCACAGATAAGTTATTCCTTTTGAAGCAAACAATGAGTTGTCATTAATTTTTTCCACAGATAGAGTTGATTTATATCTTGCAAATCTTGCTAATTTTACAAAAACAAAAGTTTGGATGGATATATGGATGGATGTTCGCTCCTCACTCACGGCAGAACGGCTCAACGGATTTGGAAAAAAATTGGCCTAGTGATAGAATACAGTCTGGAATTACACAGAGGCTACGTCTATCCCGATATTTGGGTGGGATTAGAAATTGCACGTGTGAAACCGCAAGAAACAGCTTGTTAGATATATTTTCGGTTTTTTCTGTTACTAAAATTAACGTTAATATTTCCATAAATAAAAATGTTTTTTTTTACGTATTTCCCTAGTATATTCACCTATATTTCAACCGAAGTAATCTTTAGCATTAGAATTCAACCCTCGCGTTCTTAATTTTCCTCCAACTCACACATGGTTCCAAATGGAGTCATAAAGGAAACTCGGGTTTCACGGTTCTATTTCTATCCGGCTTATCTTAGTGGGATATCGCTAACAATAGATCTACATTGTTTACTTTAGTTCCTGTTTTTTTATAAATATATTTTCTGGTTGGTAAATATTTTCAACCGACTTCAAAAAAGAAGGAGGTACTCAATTCGTCTGTATGATTTTTTATGTTTGTTACCTCATAAATTTTGACTGGGTGAACCGATTTTAATGATTCTTATTTCATATGATAGAAAATACTCCCATATAAATTTCATGAACATCGATTGAGTACTACATTTTTTTAATATGTTAGAATTCGGAGATCGTTTACCATGACGACTTTCTACTTCAGCCAAAGTTTGACGTGAAGTCGGTTTTTAATGAACTTTTATTGATTATTAAATGATGCCTACTAAAGTGTTTCCCCGTATTTGACGAGCAGGTGGGGATCTCGCCCGATTGCAGTGAAAGATGAGGTCGAAGCTGACAGCGTACTGGATTAGGATGGATCTGGCTCCTCAAAAAATATTGCTATACCCTGGCAAATAATTCAATGCAGTAAACTGTTTCAGTTTACTCACAGTTCCAGTGTGCTTACTTTAGGGAAGAAAAAAAATAGTGATGTGGTTAAGTAATATATGGAAAAAAAATATTTTCAGCGGACAAATTAATAATAATAATCATAATAAATATTTCTGACACTCACACAACATTATCTAGCCCAAAAATTAAGTTTCTTAAAGAACTTGTGTTATGGATACTAGATAACTGATATACTTAAGAAATATATAAACATACATATTAAATAAATACATATTTTTATTAGAATAAACTTAAATATATAAACATCCATGACTTGACGACTAATATCAGTGTTGATCACACAAATATCTGCCGCCGCCGCCGGGATTCGAACCCAGGACCTCTGGCATAGAAGGCAATGTACGTTACCGCTACACCAGCCGGTCGTCAAGATTTTGAATTTTTTTTATGGTTCTGTTATCAAAGCGCATCTCTGCTGGAAATTTAATTTTTAACAACGTTTAAAGAAGTTATTAAGTCGATTATAATTATATTATAACCGATTTTAAGAACTTTGAAGATAAAGTACACACCTCAAATTCAATGGTTTATAAATAGCTTTAAAATTTTATGCAAAACGAACGACAAAGACTCGTTTATTTTCAAACATTCACATTCAGTTCTTACACTAGAAAGTTTTGAACTGGTATCATTATTTTTCTATTTGACAGTTTACTGCACTGAATTATTTTCCAGGGTATAGAACACAGCAACAACGGAAGGGCACAACTTGGTGACACACGTTATATGAAGGGTTTCCGATACCCAGACGAGCCCTAAAGGGCACTTTCCACGATGGGGAGATCACTCGGATTACTCACTTTTAGGTTTTAGGTTACCAGGGTGAGAGGGCTATTTAAAGCCAACCCTACGCGACTAAAATAGATAGGGATTTATGAGATAACTGTGAATCGAAACTCGTGTTTAACTTAAACAGGGACTGCATATCGGTATAATTTTTTTAAATAGTACTAGTAAAATTTCAGTACCCTTATTAGTGTACTGCTTCATCAAACACAATAACTGTACAAGTTATTAAAATCTAAATTTATTAAATCAGTACCCAAATAATGTATACCGGATTCATTTCTGTAGATGTTTTTAGTACAGAAATATTTTAACTGATTTAATTTCGGTACCGAAATGTATAGGTCAGCATATGTACCTACGCTTCATAGGCTTCAACTAAACTATCGATCATCGAGTTATTTAAAAATAAAATTTCAATATCAATATTAATATTAATACCGGAAAATATCAGTTAACTGAAAAAAAAATCAGTTATTCTACAATAATATAAAAGGTACACGAATTATTTCAGTATGAATTCCTGTACTGTTACTTTTAAATACAACTAATTTAACGGTATGACGTCATACAGAAAAAAAATGTACAGAAATTCATACCGGTATGCAGTCCTTGCTTAAAACATATGCCAACGAACGTTACACAAGATATAACTGGAAGATCATAAAAGAATACCGCAATAAGTTTCTTCTTTGGGATTTTATATGAACGCGATTATTCAATTTCTAATACTTTTGACATTTATATTAAAAAAAAAAACATTTATTTATTAAAGGTCGCTTTTTAACATCAAGGTCACTAGCGACCACAATACATATTACAATATATATATAACATATTATTGTAGAATTAGACGTCGTCGTGGCGCCGTGGTTACTGTGTGTATCATACGATATCACAGGTTAAGCAACGTTCGGCGCGGTCGGTACTTGGATGGGTGACCGCCGACCATTCATATCTCACGACGACTTCCGTTGCTTCGGAGGGCACGTTAAGCAGTCGGTCCCGGGTGCTGTATACTTGTATACAGTAGTCGTTAGGGTTTGTCAGAAGTCATATAGGCGCCCTAAAAAATCTGCAATCCACCACCCAGCACTGGGCCAGCTTGGTTGGTGGATTATGGGCTAAACCTCCTCTTCACCCAGGGGAGAGACTCATGCCCTGCAGTGGGCTCATTACGAAGAGTTGTGATGATGATGATGATGAAATAAGATTATCGGCTTAAACTAATTTATAAAGGTTTATACATTTTAAGAAACTTAGGGTATTATTGTTATTTTTTGATTTCTTTAGACATTCACTTAGGTTGGTTGATAGATTACTGTGATTTTTTTCGTTAAAATATTCTTGACATTCTCGGAATAGGTATAAAACAGTTAGATCAACGGCGTATTTGAATTTTTTGATATCGCTCATAGTGATTAAATGTATATAGGTCATGTTCATGTGTCCGATGCGTAGTCTAGTTATTACTTGGTCTCGTCTCGAATTAAAATCAGTAGGAGGTTTATCGAAAATAGAATTTCGGACATTGTGCAACTTACTACACATTTTTATCTTCTAATCAGCATCCCAAAGAGACTTAACTTTGAGTTTTATGAATTTTATGATATCTTGTAAATTTGATTTAATAGTGTCGTCTTTCTGGTTAGACATTGTTGCTTCTTTGGCTTCATCGTGTACCTTTTCATTACCATTAATGCCTTGATGGCTGGGAATCCATACTAATTCAAATGTGTAATTATCTTTCTTTTGCAATTGAAATATAATGAGAAAATAGAATAACATAATAATAGAATTAAGCAATGTTTTCTTTGTATTATTTCCAAGACAGCCCTCCCCGGTGAACTGCGTTAAATAAATTACAAGACACTCGGTTTAAAAAGCTTGAATTATACAAAAGAGAAAGACTTAGAAAGCATTCATGACATTATAAATAGGCGATTAATAAAAATACAATATTTAGACGCTTAAAGCGTCAGTATTAAAATACTTTGTGATATTATTTATTTACTACTTTTTACATAGTATTTTGTTAAAATTTAACATAGTTTATTTTTTCACGGACGTGAATCAATAAAGAATTTCACGCGAACGAACCTGCTGTTGCATACATAACTTCACACCTGTATCCCTTATGAGGTAGGTAGAACACCAGAGGTTATAAAACTATCTGATGTCACGTTTGACGAATTTGGAGGCATTATGATTGGTAACAGTTTGATGGCATAATATCTGCTTAAAAACGTCTTTTATTTAAATTTTAAACCCTTTCGTTACTGCATTTCAAATCGTTATTTTTTGTTGAATAAGCTTCTTTTCTAAATTCATATTTATTTTCTTTGCAAGTAATAAGATAGAAGACAGTTAGATTCTTCATTGACGCACATAAAAAAGTAATCTATGGCTTTCTTTCTAAGCACAACGCTACAGCAGAATAACGAGCGCCACAAAACGGATTTACGAAATTGAAATTCGTTCCTCTACGAACATTTTAATAAAGATCTCAAAGGCGACTTCAAATGCCGCAAATTTGAGTGAAAACGTGCCTTTCATTTCAAAAATAAAATTGATTTGCTGTGTTTAGCTTTACGATTTGCATTTTTATTTGGTGAACGATAAATACTGTGTGAATAATTTTTTTATGACAATTAACACTAGAATACTCGTATATTTTCGTAATCAGACGATTTTATAAAGTTTTCAGTTTTTATTAAAAACCTTTTGTGAATAAATTTGTCTGTGGCTTCTCACAAAATAGATTTAATAACAACCTCATTCCTTATAAGCTTACTATTTTTTTCGCATCCCCTCCGAAGTGGTGTTAACAAATAAAACTAGTTGAACACGCAATCATCTAAATACGAGGAAACACTTTTGTAAGTAAGAAAAATCTAATTCAAATTTGCCTTCCTCGTCCTGAACTATCAAGTCCGATAAAATTTAAAGGACTAAAGGCCGAGAACATAGAAATATGTCCAAAATAAAGCCACGAGCTCCCGAAAAGATTGCAACAACCTTCATTAAGCTTATTTTAGTTTATTTAGGTAAAATGACACTTGACTGGTATTGAGCGCCTCTTTGATGCCGAGCCGTATGAACAATAGTAAATATTTCGACGCATGCATGGCAGGTAGACATATATTTTGGTAAAGCTTATCTTTGTCGGTACTTATTTCTTTGTTATTTTAGGAAGCATTTCTGACGACCGGCTGGTGTAGCGGTAACATACATTGCCTTCTATGCCAGAGGTCCTGGGTTCGAATCCCGGCGGCGGCGGATATTTGTGTGATGAACACAGATATTAGTCGTCAAGTCATGGATGTTTATATGTTTATTTAAGTTTATTCTAATAAAAATATGTATTTATTCAATATATATGTGTATAATTTTGTGTGAGTGTCAGTAATAATTAAAAAGAAAAAATTTAGGGTCCTAAACGTGTCTTAAAACTACTAATCCGCGTGTTCTCTTGGTTCAATTGAGGTGAACTCGAGTTAAAACTTAGCTATTTTTTATTTTCCATTGTTATCAAAACTAGGTTAAATCTCTCTAAACTTTACAAAGAAAATTACAAGACCTAATCAGATAACAAGAGCCAAATTACACGTTACGTAAACTTAGCTCAATTCCCAATGATATTATTTGTTCACTTAACTTGAACAAACTTAACCTGTTATAAGGCACTTATCGAAACCAAGATTTTGGTTTAAATTTCCGCAGGAGCGAATACGTGATAAAAATTCTAAGGTTGTGGAATGAAGTTGGTTATTCGTAGAACGCCAATATTCTACATTTCATGGAATTCATTGTACGTTGCAACTCTGATTAGTATAGAATGACCTACTTTCATTTGCATTATTGAACTCCACCATTACGTAAATATTTGTTAGTTTTATATCTTAAAATAGAAGTGGGAAGTAAATTACGGAGTCTCTTGACAATATCTTCATTCTTGAATATAACAAAATAAGTTAAGAGTCATATTCTTCTACCAAATATTATAAATATGAAAATTTGTGAGGTTTTTTAATGTTTCTAGACTAAATTTCATAATGAGATAGATCACAATGAGGTATTTACAGGATAGTGATATAAATGAAATGAATCCGCAAATATTCTAAACTGTTGCTACCTAAATTGAATTTAGTACCATTTTTGTCAATTTGAAAACATGTCTGGTTAAGTGAAGACAACATAGTGCTCTGAAAAAAAAATGTAGTGCATTCTAGGGCCGCCAGACTGTTGAAAACACGTTGAAAACCAATGCTTCCAACCAAGGTTAAGGAAGGTTAAGTTGTTGTCAACCAATTCCGAGTCATCCACACTGTTACAAACGGTGGTTGCCAACAAGGAGACAAACAAGAACACAAGCCAAGGTCACACCAGGCCACGCCCCTTAATCGTCAGTGTGCTCTGATCTTTCGCGTTGGCAACATCTTCACGATGGCAGTTTTGTATGCAATTGAGGATACAAAGAAGGGAAGGTTGAAACGCAGGATAAAAAGCTACAAAATTCGAGTCATTTCTAGTTATGGTTACATAGTAAAATATACAATAACAAGCGTACACACTGTCCTAAACACAGACATACATCTACATAGATAACGCAAATGCATGTCCTTTGCGTGTCCGAACCCCGACCAAGCGTCAAGGTTGGTCGCCTCTAGATTTAATATGTATTGTAATATGCGTGTATGTATGTCTGTTAGAAAATCGAGTCCACAATATCAATATCGTTGTTAATAATCGATTTCATCGGCGGTATCGGTGTCTCTGAATCTTTTTGTATTTTCCAGTAATAAAAATCAGCTGTGACGTCACAATAGCTCTTAAAAAGTCGGCACGCTTGGTTCAAATACAAATCGTGGCACTTGCGTTGTCTATGTAGATGTATGTCTGTGATTCTAAACACCGCCGTTTCCAACCCGCCAAGATCATGTAATTTGGTTGTCAACAGCCGTCTTCACTGTTGGAAACACGTTGTAAACTAGCAAGGTCACCTTGGTTTGATGTTTTGTTTCCAATAGTGTAGTTGGGCTTTCACAAATATTACATAAGATAAAAAACCCATTTATAGGAAACAGTGGTTTCAAATCTTTGAGAAATAAAACCTGAAATTAGGTCATGTTGATAATATCTCAAACTGTAACTTTGCTACGCTAGTCAACCTCGCACTCGACCGTTTTATTTTTCACTAGCCACCGCGCGCGGTTTTACCCACGTAGCTTTTGATCCCGTGGTAATAAAATATGACCTATAACCTTCCTCAAGAGTTGGGCTATCAAATGCAAAAAGAATTTTTCAAATCCCACTTGTAGTTTCTGAGATTAGCGCGTTTAAACAAACAAACAAACAAAAAACAAACTCTTCAGCTTTATATATTAGTATAGATTTATCTCTAGCACAACAAGTAGAATACGTGAAATGACGCGAAAAATAAGAGTCACTAGAGCATCCCGGAAAAAGCGAACAAGGCCCCTTTTGCCCAACGTGACACAGCAAATATATTCAGAAACATTACAAGAATAAAAACCCCTACGGATCTTTCGCTCCATTTTTCACATATCTTCAGGCGTACCTTGCTTTACAGGGTTAGTGGAACGGATTTTCTAGTAACTTAAAATAAATTCCAAACTTCCGATCGTATTATTTAATCGCATAAAGTAGGAAGTAAGAGCTGTGGCACCAGATGCTGCGATCTCACACACCTTCACTTGTTCGGATATTTTCGTAGTCATATTCACAAAGATTCTCGAGGTGTAGAATTCTAGAAATCGGCGTATTTGTAAGATTTAAAATGCTTGAAATATATTTTCTAAAATAGATGTTGGGAGCGAAAGAAAAACATAGAATGTGCCAGCTGCTTCTCTTCCCGGGCATACTGTAAAAGTCAGTTAAGGGACAGAGGTTTTATTAGCGTTTTTTGCGGGTGATAGGCTGACTCCCTGTCACTGCAATAGTCTCTCTCCATCGTTATAATACCTCGAAATTTGTCAAACGTGACATCAGATGGTTTGATGGCCTCTGGTGTTCTGCCTACCCCATAAGGGATACAGGCGTGAAGTTATGTATGTATGTATGTAATAGATGTCTCCAATTTTAATCTGAAACATTTGTGTGAAGAAAATATCAAAAATGTTCAGTTCCACAACCAATGTTTTATTTTTGTTTTTGGGCAAAATCGTGTATTATTATTAATTTATTTTATATGCCGTTGTGGTGAATAATTCACGTAGTGAAATCCGGTACATATTTTCTGTTTCTATATAAATTCTTCTTAGGTCTACAAACATAAAAAGAAAATAGTATGTTATCTGAATTCAGATATCTAGATAAAAAGACCGATTAACTAAAAAACATTAAAGTTCAGATTTCATTTTTGTCATCATACTTTCATATATTTTTAATATTTATAGTAAAACAGTGGACTTATATTATAATAATAATGTTGTTTTCATGAGTTTTTTACCGTGTGATAGAAACAAACCATCGTTCTTTACGTGGCCTATTTGGTAGCGCGAAAGCAATTATTTAAACTGTTTGTTGTTTGTTTATGTAACTGGTATGATATACCTGAGTAAGTAAAAATTTGGTGGCGGTCGGAAGTTAAAATCATAATATGTCCATTGCTTTTACATTTAGAGAAATTATTTTTGTATAATATTTAATTTTCATCATTTTTTACATTTTGTTTTTTATTGTACTTACTTTTCCTTTTTTACTTTGTATTTTTACTTTTTTGTGCAATACAGTGTAAATAAATAAGTTATCGGCTGCAGGACTACAGAGGCGCGTGTCTAAAAATGACAGGAGTTAAAATTAAATCCATCTCCCTAGCAACAATGGCCTCCATCCATCGATTCATTTCACAACCTGCATTTAAACCTATTCTCACTTACCACAATGGGAGGTTAGGATCAAACTAGGATTTAAGCAACAATAAAATGTCATCTTGCGAAACTATCAAAATAGAAAGAATTCAGAATTCCCTGAACAAACACACCATCTCCATGGCTCCAAACTACGCAAAACTTGTAATATGGGATATCATGTAGCGAACTAGAGGGAAACTAGAATATAGTACACATATAGATAAACACCCAGACACGGAACATTTTTTTTTCTTGTTCCGTGTGGGAATCGAACCCGCAACCACTGGCTTACGAGGTTGATACGTTTACCCCATCGCGAAAGTGGTCGTCAAATAAAATTTTAAAAATGTTTCTATCTAACAAAGAATTTAGCCCCAGCATAGTTTCATTACGAACTAATACAACGAAAATTTGGTAATGGATTTATCACTTGAGAACTATATTAACACTAGCCACCGCGCGCGGTTTTACCCGCGTAACTTTTGATCCCGTGGGAATTTAGGGATAAAATATAGCCTATAACCTTCCTCGAGAGTTGGGCTATCAAATGCAAAGAAATTTTTCAACTCCCACTCGTAGTTTCTGCGATTAGCGCGTTCAAACAAACAAACAAACTCTTCAGCTTTATATAGATTCATGACTTGAAAGCAAAACGTCTGTTTATAACAACAGATAACTGACAGCTCCAGGGTTCGAACGCTACTAACCTCTACACCAGAAAAAACGTACAGAAGGCATTAGAACAAGCATTCTTTTGACAAAAATTTGTAATTGAATCCATACTCTATGCCCTCGACATCAACTTAAAACTTGGGTGGGGAAATTTGACAGCTTAGTCACTCTCGATCTGCTACCTTCTGTACATATAAAGGCTAACTATATCCCACTTAAACATCAGCAATCAAATACTAAAAGCTATGAAACTAAACTCAAACACAAACAATGATAGCACAGCTCATTTTATAATACGAGGCCAAACATAATTCAAAGTAATTACATAAAACTAAGTAAATTAAGGTTAAACTTTATAACTTTAATCTAACAGACGCCTTTATACTGTAGGAGCAGGTAAAACTAAATTAGTTTGCTATAACACACAGAGCAAGTTCGGCTTCAGATGGGTGCGGCAGATACCTCAAAGTTATTTAAGTTATACATCGATAACATCATCATAAATGTTCCTCGGGGAGTTGAATAGGCTTCATAGATATTTTAATTTTTTTTTTAATAAGCTAGTTTTACTTATGACGTGCTAAACTTAGATACCTATTGAGAATTTGAAAACAGAAGTAACATAACAGCATTTTTGCTACTTTTAATAATCAAATTATAACACTTTAGACGTAATAATAGTAAGTTTTATATAAAATATATATTTATTTGTTAATACACTACTTTTGCATTTAAATCAAACTCTCCAAAGGTCTGCTGGAAGAAATTTCATTAGAAATAAACTGTAACTTTGTACTCTGTTAACAATTTCTTTTTTTTTATCTTTTGTACGTAAATTGTTAAATCAATAACTAAAAAGTCTTTTCTTAATTAATTAAGCACTATTAAATAAAACACTTTTTAACCGGATTTATCGCGTATATTTACATTTTAAATTTTTGACTCGACGTTTCGGTGTCTTTTCAGACCCCGTGGTCACGAGCGACTGAGGTGTCATGCGTCGGATTGATTGTAGGAAAGCCTTTACAAGACCCAGGTGTTTACAAGATTGACTGCGGCTGTGGGCTTTCCTACATTGGTCAAACCAAAAGAAACGTATCAACCCGCGTAAAAGAACACATAGCTGATATTAAAAATCGAAGAGCTTCAAAGTCTGCAGTTTGTGAGCATTCCATGGACAGGCCCAACCACTACTTAAGGTTTGACTCTGTGAAAATTTTATCTAGAGAGAAGCATTACATTCCTAGAATGATCAGAGAAGCGATTGAAATTAAAAAACACCCTAATTTCAATAGAGAAGATGGTTGGAAACTATCACCGACATGGGACCCTATCCTGAAAAACATTAAATCTAACATCCAGCAAGCTGCACGACCTGTAACTCAAGATACTGTCAGCTCGTTTTGTGTCAATCCCGAACGCTACGCTCGAAGACTGAGAAACAGATGGAGATGATGATGTATAACTTTTTTCAATCTATCAATCCTACGCACGACACCTCAGTCGCTCGTGACCACGGGGTCTGAAAAGACACCGAAACGTCGAGTCAAAAATTTAAAATGTAAATATACGCGATAAATCCGGTTAAAAAGTGTTTTATTTAATAGTATGAATCGCGAAAACTTAAGACAATATTAATTAAGCACTATGAAGGAAGATATACTTGAAGCTAAAAAAAATATTTAACTAATTTACAAAAATTTACTTAGTGTGTGAAATTTACTGAAATTAATCTTACTCGTCCAAAATTTAAATTCAATAAACATGTTTTGTCACTTGTGAATATCACTCAAAAATGAAAACAAAACATCGAGTAAATAGAAAATAAACCTTCAGGGAAAAATAACTATTATTCAGCCATGTTTTTTTACATCGGCATCCAGGCAATTTATACAGTGAACGCGTTGACGCAACTCATTAGGTCACAGACTAATAAGATTAGCTAGCGCAACCAGGCAAAGTGTCCAGCAAAGGACTAGCCATCAATAGGATTACTCTTCCGCAGCCGAACCTGTGACCTAGATAGTGATTGTGGGGTAGTCAGTGAGTCTAAATGGCAGTGAAGTGGAAATCACTGTGTAGAGTCAGAAAGTAGACCTTTTGTGTGCTGAAATATTAAGTTTGATGGATTACAAGGTGATTTGTTAGGACCAGCTTGTATTTAAGTTTTGAATCAAATTAACAAACGATTCTAAAATGATACTACTTAGTCACTTATAATATTAAAAATCATCTTGATAGATAATTATTTTTTTTTTTTCTCTTTATTTAATATAGCCTTACACCTTTGCGGTTACGTCGGCTAGGTATGTTTACAATAACTAAGACATTACAAACAATACATAGTCAACAATTACTTATACAATATCAGTTAATCTTTTTTCGAAGGAGTAAATAAGGAAACTTAGTACTCTGTCACTATAAGTACTTTCTAAATTAGAGCTAAGGCATGAATGCAAAAGGAAAAACAATTCTAGTTTGTGGGTTCCAGTATCAGTTAATAGACTCAAACGCTCGTTTTCGTTCTGGACACATAATTTGAATAAAAATCACAAAATAGCACAAAACAGAACAGCACAAAACAGCTACAATGCCACGGACATATTCGTCAAACTTAAAACGCCGGCAGTTCGTTGCGGATAAAAATAGTATTATACAAAAAAAATGATATTATTATATTGTCTTAAGTTTTCGCGATTCATACTATTAAATAAAACACTTTTTACCGGCTTTTTAACCGACTGTCGCTCGTGACCACGGGGTCTGCAAAGACACCGAAACGTCGAGTCAAAATTTAAAATGTAAATATACGCGATAAATTCGGTTAAAAAGTGTTTTATTTAATGATATTATTTTAGCTTATTGAGAATAAATTGCAATTTTTTGATTTGGTCACAATTTTGTTTTTATACGGACAATCATCAAGAAAAGGTGAAAATCCATGAAAGATTCTAACAATGGATCTGTTTTGTCTATATAAGTAATAACGGACAATAACAAGAACTGTAAGTTTATTTTTCATTACAAAGAGTTGTGATGATAATGATAATCTCTTTCAAAGATATCTAGTTTGAGACTTGTAAATTTCGAATACTAGAAAATCAAATCAACTGATCTAGCACCTTCTTGGCCCGCTGTGCTGTCTAAATCTACTTTATATTTACTAACATGAATAATTAATTGAATACATAATTAATATTTTTTCATTATAATAATTATAACAAGTTAGACAGCAATCATTTTGTAGTAAGTAAGCGTTTACACTCTACAGCAAACCGAACTTACGCCATAAACCATATAGATAGATAGAATTTCTCGATTTGATACCATGCCCACAGAACCAAAGACGTCATATTCTTAAAAAAATACATACTTTAAGTGCCAAATTCTAAGTAAATATCGATAAAAGGCCCGATTTATCGTTGTCGATGGTCGCATGCTAGGCTCACTGGTTCGTAATCGTAACAGAATACTCACATAACAAAACTATATTTGAGTTCTAGCATGATTAAAATTTAAATAACGCCCATATTTTGCAATTACGTCTCGCTCTTTGGTCGCTAACTATAGGCCTTATAAACAAAATTAAATTCGCTCATGGGGCAATGGAAAGGGCTATACTCGGAGTATGCCTGCGGGATCGGATCAGGACTAAGGAGATTCGCAGGCGAACCAACATCACCGACAGAGACAGAAGGATTGCAAAGCTGAAGTGGTAATGGGCAGGGCACATAGCTCGCAGAACAGATGGCCGTTGGGGCAGAAAAGTTCTCGCAGTGAAACGCAGCGTAGGCAGGCCCCCCGCAAGATGGACCGACGACCTGGTCAAAGTCACCGGTAAACCCTAGATAAGTGCGGCGCTGGACCGAGCGACGTGGAAAACCTTGGAGTAGGCCTTTGTCCAGCTGTGGACGTCTACAGGCTGTTGATAATGATTAAATTATCGACTTAAGATTAAAATAAAACATCCTCACTGCTTGCTCAGTGAAATAAAACATTCCTTATTAAGGCAAGCGTACTAAAAGAATATTTGTTATACCATGACTGAACTATAGAATCATATTGCTGTATCTCGTGTAGATTTAATTTCCCCAGCGAGAGTATATACTTTCAAAGACGAAATAAAGTGGGCATTTACTTATCAAACAAGATCTTAAAAGTAACAGTAAACAAACTTATGTTATACATGAAGGAGTATTAATTTATTTAGCTGCACTTAAATTTTGATCCCTCCTGCTATATAAGGGTACTTTTAAGGTATTTTTATGTCTACCAATTTATGGGCCATAACACGTTTCCGCTTACATTAGGGGCACATATGTTTTGGGACTAAATATGACACTATGTTATCAACATCTAACCTGGGCATTAAACTAACGTTATGCTTGATCGTAACTTTTATTTTCTAATAGATATTAACATGAAATCAATGTTAACATGTTTTCTTATGATGGAAGGTTTTAATAATGATACGATGAATGAATTTTTATGTCATCTAAGGGCCATTGTGCTATATAATCTGTATTATAACTATGTTTATTTGAAATAAATTATTTTTTTTTGTTGCCTTAAAAAACTTTTTTTTATTGGAAATAAAAGGCATGTCAAGAGGCTTTCAAAGCCAAGGTTTTTCGGTTAAACACGAACAGAAAAAAGAAACTGAAAATCAAGATCAAAGAACCAAAGTAAAGTAAAAGTAAGGTACGGGAAAGAGCAACAGGAGAATTCTTAACAAAAGTTGCGTGATTTGTTTACACTTTTATACAATACTTTTTATGTTAGAACTAGGATCCGCGCTTTGGTTATTCCACGTATCTTTTGTTCCCGTAAGATTTCTTTGATGAAATGTTGCCATTAATCTTCACCAAGAACTGAGCTATTAAATGCTTAAAATTTTTGAGATAAGGACGTTTAAATAATAAAACTCTTCAGAATTATGACTTATGTACCTATAGAGTAGTCTAGCATATTAATTAGGTACCTAATGCTTTCGAGTCAGATTTGCGCTCTAGCGGTGATGTGATCCGGTAGTGCTGTATGAAGGGCCAATTCTTTCTTCAATCCATGTCCTATCTTCGACCTCATCTTCCTTTACCATCAGGTAAGATTGAGGTCAAATTAACACTTTCTTGATAAAATATTTAGTTCCTCCACAAGAATAAGCCTAGTTTTTGAATGAGCAGAATTTTAAATTTATCTGACTGGCTGTTTACATCTGTATTATATTTATATAGGCATAGGACTGGAAGTAACTTTTCATTGGCTCGCATTTCACAAGCCATTCGGCTCAGTCGGCTAAAAGGAACTGCTTCCTATGTATTTATCACAACATTTTCCGTATTTCGACTGCTCGTTATGTTAATAAATTGTTAAAACAATCAACGAATGCAGAGCATTAAAAAAACCGACTTCACGTGAATACTTTGGCCGACTAATTATGTCATACTTATGTCGTCTTAATATTTAATTTCGTCGACTAATCAAACATTCTCCGAAATCATACATAATTGTTTCAAAAATTTAAAATTTTCAATGAGGTACTAAACCGATTTCGATGAAATTTATATAGGAATTTTTAAAATCGATTCATAACTGTCCGAAATATCGTGTAACAAAAACAAAAAAAAACATACAGACGAATTGAGAACCTCCACCTTTTTGGAAAGTCGGTTGAAAATAGGAAACTATTATTAACACAATTTAGTTTAGTTAAAATACATTTTCACGTTATTGTCGGTACATTTAAATATCCCGTCCCGAGACCCACGATTATAAAGATACTTAGCCTCTTTTCTAAAAGCAAAATAGTATACATAATAAAAAAAATTATGAGTCACTATATTCTTTAAATTATCATAAATGCTGTTTAAATAAAATATGTTATATATGGGCTGTGAATGCATCTTTTTTGTAAAAGGCCTGTCCACGATTTGCGAATATTATGGTATATAGTCTCAGATACTTCTGCTTTAAAGATATGCATTACAAAAGTTGCTAACCACTAACTTGGCATTACTGATTTCGCCGAAAACTTTACTAAGTAGCTGAATATATACATTTATAGCAGTAATTACATACATACAGGGTGACTGGTGACAAATTTTAGACAATAAAGGAGAGCACTCTGTATTCGATTCTAGTCATAATTATGTAATAAAAGTACGTACTTACTTAATTTTTTACTAGAATTCCCTATGAATAAATACTATTTACGTCACATACAACTGAGTCAATCGCGGCACGTGATCTGGTACGCGGATCGCTGCCAACGCTACCGTAACCATGCGTTGCGTAATCAATTCTTTAACTTTCGGTTAAGTTTAGTCAGTAAAGAATTATTATTTATTTTTTATTATATTTTTTCTCTTCATGTATGATCTCAAACTATCACGTCCTGGAATTTCTAAAATGACCCACCAGTCACCTTGTATAGTTTGGACATCGAGCTGCAATTTCCTAAGGCTTTTTTGAACATTTGGTGCTGAACCTTTTCCTAAACGTAACGTGCTTCATCTTGCCTTATCGCCACTTAAGATCATAGGAAATTGAGGTCAAACAAGGAAAAAAATCAACCAATTTAACACCTTTCACAATTCATGTGTACCCTTTCAACGTTTGCATTTCACCATTATTTAAAGATTACCAATACTAGATCTGATTCAAAAAAACGATGTTACTAATAGGGTTTCCAACTTTTTTTCTTTTGGAAGAATAAACAGTCATCACACACACAACTCTTTGTAATGAGCCCACTGCAGAGCATGTGTCTCTCCCCTGGGTGAAGAGGAGATATAGGCCGTAATCCATCAAGCTGGCCCAGTGCTGGCTGGTGGATGTCAGAATTTTCAGGGCGCCGAAATGGCTTCTGACAAACCCTAACAACTATTGCATGCGAGTATACAGCACCCGGGACCGACTGCTTAACGTGCCCTCCGAAGCACGGAAGTCGTCGTGAGAAATGAATGGTCGGCGGTCACCCATCCAGGTACCGACCCCGCCGAACGTTGCTTAACCTGTGATATCGTATGATACAAACAGTAACCACGGCGCCACGACGACTTCTTAGTATTCAGTTTATTTAGTGTTCTAAACACATTTTTTTAGAGTTTCTTAGCACGAATTATTAATTCAAGTCTAGCATAGAACGTGTTTAGCTTTTAATGCTGAAAACAGTTTTTAATTTTCTTCAACTGTAAACTATAATGAAGTGAAAAACGGTATGATTGGTAACCCTAGTTACTAATAACATAAAAACAATTGCAAATAGAAAATATTTACGTCCGCGAAAAAGTTTCTTTCAATATTTATTTCCTTATGTACAAGTAACAAAAAGCAATTAAAATAAAAACTTTTCGTTCATTCAACAGTACATAACAATTTTAATTCCAAGACTCAGAAGGAACAGTTATTCCGTATTTGCACAACATGGCAACTTTTAAAAAACTCACGAAACTTCCCGAAAGCCTCGCCTTTAGCTAATTTGGACTTGGCCGAGTTATAACAAGTTAAATTGAAATTCGCGAAGACTTGCACCTATTCAGTTTTATCGCTGTTTTGAAAGCTCTGGCTGAAAATGTGCTACAAGAAACGCCCTCGTTTTTATTTATGAGATAATTCACCAAAAATATTATCTTTACCATGGAATATTTATTGACCCTTGTAAGCCGCAAACTGATTTTTTAAGAAAATATAAAGACAAAACTTAATAAAAAAAGATATATCGTATAATTTTTAGCTAAGTACATATATTTTTTTTTTAATTTATTTTTGCTGTGACATTAATTTCACACATCTTGCCTCATATCAGGCTAAAGTAATTTGAAATAGCGGATACACATCGTTATAGGTTGAGTAACATAATGCATTTTTTGCGTTAGTTGATATTTCCTATATTTTATTACTAATGAAACTGTGGGGAAGTTTCTTATATACATACATAACTTCACGCCTGTATCGTTTATGAGTTAGGTAGGCACCAAAGGTTATAAAGCCATCTGGCGACACATTTCATAAAATTTGGAGGTATTGTAATGATGGGGTGACTATTGCAGTTAACCCACAAAACTTCAGTAAAATTTGCATGCCCGAGAAGAGAAGCAGCTGGTACATTTTATGTTTTTATTTTGCTCTCAGTCCAGCATGGAAGCAAAGTTCATTATATTTGAAATGTTTATTACTTTGTAAGAGTTTTTAAACATAACAAATCGTTGTTCAATTAAGGCTGGGCTAACTTAATTAAGTAAACCTTATTTTCATTAATGCGATATTAATTAAGGCGACATAAATATTATAATGACTTAAATCTTTAGTAGGTATCGAATTGTGTTAAGGTATAGTGTACCAGATGATATAGATAATGTTTTTGTAACATAGCCCTCGCTTGGCCTTAATTAAATAGAACTAAATAAAAAAAAAACCTTTCGGACGTTTCACATTTTCAACTCAAACAAAAACAAAAAGCATTTAAATAATTTTACCAGGAAGCGCTATGTAATTTAATTTCCAGCTATCCCACACGGCTGTCCCGAGTTAATACACAGCAAGGGATATTTAATAAAGATAAAACACGACATATCATATAGCATTTAATCCATTTTCGATGTACAAAGAATAATAATAGCTATACTAAAAATGAAATTAGCTGTGACACGTAATAAAAACATTAGCGGTAACAAATGTCTTTCTATACAAAAGTGTTACAACACTGAATTTAGGAACACCACGCCTTACAAATCGATTGACATTTATGATCGACTTTAAATCTTTTTAACTAGCTATTTACCGCAGCTTTGCCTGTGTAAAAGCTGATTCCGTTGTATAGGTTTTAAAGTATTCTAGTTGTTTTTTCAGGTTAAACCCAGGCGTGAAGTTTCATTAAAAGTCATAAGAATATTTAAGACATTTTATTGAAATCGGTTCAGCAGATTAAACACGAAAACATAATAGATAGACATACAGAGTCAGTGTCCTATAATATTATTACTTGGGTAGAAAGGATGAGCAAAAAAATATTTATTTTTTAGTTACCCATTCCAAATAATAGGTATCTATTTCTCAGATAAAATTTACATGACGAGAAAAACCACAAATTTAATCATGGTAACCCAGTTTTCTTTTATCCCATATAACTTAACTCGAAACCTTTTACTGAAGCACACTCCTTTCCAAGAGATATCGGAGTTTAAGATGTTAAAATACAATAACGGCACAAAGTAAGTGCTGGGGGAGCTAATCTGATTACCTGGCTAATTCTAGGGGGAGAGCTCGGTTCTCCTTAATTTAGTAAAAGGTGCTCTCAGTATAACGCAAGTTTAGGATCTGCGCCTTGTGATTAATTAAGAGCTTCCATTATTCAGGAGGTTTCTGATATTTTGTTAAAGAATTTATTATATAACTTGCACAATCTGTTTGGTGAATTTTTTAATATAGGCGTATTGTCACCCACACTTGTGCAACCTATATTAATACTTGAGCCTGCGTTTCCCCAAGCGTGGAAGCGGCAGAGCGATCGTGAGATGTAACATCTATTTATTTTTGAAATACCTATACTTAATAATCAAAACTATCTTCAATACAAATCAAATAAAATACGAAATTAAATTAAAATAAATTATTCATTAACTTAATTTGATACAGAATACTCGTTAATTGATGACCACGGGGAAATAACTTTAATTACCTACCTACTTCAAAATGATAAGTGCTGGTAATTGGGTATGAAGATGACATATTTTTTAAAAACAACACACGACGACCAGCTGGGTAGCGGTAACATACATCGCCTTGTATGCCAGAGGTCCTGGGTTTGAATCCCGGCGGCGGCGGATATTTTGTCTGGGGATTTTATTTATTATTTATTTATTTGTATGGTCTGTAGGCCTATTAAAAATTTATACTAAAAGGACAACGTTAATACATCTATGCCTAAAGTAAATTTCCACAATAATCCAAGCCAAGCGTAGCGGTCGGGTAAGAAAAGTCATATCGCCCTAAAAGTCCTATAGGATAAACATGTAAAAAAGCTACCAATCCCAGGACCAGCCCTTGGTATAAGGGACGTTTCAAGGTTTGCCTTACTATCGAGCACCCTGCATATAATGTCTGCCATCAAATAGTCCGCAGTAATGCTTGTTCGGAAATATTTAATGTCACGATAAAAATACCAATTCCTAAACCTATGTGCTGTCATTTTATATACCTCATTACCTTCACATTACCTTATCATAAGGTGAGATTTAGGTCAAACGCAGAACCTCGCAAAAAGTGCTTACTAGCTTACCTTAACACGAAATTTCTATGGTTATCTAATAAAATAATGTTGTTTTATATTTTTAGCAGCTTCTCATATATGGCTATAAATAATAGAACTAAATCAACAAAAAGCAATGCCATGAATTAAGGACTTATTATTTTGGGATTAAACCAAATGAAACCATACACATATCATTCTGTGCTATTTATTACACTATACTCTTACGCACTACTTTTACTGTTCAATCAAGGTTATTTTTACCTCCCAAAAATATTGGTACGCTTCATTCAATTTAATTCAAATACATTTGTATAGAATGGAAAAATAATAACATACAACATACGAAATCATTTAATGAGCAATTTGGGCGGCCTTATCACTACAAATCGATCTCTTCCAGGCAACCCTAGTCGGGTTATGACAGTTAGACATAAATAATGTGATTGCTGCGAGGATCAGACTGGCTGAATAATTATGTCCAATTAAGCGATTCTTGTTTTTATTACATACGTCTTGCCATTATCAGTGCTTTGATGACCACTTTGGCGATGGGGTAACACTATCTGCCTCAGACGCCAGTGGTCGCGGGTTTGATTCCCGCACTGAACAAGAAAATAAAATGTTCTGGGCGTTTATCTACTTATGTATTTATATTATAGGTTCCCACCTAGTTCGCTACATGGTATCTCATAACACAAGCTCAGCTTACTTTAAGGTCATGTAGTTGGTGTGATTGTCTGGGGATGTTATTATTGTACAATAGTAAATTAGTGTCATGTTTGTGACTTTTTATAATCGAGCCAATTTTTATAAATCATGTTTCGAACTTAACACAGTGGCTGTTTAAATGTTCTATTTTTGTGAATATTTTTTTCAGTCACAACATGAACGCATAACTGGGTATATTGTCGTTCCGAAAATTGTAAAAATTCTGCATCCTGCATCCTCAAAAAAAAATTCAGAAACGGGATTTTCAACACTTATTGAAAATTTTGTTAGCTTTAATTTTAACTTTCTACCTACTAACTTTGCTAGCTCCAACTGGCTGAAAGAAAACAAGCATATTAAATAAAGTTACAAAAGAAAGAAAAAAAAAACACTGAACGGAAACTCCATGAACGAAGTTTCCCACACTAGAGTAAACACTATTATATACGGGCAAACAAAAGTCAGTAAGTCGTAACAAATCCAATTTTCGGTTTCAAGACCCATACGTATTCTAAGGGCGAGGCCACGTTAGTGGCCAATCAATCAATCTAAAAATATATTCACTTATTTTTGTACTCAAATGTTCTTCTAATAATTCATCATCATCATCATCATCACAACTCTTTGTAATGAGCCCACTGCAGGGCATGAGTCTCTCCCCTGGGTGAAGAGGAGGTATAGGTCATAATCCACCAAGCTGGCCCAGTGCTGGGTGGTGGATGCCAGAATTTTTAGGGCGCCTAGATGGCTTCTGACAAACCCTAACGACTACTGTATACAAGTATACAGCACCCGGGACCGACTTAACGTGCCCTCCGAAGCACGGAAGTCGTCGTGAGATATGAATGGTCGGCGGTCACCCATCCAAGTACCGACCGCGCCGAACGTTGCTTAACCTGTGATATCGTATGATTCACACAGTGACCACGGCGCGGCGCCACGACGACTTCTAAATAATGGAATTCTAAATTAAGACTAAATAATGGATTAGGACTAAATAATGGATTATTCATGTATTTACAATTATTATAATACGAGACAAGAAATCTGTTAAAAGTCTCCTTAGAATTTATGTAAATGATAAAGAAAAAGGAGTTACAGAGGGTTCAAGAGATGAGTTCGACAGACAAGAAAAGTAGTCTCTAGGGACTAGGTATTCCAAAAGAGCAAGGAATATTGATGACGGTTGTTGTCGGGAAGTTGGTAGTAGGTATAGTTACAGTTTAAATCGATGATAGCACAATGTAAGTTTACCATATCAATGGTAAAAAGCGAACTTCCTGTAACCCAGAAAATGCAAAAGAATTTTCCAAAAAGAATCATATCTCTTGAACTAACTTAAACCCTTCAACCATGGCAGGTATATGAGTTTAAAGGAATACTTTTTTTTCTAAAATTCAAAAAGTTTTTGGGCTCTTTTAAGCATTCTGCATTTTGTGGGTTATAGCTTTTACCGTAGAATTGCCATTTTTGTTACCATGTAGTGTGTTAGAAGATATTGCTACAAGTCTGACCTCAACTTCAAGGAAAGGTTCCAACATTTAACTATTTGACTAGCCAGCATAACCAAATATAAAATTTATTTTGTGTACTTTGTTTCTGCCAATGTATAATGAAGGGGACAGGCTCTTTTTCTTTTTTGCACGTAAACCAAATGCAAGTAAACATCGTTGTCTTACATAATGTAATAAAGTCTCGAGCGTCGTCGCAAACTTGCATGTCTGGGAGTAATTCATAAAATACATTTGGAGCGCTGCGCCAATGATGTCTATAGACTAGTTGAATTCATAGGTTTTATAAAACCCTAAACAAACAGGCAGAAACTAAGAGACTAAGTTTTCATCCCTAAACCTCGATTTTTTTTATATAGGGTCTTTTAATAAGGACGGGTCGATTGCAGGATGGAATAAAACAGGCTGTGTATGAGATTATTAACGATTATTTTCTGTTCTTTGAAAGATCTATTCATGCCATTTTGTTTTGAATATGACATCATACAAAATGTTTTTTTATATACAGAAAAGATGGCATGTTTATGCTTGATGTGATCTGGTCGACATCACGTCCGTTTCTGAGAATCAAATTCACTTAACTAAATGAAAGGATCGTTCCATAACTTACCAGGTTTCACTTTGTGACTTTTGAACTACTCAACAATAGAAATGAAAGTTCTGCCTGCGTCTAGTAAATCGATGGTATAAGGTTGTGAGTTTGAATTGTTAAAAACAGCGCCGTCCCCAAAATATATTCTGCAATAGAAAGCCAAACAACCTTCCGTTGATGGTCGAGATTAAAACTTGCCCTTATCACACTTTTTATGATAATTTTTAAATAAAATATCTCTTTTTAACGGTATCAAAACCCATCCCGTTACAAATAATATAACCAGAATTATTATTTATTTTTTAATATAAAATATGAAAAGGCTTTACACCATAGAGATGTTTTTATAAATACTAAAACACTGCCGCTCCGCCTCGATAGACTCTGATCCTTGCAGGGAATTTTTAATCCCTAAACCTTCATTTTCAATTAGAGGCGATTGGATAAGACGATCGTATAATCCTCATCGACGTTTGGTGCCAAATCGAGTTTGGTGAAGCCATAAGCTTTATGAAAAATACCGCACGTAAACCGGCTCTTCTTTAAGTTATTGAAAAATTCATCCAAAATACTGGCATTAACGTTATAAAATTGGCATTAGCATTTAGATATTTTAGTAATCTAGGCTTCTGAAAATGCACTCTACGTCCACAATTGGAGGATCAGCTGGAAAAGATTTCGTTTCATGGATCGAAAGCAGACCCTATGTTAGAAAGACCATTGAGCTAGTCAATATGACCTGGCAACGCTGGATATGGACAAAGCCTTTGTGTTTTATATAAAGCTGTGAAAAATGATTTTTAGTGTGTTTTTGCTCCTTCTTCTTATATATTATTCATTTTTAATGTTTTTAAGTTCTTGCATTTAAAATACTCAATTATTCATTATGTCAATATACTTCTATCTTCGAACGAAAAATTTTTTTTTTTGAATTTTTTGAAGCCAATTTTTTTTTAATTTTGAAACGACATTGTATGTTAATAAACTCAAACTACCAATAAACAAATCACGATCAATTTTCAAATTAAGAATATAGACATAGTGATTGTATGCTTTTTGGTTTACCCACGATCCTATTTCAACGCAAGTTAGGCCGCAGCTAGTCATAAAATGTAAATTGTTTGAACGAATGAATGAATGAATAGCGCCTCCGTAGAGTCTGAACATCATTCTGCCACTTCGTTAATGCGCTTGTCCTATTTTTCACTCACGTTCTAATTTAGATCTGACTTTTTTTGTGTAGCTTTTCTTTACACAACCAATTTTTTCTCTATATATTTCTCTAATGACGTTGTAAAATGTAATTAAAATATGTTGGTTTGTTAGTTTTTTTACTAGGTACGATCTAAAATATCACGATTTCTTTAAGAAAGTTATACAATCAAAAGAATAATCTTACCTAGGTGTGGATTTAAAAAAAAATTCAATTGTAGCAATACCTTAACTTGATGCAAAAACTTGAGTTACAGCATATCTCAAGTGACCTAGAGATATAAGTAAAGTCTTCAGACAATCACCTATATGTTAAAGATCACTTACTTATATCAAAAATGTCAAGAAATATAAATTTTAATTATTCTCAATGGCGTTATTATCATACTTCTCTCACGCGAAAATCTGGCTGAACGCCAAACCCCTGCAGGGAATAAATTATATAAATTCTGGGTGCTTCTGCAACTGATCGAATAGAAAAAACCATTATAAGGAACGCGCGTAGTTCATGTACAGTGATTTATTTAAATAGGCTGGACTTTATTTTATTTTACTAGTAACAAAAGTTGAATTTTGTTTTAGGCATTTTTTGTATCAGTGACCAAGAACCATTTGACCTAATTACCCTACCCTATGTTAAGTGAGGACGAAGTTATAGATGACACGGTTTTTAGAAATATATTATAGGTAATAAATATTATCAAAAAACAAAATCACGAAATGAACGTAGAATCCTTTTCAACCGATTTTCAAAAGGAGAAGGTTCTCAATTCATGTGTATGTTTTTTTTTCTTTATTTTTGTATTTGTTGCGCGATAATTTTGTCAGCTATGTATCGATTTTAATTATTAGTATTTCATAATTATAATCTCAGCAAGGCTAGCATGCAACCATCGATAAATAGTCGAATCGACAAGATAAATATTATTTTGTTATTTTATCATATGTATTATGTAAATATTAGCTTACCATAATAGATAGAATTACTCGATTTGATAACACCATTAAGACCACAGAACCAAATGTCATCATAATCTTAATAAATTATATATGCTAAATACCATATTCTAAGAAAATATCGATAAAAGGCCCTATTTATCGTTGTCGACGGTAGCATGATAGCCCCGCTGGAGGCGATCCCATTCAGTCGATTAAGTAAATTATAAATTTTCGAAAAAATATGTATGAAAATGTAGATATATCTACGTCAATGACCTGATACTTCAGTTAAAATTTTGCCAAGGACTTAAAAATATAAGTGAAGTCAGTTTTCGTTGATTGTTTTAAATAATTTTGTAATACCTCAATTATAAAAGTCAGCTTTTTATACAAGCTTTTATTGTGGAGACCAACTGGGGATGACCACTATGGCGTTGGGGTAAACCTATCTGCCTCAGACGCCAGTGGTTGCGTGTTCGATCCCCGCACGGAACCAGAAAAAAAAAATATTCCGTGTCTGGGTGTTTATCTATTTATGTATTTATATTCTAGGTTCCCCCCTAGTTCGCTATATGGTATCTCATAACACAAGCTATGCTTACTTTGGGGCCATGTAGTTGGTGTGATTGTCTGGGGATTAAAAAAAGATTAAAAAAAAGGGATATCCTAGTATAAACCTTTAACTAAATACATAATAACAAAAGACCTGGGTTTGTATCCCAGCCGGGATAAAGAGGATTGTGATCTTTCTAAAGTGGTATTATCACCGTGTATTCTTTGTGCAATATTTTTTTCATGTTCAATTTGGCATTGCAAACAAATTTCTCGAAGATCGTTATAGCCAATAATCATCTAATCAAAGAGAAAGCAAATCTTTTTACCAAATATTTATTTTGTTTTTATAAAATGATTAATAAGTTTTTCTTACATATAACTTTATCTCAGTACTGTTGTAGTCATACAACTTTTATTTGGCAGAAGTTGAGAAGTTGTGCAGATCTAATCTTATCAGCTAAACTAACAACACAACTCCTTTTTGCCAGTCACACAAGATTATAGGTTGGAACAGTTTTCCTGGGACCAAAACACTTGGAAACATACACGCCGTGTTTATTGTGCATTTGTTTTAGTGTTTTGACCACAGACATACATCTACATAGACTACATAGTCAAGGTTGGTTGCCGCTAGATTCAGTACCCGCCTAGGTATGTCTCTTAGAAAATCGATATCACAATATCGATACTGATCTTAATAATAGATTTTAATCGGCGGCATCGGTGTCTTTGAATCGGTTTGTATTTCCCAGCAATAAATATCAGCTGTGACGTCACAAAAGGTGTTAAAAAGTCGGTTTCAGTACAAATTGTGACACTTGCGTTGTCTATGTAGATGTATGTCTGTGGTTTTGACCTAAGTACTTTTAGTAGTATCTTAGCTTTAGTGGGTTACGACGAGGTTTGTATAGAAATAATGAATGAGGATGCTTTTAGTTTTGGACGTGATTCTAAGAAACTCGACTTTGTACGAGTTGCGTGACTTCATGAAATTGGAATAATTTGTCAATAAAAATTCTTCTTTTTTTTATTTAAGTCTTACAATGTCTGTTTTCTTCTGTCTGTAAAATCTTTTTTCTTAGTTGACGATTACATAAATGTTTGACCTCCATTTTACCTGATGATAAGCGTTAAGGAAAAATATGCAAACCAGACGGGTTTGCCAAAGCAATGGCTCTTTGTACAACTTTGTCGGAATTATTACCTCACTCTGTTACTAGGTGGACCATTAAGAGTCCTTCTGCCAAGAACTCTGATAAAAGGTTTAAGTAAAAGGTAAAAATTCGAAATGCTTTTTCCAAGGGCGTTTTTCCAATAACAATGCTCTACGAAAACAAACATTTTGATTTTAAGAAAAAATTTTACTCAATAAAATTACGTGGAGAGTATTGTTTTATACATTTGTCCGCGTGAGGATGACTTAAAGAAGCCCTCCCGCGGCTTGATAAGCATCTCTTAAAAGGTGACGAATCCAAGCGACTCGGGCCTGGTGGTAGCTAGGATTCCCTCAGGGTCCGCCTGGCTAGCGAACATCCATCATTTTATTTATTTACACTTTATTATACACAAAAACAAATCCAGAATAAAAAAAACACAAATAAAAGAACACATTATATAAAGGGCGGCCTTATCGCTTGGAAGCGATTTCTACCAGGCAACCCAACTACATGAAAATGAAAATTGTAGATGGGACATTTTAGGTACTTAAGTACTTAAAAAAAACTATGAATAGCAAAATTTACAAACGTCATCATATATATACATATATACAAAGTAATAAACATACATACATACAAACACAATATATACGTACATAGACTACACATTGACTTCTTCAGTTAAGGAGTTTTTAAAAGTTTTTTGAAGGTTGTAATGGTTTTAGTTGACTTAATGCTAAGAGGCAGCTCATTCCACAAGGATACCGCGCGGATTTTAAAAGCATCACCAAAAATGTCGGTGGAATGGGGTGGTGTGCTAAGCATTAAATTTTCAGATGATTTAAACTCTGCCAATATTTTATTAAGAGCCAGTTCCTTTTAAGCCCGTGTGTGTCATCGTCAACCTCATCTGCACTTATTATTAGGTAAAATGGAGTTCAAAATGCGGGCTTACTAACTGATATCAATGATCAACAAATGCAGAGCATTAAAAAACCGACTTCACGTCAAAATTTTGGCTGAAGTATAAGGTCGTCTTGATAAACGATCTCTGAATTCATATAAAGGACTCAATCGATTTCGATGAAATTTATAGTGAACCAAATGGAAAGTATCCTTTATCATATGAAATAAGAATCATCAAAATCAGTTCATCCAGTCAAAACAAACATAAAAAAAAACATACAGACGAATTGAGTACACCTTCTTTTTTTGAAGTTGGTTGAAAATAAAGCAAATCAGAAAACTATTACATAATATACTTTTATTACTTGTTGAAATTCTACAATACAAGTTACAAGTTTGTAATCTCCATAATTATCCTTTAATATCCGAAATGTGTTTAAAGTTGAGCTCTGTTAAGTTAAGCAACTTAAGTTGATAGCTTTATGTAGAACAGTCAGAACCAAATTGCATTTGTTTGGCGGTAAAATTGGAGCGTTGTGAACTAGTTTGGAACAAGCAAAGTTTCTAAGACAGTACGCGCTCGGCAGACTTCAATACATCTAGTTGTTAGTCAAAATTGGTACCTAATTTTGTACCGTGGTTCAATAACCTTTGAGACTATAAGCTTTTTAATGATTGATCGTGTAGAGCCACCAAGAATAGGTTAAAGGCGACTAATCTGGGAGTAACTTGGTATTAGGATATCGACTATCTTCTATATAATCTGGCTGTTATCACCATCATTTGTACTATGTTTTATTTGCCTTATTTTATGACTACAATGAAAGTTCTATTCTAATCCTGTACCTTACATCTTCAACCTCATCCTTATTAATAAAAAATAGGTACACAATTCATGTTTAACCGTTTACAAATTCATGCAAAATTTTTCAAGTTCTCGAATTTCACTGACCGTCAATAACACAAAGTGAAGGAGAGAATTCAAAAAGGTCTAACCTTATTATACTTCATGCTTCTTCCTTCGATAAGTAACTTAATTAATTATATTACACATGTAGTCTCACCTCTAGGACTTCCCACTCGCACTTTCATTGATAGATGAAAAAAATAATAAGGTTCAACTATTTGCATCTCTGTCACACTCTTTAGTCTATGCAGCCGTATCAGGCCTCGTCATTCATAACATTATTTATAAGTGTAATTATATTCGTCGTTCCAAAGAGAAAACGTCAAGACAATAATAAGGAAACTGGAACGTAAGTATAAGCGATCCACCAAAGGATTCGGAACAAACGACTGGTATGTCACCCTTTTTTTACTCGGTGGCAACAGCGCTTGCATTACGCAATGAGTTCGTTTCTTTAAATGGAATTAAACATAATAGCGATTTTAGCGATGATGCCGCCTATTCGTACATTGTGTTTGTTTTTCTTTTTCTGTTTTGTGTATATGAACAATGAAAGACTTTACATAACTTTAGGCATTAATAATATGCCTAAAGAAATTCGCTATGTTCTGTTTATAGGATCAGTTACACTTAAGCGAGAAATTTGTTCGTTTTTTTTCAATGGAATTAAACATTTATGCGTTGTAAACGTCGCTACGTTCTGTTCATAGTAACAGTTAAAAAAGCTGTGAAATTTGTTCGCATCTTTTAACAGAAGAAACATTTGCCTTATAAAGTCTGCAACGTTCTGTTCATAGGAGCAGTTACACTTAAAGTGATGAAATTTATTCGTTTCTTCCAATGGAATTAAAAATATGCCTCAGAAAATCAGCTACGTTCTGTTCAAAGGAACAGTTACACATAAAGCGATGAAATTCGTAAAGGAACACCCTTTTGGAAGGAACTGGGTATATCCTAGTCATTCAGTTACACAAATAAGTATTTTGAATACTGTATCAAGTTACTCAATTAGTAACTTATGTTATTTAAAATGTTAGCCAAACAAGTCGAGAAATCGGCTTCGGCCGTAAATACAATCAATATTTGCCAGTATATATTAAATAAGGACTAAGTCCTAGAGGTGAGACTACATGTGTAATATAATAATTAAGTTACTTATCTTTTAGGAAGAAGCACATCGTATAATTTTGATAGAACATCACTTAGGTAAGTTCGTTTAATCAAAAATAAATTTTGCATTCATGTAATTTTACTCTTTAGCTTAGAATTTTGTAAGCGTGAACAATTCATTCTGTTTATTTTCATTTTAACACGTAAAAGTGTTGACATAAAAAGTGTTGCTTGTATTCAAAATACAATTGGTTTCAAATATTTTTCTTTTTGAAGGAATTATTTATTTAGTATAATGGAATCCAATAAACAAATGCTGATGGATTTTAAGGGTCTTTTGTTTTCCAAGCGTTATTTATTTAAATCGTTCTGCTAATAAATATTTTTTTTGTGAAATATTTTTTTATTTTCATTCAAATTATTGATGTTGGTTGTACTTTCTTAAATTTTTTGTTACAAACAAGTCGCTATACTTATTATTTCAATTGTACAAATTCTATGGCATTTTATACACAATATTAGTTTCATGACAAAAAAGTGTTCCATAAATAATATCCAACGGTTTCAATTATTATCTAATTTTAGTTGGATCTCTTTAAAGATACAGATGAACCGAGAGTCGAGTCTTAAATTCACAGCCCACACTATGATATGAAGATCCCATAAGAGCATCGCTTTGACTAAGAAATATAAGATTAAGCTACAAAACTTTTTATACGCCGAAACTTTTTAAACATCACATCAAAAAAAATAAAACAAATACCCTTCGTCATAGCCACGTCACAATCATAACAACTTAAGCCTTGGTTCAGCAAGAAATAACTTATCATTCAATCGAAGGAAATAAATATACCCATGCGCCTGCATACTACCATCAAATAGATGCAGTGCTCGTTTGTCTACTTTTTTATCCAAAAAAGAATATAGAGAATACATAGTATACAATGGGATACTTTTGTGTTAAACGAGATATTTGCTAAACAGCTTCATAAAGAATAATGATATCTGGTTCGTAACATTGCTGACGTCGCACATCAAAGTTACGATCCTGATGACATTATTATTAACAAATAGTAAATATGCGCTCATCATAAATGTAATAAAATATGCACATAAATAGGTAGTATTAAGTCTATGTTAGCTTCATTTGTATGCACAAAGTATTTAAAATAATAAAGTGACTTGAACCAAAAAAATGCTGAAACTATTTGAATTCGAAGAAAAAGCTATAAAATAGGAAAATAAGGACGAGTACAAGTGTTTTGAATTACCATCAAAATAAATATTTTAGCCCATTAGAATTTTTTATACAAGAACATTAACAGTAACTTAAGCAATGTACTTACTTGTGCAGTGTCTCGGCTCATCTGAAGAATCGCCACAATCATTAGATCCATCGCAAAATCGGTTAATCGGTATGCATCTCTTACTAGCGCACTGGTACTCCGAAATACGGCATCGCGTGTCGTTACCGTGCAAAACCGGTAATAGTTCCGGTTCGGGAATATCATTCGAGTAAGGCCTATCTTTTAAAACTTTTTCCGGTATTTTAATGGAATTATCGGTTACAATGTCGCAGTCTGATAACTGGGTAAATGAAATTAACAGAATCCAGACGCCAAAGTAGTTGATATCTGAAACAAAATAGAAAAATATTATAGATATTTTATGAAATCACAAAACATTAGTCAAAATGATTTTTTATACGGGTATTCATTTGACTCTTATGATTCTGAGTAAATGTGTTATTATGAGATCATTCATTAAATCAGTATTATTTGTCATTACCATATGAACAGTTAAAATTTAAAGTTATTATCTTGATCAGAAAAAATACGCAGTCATACTAATAACAAAAAACCATTAGGTATAATCAAAGTCTTCTTTTTCTTTTCCAAACTTTGGAATTATTAAAGAAACATGATTCATCTTTGCAATAAAAATAGATTTCCCTCCCCCCAGGATTAAAGTAAACAGGGGGATTCAAAGGGAGGACCATCAATCTTAGCTTGGCAATGTATACGACAATCTATTCATGCTTTTAAACGCCTCGGGGCTATTCAGAGTTTGCGGTTTTCTATAAGACTCTGTCAATGCCTGCTGATATTGGTTTCAGCCTAATTTTGATGGGTAGATATCTAAAAATGTTTTGTTATTTTTATCCAGTTAATAAAATGTAAATTTATTTGAAAATTGCCGTCCGAAATGTGAGGTTAAAAGCTTTTAAGATATTACTCTGTATCATAATTTTTCATCACATCATTAGGCCAGGATACGTCCACTGCTGAACATAGGCCTCCCCCCACGTTATCTACGTCACTCAGTCCCGCACCACCCACATACCACGTTTACCGGTGATTTTGACCAGCAGGGCTAGCATGCAACCATCGATAAATAGTCGAATCGACAAGATAAATATTATTTTGTTATTTTATCCTATTATGTAAGCTAATATGCGCACCATAATATATAGAGTTACTCGATTTGATACCATGATTAAGAACACAGAACCAAGTATGCCATAATCATAATAAATTACATACACTTAATACCATATTCTAAGAAAATACCGATAAAAGGCCCGATTTATCGTTGTCGACGGTAGCATGCTAGCCCCGCAGATCGTCGCTCCATCTTGCGGGGGCCTGCCTACGCTGCGTCTCCCAGTCCGTGGCCGCCACTCGAGAGCTTTTCTGCCCCAACGGCCATCTGTTCTGCGAGCTATGTGCCCTGGCCATTGCCACTTCAGCTTTGCAATCCTTCTGGCTATGTCGGTGACGTAAGTTCGCCTGCGAATCTCCTCATTCCTGATTCGATCCCGTATATCCCATTACTCGCTGAGCGACTTTAAGCTTGTTGATAAGGCCCATAGTTAGCGAACACGTCTATGGTATAGTAGAATCTACAATTATACTTATAAAAAAACGTATAAATGATAAAAAAAAACCCATGAAATTAACTGATAAGCATTTCCTAAGTGCGTTTCATCTTTTCGCAAATAATATGCGATGTTTTGAGCGTTGTGATGAAATTATTATAACAACTGTGTGTACAAACATATAAATAAAAGAAAATATTAAACCGACTGTTTTAATTTTAATTATACTATTGTATTTACTCACGTAATATATTTTTTAATCTCATTATACCTTAATATTATTTTGAAATAAATTATGACAATTCAGGTGAGAAAATATATTAAACAATTCCCACTACCATTGTACTTAATTTGCTTAGCAGCAAGTCCTGAAATTTCATAACATTTTATTCTTTCTATATATCATACACCACATCTCTCTACAATTTCATGAAATTAATTTGTAAGCAAAATATAAGTACTAAACTTTAACGAACTAAATGTAAGCTACGCATTCTAACGTGGTTGAATTCATGTCAGTAGTACCCTTGTCAAATGGTCCCTCGAATATCTTGGGGACAATAAGTCATTCACGAGCATTTAGGTTAGATCGTAGTTGGTGAAGGAAGCTTATTCAGACACTGACAACGCCTTATCTTACGAGCAGTTTTGGTTATATAAATTGGTGAGCGTACCTTAACTGAAATTGTAGGTATTATTAGGTATGATTAAAAATCTTTCAACACATAAGGATGTTAATATAATAAAAACATAGATCTAGAAGCACTTAAAGGGGTCCTGCAAATTATCAGAAAAAATAACTAAGAAGATCTGCAATTTTAAATAAATAATAAAATAAAATCCCCAGACAATCACACCAACTACACGGCCCCAAAGTAAGCATAGCTTGTATTATAGGGTACCATGTAGCAAACTAGGGGAAACCTAGAATTTAAATACATAGATAGATAAACACCCAGACACGGAACATTTTTTTTATTGTTTCGTGCGGGAATCGAACCCGCAACCACTGGCCTCTGAGGCAGACAGGTTTACCCCATTGCCAAAGTGGTCGTCAGACTAAAAATTATAGTCTTTTCAAAGATTTATTTTAATCATTTATTTGATTTTATTAATAGTTTATATAGCGTCTTTCAATAAGGACGGGACTAGAAAGTATCTTTAGCATATAATTGTTGAGTTTAAATATACATAAAAAATAAAAAAGACTAATATATGACATTAAATGTTATAAACGTTAATAAATATGCCTATAGAAAAAAATATCTGGCTATTTTCATCGTGAAAGGTATGATAACATTGATGACATTGTATTTGTTTCCGAAAACATGGCTACAGAAAGAGCAGTGAAGTTTTCTTTTCTTAACAAATGTAATACTTGTTTTACTTAGGAAATAAATTAAATACGTACTGAGCTCTTCTATATCACAACGAATGCTATGTTTAAAGTTTTCCCATTCTGTAACAAATTTCCAAGATTTGGGGCATTGTACACACGCAAACATGACACTTAAAGCAGTTCATGTGAAAAGCATTCTACCGAGTGCACGCTGTAAAGTTTTCTATTGCAATTTATAGACGATGATAACAAAGCTAAGAATATAATGGAATCGACATATATCTTTGACGGATCAGTTGGAACATATATTTCAAAGATCGCCTTATATCAATAGGCCGCCTGTTTTACTGCTGGCTACCTTTATTTATGTGTCCCCTCTTATTGCAAACATTAAATATATGATGTTGGTTTATAACGATATAAACCAGTTTTATAAGTAAAATACTATCAAATTTTTGCTGTTTTAAATGCTTACTTTAGATAAAAATTTAAATATAATGGTTTTAAATATGCCAAATTTCATGGAAAACCTTTTTACAAACAGAAAAGTAAAGAAAATTACAATCCGCACCGTTTGTTTTTGCGTCAACTTCATATTTCCATTGCAATATTGCAAACAGAAATTATTCTTTAATAATTATTCAACTCTGTGAATAATTATTAAAATAATTCAATAGAAATGTGACTAGTGTGCATAGTCAACACCTATTTTTAATTAATATGTTTTAATAAGTTAATGCTTGCATTATCAAAATAACTTAGTCTAATAACATAAATGGTAATTGTAGTTATTCAACCGCACAAATAACAAATTAAACCACGATCTATCAGGTGAACATTAAATACTCAAAATATTATTTGAATTCAAATTTAGAAGTATATTTTTGACATGAAAATATTTATATGAGTGGTACAATGTAGTCGATTGATTTTTATTATTCAGCAATGAGAATGATAATAATACTAGAAGCCCTTGTTTCGGATTTACCAGCGACTAAGCTAATTACGAGTGAAAACCGAAATTAATGGAGTAGAAGCCATCGGCAACGCATCAGTTGTCGTTCGGATCAATAACGCCTTTAGTCATAGTAGTATTATGTCGAGCATTGACATAACATTGATTAGATCAGACATTTGTTAGAAATCACTATTTGGTTCAGATAACTAATATCAATGCTTAAATCCAGAACAAAGCCATTCTTAGTTTACGAAAGCCTGTTGGATCCATGTTCTATAATGGTCCCTTACTTTAACATGAGTTATGATAAAACGCATTATTATGTATGCTTATAGCTACACGCCTTTCGGCGGGAAAGACCCGACAATCGGACCAGTCGGTCGGGGATCAGGGCAAGAGAGACAGAAACCGGCGAACGATTCGGGCAGTCTCGAGCAAAACGCATTATTATTATTACTAGCCCTGGGTGTCCCAAAATTGGGCAAAGGCCTCCCTTTTTTATTTCCATTTTAGGCGATCAGCTGTTTGCGTCCAGATCAAGACAAAATGCGCCCAGATCATCCTTCCACCTTCCACCATCCTTCCATCATCCGTGTCAGGATGAGGCGAGGTTGTTATTTTTGCCTAATAATCTTCTGACATTCGACAAACATGACCTGCCCAATCCCATTTAAGCCTGGCTGCTTTCAGGGCGACATACGTGATATTGGTTTTGGAGCGTAGTGTGGTGTTTCTTACAAGATCAGTTAATTTTACTCCCAGTATACCACGCATACTTATCAAAAAGCAAAACCAAATAAATATCTCCCCAAAAATTCTCTGCCTGCATCCTTTTCTTTTCATATTCACAATGCAAAATGCTTGCATGTGAGAAATAATCACATTTGCATAAATTAATGATCACCCTTTAACTTGAAATATCTGTTCCATCCAAACCGAGCTTAATCCAAACACTTGTATGATATAGAATAAGTATGCTATTTAGAGTAACATTGAGGTGGAAATACTAAAACAACTGGAAATACAACGGACTGGCAAATATTATGAAATTTGAATAATTCAACCGAGGATTCCACTGCTGCGGATACCAGACAACATAACTGTTGACGTGCTTAAAATGTTGTTTAATTTGTTAAGCTGTATCTCAGACTGCATTACAAGACCATATTCTGACAAGCTATTTACAAAACGTTAACTTTAACTTCAACATATTTCAAGCGAATATATTTTGTTTAATAGTTTTGTTACAGAGAAGACCTAGATTGAACTTAATTGGTACAGTCTTAAGGGCAGCATTGGTATGTTTTATTTTACCCGTAAGATAACCGCTCAATCAGTTACGTTTGATTAGCAGCCATGATCTAGGTATATCTAGAAATATGGACAGAAGACGTGCCAGGTATTTTTTCTTGCTAATGTCATATCACAAACGAGCTGTTGAAGTTGAAACGATGATTAACATTATTTTTTTACAAAAACATAGCATATAGATACGTATATTCTATTAACTTTATGTCTTTATTAAACTCTTACTAATAAACTCGGACTAAGGTTGGATTAAAGTTTCTTATATTTTTATAGTTTTCACAGATTTTTTATTAAAGTAATGACTGTTTATCTCAAATATTTTATTTTTATTTTTATTAAATTTTTATTAAAGCCAAAAAAGATTATGTAAAGGGCATGATAAGTCTCAGTGAAAAATTTACGTAATTTTAATCCGACCTTAGTTCGAGGATAAACTCTTAATAAGGCTATATCTTTGGTTTTCACAGTTTATTTTTAATCAGGTTTTCTAAAATAAATAGAAATGAATAAAGATATTATTTTATTATAAAAACATACCACGCAAATTCGTTAATTCTATTAACCACTTTGTTATATCATGTTTCTTTTATAATAATACAGGGTTAATTTTAAATACCCCAAGGTTTCAAAAATAAATATAAATGAATAAAAAGATTGTAAATATGTTTTGCCATTACAATTTAATTGAAGCAATAAATTAAAATATGAAGATCGCTAAAAATACAATTCAGATATTGTGAACAGAGCATCATTCAATGAATTAATATTCACAACCGTGTTCACAACCGTGCACGCTGTAAACTTAGTTTTCTCGCTAGTTGAGAGATGTAGGCTTCCTTTCGAAGTTTAGAATACAAAGTTTTTCAAAGAAAAATATCATGAACTTACTAGATTCAACCTGGTACAAATGAAATGCAAATTTACCTCGACTTGGTTCATATTTGATGCAGAAAGTGCTTTACATTTTTTATTATTATTAAATACTAGTTTATGCACTTTATACCAGTGTACAAATTTACAAAGATAATTATTAGGTATGCTTACTAGCTTAAAGTTATTGCCGGCGATGCACAAACTAACATTAAATGTTAATTTAGATTAAGTTAATGAAGAGAATATTTAAGTTTTTGCTTACAAAAGTTGTGGTTTATCATACCTTCAAATATCTACTAATTACACCAATCACGATTACTTTTTCCAATACTAGATGGGAATAGATTTTGAAAGAACCATCATATGTATATGTATATTCTTAAACAGTTTATGTATAATCAACGAATGCGTTAGAGCATTAAAAAAACCGACTTCACGTCAAAACTTTGGCTGAGTTATCAACGTAAACATTCTCCGAAATCATACATATTTTTTCATAAATTTGAAATTTTCAATGAAGTACCAAACCGATTTCGATGAAATTTATATGGGACCAAATATGAAGTATCCTCTATTATATGAAACAAGAATTTTCAAATTCGATTAATAATTGTCCGAAATATCGTAAGACAAAAAAAAAACATTCAGAGGAATTGATAACCTCCTCCTTTTCTGGAAGTCGGTTGAAAACACAGAAAATTATAGCTTTAAACACTTTTAGTGTGATAAGCTTTAATTTTAATAGCTAGGTGTTCTTTTTTTCAAGAATTGAGAGGGTGAAGTACTCTTTTGAAGGTAAATCAGCTTGAAGATAAATACGTCTCAACTTAACAGTTCAAAGTGGATCCTGATTATACAAATGCTGGGATGGTAGAGAATGTAGTTATGTTCTTTTATCTATACTAATATATAAAGCTGAAGAGTTTGTTTGTTTGAACGCGCTAATCTCAGAAACTACAAGTGGGATTTTAAAAAATCTTTTTGCATTTGATAGCCCAACTCTTGAGTAAGGTTATATTTTATCCCGAAATTCCCAAGTTACGCAAGTAAAACCGCGAGCGGTGGCTAGTTTATTATAGAAACAAACGGTCTTTCACAATAGTGCATACTTTTTTATTGACTTAACCTACATACATACATAACTTCATGCCCGTATTCCTTATTCTATAGGCAGAGCACCAAAGGCTGTAAAACCATCTGATGTCACGTTTGACAAATTTGTTAAATGATGGAGAGAGACTATTGCAGTGGAAAACGGTTAGCCTATGGCCCGCAAAAACGAACTGACCTATAGTTTTATATTGTTTGACCATTGAATATGAGCATAAGCAAGTTGTCTGGGCACTTTCGCTACTTCAGGACACTAGTGTTGCAGGATTTTTGTGTATTGGTATACGGAGAGCATATAGCAGCAAGCCGTGCGACGTGAACAACACAGACATACTCGGTACACTGTAGTTTGCTTTACAAGTCACCATGAACAAGTATTTTGATTCAGTCAAAAGCATCCTTAGGGAGCAATGGCTGCGGCAAAACTCCAATTGACGGAAGTCCTAAATTGATATAGTGATGAATTAGCGGAGATCTGCATTTGAGTTTCTTGCCACTTCTTCTCAACAGATCGACTTTCCGAAGTGGTGGTAGATTCAGTCCAATTTGTAAATTGTTTGTCTTATTTCAAATGTATTTAAATACGTACGAAATAAAGAATATTTGAGTTTGAGTTAACAAAATAACTTGGATAAATAGTAGTGATGGATTTAAGCAAAGTAACACCTCATTCAATCTACTTTCTACCTATTTTGGGCAAGAAAATAGAAAATAATTAATTATTAGGTATAAATAAAAAAAAAATAAAGATTCGTCAAACCAAAGTTATTCATAAGCCATGTGAAATGTGATGATGTAATGAAAGTTTCGTAGCTTATTTCCAAACATACGATAGCTACTGTCGTGAATTATAACTTAAATGATAGAACAGTTGCCAAGCATATTTTTAAAATAATTTGAATAACTAAGAGTATTTTAGTTTTTTTTAATCCATTCCAAAAGAATCACTGAAATATTTTTTGTAATACTTTTTTATTTTCAAATCCCTTAATTTTTTTCTTGGGTCGCAGATGTTTCAAATTACAATGACTGTATATAATAGATATAAGACAATGCAAAACAAAAAATAATCTTCCTACAGTAACAGAAGCACTGTGAGAGGTTTATTTTCCAATTTTGGATTAAAAATAAAACTATCGCAATTCTTCTAAGACATGTAAGGCTCAAAATGGTCTAAATTATCACCTCCGTCCAGCTTTGGATCCTGTTACCAAACACCCTGTATAAGTGTAACTTATAGTTTTCTTTTACTCTTTCAATGATATTTAAAGAAACCTTTTATTGAGGTACTCATAAATCAAAATTCGTTGTGAAGTCGTTGTGGCGGCGCGCGGCGCCGTGGTTACTGTGTTTATCATACGATATCATATCACAGATTAAGCAACGTTCGGCGCGGTCAGTACTTGGATGGGTGACCGCCGACCATTCATCTCTCACGACGACTTCCGTGCTTCGGAGGGCACGTTAAGCAGTCGGTCCCGGGTGCTGTATACTTGTATACAGTGGTCGTTAGGGTTTGTCAGAAGCCATTTCGGCGCCCTGAAAATTCTGGCATCCACCACCCAGCACTGGGCCAGCTTGGTGGATTATGGCCTAAACCTCCTCGTCACCCAAGGGAGAGACTCATGCCCTGCAGTGGGCTCATTACAAAGAGTTGTGATGATGATGATGAAATCAAAATTAACAAATAAAAATCGTATGGTTATGTATGGTTTAGTACCCAAAAAAAATATAAAATTATACTTCTAGGCTGATGTTATTTTATAGGATTGACTATGACTTTTATATTATATTTATATTAGACATCCTTTGTATTCCAATAATGTATTATTCGAATGGCTTTTGAAATGTGTCAAGTACGCCAAGAACTCTCTTTCTTGAATCTAGTCTGATGTATTGCGTGCTCAAAGCCATTCCACATGGCCATCTCTTACAAAACGCGTCCAGTTTGGAAAAAACATCACGAGAAAGAAGTTGTTTATTTTCAAGTATACATTATCCTGGAAATAGCTAATCAACTTTGTAATACATTTAAACCATATTTGGGTCAACTAACTTAAGAAAATACGTTAAAACAGACAAATATTTTAGAGTAAAAATTGTTTGGGGAAATTTGACAGGTAGTGTAACATTTGATCTGCTGCCTTCTGTACCTACACTTTTAATACAGGGTCCGCTTATAATAGTAATTTATATTTTAATAGCAGATTAGGAATGATGAAAATCTAAAATTTTTCATATAAGTAATTTTTAGAATTTCAAAATTCTTCTCTATGACTAAAATTTAAGATTAATCTACATTTTATGACTTCATACAATTAGATGGAAACGTTTTTATTACTTGCTGTGTAGTCATAAACTCACTTAGAAGAATTGTTAAATTTTAATTTATGAAAAAATACTTAAATTTTTTTTTTCGTAATTATGCTCCATCAGTCTTAATCTGCTATTAAAATATTATTGACTATTATAAGGCAACCCTATATACTACTATTCACTTTAGATGAAAATCATCAAATCTATTTTCACTTTAAAATGTACGCATTTTTGTTATTTTACCGGTCTCCTGTTCAAAATTCACTTTCAAATTCCTTTATTGCAATAAGTATGGTAAAGTAGGTACAATGTTCTTATAATAAATGAAGTTCTACATACTTAGCTGTTTTACAGCAAGCAACGTCTTAAAAGTAGTTTTTAAAGAGATCTAGTTAAAAAATAATGAATAAAATATTATTTGTAAAACAAGGTCGTCAAGTTAGTAAGAAATTATATAAAAATACGTTGGTACATTATAAAATTCCGTAGGTCTACGTTTATACCGTTTGTTGCGCGTATTACTACCGGCATTACTACTAGAGTGCGGCCGTTGCGGGAATGCGTTTCTGAGAGCTCCTTATGTCCAATGAATCCGATTCGAAGGGGTAAAAAAGCTATGATTTTGACAGCTGTTAGGAACGCAAACTCCCACCTGCCGCACTTATAGTAGTAACGCCAGTAATTGAATTACTCTGCCTATTACTTTAGTTGAAAGTTGCAATAAAAAATTTCCGGTATTACTGCCCGAAAATTCGCATTAAAAAAAAACAAAGTTGGCGGCAGATTGGAAGGGTGGGCGCTAGCCAGTGCTATTTAACAGAAAAGGAAGCAATAATGCAACTAGAGTGCAGCCGTTGCGGGAATGCGTTCCTGACAGCTCCTTATGTCCACTGAATAAAGTTTGTTTCAGATTCGAAGGGGCTATGATTTTGACAGCTGTCAGGAACGCAAACTCCCACCGGTCGCACTAAAGTATTCTAAATAGAATGCTCACTACATCAGCCTTTCTGATTCTAAGTTTCTAGCTCCATGCCATTGAATTGCGCCCTAGAGACAATTCAAGTTACATGGCCCAAATTAGATCTCAAACTTACCAGATTCCTACTTTAAGTCAAAGTTGTAACTACGGCGTTGCATTTAAATCTCCCATCAGTCGTTCATTGCATTCAGCGTCTATAATACCGCTTTATCTAAGCTTAAAGTTGGATTAAGGAACTAAAAATTAAAAGCGCTGAAATTCGAATATCGTTTGATTATTCAAAGATTGATTGTATTTTCTGCATCACCGTATTAAATAAATTACTTAAATCATTACAAAAATAACCCAAGGCTTAACTCAATAAACCACTGCCTGTTAAGCATGCAACCTTCATAATTATGACATACATAAATAAACAGGCCCTATATGGAGCTTTAGTGTATTTACGTAAGTTGAGGGAAGCGTCCTAAGGGTATCATTAACTAAGGGTAAGGTGTTTGTGTCCCGGATCACAACTAAACCCCCTCAAACGTCTATAAGCGTCCCATATGCTCTCTGAGTTGTCCCTGGGGAAGGCTACACTGATGTTTTTGAAACCCTTCATTTTGGTTTAAGCATTTTCACTTTTTTTGCTTCTTAAAAAATTATTACTTAGAAATTATCATGAGCGGGCTAATCGCTTAGGGTGGATTAGTGTGTTTTTAAAGGAAACTGATCCGAATGCTCCCCACTTGGTGGTAGGATCCTTTCAGCGTACGCCTGGCTCGCGACCACCCTTTATATAAAATATGCCCATAAATCACCGCTCCTGTGATGATGTGTTCTGGCAATATTTTATGAAGAGCCAGGTTCTTCCTAAGGGCTTGGATCCATCTCTACGGCACAGCACAGCGCCGTACCGTTCCACGGCGTCGTGCACGGCGCACCGCCCAGCGCTTCGTATTTGCTCTTAAAATTATCTCCATCATGGTTCATTATAGAAAAGCATTGATTTCCACCGTACGGCACTGCGCCTTGCCGTCTCACCGCGGCGGTGCTGTGCCGTTATATGGCATACTTTTCTATAATGAACCATAATGGAGAAAATTATGGTTCATTCAACTTCCATGCTGGACTGGGAGCAAAGGAAAAACATAAAATGTGCCAGCTGCTTCTCTTCCCGGGCATACTGTAAAAGTCAGTTAAGGGACGGAAGTTTTATTTGAAGTTTTTTGTGGGCGATAGGCTGACCCCCTATCACTGCAGTAGTATCTCTCCACCATTATTATGCTTCCAAGTTTGTCAAACGTGACATTGGATGGTTTTATAACATCTGGTGTTCTGCCTAACCCATAAGGGGTGACGTTATGTATCTATGTATGTAATGGAGATAATTTTAAGATCAAATATGAAGTGCTGAGTGATGTGCCGTGCACGACGTCGTGGAACAGTCGTAGAGATAGATCCACGCACATAACCATTTCCTCCGTGCACATAACCCTTGTGCAGTCATATTCGACTTCATCTTCAATTACCAGCAGGTGAGATTGTAGACAAACGAGGGGTTAAGCCACCTTCATAACTCTCAGCTTTTTGCTATGGTAATTTTGTCAGCTGTTCTTTTATATTTATATGTATAGAAGTCTATTTCGCTTGCGCTTCGTTATTACGGCAATTAAATTATAAGGACTATGGTGCCACTTGAAACGAGCGCTTTTTGAAGGCTCCATTTAATGTGGAACGCTACACTTTAGCATTAATCTTACTTGATGGTAAGTGGTAAATGGTGATGAAACTAAAGTTTTAACGCGTGGGTTTTGATACTGGCGTTTTGCTTGCTCTTACTGAAAGGTTTTTATTTGGGTAGCATTGATATAAAGGTGATGAGGTATTTCCCTAATCGGCTTTACACATTAACGCGTTATAATAGGTATAATAAAACGAAAATAAAGAATAAATGACGAAAAATCTGAATAACTACCGGATTTATAGGATATTTTTGTTTGAAAAGGTTACATCCAAAGGGTTAGGTACATTAAACCTGAGGGAAATCATGAAACATTGGTTATTCATTACTTTGTATATCTTTTCAACAATTAACAATAACCTTGATTTGTAATTTATTAGTTACATAACTCTTTTCCCGGATCGCAATTTAACCGACCGTATATATTCCGACCGTACTATTTTATAGATTCTGCAAATATACAGGCAGGAAGTACGTGGGGTAATAGAAAAAAGAAATGTGCTTTTGGACGTAAAGCTGGCAATTTGTTTTCACATTTGACTTGAACCTAATAAAACTGAATTTTGTTTGAACTATTGAGTTAGAGGTGACAAAAGAAAAAATAATGTACATCTCATTTGCCTTTCGAGTACAGTCGACAATGTAGATATAATGTTTAATTTAGTCGCTTCGCTTTGTTTTTTTCGGCTAGTACGATAGAAGAAGAACAGAAGTACTCTAAATAAACTAAGCACCCCAAAACTAAATTACTCACTAAGTACTGGCTTTTAGACTGTGAAGATACTCTTAATCTTTGATAATCGCTGATGAATCCACGTCGTAATGGAGCTCCTATGAATTGACACGTTTCTAGCTCGATAATTGGGGATTACCATCGACGCACACTACTTTATAGATTTCCTTCAAAATGAGTCAGCCTAATAACTACGCTAATAACAAAGAAGTACTAACAGCATGATTACTCAGGCATCTTTAAATGGCACCGACCTGGCTACAAAATGCATGATTTTATATACCTACTTATGGCAACAAGCAGTGGTCGCAACTTGACAAGAATAGCACCATATTAAGTTATCAAACAGCCTAATTCTTCGGACGCAGACCGTCCCAGTTATTTTCTAGTACATTGATTTTAAGGTGATTAGTTTAGGTACAAATCTAAACTAATTTTCACTATGATTTAATGTATTTACGGGATTCTTACCACGATTTTCGATTTTATTTTCGCACGTCCGATATTTCGATGCTGTTACAAGCACCATGATCGCGGACTTGTAACAGCATCGAAATATCGGACGTGCGAAAATAAAATCGAAAATCGTGGTAAGAATCCCGTAAATACATTAAATCATAGTGAAAATAACCGCGGTAGTTTAAAACAATTAAACTAATTTTGTCCAAAATATTCAAGATATTCAATCATCTTAGTAAATAATCTTTATTTATTAGAATAACTAGAGCAAAACTCGAGTTATATGTAAGGACCAATATCAAAGTCGACCACTTAACCCAACACAGCGAGTGCAAGTCTAACAAGCTTTTAGTGCACTTGCTATTACTCTACTAAGTTAATTTAATACTTTAATACGGTCTCATAAACTTGCAGCGTTCAAAAGGAGCTATGATTTTGACTAAAATTTAATATTTGTTGTGATTTCAAACCTTTGCATCGTTTCTGTGTTATTCATGACGATAATAGCGAGTTCAGGGCTAGCATGAAACCGATAAATAGTCGAATCGACAAGATAAATATTATTTTGTTATTTTATCCTATTATGTAAGCTAATATGCGCACCATAATAGATAGAATTACTCGATTTGATACCATGATTAAGACCACAGAACCAAATATGTCATAATCTTAATAAATTACATATACTAAATGCCATATTCTAAGAAAATATCGATAAAAGGCCCGATTTATCGTTGTCGACGGTAGCATGCTAGCCCCGCAGATCACAGGCGTCCTCCTAGCGCAGGCATGTTCATAATTTGAGACTTTTTTGACAAATAAAAAAGAGGTATTTTTTTACTATTTGCAGGAATAATATCGAGAACAAATGAAAATAAGCTTCTGTACTAATGTCATATTCGATCTTATCTTCACTCACCATCAGTTGAAATAAGTTCAGGATTAGTAATAAAACAAATGAAAAAGTTCTTATATCTCCATTAACAAACTTTCAAGTAAAAGCCTACTTGGCGTCCAATACTTGTGTTACCTGTTTGGAAACTATGAGACTTTTTTCAGTTGAAAAACAGCAAAAATATAATAATAAATAATTACAAATAAATAAATATGTCTCACTCTCACACAACATTATCTAGCCCAAATTAAGTTACTTAAAGAACTTGTGTTATGGATACTAGATAACTGATATACTTAAGAAATATATAAACATACACATTGAATAGATACATATTTTTTATTACAATAAACTTAAATAAACATACAAACATCCATGACTTGACGACTAATATCTGTGTTCATCACACCGATATCCGCCGCCGCCGGGATTCGAACCCAGGACCTCTGGCATAGAAGGCAATGTATGTTACCTTACCGCTACACCAGCCGGTCGTCAATGTATGCCCCGTCAAAATATGCTCCCAAATTAGCACATTTAAAAGGCAATTTCAACTTCGTCTTGTCTAAAACAAAAAGAAACTATTTTTGCTAGCAAGCATTCTGCATTTAAATGAAGTTTAAATTCATACATACAGTAACAATTACGCCAGAGGGAAAAACTTAATTTTATTTCCTTACAAAACTGAAAACGGCAGTATTCTGTGAGCGAGTAATGCACCATGAAACTCGGTGGATGTTGTGCACTGCAAACAATTCACTCTAACTTGGAATTATTGCAGTTTCAGAATACGTACGAGTACAATTTGTGGAATATTAAATCGCCAGAGCGCAGTAATGAACATTTTAGTTGTGACAATTACTTGAATATAGGCTTTTTTCATTGTTTTTAGTAGCTTACCTGGATTTGATACCATGCACATCAAATGGTAAGTAGTGATGATTGAGCTCAGGCGCTTTAAGAATGGAAGTGATAAACGTATAAAATTTCCATCTAATCTAACTGTCATCCTTACACCTGACATCTGTCACCTCAGTCTTTTATGACCACGGTCAAGCTAAAATATAAAAAGCTTTTGAACAAATATTTGTATGAAAAGTTAAGATGGCGATATCAATAATTACAGAGTACAATTATTACAGTAAAAGTTTGATGTATAAAATAAAAGAGTCACCCATAATGTATAATTGAATGTAAAATAAAATATAACGCGATCCACTTATTCCTGTGGTTCATTTTTTATATACCTTTGTTTAAAAAAGAAATAGCAAATGGTAATCTTACTCGTGATTGTCTCAACATTTTGTGTACAAATACTTATAAAGCTGCTTATGTTTTTTTTTATATCTGTTTATACAGGAACTTTTATTTTCAAAACACCTCAGTTCCATATTAACACACACTTAGTGCATAAATAAACACAAAATTAAATTCACGTATAAATTAAAATTCCCGCGAGTTTAAAGATTGTACTACATTGGTTGAAAAGTTCGCGGCCTGGCCTTAAAAAAAAAACTTTTGTTATTTTTTCTGCCGTCATTTTAAACTGTCATTATTCAATTGTCAGCCCGCGAATTTTCAATTTGATATCTTGTTTAAATAAAATTTTACGAACAATATAAATACGTGTGTAGAACAAATTTTCACTAATGGAGAAATTTGAACAACGTGCTGTGATTAAATATTTGTTTAAAAAAAGATTAACACCAAAGGAGATCCATGATGACATGCAAACAACATTAGGGGAATCTGCCCCGTCTTATACCACTGTGAAAAAATGGGTTGCAGAATTTAAACATGGACGAGAGAACATCGAAGATGACCCTCGCTCCGGCAGGCCAATGACGTCTACGACCGAAGAAAACATAGCCTCGAACATCTCCAAACAGTCGCGAGAAATCGTGAGTCGAATTCACTTTTGCTCTACTGAAAGCAATCTGGGGACCCACCTAGCCGAAACCTTAGAAAAGCCGAGTTCATGGACAATGATGTTTTGCGTTCGTTCATATGAGATGCCTATAGTGTCTGCAATTTCTCTGATAGTCAATCTACGGTCTTTCAATATGAGATGTGTGATCTCATATTGAAAGACCAAATCAGGAAAATAAGCTGGATGTGGCAACAATTCTGTTTCCAAACCTGAATATGAGATGTGTGATCTCATATTGAAAGACCGTAGATTGACTATCAGAGAAATTGCAGACACTATAGGCATCTCATATGAACGAACGCAAAACATCATTGTCCATGAACTCGGCTTTTCTAAGGTTTCGGCTAGGTGGGTCCCCAGATTGCTTTCAGTAGAGCAAAAGCGAATTCGACTTACGATTTCTCGCGACTGTTTGGAGATGTTCGAGGCTGATCCACAAGGTTTTCTTGACAGATTTGTGACAATGGATGAAACCTGGGTTCACCACTATACCCCAGAATCAAAACAACAATCCAAACAATGGAAAAAATCAGGTGAACCAACTCCGAAAAAAGCAAAGGCAATTCTGTCGGCTGGCAAGGTGATGGCATCGGTTTTTTGGGATGCTAAGGGTGTCATTATGGTGGACTACCTTCCAAAAGGCAAAACAATAAACTCTGCGTATTATAGCACCCTTCTGCGCCGTTTACGTGAAGAAATTAAGCAGAACGCCCAGGATTACTGAGAAAGAAAGTGTTGTTTTTTTTTTTTATAAGTGACTAAACCCGCGTTTGACCTCAATCTCACCTGATGGTAAGTGAAGATGAGGTCGAAGATGAAAGCACACGGGTTTAGGAAGGAACTGGCTCTTTATACAATATTGCCGGAACACATTACCGCCGGAGCGGTAACATTTGGCGGCAGACTTTATATAAAGGGTGGTCGCTAGCAAGGCGGACCCAGAAGGGATCCTACCAATAAGCAAGTTTCACCAGGACAACGCCCGAGTCCACACGTCTGTTGAGTCTATGGCTCAAATTCATGATTGTGGTTTCGAATTGTTGCCACATCCAGCTTATTTTCCTGATTTGGAATCTTCGGACTTTCATCTGTTTCCAAACCTGAAAAAACACCTCGGTGGGCAGAAATTTTTAACGAATGAAGAGGTCGAAGCCGCTGTTAACCTGTATTTTGAAGACCTTGAGGAATCTTTTTTTAAAACAGGTATGGAAGCTCTGGAAAGCAGATGGAAGAAGTGCATAGAGCTAAATGGAGATTACGTCGCAAAATAAAAATATTTTTGTATGTACTTTATTCTGTTTTCTTGACTAGGCCGCGAACTTTTCAATCCACCCTCGTATCTACAACTGCAATAAAGCACGACAACTCTATGACACGTAGTAAAAAAGCAAAAGGAATAAATTAAATTGCTTGAACAGTGAGGTTAATTTCAACAACGCAGTGTGCAGTACTCGTAGCTCCAATATTGACTCGATTCCCGCTATTTAACACTTCGAAATTCAAACGATGATTTATCGGTATGCCAACAAAATAAAAAATAAAACCATTCGCGAAACTTTTCGATTGATAACACAATTTAATAGGTTTTATTTTTAACAGTTTTGTGTGAACTATTTTAGTGTATCTGGTGGAAAAAATTTTATGAGCATGTAACGTATCACATAAATCGGATACAAACAAATAAAATATACTTTTTTGTAACAATAGGTTTTAATACTGAAGTTAAATTTGCTGCGTATCTCTTTCTTGTAATTAGGAAATTATCAGAATTAATTGGTAATTGGTTATTGAACTCTAAGCATATTCTATATCTAATGTCACACATTAGATCAGTGATTCATTTCATTTGGTATTTATGGTCAGATCAAGAGCATTGGCTCCTGCTAGTGTTATGAACCTATTACTGTGACCATTTACCGTCCCATCTTACCCCTACTGCATTCATTCGAACCGAATTAGTCGGCCAAAACTCAAGTATTCGTAGATCAAAAGCAACCAATCCGAGTGACCAATGCTTATTGGTAGGATCCTGTCAGGGTCCGACTAGCTAGTTACCACACTTCATACAGAATCTGCCGCCACATATTAACCAGAATCTGCCGCCGAATATTACCGCTCTGGCATTGATATTTTCCTGCATGTTCTTGCATGTTTTATGAAGAGCCAGTTCTTTCCTGACCTCGTGTGCTGTCATCTTCGACCTCATCTTCATTTACCATCAGGTGAGATTGAGGTGAAACGCGAGCTTAGCCTTTAATAAAAAAAATGTATATTCTTTTTCGAGTACTTATGACATAAGCTTTGTGCTTACAATAGAGCATGATATGTCCAGGAGTTAATACTTTTTACATTATTCTAGAGTACGTATACAATATACGTTCTTTCGTATACCTACCTATTCTATACGTCTTCTAGAATGATAATCAAGCATGAAATAATACCGCGACAAAAAATTTCGCTTGACCTATGGTTTTAAATACTGCGCTAATAACATTTTAGTCTGACACAATTTTAAATTAAAAATTAAAATATAATTTTATATTTTCATTTTATTACCTACTTCTGTCGAGATTTCGTTATTCAACTTTTATGACTACCTTTAATATCTAAATATGAACTATCCTGTCCAATTATATGTCACGCAAATGCAGAGATATGAAGCAGTCAATTTTTTAACGAGAAAGACTAGCGATGTTATTGAAAAGTCAAATGAAAATGATCTTTTAAGTCGAGGCGTTTAACGTTTTCTTAATATTTAGTGAGCAACTTAACGTTTTTACTCTAATTGGTAGTGCCTGGAATGTGTCCGTTGGGGGTATAGTGATTTTTTATATATTGGATTTTATATTTTATAGTGTAGTATACTCCGTTTTGGGACCCTAAGTTCCCAATAATATTCTTTTCAAATGTTAAAGTGTTTTTGTGGCCTAAATGCTTTTTGGGAATGGCCACCACAACCTAAATTAATTTAGTAGGTAAATATATATTTGCACATTAAAATTTACTTATATTCATACCAAATTTTCTATTGTTTTCCTTGAAATCTTTCCCTATTTCTGAAAACATTTGATGGCCGAATTTTAAAGATATCTATAAATTGCTTCTATAAGTAGGCACCGGTTTCGCACCCCACAAATGCTTCGTCCGGTTTTGTTTTGTCAGACTCAAAGGCGCTGGGCGATATTAACGCTTCTAGGGTTTTAATTTTTTGAAAAGAAAAACGAAAAATCAATCGTCTTCGAGACCAAACTCAAAGATTAAAAAATAACGTGTATAATTTTTGTTGATGGTGACATAGAGTCGTAATTAAGGTCGAAATACCTACGAGTAGCAACGTAGTTAAAAGCTGTTTCGTTATTTTTTATTTTTCGTCTGGATACGAGCTTATGATAATTTGCCATCTAAAAGGAAACTGAGCTTGGTAACCAAGCCGATACTAAGAATATGTATAGGTACACTTTATTGTTCAATAGCATCCAAGAGGATACTAGCCTTAACTCACTCTCTCTCGCTCGCCTCTGAACTGTTAACGCTATAGAGTCAGCAAAAACCGAAGTATTTAGTACTGGATAAACTTTTGTTCGAAGGCAAAAAAGCTCCATAAACTTGACTAACGACCCAAGTGACGCTTTGAGTTCAAATATTACAACCGTTTGTTTATCCGTTAATTTTGTTTTGTCATAGGCTAATTTGATTGGATCATCAGGGCAACGTTAAAAAGGCATCTATATTTTAACGTCATATCGAGATTGGTCATTCAAGCAGCTAACTAATCAAACATTGTCAGCGTACTTTATATACACGAGGTTAGAACGAAACTCTTGAATTCTACGTTTCGGACAAAACGCAGAACCTCATACAAAACTGCAACGTCCGTTCGAACTCCGTACGGACGTTCGAAATACGCCAAATTAAGTATTCCATTGACACGACTGTGCAAGCACACTTATGAAATTTTACTAACAACGCTGCGTTACGCGTATGATACGGACGTATGGTACGCGCGTTCGAACGCGTAACGCAGCGGTGGCACTTATGGAAGAACTTCCTTTGAATCATTGCGAGCAATTAAGATTGGAGCTACTGGCGTGGACGAATATTACACTGTTGAAGTTCAAGGCTAGAAATTCTTAATCTCTGAAATATTTTCTGTTCTGTTTCTTTACTTCAGTATCCTATTAACTAAATAGTTAATTACTACTTTGAGAAAAATAATAAAATGATTAATATAAGCGCATGGTTTCAATGTTGATAAAATACCAAATAAGAAACTAAATTAACATCCTCTTTGAGCAAACGTCAAAGTCAAAAAGTTCTTTATTTCGTAGGGATTTACATACACTTAAAATACGTTAAATTATTTACCAATGGAACTGAATCTACGAGATTGTCCAGATGATGACATCATTGTGTTATACGCGCGATTTGATTCGCGCAAAAACGCCTTACAAGCTCTTATTCTTTCTTTATGCCATTTTTGGAACTTTTACTCTTTCACACCGATCTGTTTACCCTCGAAAAAATCGAAAACAACTTAAGGAATTTAAAAGCAGTCAATTAATTGTAGGTTCATCACAATTCTTTGTTATAAGCCCACGGCAGGGCATCAGTCTCTCCCTTGGATAACGAGGAGGTACAGGCCAATATCCACCAAGCTGACCCAGTGCTGTGTGGTGGATGTCAGAAATTTCAGGGCGCGAAAGGGCTTCTGACAAATTCTAACAACTACTGTTTACAGCAACCGGGACCGACTGCTTAATGTGCGCTCCGAAGCACGGAAATCGTCGTACGAAATGAATGGTCGGCGGTCATCCATCCAAGTACCGACCGCACCGAACGTTCCTTAACCTGTGATATCGTATAATTCACACAGTAACCACGGCACCACGACGATTGGTACATTATAACTTAACTATGCATCTTAATTGCGATTTTAGTTGACTCTACATATAGGTACGTGATTGTATCCTTACAATGAAGAGGCGTATCAGCATGTAGGTTCAGGTTATCTGATGTTAAGTAATTGTTACCGCTCATCGACATAATACAATGCTAGCTATGGAACGCCTGTGCAATGCTGTTATATCATTTGAAAATATATAACAAAGATATACATATAATAATGGAAATAAGGAAAAAGGCTAAACTAACATATATGGTCGCTCATATACCAAAAATAAACATGGCATTTGACTGGACATCATAAAAACAACTAAAAGGTACTATTTGTGACCAACATTTAACATTATGATTTTACCAAATATTATCAAAAGGATGAAACGAGTGCCCCGAAGGCACATAAATTTACTTTTAATTAAAAATTTAATGGCAGTTTTTATCTAGAGAACAAAACAACAAGCATGACAAAGATTTTATTTAAACCCCTGCTCTGCTGTCCTGGTTATATCCCACTGCATGGCATAATGCCTACTGGATAAAACATAGCTTAACTTTTGTAATATTTAAACAAATATAGGCATATAGGTAATATACAATTTAAATATAGATTAAATAGATATAATAGGTTTATTTAAATTAAATTCAAATAATTATTAATATTTTTTTTTCTGTTTTCATTCTTACTGTATCTTATAATATGTGGTGTGCAATAAAGAGTTTTTTTATTGTATTGTATTGTATTTAAATTTATTAAATTATAAATTACACTAACCAAAATCTATTAAAAATATTTTCTGTAAAAAATATATTAGATGAATGAAAAAGCATGCCTTCATTTGAAACGCAAAGAAAAATGCTGCTAATGTTGAGCTATTTTCTTCAAATAAACAATCAGTTTTAGTATTCAAATATATCAAAGAAACAGATGAATATCCTTTATCCTATGGTAAATAAAAACACTTATTAAACGAACCTTTAGTCGTGAACATCTTGAAACACCACCGTCGTCTGCAAATAAATCACTTCTATTTTCTTAATTTCATCTTTTGAGCCTTCACTGTTCGTGTCCTCCGATAATGCACAAACTTTGCAATTTGAAAATAACTAACCTTAAATTACTTTCACTGCTTTTACTAAATTTGAGAACTTCTATTTGAAAACCTAACTTATTCCACTACAAAGTTTATCGAGGTGTCTCTTATTTCGTTTTTTTATTGCATTCCGTACTTAAGTAGAAATAGAATCCATTAAGTTAAATGTCAATTTTAAGAGGGAGAGTGCAGTAGGCTAGAAGGTTATGACGCCAACGCGGAAAACGTGTCAAGGCCACAATCTCACACCACAATCACTGCAACTTTACCATTAGATCAGCTACATAATTAAAAACTACATTCGAAACTAACAAACTTAAACCACACAAAACTTTTTACAAACTAAAAAATATATACAACGCACGCACACTTTCAGGTTTTCAACGGATTATGTTAGGTACAACACTGCAATGTATCTTCAACATTGGACGTCACACACGTCAATTTTCAAATTCCTGGGATACCGTACGTGAATTGTGCAAGGCACGAGGAACGCAACATCCCTACTCAAAACTTGGAGAGAACTGAAATTGCCACCAGATGCCGCTGGACGCGAAATTGGCGCAATTTTCACGCAGGCGCACTGCATTGCCGATTCGGTGCGACCCGATCAGACCCGACGCCCCGCGCTTGATAGGAAAATCGAGGACGTTACATGACGTCAAATACATGCTTACAAATATAAATGGGCTAATCAGACGAAACAAAAACAACCTGAGTATATTTAATCAATGCAGTGAATGATCATTTGCTAAGTAGAACAACTAACTCGAGCGAAGCACAATACCCCAGTATCTTTGTATAGTTAAGTTAGTATACACGTTCAAATTGATTTTCTTGTTTTCTTTTCCATTGTATTCGCACTTATGACGAGGACCACTTTTACTTTTAATTCGTTTTTATTTATCTTGTAATAAAAGAAAACGTTTTTAAGAAAATGTTTTATTGTTGTCTCCAGCATGTTTAAAATAATTTACTTAAAAAAACAACTTTCTAAACAATGTAAAGACCGAAAATGGCGGACGTTAGGTATTTTTCAAATGACGCAAGGTTTTGCACAAACAACGTTGTGGTTCTCTCTTTATGTAAAATATCGCACCGTCTTTCCTTTGTTTTATACAAATGGCACCCTGGAGATAAGGCCACGAGCGTTAAAATGGGACTCAGTTTGATTTGATTCTATTATTGTAGTTTTAAGAATGGTATTTTTAGCGTTTGTGATGTTTGCGAATGTTCTTCCTCTTATTTTATTTTTATTTTTAGATTTACTGTAAATTTTCTCTTTGTAGTATAATTTTGAAGGCTTTGTGTTTTTAGAAACTTATCAGCTTATGCATTTGAATTAGGTACTAATGCTTTGAACAAACAACGACTGTCGCGTTGGGGTAACACTATTTGCATTAGACGCCAGTGAATACGGGTTCGATCCCCGTAAAGTTTAATCCCCGCTAATATTCGTATGCATTTACATGCTTATTGGCAATAATCTGGGTGTTTTATGTTATGTGAATGGAAAGTACCGACTACAAAGAAATAAACTATAAGTAGTTATTAACTTATTAATGTGCGTCTGCCACGCGCCAGTTCCGCGTCCACACGGCACTTTGATAACTATTGATGCGATCAATTAGAATCAAATTATATTATAAAGGCGCGTGTTGGACGAGAGTGAGGCGTATGTTGGGGGCGGGTAGAGTTGAAACTTAGCCTAAAAGAGGACAGAAACTCACAAAATAAAACCCGTAACCTAATTTTCATTGTCTTGTAACAACTTGGAAGCAAGCGTGATTAGAACAATGGGTCATTAGCAATCCGTGCCATGTAAACCACTAAGCCACGGTTTAAATCGCCTGTGGCGCCCATGGTCCAAGGTTTATTTAAAACTATCTGACTTTGTTATGTATATAGCACTGTTCTCAGTAAACTGCATTTTACTTCTTTGACACTGCCTTTATAGCCCAATAGGAATAGCGTGTCTTTAAAATAGGACTTTTAATTTAGGCTTACATAAATTGTATTTTTTTAAATTTAGGGTTTAATATATTTTTTTCAATTCAATTTCAATTTAGGTTTAATTCAATTCATAAGTTATGTTTAATTTAATGAGCTGTAGGTGCCTCACATTCTTAGGTACCAGACTGTTGAAATCAAGTTGAAAACCAATGCTTCCAACCAAGTTTAAGGAAGATTAAGTTGTTGACAATCAATTCCGAGTCATCCACACTGTTACAAACGGTGGTTGCAAACAAGGAGACAAACAAGAACACAAACCAAGGTCATGCTAAGCCACGCCCCAAATCGTCAGTGCGCTTTGATCTTTCGCTTTGGAATCATCTTTGCGATGGCAGTTTTGTATGCAATTGAGGATATAAAGAAGGAAAGGTTAAAACGCAGGCTACATAGCTACAAAACTTGAGTCATTTATATTTATAGTTATAGTTACATAGTAAAATATACAATAACAAGCGTACAAACTTTCCTAAACACAAGAATACATCTACATGGATAACTCAAATGCATGTTCTTTGCGCGTCCGAAGTCCGAACCCCGACCAAGCGTCGAGGTTGGTCGCCTCTAGATTTAATCCGCGCGTATGTATGTCTGTTAGAAAATCGATTCCACAATATCAATATCTTCTTAATAATCGATTTCATCGGCGGCATCAGTGTTTCTGAATCTGTTTGTATTTCCCAGTAATAAATATCAGCTGTGACGTCCTATTACCTATTGTATACCTATTGTATTATAAAGTCGGCACGCTTGGTTCCAATACAAATCGTAATACAAATCTATGTAGATGTATGTCTGTGTTTCTAAACGTAATTTGTAAACTAGCAAGATCACCTTGGTTTGATGTTTTGTTTCCAACAGTCTAGCTGGGACTTAGCTGGAAATCAGCGATTTGTTATTGAACAATTAATTTCGCTGAGCTAAGGCCCTTTGTGTTTCTTGTAAGTACTATTTTTGTGTATGTATTTTTTGCACTTGTCAATAAATGTTTTGATTCTGATTTTGACTTTCACATAAGTTCAATGATGTTCTTTTACCTACATATCAATCTTTCGACTAATTCTATATTAGTAAATGTTAAATTTCCACCATACGATAAATGACCTCTTTTGACCTAAGCACTTAGTAATTAGGAAATTGTTGGAAGTGTCATTAGTTACTGTCCACTGGTTATTGTCAGTAACTAATTGTGAACGGGTTGTGTGCGGGTTGCTTAAACAAAAAACACTCAAATTTAAATTTTATACGTCTGTATAAATAGATTTTCTGTTTGTTGTTTTATTGTTATTCTTTAACGGTCTCTCAAATACCTATTTAAAGTTAAAGTAAAAGTATTGCTAGAAATTCTTATATTATCTTGAGCTCAAGTGACAGACTTGACACAAGATAACACAAGTTTAACAGTATAATGTAAAATTCTATTTATCGTTATTCTAATGAATTCATATTTTAAAAGATTATTTCCCCTCTTAACTTCTTTCCCCTTTTACATGACCAAAACGTTTCGTTTTCACGTTAGCCATTTATTCCAGTACTCGAAATATCAAACCGCTAAAGATTTTTCAAGATGGAACAGAACTCTTCAACACACTTCACGATATTTTGCGAAACATTGTACAATTTGCATTAAGATTATCTGAGTATAAAATAGGTGCCTTACTTGTTGAAATCAATCAGCTCTTTTTATCTGTCAGTTTCAGATCCTGTGATAGGGTTTAAATCGTTATATATCGTTTATATCGTTGGAATTATAAAAAAATACAGAAGCCGTTTTGTTCTGTGAAAAATAAAGAGTTCGTTTGTTTCAATGCAATTAATTATCTCGAAAACTAAAACAACATAAGTAAGTAACAAGAAAGGCTATTAGAAAAAATTCTATTAATAAAAGATTACTCTGTTATTAACGCGCGTAGCTGCTACGATCAGATCAAAAATAATTTTATGGGTTATTCTAGATTTTGTTCTACCGATGTTTGAAATTTCAGCTCAATCTGATCGAGCATTTCACTGTGAAAGGGGACAATCATACACCTTCCTACTTTTGTCTTTCGCGACAAATTAAGGTTCTTTCAGATTTATGCTTTCCTATTTTACAAATACGACTACGCAACGATAGGTAACGGTAGGATAACTCTACGAAACTAATGACATGTCTAAACAGAATGATGTTTAGAAACAGGATATATAAAATTGATTTATCTGTTCACAGTTTTCGAAGATTCTATACTGTAAAAAGCAGTTCAAAATATATAAAATGGCGTATTTTTTATGTTATCCAAGAGTTTTACAGTGTAATGTAAAATTCTATTCATCGTTATTCTGATGAATTCCAATTTAATAAATCTTTCTATTCCCCTTTAACATGACCTAAACGTTTCGTTTCCACATCAGCCATTTATTCCAGTACTCGAAATATCAAACCGCTTAAGATTTGTCAAGATGGAACAGAACTCTTCAACACACTTCAAGATATATTTTGCGAAAGATTGTACGATATGCAATTTTGAAAAGATTATCTGCGCATCAAATAGGTGCCTTGCTTGTTGAAATTAATGAGCTTTTTTTTCCAACAGTTTTAAATCCTGTGAAGTGGTTTTAAGTTATCGTGGGGATAAATTAATTTAAATCACAAGCCGATCTTCCGTCTTCACGGGCGGAAATCAATGCTTATGGAAAAAAGTTGAGAATTTGTTTGTTTGAACGAAATTATCTCTTAAAGTAAGCACCGATAAAGGCTATTAAGTATTCCTACTTACAGACCCCGTGGCCACGAGCAACTGACAAAAGGGGCTGCAACGTCGAGTTAAAATGTAAAATATAAATTATACGCGATAAATCCGGTTGAAAAGTGTTTTATTTTAAAAATCATATTATGTACGAGTACTATTCTAGATTTTGTTCTACTTGTCTTTGAAAATTCAGCTGGATCTACCCCAGATGTTCACAGTAAAAACTTTACATTCGTACATCCATTTATACTTCCTACTTTTTCATTTATACTTTTATCTTTTGGGAAAATTTTAGGATATCTCAGATTATTTAGGGTTACATGTACGACTGAACTATGTAACATAATATAAGTTTGCAATTCACGTCATCGTGAACCAAAATTGAGTTAAGAAACAAAATTGAAATATTATCTTTTTCGGGTTTTTGAAGATTCAATACTGTATAAAGCAGTTCAACTATCTGACAAGGAGTATTTTTTATGAACTCGCTGTAAGCACAACAAATTATTTGAGTAAAACGGGTGTGTTGTTATGGTAAATGTTGGTTTGGCATTGAATATTCCTAGGGTCCCTCATCCTTTGCTAACGATCAACCTTTGCATGAAATCTATCACCAAATATAAGCACTATAGAAATAACATATATTTTTAAGATAAGTTAGTTTCATCATAAGATGCCTCATCTGTCTTCCATTGTATCATCACTTAACACCCACATAATACAAATGTTAACATCATTGGACGCGACGTTCCGTCAAGAATAGCCACCACTTCATAAGCATATCGTAAAGGACGACTAATACGCCTTCTTGGTGTTATCGTACAGGTACGTAAGGTACGCAAGGCTTGTGACGACATAAAGTCTGGCGCTAAATATCAACGCTCTCGTGATATCTTTCTGACAATTATGAATGCAGAGCCAATTCCTATCTAAAGACGCGTTCTTGAAGTGTAACAAGTGTGATTGGAGTCAAACGATGGTTCAGTAGCCGGGAAAAACGCAGTTTTAGCCAAAAATAAGCTGTCGGCATCAATCACTTTATTTGACATTATTGCCTCCAGTGTTTGCACACAGTCTTTGGGTTTGAGGTCAAGTCGAGCTAATATAGGAAACGATATTTTAGGCTGCCTCGGTTTACAGAAGACAGGGTACCTACCTGCCAACAACCTAAACCTACCTGGCCATCATAACGAAAGCTTTCTTAAGATTTGTTTGGGGTTAAATATTAAATTTTTCATATTAAGGCCCTCTTAAAGCGCGGTGTGTAAGTATTCAAACGCACCGTACTAACCGCCCAGACATCGTTAGTGAACTTCGCCGACGCGAAGTGTCACGTGATCAAAGGCAAAAACGTATAATTGGTTTATATTTAAAAAGTTATAACTATTCAAAATATTTCAATAAGATTTAAGAGGCTAAAAGAAGTACGCTTTTTAATGTAACTTTTACATGAATCCATGATGGCATTTCGTAGCAATATCCGTTTGAAACTGCAAGTTGGTGTTATGTTTGTGACTATTTTTTATCGAGGCCAACCAAGTGTAAAAACCTTGCATCCTCGCCTTAAGTAAATTAAAAAATTAAGAAATAGTCACATAATATTTAAGAAACATAATAAAACACCCAATCGATTACTTTCACCGCTTTTCAAAGCTATTTCAAGTTTTGGATACCCACCCAATCTCCATCGGGTCTTTAATTACGTTACTTGAAAAGCCTACATTTTCCCATTACTGCCTCAGGATATAAATATTCGACTCACGCAATTTAAGAACCTTTATATAATAAATACTTGCCCTGTTATAAAGGATTTATACTGACAAGTTTTATTACAAACAAGACTTATAAAATAAATCCTAAATGGCAGTTTGAGTATTGATATATTTTTTTTATGAAAATCTCGTTTTGTGTTTCAAAAGTAAAAATATGAGAGATAAGAAATATAAGACGTGTAAGCAGGGACTGGAAGCAGGTTAATAACCGTGGTACTTACATTTATATCTGTAACAGTATGAAGAAAAAAAAGTAATAATAAGTGTAACAGGCATTGCAGGATTTTTCGTGTTTTTTAACGTATGCCACATAGCAAAATCATTGGTCAATCGAGATAGCTTCCGAGCTAACTTGTCTTTTGGAATAAAATTTGTAACATCGTCGCAACGAATTTGCAAAGCAAAACTGAAAATCAAAGTAACAGATATAAACTGTTATCAAAATCAACTACATTATAAGATGAGTAGTTGATTTTGATACTTTATAATCTAAGGTCCTGGAATTTTGTACTTTTCTATGTGGACCCTCAATGGGAACGCAGACGATACCTAATTTATTCGCAGATGGGCACGCTTTAAATAATGCGTACCCTACCATTATGTCCTGTGCATTCTTTTGCATTATAATGGTTACACACAAACATATAGGTACTGCCAGCCGTCCTTTAACGTAAATCTCGAATCTCTAAAATCTCGAATTTACATAGGTACCACACCAAATCATATTTTTCCATTCCTGCCATCTCCTGCTATATAAGAACAATTTACTTTGCGTACTTAACAAATTTTACAACATTTTCTTGTCTGTAGTATGTGTACAACGCTAAATGCTGTGTTCAGAAATAACTTTCATGAAGTTATATAGTTATTCTGAGGTTAGCTTGCTGTCACTAATTTAATCCCCTGAAACAAATCTACTTAAATGCACGGTCAACGTAATTGACACGAAATTTTAAATAAGTACGTAGTGGCATACAGTTTCGACTGTAAGTAAACGTTGCTCACTTTTGTAGGGAGAGACTTTAGTGGAAATGAAATGAAAAAAGAATACATCTGAAATCTACGAAACTTCTGCACTAAATTTGTTTTATAAGCTCGGTATAAATGATCAATACTTAAATGTGTTTAATTAATATGTTTTTTTTTCTTGTTCCGTGCGGGAATCGAACCCGCAGCCACGGGCGCCGAGTCAGACAGGCTTACCCCATCGCCAAAGTGGGCGTCAACTCAGTGGTTGTCAAGGTAACATTTTCAATTCATTTTCATTTCATTCAAGCAAAATAATCTCTGATTCATTCTAGTACAAGATGGATCAGTTTATGATAAAAATAGTTGGAAAAATTATATAATTATATACTTATATATTATTTTATGCACAGAAACTTATTCGAGCAAATCGGTAAAGAATATGATAAATATACACTATACTCAATGGTGCAAAAAAAGGGTCGGGTTATTTCTCGATAATACCATAGGTATATTTATGACCTTCAGGGCTATTACATTTCACTGAGCCAGAGGCCCGAGGCTGAGGGCGGCAATCTAAACTATAAGCAGCAATCGGTTACCGCATCTAAATATGAGCATTTTCCTCTTGCTACATCGACTTTGGTTTTTAAATTGAGACGTAAACATCCTAAATTTATGACTGGACAGTGGCATTGGACACTCGTATGTTTTAGAATATAGTTAAACGTGTAAATATAAAACTTGCTTTGATTTATCTACAAGTTATTCCACCTTTTTTAAACCATCGTATCTTCTACGATTACTTTAACGTACTATCTAAAGTAGTTTAACAGTAGGCCATATTTCATAAATAATAAATTAGCAGATGTTTTATTAGTTTAATTTGAAACTTGAGCAAGAAAGATTTTCAATTTTGTATGAAGACAAAGTCAGCGCCTTAAGATTTTATATAGCAAAACCGTTTATTCTACACATTGTCGTTGGATATATAAAGATAGCTCATACTAGTTACATCAGCAGATTTAAAGCTCGTAAAGTTCCCTGCCCTCATCATTATAACAAATAACTTAATTGAAAAAAAAATAAAAAAAATCACCATTAAAAGAAAACATTTAAATGGTGTGTAGTGATTGTTCTTGTTATTTGTATGTTATTGTATCACTGTTTGTTTTCCAAATAAAATAAAATAAAATAAATAAAATAAAATTAATTGTTCAATTGGTCTAACAATATCAAATTTGTTTTTAAATTAGGTTGGCTAATTTTGTTTTTGATATAAAATTATGGTATAAATTATGAAAAGAGTCGACTAGAATAACCCTTATACCTCTAGATAAGTTGGGACTTATCCGAGTCAACCCGAACTTGCTAGGACTCCTTGAGGATTCGCCTGGCTAGCGTACTATATAAAATCCACCGCCAAATATCACTGCTCCTCTGATGTGATGTGTTGTATGACGTATGACGATCCAGTTAGTTTTTACTCGACTGCGGCACGCAAAGGAGGGTAAAGTTCTTCACTTACCGTCATGAATTCAATCGTGGTATAAGTTAGTAACAACATAGCCAACTACCCATACAGCACGATGAGGCAAAAACATTTTACGTCAATTGATTGTATATAAGTTTAATTTCAATAACACGAGATTTAAAATAGCAAATAAGGACTGTTGTCGTTTGCTTTAAACGATATTTAAGGCGCTTCAAAATTAATACCATTTTTAAGTTATACTAGAAGGCAAATGAGCTTATTACTTACCTGATACTGAATAATTTTCCGTGGCGCAGTGGCCCCTGTCTGTGTATACTAAGTATATTAAGTGCTATCGCTGCATCACGCGTTCGAACGCGCGTTTCATACAAAATTGCAACGTCCGTACCAAACGCGCGTTCGATACGGACATTCGGAATGCGCCAAGCGCCGCTTATGACACGCGCGTACGGTACAGAAAATGTTATGAAAGTTTGTATGTTTGAATCTCTCTTAGTAGGTGTTATTTAAATCTATGGGTAGGTGTGCCTATTTAAAGATACGGACGTACGGTACGCGCGTTCGAACGCGTAACACAACGTTGGCACTAAGCGATATTGTAGTTTAGGAAATGCTCGGTGCGGTCGTCGGTAAATGCCGCCGATCATTCATTTCTGACAGCGACTTCCGTGCTTCGGAGGATATGTTAAGCAGTCGGTCCCAGGTATTGTATACTTGGAAACCGTGGTCGTTAGGGTTTGTCATAAGCCTTTACGGCAGCGCCCTGAAAATTGTGACCCGCACTGAGCCAGCTTAGTGGCTTACGGCCTGAACCTTCTCGTCGCCTAGGGGCTCATAGCCCTGTTGTGGGCTAATTATAAAGAATTTTGATGATTATGATGACTGGATAACCTGATTTGGGTCATTACCGCTACTTGTGGCAAACCGCAAATCTAAAAAGCCTAGCATAGACGTTAGATAGTAAGTACCGGAACCTGAAATTACAAAGCCTATCCCCTTTGACCATAACAAAGCAAAACTGTCCGATGGTGGAAATGAAAATGCCGGTGGTACTTACGTTGACGTAAGTAATTTTAACATCATTATTATTATCAAATACCTAAAGACCGACGCTACTCCATTGGAAGATATTTAAGTGCGATATTCTGTACCTCCCTTGTATATGCGTTTAAGGCGACTAATCCGAGTGACCGCCGCTTGGTGGTAGGATCCCGTTAGGGTCCGACTGGCTAGCAACCATTCTTCATATAAAATCTGCCTCCAAATATTACCGCTCACGGGTTGTCTCTCGGGATGCCCGGTACGCAGCCTCTGACTCCAATTGGCTGTCGTTCAGATAATGGAGGAAGCCCAACTCGGGATTTACCAGCAAATGGGGTGTTTAGCGTGTAGCACTGGGTTCAGTGAGTCCCGCACTGATAGGGATTGGCTGGCGGGGTCATGTGTCTCTAACGAGCATGTGTCCCCCAAAGGTGCACTCGTTTACCAAGCATTCACCTCCTCTCCTTCTGAGATTTCCTTAGGGGCGTCTAGTAGGTGTTCCAAAGTTTCTTTGGCGGAAAACAAAATGACCGCTCCGGCAAAGATGTGTTCCGGCAATATTCTATGAAGAACCAGTGCTTTCATTTTCGACCTCATTTTAAATTACCTTCATATGAGATTGAGGTCAAACGCAAGCTTAGTATTTAAAATTCTAAAATATTTTATTATAAAAAAATATTCATTTCACAATCCTATTTTCTAAAGTTCTTAAAATTTACTAGATGTAAAACTTTTTGAAGTCTAATTGTAATATCTATTTTTTTTATTAGTGTATTTATTTTTGGCCTTAATTTAAAAGGTTCAGTTTAATTTTGTGCACTTAAAATAAATAAATAAATAAGAAAACTGAAAATCTTTCTTTGTCTTTCATTGCAGAAAAGACAATTATGTCTTTTTCTATATGTCATCTAGTATAGGTACTTATTATATCAATTTAAGATAGATATTCTTCAGATATTAATTATAGAGAAATAAATCTGCGGTAAAAAAAACCATCAAAACAGTTAAAAAAGGCTTACGAGTATAGCATGGAATATACGTTTTCTCGCTTTGTTTTTATATAATAATCTATTATTTTCCAAAGACGCTTTAGCGATCACATTTTTCCTTATCCTTTTATTTATTTCATCTGCGACCTTACGTTTATTTTTTGTACAATATAAGAATTTGTAAAAATAAAACATACTGTTCGTCCAAGTTTTAATAGGACGAATGCCATCCAATCAACATAGTTTCTCAGGATTTTAGGTTGTGTTCCTTAAAAAATAAAAGGAATGTCTTGGGCGTAGACGAGGCCAGAATCTGAGATTAATAAGGTATTTTATCCGTCGCAAAAACTCTGTGGTCTTTTGTTTGGAGTCACCCTAAAACTATATTCTTAAAGGATGTAACCCATATTCTTATATAACCTTATGTCTGAAGCCATATACTTATTAAAATTAAAGGGCAATGTCTTTTTAGAACCATATTTAAAAAATACAATTAAAAGAAAAAGGGAATGACAGATAAAAACATCTGCATATTATTCTTATTTAAATGAGGAAACTATTAATCGGTGTTTAGTTATACAGTTTTAAGATAAGCTTGATGTAACACTGTATGTTTTACAAATAAAATAAAATAAAACATGTAAGGTATATAATAAAGTCATTCATGTGCTTGTTAAAAAGTAGGTACTTATTTTTCATTATGAAACCTTAATTTACAATAAACAATATAATTAAATCGTAGCAGTAACTGAAGCTTTTGAAGGAATATACTAAGCGACATTGAACGAATAAAAATCGTATTGAGACAATAATATAATAAACTTTATTTTCAAAATTAAAGCTAAATCGGTACCAAAAATATAGAACTGGCGCCAATGTATGTAAGGCTGTAGCGCCAAACGAGCTAAACGCTAACTAATGACTCATTTTATATGAAAAACAATAACAAATTTGATTAATTGTTTAAGAGAATAAGCTTTGACGTAGGTAAGGGAACCCTATGGGTCAGTATTAAGTACATGAAGAAAATAATTAAGCTCCGCACAGCAGGATCCTTTCGGAGCGCTTTTATTGTAAGTGTGGTCTTGAGTTAAATTGATTAGGTTTATAATAATGTGAAGCAATGTATATGAAGTTGCATTTAAAGTCGATTATGAGGCATTTGATGTGTAATAATTATCGATAAACTTTTTACGATTTATTAAATTTAATTTAATTCGCTCTGTAACTGATTTTTTTATGTGTGATGTTAATCATGCGTGATCATTGTGTCATTTAAGGTCGCGAAAGTTGAGCTACAATAAGTTATACGTATACTTACATTAGAGACTACCTTGCTAATTTTCCTTTTACAGCCTATCTAAAACGCGGCCAAGGGCGAGTTAGGCTCGCCCACAGATTGTTCCGTACAATTTTCTATAAAAACATCAATGTCAAGCGAACATAAAGAAAAGACCAGGTTGGTGGGTTTCAGAATTTTCTGTGTGCCAAAATGGCTTCTGACAAACCCTGACGACTACTGTATATAAGTTTTCATTACCCGGGTCCGACTGCTTAACGTGCCCTCCGAAGCACGGAAGTCGTCGTGAGAAATGAACGGTCGGCGCTCGCCCATCGTTTTACCGACCCAGCCGAACGTCGCTTAAACTGCGATATGGTATGATATACACAGTAACCACGCCGCCACAACGACTTCACGCTATCCAGGGCCAAATCATTTTATTATCATGGTTCATGAGATACAGCCTGGTGACTGACGGACAGCGGAGTCTTAGTAAAAGTTTCCCGTTGTAGCCTTTGTGTAAAAAGGCCTCTAAGTTACCACACCAATGATCTATCGCCGATCGAAGGCGTTAATCGATGGTAGAATGTATTAGTGGACGTCGATATACAGGGTGACTGGTAGGTCACTCTTGAAATTAAAGGACGTGATAGTTTGAGATCATACATGAATTGAAAAAATGTTATGAAAAATAAATATTAATTATATACTAAGTAAACTTAACCTGATGTTGAAGAATTGATTACGCAACGCATGGTTACACTAGCGTTGGCAGCGAGACGCGTGCCAGGTCACGTGCCGCGATTGATTCAGGCGTAATTAAAGTAAATAGTGACATAATAGTATTTATTTACAGGGAATTCTAGTGAAAAATTAAGTAGCTACTTTTAATACATAATTATTATCAGAATCGAGTACAGAGTGCTCTTCGTTAGTATCTAAAATTTGTCACCAGTCACCCTGTATAGTTTCTACCAGACCAATCGATTCCATGTCAGAATGGATTAGTCGACGTCGATCAAGGGGTTTGATTAGACGTGCGATTCGAAAGAATGTGATGGAATATACCGACCGTCGATCGATTGGTTAGTCTATCAGACTTCGATCAAAGCCAATCGAGTTCGTCAATTGGTCTGGTAATACCCTAAAACTGTTGTTCATGCCTATTGCTCGTTAATCAACAAAGTTACCTTGTTCCTAGTTATTGAACACTCACTACTAAATCTCTTGGCAACTATAATAATGCTTGTATCATTTACAACGTTTATGCGCATTGCATACAAATTACTCGTGCGGTCGTTCCTCTCGATTAAGTGCTCGTCGGCAGGATGTTGGAAGATTAAGTGTCTATTTTAAAGCACAGATTCTCAGTAAGTTTTTGTTTAAATCTTCATTTTATATTTCAGCTAATCAGTTTATTTATTTAACGAATTATATATAATCAAAAAACCAGGATCAAAAATTATGCAGGTAAAACCATGCGAAGCTGATAGTGTCTTCAAAAGTGACCTGAAAGAAGAAATTGATGAACGTGTAGGGTCGGCTTCCAAAGCTACGGGATCAAATCAGGAATGAGGAGGTTCCCAGGCGAACCAAAGTAGAAGAAGAGATGAGAGAGAAGAAGTGGCAATGGGCACGGCACGTAGCTCGCATAACAGATGGCCGTTGGGGCACAAAAATTCTCGAGTGACGGCTACGTAATGAGAGATGCAGCGTAGGCTGGCCCCCCGCAAGATCGACCGACGATCTGGTCAAAGTCACCGGTAAACGCTGGATGAGGGCGGCGCGGGACCGAGCAACGTGGAAAACCTTGGGGGAAGCCTATGTCCAGCAGTGATCTTCTACTGGCTGTGGATGATGATGATGATGTAAAAGCTACTAATCCAAACGATCGTACTTCTGCTTGGTGGTAGGACCTCTTTTTGGGTTAGCCTGGTTGGCGATAATCCTACAGTAAGTCTAGTTAGTTGTATATATTTTCATTACAATTTGAACTTTATCACAACCGAATAAGTTACAAAGTTTTCTGTAACTAAGCCCCAATTTCACCGTGTAATAAAACGCGATCAATTCGAGTTGAACTCAGTTTACGCGTTAAAACGAGTTCCACCTTCAATTTTTCTTTAGTCAAATCCGAGATTTGTTAATCTAGGATCAGAAGGAAATCGGTAAAATCGGGGCTTATTCGTTTGTGATAAAGTTAATAGCCGAATAAGATGTATAAATGTATACATGTTATTAGACGCGACAGTACACAGTATTCTACCAAATATCATCTCTCCAGCTTATACCATCGATGATGAGTTCCAAGATGAGATGAAGTTCAAATTCGGATATAGTAAACAAACAAAAATAAATAAAAAAATACCTTAATTCAATCAAAAATGAGACTCAACTCTGATATTCAAAACTTAGGGTCAACTGAGAGTATTTCTATTGTAAAAAGCTAGTCATAAATAGAGACAAACCTAAGTTATGTACCCACGCTTCGTATTACAACCCCTTCTTTCGAAATTTTTAAACTCTACTAAAGTTGAATTGTTTTCGAATGATTTTTGTGACAGTACTCATTTATTTTCCATTACGCGCAAACAACAACTAATAAAATATAAATTGGTGCGTTAAGAAAATAAAAACTTTGTCAGTAAAATTGTCTATTTTAAAATTATAAATTGAACTTTTAGTAAAGTGTAATAATAACTTATTAACTGTAAATAAATTAAGTAAATGTCATAACAATATTCATCTTGAATAGACAGATTCAAAGAAACGGAACGTTCAGTTGATAGTGATTGACACTACTGAATTGGCATTGAATCGATGAATATGAGCGGCCATCTTGTAATCGGAAGTTTGTATACATTTTTTCACCAACTGATTCGATACGTCAAAGCCATCGAATGGAAGATCGAAATATTTCATTACGGCAACGTCACAAAGATTGTCAATTTTGAACTGTCACAAAAACCACTTGAAAAGAATTCAACTATAATTAGTCCTCATCATAACTTATGATCTGTGAGATTCAACCAATCACGGGGTTTGTCAAATAAACAAAATACTTTTAAAAATTCTGTAACAAATCGGACTTACTAAATTTAATTACGAAATAATCTTCATAGCAACAGCTAATACCGATACGGATAATTAAATTCCAACGAGAATGATTTCTGAACTGTCAGATTATTATCACAAATGTCAAACACAATCTGAACTGCTTGAAAAAGTCGATACGGAACCAGTTAATGGTATTAAGTTTTAAGCTGCTTGAAGTACCCAAGAAAACTTGTTTTAATTCCGAAGGTACTGTTAATTGACATCTGTGATGCCGACAATCTTAAATTATCCGACAAAGATCAAAGTCGGATAATTTTGAGGCAATTATTGGCATTTTGCTTACAACACTTAAGTACGGTTTGTGATTCTTAAGCTGCAAGTATGTAAAAGTTTTTATTCAGTTAAAGGTTATAGGATAGTTAAAACTTAGATGGGTAAGGTATAAACAAATATGAAGCTTTGAGTAGTGACGGAGTTTTATTTGCAAGTAAATATCGTGAGTTATTTGAAAAAGTACGTCCCGAATCAACTACGATTGAAAAGTATTAATTTTAATCTAGCAACTTTTTTGATTAATTCATTTTCTTAACCCTTATGTCAACGAACACGGGATTGCTTTCCAAATTCGCGGCAAAAAATTCGGACTTTTGGCTAAAGGGGGGCGTGCCGGGGACTACAGGGACACCCCCGAATTCATTCCTCACCTTAGGAAATGAATATTTTGCAAATTCATATTTTCAAAGTTTGAGGTTATGTTGCTTTATGTTACCTACTAAAAACATATTTGTAAACACACTAAATTACACACGAACTTAAGATTGATGATTGAATGAATGAATCATTAAAAAAATTTTAATTTGTTTTTTTGGCCTGGAATGTAACTTTTAGTCCAGACCAGAAAAAAAAAAATTTCAAAATGATTCAGTAAGGAATTAAGTTCATTAGAATAGAATAAGATTTGAAACAAGTAAAACAAATACCATTGCAAATGTTTTAATTAAATTGTAAGAATAGGTACAGTTCTTGTATTATTTTAACAAGTTCCACGGATGGATCTAATTTTCCTTTTTGTTTCCTCGATGCCATAAGAACTACATACCATAAGAAAGAAGAAGATGCCATAAGGAATTTAAGATCATTATTCTTCATGGTAACAATTAAGAAATAAAACATCTCCGGCGCTGCGGGAAGTGCAGCCCCAACGCCTTTGCGTAACTAAGCGCAAACAGTCGTGCTCACCTCCACAGCCTCGGCTTTTTGGTCGCCTGCGGCGACCAGCCTCGGCCGCTCCGGCTCGCCCGATGTCTGCGCTTAGTTACAGCGGGCGGGGGCTGCTCTCCCTCCGCGCCTCCGGCTTTATAAAAAACACTCTAGGGTCGATCCAATAAGACTACGTGGTTAAGGGGTCAATAGTTAAGCGGAGATCGGAGTCCAAGAAGAAAGCCAAAGTTGTCGAAAACTCAGAAAAACGCATAAAAAAACACTGGAAGCACATTCACGTAGCTGCAAGAGAAACAAAATGATTTGATAGATTTTGGTTTATGAAGGGAATCCCATCATTCATCAATATTTTATTGATTGATTCAGTCATTCAATTCATTCATTCATATCAATCATAAATCTTTAGTTTGTTTATATATTTGTTAATTTTCTTAAAATCCATTGTTATTGACTTTAGTTTAGTAGTATCTAATTAATGCTGGCCTTAAATATAATGGAAAATGATCAGCTAAGATGAGGAACAATTCAAAAAAGTCCCCGATGTGAATTTGAAACGCTGTCTGACATAACCTCAAATTTTGATTATGAATATCATTTAAAATGGAAAATATTCATTTCCTAAGGTGAAAAATAAATTGGGGGGCGTCCTCGTAGCGCCCGGCACGCCCCCCTATAGCTAAAAGTTCGAATTTATTTCCGCGAGTTTGGAAAGCCAACCCACGAACACTCCTGTTAATTATATTTATCAAAAAATACGTTCCTTAAAGGCACTACAGTTATCTATATAATATTATAAATAGAAAGGTTTTTTTTAATGACTGAAAAAATATGATGAATAATATCACTCCGATCAGCTCGAGGACCTCTCGTTTGGCGGACGACTGCTCTTCCAACTAAGCTACCGAGCGCTTGCGATGCTGCGACACACCATCGAAATTTCTTTACATATTTTATTTAATGTTGTATTGCTAACGTAGCTCCATCTAATGGTATAGCTTTGCAGATAAACCATTTATTCAATGGTTGATTTACGCATAATAAACAAACGAGTCCTGACAGAATGAAAGCCTTTGCTCACCTGAAGTGTGGGATGATAGCGCCACCTTCTAATACCATTAAATAGCTGTCGCGAGTTTGGCATTTTAGGATTTTTGAAATAGGGCATCTATCCTACTGCGGCATCTATCCCACTTTTACCCTGATGTTTGGTGGCAGATTTTATATGAAGGGTGCCTCCTACCAAGCGAAGGTCAGTTGGATTTGTCGCCTATTATGACACGCTTATCCAGGTAGGTCTATTCTAGGCCAACCCTACACGGACGAAAAACATAAACTAAACCTATAAATAATAAATAATAAGATTAATTGACAGTTTTGCGGGCGATAGGCTGACCCCCTATCACTGCAATAGTCTCTATCCATCATTGTAATACCTCTAAATTTGTCAAACGAGACCTCAGATGGTTTCATAGCCTCTGGTGTTCTGCCTACCCCGTAAGGGATACAGGCGTGAAGTTATATATGTATGTATGTAAATAAATATCTCTGACACTCTTCACATTATCTAGCCCAAAGTAAAGAACTTGTGTTATGGATACTAGATAACTGATATACTTAAGAAACACAAACATACATTTTTTTTTAATAAATATATATATTTATTAGAATAAACTTAAATAAACATATAAACTGCAGAAACACAGATATCCGCCCTCGTCGGGATTCGAACCCAGGACCTCTGGCATAGAAGGCAATGTATGTTAACACTACACCTGGTCGTCCTATGCGCAACTAGTGTGATAAATATAATTGTTATTGTCTAACCAACAAAATTCATCTCATATTTTAAAACTTACCAAGGTATTTTAAATTTAAAACTACGCAGTAAAACTACTGGATATCCCATATCACACCTTACACAAAACCAATTAAAATAGGTTATTTTGGTGACTCTAATTTCTGATTCCAGAAACAACCTGTAATTCAAACATGCACCGGATGTGAAAATGTAAAAATGACTTTAGGTGTATTTCTGCCGTTATGTATTGGAATATTTTGATTGCCAATCTAAAAACAGAGTAATATAGATAGAGCTGTATACATTTTAACTCTGTATCAAAATAAGCAGATTATAGATTAAAATGTCACACAACTACTTTTTTTCAAACTTTTATTAGAATAATAACTAACATGATTTTTACAATCAAGCCAAGGTTGAGTGATAAAAGTGTACAAGTCTGTTCGAGAGAGGATAAAATTCGCTCGTGTTAAACCAAATTATTTACTAAGTACTAGTTTGTGTTTTTGAACTTCTAATGAACAATGCAAAAAAAGAGAAACACAGTTTTTTGTTTTCGTCTTAATTTAAAGATGTATCCTAAAGTCTGGCTAATGAAAGGAGAGACTGGAAAAACCTGGCGAATTTTAAAACATAACATACAATTTAATCCATGTATTTTGTACTATTGTCACTTGATACTTGATATTTTTTTTTTTTATAAATGTATGCTAAAAAATATCAAAATTTGTACAGTCCTACTTTTTGATGAGAAGTAGATTATTAAAATACATCTATTATAAATACTAGGCAACTAGTATTTAAGATTTGAAAATAAAATAACAAAATTCAATTATTTTTTTTATTCATTGTAATAAAAATCTGAATCCAGCAATTCTATATGGAATGAATCGTCAAAGTTACTGGTATCGCTGTTTCCTGCATTGATTATAAAACATTTTAATTTTTTATTCATTTTAAAATAAGAAAATTCCACAATCTCAATTACCAAAACCACCTATAAACGTTCGATTGACAACAGTGACACCAGAAAAACGATTTTGACAATCATGCTAGTAAAATAAAAAACTTCCAACTTCCATATAAAAAGTTTGCAAAAACCCCCACTGTCTACTTTCGTTGACCAGACTCTATCAAAAACTTGTAGGCGGTACCCCCTTTATCATTCAATGGCTACTTAATACAGTTCCAAAGTGACATTTATATTATCCTTTGGGTAGAATGAAAACGTTAAATTCAGTCAGCGTAAAACTGTTTAAATTGGATAATAGCTGGCTGGATGACATTCGACGCCTGCACCGGACGACGCCAATCTGGTAATACACAGAAGCGGGAGCGACTTGATTCTACTACCAACATAAAAGCATCTGCATTGGATTACTATACGTCCTTTAATTAAACCACTGGGATCGCAATCTGGAATTTTGATCGTAGGTCATTAAATTTTAAAGTCTTTGAGTGTTATCTTTTTGCACTTCTTCTCTATATGAACTTTAGTAACACTAAGTTAAAATGCTTCTATTCTGGACTGGGAGCGAAAGAAAAATATAGAAGTTACTAGCTGCTTACCTTCCCGGGCTTACTATAAAAGTCAGCTAAGGGACAAAGGTTTTATGGGCATTTTCGTGGGCGATAGTCTGCTCCCTATACGCACGACGACTTTCGTGCTTCGGAGGGCACGTTAAGCAGTCGGTCCCGGGAGCTGTATACTTGTATACAGTAGTCGTTAGGGTTTGTCAGAAGCCATTTCAGCACCCTGAAATATCTGACATCCACCAACCAGCACCGGGCCAGCTTGGTGGATTACGGCCTAAACCTCCTCGTCACCCAGAGGAGAGACTCATAGCCCTGCAGTGGGCTCATTACACGGAGTTGTGATGATGATGATGATGTGGCTGCTCCCTGTCACTGCAATAGTCTCTATCCATTATTATAATACCTCCAAAGTCAAACATGACATCGGATGGTCTTATAACCTATGGTGTTCTGCCTACCCCATTAGGGATACAGGCGTGAAGTTATGTATGTATGTAGAGTGCTATTAAAACGTTGCCAAGTTATTCTTAGCGTTTCAATACATATATATTTATTATTGAATAGAAAGATGGATAAACAAACTACGGCGACTTAAGAAAAACATTTTAAAACCACTTTCATTTAACCACTTAAATTTTAATTGCTATAATTACGATAAGTAAAACAAAACAAATCAATTCAATAATTTATAATGCATTCAACATTTCATAATATATGTATAAACGAAACACCATGAACTCACCGAGACATATTTAAATTATTTGATCGAAAATAAAGAACAGTTGTGTGAAAGACCTGAAAAACGTTTTCTTAGCTATTAGTGAGAATTTTAACTAGGTAAGCAGGATTTAAGTACGTACGTGTGTAGGGATGATCAGACTTATTTTTAACATTTTCGTCTTTCTGGGTTTGTAAATATTATTATAAATCGTTAGCTACAGTTCTTAGGAAGATTCAATAGAAAAAGGACAAATAAATTTGTCAAAATAGAAAACCAAAACACAAGTTTCATACACTTAACTGGTACACACTTAACTATTTTTAAAATAGTTTCTTATTGATAAATATATTTCAACATTTTGAGAAAAGAAAACCCACGGTTTAATTATGTATATCCGTAAACAGTTTTTTAGGAAGAAATTATTTGAGTAGAAAAACAAAAGTTAAGAAACTTTTGCTTTACTGCCAATATTCTGAAATTGTGAGACAAAAGTTAGGTATATCTTATAATAAAAGTAGCATACACATCATTTCACGTCACTCTGCCATCGAATTCTAAAGCGGTCGATAAAATTCGAACCAAGAACATCTATTCAAAACCAGATCTGTAACATGTACTCATTCTTTAATCAAAACGTTTTGACATTCTATATTCAAACTCATTGAATCGATAAACAAGGTCTTAACACGGACAGTAAAAAATAAAACCGCTTCTCTAATTTCATGCCATGCACATTAAACTAAATTTTAGACCGATTTTTTTTATTTCTGGAACAATAATACATTATTTAATAAAATAAGAATAAGCCTATATAACTTCAGCATTTAAATAAAACTACTTTTTAACCGGATTAATCGCGTATAATTTATATTTACCACGGGGTCTGCAAAGACACTGAAACGTCGAGTTAAAATGTAAAATATAAATTATACGCGATTAATCCTGTTAAAAAGTAGTTTTATTTAAATTATGAATCGTGAAAACTTAAGACAATATTAACTTCAGCATTGATCATAGTATCTAGATTTGCAAACTATGTATCAATAAAACACCTTCACAGTTTGATTGAATCGATTATCTTCATACACAGGAGGGAAATCTATCATGACAAAACCATATAACTGAGTTATAAGAGAGAAATAAATCAAAGATTTTAATCGTATCTAAATGCATGTAGTACTTCTCAAATTTATTCGTTCTCCTGATCGCGGCCTGTCACCACTCTCATACCCAATTCACTGCAGATTATGTACGACAGTCAAATTAGTAAAATGGAGCGACTACCTGTAATTACATGGCGCGAATTCAGATGCAATTATCCTGAATACGGTAACTGAACTCCTTAAACGGTGAAGTACAAAATTTTCTACTGCATCCTTGTCATATGAAAATGTATGTCAACTGAATATTTGGCTGAGACGTGATAGGAAGCGCGAACGAATCTTGTTATTTTTATAAGCAAGACACTATCGTTACTGTATTAGAACAAAAATAAAATGTTGAAATTTTTAGAATAAAAATTAATTTCTTAATGTTCTAAAATTTAGAACCTTTAGTAAATTTTGTTAATTTAGCTTAGTAATTATAATAAATCTCATCCCGATTTTTTTATTTTCATTTTAACTTGATGTTTCGCTGTATAAAAATAATGATCGGAGACCGGCTGGTGTAGTGGTAACATACATTGCCTTCTATGCCAGAGGTCCGGGGCGGGGTTCGAACCCCAGCGACGGAGGATATTTGTGTGACGAACACAGATATTAGTCGTCAAGTTATGGATGTTAAATGTTTATTTAAGTTTCTTCTAATAAAAATATGTATTTATTCAATATGTTTATATACTTCTTAAGTAGGTATATCAGTTATCTAATATCTATAAGACAAGTTCTTTAAGAAACTTAATTTGGGCTAGATAATGTTGTGTGAGTGTCAGAAATATTTATTTATTTAATGATCAGTATTCCTAATTAATATAATGTTGCCAGAAAAACATTGTTATACCTTTTTATACCTATATATCTGAACTAGGTCAATCTGTACCTTGGAGATCTTGATCTTTAGAGTAGGTAACATAACAAGTTTACAAAAATAACACTATTTCGTTCACATTAACTTCTTGTTTTATTACTTGACATAGTTTTAAAACCAAAATGAGTATGTTTCTGATTTTCATCTAAAAGACTTTTTTTATTTTATTATTTAAAAAACTTAATTTAAAATATTTCATCCAGCCTTTATTCTTGCCCAAAATGGTTTGATAGTACTAAACCACACTTTTCCAGAACTGTGTATTATCTGTGAAGACTTCAAAGTACACTCATTTGAGGTTACATACATACTAGTTTATCTGTTTACTTTGTTTACACATGTCTTCCCATGTTTCGAGATTAAAAAAAGATTCTTCATTGTTATATGCATAACTGTATGAAAAAAAAGCAAAAGCATGCTTTCTCCAAAATTATAAATTTAGTTCAAACTTGATGGCTATAACTAAACTAGCACTGACTTCGTTCTTACTTAGTTCTTAGAAAACTTAAAGATGATTAAATAAACAAAAAACATGCAAAACCTCATAAGAAATTTTAGAACAGTATTCTAGAGAGTACTGAATGAAAAAACAAAGGTCGAAATGATGAAAGAAGTTTTAATCTGATATACCGATGTACCAGTGTTGCCACTGCAATGTCATTATGCCAAATATCGATAACTATTTAGTCTGTGACAGAAAGTACTGGTTGTGTTTACCGGGACATGTTCAATGTGTTCAAAACAAACTACTTAAGTTTATTGTATATGGAACTACTGCTTGTATTTTTAACAGACCGACAAACGTCAAGACAAAACAAACAGATCCATTAAGTTTGTATCATTAGTACGGAACCCCTAAGGAGTTTACAATAAATTGGTTGTACTCGTAGGTATGTATGTACACAGTTGCAACTTCCTACCGTGCTTTAGTTGTGGCAAAACGGAATATTTTGAGCAAAGGGCGTGGAATCATCTCTACGGTACGGGGCCGTATGGCGTGTAAAGCTTTGGTCTAGTGATCATGACGCACAACGCTGCGGTATGCTCCGCAACGCAGCATTTAGCGTCCCTGCGGAGAGGTGGTCAGTTGATTTTGCCGCAGCTACCAAGGTAGACGTGAACATGAACAATTTTTCTGTAATTTGTGCTTTGCTTGAAGAGGAGGAAGAAGAAAAATTGTTGCTGCTTATAAAGAATAATATAAAGAAGGATAGTTGCGAACTAATTCTATTAAATTGTCTTCGAAAAATTCCGCACACCGCAGCGTTGAACCGAGAATGACGCCGCGCTGTGCGGCAGTACACCTCCCCACTTCACCGCGCTTGCCCCTCGCCGCTGACGCATACTGCGACGGAACAAGAGAACATTCTCGACGTTTTTCATATGATTGAGTGTCCGGCAACGCATACCGCATACCGCAGCGTTGTGCGTCATGATCACTAGACCAAAGCTTAACGGCACGACACCGTTGCCGTGGCACGGCGCGGCGCCGCACGGTTCCACGGCGTCATGCATGGCATGGCGCCACACGGTTCCACGGTTTCGTGCACGGTGCACCGCTCGGCATACTTTTCTATAATGAACCATGATGGAGATATTTTTTTAGGAGCAAATATGAAACGCTGAGCAGTGCGCCGTGCACGACGCCATGCCACGGCACGGCGTGCCGTATGCACGTATGGCACGGCGCGGCACCGTAGGGATGGGTCCACGCCCAAAGGCATTTTTAAAACAATTTGAACAATTGAATTAGGTACACAAACTGCCTTCCTTTTGATACTGTTAACGAATACTTTCTAATTAACACCAGGTAAAGTACAAAGCAAACATCTCATCTCATCCATTTCTCACTTAATTACAACGGAGGTGTCAAGTTAGCTAAGGAAAATAAGTAATTTTATATAAAGTTATTTCTTATCTTATTTTAACTTCTCGAACAGTATACTTCCGTAGCCATGTTTTTACTGTCTGAAGTGAGCAAAATATATTGTCTTATTATTTGGAATTTAACAGAAATAATGGTGTTCCGATGAATTAAGGAATTTGGAATACCAATAGCTTTTTAGTCCGCAATTGCCCGCCATGTTGGGTAAGGAAATCTAACATAAACCTGAGCAAGGGTTGCTTTATATCGTTTGATAGATAATACATTGATTAATTGACGTAGGGCTAATTTTTCTATAGTCAGGTAAACTTATCTAACGAATAATAATAACTTTTCGGATTTAAGTTGTTTTACGATTTTCTGTTATTGTATGACATATACTACTTATAGTGTAGTCCAGGAGCCAGTGAACCCTCTGAGTAACGGTCTTCCTGTTAGGTAAGAAATTTGTAAACTTATGATATATAGCATGCAATAGTCATGAACTGGCGGGCGACAGCCCCCTTTATTGTTAAAACTCTATGACGTTACTTATTACGTTTCGATAATATTTCGTGAAGAGCCAATGCTTCAATGTTGGACTGGGAGCAAAAGAAAAACGTAGAATGTATCAGTTGCTTCTCTTCTCGGGCATACTGTAAAAGTCATAAGGGTACAGAGGTTAAATTGACGTTTTTGTGAGCGATAGGCTGGCCCCTGTCACTGCAGTAGTCAGTGTATATAATTATAATACCTCCAGCGTCAAATGTTAAATCAAATGGTTTTATAGCCCCTGGTGTTCTGATTACTCCATAACTATTGAGCGTGACGTTATGTTTGAAAAATCTGGCCTAAAACTAAAGACTATTTCAAGTCGTCGAGTAAAACTTTATTCGTCAGGTAAGTTTTATCTAATTATTGAAAAATCAGACCTTATACAAATGACCATTGCAAGAAAGGAGGATAACAAGATAGTATTCAGTCTATTTTTTTATTGGCATATAAATTTTCTTTAGACCTTAATTTCAACCAATAGGTAGTAACTAAGTGACAAATGCTGACCAATAAGAATTAAATATACTTAGCCAAAAGTAGAGACTTGTAGATAGAGAAAAATACTTTTTGTAGTATTTTATTGAACTGTTCACAGACTAATTCAAATTGCCATTAATGCATTGTGAAAACTTCTTTCGAACAAATTCTAAATCTAAACACTTCGTTACTGTGGTGACTATGAAATCTTCTGTGAACTATAACATCCATTATACAACTGTAGAAGCGCAGCTAAACTGTTATAACAAACACTTTTGTTCTCACGGTCGGGCATTGGCGTGTGCGATCATCATTACCATCCGACTGACTTCCGTAATTACAGGGACCAGCAGGTTAATTACTCTGGCATCGGATAACTCCAGATTTTAACGATCTGTTTACGAAATTCCCTTTTTTTACGTGACAGTATGTAAAATAAGGTTTTGTACAGTGGCATGCAAAATTAAATGACGCGGCTTTTAAAGACTTACGCCGCGCGCCGGACATTTGCACATTGGTTTTTGAGGCATTACGAAATCCGGAATGTTGTCAAGTAAAAGTTTTACGTAGCACGTTGAAAAGTAAAATGTTAAGGAACTTCTTCTTATTTTCTAAATATAAATGTTGCAATTCAAGTTAAAATTTAACTGTTAAAGTAACGTTTATAATATAAAACTTAAAAAAATGGTAATTGAGCCTTTTATTCGTGGTAACATTGTTTAAAAAGATGAATCAGTTGCTTTGGTGGAGAAATTGACGTAAAAAATATACCGGGAAACAAAATAAATTGACAGCTAAACTAAGAGCTACACTTAAGCGTTTTTATACATTTAATATCTATTGCATTTACCATAAAAGGTAGATCATTAAGTAATTTAGTGCCGTTAGAATCAATTACAGATGTACCTATTACGATTCTTGTCTTCCATCTTAGGGCAACTTTCGAATCACGCAATCAATCACGGTTTGTCAGTGACTTCGTTTTTTAATCTAATTTGATTGAAATTTAATGTGACAATTGCCGGTTCTTAATTTCATTACCACCCACGGATATTTTTTATAATCGAAACGATGACTATATCTTTTGGTGAGTGAGAGTCAAAATATGAAATGTTTGAAAGAGATATCTGTTCCATTTTGAATACATCTGTCTCTTTTATACAAGGGAATTTTGACTTATTTTCGTCCTTCTTTATTAGCAGCAGTCATCACTATACCGCTGTTCAGTGGACGGTAACAAAACAGCTTTGTCCATCAATGGAAACAAATTAAGGCAATGATGTTGGAGATTTTTTAGGCAAGTGAAGAGGTGCCGGGAAACTAATGTCACGCTTAAATAATCGTATTTAGGGAGGAATTAGTGACTTAAGTAGTTAAAACCTTGTAGAAAAATATTACTTACTATCTGTATAGAAAGCATGTAAAGTTGAGAATGATCTTATTAAAATCATTTAAGAAATAATTTTATTTTTCTAATTTCAGAAAGATTAACTTCATTAATTATAATTAAAAAGTTCAAATCCACCTGAATGTCAGCGACAAATAATAATACAATAAATATTGTTTGTTATCATTATATTAGATTAGCTAAATTCAAATAAAACAGAATGAGCTAAACCAATACCTATATTTGACTTACAAAATAAAAAATCCAAAAAGTAACGTACAATCGCGTCCCGTCCCGGTGTTCCAGTTAAGAAAATTTTCCCTAGAACGGCTTTTGGATTGAAGCTCTGCCTGCTTTTCTCTGCAGCCAATGAAACAATATAGATCTCATATCTATCATCAATATAATATAAGCGTAATTTATCATAATATTACCAGGGACCGGAACCGCTTACCCTTAAAGAGGTTTTTGATTGGGTTTTTCATAGACTTGTTTTAAAAAACCCTATCAATTTGGTAACCGTATCGAAGACTTACCCTAATTTAAGGCTTACCATATCAATAGAGTTAGCTTCATGTAAGCAGTAAGCCTATCGAAAACCCTATTGAAGGTTACCGATTCAATAGGGTTTTAAAACCTGCAGGCAAATTTAATCTCTAAGAATATCAAATTATCAAAAATATCACCATCTATTCAATCTCGCACTTCGAATTATACTTCCGAATTCAACAGCATGCGCGGAAAAGAGATAGAAATAGGCAACCCTATCACAGGGTAAGCGCATCCGAAAGTAGTTAACTTTATTCAAAGTGTTACCACGTCGATAGGCTTACCATATCAATAGGGTTACACTTCCATATGGTAAGATTTTGATAGGGTTACCCTATCAATAGGCTTAATCAAATAAAGGGGTTTTCCAGTCCCTGAATATTACTGACTGGCTTATTTACCTAGTTAAAATAATATGATAATAAAAGGAGCTAACCGAACTGCCTAGTTATTAAAGTGCAAGTGAATTTAGTCTTAAAGGTGGAACACCGGAACATTTTTCGATAGTACATTGACATTGCATAAAAGACAAGATTGCAATTTAATTATGCTCCAAAAGCCTTTTAGGGCAAAAGGAGGAAAAAAAATAAGATACAGAAGGCAAAGATAACCGGGCGTGCGCGCAGGTAGACCCTTTGAGGTTAGACAAGGAAAGAAAACATTCTCTGTCGCAGTCACTCCCCATGGCGGAGTACTCATGCGCAACAACGGGGGCGTATGATCACTGCCTGCGATACATTTTTATTCAGTTTGTAACTGTAGTTCGTCGCGAGTGTCTGTGCCAGACGTTTTAACTTCAACATCTGTTTACAATCGTTGTTTTGTTTCTAAATAAATGACAGATGAGTGAGATAGTGCTTAAACATTTAGTTTCTTGCCAACGTTGGCATGGGAAGGCGAACGATGATTAAAACAGCAGCTGCGCTGGTAGCTTTAGGATATTGCAGCCTATTGGTTTATCACGGCGGAGTAACTTTCAACACACAAGAAAGTCGGCCCAGTGTGCAAGTGTCAATTGAACCAGCAAAGTTGTTTGTAAATAAGAGTGAAATAATTGTGAACACCAGTTTAGGTCTCGATGATGTTTTCATAAGTGTTAAAACAACAAAACATTACCAGTTTACAAGACTGCCAATTATATTGCAGACATGGTTTCAACTTGCAAAAAATCAAGTAAGTATATAGTTATCTGAAGTAATTTCGTTTATAAAACAAACATTTTCGGTTAAGACCATTACTTGCTTATTTATTTATAAGATTTTATGACATAAATGCTATCTAAAAATCTAACAAATCTATGGAAGATGTGCTTCTGTTGAGGGTAAATACGTATTTCTAATATTATTTACCTGGTCTAAAAAGAAAGCAAAATTTTATCTCTATGAACTTATCTTACTAAAATTTAAGATAGATTCTTATATAATTATTAATTACCGTCACTTTTATAACTTAATAACGCTAGCCATCATTATGAATATCCGTTGATCCTAATTAAAACTGACCAATCAAAGTGATTTCTTGTTGCTTTTTTAATAAATCTTAAAAGCGAACGCAAATTACTAAACACCTTGAATGTTAAAATTGATAGTTAAAATGTCTTTCACAACGGCATAGCGTGAAAATTCAAAACCCACAAGATATTATATGAGTGGTTAGTGAAATAATTGACTTTCAAGCGCTATAAAGGACGCCCGCTGGGTTAAAGTTTCAATACAAACTTGATAAATGCATGAGTGTTCACAGCAGGGACCATTTATTGTCATTAACCCACAATGTGCCTACAGATTCGTCCTCGATTTGAGATTCAAGTTTGTTAAAGCCACGAAATAATGGTGGAAGTTTTGGTTCACTTTCATCTATATAACAAAAACATTTTTTTTAATCTATTGAATACATTTAAAGAATTATTACATTCATGTTTTAATTCAATGATATCTTATCACATATCAAAGGATAAATCTTTTATAACTTTCAATATTAATATTTTTGTTTATTATTAAAAAATATTCTAAATCTTATGACGCTTGATGAAATTTTTCATACATTTCAAGTACTTTTTATCTTAAAATTATCGCAGCTTTTTGCGTGCATATCATAAAAAAACATATTACCTCCCTAAAAAGACTTGAATGCAAACTTCACAATCATTTATGCAAAACGCGCAGTTTGTCTCTGCGGTTTTTACGGAATATTAAGTTACATACCAAAAGAATTTGCAAGCACCCCGGCGACTTTCAAGAATTTTATTACTTAATAACTTAGCGGGATCTTAGATAATATAGCAGAGTAAGTTTTCTTTAAACTAACAAAATTGCAAAAATATTTTCGTGTCGAGTTTCAAAACATTAGTCGTACAACACGTACAGAGAAGTTTTAAAAACAAAATATTTTTTGTCACACGAACTAGGATTTTAGACACAAAACATTTCGTAGGTACGCCTAGAGTTGACGTTATTAAAGGGTGAACAATGAATCGTGTTCACTCGTGCAGCGCTAGTCTCGCATTTCCTGAATCTGGAGCATGCATAATGGACCGTTAATCCGGCTCGAAGGACCAGCTTTTGTGCGCAAACGCAGCGCCCGTGCAGCGCGTGGCAAAGGCGTGCGCAAGTCACGTGTCCTTAGGGAGAACAAGACTTTTTGTATTACACGGCCGTCGTTGATTTGCCGATTTTTGTTGTACAAAGTTATTTGTTTTTTTTTGCGTGTGAACTTTTGGAACATGTATGAGAGATGTATACGGGTACTTTTCTGGTTGTTGTTATTGTGTGATTGAATTGATGTAATTAAAGAAAATGATTTAATGAATGATAACTTGGTAACTTAATATAGAAAATATTTTAACCACTAACCAGACAACTTAAGGTAATTTTATTTATTTGATCCATTAAACAGAACAACTATGCAGTGTAGGTTTGTAAATTTTACATATAAATAGGTATGCATTTAAAATAATAAATGTAGGTATAGGTCGAAGAAAGCTTATCTTCGTTAATAATCTGAACCCTATAAGTTGTTGCATTGTACCACCCTATAGTTTTTTTTAAATAAATTTAAATGTAAGTCTGTCGCGGATGTTTTTTTGATGAGTTTTTAAACTACTTACATATTTATATTTATGGTACATTAATAATACATACATACGCCAACTTCACGCCTGTAGCTTCTATAGGGTAGTTGAACACCAGAGACTACCAAATCATCTGATGTGACGTTTGTCAAAATTTAGAGGTATTATAATGATGGAGAGAGATTATTGCAGTGACAGGGGGTCAACCTATCGCCCGCAAAACTGTCGATAAAACCTCTGTCCTTTAACTGACTTTTACACTATGCCCGGGAAGAGAAGCAGCTGGAACATTCAATGTTTTTCTTGCGCTCCCAGTCCAACATTGAACCACTTTTGTAAATAATAACACGATTATATAAACAAAATTAGTGCATAAAATATTATAAAAGCTGTTGAACGAAGGCAGTAAAATACAAGAATTGAAAAATTTAGCCTAACCAAATCAAAATATCCGGCCGCACCTTAGTGTCAAGTTGCTTATCTGTCAGAACGTGTGTGGCACCAGCATTATTTGCTTGGTCTATTTGTTGATATACGAGATATTTCTATTGTATCATATTGCTTTTAACTACGTGCTTATCGGAACGAAGGATATTTAAGTTCTTAGAATGGGTTGGTGATTATTATGTCGAGGAATATTTTTGTTATCAGTATTACTAATGTTATTGTGAGCTTTTTAGACTAAGATTACATTGTTTATTCTTATTGTGTTACTTATTTAAATTGCATCAGTATGTAAGTTTGTTCTGTAAGGGATTTTTTATTATCCAACGCAAGCCAATTTATTTACAATTTTCAATGATGAATGGCATTGAGATAAAAACGAGTATTAATTAATATAATATAGTTGGTAAGTTCGTTTTTGAAATACAAAAAATAACAAATAGGAAGGTAGTTGTGTTATTAATGTGTTTCAATTACCTACTAAATTTAATGAAAATCTTATCCTTATTCGAACTAAAACCTTAAACGAAAAAAAAAATATTTATTTGAAAAGTTAATGTTCATTGTACAAATTACAATCCCCTCTTCAAGTTTGACATTTACACTTAAATTTCAGGGGAGTGTTTATCGAAGATGAAGTCAATTGTGACAGTTATTATGAGGGCCAAGTTTGCCACTTGCATTTAAATTCAATGGATAATCTTTGAGTTTCGATAATCTGTCAAATCCTTTTTTAATTTTCAGTTTTATTGAAACTGACACAAATATTTATATTTTAGTGTCTGTTATAGTAGTTATTAATTATACAGGGTTAATTTTAATTAGCACATTACCTCTTGCAGGCACCCTCTCCACCTCAATTTCAACAACATTTGTTCTAGGACTTTTTAAAAATCTTCTTAAATAACACAAAAATCAAAAAAAGAAAAGCGTTTTCTCCTAACTCTACATTTTGTAAGAAGTGCCTATTATTATTTTTAAGCGATATTTGACTACGCAAGGTGCGTGGTATATCTATGCTCAGAGTAAATAGGGCTATGCCGCTAAACCGAGGCTATAAATGTTTTTGTATGGGAAAACAAAATTAAAAAAAAAAATATTTTATAAAGTTGTAGAACAAATGTTGTTGGGATTGATGTGGAGAAGCAGCCTGCAAGAGGTGATGCTAATTAAAATTAACCTTGTATATCTGCACATGTTTTTATGCTTTATATTTGATTTGTTATAAAAATATCTTGACCAATTATTTTTTTTTGTTCCAGACATGGTTCTTCACGGACACAGATAACAAAAAACACCAAGCTCAAACAAGTGAGTATTTTATAGAGATACTAACTTTTGTTTAGATTCAATATTACCCGTGTTGAAGTAATAAGAGTTATTGTTTTTTTAGGCATCGGACTGTCTTATGAATACTTACTCCGAATATAAGAAATCGAGTAAATTTATGTAATAAGTTACAAGAGTTGTTCTACAGGACTTTTAATATCCTTGCAAATTGACGAAACAATATTGAAACTACGGCTCGATTTTAGTTAAATGGCTTTTAATCAGAATAATTTGAATTTAGAAACTTTTCCATTAGAACTTCTGTAAATCGTTAATTTTCTCCATTGACTAAAAGTTTTAGGATGATGGAAAAGACCGTTCTTTGAAATTAGATTTCCAAGATAAAAAAGTACTTTACTTTAATGAAAATAAAAGATACCTGGACTAACATAGCCCATATTTCGACGTGGATGTCGACTTCCAATCGCATTGATGGATATGTTTGGCTCTGCAAGTTCCGCTTGGATAGCAACGACTCTTATGTCTGTGGATTTTGTTAATGATAAATAAATAATAATATAAACTGCTTTCTACCGACAAGCAATAGCCTAAGAGCTTAAGTTTAGTCGCAATTTACGACCCACCTATTCAGGGATAGCAGAGTTTTTCGTAAAATCCCCAGACGAAGCTTATATCAGAATCAGAAAAGCAAATACAAGAAACACAAAATAGAACAATAATGACAGATTTAGTATGTATGCTGTAGCAGTGCAAAGAGCCATAGCTCAGCGATATTATTGTTCAATGAACAAAACGCTGCTTTTCAGCTAGGTGCTTAGGTAGGTAAATTTAATAAAACATAACTTAAAATTGAATAGAATAAAACCTTAAATAAAATTGAATATAAAATTTAATAAAATAAAGCAAGTAAAAAAAATATTTAACCCTAAATAAATAAAATAAGAAATAAATTATAAGTTTTGTAAGCGTATTTTAGAATTCAAACAAACTTTAATTTAAAAGAAATGCAAATAGAAATTGAATATAAATTATATGAGTCATTAACAAGATGGACACCAACAAACTGCCTTCATAAACGTCGTACCTTTAACGATTGTAGAGCACGATTTTTGCGTAATGAAGAATTTTCATGTGCAGTTTCATTAATGATCAAAAATGCTCGATATTTAAATGACTAAACTCTTTAAAGTAAATTTAAGCTCATAATACGCAATAAAGCACATGAAACGAATTATGAGCCTAAAAGTGTTAAAGGGCTGTGGTAATTAGAATTAAGGCTTTTTAATGGCACTGGATGACTTATCACTAGCCTGGGGTCCAGCGCCGACGATCTTAATAAGAAATCGTTTTTTTTTTATTTAGACTAAGTAAGAACCTCACACTAAGAGCAATTTGCTCTAACCTATTGGCTAGAAGCGCTCAACACAAATCGATGACACAAATTTTTAAATCTTCTATTTAAGTTATGATCATTTTAAATTTATTAAACACCTAAATTACAGGAACAAAGTATACTTTGAAACTTATGAGGAAGCATGAAAGTACCACCGAGTTGATACTTAAATTGAAAGAAGAACTATCCTAGACACCGCTTTTTTTGCATGACATCGTAAATGCCAACATTGATAGTCCCAAATTACTGTCCTTAACAAGTATGGTTGTTCCTCAACGGACTTCTCGACATATCCTACATAAAATCTTCTATTCGCCTTCTAATCGTACCAATTATGGTCAAAATGAATATATAAGCAGAGCTACAAATACCTATAACAAGAAATTTAGTGATATATATATTTACGACCCCTAAACGTCTTTTTAAATTCCGAGTATTACAAAGACTGTCCAGCTCAAACAGTAAATTTTTCATCTGGCTCAAAAATAAGTTTTATAATTTATACCTATAGGTTGATTCCCTTTCTCGACTTACGTCGGTTTAATAAATACCTCGTCCTGTAACCCACAGAAAAAAGGTATCTATTTCCCCTTTTTTTTAAATATACTTTCTTCTCCTTCTATTCCTATATTATTAATATTGTAATATAGTATAAACATAATTTATATATTTTTATTATTATATAGTATTATTGTCAAGTAGTGTATTTAAGTATTATTTTATTTTATTAATTACACAATATATTTACTGTAAATTAAACAAATAATATATTTTAAAATCTATATTTGTAGTACCTACCTAGTACCTTTTAATTAATTAATATTTGTTTGTGTTCGATCCTTTAGTTTAATTACTTAAGTAAGTATAGCTATTGTTATCTGCATAAATTGTATAAAAGTTTTTAGTTAGTCAGTGAAATGTTTTGTTTGTCTGTTTTGTTCGACTTTATGCAAACTACTCTAGGATATCCTGTTATTGGCTAAGATATTTTGTTACTCTAGATTTAAAATTATTTGTTCTGTACCAATAATGCTGTTGGATATCTTGTTAATCTATACTTATATATAAAGCTGAAGAGTTTGTTTTTTTGTTTGTTTGTTTGTTTGAACGCGCTAATCTCAGAAACTACAAGTGGGATTTGAAAAATTCTTTTTGCATTTGATAGCCCAACTCTTGAGGAAGATTATAGGCTATATTTTATCCCGAAATTCCCACGGAATCAAAAGTTACGCGGGTAAAACCGCGCGCGGTGGCTAATAAATAAATAAATCATATCTATTGAATACAGTTTTCTGTACAGAAATAACTAAAACTTATACAAACATAATAGATTAGCTTTTAAGTTATGTTAAATGTTTTTTTTTATTTGGTCGTTCATACGTTTGTGTGTTGTGTATTGTATAATTTTGGACGTAGCTCTAAAGTGAACTTATTAAAGTTAAACTACATTTCCCGTACCAAATTCTTAAAAAAAAGTAAAATCAGAGCATCTAACAGATCCCATGTTGATTTGTAAAAGGGTTATGTTTTCCACATTTCCACATTATAAAATAATATTGCTCAATAATAGAGAATAATATATTATACATAGTTGTTACCCTGACGTGCGTTTTATCCGAAGCTCACCTTTATCCCCTTTGACGACATAGCAAGAATATTAAAAGACCCAGTTTTATTTCAGTAATATCGGCAGTATATTTTCACTTCTAATACTTTTTTCTTTACAGATGGGCATATGGTAAACACCAATTGTTCTACAACACATCACAGAAAACACCTCTGTTGCAAGATGTCAGTGGAGTACGACCATTTCATTGACAGCAATAAGAAGTAAGTCTATTTCTAAAATTATTTTATCTCATTTATGGTAATTTTAAGCACTATGATTCTTGTGATGTAGGATTGGCTTCTGATCTTTTGGGTCTGTATTGATAGACATAACTTATTTAGGTGATTCGAGCTCTATTTTTTTCATTTAATTAGGTAATATAAGGGAAAATAACGAATCTATGTTTACACGAGACTTATTAAGTGAATAAATTGCATCTAAAATCAAAATAACATTATATCTCTAAGGTACCTAGTAAAAGGCAACTGCTTCGAAAATGAAAATGAAAACTTTTTTATTTGTAGTAGGTATTTTTATACACTTTACGAACGTCAAACGCTGTATGAGAGCGGTCCGGACGACATGACGAATCCTGGGGGAGGCCTCCGTCGAGAAGTTATAAGTCCTTCAGTTGTTTACCTTTAAAATCTTTCCTCATAGAAATAAAATAGTAATATTAATTTTTATGTTCCTAGAAATACGTCCAAAATATGCATAAAAGCAACTCCAAACATAGCAGTATTTATTCAATCTATTAAACTTTGAACAATTATTAGCATAGCCTGGTATAGCTTAACTCAGTAATCATAATAATGATCCTGACATTTAGTCTAAAAATTATCACGTCATCAAAATGAAACATAGCCACAATAATTATAATGTAATCTAAAAGATATTTATTTCTCACGTCATGTTGTACCATGACAAGTATAATTAATCAATCAAATAATTAGTACTTGGGCAGTGTTCTATCCTGTATTTAAGTGGAATCAGTGGTTTAAATGTCGAGATCGACCTTAATATGTCTGAGAAAATAAAACGGTACTTTAATTTTGTTCCTACACAAGCTCTGCATGCAGCTTTATCTGTCTCACTCTCAGATCATTATTTTATTACCTTTTGAAACGATAAAACTGTGGTATAACTTGTTTTTTTTTTAAAGTAACTTTATTAAGGAAAAGAGAATTTATACCTACACCTACACTCCATAAATTGTTAAGTATTAACGATTCATAATCTTCAAAATAAAACGCGTTTTATTTACTACTATTTTGCAATTTTACACTCTTAACGACACGCTGGGTACAGGCACGTGCATTAATATGTACAAACTTCGCGACTTATTTGGTTGTGATAATGTTCAAATTCCAATGAAAACGTATACATATTATTAGACGTGACTGTACACATTTAACACTAATACAAATAGGTAAACTGCGAATTTATTAATTTCACGTATAAAATTCCGTTTATAGCCCTGGGTTAATGCCCTTCAACTGAGCTATCTTGCCTGGTATTGGAAAAGGGAATTAATATACGATCGAAATGAAAAAAAAAACGTATCTTTTTCCTGTATACTTTTTGTCGGTCCAAACAAAGCTTAATGGAAAATTATAGTGCGGCATATACAGCGTGAACAGTGTATCTAGTGATACAAATTGTATCCTTCATTTCCTTTCCACAACCCGAAGCTTCTTTTAAACTCAGTAAAAAAATACATGCATACATAACTTCACGCCTGTATCCCTTATGGGGTAGGCAGAACACCAGTGGTTACAAGACCATCTGATGTCACGTTTGACAAATGAGGTATTATAATGATGGAGAGAGGCTATTGCATTGACAGGGGATCAGCCTATCGCCCACAAAAATGCCAATAAAACCTCTGTCCCTTAACTGACTTTTATAGTATGCCCGGGAAGAGAAGCAGCTGGTACATTCTATGTTTTTCTTTCACTTCCAGTCCAGCATGGAAGCTGTAAAGAAATGTAGTAATAAAATATCTTATAATACTCATCTAAACTTTAATATTAGGTTGGTGTAACCAAACTATAACGGGAAGTTAGTTATCTGAAAACGCTTATAAACGCTATTACTTACAAAAACATCGATTCCAACTTATTGTTCTTGTCATTTGACCGACGAACGTTTTATTTTAAGTTTCCATGTTAACCTTAAATGCTCTTCGAGAAGGTTTTTGTTTTTAGAAATAACAAGGTGCTCTTAACTTCTGTTTTTCAAAGTCGAACTACTCAAATATTGAACTAGAGCTTTGTTTAAACATAATCATCCAAGGCTTGAATATGTTGCTCAGTCTTAGAAGTCGTAGTATTTTATATATTTAAACGATATTTTTTCCTACTATTCCAGCAATATACTGTGATAGTTTGTTTACTTCAGCGTCAAGATTGATTATTGAAATAAAATTACTTTAAATTAATTAGAAATACTTAATTCAATTTGGAAAGATTTGGATAAAATTCGACTGAGTCATTTTATGTCAGTTACTCCTTGGTTTTTTAGTTAAAGCTTTTCTGAATGTATTTTACCATCTTTAACCAATTTTAGTAAATTTTCGCTGATTTATTAAATACATGCTTCAATCAAGTACATTTTATTTACTATAGTTCACTTAGAAATTATTTTGTTACCTTGGATATATTTACGCCACGTTAAGCACGTTGTACACGCTGGGTACGTTCAGCAGTCGGTCCCGGATACTGTATACTTGTATACAGTAGTCGTTAGGGTTTGGCAGAAACCACTTCGACGCCCTGAAAATTCTGATATCCACCACCCAGCACTATGCCAGCGTGGTGGATAATGACCTAAACCTCCTCGTCACCCAGGGGAAAGACTCATGCCCTACAGTGGACTCATCACAAAGAATATTGTCTTAAGTTTTCGCGATTCATATTATTAAATAAAACACTTTTTTTAAGTCGCTCGTGACCACGGGGTCTGCAAAGACACCGAAAAGTCGAGTCAAAATTTAAAATGTAAATTTTATATACGCGATAAATCCGGTTAAAAAGTGTTTTATTTCATCACAAAGAGTTGTAATGGTTACTACTTTGTAAAAATTTTATTTTTGTGACAAATAAACGTTTTTCTTAGGTAAGATGTATATGGATTATCTATCAGATAATCAAATGTATGAGTACCTTACCATGTAAAGCTAATAGTTTACCAGATTGGCTTGATGGTTGGATGTTACCATGGAGAAAGCCTTTAAAAGTCTGTTTAAATTGGTTTTAAAGGTGATTGCACTAGTGTTTTTTTTCTATTTCTAATGAATGTCTGAAGTAATTTCAATAAAAAATCTTTAACTAGAAAGGCAACTTAAGGAACAAGAGCTAGTCCATTAAACTACGATCTTTGTCAAGCATTTTACACCGTAAATAAAATAATATATTTTCCTTACAGTCAAGACACATTTCGAAGTTGTTTGATATTAATCATTAAAAGTAATTTACAATAGCAATAAATCATGTTAATTTCATCGGTAATTATTCTTATGAAGCAGGAACTTACGAGGATAGTTAAAAAGATATACGAAAAAGTTAGTTATTCGAAAGGAATTTCAAACACTGTCCATTTCTTTTGGTTGCTTAAATATAATTAATTAATATTTCTGACATTCACACAAACAACATTATCTAGCCCAAAATAAGTTTCTTACTTGTGTTGTGGATAACTGATAATAAAATAGTTAAAAATATACAGGATGACTGGTGACAAATTTAAGCATGCATATTAAATAAAAAAAGACATAGTTTTTATTAGAATATAAAGTTAAATAAAAATTTAACAAAACTTGACGGCTTATATCTGTGTACATCACACAAATATCCACGTCCACTGGGGTTCTAACCTAAAGACTCTGGCATTAAAGACAGTGTGTGTTCCCACTACACCAGCCGGTCGTCTTCTACAGAACTGTGAACTACTAACACTACATTATCTATATCAGATAATTTGAAAGTAGGTATTAATCCATGAATTAATTAGCACATTAGTCTTATAAAATTTTCCAGAAAGCACAAGCAAATCTTGTTCGAGGTCAACAAGTTTAAGAACGCAAAAATATTCAAACTTAGTCCACAACCAATTATTGCTAAGTGTTAATTGCTTCTTTTTTTAGAGCTGTATCTTTACGGTTTTTTTAAAACTTACCTTTCATTTAAAAAAAAACACCAAAACGTCGATTTAAAATTACGCGATAAATCTGTTAAAAGGTGTTCTTTTGAAGATTATGCATCGTATAATTTTAAAACAATATAATCAATAGATAATATAACCAAATAAATGCATCCGTAATAGCCATTCAAATAAGATCATACAATGCCACCCCGAAAGCTCCTTTTTTCAAAAACTTATCTCAGGCACGATAAAGTCAATACTAATGTTTTTATAAAAGATCCCACGAACGCGATACCTGCTAGTTCCTTTACTCTTTGCATGAGATTGTCAACTCCTCTTCAAAACGAATCTACCATGACACTTAAAAACATAACAAACAGTAAATGGCTTTTGGAGGGCTTGGTCAATATTATTTTGGGCTCACAATTCAATTTCCACATACAGTTTACCGCAAATGTTTTTGTTAGGCCTTGTTATTTTTTCACTAAGAAATCATATTTGACATCACATTAGGTATTATTCCTAGAAAAATATTAGTTCAATGCAGGTTCATATTTTAATTATAGTAGATATAGTGCGCCTTTGTTTAAAGTTGATTGACAATGACACGTCACCGCTGATCAATCAGTTCTTTTATATTCTTCAAATGCGTCGCTTTATAAATGATAGTTCAGTTTCAACATAGATGTATAGTCACAGTATAATTACTGTAATAAGAACGAGGTCAGTCACTACGGTCTGAGGCTGTGAATAATCTGTTACAATTTTGGTACTTACGTAACTGCATCAATAAATAAAAGTGTCTTTAAAATAAAATAAAAAAAGTACAATCTTGTGGCAAACCAACCTTTTTAATAATGAACATTTTGGTCATGTCGCTCTGGGCCAAGCTCATTACTAGACCCATTAATTTACCCACGCATCGATTTGGTCATAAAATCAAAGGGCTTAAATAAAAAATCCAATAGAATGGCCGTCGCGTCGTCGGCTCTTTGTGTAACCTTTAACGAATTATTTGAAAAACGTTTTAAAATAAATCTAAATTGGATTTATTGAAAATTCTTTCTAGGTACTTAATGATTCACATTGAAACTCAAGAATTGAAATGAGACTTGAGTCGGATTAACATCAATATGAGTTGATACGTTAGCATTCGATTAGTCACTTTGATAAGGCCTTCAATATTATGAGTACATTTACAAAACGTTACGTTTCTTATATTTGCATTAATGCTACAATCAACAATTTCGCATTAAAAATACTGTCAACATTTCGGACACTTATAATTTGCCGCTGTAACATAAGTTCTCTCGTCGGCAAAATTACCAAGTAATCGCCATGCGGCATTTATGCTGAAATCTTCTTTTTTCGCTCGTTTTCCGACTTAGGTGGACATTTGGTCTTGTGTGAGAGAGCATTATACAAAGAAGAGATAAAAACGAGTAGTGCTACTGGAAATGCTTCATTCATAATATCTTTATTTTTACAAATCTTTAAATGTGTAATTTGCTTTAGTGATATTTTTATTTGCAATAAGTAATATTATAAACATGAAAGTTTATTTAAAAAAAATTTGAGGATGATATAACAAGATATTTCTAACACTTTTTCGCAAATAAAATAGTTTAGAATCAAGCTAGAATTATACTAAAAGGCAGAAAAAGTGTGAATTAAAAAGAAGGGTACTTATCGTTATATTTCAGCCATGCGCCAGTTCAGTTAAAGCTAAAGAAACTGCGGGACTAAAAATATACTAGACTGTTTAAGTTTCACGCCTATTTGTACACATATTTATACACTTCAATCTAAAAACTTGTGTTAAAATGAAATGCAATTTTATGATATTATCAAAAATAAAAAGACAGTCCAGAAAACACAAAATAAAACAAAATGCGTATTCATATCACATTTTAGAGGACACAAAAAAAAAACAAATAAACAGAATTTAAATATCGAACTTCCAGAGATCTAGCTCTTCAATCTAACACTTCATGTGAAGTATTTGAGGCAGAGATAGGCACTCGAGTGTGGCCTCTTGTTGGATTCTCTAATTATTGCGCCAATTTAACATTTGTTCTGCGTTAGTTTATGTTTGAGGATTTTGCTCTATTTGTTAACAGAATACATTATTTGGTCTTTTACCCACACTTTGTTTAGGAAGTTTGAGGTCTTTTGAAGTTTAATATGTACCAACGCTGCGTTACGCGTTCGATCGCGCGTACCGTATCTCCGTATCTTCAAATAGCCACACCTACCTATAGATTTATATAATACCTACTAAGAGATATTCAAACATACAAACTTACATAGCATTTTCCGTACCGTACTCGCGTATCATACGCGGCGCTTGGCGCATTCCGAACGTCCGTATCGTACGCGCGTTTGGTACGGACGTTACAGTTTTGTATGAAACGAGCTTTCAAACGCGTGACTCAGCTTTGTAAATGATGCTGAAATTTGTTCTTTTCGTGTTTTTATTGCACAGTAGGATACTAAATACCTACTATACGTTTGATAACCATTTTCCGTTTGTAGCTACTATTTACGTATTTAAAGTTTAAAGTCCATACCCTTCGCCGTATCCTTCTGAATTTTAAGAACTCTCATACTTACTTTTAAGGAAATATAACTATCAATGCAGTTTTCTAAACAAAAAAAAAATTTTCTTCGTTCAAACGAAAACTTGATCGGGTTTCCATTAAATTCAAAATTTAAAATTTTCTGGAATATTCCGATGCATCTACATAGACTCTTCATAATTGAACAGAATTTCTAGAACTGGATTATCTAGAAATATCTTGTCATATAATCCTACGACTTTCATAAATTATAGTACCTAAATTATTACCTGCTCCTATATCACGTAAGACTCGCATTTTGCAAACTGGTCTATACAGAATTACATGGTCCAGTATTATTTGTCGTCCGTTATAGCGATGTATGTGGCGTCCTCTATACGTTGACGTGGTCAACTCCCGTGTTATTTTCTCCAAGAATAATGTTACAAAATTATACTCCACCGCTAATTACTGTGCATATTGAACTCCTGCGCATCCAGTGGTTTATAAACACTCACCGAGATCCTGCAATAATTGTGGGTAATAAATATGTAGGACCTGTTTTAAAGCAGCTGATAAATTCTTGAGGTTTATTTTTACTTCTGTCGTATCACCGTGTAACGAGTTATTTTACTTTTGGTTTTATTTTTATTTTAATCTGGTAGCATCGATTTTGCAGTTTGAATCGTTCTTTTTACCGATGCTATATTTATAACTAAATTGGCTAAATAAAATTACATCCACAAAAACAGGATTTTGTAACAACTTCTGTTTGGGCGATGCTTTCCTTTTTTGATGTTTCTATCTGATTGTTATAATTTATTTAACTTCTTATATTTTAATCTTGCTCTCCATATTTGTTTGATGATTGCCGTAACAGTATTTTGTTACAAACTTTGACTTTATACAATCATTTATTCTGTTTTAATTTCTGTAGAGCTCATTGAGTACAATTTCAATAATCATTGTTAAACGAACTCTTCACGATCAATCTGTTCTATGTTGAAGTTTACGTAAGTACTTTGATTAAGTATAGAGTTCGAGTATATAAATAAAACTTTTCATTTTCTATGATAAGAATAAAATGCACTACCAAACTGTCGAAAAGTGCGATGATACAAACTTATACATAGAGTCGCTTGAGGAGGCAAGATTACTTGAGTAAATAAAATCCCCAGACAATAAACCAACTACAAGGGCCCAAACTAAGCAGTGCTTGTTGTATTGGACCCACCACTTAGCAAATTAGACATATAAATATATTAGAGATACACGCCCAGACCCGGAACATTTTCTTTTTCTTGTTCCGTGCGGACCATTGGACCGCGACCATTGGCGTCTGAGGCAGACAGTGTTACCTCATCGCCAAAGTGGTCGTCTTCATACTTTATAATAATGAATAATTATATACAAAATAAATAAGGAAAACAATGTTTTTTTTTATTTGTGACTGAGCCCGCCTTTGACCTGACTGTAGGTGAAGATGAGGTTCAAGAAGACAGCATACGGATTCAGGAAGGACAAATTTCATAAACTATTGCTGGAAAACATCCCCGCAGGAGCGGTGACATTTGGCGGCATTTTTCTAATATTATGAAGGGTGATCGCTAACCAGGTGGGCCTTGATAGGATCCTAACACGAAGCGTGGGTCACTCGTATTAGCCGCATTTTACTACGCGCTTATCCAGGGACGGTAGGGTTATTCTAAGCAGACTAAAATTTTGGGGGGGTTACGACAAAATTTTTAATTATAGTATCTTTTTCTAGCTTCTTCTCTTTTAAGAGGTTCATATTTTCATGATTTTGGGGTGTCATGTCCCCCGTGACATCCCCTAGGACCGCGCCTGCAGCCTACGTAGTTGGAACCGCCACTTACTTTCTTTTTTTTCCTCAGATGGTTCTGTCATTTCGACGATGACAACTACGTGAACGTTCCTCGTCTAGTCAGCATGTTGCAGAATTACAGTCATCTAGAAGACTGGTACCTGGGTAAAGTCTCCACTGACAAACCTGTGAAAATTCTCATGAAATTTCCGACACAGGTACTTAATATGTTTATTAATACAATATACAGGGTGACTAGTGACAAATTTTAGATGTTGAAGGAGAGCACTCTGTACTCGATTCTGATCATAATTATGTAATAAAAGTAGATACTTAAATTTTCACCAGAATTCCCTTTAAATAAATAAAGAGTATTCTACGCTCGACGACCGTTCGTGAAGTCGTCTATACCTAACTAATAGATAGCGTACATCCGTACCAGTGTAACCATGCGTTGCGTAATGAATCATTTAAATTTCGGTTAAGTTTACTTAGTAAATAATCAATAGGTATTTATTTTTTTATTTAATTTTACTCTTCAATTTCGAAAGTGACCCACCAGTCACCCTGTATATTACTCAATTCTTAGCTATAAGGGTAGTATGGCAATAAAAATCTAGTTTCGATATGGAGGGTGGACCATTATATCAGTATGGTTTGGTATGAAACTAAGATAAATAAAAAAATACAAATTCCGCTCTTAGGAATCCCGTCGTCGATTTTAATAAAAATATAAACTGCTTTCATAAAATTACAAAAAACTTGTATTCAGCTCAACATAATTTCTATTTTGATGTCGGTGTCATTCTGAAACATGATGTCTAAAAAAATCTTGGCCAAGTTTAAACAGTGTGAGAAAATTAAAATCTAAATATCTTTTTAAGAGCACAACATCAATGCGTGTTTTTGTTTTTAGATGTAATAACTAGCAAAGCATTACATAAGGTAATTCATTATTCACCAATCTAGTTGAATACTATTTTTACTAAATTTTTTTCTAAAAGTAACACAGTCCGAATCAAAAGAGCTTTTAAGCAGGTATAAACTAATTAATGAATTCTCCAATTAGCAATTCTGCAAAATATTTTTGATTTAATTAAACGAAATAACATTCAAAGGCTTTTAAATATTTGATTTAAAGGTCACATAATTCATTTGTAGCTTAATAAAATGTAGGTTTCGTGGCATTTTTAACCTTTTGCAAACTTCTCATTATTATGAATTAATCATGTTGTCAAATCTATCTTAGAGAGTGATATTAGAGGTCTTAGTCAAATTCTAGTTCGCAAAAGACTAAAAAAAATATGAAAGACAGTTTTATATAGTAAATTAATACCAATGTTATAGGTATTTGATTCCTATTAGTCAAGCTTCGGACAATAAATTTAGTTTATGACTCAAAGGGCTTCCAAAAAATTGGGTATCATCTCGAAGGTCCGGCGGTACTTCAGCCCCGAAACGGCTGCTTAACCTATACACAGCCCAATTGAGGTCGTGCCTGGAGTACTGTAGTCACCTTTGGGATGATTCTGCCAAATACCAGCTCGAAGCGCTAGACTCTGTTGATCGAAGAGCCCGTAAACTCATCTATTACAACAACCTTACAAATAAAACATTGCAGACGCTGGAGCATCGTCGTAAGGTTGCTTGTTTGACAGTATTTTATCGGCTACATGTGAGTGTTCTTTTTGACCAAATTGAACACACTCCTTTTTACCAACGGACTACCAGACGCAGGCAGAACTTCCATCCCTATATAGTGGATTTACCAAGAAGTCGAACAAAACGCTTCGATAGTTCCTTTTTGGTACGGATTGCCAAGGTGTGGAACAATCTGCCTGCGTCTGTTTTTCCTGACCACTACAGTCCTGGAACTTTTAAGTGTCGAGTGAATAGGTTTCTCGTGGATGGACGTATACCGCCATAGTCTTCATGCGCACTTTCCATCAGGTGGCATGGAAGACAAACGTCCTATCCTTATAATAAAAAAAGCTGGAGTTTAAATACAGGTTTAAATGTTTGTTTGATTTGTGACATGTTTGTGTACCTATGTTTGTTATACTACGGCCACACTACCTTATGCTAAGGCTACACTACCGTGATATGCCAGTAATTATTACCATAACTTAAACAACACCTAGGTGTAACCACGATTTACGGCCATAATTTTACAATGCCAATCAATATGGCAAATGGCGGTAGGCAATAGCTCCGGCGGCGGTCTTTTTTCGCACATCAAAGAACATTACCTCAGTAATTATAGTGTTTGTGGCCACACTACCGTTTGTCCAGTGTGCAATATGAGCTCACCGGCGACGCACGTATCGACCGACATGGAGTGGTCAAATGAAAAAGCGCTAGAGTTCTTAGAATTATTCCAATCTGAACCGTCTCTTTGGGATACCCTTTTTTTCTTCTTTTAGCTTTGTTGAAATTTAAAAGATTCATGTAAAAATAAATGGCACTCATAAAACACAACACCGCTGCAGCTTCGACCTCCATCTTGAAAAAGTGATATTTTCCGCCAAATTTATTGACATATCACGGTAATTTAATGCCATAATTATTGCCGGTAGACGGTAAGGTAGTGTGGCCACACCAGTTCATGCAGTAATTTAAACGATAATTTAATGCCATAATTATTGCGGTAACAGCCCGGTAGACGGTAAGGTAGTATGGCCGTAGTATTAAAAAATGACTATTTAAATATGACTTTTTCAAGATGGAGGTCGAAGCTGCAGCGGCGTTGTGTTTTATGAGTGCCAATTATTTTTACATGAATCTTTTAAATTTCAACAAAGCTAAAAGAAGACAAAACAGGGTATCCCAAAGAGACGGTTCGGATTGGAATAGTTCTAAAAACTCGAGCGCTTTTTCATTTGACCACTCCATGTCGGTCGATACGTGCGTCGCCGGTGAGCTCATAATGCACACTGGACAAACGGTACTGTGGCCACAAACGCAATAATTACTGCGGTAATCTTCTTTGATGTGCGAAAAAAGACCGCCTCCGGAGCTATTGCCTACCGCCATTTGCCATATTGATTGGCATTGTAAAATTATGGCCGTAAATCGTGGTTACACCTAGGTGTTGTTTAAGTTATGGCAATAATTACTGGCATATCACGGTAGTGTAGCCGTAGTATTACTGCTCTACGAAATAGCAAAATTAAAGTGAGCAATATATTTTTTTATAATTGTAATGATTCTAATGGGATTAATCTCAACTTCGCTTACAACATAACACTCACCCAAGCATTCGGATTCGTTTAAATAAGTGTTTATAGTTCTCTTTTAAGTATACAATATGGTAGTCTGATTTCATATAAGGAAGAATAATTTATAAGTACTGACCTTTAAAAGAAACCAAGAATCTTATTTGGTACCACTACCAGTGTTAAATTAAGTTTTTATTACTCATGACTTGGACGTATAATTCCATGGTTGAAAGTTATTTTATCATTTGGAATTTAATAGCTGCCTCCTATTGCGCTGCTACAGTACACATACACATCACATTAAACTGTCCTTTTTTTATTTTTTTATTCTAGTTTGTAATCCATACAATAATATATATTAAGTACATTAGTGTTATGTGTCTGTGAATTTTGTGGTATCAATAAAGTTTTTATGTATCTATCTATCTAACTACAATATAAGTTTTTCTAGAATTGGATTGGCGTATTTTTACGATTTATACTACCTAGGATGTTACTTAAGTCCGTCACTCATACATTGGCATCTATCAAATTCATATGCTGTTATATGTGCCCAGATAGGCAAAGCCTATAACGAGATTTGAATAAGAAATCAAAATTATTAGATGAAATCTACTTTACCAAAATGAATACAAAATCCACCTTACAAATAATTAATAAGCGAGTATGCCGAAATCTATTTTAGTTGCCATATAACCCAGTTAGTTTGTTTCTGAGTGGAATTTAATATAATCTGAAAAGGTTCATTTTGTGTATTTCTAGAACTATTTCAATTTGTTACAGCTGTCGTTTTGGTTCGCTACCGGTGGGGCTGGATTTTGTATAAGTCGAAGCATGGCTCTCAAAATGGTTTCAGTTGCGAGGTGAGTTTTTGAACAAAGTTTTTATTATTACAAAATCTTATTGAACTTTCGATTCGAAACTGTCTTTATTAAAATATTAAAGTTTATTATTTACAAATTTTAAATAATTTAAGAACATAGACTTTAGAATATTGAATTGTGTGTTGGTGCAATGAAGGTTCCAATTATATGATGACTTTTACTTTTGTCAACAGACTTCCAAAACAGGAGGAGGTTCTTAATTCGTCTGTATGTTTCGTAATTGTTTCATATGATAGAGGATACTTCATAGTTGGTCCCATTTAAATTTTTTCGAAAACGGTTCAAACTTTTGAAAACATATGTATGATTTCGGAGAATGCGTACGTTGATGACATTCTCAACTCAGCCAAAGTTTTGACGTGAAGTCGGTTTTTTAATGCTCTGCATTCGTTAATTATAACTATGATAAGTTCATATAAAATAAGTTTTATTTTTTCTATAATTATAAAAAGCGTATTTTATTTTAGAGTGAAATAGCTCCAAGTGTGATAATGATTAAAATAGTTTATTTTACCTCGGTTTTTGCTTTTTTTGGTAAAATAAAGCGAACGGTACTAAAACCAGTAACGAAAAAAGACACGTGTCCGTTTTATAGTTTTGTTTAAATGTCAGTTCCTACATTTAAATAATTTTCTTGTTAATTAATAAACAGTTTTTTGGAATAATAAATAAGCGCCTACAGATTTTTTTATTAAAAAATTAAGTCCGATCAAGAGCTATGTTGTTACAATAAATAAAAAAAATATCGTTTTCGTTTCATTATTCGAAGGTTTCTAGGAATATTTCGCTCACATTTGAATTATCTTAAATAATTTATTGGCTAATATATTATCTAGATTTATTTATATTATGTTTAATAATTAGTTATTCATGAATATATTGATATCTGTTTTAAAATTAACCTGTTTTGTTTTAGTGGCGGTAAATTCATCAGTATGTGCGAGGGAATCAGATTGCCGGATGATGTTACAATAGGATTTATTATAGGTAAGAAACCTATTGATTTTTTTATTTTTATCTTATGTAGCCAAGTACCTAATCACATACATTCATATGCATCTATTAATCTTACTGGACATCGCAAAGATAGACCAAAATTTGGAACAAAACATGAAATTTATCCATAAAAAATTCTTTATAGGTTATATTGCGGAACCCACAAAGCAAAATTTACCAATTAGAAATCACTTTATAACTTTTATCCATAATTATAACAAAGCCTTGTTTGTTGATTAATTTCAAAATTGAAATTATTGAACAGTACGAAATCTATTCGAAAATTTATGATGAACTTACATCTAAAGTTCATGCCGTCTAATTAAATTTTATTTTTTACATTTTATGTCTCTGCGAATAAATTACCTAAATGTAAAATAATAAAATTGGAGGGTGGTTTGATTACTTTTCATCAACATTACCCACATTCTCGTTTTCTTCCAATTATATCCAAAGCTTTCCATTGAAGAATAAAAACAGTATTCATTACATTATTTCACATATATAATTTAAGCAGCATATGCATTCCATATAAGGTTTACCCTGCTGCGTTTTATGATTCCAATCTCTTAAATAAGTAACGCCCCGGCTATATTTACATACAAGAAATTACCCATTTTAATTTTCTTTCTAATGTTACATAAAACACTTCGAAATTTGAAGTCTAGAGCTTTTTAAATTTAGAATATAAAAGATTTCCTTATAAAGCAACGCTAGTGTAAAGCTGACCAATTTGATGGGAGGAAGTTGAACGATAAAAAAATTGATGGCAGGCATTAAAGACAATTTTTATTTCAGGTTATTTAATGAGAAAGAATTTGACGCAAGTGCCAGAGTTTCACTCGCATTTGGAGCAGATGAAGCTTCTGCCATCAGAGAATTTTAAAGAGCAGATCTCCTTCAGTTATGCCAAAAATGAAAATGATTGGAATGTACTCAATGTTCCAGGGTTTGATACGGAGTATGATCCCACAAGGTAAATAAATAAAAATAAATTAGTAGAAGTTTTGTGACTGCCTAGGTACTTTACTTACGCCTGAGTCAATCGCGGCAAGTGACCTTGCACGCGGATCGCTGCCAACGCTCTTGTAAGTTGTAACCATGCGTTGCGTAATCAATTCTTTGACTTTCAGTGAATTAGTTTACTCAGTAAATAATTAATATTTATTTTTTATTTAAAGTATTATTTCTCTACATGTATGATCTCAAACTATCACGTCCTTGAATTTAAAAAATGAGCCCCCCAGTCACCCTGTATAACTTCACGCCTGTATACCTTAGGGGGCAGACAGAACACCAGAAGCTACAAAACCTTCTGATGTCACGTTTGTCAAAGGAGATAATGAAGGAGAGAGACTATTGCAGTTACAGGAATAGTCTCAGCTTTTTGCCCACAAAAATGGCAATAAAACCTCCGTCTCTTGACTGCCTTTTACAGTGCCCGGGAAGAGAAGCAGCTGGTACATGCTACGTTTTTCTTTTGCTCCCAGTCCAGCATAGACATTTTTCGATTTACCTGTCCAAAGTATATTCTTTTTAATAGACATATTTCAATTATTAACCATTATTATTTTGTTTCAGATTTCTATCGTTACATTGCTTCCTGTATCCAGATTTCAAGTTTTGTCCAAGATAGAAGGCTATTGAATTTTTTTTAAATGCTAGTTCCGATGTACGATTTAATAAAAATAAACATAACAATTTGTTCAAAATAAAATATGCAAATGGTTGCCTTTTCAAAACAATAATTGTAGGTTATCAAAATTTTAAAGTATGGCAAAGCCAAAAAATTTAATTAATAATATTTGTGAAATAGTTATGTAAATGTTCGTATTATTCATACAATCCAAATAGTAATAAATTTTTCTGTGTTCTTGTGCTCTTCCTACAAATTAGAAGTAACATTATCTATATTTTCTCATAGCAATATTTCGAATATTTTAATTTATCTGTGATATTAGTGTAAGAGTAGAAATATTTAAAAAATGTTGCAAAGCTTAGCTATTATTTTAACATTTACCTGTCATTTAAAGATTTTTTACTTATAATAACAAAGTTTGAGGTTAAGAAGCTAAACTGTAATATTCGTATTATTAAATAATCTATCACAGTACTATCTCTTGTATGATATTGTATTTATTTTTCCAGTCATTTACTTTATTAGTTGTGTTTTTTTAAGTTTTTAATAATTAAACAAAAATGAATTATTTAGAGCATTTTATTTCTCTGCAAATTATTTAGATTTTTAAAACCCGAGATTTTTTAGTGAAAGAACAAATGCTTTTAACGATCAGCAGGGCTTTTCTCCTAAACAACAGCAAGGACAGTTATTTATTTTTCAATTTTCTTTGGGTTTTGGATTTTCTCCTAAATGTTACATTTGTTTAACGACAAAATCGTTAAGCGCTGTCACTTTAGTTAAAATAATAAGCCCTGCCGTTTATGATGAGCATTCTTTCCTCTTCCATCATACTACTACCAGTAGACTGGTCCTCCGTGTTTTGAAGGTACAGCTTTTAGCCGCGGCATCGTCGGTCACCCGAAGCACATTGCTTTTGGAAATCACCGATAAAGCAGGTTGCCATTGGAGATTTTAGATACAGTTCTGTATTGCACACTAGCTGCCAAAACTTCACCTTTACACGTTCAAATCTTTCGTTTTCACTGATATTTTAGTCGTATTAGAGTTGATTTGAAATGAGATGTTTTTAAGGTATATGTCAGAAACTTAGAAACTTTTGCAATGACGCCTATTGGCGCTATTAGGAGTTAAGTTGAAAAAAATATATTAAAGAAAGCCTCTTTTTATTTTATAAAAAGATTTATAACCAAATCTAATGCAAGGCTGTGAAATTTTGCAATTTCATGAAACATAGTATGAAAAAAGACATTACGTATGGGAAAAAAACTGTTCTAAAACAAAGGTAGTGAGTGCCCTGTCAGATATCAAATGAAACTTTATAGCTGCATCGTTTTAACACACACGACGATAAATTGTAATATCATAGACTCATACATATTTAAAATGAATAGGTACACAAATATTCAAAGGACGGACCACTTCTTGGTTTACTTTGAAAGCGACAACTTATGATGGTATACAAGTTTTAAACTAAGAATCATACATTGAGATATTTTCCTAGACAAAGGAAGGTTAAAACAACTTTGAATCGGAGACATAATAATTTTCCAAAGAATGATTTCTGTATACTGTGTCTAAGCCGTATGTCCGGTATAAGTTTCACTAGATACCTAAAGCTTGTACAGAAGGCAGCAGATTAAGCGTTGCATTACCTGTCAAATTTCCCCAACCAATTTTAACTTAATGTCGAGGGCATAGAATTCAGATTCAAGTAAAATTATTGACAGATTTGTAAAGCTTGATGTGTTGCTTTCTGTACCTAACTAGGTACGCAATTTCAATCGGTAAGTATATCGAGAAGAAGATAACGTGGAGGAATTCAAGGAATTGTAATGGAGCTGTGTCTTCATAGAAACATTAATAACATATCATCGCTGGAGTGAAGATTGCTAGGTAGGAAGGTCCTAAGGATGTTCTCTCATATTTAAAAGTCACTTGGATTAAGTCTCGGAGTCGTGTCTTTTTTTAGGGACATCCTTTTCACACAATTTTCAGTATATCATATTATGTGATAAATAAGTAAAGAGTAAATATATCATTAACTGTAACAGATCATTTTACTCGTTCATCGGTTTACAGTTCCAATTATTATTGAATAAACTAGTCTGCCATGTTAATTAACAAAAACAAGTTTTTCTTCAATTAATGCAGTATTCGTAATTATGGCTTTAATAAAAGGTGACCGGTTTTTTAAGTTGATCAACAAAAAAGTATTTCTGCACCTTTTTAAAGAAAAAAAATTGCTGTGATATTGGTCAAGTGATTTGGACGTTATTTGCCTAACCGAATATTGAAGAGGGAGCCTAAGACATTTATTTTTTATTTATTTTATTTAATTATTCATGTACACCCAGTTTAAAAGATACAATGTAAGGTACTTAAAGACAAATGTACAAAGGTATAGCTTATTTCTGAGAGTAATTTCTACCAGCTCAACTGTGACTGGAGAGGTACATCGAAACAAAATCAGTGCGTGCGGAACAAAAATAATATTCAAATAATAAAATACTTAAATTAAATACCTGCACTAAGATATTATAAATATACTACTAATAAATAAATACATACTTACATACATAAATATACATATAAAATATTGTGAGTTATATTCGTTGATTAATTTGGCTTTAATTTAATGCATTTAGAGAAAGGTAATGTACTCGTACTCGTTTTCTAAATAATGTTATAGTTTTTGAGTGACGTATTTCGAATGGTAATGAATTCAACAATCTGTCAGCATGTATATTAAAAGAGTAGGAAAAGAAATCGGTTTTATGTGGTTTTAAATATAAGAGAGTTCGCTTATGTTAAACCTCAATCTTACCTGGTGGTGAGTGAAGGTCGAAGATATCAGCACGCGGGCTTATGATGGAGCTGGTTCTTCTACAATATTGAAGAAATACTATTTATATAAAGGGTGTTCGTTAGCTACGGCCAAGTGGGGACCACAAATATCAGTTGTCTTTTACGACAAGCTTATCCAGGGACCGAATTTTCTCAATTATTAAGAGAATTTTTATTTATTCACCGGTGACAAAAGACTGTTTGTTTCATCATCATCATCACAACTCCGTGTAATGAGCCCACTGCGGGGCATTGAGTCTCTCCTCTGGGTGCATATTGATTTACTTTAGCACGTGGTAGATCAAATGTCATGATAGGATTGACAGTCGACCGCAAACCACGTGAGAGTAATGAACTTTCAAACATGCAGGGCTTAGATATCTGTCAATACCAACATAAGTATAATAAAGTTAATAATATAAAGATCAAAATGGTGTGAAAGTAAATAAAACTTTTTTTATTACTTCATACAACATCTTCAGAACCAGAACCAAACCAAGCAAAACTGAAATTTTGTGGAAACCAAACTTTAAAAATGAACATGAAAACCAAATAAAACACTCAGAAGTGACCACAGTGTCTGTAAAGTTGCAAATTTGAGTTAGAGTATAATAAAATGCAAGAACCGTGTTTTATTCAGTAAACAAAATTGTCAAAATTTTCAAAAATAGTAGCGTAAAAACATAAAAATTTGAGAGCACAACTTACCTGTGTTTATCTACCAGGAATCCAGGACCATCCAGGAGAATAGTATTAAAGAATACCTTACTTACCTATCTTATCTTACTAATCTTACTTCTTACTAATAGGTATTATAAATGTGAAAGTTTGGATGTATGGATGTTGGTTCCTCAATCATGAGAGAACGGCGTAACGGATTTGGATGAAATTTGACATAGTGATAGTGTACAGTCTGGAATAGCACGTCATAGGCTACTTTTTACCCCGAAATTCCCGCGGGATTTGAAATTGCGCCGGTAAAACCACGCGCAGCAGCTAGTTGTAACATAAATAAATCCGCCTCTAATACTTTTTACGATAGGCATATATAATAATAACAAAAACAAATATAAAATAAGCTGACTATTCGCTTGCTACGCCAAATATCTTAAGTTCAAGCGTATAATTCGATGTAGGTATAATGCAATCTGTCAAAAACAGCAGGACATATTTCTTACGACCCCTTTATGTTGTTGTTTTCCATTGTCAGGGACAATTTTATTATACCAGGAAAGTCGTAGGCTTGATATATTTCATAAAGTATATAAAAATAATGCTGGACATTATTTTCAAATAACGCCCTAATTTAGCTAAATAATCTAAATGTGAGACAAAATAACGGATAGGTTACATGAATATTTTATTGTAAATATATTCTTACAGATAAAGTAAAAGTCCCTGATCTGTTACAAATATTTGCAAATAGACAAACATTTTTATGCGATGGGGATCGAACAAGCAACCACCTATATATGTGCCTATTAAAAATAGATATTTAGTTTATCCCACCGCTCCTTGGCGGCCGTTAAACACCCTGTATATACTCGCAATGATCAGCAAAATCTTTTGTAACGAGCGCACTGCAGGGCTATGTGTCTCTCCCCTGGGTAATGAGAAGGTTAAGGCTATAATCCACCAACTGGCCCAGTGCTGGTTGGTGGATCAATTCTCGCAGTACTTATTCATAACACACAACGTCATTTTTTGTTCATGCGAAACCTAGCGAACGGGTCAAATATTTTCGTAAAAAGAATTGGTATACACAAATGTCATAATATTATTATAAAAACTCACAAATGCTTCAGACTGTAAAAGTTTCCCGCTTTCGAAGAAGGATTTAATATAAAACGTAAAATTTAACGTTCCGCAAAGATTCTCAGAAAAAAGACGGCGAGGTTATTGATGACGAAAACAATAGACAGGGGGATACTGAAAGAGTCATATCATCAAACAAAAAGCACTCGAAAGAGTCGCCTCTTACGAAAGTTGAAACATTTAAATATGGGTTGGAGAGCGTTTGTAAGCCGACTTCATATATACAAACAGAAAAGGTATTTTTCAAAAGAAACCTGCCTTTTTTGTAAAAATAATATGCAGAGCATTAAAAAAACCGACTTTGGCTGAAGTTTAAGGACAGTGACGTCCTAATAGAATAGTATTCTATTTATATTTAATTCAACTTTTTCAAATATACCCCAAAATATTACATGCGACCACCGTTGAATCCTCTATCATTTGAAACAAGAAAAGATTCATAAGTTCTATTATTGTTTCTTGTAATTGTTTTTTTGGACAATTCACAATCAACATTTATTCAAAATTGTCCTAAAAATCGCGTTACTACGTTTTTGGAAGTCCTTTAAAAAGCTCCATTAATTAGTATATGAAAATTAATAAAAAGGGTTGCTTTATTTTAATTTAGCTAAAAAGCCGAATTTAATGAAAACAAATTGTTCACATCTTAAACAAAACTTCACACTTAGGACTTACATAAGGATCAATTTCCCAAAAACTGTCTAAAACTAACATAATTAAAGTCGGTATTGAAATGCATTTAAAATACGAAAAATAGACCTGACAAACTGAGTAAACACTCGTTAAAAGGAAATTTCTCCTTCTTACTAAACCATTTTAAATATTCACGATGACGTTTAAATCGAACTACTAACCATTTACACCAAGAAAGATTAAGTGCCTATAGAGGTGCCGGGCTGTTTTTTTTTTTTTTTTTTGTTTTTCCGCCACAGAAAAATTGTTGGCACCCCCTAAAACTAGCTTTAACCAGTAAAGCTAGCTTTAGCGGGAGGAGGATGAATCCTATTACGGACGAATGGGCATTCTATAAGCTGTTAACCATAAGTGGCTAATGGCAAATAGAATGCCCAGACAGTGTGGAGACTCTCTCAGATAGGCTGAGCATACCCACTAAACATCCCCCTTTTGACTCACCTTGATTAAGGTCCTTAGTCATCGTCGGAACGACAGCCAATTGGAGCGAGAGGCTGCGTAGTGAGCGGCATCCAGACGGCTGCCACCAAAAGGAACTGAAAGTAAGAAAAACAAAGCTAAGATTAGCAGAAATGGCAAAGCTGAAACTAAGATATTATCTTGAGTGATCAGACTCACTCAGAGATAGGAATGCTGGAAAGAAGGACTACGTTTAGAAACGTTGAGCTTGCTGGAGTTTCCTAATAAGGGGAGCGAACTTGGTTAGGACCGGAAGAGCACCGTTGAAACCCTCTGGGCTGGCGTCGAGAGCGGCGCCGAAAGCCAGGATCTCGTCGATGGGAGCGAGCTGGATCCAGAACGCCATGCGGTCTTGAGACCCTTTTGCGTTCTGGCACTGGGAAGCCGATTTGGCGGCCGGTTGCGATTGAGTCGCAACCCGGCTGCGCTGACCTGAAACGATAGGAGTAAAGGCCTTGGGGACCTTTGAACTGACTGGAGGAGCGTCCGAGCTAGGCTGCGGTCGTTCTCTCCAGTTCTCGATGGGCTTCACGGTAGCCCTGGCAGCACGCGGTGCCTTGGGGCAGCCGCGAAAGTTTGCTGTGTGGCCTGACTGGCCGCACAAGACGCAGGACGGAGCGGTGGGCGATTCGGGAGTGCGAGAGCACTCCTTAGTCCCATGCGGATCTAGGCACTTGACGCACCTAGGGGAAGCATGACAATTTGCCGCCGCATGACCATACAATTGGCAGCGGTGGCACTGACCTGGGAAACCTCGTTTGTGTGGAGCTTCGACTCGGATGTTGGAGAGACCGCACACGGTGAGCTTGCCTCTGAAAATGGACTGCCCTTGCGGGCTCTTCGCTAGGATTACTAGCGCAAGTGGGAACTGCTTGCCGCGGCGGCTGTGCATTTTGTGCACAGATTCGACGGGGAAGCCTTGAGAAGACAAGTCCTCTTGGATTTGCTCGTTCGAGAGCTCGAACGGCACGTTCCTGAGGACTGCACGAATCTTACGCTCCTCAGGGAGGGCGTAAGTGTGGTACTCGAGCTTCTTGTCAGCAAGAAGCCGAGTGAAATTCCTGAAATCAGAAATTGAGCAGACAACGACCTTAATAGAGTCACCCACATTGGATGCCTTGCTATACTGGATCTTCGGGGAGTGCGTTCCGCAGAGAGCTGAGACCTCGGTCCAGCGGCTCTTGTCCCGTAGGAAGACGGGGGGCGGAGACTTGACTTTCGGCGGAGCCGAATCTGATTGCGACGCAGGCTGTGACGCCGGGATCGCTGGAACAAAAGGCGCAGGAGCAGACGCCGGTGCGACATTTTGCGGAGCAGGAACAGCGGCTGGAGCAGCTGAAACGGATGGAGATGAAGTCGAAGAAGCATCTTGCTTCTTCTTCTTAGACTTGGACTTTTTGCGAACCTCGGTGAACGGAGCGGGAGATTCTGGAACTAAGGGAGCGGAGTCGGAATCACTACCCGGCGGGGTAGTTTTCCGTTTGCATGCGGTGGAGTCTACCGACATGTAATCTGAAAAAGGATCGACGGACTCAGAGGGATCTGGAGACGCCGGAGAATCGGTTTGGAACCCCTGTGAACAAGAGGCGACCTGAGGACGAGCGGACCATTGCTCTCGCAAGGACTCGATTTGAGCGAGAAGGGCATCCCTCTCGGAGAGAAAAGCAACCTTCTCGGAGAGAAGGGCATCCTTCTCAGAGAGAAGTGTATCCTTCTCGGCGGCATGTTGAACTTCCAGTGATCTTTTTTCCCTGGAAAACTGACTGGATTCTTTACGCAAGGACTTGACTTGAGTGGAAAGGTTATTTTTTACCTTTTCCAGCTGGTTGTATTCATGAACCAACTTATTGAATTTATCGACCCTATCACAGTGTGCTGCATATTCTGTGTCGCAGGATTCCTGAAAACGTTGTTTTTCAAGAAAGATATGATTGCAATGATCGCATTCAAGCCCGGTACACCCAAGGTGACGAGGCATAATGCTGGGCTGAAAGAAAGTCTAACGAAAACAAACTGCGCTGAAAAGAAAACGACCTAGTCCGGACCTATTGCCGGTGAACGGCGGACGATCAGGCTTCGTTGGCACGGTTACGTATCCACCTGACCAGCGATGCTTCGGCCGGCAGCAGTCGGGTCCGCCCTGAAAAGGGCAGATGAATTAGCCCCGACACCACACAGCCTCCACAAGAGAAAACTTTCCGAAAGAGCTTAACTTGGCACCTGACCCGCACGAGTGCGGGGGAGGGAACAAGGGCAGCGCAATACGAACACTCGGGAGCGGCCGCAGACACGACCGTTCGGGAGCGAACGCAAACGGGAAGTGATGTGCCGGGCTGCGTTGCTGAATGCCTTAAATAGGATTGAATAGACATTGAATCGAATTCAAGGTGTATCCGTTTCGATATTGCCTTGAGTGGTCTCTCTTGATATAAGGTACATTTGCATGACTTGTTTCATTTAATAATTCAAGAAATTGGAATTGGAACATGATTATTTCGTAAATTGGATATTATAAAATTCTAGCTGCGATCAGTTTTAAGCGATTAATATTTGATTTTGTACGATTTTTGGTGAATCACGATAGTTTAGTCAGTAGATATTAATAATAACAAAACAAACAAACAAATCAGCTTTGAGATAATAGAGAGCATGTTAATTTAATGCCATTAAAATATTTTAAGAACTGGTTCATTTTACATTTAAATATAAAAATTTCGAAGCCTTTATGAAATGTTTTTTTATGTTTTTTTATCTGTAACAAACTTTTGAAACATGACTTTTAAATCATTTATATAAATGAGAGGCTTTTATGTCATAGAACCATTGTTATTAACAAATAAAAAATATTTGTTTATTTTTTTTGTGCTCTTCATACTAACAATTATTACTTAAATTTTTTCTACTCTTTGTACTTAGGTAACATTCATTTTCTTCCTTTAATTTATTAAGATGAAATTTAGAAGTGCTATCATATCACCCATTGCTCAAAGTATCATGTTTCACACAATCTAAACGGTACATCTCACCAATTACAAACTATGAAACAATTTAACCAGCAATAAAAACACTAAATGTCAATTGAGATAGAGTAACAAATGTTCTTGGACGTTTGTCAGAAACGAATACCCTATATCTATGCTGAGAAAATACGTGACTGGAATTTATGAGAAAATTGGGCTATATAATGTGATACTAATGTGTACTTATTTGAAACCCCATATGACGATCTTATTAAGGTTTTTTACGAAACAATGAATTCCAGGAACAAGTATAGTCTCACTTACAAATACAATGAGATGGTCATTAAATATAAGTTTACTTACAGGATTATTAGAAAAAAATGGCTGGAAGCTTTCACCGACTATGGACTGTATCTGTACATAATATTAAATCCAACGAGCTGAAAGACCTAGAAACTTTAAACACTGTCCTTCCGTTTTGTGATTATCCTTAAGCCTATGCTCGTAAACAGAGTATCAGATCCAGGTGTTCATTGATAACTTTGCAACTATAAAGACATCGAAATATCAAGTTAAAATGCATGAATCTACTGTTCGAATCTAATCGATGATAAAATTTGTTCTCTTACTTTACACTAATCCAAAATTGAAACTAGGATTTTTTTTAACATCACGATTGCATAGTCACTTTCTATAATTAGGTTTGAGTTATATGCATTGTATTGACTCCGGCGCAAGGATACTACCGATTATAAATCTGCTCCGTCATTTGAAACCGATTCATTAACAGAAATTGATTAATACGTCCCTTAAGCAGATGTTTAAATCCGATAAAGGGTTAACAGGTGGACTTGGACAGGTTTATATTAATTAATATAGAGAGTAAATCTGGTTAAACTTTTTTTTGAAACTCGTACCAGCAGTGCTAGCACGGATCTTTTGTCGATCGTAAGTTTACGAATGCTCGTATAGTATGGAGTCGGTTGCAAGTTTTTAGTAACAATGTAATTTTTTATTTTACAGTTATTTAAGAGTAGAACCTGTTAACAAACATTCAAAATTAACAAGGAACACATTTATTTAAGCTGACCGTGCGGCAATGGATAGATTTCAATTATTGCTTGCAAAACTGTCTCCATACTATACGAGCATTCGTAAACTTACGATCGACAAAAGATCCGTGCTAGCACTACTGATTTGAAAGCTACTGCGATAAGCAGGGACAAAGAGAAACATTATAGCTCTTGTAGTGTAGAAAATAAGAGCTAAAATATCATCCCTCAATTACTGCTGATCCATTTTGAATTTAACTTTAGAAAAGTTTTTAATTTTGAATGTAAAAAATAAACATATAGTTAAGTAGATTTAAAACCTTTGTCCTCATAATATGAGATATTGCTAATGATGTACAATTGAGCACGTGGTGTCATCTATTGGCACATATTAAAGAAAATAAGCAAGTTTAGTAGCAACCTTACAAATAAAAAATTGCAGACGCTGGAACATCGTCGTAAGGTTGCTTGTTTGACAGTATTTTATCGGCTACATTTTGGTGAGTGTGCGAGTGCTCTTTTTGACCAAATCGAACCCACTCCTTTTTACCACCGGACTACCAGACGCAGACAGAACTTCCATCGCTAGTGGATTTACCAAGAAGTCGAACAAAACGCTTCGATAGTTCCTTTTTGGTACGTATTGCCAAGGTGTGGAAATAGGTTTCTCGTGAATGGACGTGTAACACCTTAGTCTTCATGCGCATTTTCCATCAGGTGGCATGGAAGACAAAAGTCCTAGCCTTAAATTATAAAAAAAAAGCAATGCTGAACTTTCCTACATAGTGACCTTGTGGAACAAAGCTATTTCTACCCGACTATGGCGAAGCAAAAAGGAGGGTTATGGCGATGGCGAAGGCGTAGCACAACGGAGGGTTATGATTTTGACCTATATGTATGTAATGTATGCATATGTATGCATAATGTATGCAAAATAAGTTAACTAATAAAAAAAAGTTTAAAAACTAAAACCCGACTACTAAATACACGCTAACACGTGTTGATGTATAAATGTGTAAAGGAAGTAGGCCACTCTTTTTCACACACTCTTTCGCAGACTTTTCCAGGGCGCTAAATCTAAACTAAATGCAGACGAAATGTACAATAATCAACTAATGCAGAGCATTATAAAAACCGACTTTAAGACAAAACTTTGGCTGAGTTGAGAGTGTCATCAACGTAAACATTCTCCGTAATCATAATAATATACATAATTTTTCAAAGGTTTAAAATTTTCAATGAAGTACTGAACCGATTTCGATGAAATTTAAATGGGACCAACTATGAAATATCATCTTTCATATGAAACAACAATTTTCAAAATCAATTTTTAAGTGTCCGAAATATCGTGTAACAAAGACACAAAAAAAAATCAGACGAATTGAGAACCTCCTCCTTTTTTGGAAGTCGGTTGAAAAGAGTTATAATTTCCTGCACGCATTTAAGATGAAAGTATATACAAAAATCATAATGAACATCTAATCACAAGCGTTCAAATCGGTAAATCATTATTTTATCGTAAACTCTCTGTTTTTTAACTGTCAAATCAATCGTAAACTATGCCTCCATATTTTTTTTTGCTAGTTGGCTTTAGCTATAGATCTGCGTCAGTTTTCACAGTTACTACATAGTTTAATTAAACTTGGATTGACTTATCATCAATAAAAACAGTATTTTTATGATCATTTAAAAATTATGATAGTCTAAATTATCTTATATTTCATATCATAAGTACCCGACACATTCGTTAAAATATTTAGTAGTCATGGTTGTATTATACGGCAGCAATTAGAGATAGCTTCTTAAAATCGTTTATAAAAACCATAAATTTGTGAAAAGACTCCATAGAAATGTAAAAGCTTTCTATAGCACTTTCATAGTTCGGGTTTGTGACTTTGTAGTTCATTAATCGAACTAGTTTAGTTTAATGCTTCCGTGTAGACATAATTAAGCTTTCAAGTGAATACATACAGGTTGAAACATATTTTAAGAAAAGTCGCTGCACTTACGGAAATCAGGTTTTGAATATTTCAATTCAGATTTTAATAACTGTACTTTTTAGCGTGAATCATTCCGCACGTACTTAAATATAATAATATTTGGATTAGAAAGAAAAAACAAACAATACGCCATTTGATTTGTAAATAGAAACGACTACTAGAATCACAACTAGAAAAAGAGCCCTCACGAATCTAAATATCTTTGTTAATTGTTAATCTTTGTTAATACAATACAATACAATACGCAGCCTCTGACTCCAATCGGCTGTCGTTCCGATGATGAGAAAAGCCCAACTCGGGATTTCTCAGCAAAGGGGGTGTTTAGCGGGTAACACTGGGCTTCGGTGAGTCCCGCACTGTTAGGGATTGGCTGGCGGGGTAGTCCCCCAAAGGTCCCCTCTTCGTGCATCAAGCATTCACCTCTTCTCCTTCTGAGGCTTCCTTCGGGGGGTCTAGTCGGTATTCTAAGCTTTCTTTGGCGGAAAAAAAAAAGTTAATACAATATGTTTACGCATTTTGACACCCTGTATCCTGCATACTCTACCTGATACGGATATATCGTTTAGATTGTAATGGTTGTAATTACCATCACACGGAGTATATGTTATTTCTGAGACAATTATTCTGATATAAATAGATTAGCACTTAAGTTGATTTATCAAATTTTTAATGACTCCGAAATTGAGTTAATCGATGAAATTTGAAAATAACGAAACTATCGTAGTTAACGTACCAAATAACAATTTATTCGGTTTACACTCGACACAATTATATTTTTTTGATGCCTTTCTTGGAGTAGAGATAAGCGAGATAGATATTTTATCTTAAGTTACATTTCTTGGTGGTAGACTTCGTTCAGGGTCCTTCTGGGCAATTGGGTTAGATGGTGTGGTAATCCCGTGGTAATTTGAGGACCGGCTGGTGTAGCGGTAACATACATTGCCTATTGGGTTAGATGGTGTGGTAATCCCGTGGTAATTTGAGGACCGGCTGGTGTAGCGGTAACATACATTGCCTATTGGGTTAGATGGTGTGGTAATCCCGTGGTAATTTGAGGACCGGCTGGTGTAGCGGTAACATACATTGCCTATTGGGTTAGATGGTGTGGTAATCCCGTGGTAATTTGAGGACCGGCTGGTGTAGCGGTAACATACATTGCCTATTGGGTTAGATGGTGTGGTAATCCCGTGGTAATTTGAGGACCGGCTGGTGTAGCGGTAACATACATTGCCTATTGGGTTAGATGGTGTGGTAATCCCGTGGTAATTTGAGGACCGGCTGGTGTAGCGGTAACATACATTGCCTTCTATGCCAAAGGTCCTGGGTTCGAATCCCGGCGGTGGCGGATATTTGTGTGATGAACACAGATATTAGTCGTCAAGCCATGGATATATATATATATGTTTATTTAAGTTTATTCTAATAAAAAATATGTATTTATTCAATATGTATATTTACTTATATATTTCTTAAGTATATCAGTTATCTAGTATCCATAACACAAGTTCTTTAAGAAACTTAATTTGGGCTAGATAATGATGTGTGAGTGTCAGATTTTTTTTTTATTTATTTATTTATATTTATTCTATCTTTATAGAAAGGTTAATAATTTCAATCAACCTGTCACTTTAAAAAAAAATCCCCAGACAATCACACTAACTACATAGCCCCAAAGTAAGCATAGCTTGTGTACACCATGTAGCGAACTAGGGGGGAACCTAGAATATAAATACATAAATCTATAAATACCCACGGAATATTTTGTTTTCTTGTTCCGTGCGGCTATCGAACCCGCAACCACTGGCGTCTGAGGCAGACAGTTTTACCCCTTCGCCAAAGTGGTCGTCGCTTATCTCCTCAATCATTCTTGAGAACGATGTCCATAAATACACTGAAAATATGAGATGTAAAATTATCCCGTTAAAACGTCTTGGTGTTGTAGCTGATATGTAAAATGCATTGGTACTATTTGTTGGCGGTGGATATTTATGTGATGAGCACATATACATGATGATTGGTGATAATTTGAGATCTAATATATCTGAAATTATTTATTGTTTACTGACTAAACTTAACCGAAAGTTAAAGAATTCATTACGCAACGCATGGTTAAATAAGCGAAATACAATAGATACTTAGCGGGTGCTGGTGTGCGTGGAGCGGGAACACTACTGTGTGCGTGTTGACTGAGGCGACGCGTCGGGAAAAGTGTAGTAAGGTCTCTTTATTTATTTATAGGCAATTCTGGTGAAAAATTAAGTAGGTACCTACTTTTATTACATAATTATGGTCAAAATCAAAATCAGAGATGCAGTATCTAAAATTTATCACCAGTCACCCTGTATTAGCCGTCAAGTCATGGATGTTTATATATGTTTATTAGATTTTATTTTTTATAAAATTATATGTACCTACTATCGAAAAAGGTTCCGGTGTTCCACCTTTAAGGCTAAATTCACTTGCACTTTAATAACTAGGTAGTTCGGTTAGCTCCTTTTATTATCATATTATTTTAACTAGATAAATAAGCCAGTCAGTAATATTATGATAAATTACGCTTATATTATATTGATTATAGATATGAGATCTATATTGTTTCACTGGCTGCAGAGAAAAGTAGGCGGAGCTTCGATCCAAAAGCCGTTCTAGGGAAAATTTTCTTAACTGGAACACCGGGACGGGAGGCGATTGTACGTATTCAATATGTATGTAGGTATGTATTTGTTAAATTAACTCTCCGTTATCCATAACAGAAGTTCTTTAAGCAGCTTTATTTGACCTAGACAATTTTGTGTGAATGTCAGAAAAAAAAACAATTATCTTCGAAGCGAACTATTCAAACACCTATAGGTAGATACTATTGAAGCACTTAGATCTCGTGACAAGTATGCAAATATGCATTATAGTAGTAACAGGCCGGCATAGATTGGCAATCGAGCGCAGTTCGGTGGTCGGGCGTGCCGGGTCACGCACGACATTGCCCACTCCGCACCCTTGAGCACGCGCTCTCAGATGCTTGTTCCTAGTTAGTAAAAAATTACTTAGACTTTTTTAGATTTTCCAAAATATTGTTTATTTTTATTTTTTAGGTAGGTGCTACATAATAATGATAAACATTGTTGCTCTGTCAGCATTCTGGCCCAAACTAAATGGAAGTTGTTGAATCTTGTTTGTGACATGTATGTATGAGATAACCGAATTTAGGATTGTAAAGAAATTATATCTTACTTGTTATACATAGAAATTTTAGGATTTAGTACATTATACTCGTATCATAATAGTTTTGCATAAATTTGGAATTTCAATTCATTGTTATTAAGAAGTCAAAAAATATTTGAGCGCTTACGTGACACTCTTTATTTATTTATTTATTTATTTAACTTTATTCAGGAAACAAACAGTCATTATAGGTACTTATAGTTAAAATATATAATTTAACTATAAATTAAATAACTCTTTGCGGAGTTGTTCCGGACCGATCCACCTTGTTGTGATCCACCAGGAGGATCCGTGTTATTTTTAATTTTTTTTTCCGGTCTGAACCCCTTGCTCTATAGTTGATCATATTATTTTAAATTATTTTTTATTCCGGTCTGATCCACCTAGTCGTTATAAACATAATTTCCGTACAGTCAGCAACGTAGGTTAAACGTCCACTTACATTTATTAGATTTTTTATAATAAAATTTACTGCCCATGAAACTATCAATTAAAGGTACTATTTAATAATAATCCTGCATCTGCAACAGCTCCTTCGCACATGAAACTTTGTCTACCTGCAAAACTGCGCGTCTGTGTTATGACCAATCACCGAATGGTATTGATGCTTTTTCCAGGATTTTTTTTCTATTTAAAACTAGTTTTTGTATAGATATGTTTATCTTTCTAGTCGCTAGACATGGTTTTACTCTCAATGTGACATATTGTATCATTTAAGAACCACACGACTATAGTTACTAATTATTGTGAAGTCTCAAAGTACTAAACAGAACCCTCCTTTTCTTGATTTGTATACACAATTTAGAAATCTTGTTTTTGTTAATAGATAGTGGAGGAGCTGATTTTAAGCAAGCCCTTAATAATTGATTATTTTTATGTTAAGTTTGATTATGTTTGATATCTATGGTTATAACTTAAAGGAATATTGATTTTTGAAAATTTATCAAACCTGTTTTGACTTAAAGATAATTATTGTATGATATTTTTGATTATTATTTAAATTAATATTCATTTAACATTAAAACCTGTTTTGACTTATAGATAATAATTGTTTGTTTGACATAATATATTGATATACCAAATAAAGTTTGACATAACAAGTCAGCGACATAGCCAAAAGGATTGCAGAGCTGAAGTGCCAATGGGCAGGGCACATAGCTTGCAGAACAGATGGCCGTTAGAGCACAAAAGTTCTCGAGTGGCGGCCACGTACTGGGAGACGCAGCGTAGGCAGGCCCCCCGCAAGATGAGCCGACGACCTGGTCAAAGTAGCCCGTAAATAATGGATGGGACCGAGCGACGTGGAAGACCTTTGGAGAGGCCTATGTCCAGCAGTGGACGTCTACAGGCTGTGGATGATGATATATTATTATTATTGAAATGAATGTTGATTTTTTTAATTTATAAAATATGCTTTATTATCGATAGTAGAAAAGTTGATTTGTATCTAGAACTTAATATTAATATTGGAACGGTGTTGGTCGATTCTATCTTGTTTTATTTTTATCACTAATAATGAATCCAATAAGTGAATATTGATTTCTGAAGATATGCTTTTTTCCTGACTGTACCTACATACGTATTTAATCTGTAAAAATGTAGGTGGATCAATCCGGACGAATAAAACATAAGGGGATCAATCCGGAAATTGTTAATAATAATAACGAAAGGTGGATCACGACAAGGTGGATCCGGCCGGAACAACTCGATTTGCGATGAGTAAACTTTAAGAAACTCACGTTAATTATTATATAAAAAAATACAAGCAACCTAAACTCTTCAGTGCCATATCTACCTACGTGTAGCTCCTACAGTTCACTTACAGAAACTTTTATAAAATATTATATCAAAAAATGTAATATTGTCTTAAGTTTTCGCGATTCATACTATTAAATAAAACACTTGAAACTCAAGATACTGTCAGCTCGTTTTGTGTCAATCCAGAACGCTACGCTCGAAGACTGAGAAACAGATGGAGATGATGATGTATAACTTTTTCAATCTATCAATCCGACGCTTGACACCTCAGTCGCTCGTGACCACGGGGTCTGCAAAGACACCGAAACGTCGAGTCAAAATTTAAAATGTAAATATACGCGATAAATCCGGTTAAAAAGTGTTTTATTCAAAAAATGTATTTCTGATTCAGCATTCCCAAAAATATGTGGTAAAAAATTGTACGTAACTTAATATTTTTGTTAATTTGACCATCTTCGGTAAACGCAATGCTGCCCAACGATCTCCCTGAAACTCTGGAACAAACTTCCATTAGTGGTTTTCCGACCAATTAACCCATTACGTACTACCAAAATGTACTGTTGGGTAAATGGATGGTCAGCCGCCACGCGTCGCTAGTGTTTAACCAATACATGCCGATACTTACTATACTAAAAAAAGCTTTGGTATTTAATAAATAATAATAATAATAAAATAAAATCCTTTATTTTCTAGTATATGCGTACAATGTGGTGTTATGTCATAATATAATACATTTCCGGTCACATACTGCTGATATTCCAGCGTCCAAATATAAAATAATATTCTAATCTAAAATACTAGATAGCATATACAGGGTGACTGGTGACAAATTTTCAATACTGAAGGAAAGCACCCTGTACTCGATTCTGATCATATATTAAGTAATAAAAGTAAGTACTTAATTTTTCACCAGAAATCCCTATGAATAAATAAAAAGACCTTATTACACTTTTCCGGACGCGCTGCCTCAGTAAACACGCATACAGCAATTTTCCCGCCACACGCACACCACCACCCGCTAAGTATTTTTTGAATTACGCTAATGTAACCATGCGTTGCGTAATGAATTCTTTAACTTTCGGAAAAGTTTACTCAGTAAATAATTCATATTTATTTATTTTTTAATTTATTTTTTTCTCTTCATGTATGATCTTAAACTATCACGTCCTGGAATTTTCCAAGTGACCCACCAGTCACCCTGTATAATTCCATTCCATGTCAAAAATAATTAAGATGCATAAAAAAATAATAATATATAATGTCTAGTCTAATCAATCGAATTTGTTTATTTTTAGCGCTAATCTATTAAACTTCCAGTTAGAATTGAATCCCGTTTTATAAAGTCGATACATCGGTAGTTCCAAATAGGTGTGGACAATTTCTTTATTAGATTTACATACATGAGCAGGCACTAAAGATACCCATCTCGCATTTTATTAAGAGATATTTTCAAGAGTTTATTTTACAGGATAATAAATAAATATATAAATAGTTCAAGCAAATACATATATCCAAACACTTATTTGGTTTCCATTGGCCATTATGGGAACTATACAAAGAAACTAGGAAGCATTTTTTATTCACCCATACTTGAAGGAAAAATAGATTAATCGTAATCTATATGTCGGTATTTAAAACTTAATATACAATAAATATTAAATAGGCAATCATTTATTAACACTGAATTCTAGCTAGCATCTCCCTCGGATCCATGAGACTTTATTTTTTTAATCAAATTCATCCACTTCTCGTTCTGTTTTAACATAACAGAATATTATCCATCGGAATGCTTTTTGTATCAAACCTTATTTTACTCCTTATATTCCGGTCGGCTTACAATAGTCCTACAGATCCTGGAGAAACGTGTCGTAAAAGGCAACTAATCCGAATTACACCCGCTTGGTGGTAGGATATGTAATACATACACATACACAACATCACGCCTATATCCCTTATGCGGTAGGCAGAACACCAGAGGTTACAAGACCATCTGATGTCACGTTTGACAAATTTGGAGGTATTATAAAGAGGGAGAGAGACTATTGTAGTGACAGGGGGTCAGCCTATCGCCCACAAAAACGCCTTTAAAACCTCTGTCCCTGAACTGACTTTTACAGTATGCCCGGGAAGAGAAGCAGCTGGCACATTCTACGTTTTTCTTTCGATCCCAGTCCAGCATGGAAGGCCAGTATATGTACCGGATTTTTTTATACAGCGCCAGTTTCTTCCTAAAGCCTTTTACTATCACCTGCAAACTTATCATCTGGTGAGACTGATATCAAATGCGTATCTTATAAAAATATATGCTCGATTTTGAATGATTTTTTGTAATTGTTTGTTTTTTTTTGGCTGTTCTTGTTGACTAAATCCTTTTTGTTTTAAATTACTATTTATTGCTTAGTTAATACGATATGTATTCTTATTTTATTGTCGTAGTGCCTATTTGTATGTTATATAGGCTCCCTTAGAATATATGGACCAAGATTTTGCTTCTCGATTATATTTGTGGCTGAAAAAGAGAACTTTTTGACACCTTTTTCTACATTTTTCACTCAACAGCTTTATTGCGCTCGTTATGTGAAAATACGTCCAACTTATTTACTAAACATTTTAATTAAAAGCTTTACAGAAGTACTCGGAAATTCCTGAACAATGAAAACAACAAATCATAGAAATGGTCCTGGGCACTTATATGAAAGTCCTTTATGCTACTTCACAGAAATACTGATAAAATTACGATATAAATAAAATAGAAGAATCTTTTATTTCATAAACTACAGCTTTCTTAATAAACTTGAGAAGAACGAAGCAAGTTACTGAGAACAACCCTAGAACACGCCTAGCTATTTCAAGTGAAAGGATACAAATGATTTCAGATAACTGTTTAATTTATATTACAAAGTACTCCGTTTAGTGAAGTTGCGATCATGATGGAAACTGTACTCGTTTGATTTTAATTAGAATTTGAAAGGAACTTGAAATGGAAATCGAAACTTGACTGAAAGTTGTTTTTTTATTGCGATCATTTCCTGCACTCATTTGTGTTGCTTTGATCTTGTTTCAAACAAGTTGAAATTATATTTTTTTTTTTGTAAGATCAAGTATATTTATGGCCATTAAAATTTAGCTCCTACAAATATCGATATTTTTGTTATATCATTAAGCTTGTGAGTTATTTTTAGGTTGATAAACGAATAAGGCTACAAGTGCCCATCGTTCAATAATTCGAAATTTAAAATAAAATAAGAAGAACCGAATTTCATCTGCTTGAACCAAAATATATAATTATTAAATATCTGTAATACTGCAAAACGTCTTTTAAAAATACCTATATGACTTATTAGCTCAGGATCAATACAACCTCTCGGACGTCGTCAGTTGCTGATGGTCGGCATAAAAAAAAACTCCGTCTAGTGTCACGTGCCGGTAGTCGGCAGTGTGTCAGCTGATTTTTACATTTTTGTTCTTTTGAGCAACATTTGAGGATATTTATAAAACTAAAGGGTCCATCCCGGATTTCCCACGGGAATGGGAAATATTGGATTTTTAGCTCGTAAGAAAAATCTTACTCTTTGAAGTAAGAAATGAAAATTGGTAAAAAAAATTCTTCAATGGGTATCTGGAAATATTCAAGAAATTTCAATTGGATTAAAAGTTACGAGGTAAAACACCGATATTAGTGCCCTTATTTATATCTGTTTAAGAAGTATATACCTAAAACACCTAAAATATTTGAAACAAAGCTCAAACACCACACACACAACCTATGAATCCGAGTGGATCGAAACGCTATGTGACCAGCGAGTGCCAGTGAGGCTTTGAATACCAAGCGAGCGAAAAATATGCACGTGCCGCCTATATTCTGAATGTTAATTTTACATGAAAAATAACTTTGGCATCATATGGCTGTTTCATTTGTTGTTCTTTTTTTGAAGCTTAAATAATTTAACATTTTAATAGTTTTAAAAGTTATTGTTTGTTTTAAAGGGTTGTTGGTTTTTGGAGTAATTTATTTTTTAAAAGCTTGGTTGTAACGAGTCATATTAATTTAAACATATCGTGGCTATTTTTTATGTGTTTGAAGTTTTGTGTTTGTGTGAGGGATTCCGTGATACAATGAGTCATTATTTTTTTTAATTTTAGTTGGCCTAGGGATGTAAGTTTTGTATTCATCTGCAGTTTGAAAAAGGTGGATTGTGGAAAAAAGGTTGACGCTTCAGTATTGAATCTACCGATGAAACATAATTATCTAAGTATTTAGTGAATGCACTTTCGCTCCTTAAAACTCGAACTCTTTTTTTCGCTTTATTCAAAGTTGATCAGTTGAAAGAAGTTTGTTTCGTTTGGTTAATTTTTGGAGTTTGATAATTTGTCTGCGAAATTGTATATATATATAAATTTGAGAAATAAACTAGTCATTAATTTACTTTGATTAAAGAAAATTCTGACGAGTTCGACTTTTTGTCTCAATGCTTTGTAGAAAAGCTTTAATATACAAAACACACCTAAATCTAAAATTGCATTTGTTGTTCATCGTTCTTCGCTCTTTTATATTCAACTCTCATGTCGTTGGCTTTGGTTCGGGTGTTTACAAGAATATTCTGAAGTTCCGCTATGTGTTTTCCATACAAGAAACTATATGCACCTACTTATAGGAAAAATATGAAACTACTGACTTAGTGTCTTGGACTGGGTTATTTTTTTTATTTTACTTATAAGTTTTATGTGTGTGTTTTCGGAATAATCATCTACAATATAACCACTATCCATCCGTTAATTATGATACCTATAAGACAACTCAATAATGGTAACAATCCTTAAAATAATTATTGAAAATATTTTCATTGTAACGAAATCCTTGTGTTCGTTCTACATTCCAAATACTAATGCAAATTGAAATAAAATAAAAATAAATCTTAAAGCTATAAATAAAGTTATTTATTTAGTGATCCAGAAGCACGATTAGTTTAACCAGTACTAGTTTAAATGCATAATTTCTCCCGTGTTATCTGCATAATCGAGTCAGTTGCACTCCAAACAGATTCCAGTCACGACTTAAAATGATATCTACTGGCAAAACGATAAGTTATTATTTGCAAACCAAGCAGGTGTACGGACAAATAAACACACGGAATATAAGCTACATCTGAGTGAAAGAGACTTTACAACCAAAGCCATATCGCTGTCTCAGTTTTTCAATTGATTTGAAATCCTCGTATTATTCAAGGTGAAACATTCTTTATTATTTGTAAAGTAAGGAGTGTAAAGATAAATATAATAATGCAAGGTGTATCTGAATAAGTTATGTTTGCTGTGGTTGAGAATTCATATTGAATTTAATATTCGTTTTGGGTGGTTTTTGTTTTAAATATGCAATGGGTAAGGTTGAAATTGGTATTGAGAATCGGAGAGTGAATATTTATCTCAATTCAATATCTTATCCCTATGGGATATTGCTGGATTTTTTTTTATAAGTGACTAAACCCGCGTTTGACCTCAATCTCACCTGATGGTAAGTGACGTTGAGGTCAAAGATGAAAGCACACGGGTTTAGGAAGGAACTGGCTCTTTATACAATATTACCGGAACACATTACCGCCGGAGCGGTAACATTTGGCGGCAGACTTTATATAAAGGGTGGTCGCTAGCCAGGCGGACCCAGAAGGGATCCTACCAACAAGCAAAAACTGATAAACTGCTTATTAAAACCTAAAGCAAAAATTGGTGTCAAAAAAGTTTTGATTTTGTAGTTCAGCACAAAATTTAATAATTTAGAATTTACTTCAGAGTAGAACGAAAATGTTAGGTATCTATTTTTATTTGTATAAGGCCTGATTTTGCAAACGTCTTATAAAAGTTTGTCGAATAAAGTATTACTCGGCGGAATAATGTTGTTTTACGTTTTTTTTACAATTGTACAATAATTTCATAGAATGACAATAAACTCGAGACGAGATTTAAGCTGTTGATTAATACTATATTCATTAGATAAGTTCTATATGACCATTGAAAAGTCAGGCCCTAAAATATTATTTTTACCCCATGATTTCTTATAAGACTTACCGATTTTTGTGCTTTTGTTCTTGTCTGTCACCCAATATCAGTTTTTCTCCAAAAACAAAAAAACGAAAGCAATAAACTACGTAAGCAAACATTTTATGGACAGAAACCTTTTTGTAGTCTGTTTATTTAATAAGAGTTCTGAACAGGAAGTTCACAAAGATTACCTGTTCAAATACAAATTATTGTGATCACCAAATAACTATACGAGTATCACATATAAATACATCACATCATAACTCATTATCAGTGCAACTCTATGATAGTAATTATATCAAAGCAACACTACACTAGCCAATATAAGGAAGCTAATTTTATTCAAATTAATTCCCAATATCTGTGTTCATTTTCCACCCTGCGGTGTCCTAACTTGTTTACGCTATGCATATTACCTTGCATAGATTAAAGTCAGTAATAATATGCTATAATATAAGTAGAGTAATATTGTGAAACCGGCCGCAAGGTGTGGCGGCAGAAGTAAAGTATTCACGAGAGTAGCTACGGCCTAGATAAAATTAATGGATATACAGGGTGACTGTTGACAAATTTTAGAGACTGAAGGAGAGCACTCTGGACTCGATGATGATCATAATTATGTAATAAGAGTAGGTATTTAATTTTTCACCAGAAATCCCTGAATAAATAAAAAGACCTTACTACACTTTTCTTGACGCGCGCTGCCTCAGTCAACACACACACAGCGGTGTTCCCGCCACACGCACACCACCACCCGCTAAGTATCTATTGCATTACGCTTATGTAACCATGCGTTGCGTAATGAATTCTTTAACTTTTTCTTTAATTTTTTTTCGGTTAAGTTCACTCAGTAAATCACTTATATTTATTTTTTCTCTTTATGTATGATCTCAAACGTCCTGGAGTTTCGAAAATGACCTGGTGACCGGTGCACTCTGTATAACATGATTCAAGGAAAATTACGTTATAATTTAGATATCGTTGTAGCCATATTAACTTTAAATTTAACTGCCCAATAAGGGAATTGAATGGTTTGTAGGTGTCTACGTCTTTTTTGAAGGCGTATCTTTGTTCAATATAAACAATACAATATGACTTAAAGTAATTACATTAAAAAATGGTTAATAAAAAAAGGTTAATTTTAATTCTACTTCATGTATTTATTCATATTTTTTATGATGAAATATAAAAAAGTATCTCTCGCCATATGTAAACCATATTTGAAACATGGTGTGATTAAATTTATTTGGGTTAAGTTAATTATTACCTAGTCAATATTTGATATTTGGATACTACTTTATTCCAGCCTTCAATTTAGGCGTCAGTTACTTTCTTTTTATCCCTGCTCATTTGACTAAAACTGTCTTTCAGTGTTATCAAGTGGTTATCATTATTCCTTAAGGCCTTAGATGCTGAAAATGAAATGAGAGATACCGTGAGACTATGAACGCGCTGCGAATTGCGCGTTCCTTGAATTCCGAAATCGAACAATTCAAGCAAGACAATCGTATGTTTTTTTTCATGTAGAACATAATAAAATATAATAATTAAATACATCTAGATTGATTGATGGCGTAAACATTTTTTTTACCAACATAGAAATCTCTTTTACCTCAATAGTTTGTGTTCCGATTATATCGTTAACTTATTCTATTGATTGATATTTAATATTTGTATAGCGACACCAAAAAGATAAAAATGTTTATGAAGAACATTGTAAGTTTATAGTGATTTTACTTGTTTGTTTAGTACAAACCAAAGAAGAACCAATAAATAAATCATTTTAATACAAAATAAGTATACAAATACGGCAATGATAGATAATAGGTGGTTACACTGGCGCCCTTCAAAGCCAACTCAGCTTTTGACGCTGCTTTAAAACGCGACGCTCCTTTTAACGTTTTTTTAAATTACCGTACATCAGACGCATGTCAGTCACCACAGACTCTGAAACGATAAGTTTAATCTGAATGATGAAACATGTCAGAGAAAAATATTAAGTTTATTTTCACTACCAACAGCATAAACAAAGTTAATCTGTTGGTTAAATGTGAAACTAAGTTTAAACAAAACTTTCATATATATTTAAGAGCCTATACTGAAGAATCTCACAGCTAAATACCAACACTTTAAACCTAGCCTGGCACTGCGAACATTATTAGGAACATTATCTTTAATGTAACAAGGTATGTTTGCTAACGGAATGGCCATTTTACCTTCCATTATAATAAAGGGGCAATCTAATGGCAACACAACGTGGTTGAAACGTAAGGAATTACCGCGTTGGTGTAAAGCTCTGCCCTGGTTGGGCCTTTTATTTTGACTAGAGGAAAACGTGCTATCACCTCCCCGACCACCCAAGGGGGAATGGCGGGGTATGTGGAATTGTGGAGACGATCCGGCAGAAGGCCGAACCGACCCACTAAAAATCTCCAGGTTTAACCTTATCCGCCATAGATGGAAGCTCACGGTACCGCCATTGGCATTAATCCGCGAGGACTGTGGTTGGGCCTAAATCAGAAACAAGATTAAAAAATCTCTGATGAGGTTGTAAAGTTTTCCCACAGCCGATGTAGAAACGATTGTTTGTTCCGACTCCCAAGAAAAGGGATGGCAGGCCGCGGCATAGGGCCAGACGGTTGATGTCGCTGTATAAACTTTGATAGCGCGATGTAGGTTTCGTCGTGTCATCATCGTTCTGATCGTTTGAGAAAAGCATGTTGTAAAAGTCTAATAATTCGAGTAGCTACCGCTTGGTGGCTGCCCCTTCAGGGCTCGTCAGGCCAGGGACCACATTTCATATAAAGTCTAGCACCAAATGTCACCTTACCAGCGGCAATGTACTCGGGCGATATTTTATGAAGAGCTAGTTGCTTTCTATCATCTGTAATATCATCTACAATTAGCATCAGGTAAGATGAATGTCAGATTCGGGTTTCGTCCCGATAAATAAGGAAATCTTCTTATAGCTGATCCTCTTCCCGGGCATACTGTAAAAGTCAGTTGAGGGACCGAGGTTTTATTTGCGTTTTTGCGGGTGATAGCATGACGCTTGTCACTGCAATAGTTTCTCACTATCATTATAATACCTAAACATTTTGTCAAACGTGACATTATATGGTTTCACAGCCTTTGGTGTTTTGCCTACGCCATAAGGCATAAGGGATAATCACAGGGAATCCAATTCGTGAGTCTACAATAACTGCTCATACAGTCAGCTGGTGTGTCATAAGAAATTCTTTATTACTTTTGACAGTTTCACGTTCATCGCAGCGTTGTAGGTATAGTTTAAAATTGAAAAAATAGTGCTTCGCTTTGCATCTGTAGGGTGAAATATTGTTGTTGGAATAGAATTTTATGAAAAGGTTCTTTCAGTTTTATAACACATGTGTTTAGGAATAAATGAGCATTAACATACATAATTGTATATTGAAAACTATCCAGCGATAGCCCGTACGCGATAGCATGTAAATTGTACATGCTATTACCGGTAATTAGAAAAATGAATCCCAGAACGTTTCTGGATATTTAAAATTAAGCAGTTTCTGATAATTTAAAGTTCTAGTATGACTATTATTAATTAAATTAAGTAAATCAATTTACTCCAGGCTATTTTGATAGACGTCAAATCTACAAAAAACTTTCATTATGAGATAAAAAATTTGTTAATTTTTCAGACTCATCTCACTTGACCTGAGTAACAATGAGAAAGAAGATGCAGCACACGGAATCATGAGAAATTTGCCTCTCCATTAAACATCCGAAGAAGCACATCTATGTATAATCATAATCATTAGCTTAAAAATGTAAAAAAGATTTTTTTTTTAATTTGCACCCAACATTATAACGAATTAATTCTGTTTAAAGTTAATTATTGTATTTAATTAATTAGTTAATTAATTAGTTAATCTTCAATGCTGGACTGGGAGCGAAAGAAAAACTTAGAATGTGCCAGCTGCTTCTCTTCCCGAGCATACTGTAAAAGTCAGTCAAGGGAAAGAGGTTTACTTGGCGTTTTTGTGGGCGATAGATTGACACCCTGTCACTACAATAGCCTCTCTATCTTTATAATACCTCCAAATTTGTCAAACGCGACAACAGATGGTCTTATAACCTCTGGTGTTCTGCCTACCCCATAAGGGATACAGGCGTGACGTTATGTATGTATTAAATAATTAAATACAGAATTCTCTAAAAAGCAGAACCAATTAAAGAAAACTTGTATGAAAAGCCACAAAATGCGAAAACGTACTAGTAATATAATAATAATAATTGCCATAGCTGTGGTTAAAGTTAACTCGGGATTGCGAGAAAAACCGTCATCTTCTATCATTTAAAAGTTCCATCGATGAAACGTTTCAAAACCACACGCTTGTACTTGCCAATCTATTTTACTTAATACTTTTTGTTGCCAACCACATTTATTGAAGTTCTGTAATCATAACCACTAACAGTAGATGTGGTTTTTAAAACATTGTTTTAAAGTTTTACTCAGAAATTTGTGGTTGCAAGGCGGTAAAACCGTCTGAGAGTATAGATTTATACATATTTGGAGTTTATTGCTTTCCATAATAATGAATAAAAAAGTGTTTTTTAATCTTATATGCAATTTTAATATGCAATTCGTGGCAATTTCAATTTGCTTCTATGCTGGGCTGGGAGCGAAAGAAAAACATAGAATGTGCCAGCTGCTTCTCTTCCCGGGAATACTGTAAAAGTCAGTTAAGGGACCGAGGTGTTATGGGAGGCTTTTTGTGGGCGATACACTGATCCCCTGTCACTGCAATAGTCTCTCTTCACAATTATAATGCCTCCAAATTTGTCAAACGTGACATTAGATGGTTTTATTACTCTGGTGTTCTGCCTACCCCATACGGGATACAGGCGTGAAGTTATGTATGTATGTATTCAATTTGTATGCTCTATAATTTACTTTGCTTAATAAAAGGACAGTACAAATTTACCTTATTTTCCTCGAATCTTACTTAACTCTGACAAAAAAAGAAAAAGTCTAAAAGAAACCATTCTTTTGTTTTGTAGAAAATTATTCTGAAGCTCATTTGAAATTCAATGATAGCTCCCTATTCCCCATACTTCCCCGTGTGTGGTCTACCCGTTGATTCGTTTAGAAGCAGCTTGTAACATTCCTGCTTTGCATATGGCAGATAAGGTTAAGTATTGACTGAGAGTATGCGGTCAGTAGCGACTATCTAGCCCAATCTACAGAAGCAAAAATATATATTTATTGTTAATGCAAATTGAACCTTTTGACTCAATTTTATAATATTACTTGTGAGCGTGTTTCGACTCGATCAAGCACTTTAACAGTTCTGTTTTAATTTATGTCAAGTAATAATAGTTTTATTTCTTTGAGAAAGGATATAGAGAAAGGGAAATGTGAAAAACCAAACACACGTACACATAGCAAAGTTATGTATTATTTTATTAAATTAAGGACGTTTTGGCATATTTTTAATAAAACACTTTCATGAAACAGTCTAATTTTGGTATGAAAGGTTTATAAAACAGACCGGCTTTTAGGTGATTTCGATATGAAATCAATGGTATCAATATGATATAAAATACAAAACCAACTTATGTATTCCTTATGTAGACATCTTGGATCGTAAATGGAGATCGAATATTAAAATCCTGTATAAGTAGCTTTCTACAATACGCTAATCCAAAGTGGTAAAGGCTTCGGTGGCTTTTGAGCCACTGGACATAATTTAATAACTTATGAAATATTTTTTGTCCTCAGGGATAATTTAGTCACTTTTGGTCAATCGACATATTCGTTACTCTTTGTTTTTAACTTATTTTAGAGTAGATTTTTCAATCGTAGAATAAAAGTTATCTGAATTATTACTCGGCAGAATAAAGTTGTTTTACGATTTTTTATAATTATCTGACAATGATATAGAATAACAATAAACATGAGACGAGCTTGACGCTGTCGAATAATAAGTAGGTACTCGTAGAGACTTTATTCATTAGATAACTTTTATCTGACCATTGAAAAACCGTGCCTTAGTAAAACATTGAAAGTCGATTTATTGTTTAAGCAACAAACAAAACAAAAAAACTAAAGAAACTAACAAACTACGATAGTCTTTCTCCATTATTAATAATACATCCAAATTTGTCAAATGTGACATCAGGTGGTTTTAAAGCCTCTGTTGTTCTGCCTACCTCCCCATAAGTATGTATGTATGTACTAACAAATTATTTTGCTAATTTCCTGTAAACTATAGGGCATAGAAGTTTGCACTGAACAGATACTTTACATACCCATACACATATACTGATTTTACAGGGCAGGGCCATGGTAAAAAAGTTTGGTTTGGTGAACAACAAATTTTTACAACAGTAACACAACAGAAAAAGTAAAAAGGCAAATTAAATGAATTCAATATAAGTTTTAAAATATGTGACTAGTGTATTTTATGACTACCTATATTTATATAGATCACATAACCTAACGATGACAAAACCCATGACAATTTTGTTGATATGAAATATAGCATTTGCTTCGAATTACTAATAAACTACCATTCTGCCCACTTAAAGTACCTATTTATTGATATTAATTTAATGTAACAATGACGATTATAATTAATCAACAAGCACCATGCTGTGACGTTATGAAATATTAATGTTCAGAGAAATTTGTACAACAGGTCATTATGAACATTTACAACATCTCACAAGCTGTGCTTTAATGATTACCTACGAAATAAATAAGAAACGGTTATGATAATTTTTAAAGATGTGTTATAAATTTTATTTTATGTTCCTCTATATGAACAAACTGAAGTGCTACGCTTTTTAAATAATTAAAAACGTTTAAAAAGTAAGTAAATTTACAAAACACGTTTGTAAAAGTTTGCATCAGCAGCAAGAGCATTATAATATTTATATTCTGATCCTGATAATGCATTCTCGACCTTAAATTCGATGCATGGATTAGGTACTTCCTGTTTCGTCCTACAGGTTTCGGTCCGAAATCAAAGTTTGCTTGGTGGAAGGATCCCTTCTGGGTCCGCCTGGCTAGCGACCACCCTTTATATAAAGTCTGCCGCCAAATGTTACCGCTCCGGCGGTAATGTGTTCCGGCAATATTGTATAAAGAGCCAGTTCCTTCCTAAACCCGTGTGCTTTCATCTTCGATCTCATCATCACTTACCATCAGGTGAGATTGAGGTCAAACGCGGGTTTAGTCACTTATAAAAAAAAAAAAAGTTTTTATTTCGGGCTGGATTATATGCCTGTTTTGGCTCGAAGTTATATTAAATGAATTATTTATTATTATATGCTTGTTTTGGCTCGAATGTTGTTGATATTTCGGGTCGAATAGTAAATCATGTACTTAATCACACTTTTAGTACAGACAGAATAAAAATCAGAATAAATACAATTATTTAACCCAACATAATTTTAAATAGTTGTGTTAATAAATCGTATCGTATCGTCAGCTACGCGATATTCGGGGTTAAAGAAGTAAATGATAATAGGTACACATTAGTTATTTAATTTTTTTGTTATTATACATTAAACATCATTAAATATGATGCTGATGTCGGATTCATTAATTTGAAAGGCCAAGGTAATGCCCGTCGTTCTGAATACATTGCTTTGAATTAAATTATAAGTTTCTAGCTTCAATATCTTGTTTCTGTGATTTATTAATAAAAACTATTAATTTAATTATATAATGATGGTTGTGTTTTATTTATGCAATAAATCTTAATATTTTGTTTCGATACCCCATACCATAATGTTGATGCGTGAACGTAGATTCAAATTAAATTATTATTAAGCAGTACGATTGTTATAGTTTACTTCTTTCTGTCTCTAATAAATCAACTTTTTAAAATTCGACCCGAAACAAGATTGAAATATAAACCGACCCGAAACAGGAATTTGAAAGAATTCGAGCCGAAAATTCGAGCCGAAACAGGAAGAAATCGATGCATAATTATGTAGGTTGACCATGAAAATGTAACAGAATAGGTTGTAAGGAATTTAATTCAAGTATGTTAGAGTTTACATTAATTGTCTAAATGTACATTTTTTGGCATAGTTACTTTCCTGAGATTTCAAACATAGATTTTGCAATGTCTTTCAACTAATCAAGTGTCCTGTACTTTATGAAAGGATCCGTTCAGAATTCACATTGCATGCAACCACACTTTATAAACGGTCTGAAACCGAATATCGTTCAAGTGACAACGTACTTAGGCAATATTTAATAGTCAGTTCTATCTGAACCCGTGTACTCTACATTAGACCTCGTCATCATTAACGATAAGGTTAGATCGGTTAGAGCCTAAACACCCTAAACGCGTATCAAGTAACCGATAAACCCGATCAATAATACTTTAAATAGATACGCTGTTTGTCATATAAAGTCCTGCGGGGCTAGCATGCTACCGTCGACAATGATAAATTGGGCCTTTTATCGATATATTCTTAGAATATGGTATTTAGTGTATGTAATTTATTAAGATTATGACATATTTGGTTCTGTGGTCTTAATCATGGTATCAAATCGAGTAATTCTATCTATTATGGTGCGCAATATGCTTACATAATAGGATAAAATAACAAAATAATATTTATTTTGTCGATTCGAATATTTATCGATGGTTGCATGCTAGCCCTCTTGAACTATGTACCTAGTTCATACTAAGGGCGTGGACCCATCTCTAAAAGCAAATCATTGCTTTTCTATACTGAACCGTGATGGAGATAATTTTAAGAGCAAATATGAAGCGCTGAGCGGTGCGCCGTTCACGACGCCGTGGAACGGTGCGGCGGCGCGCCGTATGCCGTGAGACGGCATACGAGGCACGGCGCCGCCACCGTATAGATTCATCCACGCCCTTAGTATGCACTGTTGGTCTATAATACAGGTTGAATACACATTGCATGAACATTGGGTCATGAAACACTCAAAAAGAAAACGGTAATACTAAATCAACAAGACAATAGCTTCAATACAATCGATACAACCGTTGTTTTAACAAAAGCTTTTTACTAAATAACATTTGCATCTAATATTCCCACGCGTGTAGAAAAACTTTCTTTCAAATGAGAGTCTATTGAAACGTAGCTCGTAAATTAAGTTCTTTAATTATTTGAGAATTTACGAGTTGTACAGATTCAGTAATTACGTATAACATGATAAAACAATCCGTGGGAAACTAGCTTATGTTTTTAAAACTAAAGTTTACAAAAATAGGGAATTTAACATCGCTTTTAAAAAATGCTAAGGAAAAGTGTAAGTATTTTTTTTTTTAATTAATATTACATCGAAAGTGCGACCAAAAAAGTAGAATAAACATTTTATATTTAATTATTTATATACACACACAGGCAGAAAAAAAACTACAATAAATCTTCTAAAATATAATACCTAACTGTTTTTCGTTTATGATATTTAATAGAAATAGTGATTTCATAAGAGAAGCAATAGTACTAGTGTATTGATTAGTTTCCAAAATCGCCAGTACTAAGATTTATCAAATATTTTAAAATAAAATACAAGAGTTTTTGATGTCTCAGCCCCTCGTGATCACTTTGTGTGCCTATGGAGAAACCGAAATGGCGTTTAAAATAAAACATAATATATTTTCACATCATATTAATGACGATAAATTCCGGTCACCAAGTTTTTTATTTAAGCAATATTTAGTGATCTGATTAAGCTTCTCTGATTTATTAAACTATTTCTTGAGTAATACGTAGTCGTGAATCAAAAAAAAAACACAAAAACCAAAACATCTAAAACTAATACTGCAAAGGAAAAACACCAAACCAATATATTTTACTGATCCTAAAATAAATAAAATCGCTACATACACAACTATTCGCTTCGGGGCACATTCATTTCAATCAACCGAAGAGCAATTTAGACCTCCATGCTGTGTAATTTAGTTCTTTAAAAGGGAAGCATCAATTTCAATAATTTCATCGCCTTTGATTGTAATCAACTTCCTTTACGTCATGTCATTGTTCTATTAATCTCATTTTGGTGTAAGAACTGTCGGATATTATATTGCTTGAAGTTAAAAATAATGGAAAAATGTAATAATACATTTTTATCGATGTCTAATTGACTAATAAAATGAGTAATTTGACTACCACTTTGGCGATGGGGTAAACCTGTCTGCTTCAGACGCCAGTGGTTGCGGGTTCCATTCCCGCACGAAACAAAAAAAAAATGTTCCGTGTCTGGGTGTTTATCTATTCATCATCATCATCACAACTCTTTGTAATGAGCCCACTGCAGGGAACGAGTCTGGGTGAAGAGCAGGTATAGGCTATACTCCACCAAGACCATAATGGTCGGCGGTCACCCATCCAGGTACCGACCCCGCCGAACGTTGCTTAACCTATGATATCGTATGATACACACAGTAACCACGGCGCCACGACGACTTCAATCTTTCGACTTTATCTATTTATGTATTAATATTCTAGGTTCCTCCCTAATTCGCATCACACAAGCTATGCTACACAAGCTATTGTGGCCATGTAGTTGGTGGGATTGTCTGGGTATTTTATTATTTATTTTTTATTTTACTAATAACGCATTTGATCCCATCACTCTATGATAAGGTCGATGGTGAAAGCACACAGGGCTTAGAAAGGGACTGGCTCTTCATTTTAAAATTGCCAGTACACGTCAGAGGGCAGTCGTACCTATACCTACCTACAAGGTGACTGGTGACACATTTTAGATACTGAAGGAGAGCACTTGGTACTCGATTCTGGTCATAATTATGTTATAAAAGTAGGTACTTAAGTTTTCACTAGAATTCCCTATAAATAAATAAAGTTTTGTGACTTTACTTACGCCTGAGTCAATCGCGGCAAGTGACCTGCCACGCGAATTGCTACCAACGCTAGTGTAACCATGCGTTGCGTAATCAATTCCTTAACTTTCGGTTCAGTTTACTCAGTAAATAGTTAATATTTATTATTTATTTAATTTTTTCTCTTCATGTATGATCTCAAACTACCACGTCCTTGAATTTCAAAAATGATCCACCTTGTGTTTTGAGTTACCCTGTAGAGGACTAGAGGAGAACCTATAATATAAATACATAAATAGATAAACAACCAGATCCGGTTTTTTTTTTGTACAGTACTGTAATCGAACCCGCGACCTCACGATTGGCGTAGTAGCGTCTACACCAATGCCCCGCGGAGCTTCTATGTTGGACTGGGGGGAAAAAAAGTGAAAGAAAAACATAAAATGTGCCAGCTGCTTCTCTTCCCGGGCATACTGTAAAAGTCAGTTTAGGGCCGAGGTGTTATGAGAGGCCTTTTTGTGGGCGATAGGTTGACCCCCCTGTCACTGCAATAGTCTCTCTTTACTATTATAATGCCTCCAAATTTGTCAAACGTGATATCAGATGGTTTTGTAGTCCCTGGTGTTTTGCCTACCCCATAAGGGATATAGGCGTGAAGTTATGTATGTATGTATGTCGCAGTCATCTGGATGAATTAGCCACTCAATTGGACGCCTAGACCGAATCAACGGCCTAGGCCGATAGTTGATTGAACACGAAAAACTCAACGTTTAACAACTTGGCGTGTTGAAAGTTAGCCCCTTGAAGATGGCTGACCAAAATTCAGCCAAGTGATTTAAATTTGGTACAGTTTTGGATAAAGTAATAAAACAAGTAGTTCATGGTAAAATGATCTGTCATGACGGAAAAACCAGTCAAGCAAAATTTTTTTTATAAGATTTTTTTTTATTTATTTCAATTACAAGAAAATAAAATCCATTGTGGCGCATCGCTGGGTGCTGCCGCACCACGCTCGCTTCGCTCGCTCGGCTCGCGCGTGAATATAAATATCATAAATATAATAAAATAAGTTCCGTTTTAATATTTAAACCAAACATCATAAATTTAACAATATCCAATTTAATTAAATGGCTAAACAACGTTTAGGCAACTGGTTGCGATCAACGACTTGACCAATTGTCCTTAAGCCGGTTGAAACGGCCTAGGCGTCCAATTGAGTGGCTAATTCAACCAGATGACTGCGACATGTATATTATGTCAATATCAAGCAGTAGATTTAATATCAAAGGATGGTAGTCAGGGGCATTAGTTGTCTCTTATAACATGCTCATCCTTATTCTTTAGTTGCTTGATTTTGCATGAGTACAAGAATTGTCCTCTTTATCAAAATTGCAAATGGCCAGACAAGTTAGTAGGGCACACCCAAAAATAGTAGACCTTTCTCTTTAGATAATTTTCTTGGACTTCAAAAGAACATTCCTGGAACATATTGACGGAAAATCAAATTTATCTGGCCATAAATAGTTATTGTAGTAATTGTATAACTTTTTATCAGACCCTATGTCTGGTCTGCTGGAAGAAATTTCTAAAGTAACAAGCTGCACTTATGCAAGTACCTTTTTTTCAAACTTTACATTGTTTTGACTACGTTAAAAATTAATTACCAAATAAATGTTTTCAAAGATATATTTCGCAAATATTCACATAATGCATTCAAATAGGTAGGTACAGGAAAATTTTCTGTGCAAAACATTGATGCAATTCCTATAATTGATTCATTTGCATTCTTAGCCATCCATTGTGGATTTTTGAGCTAACAATTCATGCAACAATTCATGTGTTCAATGAAAAAGTAATTTTGGAAATATTGCTGACGATAAATTGAAAGCAGGAATTAAAGTTAGGCCCGCGAGCAGTGCAAAGTAACTTTTTATAAAAAAAAAAGTAGGTATATTCAGATTTGAGTTTATACTGAAGCAGCTCCAAAAGCATTGTTGTTGTAAAGTACAACTACGGGAATTTTGAAATATAATTTTCGTTGAAAATATTTAACAAAAACTCTTAATTTCGTGTTTCTTTTCAAATAACGTGAGATTGTATATAGATCCTTTTACATATATATTTAAACTTTATTGTACAGAAGGCAGCACATCAAGCTTTACAAATCTGTCAAATTTCTCCAATTTTTAACTTAATGCCGAGAGCATAGAGTTCAGCTAGTTCAGATTCAATTACAATTTTACAGGTATAGACTACAAATAGTGGCCTTATTACCAAAAACAATATGCTCCGTTTTTTTTTAGTTATTGCAATAAGGGCTACTTACTTGTTACCGGGTGTTTAAGAAATCACCATTTCACGATATACTCGTATATGATAAATGTATAGGATTGAAAATAAGGTCACGTAGAACTTTCTCGATGAAATTATTTAGTCTATCCCGGTACTAGTTACATAGCCTGCTATTCGGAATATAGCAGCGGTATACAGTAATGGTATTATTGCCTTCGCAGGTGACACGCTACGTGAAGCGTATGAAACCCGAAAATTGTTACAGTTTTTGTTTTCAATTGTAACCTTAACATTTTTAATAACAAATATTGAAACCAATTAATTGTGGTCCAGTTGGATTTAGTAATTAGTAATAGTTCGGTCTCTTAAAGAACATTAATGAATCTCATCACTGAACAAATTATGATATTTTGAAACTCTCTTAATACAAGATAGACTTTCAGGATACCAGGTATAGTCCTTTCTTACGATTCACTCACGAATTAAGTTAACCTTAATTGATTTTGTACGACTTGAAGGAAACGAAGACTTTATATTCTGTATATTTAAATTGGAAAAATACCATAAAACATGTACAACATGTCTAAAAACTGGGTTCATAGACTTCTCTATTCATGAATTCCCGTAGCCCAGTGTCTTTCACATAACTTACAAAACTAGCTTTAACAGTTGGTCTCGAATGTTCAATACATCTGTGTTGTTATTGTCAGTGCACCGTCGATACACACCTGCACTGTAGTAAAGTATCCCTGAATAACTGCGCTGTGATTGCCCCAGGCTGCGCACGCGTTCCTTGCAGGTTTACTCCATTTATGACCTTTTTGTGCAAAATGTTTTTTTGTTCACATTTTGCACAGATGAAGCTATGGATTCGAAAATATGATGATTGGTAATATTCAATACCTGCAAAGTTTTACTTAAATATTAAATTTTATATCGTTTTGAGTACATTGGTTTGATTAACGACTTTGGCGATGGGGTAAACCTAACTGCCTCAGAGGCCAGTGGTTGCGGGTTTGATTCCCGTCTGGAACAAGAAAAAAAAATTCCAGGTCTGGGTGCTTATCTATATATGTATTTATATTCTAGGTTACCCTAGTATTTTATAACACAAGCTTCGTTTACTTTGAGGCCATGTGATTGTCTGGGGATTTTATTATTATTTATTAAACTTATTCAACCACTACAACAAATTTCTTCTTTGCTCAAATATAACTACAAAAACTAGTACTTAGTCATATATTTTAAATAGCTGACTAAGTAAATACGAGTTGAACCGCGCACGATGGCTCCCGTACTGGCCACTAATACAGTACAGTACACTTCATAGACGGTGCTGTATTCCATATTTTAATATCCAGGTCTTCTAAAATTTTCCTGGGCTTGGGGCTCAGCTCGAGGGTGCCAAACCAGGACTAACACTTCTCCTACCGTTTACAATCACAGCCTCACTCAACTTTAGATAAATGGCTATTATAAATAGCGCTTTCTTTATCAGGTGGACGAGTGAAAAACTCAGCAGGCACCGGATATCATCTACTGGGTCGATGCTTTATTAACTTCAAACAACAATGGGATAGATGCTGCGTTAACTAGGAGATACCGGGACCATTTATAGTATCGGTCATGTTCGTATTATAATTTGCCAATGTGATCGCACCATTTTATCAAGACTCAAAAATTTTAAATTCGAAGAAGATTCGCTGTGTAATTACGTGGAATTAATAGCAGAGCGGGTAAAAGTGTTGTGTGATTAGCGTTGTCAACCTAGACGCTTATTTCAAGTTTACGCTAATCGAAGGGAGCTCATGATTGTATCATCATCATTGTCAGCTTGGTGATACCAACTGGTGGAAACAGATTGGGAACCCCCAAGTTTCTCCACGTTGCTCGGCCCCGCGCCGCCCTCATCCAGCGTTTACCAGCGACATATTAATTTGGGGGGAAATGTCTTAATCGTCACACTTGGCTGGCGATCGCAGTAATGTGTCTTAACTGAGCAAAAGGATGCTGCAGATAATGCCCTGATTTTATTATCTCTTAGACGCCTCTCACGGCATGCACGGGAAGAGATGTTGTAGCGCTATTCTCAAGGCGACGCCACATGCCATATTGTATATCTAGATGGATTTGTATGTTTATTACTCTTTGACTTCTGTTTAGTATTTTTTTTTATATATCAAGTTCCCATTTTGAATGGAGCAAAGAGGAAGGGTTCAGAATATTCAAGTACTGTCAGTATGTTTACTTCGCTATAACGCAGGCGTGGTCGAGCGCAATGGAGCGTATACTGTGCCCCTGGCTGTCTAATATATGGCATGGCCGATTTCCTTTAGGCTGTACTGAGATTCAAGTTGCAGCAGGTCTGGCGAGCTCCGCATTTTGTGTTTGAAAATGTGTATGCACAGGTATAAAATGAAATTCCTATACTAAAGCGGTAGTTTTATGTATTGTTTGAGATTATACAGATTGTTTTGATTTACTAAGAATTATTTAAAAATGAGTATCAATAAAATAAATGGTGGAGTATGGCACTGGGACGTGGTTGCTAACAAACTTTCATAGGACCTTATAGCACTCAATGGGCAATGGTGTGACTCTACCCAAAGCATCTCTGTGGGGTCGAATCTAAAATAATTTGATTCACAGACCATTAAACCAAAGGGAACATAGCCTCAGCAACAAATGACCCTTGGGGAAACTTAGGGTGATTTTAAGCAGGCAAAACGCGAAAGATCACACCTGAATTCACATAATGAGTGTCTTGTTTGTTTCACCACAAGCCAACTGCAAGGTATATTGAAAGACGATATGTACTCCTGGTTTTCACAAGGTAAACCGATGATCACGATTTTATATGTTAGCTTTACAAGACCGTCCGATAGGTAGGTAGGTACTGAAGGGTGCATTTGGGATACTTACCTGCAGTGTGATCACAGAACTTTATTGAATACTATAATTTAAATATTCGAGTATGTTAAAAACCGTTGCAGGTTGTAAGTAACACTTGTCTGAATGGTTAAAATTTAAATCTACCCGCTGCCGCAAGACAATACCTATCTATAACAATAAACTACTTACGAGCAACTTTTCCACTGCCGATTAAATTTGATATAGAATCTTACCTTTTTTGCTCTAGCTAAGTCTAAATTTTAGCTAAATTCAGCTTTTCGGTGTGAAAGAGCAATAAAAATATATATTTAGTCAGATACGTTTTTATAATTATGCTAAAAACTTACTACTTTGAAACTTTATTTCTATTGTATAATAGGGAGTTACTGAAACTATAAAAAACGTATAAAGCTGTTATGTCCTCTTAAAATACAATCATGCGACTGTTTATGGTTGCAATGGGACACCTAACAAAGAAAATTACTTTGTTTTAAAATGGATACCTAGCTGTAACCGTTTCACATACATTTTCACCACTTTGACGATGGGGGGGGGGGAAACCTTTCTGCCTCAGACGCCAGTGGTTGCGGGTTCGATTCCCGCACGGAACAAGAAAAAAAAATGTTCCGTATCTGGGTGTTTATCTATTTATGTATTAATATTCTAGGTTCCCCCTAGTTCGCTACAAGGTATCCCAAAACACAAGCTATGCTTATTTTGGGGCCATGTAGTTGGTGTGATTGTCTGTCGCGGCGCTCGCTGTGACTGTCGCTGCCGTCCAGTTTGCAGCCTTAAGTTTATATATCCATTATGTTGCATATCCATAACATAAGTTCTTTAGGACACTAAGTTTTTGGCCAGATAATGAGGCGTGAATGATAAATTATTTTTCATTTACAATTTACAATATTTACATGATAGAAAGTGTATTAAAATCAGTTTCATCCTTTCATATATGCAAACCTATTTACTGCAAAATCCAAAAATTATTCGCTTTTCAAAAAATAAAAAGATACAATACCAGCCAAACATAAGCCCTATTCTTAAACGATTGCTTTCATCTCGAAAAAAAGTCTCATAAAACTCTTTACCACTAAAACGTCTCTCAGAGACGTAGTACACTAAAACCAAACCCTTTTAGGAGACACTCAAGAGTAAAAACATTAACGGTTCCACATAAAAAGATAAAAGAGGTTAAGTCCGAGAAAATATAGGGGATCTTACTCCAAACGGTTGTACTTGAAGTAACATAATCTTGTTAAAACGTCTCCTAGCAGATTGTTCATTAACTTGCTCTCTTTAGGGAGAAGGAATTGTAGACTTTAAGAGCTGTTTAACTTTATCTTTTCCTGGTTGTTAATCAAAGCGTGAGTTAAAATAGGTCAGATCAAGTATTAGCGATACAATGTTCCAGTTGTAGGACAGGCAGAAAGTTGTGGTGATTCTAATGTCAATAAGTTGGTACACTGAATAGTAGCTTGTTTGATAATGTCCATAACGTTCGATTCGTAATTGATCTCCTATAGAGCGTAGTATTAAACAATTGTTTATTTGGTGGACGTAGCTTTTGTCTTTTGTTGAGGTAAAAATAATAATAGTGGGCTCAATTCGATATTACACTCTCTAATTTTAATACATTTATTTGAAACATTAGTCATTTTTTTATATTAGTCATCGTACTTTGTTTAGTGTACAGCGTCTGTGATGTAAAAACTGTGATGAAAATTTGATTAGGGATCGATGAGAACGAAGAATGGTAATGTTTGTATAAGACAAAAACTAGCTTAAGTATCTATTATTAAACTGATAAAATAAGCGACTTTAACAAAAAGCAAATACCTATTACTTATTTACTTATTATTTGAACTCCGGTCACTTCGATTTCGCATCACAGCCGCACTTTATGTTATAGTTAGATGCTGCATGACAGTGACCAATATTATGGCATGTAAGTAAGTTAGCAAAACTATAAAATAACTTTTATTAATCGAGTGATACAAATGCTATCAATGACATCACTCAAAGTTAAATATCTAAATTAAACTTTACGATAAATAAACTTTCCTGTTCAAAATTGATGAGCACTCAAAATCACACATCGATTCTAACCAATTAATATCGAGAGCGTAACACTCATGTCGATAACAGGTTAATATCTGAAATGATTGATGTTGACAATACCTTTTTTAAAAACGAATTGTAGCAAACGTCCAATTTATTCGGTCTGATATTCGATCAATCAATACAAGTAATCTACATTTTCATCCGATATGCGGTCAACCGCAAATAGTTGGATTCAGTTGTTTTATTTTCTACTCCAGTACGTTTTCGATTCTAACATATTTTTGAAGGTAAAATGAATGTGTTTAATGGTATTACATTACACCGTATTACATAGAGGGTACTGAGTAATGAAAAATTATAATAAGCGGTGGTTTTGGTGGACATCACTATTCCGCATGACGAGAACCTCGTGAAGGCCGTTCCGCTTCCGGCACGCAAGCAAAAAGCAGTGTTGCTCGACACTGCCCGTATCGTCGCCGGTTTCTGTTTCTTTTGCCCTGATCCCCGAACAACTGGTCAATTAGTAGGGCGTGTAGCTTTTTAGATACCCAACAATAATTATACTAAGAAAGTCGCGTTACGTTTTCTAATTTTTTTCAATTTTCAACCACTCTTTTTTATTATTCACTTATCCCTTATTGACTTGAACAATACTATTGTATCAAGATTGTATCAAACCAACCAATATTATACGAGTATGTGGCCCAAAGAAAGCCTTATTGAATACAACAGAGTGGAATTAGGATTTCTTAGAGTTTCCGTCTATTGGCTGGGACCAGTTTGAAAAAGTTCTATTCCTAAACTTAGGCTGAAAATCGATTTAAAGACTTTTAAAAGTCTTAAGGCGCATTTTCTTTGTTTATAGCCGCATGCGGCGGTCGATAGATTTCCAAAACGCATGCCATAGAGTCCGCGCGACGGGAACCGTTTTCATTGGTCGTTTATAACCGCATGCGGATGATTTTTGAAACGACCGAGGTAATTTCATTGGTTCCACCGCATGCGTCGAGCCGCCGCATGCGGTCTAACAACCGACTTATCGACTAATGAAAACGTGCCATTAAGGGTGTTACTCTCGCATCGATGAACTCAACGGTGTTGTTTAGGAGATGGCCCTTCTGATTCGTAAACCGATTATTATGGCTTTTGTGAAATCCGGCGACAAATACTAAATTTAGAACAACTGTTCTCGCTACGCATTGGTCGAATATTGGCTTGAGCCTTAGGGGGTTCGGTTACGTCGATCGAACTTTTTGTCCTAGTAAAAACTATCGAACGACATCTCTACTGTTCGTCGATCGACACCGTTTATCGATCGTCGTTCGACGTCGATCGATTGATGTGGTTATACCCTAACAATATTTGACCAATGAGAAGCGAGAACAGATGATCTAAATGTACTAGTTGTCGGCGGATTTCACAGAAGCCATGATAATCAGTTTTATTTACGGATCAGCAGGGCTATCTTCTAAACAACAGCGTTGTGTTCATCGATGCATCAGCGACGAGTAACGTAATTGGTATTTGAAAAATTGCTTTAGGTTTTGTTATTCTACTATATGTAACAACTGTGAGCTCGCCGACGAAAACTTTGCACAGCCCTGTAAGTTTAGTTACGCGAACAGCCGTAACTCAACTTACAGGACTGTGAATTTACAGTATTGAATTTACAGTGTAAATTCAATGCAATTTATTATTTAACAACATGATAACAAGAGACAACAGTATAAAAATCAAACTCAGAAATTCAACTGAGTAGGTGAGGTTTCACAATAACGTTTAATTAAGCGTTATGGAAACAGTTCAACTTGTCAATGTACTGGGTGTGGGTGGTTTACATTAGCAGTGTAGGTTTCATTCACAATAATTAATGTTCCTTCTAATCGCTTTACAAAAGATTGATTAGTACAAGTACAAATACCTAACTTGAAGAAAAAGGTATAATTTGAAAAGTTTGAAACGATGAATATTTAAGACGTTTATCACCTCGGCGTAGACGCTTTTTATTCTTTTCAATGTCAAATTTTATAGCATAACGATTGTAATTTAAATGAAAAACAAGGTGGCTGCTTATAGCTTTAACGTACCTACTTACTAATGTTATAAATGTTACATTAGACGATAGGAAGCCTTCAAATTAAAAAACCTCCAATCTGGCGATTATATTTGAAAAAAAAATTCGTTACCGTTTAAAAATAGTAACAGGCTTAATTTGAATGACCCTTTTATTTGGGATCACTTTCATCTTTGTCAATTGAAACGAAAAAAGGAGTAAACCGAATGACGCACGGTTGGTATTGTGACTCTCTCAGAGCTCGTCTGGCTAGAGAGTAATTATTTATTTGTCTGGGGATTTTATTTATTTTTATTTATATTAATGTTTCCCTTTAAAACTTGTGATATAAAGATCTGCGTCTACTTTTACTGGTAATATTGTCTTAAGTTTTCGCGATTCATACTATTAAATAAAACACTTTTTAATAGGATTTATCGCGTATATTTACATTTTAAATTTTAACTCGACGTTTCGGTGTCTTTGCAGACCCCGTGGTCACGAGCGTCATATCTAAGCCCACAGAAAAAAATAACAATGGAATTAATAATTATAAACTTAAATTGTCTTCATAAAAACCTTGACACCTCAGTCGCTCGTGACCACGGGATCTGCAAAGACACTGATACGTCGAGTTAAAATTTAAATATACGCGATAAATCCCGTTAAAAAGTGTTTTATTTAATGAAAACTTTCGTCAATTGATTAAAATCATATTATAATCCATACAATTACTTATGAGTTAATAACGTACTTTTATTTTATAAAATTTACTTATATTAATATTCGTATTACCTAGTTCGTATTTTTTAACAAAATGCAAGTTTTTGCCATATAGAAATCTCATCTCAAGGAATTTTAATTTCCAATCACATACTATCGCCACATACATCTTAATTTGCATTATTCACTTCCTTTTCATTAAATAGTAATCAACTATTACAAAGCCTCGATGGCTATTATCTGATAACGTTTTATGATCAACATTCTATTATTAATTTCGAATATGCAATATGTACTGTCTGCAGTGATTAAGATTATCGATTATGGACCTTATACTTAGTAGTTAAAGGTGATTTTTCAAAAATATTTTAAAATTGTGAGTTGTAGGACAGATCAGAAACTGGGTGTGCCGCAATGGAAGTAATTGCGATTGGAACAAGGCTCCTGTCATTATCCATGGACGGTGGTTTAATGGTGAAAGTAACAAAGGTTGGGTATTGTGACCCGAATGAAATTGTCGTCCTTACTAACGGTAAATATGTAGACAAAGGCAATGCTGAGTCGCTGGAGTCATGAGCTTTGTGCAAGGGTCGGAAATAAAAAGAATTGTGTTTTGAAATAGCTTCATTAGAGGTTTGTTTTGTGTAACTTGATTTTTGATGAGACGTTTTTAAAGATTCACCTCGTTGTGTAAAGTGCAATGATCCTACAAAAACGATTGTAATAAGGGTGTGTTTAGTGTACAGTAGTCATCAAGTAAATAAAAATTAAAATACTGATTTGATAGTATGTTTTCAAAATATTGTCTAAAGTTATTTCGGACCCAGAAAATATTTAAAATTCTTAGAACCATTCCGTCTCAACCTACATCTTGTTCTATAATAAATTAGTAACATAATTTAAGTACATTTATTGTAATTGCATTTCATATAAGTACTTGATTGCAATTCTAAAATTAAATCATAAAGTTTATCGCGTTCTAAAATGGACTATTCTATGTTTTATACTTAACTAGCGGTTTCACGCGGTTTTACCCGCGCAATTCCGAATCCTGTGGGAATATCGAAATAAAAAGTAGCCTATGTGCTATTTCAGACTCTACACTATCACTATGCCAAATTTCATTGAAATCCGTCGAGCGGTCCTGCCGTGATTGAGGAACAAACTTCCATAGATCTAAACTTTCAGATTTATAATATCAGTAAGATGAACTTAATATGATTTTTCCTTTAGCATTGTGGTCGACTTAATCATAAATAAATTTTAACTTGAAATTTAAAGAGCACCCATTGTCACAAAATTGTTAAAACAAAATTAACTATGAAATTCAACAAAAGATAAAAAAAATATACGCTGATGGCCTGCCCGATGCTTAAAGTAAGGTATTCAGATTAGGTACATATATTATGGTCACAACGTCCATGCCTGCATGGTCGTTGTATGGTCGCAAGTCAAACGTGACCACCACCTCTCCGGGCGACAGAGCGATTGACCACGCTCATAGTTAGAACTAGGAAAGAGTTTCTACAGGGTGGGGCAAAAGTCCCGTTACCAATTTAATTGCCAATTTAATTGATTTAATAAGTATTTAATAAGATTTAATAAGTAGGTTTGGTTTTCATAAAAAGTTTATTTGGACTTTAGTTATTTTTCGTTATGATTGGAAACAGCACATACAGCCCGTTCAACAATTCAATTACCGAATGAAGTTTTTCCACGAAAACTAATTTCGCGAAATGGCGATTTAGCATGGCAAGCCAGATCTCCAGATTTAACAGCACCAGACTTTTTCTTATGGGGTTTTTTAAAATCAAAAGTTTATATGAATAAGCCCCAAACAATTCAACAACTAACAGACAATATTCGTCACGAAATTGAAGAAATTAAGACTGAAATGTTACCGAAGTCATGAAAAATTCATTAAAAAGAGCAGAAAGTTGTATAGCGAATCGCGGTAACCATTTAACCGATATAATTTTCCAGTCATAACGAAAAAAATTAAAGACCAAATATTTTTTTTATGAAAACCAAACCTACTTATCTTTTCTTCGAACAAAGTTATAGGCAATTAAATTGGTAGCGGGACTTTTGCCCCACCCTATACTAGGCTGCCTAAATATAGTGGAATACGACGAAGTCGATCGTACCCAGTTAGTTAAAAAACATATGTTTTTGAATGAATTCCAGCACTTTTAATTAAGCTCATATTACATTTTAACCCTACGTTTTGGTGAGCTGGAGAATTGAGATGACATTCATCAAGTTGACATCAATCATTACTGACATCTGTTTCACTTGTTTTCTACTAGGAATGTACGTTTTCTTACGCGATAAACTCCGGTCAGAAATGATTCCTAAACAAATTTACTTTTCAGGACGGTTTTTTGACATCGAATTATCTGAATGATTCCCATTTGTTCACCAAATATCATCGCTTAGGCTATGTATTCTAGTAATGTTATAATGCGTCTTTCCAGTAAGCCTGTTTTTCAGATATCAAGATTGAAGTCCAATGCGGGTTTAACTAGTAAATAATAAACTGTTGCGCCAGGTTCTACGATACTTACTTAACTTTAACGGTCAGAGCCTGACCTAGTTCTATTGCCTGTAAATTGTTGTAGACAACCGCCTGATTAGTTATTTGACTATTTTTGCATTGTTATCTATACTAATATATAAAGCTGAAGAGTTTAATTTTTTGTTTGTTTGTTTGAACGCGCTAATCTCAGAAACTACAAGTGGGATTTGAAAAATTCTTTTTACATTTAATAGCCCAACTCTTGAGAAACGTTATAGGCTATATTTTATCCCGAAATTCCCACGGAATCAAAAGTTACGTGGGTAAAACCGCGCGCGGTGTCTAGTTTATTATATAATTAATTGTCAGTAAAGTACTGTCTAAAAGAGTTTTTAAGAAATGAGAAATGTCCACCAAATGTCCAGCTTATAAAATTGGGGGTTGTTCCGTCTTCATCCTATGACGTCTCATCCTACTCATTATTTTTTCTTCGCTCATCCTATTAATGTGCGTTTTCATCCTACAGCTAAAATCTTATTTGAAATACCTATCGATATGCCTTGCTCATCCTATTTTAAAAACACCAAAAAACAGTGTAAGATTTGTGTACGGTCTGAACAAAATACTATTTTATGAAATATTTTGAAGCAGAGTAAATTTTTATTTTATGTGTCTATTAAATAAAATGGCAGGAAAATTGATATTTTATATTTTAATCAAGAATAAAAGCGTGCACAATAAAAGCGTCACAATATTAATTTTTAAGATGAACTAAGTACTGAATAATGATATATTTTTTTTCTTATGATCGATTAAAGATAACATATTTTTATAAGGTACGGTACGGACTCTATTCAATATACATTTGTTAAGAATTAAATATAAAAACAGTGCCTTATATTTTTTATAGATTACATGTAAAGTTTTTAATTATAAAAAAAAAAACAAATAAATAGAAAAATACAGATAAAGATGAATTTATAGACCTTACATGAATTTATTATTTATTAACTTGCTTCTATGCTGGACTGGGAGCGAAAGAAAAACATAGAATGTGCCAGCTGCTTCTCTTCCCGGGCATACTGTAAAAGTCAGTTAAGGGACCGATGTGTTATGGGAGGCTTTTTTGTGGGCGATAGGCTGACCCCCTGTCACTGCAATAGTCTTTCTCCACTATTATAATGCCTCAAAATTTGTCAAACGTGACATCAGATGGTTTTGTTACCTCTGGTGTTCTGCCTACCCCATTCGGGATACAGGCGTGAAGTTACGTACGTACGTACGTATTTATTAACTTGTATAACTTATAATATGATTTGCAAAGTCATTATAACAATTGAAACTGGTTCAAGGGTACAGATAAATACAGATGCAAGCATCCTTTTCTCTCTAATACAATATTAGGTAAAAAAATACGCGACTCTGTAGAGATAATGAGTTCCTGCGAGGTATCAAAATCATAGCTTTTCCATTTCTTGTAATTGGAAATGAATTTTATTCAATGGACATAAGGAGCTTCCAGGATGGAATTCTCTCGCCGGCCGCATAGTAACTTTAAAGATTCTCACGGTAGACGCTCAATATAACGTACGAATGACAGACATATTATGTTTTCTCTCGCACTTATTCTTTTAATGTATGACGTCACACAAGTATGCGCGAAGTTCATGTACGTAACTTATTTAGATGCTCATTTAATTATCTATAATGTTCAAGTATTTCTATCGTAAACATAAATTGTTTTGCAGTCCGTACTTTTTTTGATAAAATTTGCTTTAAGATGAGTAAGGCATACATTTAGGATGAACAAAGAAAAAATATTTAAAAAATAGATGAATACGGAATACCAGTTCAGGATGTGTGAGGAATTAGGATGTGAAGTCGTAGGATGAAGACGGAACAACCCATAACTTGGCCGCTCGCTTCTATTCGGATTTCAGACGAATATTGCCATGTCATTTAAAATTTTGGTAGTTAAAAATGTTTCATATAAGTATATAAACTCGATATTTTATCAAAACGGTAACATTTACGATTAGCTTTCAGTGTCCCGTCATAAAGTTTTATAGTTAAATCGATAGCTGGGAGAGACTCAATCAATACCATTATTATGCAAGCTTTATGATCAGTAAAATCGTAAAGTTCAACTTAGGTGCTTGTTTTTTTTTGGTCATAAAAGTAGCTTAATATTTAATGTAGGATATGCAAAGTTGTTTGATGTTTTAAACGTTTAAATGGTATGTGACTTAGAAGACAAATTGATTTTTTACTTAGCTCTTCCGGTATGGATTACTTTACCATCGAAAAACTAAAGTATCTCCGCTCACTTCAACACTTAAGGTAAGCTTTAATATTTCCCGAATAACCCGTTTATAACCCATTATATCCTTCAGATAGCAATATTTATTTGTAACAAAAGATTATTCTTTAAAGAATATTTGTGTGAACTTCACAAAAAAACCCTGCTAACGTTTCGAACAGGGCATAAATTTGTTTAGTTCTTTAACTTTCTCAATTTCGATTTGCAACATCTATTAATATAACAAACTGCATACCTATACTTGACAAACAAGTCCTCCGTGGCGCAGTAGTCTTAACGCTACTTCGTAAATTGTGAGGTTCGGAGTTCCATTCACAGACAAAAGGAAATGTTCCGTGTCTGCGTGTTTGTCTATACAGTAAAATTGTAATGTATTATTTATATTTAAGGTACCAACCCCGTTCGCTACATGGTATCTCATATCACAAGCTTTGCTTACTTTGGGGTCATGTAGAACGTATCTGAACTGGGGATTTTGTATTTTTATTATTTTCTACAATATTTGAAAAGGGATAGGTACAGTCTGCAACAGAATTATGTATATCACCCAGTCTCCCCCGCACACATACAATTTGCATGCATAAAGTATGTGTTCGGGAGACTGGGTGGTATACATAATTCTGTTGCAGACTGTACATAAACAATTGCATAAGATAAACGAACTCAAATAAACAATTAAGTTTGGATTGTTTTCGTGAACTAAATTGATTCTTTACTGAGCAATAAAATTAAAGAAAAGCCGAACAAAGTGACACAGATTTTCTAAGAAGCGGTATCCGCAGTGCAGCTCGCTGCGGAATGCCTCGAATGTAAACCAATTTATCTCATGAAGGTAAGAAATCCAATATCATAGAGATATCGATAAACTTCTACTAAATCTCGTTAATCTTTAGTAAACTGTTCAGTTTTAGCAAGTTGGTAAATAATTTATGTCAACTATTTAATGAACAAGTAGAAATTTACGGAAAGCTATCACCTTGTTATTTATAATACATTTGTATCTTTTGAGTAGCTATAAATATTTCTTTCATTTTAAGTATAGCACCTAATTCAAAATTACCTTAAAATATAAAATAAATTTTCAATATTTTTCAGTGATGTGTGTCGTAATTTTTATTGTGTTAATATGCAATTGGAGTTCAAACTTAATACTGTACATAACTGATAATCTCAAACGCCTTTTCCGTATTCGGAAGATTAACTTTTTTGGTCGCCCGTACTTACATCGGCTGTTTGTATCTCTTATTGCTTAATAGATTATAGAATGTTTTCTCACTACATATTTCAATTACTGAATAATCAATAGCTGTTACTAATGTGGTCTTGTCAGGAAGCCAACTTACACAGTCTGATTTATTATTATTTCTCTTTTTTAACTGCTCTCGGTTGTATTTCATGGTTAATACTCCAGTCAAGTTCGAAAATGAAACAATAAATCTACATTACTGTCACTTATACAAGTTCTTAAAACCTTAGGCTACAATTTACGTAAAACAAAAATCAGTAGCTCTAAACTGGTCTTCCACAAGGTTCTATCTGTTGAATTACCAAGATAAAGCTGTATTAAACGGCCGTGTGTGTAATAAAGTGCTAACAGAGCTCGCGTAAGTCAAAATTGGCAATTTAACCAAACCAGCCTCCGATAGAACTTAGGCAGGGCTTGACCAGTTCGGATAATGGTCGTTTTAGCTGAAATAACTCCCATAAATCGAGTTTGGCTATCGCTCGTTCGAGCTCGGAACCGACTTTCACACAACCAACTTATCATGGATGAAAATTTGAAACTATTTTTTTCAATTTTTAAATCACATTTGTTCGGAGTGAGTTTTTGTCGTTTTATTTTAAAAGTTTTCGGTTTGCTAAAATATGATGTTTTTATAGTTTTGGTATTTTTGTTACTAGAGGCAAAGGTTTAAATGAAATCAAGCTCATATCTACAACTGCCGTTTAGAATTGAGATAAGTATAATATTCTTCCTTTGATTTGGGCTTTCAAATAATTCATTAGAATTTTACGTGATTAAAAGTTATACGGGTAAAACCATGCAAAGCTTGTTAAAGTAATTAATATAAAAGTCTAGTAAAACATTATGAATGCAACTTATCAAAGAGCTTTATAATAAACCATCCTCAAATTCATACAAATCAGAACCCGTAATACTTGACAGGGTCTAACAAAAACTAACGAGCGTCATCAATATCGAGGGTCATTTTATCTCAGCTCACTTTATCTTTACCATATTCAGGAATAAATCTCCACTTGTATTTTACCTTTTGTCGGTATCATATTGAAGGACTTTTGATGTTGGCAGCCAGTTTCGTTTGATTGGGCTGCAAGGTTTTTGAGATAAGGGGAAACGGCCGAAATGGCGGCGAAAAAGTTAGAAAAGTATTCCGGCAGTGACAGGTAACTGGTACAGTTATGTGAAGCTGTTTTTAGGAAATATTCTCTGAAATGTAGGTTCAAATATTAGATTCTAGTGAACGGTATATTATACTTGAAAAATAAAAGGTTTTGATTCAACTTTGTTTGATACGAAGAACTTTTGTATTTATGAACATGCCAGATTCATGACTTATGTTTGTTAATTAAGTAATGTGTCATTATACTAATTAAACAGGAGGCACTGAAGGCTTTTAATAACTTTTTTCTACACGAAATTATAAATATAATAAACATACTCACACAACATTCACCTCCATTTAACTTGAAATTCATTTTTCAACACACTTGCTCGTAAAGTGAGCGTTATTCTATTGAATTTAGAACTATAAACTGGGCTATAAGTCACGCGTGTATAATATATTATACCCTAGTGCATAATATAATGAATCCTACAAAGTTGAATTGTACCTTTGTGCAAATTACATGCGAGTAAACAGAGCATATTTCATTGATCCGGGTTATACATTAAATATTTTCAGAAACAACAAAGAGGATTTATACCACTTCAAATCCATATACATTTTTAAATGTTTGCACCTTATATTAGTAAAACAAATTTGTATATCAAACAAATTATTCACAATTTACAATAATTTGTTATAAAATATTAAAATATTTGCATTTACCACTCCAAATAAAACATTTTCACTTAAAATAGGCTGTATATGCTATACAGACATTGACACATTTGGCGGAAAAAAAAACCTACGCGCATGCGCGAGGTTCGGCGCCATTTTTCAATCACAATTCACAGCTTTGTTATCAAGTGTGTTTGTTATTTTATGACCATGTATGTCTGTCTTTTACTCACAAGTGTGTTGAAAAACGTCGTATGTAACTCGTGAGCGTTGCTAATTACATAATATACTATTAACGCAGAAATCTAACATTTTGTCAAAGCATTTTTTATTTATTTATAATAAGACCCTGCAGTCTTACACAGATTGCTACACACAACTTGCAGTGAAACGATACTTATTTGTTCTTACTTTGTACAAGTGATCCAGAAAAATGGTCATAACAACCTTATTTAATCACGTCCAAGGAGATTCCCATGGTTCAAGAGGAGGATAAGTCCAGAAACCATCAAACTGGCTCAGTGCTGGTTGCTAGATGTCAGATTATTTAATGCACCTTCTGTCTTTTGAAAAACCCTTTAAAGGTTTTAACAAATAGTCGTAAGGCTGTAAACTGGACGGCAGCGACAGCGAGAGCGGCAGCGGCGCAGGCAGCGGCGCGGCAGAGTAAAAATATTTTTAAGTTATAATTAAAATCCATAGAGGCGATAGTAACCAAAGTTGATAAAATTATTTCGGTTGTTATGAAATGGATGTGGTTGAGCTCTTGCTCACTATTAAAACAATTTGCTTATTTTCATCAACTCTTAAGAAAAATACTGCCAAATCCTTTACTTCTTTATTTATAACTGTTTCATATTTATTTATATATAATGTAATATATTAAGTGAACGCGTCTTACATAAATAATGTCAGATTCAAAGTTATCAGTGAGGCTGAAAACTGGACGGCAGTGACAGCGACAGCGACAGCGAGAGCGAAAGCGGCGCGGGCAGTGGCGCGGGCAGAGATTTCCGCGACACGATAGAAAGTATTGAGTTTGTATGAAACTGCGACAAATCGCTCGAGCGCCCGCTGGCGTCGAGAACGGCCCAGATTCCCCGCGTCGCTGCCCACACCGCTGTTGATGTCGCTGCCATCCAGTTTGCAGCCTTATGCGTTCCCTAAGTCATTTCATATTCATTTCATATTTTACGATTACAAATCTAATTAACACCGAATTATCTTGATTGATTTCTTATAAAAGGCGTCTATAACAAAACAAATAATAGCCTTAATCTGTAAAGATATGAATGAATGATAAATCACATCAGCAAGATGAAACATAATCTATCCCAAATTGATTTATCGGCATGTTCCAATCACGTGAAAAATCAATTTATACACTAGAAGTTTTACTAAAAAAATTAATTTATATACTTGAAGTTTTACTAACTAAAGATGAAAATAGGAAATGTTTGTAACGTATACTTTTCTTAGAATGAAATTAAATTCACACTTTCTCTGGGGTTAGTAAATTATAAAATCTTTGATTGAGCCTGTAAGTCAAGAAATTAATTTGTTTTTTTTTTCCTTGAATAGTAGTGGCATTAGTGGACACAAGTTTCTGTTATAGCTGGAGCGATTTTTCTTGTAAAATAAATACTTCCAAAGAATTCTCCTCAAGGTCTTTATCAATTCAAATTCTTTATTATATTACAGTTAGATAATAATTTTGTGTATTACTATATAAAACAAATACACACAATTCCCAACTTAAGATTAGTCTCTGTTTATGCAAATTAACAGGAGCTAGCAAATATGCACCAATTTCGAAGTTTCTAAAATGAAGAAATACGCGGTCACAGCATAAGAAAAACTTAGTTAAAATATATGATACCTATAATTGATCGAGATAAACTACGAATAAATCTCTTTTTGTAATATCCAACTGGATCTATTCTCTAACATCTTTACCAAATGGAATCTCCAATATGGGAACCGTTTAGCTATTATTAAGACCTGCAGTGTTCGGTAGAGAATACACCCGCATGTTCATACAGTGTGGGAACATACGACACATGTGAACCTGCCGTATTGTTGAGATAAGCTGTTGTAAACTTGTGTACAGTAAAGTAAACAGATTATATACAAGTTCTGTTTTATTGTGCATTGAAACGATTTTAAAACTGTGTTTAGCTGCTGTTTAAATGATGTTGAGTCTATACTCTGGTTTTGTTTATCTATACTAATATAACTATATGAAGTATTTGGCTGTTTAAATGCGCTTATCTTGGAATCTAAAAGTGGAACTTGAACATTCAACGAATGCAGTTGAGAAATGAGTTGAGAATGTCATCAACGTAAACATTCTCCGAAACAATACATATTTTTTCAAAAGTTTGAAATTTTCAATGAAGTACTCAACCGATTTCGATGAAATTTAAATGGGACTAACTATAAAGTATTCTCTATCATTAAATTTTCAAAATCAATTCATAAATGTCTGAAATATCGTGTAACGAAGACACAAAAAAACAACATAAAACATACAGACGAATTAAGAACCTCCTCCGTTTTTGGAAATCGGTTGAAAATATTATCGATTTGATAGGTCAGCTGTCGAAGGGATCAGAAATTGTGCGGGCAAAACCGCGCTGTGTACAAACACGATTGTTCATTCATAGAAGTTGTATGTACAGAAGGACGCAGATCAAGCGATACAAACCTGTCAATTTTCCCCAACCCATTTTCAACTTAATGTCGAGGGCATTGAGTTCAGATTCAATTACAATTATTTGACTGTTTTGGAAAGCTCGATATGCTGCCTTCTGTACAACGTATCTCCCCCCTAGAGATCTTACAGCGTGTGGCTTTAAACAGCATTAAGGAGTAAGGTAAGACAAAATTTTATTTATTCTTACGTTTTATACCGTTATGTTTTAGGTAATGTCACCTTATGGAAAGAAAACTTGTACACAAACACCAGGTCAATCTGTCGCATCACAAGTTCACGACTCTCATCATTCACAATCTGTCGCCCATATTTGATAACACAAAACTAATAAACTCGCCAAATATTTAGTATCTGCATCTGAAATACAGCGTAGAGAGTAGTATTCATCTCCATACTTTGCAAAGTCATGGAACGTGTATTGAATAATCGACTCCTGGCATACCTCGAAACCAACGAGCTCCTAAGCGATAACCAATATGGTTTCCGCAACGGACGCTCGACCGGCGATCTTCTCGTGTATGCCACTCACTTATGGAGTGAGGCCTTGGAGGGTCATGGTGAAGCAATGGCTGTATCCTTAGACATTTCCAAGGCCTTTGACAGGGTCTGGCATGATGGTCTCTTAAGTAAGCTTCCAGCATATGGCATACCGATTAGGCTTTGCGACTAGATATCTGATTTTCTGAGGGAACGGTCAATTCGAGTAGTCTTAGATGGCTACTCCTCCGACCAAATGGCAATTAATGCCGGGGTACCTCAGGGATCTGTTCTCTCTGCAACATTATTCTTGCTGCACATTATGACCTTTTAACACCGGGCATTATTGGTTATGCTGATGACAGCACTGTTGTAGAGAGATACGTATCCAATGCGCGAGCGAGCCCCCGTGAAATCCAGAGTTTAAGAAAATCAATGATCGAGCGCGTTGATTTGACCTTACGAAAAGTATCCGATTGGGGTGAGTCGAATTTGGTCAAATTCAACGCGTCCAAAACTCAGGCGTGTCTATTCTCCGCAAAAAAGAGCATCTTCACATTTACGCCCACTTTCCAAAATGTATCTGCCCCATCACTGACCATCTAGGGCTTTTAAGCGTAACTGTAACATCCAGTTTAAACTTCGGTCAACAAATTGTGTCCATGGCTTAAGTAGTTTCGAAAAAGTTGGGAATCATCTCGAAGGTACGGCGGTACTTCGGCCCTGCACAGCTTCTTAACTTATACACAGATCAAGTGCGATCATGCATGGAGTACTGCAGTCATCTTTGGGATGGTTCAGCCATATATCAACTAGAAGCGCTGGACTCCGTTGACCGAAGAGCTCGTAAACTAATTAATGACGTCGACCTTACAACCAAAAAACTGCAGACCTTAGAGCATCGTCGTAAGGTTGCGTTTCTAACGGTGTACTACAGGATACATTTTGGTGAGTGCGCCAGTGCGCTGTTTAAACAAATTGAACCCTTTTACCATCGGACTACTAGACGCAGACAGAACTTCCATCCGTATGTGGTAGATATTCCGAAAAGTCGAACTAAGCGCTTTGACAGTTCCTTTTTGATACGGGTCGCCAAGGTTTGGAATGAACTGCCTGCGTCTATTTTCCCTGACCAGTATAGTCCTAGTACTTTTAAGCGTCGAGTGAATAGGTTTCTCGTGGATGGACGTGTACCACCTTAGTCTTCATGTACACTTAACATCAGGTGGCATGGAAGACAAACGTTACATCCATAATATGTAAAAAAAAAAGTATTATTTGTATTTGAGGAACTTCATGACATAGTAGGCAAATACACGGCCGCCTCGAGAGGTTGCGGGTTTGGTCACAAATGTTAAAGTCTAATCTGCCAAATATTGCAAGGTTCTGGGTGTTATACAGGGTGGCTGGTGACAAATTTTAGATACTGAAGGAGAGCATTCTGAACTCGATTCTGATCATAATCTTAAACTGTTCCATTACTGAGTGAGTGACTGACAGACAACGTACAGCCATAACTACTAGGCGTAGAGAGCTAAAATTTGGAACATATATTTCTTAGGGGGTGTAGAGATCCACTAAGGAAGGAATTTCCCAAATTCCCACAGGAACGGAAAATAAAGGACTTTTTAGTTTGTATGAAAAATCTTATTCCTTGATTGCATGGATTTGAAACTTAGTGAAAAGGTTCTTCAATTAGGTTTGGTTGTCATATGGAAGCAATTTCCGAAATGCCCACGGAAACGGGAAATATATGGCCTTTTAGTTTATGCGCGTACAAAGTCGCGGGAATGTGCTTGTTATGTAAAAAAGTAGGTATTTAATTTTTCACCAGAAATCTCTATGCATAAATAAAGAGACCTTACTGCACTTTTCCCGACGCGCTGCCTCATTCAACACCACACAACAGTGTTCCCGCCACACGCACACCACTACCTGCTAAGTATCTATTGCATTACGCTTATGTAACCATGCGTTGCGTAATGAATTCTGTAACCTTCGTTGAAGTTTACTCAGTAAATACTTAATATTTATTTTTTAATTTATTTTTCCTGTTCATGAATGTTCTCAAACTATCAAGTCCTGGAATTTCGAAAATGACCCACCAGTCACCCTGTAAATGTATTTGAGTAGTAAGTAGTAGTAGAGAGACACTAAGACATTGGTGGATAATGGGAGATCATTATCTTCATGAGCTGAGAGACGCATACTTCTGGACGGAGGCCTCCCCCAGGATTCTTCATGTCGCCCGGACCCGCGCTGCCCTCTTCCAGCGTTTGACCTTCACAAAGTGTATAAGAATACTTACTGTGAATAAAAAGTTTTCATTTTCATTTGAAATCTTATATTTTAGTCTAGTTTTAAGTTAAATTAAATAACAACTATTGGTGCTTAAGCTGTGACAATTTATTTTATTTGATTGGTATGATCATATAAATCAGTGATCAAATATGAGTGAGAGCGATTGAGTGTGATTTTGCAATCTTACTTGTAACTCAGATATTAGTCTTCAAGTCATGGATATGTTTATTTAAGTTTATTTTCTAATAATAAATATGTATTTATTCAATATGTATGTCTATACAACGTGTAACATAATGAAGAGATAATACTTAAAGGGATTGTATGTTTGATGATGTAGTTTATAAGTAACAGTAACATGAATTTGTTATCCTTATGGTTCGGCCGAAAAACAAGTTCAAAGTTTAGATCAAAATATCTAAGAGTCAACCCTAAAAACAGCTGTTAGCTATTGATGAAATCCATTCGATAACAGATGGCGTAAAAATAAAGTTATGAGTAACTAATACAGATACTACAAAGTTCAGCCGGTGCGGAAAAGCTAATTAGGTCACTGACTGCGGCACAAGTCTTGTTTTAGCTTGTTAGGTTGACTAGGGTTGTGAAATATTTTGTTGTAAAATAATTAAATAAATTTGTATGAAAGTTTATACCAGCAATGATCATGTTAATTTTTTTACTGTATATTCTACGTATGGTATAGAAGCTAACCTTTAAGTTTTATCTCTCCATTTTGTTACACGTTGTAAATTTCTTAAGCATATCAGTGAAATAGTATATATAACACAAGTTCTTTACGAAAAATAATTTGAGCTAGATAATATTGTGTATTATCTAGCTCAAATTAAGAAATATTTATTTATTTATTTACATAAACTGAGTTGTTGAATTACGGTTATAAATAAATTACAACTAGACGGACACTTAATAAAGCATTTCTAAAGGTGCTACTAATTTGCTGTTTAAAAATGTTTACAAACATTTTCTAATACGCGCACACATTCGGAAAATTTTCTAACATTGTGATCGTATGTTTCTTAACAAATGTTTAGTAACGCTTGTAAACATTTTTGAGCAGTAATATGGCAACACTTTATGTTTGTTGCGATAACTATGAATAGGTACTACACTGTATATCTACTAGGATATTAAATCCTTCCGTCCGTGTAGATCACGAGGTCAGGGTCAGCTAAGAAAATCCCTGCCGTCTCTGGATAAATGTGGCGTATGTGACATTATTATTATTTAATATTTCCTCTCAGTTCATAAAGGTATGTTACAAAAAAACATGAAAATGTGTCTTTTAAATTTCTTGCTATTATTTTGAAAAACTCCAACAGTCATTAAAAACCCTATCCCATCATGCAATAGTTGTTATATTTTATATCTATGATATAAAACGAAATCTTCCAAGGATATTAAGTTACCGTAACGAATCCTCGCATTATTTTCAAAAAAAATAAACAAAACTAAAACAACACAGATGGCACTGACGAGACGCGACCAGAATTTTAATGCCAGCTCGAAATGCAATCAATCGATTTAATACTTTATTACAGACGTGCGAAGCATAAAATTTATATAAAAGTATAATTTATTTGTAAGAATGATTAAACTGGGTGAGTAATATGTCTTTGACCATATATTGGTAGGTGAGACATTTGAATATCGATTGCCAAAGCCACGGTGAAAACAAAAAAAAATGATTTAAGAATTTGAATGCCAGAAAATATTAGGTAGAGTCTGGATAACGAAAGTAAACAATGGGGATTTTTGCAAACTTTTTATATGGCAGTACTAGCATGAATGCCAAAGTCGTTTTTCTGGTGTCAATGTTGTTAATCGAACGGCTCTTGTTTATTTTTTAGTTATTGAGATTTTGGAACGTTCGTATTTGAAAATGAATAAAAAAATAAAAATTTAGATGGTTTCATAATCAATGTAGGAAACAGCGATACCAGTGTCTCTGGTGATTAAATCCACATAAAATTGCTGGATTCAGATTTTGATTACAATGAATAAACATAATTATTGTATTTTGTTGTTTTATTTTTAAACCTAATTAATACTAGTTGTCTATCGTTTTAATAATATACTTCTCATTTAAAAGTAGGACAGCACCAATTTTGTTATTTTTTTACGATACTTTTATAAAAAAAAAAACAATAATATTGTCCTAAGTTTTCAAGATTCATAATTTAAATAAAACTACTTTTAGCAGGATTAATGGCGTATAATTTATATTTGACATTTTAACTCGGTTTCAACGTTTCGGAACCTTTGCAGACCCCGTGGTCACGAGCAAGTAGTTTTATTTAAAATTAATCAAGTATCAAATATGTTTATTCCATGTATTTCGTTCTATTGTCACGGGTTACCACGACGGCATTTTTCTAAATTCGCCAGGTTTTTCCAGTCTCTACTTTCTTTAGCCAGACTCACATTTTTTTATACACACGCTTATATTCAATACCGTGTGATGTAAGCTGACGGTGAGAGTGAAGACATAGCCCTTGAGAATAAGGACATAATATAGATTGTTTTAACGCCTACTCTAAAACAGTGACAAATATATTTTAAGATAATCAACGAATGCTGAGCATTAAAAAACCGACTTCACGTCAAAACTTTGGTTATCACGTCATCAACGTAAACATCCTTCGAAACCATATTAAGGAATATATTAAGATTCGGACGAGTAAAATTCAGACGAATCGTCCACTAACTCCTAGCTTTTCATACTTTATAAAATCCACTTGGCTCACTAACCGTGAAGTGAGGTTGATCACATTTGACAAATTTTTAGGTATTATAATTTTTGCAATGTTTGCAGTGACAGAGGGTCAGCCTATCGACCACAAAAAAAAACCTCTATCCCCTAACCGACTCTCACAGTATACCCGGGAAGATAAGCAGCTGGCACATTCTATGTTTTTCTTTTGCTCCCAGTCCAGCATGAAAGTACATAAGAAACCTACTTATTATAAAAAAAAGCTTACCATAAGATTAATGCTACTGTTACACAATGCTCATCTCAAGCACGAAAGCATGCGCCGCTGGTAGCATGCTCGAAAATCACAAGCCTGTCGATTTACGAGCGTGCTTGAAATGAGCATGCTTATTTTGAGCAACATTCCAACACACATGCTCAATTCATTCGCATTCTTAGCATTAGATTCGTTTCCCATTTGTCAGAAGGTGTCTTAAAAATAGAACAGAATAAGCATTTGAATGAAATAATAACAGCGGCTTTTTGTTGTGAGTATAAATCTGTTATTATACGACACTTCCCATTTAAAATAAAATACAAAGCCGTTTTATTTAGGTCACATTTTTAAGATCTATTAAAAACCACAAGTGCAGATCATCGCACCATATGGTATGGCAATCACGACATTCTCTGGATCCATTTGAGTTATATTGCTTAATAAAAATCTTATTTCTACGAATGACTGTAGATATTTTTAGTGTCAATGTTATGTGTTATTTATAACAGGATAAATTTGTATATTTTAGTCTTTTGTTTTGTTGTTCGTAGTACATACCTTTAATTCAATTGTTTTCAAATAATATTCGTGACAATTTAAAATTGATAATCTTAGTGACGTTGCCGTAGTGGAATTGTTTGATCTTCCATTCGATTGTTTTAACATATCGAAACAGTTAGTGAAAAACATGTATTAAGACTAACGATTACAAGACGGCCGCTCATATTCATCGATTCAATGTCGATTCAGTAGTATCCATCCCTATCAACTGAACGTTCCATTTTTCTTTTGACTTTTACTGAATTTATTTACAGTTAATAATAACAAGTACGGTTGATTAAAAGTTTAATTTAATATGTAAATAATAAAGATATTGACAATGAGGCGGCATTATCGCTACAAGCGATTTCTAACAGGGAACCAATAAAAGGAATCAATTTAGAATTAAATTTACAAAAAGAAACAACATAAAGGAAAAATACACAGAAATCTTTGGGCCGAGTATTTAGGTGGTAAAACGTTAATCCTATAAATTACATAATTAATAGTATAAAATATAAATTAACAATATAATATAAAATAAACTTAAATAAATATGAATAATATATAAAATAATAATAAATAATACATATATAAAAATTTAATAGATAACTGTTTAATGCAGGAAAAGTATTTAATTGCGTTAATGACGGAGTTGGCGTAAATAGAACTCTTTCAGGTTGTGTTTGAACGAGTCGACAGTTTTAAATGAAGTATAGAAGGAGGTACAGAGTTCCACAAGCATGCTGCGCAGACGGTGAAGTAATTCTATCTATTAAGGTGCGCATATTAGTTAACATGATAGGATAAAATCAATGGGTAATATGTATCTTGTCGATTCGAGTATTTATCGATGGTTGCATGCTAGGCTAGCCAAGACAATAGTTGCCTGGAAAAAATAGTTTTTGGCCTCAGGCTGACCTGATGTTAAGTGACAATGAGGTTGACGATGACAGCACACGGGTTAGTCGAGGAACAGCCTCTTAAAGGAAGAAGAGTGGTGATAAATAATAATAAATAAATATTTCTGACACACAACATTATCTAGCCCATATTAAGTTTCTAAAAGAACTTTTGTTATGGATACTAGATAACTGATATACTTAAGAAATATATCAGTTATCTTACAAATTACATACATATTGAATAAATACATATTTTTTATTAGAATAAACTTAAATAAACATATAAACATCCATTAGTTGACGGATAATATCTGTATTCATCACACAAATATCCGCCACCGCCGGGATTCGAACCCAGAACCTCTGGCATAGAAGGCAATGTATGTTACCACTACAACAGCCGGTCATCAATATATAACGATAAATCGGTGGAAGACTTTAATGCAGGCCTAATGTGTCCTTCTACCTACCCAGTAAGGGACATTCGGGTTAGTCGCGTTTTGTTTAATAACTTCTGCATTTTAATAGTAACACAAATGTTTTTTAGAAACTGTACAAAATGAGTACCCACTGAAAATTCAAATGCTGTTACTTAGTGCCAAAAGTTTTAAAACAAAAAAAAAACAAAAACAAACAAAATCCCCAGACAATCACACCAACTACATGGCCCCAAAGTAAGCATAGCTTGTGTTATGGGATACCATGTAGCAAACTAGGGGGGAACCTAGAATATAAATACATAAATAGATAAACACCCAGACACGGAACTTTTTTTTTTTTTCTTTTTCCGTACGGGAATCGAACCCGCAACCACTGGCGTCTGAGGCAGATAGGTTTACCCCATCGCCAAAGTGGTCGTCAAAACAATATTATAAGATTAATCAATAAGCAAATATATATTTTTATCTATTAGTCATTATGTCCTAGAATCGTTAAAAGGCTATTTAAAAAACTAGACTTTTTCTAGACCATATTTTAAGCTATTGCTGTTCCTTTGAATCACATCTCTTGAAGTACCTACAAGAAATGATAAACAAAACTTTTGAGTTTTCATTATTTAGTACGAGCAGACGTTGCTGCCTCGCTTAACGAGTTCAACAACCGATAAGGTGGTCTCCCAGCGGCTAGCCTGTTTTGCTTATCAGTTAACATTGATCAAACGGAACGCGGAAATTCTAACTTCCATCGATTAAGGACGGTTGTTTCATCAGTAGTTAGCTTAACTTTAGTTAAGTTGACAGTTTAAGACGAAACTATCGTTTGCAGTTGTAACCATAAACCTAGAAACTTAATTATTTCTTAAATTCTTTAAATTATTCGCATTTTAGGTAAAAATCTAAAATTTCAAACTTCTTATAATATATTTCTAAGATAAATATAGGGTCGCCATATAATAATCAATAATATTTAAATAGCAGATTAAGACTGATGAGTGGGTCATAATTACGAAAAATATTTTTTTTTAAAAATATTTTTCATAAATTAAAGTTTCGAAATTCTTCTAAGTGATTAAAATTTAAGTTTGATCTGTAGTTTATGACTAGACAAGTAGTAAAAACGTGTCCATCTAATTGGGTATAGTCATAAAATCTAGATAAATCTAAAATTATACTCATAGAGAACAATTTTGAAATTTTAATTTATTAAAAATGTTGATTAAAAATATTTTTTTTTGGAAATTCAGACCCACTCATCATACCTAATCTGCTATTAAAATATAATTGACTATTATATGCGGACCCTGTATATTTCTGTAAAATTTTATAGTAAGCAAAGCTAGCAGATCAGATAACGCTTTTAATTTTAATTAACATAATATCATTACTACATATGCCAAAAATATCGTTCGTAATTACAAACTTAAACTTTTAAAATCTCGAGACAAAGAAACTAAAGCTGATTATTTAACTACAGTTAAAATAAACTGTAAATCCAGCTAACGGCTGAGCAACGAAGCCAGCCTTATTCTCAACGTTTACGACATTTCTGCCTATCAATCGCTTGAACAAGTTAAATAAGATGTTCATTTATTATGCTTATCCCAGGTAGCTTATCTCTGCGCAAGACGGAATGATAAATGATACCAGACCAAGATCTATTATAGTAAAAATGGCTACACCCAGACTTAGAGACAAGTTCTTAGCAGGCACAATTATCTATAACAGGAATCATGTAGATGACAAGTTGAACACGAGTCATATTGGCATAGGGGGAAACAAAAAGCCAATCTTCGTTGCAGAGCATCTTTCACCTGCCAACCGAACTCTGCACGCTGCAGCTCGCCAGAAAGGAAAGGAAAAGGGGTACAAATTTGTTTGGGTTAAACAAGGAAAAATTTTTATGCGAAAGAACGAGAATTCGGAATATATATTTATAAGAAGTATTGAGACCTTAGATAAACTTTTATAAAAATAGTTTTAATGTCTTAAATAACTGTACCTTTTTTTCTCAATTCTAAGCATGTATTGGTTTAAACTATTTAAAATTCAATAATATACTAATTTTCTACCAGAATGTTAGAGGTTTACGTTTAAAAACGCATGAATTTTATTGCAATGTTGTGTCTACTGATTATGATGTTATTATATTGACTGAGACCTGGTTGAATGATAGCATTTACGACTCAGAACTATTCAATGATCGCTATGTTGTATATAGGCGTGATAGGAATGTTGTTAATAAAAATGGTAAAACAAAAACTGGAGGAGGGGTGCTCATTGCGATTTCTAAAAAGTATAACAGCAGTAGTGTTTTACACTCATATGATTCTAATATCGAAGAATTGTGGGTGAAATTGGATATAGATTCAAAAAGTTATACCATTTGCGCAGTATACCTACCACCTCCAGTTAATAAAAAAGATCTTATTACATTTGTAAAAAAAAGTACTCATAATATCGAAAATTTGGACAATGTACTTTTGGTCGGAGATTTTAACTTAAGTTGTATTACTTGGCTCAATGTAACTGTAGATTCCATCTTAGTTCCTAAGCATAACGGCTCTAGTCTTGCCCAAATTTTGATTGACTTTGCATCGCTGAACAACCTTAATCAGTTTAATAACATCTTGAACTCAAATAATAAAATTCTCGACTTAGTATTCTCTAACTCGGTAAATATAATTGTCAATAAAGCAACAGCAGGACTCGTGAAAACTGATTCGTATCATCCACCTTTAATATTTAAATATGCCCCAAAGCCTAAACAAAGTGTTCTGAGCAGAAATGTCACTGAATCTAGGCTAAACTTTTACAGAACTGACTATAATCTGATAAAGAATGATTTGGATAAAATTGATTGGTTGAAAGAATTTGATAACTGTGAGGATGTTAACGACATGACCGCCGTCTTTTATAATCTTTTAAACATTGTAATAAATAAACACATACCCAAGACAAAAATCAGAAATAGTAAATATCCTAAGTGGTTTCCAAACATTTTGATAAAGTTATTAAAAGAAAAGCACAAATTGCTTAATAAATATCGAATCCATAAAAACCCTCTCGATAAAATTTCGTTGTATATCATAAGTAAACGCTGTGCTGCGCTAACAACCCGTTGTTACAGAACTTATATTGAAACTATCGAAGAAAGAATTACGAGTAACCCAAAATATTTTTGGGCATTCATTAAAAACAAAAAGAACTCAGAAGCCTATTATCCTGCTAAAATGTTCTATAAGGGCAAAATTACTTCCAGCGGAGCTGACACATGTAATTACTTTGGAGATCATTTTTCAAGAGTCTATAATTCCAGCGACAACTCTGCACGCAAGTCTGAACATATTAGCAATGCAATGCCTTGCAGCTTTTCCACCATTCACCTGACAATAGAATCTATTTTGTTCAAACTAAAAAGACTTGACGTTACAAAAGGTGCGGGTCCTGATATGCTTCCTCCCTATTTTATCTCTAAATGTGCAGATTCTCTTGCTTTCCCGTTAAGCCTGATATTTAATAAATCCCTCAGTTCTGGTGTTTTCCCCAACATCTGGAAGACAGCCAAAATTGTTCCAATTTACAAAAAGGGTGCAAAGGATAATATTGAAAATTATAGACCCATCTCTATCCTCTCAGTGTTTCCTAAGGTTTTTGAAGCCTTAATTTGTTCCAATTTACACGCTCATATGAAACAAATATTTACCGAAAGTCAGCATGGATTTATAAAAGCTAGGAGTACTACTACTAATCTTCTCACATTTACAAATGTTCTTGTTGAAGCCATGGATTCTCAGCTGCAAACTGATGTAATTTACACAGATTTATCAAAAGCATTTGACAAAGTTTGCCACAATACTATCATTCACAAAATGTCAAAATGCGGTTTTGGTGGCTCTCTGATTCAGTGGTTTCAGTCATATTTATCAAATCGTTCCCAGTTTGTAGTAGTCGGGGGTTATAGGTCCATACCACATGCTGTAACTTCAGGTGTACCCCAGGGTTCCCATTTAGGACCAATACTCTTTAACATATTTGTAAACGATATAGTGGACGTTGTGAAACATAGTAAAGTTTTCCTGTTTGCGGACGATTTAAAACTTTTAAAACACATTGAAAGTAGAGAGGACTCGATACTGCTGCAACACGATTTAAATAGCTTGGCTGAGTGGTGTAAAGAAAATAAGATGTCATTCAATACAGAAAAATGCTATCATATTAAAATAACACGTAAGGTACATGTTCTAGATACGAGCTATAGCATTGATGGTGTTGTGTTACAGGAGGTGGACTCTATCAAAGACTTAGGCCTAATTATAGATTCGAAACTCACGTTTATCCCACACATCGACGATACCATATCCAGAGCTTCTAGAGCTCTAGGCTTTGTAATTAGAAACGGCAAAATCTTTAAAAACCCACAGACTAAGATAATAATATACAACAGTTTTGTGCGCAGTCTACTGGAATACTGTAGTGTAGTATGGTCTCCGCAGTACACTGTGCATCAACTTCGCATTGAACGCATTCAAAAACGGTTCACAAGACACCTGGCTTATTATAGTGGCTTTCAAAAAAAAGTTTGTTATAGAGAGCGATTGTATCACTTTAAAATGAATAGCCTTGTGACAAGAAGAAGCATACTAGACATGAAATTCCTATTCAAAGTCGTTAGGAATGAAATTGACTGTCCTACTATAGTTTCAATGATTAACCTAAGAGTTCCTCGCAAACCACCGCGGAAGGCACTTCCTTTATTCTACAAACCACGTGCTCGAACTAATGCCCGAATGCATGCCGCTTCATATCGCCTGCCAGACACTTACAACAAATTAAATGATAAATTTGATATCCATAATGACTCATACTGGCAGTTCCAAAAGAAGCTGTTGGAGTTTTTCAGCGATGCATAGTTCCTTTTATAATTTTACTAATATTTTTTTAACTCAATTTTAATGCTAATGTTTTAATTTAATTTAATTTGTATTTTCTTTTAATTTAATTCTAATTTTATATAATCAAAAGATATTGTAAAATGTTTTATTTTTATGTTTTAATCTATTTTCTTTTAATTTTAATTCTAATGACTTGTTATTGAAATTGCTACATTTTAAAATTTTTATTCTGTTTTTAATTTTTATTGTATATTTTTATTAGCATACATTTAATACTATTTAACTAAATTTTTTTTTGCTTATAAATATTTCGTGATCTATGTTGAATGTTGTGGCTACCTTAATCAGAGGTTGCATTTTGCATTTTTTTCTGTGTCAATCAATTAGATTTAAGATATAATGTAACTTTTACTGGTGGTCCTAATAAATAAATAAATAAATTTTCAGTTTTGTTCGTATTTTTGTCTTGCAATATGGCTTCTTGAGAAAGCGCTGTTGTTTTCTTAGTTAAGCATGACAGGTAAATAAGTTAAAGAGCTTCCAAACAAAAGTAAAAAGAAGGTGGCGTTATCATGCACCAGTATCATTTTTGAGATAAAGAAAAAAATATTACTGAATAAGCATCATTATGATCATCATTTAAACAGTAGACGCCCGCTACTGGACACAGTCCACTGCTCCCCCAAGGTTCTACACACCGATTAATTATAAATAATCATACGCATGCCATGGTATATAGCTCTGCAGTGGTTGAAATATAATCTGAAACCAACATACGCAAATAGATGAAAAATACGTACTTAGGTTTTTTTTAATGGAGCGTACAGATTGCTGTAATGGAACTTGTAATGTAACATTCTGCGCACTACAAGTCCAAATACGCAACGTGCGCAGAATATTACATTACTAGCAATCTGTACGCACCATAATCTGTGTTGCCTTTACAGACGATCGAACGTGGATATCAGATTTCATATAAAGTAAACCTCCAAAATACCCGCGTCGGCAATGATTTGTTACGGCAGTTTTCAATAAAGAGCCCAATTTTTTATAGATCCAAGTATATCTTGAGCGTCTCATTTGCACCAAATAAGACGTAAGTCAAACGTGGGTTAAAAATATAAAATGGAGTTGAAATTGGAACGCATCCTTAACTTAGAATACTTAGATGGTGAGATTGGTGAATAAACACTGTTTAAACCTTAATAGGTTAACTTTAAGCAAATGCGCATTTTTTTAAATAAAATAAAATCATTTACTTTGTAAACGCCACGTAGGTGGGCATACTAAGCCTAGGGGTTCTCCAGGCTTTTAAGCGGGCGGATAATACTAGAGGAGGAAGTCCGTATTTGTGTGATTAAGAGATGGTAGGCAGGTACTAATTTATCCTGTAATAGGCCGTTTAATCCAGTCTGGCTAATCACGCCATTACGTCACGTGGGTGGACTGTAGAACTTTATATTTTTAAGAAATTACTAAATAACTAGATCACTTGCTATCGCAGCACGCGCGCTCGAACTTTTTAGAATGTACGAAGTCTCAGTGTCACTGCGCTGTATTCGATTCGCGTCAATACAAAATGTACGTTCCGTTAAACGCAGCGTGTGCCTCCACAAAGGATCAGAGTATCCTTCAGAGCTATGATAAGGAAAACAAAACGGCCCAAACATACTTAATTATGTATGAAAACTTTATAATGTGAATGAACTTCCATTATACGGAAGTTTGTAGGATCTGTGTGTATAAATGATATACTCGTAGTGCCATATAGAGCGGACTGAAAAAGTTTAGAGTCTTGCGATCCAGTAACATTTTATATACTTAAATAGAAATATTTTTGCATTTATAACACATACAAAATAATAAAATAGCTAAACTGAACGCGTAACTCTACAGCTAAAATATTCACACAACTTTGTAACAAAATACTCCGTTTGGTATTTTTTAAATATTTTTATCACCTACCATATTTGTTCACACAAATTGGTAATACACTACTTTTTATGTGACAGTTTGGATAGCCGAGACATTAAAAAAATAAAATATTTTGATGACAAACGCCCACGCGTTCTTAAATGTGTTAAGTTACACTAAACGCCCAAATAACTTTTAACACAGAATTTTAAATAGGCCCGGCGGCGGTCTGCCGAATATTGAGAATATTTTAATGCTGTAAAAGAGTATAGAGTTACTTTGAACTGTGTTTTTCTTTGCAGATACGTAATTCATTAGAGATAGAAAAGGATACAAATTATTTAAATTTTTGAATAATGTGAGTAAAGGTTACTGTAGTTTATTTAGTACAAGAAGGTACAGTAACTAGATCAAAGTAATGTTTAAAAACAATATAGCTATCTAACAAAGTCAAAAAAAATGATTTAAAAAAATAAGGTTATGTTCATTGGATTATCAGAAGCCCAACTGTTGCTTTGAGCTATGAACAACAATAATGAATAACGACTCATACTAACCTTTTCAAAATGCACCGTTCCTCGAATGCTTTGATCTACATTTATTACATTAAACGCTACAAGCGATCGTTACTGTCAATAAAGCGTATACTTTAATCAATATCTAGCAAATTATGTTGATCTAGAACCGGACGCAGCACGCCCGGTTAAATTTATAAGGATCTTTGGGTTATAAATAAAAAGGCTTTCGAAAAAACTGCTATCGACCGTTTTGCGAAACAGCCTCTATAGAACATAAAGTATAGTGAGTTGTGTGACAGTTATCCTGAAGTCGAAGTGTTTTATGTTGGAACGTCGTCAAAACTCGATCGTAATGAATATGACATATTTTAATTTTCAACCGACTTCCAAAAGTAGGAGGTTCTTAATTCGTGTGTATGTTCTTTTTTGTGTCTTTGTTACATGATTTTTCAGACAAACATGAACCGATTTAAATATTATTTTTTTCATATGATAGATACCTACTTCAGAGGTCGTCCCATATAAATTTCATCGAAATCGATTGGGAACTTCATGAATTTTTTAAATTTTTTGAAAAAATATCTGTGAGTTTTCCATGACGACCTTATACTGCTGACAAAACTAAGGACGTGAAGTCGGTTTTTTTTAATTTTCTGCATTCGTTGAGTATAATATAACAAGCATTTGAATTAAACAACGTGTTTGAATTTGGGATAACTACTTTATAAAGAACTAAGTTTACTTATTTTGAATGGACTAATTGAACTAGGCTACGACCTCCTTCAACTATTAAGAATGCCTAAAAAAGGATTTGGTTAAAATTATAGATAAAAGTTGAAAAAACGTACGAGAATGTAGGGTTTCCCTAGAAAAGTTGCTGAAAATATATTCGATTTTTTCTTAATTTTTTTTTTGTTAATCTTCATCTTTCGTCAACTGGAAGAATTCACCCATTTTAAGCACCTTCTTTAATGTCCCAGAACAAATGTATAAGTCCTGTCAAGAGCAGTCGTATCGTATTATTTATCGATCATAAATTGTTATTAAATTCCCGATTATCGCTTGATGAGATCTGATACCCAAAAAATTTACATTTCAATAGTTGAATTTATATAAGATTATCACCTCTTTGATGATTACCTCATTTGGGAGATTAAATTATAGAACCGAAACTGGAATATCTGACTGACCCATGGGCGGGGTGAATGGCTTAATTTTAAAATGAGAGAATTTATAATAAATGGATCAATTCTTGGTTATTTTAAATATTTTTCTTATGTAGTATTAAGTAAAGCTTTTTTAGAGGCCTTAACATTGAATTTATATGCAGTATGTCGGAAGACAAACAAAACGAAAAGAAGCGTTACTCGCAAAACACGATAGAATTAATCCCTGGACAGTTACTTAGTACCGAGTCTGTGGGCTTGGCTTAATCACAACAAAATTTTAATTCGCGAGTCCGTTCCGTCAGTTACTTTACAGTTACAATACCAACTCAATTAATACCGAGATACGTCCGCGCACCTAGCCGTCCTAACTCCTAACCGTATCTGTGTCACTTGCCATCATCCTACTTCAAGATACAACTTATGGCGCTGCAATCGAATGTCAGTCATTCATTGCATTTTTCGCCCTCTTTAACAGTGCTACCAACATACTTCCGTTACCATGAAGTCATACAAACATCTTAATATCGCAAACTCATCGTTATCGCCAACAAGTATAAGCTGTATAAGCAGAATGCTTCAGATTAAGCTATTTTTGTTTAACTTGAATAAACAGGTAAACAAGCATCGCGTGACAATGTCTGTCTCGGTCCTAAATCCCAAGTGTTCAATGACGTAAGTGGTAGTTTGATCTTACGACACCACTAATTTGGGTCGCCTTAACTAATCAACCGTAGCCAATTCAGCTATCAACACAATTGTTCTTAATGCCGGATTGCTCATGGACGAATAAAAGATAATTAAAACATTTACAAGACAAGAGCGAATCGTGCATATTTGTTTTAAAATTATTTACGTGTTTTATTTTGACGACTGTAACTGTTGCATTATAGATTTTAACTGTAATGTTGCGATCACTTGAATGATTTCCCCAAAAGTAAGCTTTTGTTAGTTTGCGTTATGGAGAACACAGTTAAATTAAATATGTCACATGACATAAGCAGGCACGCCTATCTTCTGTTTGCTTGTTCATATCTGGAAAAGCATATCTGCCAAGTTGTACCTATAATGGGCACTTATGGCTAAAGAGTGCGAGAGTTTTTTTTCCACCAGCCTTTTTTCTACAAGCTTTAGCTTCTTGTTTTAATCCTTTCTCAAAGCCGAAGTTCTAGTATTAATTTTGTCATTCATTAAGTGTTTCATTTTGATTTTGAAAACTGCAGTATACTAACACGTATCCTAGTATTCCTATAGAAGTATATCTAGACTCAGACCCGAGTCCACATAGAAAATTTAATATCCCGAGTTGCAAAGACTGGGATTCGAAACCAGAATTCATACAGCTATTAACCACTTGATCAATGGTATCGATTGATCCGTTATTAAACGGAGGCCTTGGATTTTTGGGAACTTGTAATATTTTGACCCCGGAAAAAACAAATTAAACCTTAGTGGGACATTTATTGTACACAAAAAGAATTAAACTTTTAAATTCTTAATCAAAATCAAAATATTCTTTATTTCGTAGGTATTTAAACACATTTGAAATAAGTCAAACAATTTGCAAATTGAACTGAATCTACCACCACTTCGGAAAGTCGATCTGTTGGGAAGAAGTGGCAAGAAAAACACAATAACCATTTACGGCTAGGGAATCCAATCTTCTTGCATCCGGATATCTTATAGTTTTCATATATACATATTCATTTTCGTAAAACACTTATCCTTTAATCTATCGAAGGGTTAATCTTAATTATTTGGATTTTTTTTATAAAAGCATACACATTGACCCATGAACGAGTTGGTTATACTTTGAGTCCCCACTATAAAGTTTATTTGATTACAGTCTGTCTGTTGAAAATTTACCACCTCCCAGATTTGTGCCACCATTCGAAAACGCGGCGGACAGTTGAACGATGTCATATTCAAAACAAAATGGCATGAATGGATCTTTGAAATAAGAGAAAAATCGTTATTAATATGTTCCAACACAGCCTGTTTATTCCATTTTGAAATCAACCCGTCCTTATTGAAAGACCCTATAGTAGGATGATAAAAGATTGTAAATATCCAATGAGCATCCAATTGCTCTGCGAACAGTATCAACTCTACTCATCCTGAGTATCGAAGGTAAGTGTCGAGGGTATTGGCAACAAAGACGGGACATAATCATTCGGTGTGTCTTATAAATATTTGAGCATTTAAAATACTACGGAAATGTATACTGTATCAACCTTATCAATAGATATTGTTACTTTTGATGGCTGTACAACAATAAGACTCAGCACTAGACGGTTTTATTTCCCCGATTTATACTATAATAAAAGTTTTAATGACTATCTCAAGATAAAAGTAAATCTAGTGTCATTCCACCTTGCTACTCTCCGGAGAGAAAATTTGGTAATTTCCCAATTGGATAGGTGATTGAGAATTGTGATTAGGGAAAGGGAACAGGGGCAATTTTGTTCTGTATAGTGAAGGAGGAGGATGTAGTGATGAGATTTATAGGGCTGATATTTATCGCGTAGGTGTTTTAGGGCATAGATACTTCCAATTTATATCAATAGATTTTGATTTCATGGCAGCCTTTTTTGATCGGTCTATTTGTATATTGGTATTGGTGTATACTTCTTTTATTAATTAATCCTTTATCTAGTATTCATTAAAGTTAAACGGGTATCTAAATAATGTGGTGTGATTATTTGAAAATATTGATTTATTCAAACTTTTATATTTTTTACGCAATGAAGCTTCAAAGTATGGGGACAAATATTAAAGTTTTGTGCTTACGCATCATTAAACTTCAACATTTTAAAGAGACTAATTATAGCAGTGGCTTAAATGATCTAATTGATCAATTTGGATTTCTTACGCAGCATTGAGAGAATGCCTTCATGAAAATACTAAAATCGTCCTTATAATCGTAGCTATTAAAATAATTACCTTCGAAGAAATTTATTAAGAGATTGCTCTGTTAACAATCACTATGAAATTTGAAAATAGGTCTATGTAAAAGTAGGTACATGTTTTTTTCTGAAAACCATGTTATACAATATTACATATATCTAAATGTCCATGCAGGACTGGGAGCGAAAGAAAAACATAGAATGTACCAGCTGCTTCTCTTCCCAGGTATACTGTAAAAGTCAGTTAAGTTACAGAGGTTTCATTCGCGTTTTTTGTGAGCGATAGGCTGACCTCCTGTCACTGCAATAGTCTTTATCCATCGTTATAATACCTCCAAAGTCAAACGTGTCATCAAATGGTTTTAGAGCGTCTAATGTTCTGCCTACCCTGTAAGGGATACAAGCGTGAAGTTATGTATGTATGTATGTATCTAAATACATACTCGTATACATTTTAAGTTCATTTTGTTCCTAATTAACAAAGAGAGCTGTGATTAATGACAAAACTTTACGTTTTCTACTTGAAACTTTATGACATTTCAAATTAATGGTAGGTACTTTTATAGCTACGTATATAAATAAACAACGACGGACATTGTTTTGCACAGCGCCCTCTAGCTCCAAATTAAGCAGAGGCTATGTTATGGAAACGGACTATCGAAACAACTGAATCATGACCCAATTTGTTTCAAATTGTCAAACTTGTAAGGTCCTTGTAACCTTTTAGATACTGTACGAATTCTGTACTCATTAAATGTCAGTGTCGAATGAAATGATAACAAGTTCGTCACACAGGAAACCTATCTTCAAGCGTTCGACCTAGCATTTAGACGGTTTGCCAAAATGAGCTTATGGTGGGTCATGATTCTATTGGTTTAATAATAATAAATAATAAATAAATATAAATAAATAAATATTTCTGACACTCACACGACATTATCTAGCCCAAATTAAGTTTCTTAAAGAACTTGTGTTATGGATACTAGATAACTGATATACTTAAGAAATATATAAACATACATATTGAATAAATACATATTTTTTATTAGAATAAATTTAAATAAATATATAAACATCCATGACTTGACGACTAATATCTGTGTTCATCACACAAATATCCGTCGCCGCCGGGATTCGAACCCAGGACCTCTGGCATAGAAGGCAATTTATGTTACCGCTACACCAGCCGGTCGTCAATAATAAGTACATAAGCAGTATTTTTTTGTAAATATATATTTTAATACATAAACTACCAAACACATGACAAATTGAAAAATATCTGTAAGTCATCTTGTCATGAACAAGCAACGAAACCGCATCTTCTTTGACGACTACTTTGGCGATGGGGTAAACCAGTCTGCCTCAGACGCCAGTGGTTGCGGGTTCGATTCCCGCACGGAACAAGAAAAAAAAAAGGTTTCGTGTCTGGGTGTTTATATATTTATGTATTTATTCTAGATTCCCCCTTGTTCGCTACATGGTATCCCATTACACAAGCTATGCTTACTTGGGGCCATGAAGTTGGTGTGATTGTCTGGGGATTTTATTTTTATATTTATATTTTATCTTCTTGCGTATGGCTCAGTAGTATTTATTTTCACTGCATTGCTGAGGCCTTTTACTGTCACAAATAGGTTGCACGTTAAAAATATCATAAAAAACCAATCCAAAAATCTTTTCATAATAGCCATTTCATTAAATAATGTACAAAATTGTAATTACATGTGTACGTATAGTTATGTTTAAAAATAATTTTATGTAGGTAGGTATGCATAATTGCCGCAAGAAATACATTAATATGAAAATGATGAAAATAACCTTATTTCTACAAAAACCGGGAACTACAACTAACCACAATAGTGTTGAGGTTTAACAAAAATATATTACAAGCAAGAACAGGCCCATTGCAGTATTCCATTACAGTTGTTAAATTAAAGAGGACGGAAATCAATTTGAATACAGTTTAAGTAGGTACGATCAGACAGACTTTTAAGGGTAACGAAGTACGAAGCGATACTAGGATACAAGCACCAGCTGTTGTAGTGGTAACATACTCATATAATGCGCCTATATTGAACACCTGAGTCTTGCATTGATTGCACCCAAATAAAATCTAGTACCATCTCAACGGACAAAGCTTGCGATTCAAAAGCGTTGCTCTCATAAGGGACCATTGAAGGGAGCTATGATGCCACAGATAGGCCCTCTCTACAACACAAAGACCGTCTTTGATTGGGGGATTAAAAACAAAAACCAATTGCAAAAGAGGTATGCGTGTCATCGATTTAAGACGTCTTCTGTTAAAACCCATAGTAGTCCCTTGTGTCAAATGCTCCAAGATGGATACTTACGTCCTTTCTGTTTTAACTGCCGTAATAAACACATGCTGTGTAGTTATCGAGCCAGTGAAATAATAAAAGATTAAGCTTTACCAGTTCAAGCCTCAGTTTTTCTTTAATATTACCACCGAAAGCTGCTTAGCGCCCAGATGTCACCTAACATCAGGCGGATCGAGAGATCGTTTGTCGGCATTCATAAAACAAAAAAAAAGGATTCAAAAATGCTCATACGTTACTCGAAAATGGAAGGCAGCCGTTTTCCAATTTCAAACATCTGAATTCATAATAAAGGGCGTATATTTTGCTTTGGCGTGCTACCGATGTTAACACTGAAACGTCGAGTTAAAAGGACAAGATTTTATCTTCATACATTTTTTCCCAAATGTATACCGCGAGGTACATGGACACTAAATTGTAGGGCATATACCGAGGAACTATAAAATATAGGATATGTGATAATAAATATACAAGTCTTTATTGTACACCAACATAGTTACACAGTTTTAATTAAAATAACCTTTAATCAAAGAAAATAACAATAAAATAATAATCACAATTTACATATAAAGGGCTGCCTTATCGTCGAAGCGCGATTTCTACCAGGCAACCCAGATTAGAACATATTTCCCTATTCGTGATTAAATGCTGTAAAATAAATTATTTAAAGTTGTAAAAAATAGCCGTTTCGGAACATAAAAATTATGACATGATGGCATCACAACGTTAGTCATTCAAATAAGGTTGATATTCCAATAAATAAATAAACAACATAATGACTATCCGTTTGACAGTAATTGTTAGTTTTTTTTTATTAGAGTCATTTTCTTGGCATTGATAGCAGTCTTCTTACTGCATAGTACAGCAATATGGCTTGTGTACAAAGCCACGAGCATGCCACGAGTAAGATTTTTTTTTCAGTTTAAAGTTCAGCTAAGACCTTAACTGCTAGTACAGTTTTATTTAGTAGAATCAAAGGAATTATAAACCGCTCACTGTAATTTGGTACCTCAAATGGGCCACTTATATGGGTCTTTAAAATGTAAATATACGCGATAAATCCAGTTTAAAAGTGTTTTATTTATTTATTTTTATATATGTATATTTATTATTTATTTAACAGTATGAATCGCGAAAACTTAGACAAAATTGTGTTACCGACGTGTTTCAGCAGTGATTTTAGAAGAAATTATTTCTTTAACGAAATGCTTTCTTAAATTTTAAGTCGTAAACAAATCAGTACACACACACAAGTAGATGCAATTTCAAACATCTGAATTCATAATAAAGGGCGTATATTTTGCTTTGGCGTGCTACCGATGTTAACACTGAAACGTCGAGTTAAAAGGACAAGATTTTATCTTCATACATTTTTTCCCAAATGTATACCGCGAGGTACATGGACACTAAATTGTAGGGCATATACCGAGGAACTATAAAATATAGGATATGTGATAATAAATATACAAGTCTTTATTGTACACCAACATAGTTACACAGTTTTAATTAAAATAACCTTTAATCAAAGAAAATAACAATAAAATAATAATCACAATTTACATATAAAGGGCTGCCTTATCGTCGAAGCGCGATTTCTACCAGGCAACCCAGATTAGAACATATTTCCCTATTCGTGATTAAATGCTGTAAAATAAATTATTTAAAGTTGTAAAAAATAGCCGTTTCGGAACATAAAAATTATGACATGATGGCATCACAACGTTAGTCATTCAAATAAGGTTGATATTCCAATAAATAAATAAACAACATAATGACTATCCGTTTGACAGTAATTGTTAGTTTTTTTTTATTAGAGTCATTTTCTTGGCATTGATAGCAGTCTTCTTACTGCATAGTACAGCAATATGGCTTGTGTACAAAGCCACGAGCATGCCACGAGTAAGATTTTTTTTTCAGTTTAAAGTTCAGCTAAGACCTTAACTGCTAGTACAGTTTTATTTAGTAGAATCAAAGGAATTATAAACCGCTCACTGTAATTTGGTACCTCAAATGGGCCACTTATATGGGTCTTTAAAATGTAAATATACGCGATAAATCCAGTTTAAAAGTGTTTTATTTATTTATTTTTATATATGTATATTTATTATTTATTTAACAGTATGAATCGCGAAAACTTAGACAAAATTGTGTTACCGACGTGTTTCAGCAGTGATTTTAGAAGAAATTATTTCTTTAACGAAATGCTTTCTTAAATTTTAAGTCGTAAACAAATCAGTACACACACACAAGTAGATGCATATAGGTACCGAAGTATACTTCTAAAGACGTTTTCTCTCACATTAATTATCGCTACCTTTTATTTTTACATTTAAAAAAAATGGCGATCTACCTAATTAATTTAATTAATGCATTCCTTTCGACGCTAACGTGTATTGGCATCCACTAAAACATTTCTTTTGAACATTTGGCTTATCCCGAGAATTGAATTTCGATGTTTTGTTTTCATCTGGAATTTTGATTGGACTCTAGTTTTATTTGAAATCAGAGTATGTCGAAATATATTTAAAAAAAAACACACATGTGACTTATAACTAAGATATGCAACTTTGCAAAGTTATCCAGCTAAGAAACTTCGTATAATAAATTAAAATAGCATCAACACAATTTTTAAATCCAATTGTAAGTTCATATGGTATATTTCTAAATAAAACACATCGATTCATTAGATATGCTCTTAATAAAATTCAGTAAAAAACGTGTTCAGTTGTAACTTTTAGTAGATTTCAGTAAACAATATTAATCCACGCTCTTCAATCAAAAATGTATGTTTGAATAGCCTATTCTAACCAATATTCAGATTACTACTTTGTTTGAATTCAATATTGGATTGAAAAGTGAGATTAAATAAAAATAAATCAATATTAACTACATTCAAACTATTCATTTTCTTAAATAATTTGCGTTATGGGTATTAGATAACGGATATTAAACGAAATAAATATACAGGGCGACAAATTTAATAAAAAACAAATATGTATTAATTATTTACTGATTAAACTTAACCAAGAGTTAAAGAATTCATTACGCAACGCATGGTTACACTAGCGTCGGCAGCGATCCGCGTGCCAGGTCACGTGCCGCGATTGACTCAGGAGCAAGAAAAGTAAATAGTAACAAAACTTTATTTATTTGTATGGAATTCTACTTTTATTACATAATCATGACCAGAATCGAGTACAGAATGCTCGCCTTCAGTATCTAAAATTTGTCACCAGTCACCCTGTATAGAAACAGACATATTTAATATAAAATATTTTTTATTAGATTTTTTTTATCTAATAATCGATGACTTGACGGATAATATCTGCCTTAATTCCTTACTAAGCCCGTGTGCTTTTTTCAAAAAAATTGCACAAAAAGTCTTTTCGCATTATAGTATGTATGATCTTGTAATAAAATCTCTTTGGCTATAGTATTTGTATCTGGCTGGTTTTGGTATCATTGAAAGTTAAAATTTTAAAGAACATAATTCCAAATTCAAATTAGAAAAATGTGTGATTTTTATTTGTTTTTCGTACTGTCAAGATGAGTGAATCAAATGAAGAAATTTGATACATTTTAAAATTTTACTACAAAAAAGGTAATAATGCAATGCCAGCAGCGAAAAAAATTTGCGATGTTTATGGACCTAGTGCAGTGTCTGTGAGAGTAGCACAAATTTGGTTTAAGCGTTTTCAATTCGGATATTTTGATGTCAAAGATGCACCTCGCTCTGGTCGCCCTATTACGGATAAAATGGATGCCATTTTTGAAAAAGTGGAGCAAGATCGACATATCAGTCGTTACGACGTAGCTGAAGAACTGGGCATTTACCACAAAACAGTTTTGGCGCATTTGAAAAAAGCTGGGTACACAAAAAAGCTCGATATTTGGGTACCTCACGAGCTCACTGAAAGAAACCTAATGAACCGTGTACTCATTTGTGATTCTTTATTACGACGTAACGAAACCGAATCATTTTTGAAAAAGCTGATAACTGGTGATGAAAAGTGGATCACGTACGACAAGAACGTGCGAAAAAGGTGGTCAAAGGCCGGTCAGGCTTCACAGACTGTGGCGAAACATGGGTTAACTCGCAATAAGGTGATGTTGTGTGTGTGGTGGGATTGGAAGGGCATTATTTATTATGAGCTGTTACCACCAGGCATGACTATCGATTCTGAACTCTACTGTGAACAACTTATGAGATTAAAACAAGAAGTTGAGAGAAAGCGGCCGGAGTTGATCAACAGAAGGGGTGTGGTATTTCATCATGATAACGCTAGACCTCACACATCTATAGCCACCCAGCAAAAATTAAGAGAGTTTGGCTGGGAGGTGTTAATGCATCCGCCGTATAGTCCTGACCTTGCACCTTCAGATTTCCACCTGTTTCGGTCTCTTCAGAATTCTTTAGGCAGTGTTAGGATAACATCACGAGAGGACTGCCAAATCCACTTGTCACGGTATTTTGATGAGAGGTCCCAAAATTTTTATAGCAATGGGATCATGTCCCTACCTACAAGATGGCAAAAGGTTATCTAACAAAATGGTACATACATACTTTAGTTAAATGTCAATAAACTATATTAAAAAATGTTTTGAATTTTCTTAAAAAATGCGAAGAAACTTTTTCCCCAACCCAATATGTGGATTTGTAATATTACCTACCGCTACACCGCTACACTACAAAGCCTATCTTTAATATAGAAACACTAATAAGACTTGAAAGTGCGATTTCGAGAAATAATATCCATTAGTAGCCAGGCTTGCGGTTGGATCTAAAGCGGATGCTTTGTAAAATAATTCATTAAAGTATAACTGAGAAGTTAATTATTGGATAGACGGAAAACATCCTTTCAATTGTAAATCTATGAAAGACTATTTTAGTAATGTCAATAATAAGAATTACATTTACAATCAAATTAAACTTGGAATAAAATGAAGTATATTTGATTTTCAGCTTTAATTGTTTCTGGCATATGAAGGCATAGATAGAATGACAGATACAAAGCTGCTTTTTTATATTTTAGCGCCTTCATGTTAAATATATTTTAATAATTTAAGACTGAAAAAAATGCATTATTAGTTAAACTTCATCTCAGTCAGAACAATCAACTGCTGAATGCCTATTATACGATGTTCTATCTTGAGCTGCCCATATCCACAGCACATCAACAACCTTGATAAAACTGGCAGTTCACCTTGTGTCCTGAGAGGATTACCCACGTGTCGTCTTGTAGTCAATAACAGCGGTGCGAGCACAGAACTATATCGACTCGTATGTTTACGAATGTTCGTATAGTATGGAGTCGGTTGCAAGTTTTAGTAACATTGTATTTTTTTTATTTTACAGTTATTTATGAGTACAACATGTTTACAAATTTTCAAAATTAACAAGGCACACATCTATTTAAGCTGGCCGGCGGCAATGGATAGATTTCATTTACTGCTGACAAACCGTCTCCATACTATACGAACATTCGTAAACACACGAGTCGACAAAGTTCTGGGCTCGCAGTGCTCTGGTAAGCTTGACAACAAAATCTTTGATTTTTCAATGTTTACTGCATGTTTATAATGGTATACATCCTCAGAATTTACTAGCTCGACTTTAAAACAAATAGTAAACCTAGGAGAAAATATTTTTTGTGTCAAATGTGCTGATCATACTAATTTTCATATCGTATCACATTTAATATGAAAGAAACCAAAAAAGACAGTTTTCTGTGTGTGCCTAATAAAAAAATGTCTAAAATGTAAAACAAGCGATCTTATCACTCTAGAGGTAGACCTCTACCAGGAAACTTCAAAAGTTAAAAGAGTTGGTTGTCTGTTGGAATTTTTTGAGTTATAGTAATGATATATTGACTTCGGAATTTCATAAAAATACATTGACACTAGATTAATTATTTGTCGCTTTTAGCCACATATAATTTTAGAAACAGCAATTTATGAAGTTCCAAGTACTGCTCTAACAGTTAACCGTTTTTGCAAATGCCCCTAAAACTTTTTTTTCTTACTAACTATTACTTAATTAACATACAAAATTATCGTCGCACAAATATCTCATGAAAGATGCATTTTTCCACTTCATTCATCGGACACAAGACGGATAATTTATGGACCTAAACCAGTCCTGTTTTATATTCTTTAAATTGTAGCCCTAATGTCAAACCGACATAACTTTTTACATTTTTCTTCATTTAAAATGATTGAAATCCTTGAGGCAAGGCATTATTTTATTCATACTTAAATTTCAAAAAACAGAATGGGATTGGGTTTTATCAGAGTACGAGTATTATTTTCTATAAATGTTTGTCACTTATCTTCCTACTAACCTGATAAAAATTGAACATATTGATAAAGAATTGATGTGGCGATTATTAGATTTTAGAATCTGTTATTTTAAATAATTAAATTTGTACATTGTGTTGAAGTTTATATTCAATACTGTATGGCTTCTTTACATGTTTAAAAAGAAAAAACAAACGCAGCTTCTTCAGCGTTGAAATTTGCGATCACAACTGCCTTATTCCGTAAGTTACTTAGTGTGCAAGACTAAACTATAGAAATAATTGTGTAATGCTTTGTAATCTCAAGTTTTAATTTTACTTGACTGTTTTAATTTTCTTGTGAACTTGTGAACCAACCAACATGGCTTTATTAAGGGTAGGTCTACTGCTACAAACCTTGCCGTATTTACCAACGACATACTCCACGGCATGGATGGTGGTTCACAAATCGATGTTATTTACACAGACTTTGAAAAAGCCTTTCACCGTGTGGACCACACCATCTTAATGCGCAAACTGCAGGAACTAGGTATATGCGGCAACCTATTGCGATGGCTGGAGTCTTATCTCCGAAATCGTTGCCAAGCTGTTGTAGTGGGTGGAAACCGTTCCAACTACATAAACGTTCCTTCTGGGGTGCCCCAAGGGTCCACGCTCTCACCTCTTTTATATGCAGCTTACTTGTATGACATACCACAATGTTTCCGTTTTTCAAACTTTTTAATGTACGCTGATGACACTAAAATTTATAATAAAATTAACTCAATTACAGATTGCATTAATCTTCAAAAAGATCTTGAAAGGTTAAACAAATATTACCAAGAAAACAAAATAGATATTAATATTAGCAAATGTATGGTAATGACTTTTACAAGAAAGAAAAAACCTATTGACTACATCTATGAAATCTCTGACATCAATATTAAAAAAGTACACCAGGTCAGAGACTTGGGAGTAATTCTAGATGACAAGTTAACTTTTAATGAACACATCACACACACAGTCAGTAAAGCATATAAGAACTTGGGCTTCATACTCCGCGTTAGTAAACCATTTAATGACACCGATTGCTTAAAAATATTATTCTATGCCTATGTAAGAAGTGTACTTGAATATTGTAGCAGTATTTGGAACCCTCAGTATTCAGTGTGCATTGAAAATGTTGAGAAAATTCAAATAAAATTCTTGAAAAATTTAAGTTATAGATGCCAATTTATGATAACGGATTATGTTGAGTCCTGTCGAACTCATAATATGCTATCCCTTAAAAATAGAAGAATTGTGACTGATTTGTTATTTCTACACGCTGGTGTTCATGGTACAATGGACTGCTCCGATCTGACAGAACAAAGTTTAAGGCTTCGGGTCCCTTCGCGTCGTACAAGACACACAGCTTTGTTCAACCTCCCGCATGCACGTACTAACTTCTATCAAAACTCAATCATATATAGAACACAAAAAACCTACAATAAATACTCTGGCTCAATTGATGTTTTTTGTCGTAGCATAACTGAATTCAGGAAGCAAATTATAGATTCAATTTTATCAGAAGAATAATAGTCATAACAATTAACTAAACTACAAACTACATAAAGAACTTGAACTTTTTTAATAAAGTCACACCACACTAACGCATTTACACCCACACATCTACACTTACACACACACACACACAAAACCTCTCACATATAGACAAACATAATTTTTGTTTTAAATTCCTAATTTTCTGTAATTATAATCTTTTAATTCTAATAATTATATTTGCTCTTTTTAAACTCTTTTTAATTTTAATATAAACATTAAACGTAATTGTGATTATACAGCTTTCTCGTTTATAGGTGAAATTTATAATTAATAATTTATATTCAAGTTTTATGTAAATTGATCTATTAATCCTATTAAAGTTCAGCTCTCTTAATGTAAAAATTATAAAATGTAAATCCGTGATTAGACATAAGTTACACAAGATATGATTTTTTTTCAAGTTAGTTCTAAGGTCTGTGGATTTTGTGAATGATAAATAAATAAATAAATAAACTTATAATGTAACGTCAGTTAAAAGTCTCACTTAACAAGTTAATTATTTGGACCAAACTTTTTTTATTCGATCTGATATTAAACGTTAACTTAAGTCTGATATTAAAATTGTTAATTCAATAATTTTAATCATGAAAAATGCTGTTTCGCAGTTACATGGTTTTATATTCTGGTAGTAGCTACGTACTTGATATCATCGTTACATTAGCTTTACTTTTATAGAATCTTGTCATACCAGTTACAGAACAGCAACTCTTAGAGAACGCTCCTTTTGAAATGTAATTAACTAAGTATTCAATGATTTCATTCATTTTTACGAACAAGTACGATTAGAAGGAATTGAAATTAATCAAATCAATTAAAATAACGCAAAAATATATTTCATACAATTGGCTAGTAAGCGTTCTCATCGAGCATAAAAATTATAATTACCTACACTGGATTGATTTGATTGTAATTTTGATTTATAGATTTGATTTATCTAGGATTAATATTTAATATTGAAAACTATTGTTAGGGATAGGTCCGGTCAATTAACTGATAACCGATAAATTATACGGTGACTGGTGGGTCACTTTCGAAATTCAAGGACGTGATAGTATGATGAAGATGTATATCATAGATGAAGAGAAAAAATAAAATAAAAATAAATATGTTTTATTTACATACTAGTTTACTACTTAACCGGACCTCCAAAAATTCAATACGCAATGGTTACATAAGCGTAATACAAAAGACACTTAGCGGGTGGTTTTGTGAATATGGCGGGAACACTCTGTGTGCGTGTTGATTGAGGCGGCGGCGCGGCGGCGCGGCGCGTCGGGAGAAGTGTAGTTATGTCTCTTTATTATTATTTTTTTAATTCATTTATTTAACAATTTATGTACCTACACACAAGGGAACTTAATTAAACAAACATATGAATTACAAAAAAAAATGTATCAAGGCAAAGCTTATTTCTTTACGAAATTTCTACCAGCAAGCCTGATGCTGGAGAATGAAAATAGAAACAACAAATTAAGTTAACAATCTTTGCTTTGAATTTATCGGGAATTCTGGTGAAAAATAAGGTACCTACTTTTATTACATAATTATGATCAGAATCGAGTACAGAATGCTCCCCTTCAATAGCTAAAATAATTTTCACCAGTCACCCTGTATTATACAAATGGAGAAAATTTAATTCTTAAACTCGTGTGTCATCTTATACCTCTTTGCAAACTTAAATAAATGCATAAAAAAAATATTACTTCAAGATTCTGTATTAGAAGCAAAGATTACGTTCATATCTTCAGTAAAGCTCATCGTTTCATTATAACTCATTCGTTTTCAAAGACGCAAGGTAATATAAAATACTAAGTATGGCAATAGTTATTACTCTAGACAATGTTACCCGTACCTACTCTGTCTGCAACTATAAAGTATAAGCTCTATGCAGCAAATATTGGATAAGGCTCTACTGTAATGCTACAACAATCTGATAACTGTAATGCCACTGTTATGTTTTGTTGTGTTATAGTCTTATGTACTTGTTTTCAGATTTTAGGGTTGCAAAACCAAATGGCAAGAAACTGAACCCTTATTCATTAGTCATGATGTCCGTCCGTCCATGTGTCACAGCTACTTTTTTTAGTTGAAACTCACTGTATTCCGCAGTCGGATTTTTAATTTTTTTAATTAGAATGTTTCATACTCAGCCATGAAATGTTTTAATTTTCAGTACACGGATCATGAATATAACATGCGATTGAGTAAAATCTTCTTATAAACGCCTTTTTTTCCCGCCGGAACCTTTGATACTCAAGAGAGACCCCATAAGGGAAACTCAAGAAGAGGGGAGTTGAATACTAAAAAGAACGAAAGGGCCTTGCAAGGGGACACATAAGTGACCCCACCGGCAATGACACTACATAGCCTGACAGTGTGGGACTATTACCCAGTAAAAACCCCCTGGTTTATCGTTGCTTTTTCTGAGGACAATCAACCGAGGTCATGAAGCGACATCCAGTCGGTGATAAAGTCGGATTTCCACTAGACCATTTCCATTTTAGCAACCGTTATCAGTGCAAGCCATTTTTCTAGATAATCAAATAGGCTACATAACATATATCCTATATTAGATTCTGCCTTAATGGAGATGTAAATTTAATTAAAACTAACTTTGAATTTTCTTTTATTTTTATAAAACCTTCTAAAGACTTAAGTACCTACTTTTGAGTAAGCACTATAATGATGTTACGGTAATTTTCAATATCACACAAGGCGTTAAAAACATAACTTAAAACTACATTACATACATATATAACTTCACGTTTCAAACCCTTATGGGACAGGCAGAACACCAGAGGTTATAAAACCATCTGATGTCACGTTTGACAAATTTGGAGGCATTATAATGGTGGAAAGAGACAGTATTGCAGTGACAGGGGGTCAGCCTATCGCCCACAAAAAAACCTCTAATAAAACCCCTGTCCCTTAAGCGACTCTTACAATATCCCCGGGAAGAGAAGCTTTCTAAGTATCTAAGAAAATCAAAAAAATCTTTTACCTATCTTTTAGGCTTTTATTATCTTGGAGTAACATAAAATTATTGAAGAAACTCCAACAAGTGAGGAGTTATGTGAGTGAAACCGCGTGTTGATGCTTGTATACATTGAAGAACCCACCTCACTTTTATGAAAAATACATTATTGTGTGTGATAGCGAACTGTCATTTGCAGTCACTCGCCGAAATAGTCGCACCGAAATCAATGTTTTCACGTAAAAACCGTTTTGCTATACTTATAATACCGACGTAACCTTTCATAATTATGTAAAAACTCTAGTTCAGCTTTTAAACCAGGTTACTTACAAAAAGATGTCAAGTTTTTTTACGTTTTGTTCCATCACGAGGACATGACAAAGGGACTTCCCTCAGGAACTCATTACGTCTCAAAAAGTTCCCACTCACACGATCTCACTTCCAAGTGTAATACAAATTCAATTAACAGCTTCAAGTACTGAAGAACACATGTTTGAGGAAGATAAAATAAAACGGTTTGAAACAAACTCACTATCTTTATCCATAGTAACAGAAGGCGAGCCATCTGGTTTATCTTACACTTTGTTACTAACAACGAACACAGTGCTTCTACTTGAAAAGCGTTTTAGTTTTAATTTGCTAAGCAATTTACGTAACTGCTTGAAAAAAGCTTGGGAATATAAATCTGCTTGCTAAGCTCAGTAAGGAAGATTAAGAAAATATACTGGTTGCTTAAAGTATCTACTGAAGCGCTTTTGGACCAAAATACTTGCCTTGAACAAACAAGCAGCATTCATTATTATTTATAACTAGCCACCACGCGCGGTTTTACCCGCGTTACTTTTGATCCTGTGGGAATTTCGGGATAAAATATAGCCTATAACCTTTCTCAAGAGTTGGGCTATCAAATGAAAAAAGAATTTTTCAAATCCCACTTGTAGTTTTTGAGATTAGCGCGTTCAAACAAACAAATAAACTCTTCAGCTTTATATATTAGTATAGATTTATATCTCCAAATTTACATCGGTAATAGATTAAAGAAATATTCCTGTAAAATGCATCATACATTGCGATATCTACAATATTATCGTTTTATTACAGCAATAAACACAAAATATTAATATAATAATCGTAACTTTTTCATGGATCTTTGCGTCCCTTCTTCTTAAAACTTATGATTTCGATCCCTTTAATAAAATAAATCATAATTCATAATACAAAATTTGAACGTGATAGATTCTGTTATTTTTTATACAAGCAGCTTCGAGCAGTTTCGTCTTAAGGAGCTTTTGACTCCCGCAGAAAATCAAATCTGACCGGAACGATGCAGAGAGATAATATAATATATTAGTATAGATATTGAAACCCCATTTTTTATTATTATTGAATAAACTCGTGTTTTACCTGAATGTCACCTGATCGTAAGTCAATATGAGGTCAGAAGGACGGAACAGACTCTTCATAAAATATTGCCGGAACATAACAGCCTCAAATCAGTGATATTCGGCGGCATATTTTAAAATGAACGGTGTTCACTAGCCAGGTGGACCATGGAGAGTTACAGAAGGCAGCAGATCAAGCGCAAATCTCCCCTAACAATTTTTTACTTAATGTCAATGGCATAGAGTTCAGATTCACTTACAGTTTTGGACAGGTTTGGAACGCTTGTTCTGCTGCCTCCGGTACCTACTACCAAGCGCGGGCCACTCGAATTAGTCGCCTTACACGACATACTTTTCTAGAAGCGGTAGGGCTAATTTAAGACCCTACACTACAAAAAAATATCACCTTAGTGTATATAGCCAACGAGACACGGTTTAACTAAAAGCATGACCACGACCAGTTGAAATCAAAACCGGTAATAACCATTTTTCAAATAAGAATTTGGTTCGCTTTATTCTCCAGATCCAACCAACTCGATTTATGCATATTTGCTAAAACTATCTGTTCCTGGCAATGTTTACAACTGAAAGGACGAACACAAACACAAGCTAGTGAGTTAGAATGTTGTTACTAGGGCTGGGTATGAATGGAATACATAATTTATTCCTTTTTAAAGTAATTACCAGATTTATCTTTGCATATTAACTCGACGTTTCGGTGTCTTGCAAACCCCATGGTCATGAGCGACTGAGATGTCAGGCGTCAGATTGATAGGTGGAAAAAGTTATATATTATCTCCATCTGTTTGTCAGTCTTCAAAAAATATTAATTATATGCGATAAATCCGGTTAAAAAGTGTTTTATTTTAATTGACCTTAGTAAATATTACAAGGGATGCATTAGTTAACACATTTTTTAATACCACAAAAATTACCTTGTTGCTTTAATTTAATTTGTATTATTTTATTTTATTGTTGTTATCAAAATTAATGTTGCAACAAAATATTAACTAATATTTGAACTAAAAATATCGATTAATAAATTACCAACAATAATCAAAATTCAACCAATGCCACCTCTGGAACGAACTATTATGTCTTCTAAAAATATCTTTAGGAAAAGGATTGAATAATTTACATATTGAATAATTAAATTAAACTAAGTTTATCCTCTCCGTGTCCATGATCACATCACTAAAATATTCAAAGTGAATAGAGTGAGCAACGTGCGTGAACATTCGCTGTACAGATTAGCACAATCAACAAAATGTTATGCCGTGTGCATTTCTAACGACTTAGAGTTTACCCGATTACTTATTCATATAGACAATGCAATTATAAACTAATATACTTTGTATGATTAAAGTCCTCTAGGAAAGTCCGTGAGGAGATCTCAGAATGATTTTAAAAACCGAAGGATTGTAGATGTCGTTGTACACAGTGCTTATGTTAATTTTATCAAGCTGTTTTTTTTTAATCTGACGGGTGACTGAACGAAATATTCATATCGTGTATTGTAATGTGCTCTCATATTTTCACATAATTTTGACAAGACTTTGTCATAAGCGCCATCTTACGCGAATAGAATATTTTATTTTTTTATTTATTCGTTTTTTTTTTTTCCGCCACAGAAGACTACCCCTCAGAACACCCATAGGCCTATTGACCATACAAGTGCTCAAGGAGGGCAGGAGGAGAACACATCAGAAGTACAAAATGGGCAGACAGGAGATTATCCAGATCTAGAGAGAGCTGGATGGGGAGATCAGACAAAGCATCTTTAGGTCTGCAATAAGAGCGCTTGAACGACTTTGGATTGGGTTTATATGAAACAATGTCTCGAACCAACCCATTCGGATGGTTTTCGCAACGTTTGTAGTGAGATAAGGACAGGGTTTTAAGGTACTTTTGCGAACGTAAAACGGTGCGTTAGTGGCTCTGCGACAGAAGTTGTTTTGTATTACTTGGAGTTTGTCGATCAACCGAGGTTTGGCGTGGGCAAATACAAGCGCGGCGTATGTAATGACTTGTCTGATGCAGACCTTGTATAACGTGTATTTATTCCGTAGTGACATTTTACTAAGAAGACCTATCATGCTGTTGAGTCGGCCGAGATAGAATTTAGCCAGTTTGGTTACCCTATTGATGTGGGGTTCGAATGAGAGCGTTTTCTCGAGAGTGACGCCGAGATATTTGACAGATTTTTGCCACGGTAAGGGGACTCCACGCATGCGGATGCACGGATCAAGGTCGTCTATGAGTTTCCGTTTGTGTGTGAAGCAAATCGCCGAGCTATTGTCGGGGTTTATTTCAATGCGCCACTTCGAGAACCAGGCGCTGAGGTTGTTGACAGCCGTTTGTAACTTCGCAACTTGCAAATAGCGCTAATTGAACACCCTCGGGTGGTTTGGGGATGTCATTGGTATACACCAAGTATAGTAACGGGGCGGGGACGGAGCCTTGCGGAACGCCGGCCTTGCTGAACGCCTTGCTGAACGGGCCAGGGGAGTTATTTAATAATGAAAACTTCCTATTTAAATAATTACTAATATTTAAATAGGAAGTTTTCATTATTTTCATTACTCATTGGTTTGTTTTTCGCGTCAAAATGGTAAAAATCTATTCACTCCATCAAATCCACGTCTGTGACTTTTACTTGCATTATAACAGGCCTTTCTTTAGAATGGGTATTTTAACTTATATTTTATTTATTTAAAAAAATATATATCTTTTATGAGTTCGCTTGTTGCGTTTCGTAAAAATAGTTAGGCAAAGAGAAATATAAATTCTTGGTAAAAATTGTATTTACATTTTGATTTCATAAAATACATAATCCTAAAAAAAACGTATGAAACGGTTATACGGAAAAAAGCAATATACGGAAAAAAGTAATACTTCGTTTTATACATGGGTAGGTATAACACGAGTATTTCAATATGAAGAAAAAATTTAATAAAATATTAATGAAATATTATTTAATTTTTAAATAGACCACGACAAATTTATTACTTACTTTTTCTGGTGAATTCATTCAATTCATAATACACCCAGACTTGTGCCAACCCATATATTCGGCACACCATCATTTGCATTGACCGGGCTCAATCCCGCTGCGACCAGTGTATATTATTACCTCATTCTTACAGTTATACTCAAGTTCTAATAGTATACTTTACTGATAATGAACTTCCTATCCTGATTTTCGTAAGGATATGGATAAAACGATATAAAACCTTGATAGCGCACATAACGTTTATGTAGCTATGGCGTATAATGTATACCACTGCCATTTGAATAATTTTATTAAGTTTAGTATCTCATAAGAAGTTTTAAATCTAGTTACCAAAGTCCCAAAGTATGCAAGTTGATTACAAAGTACTGCAAGTGCAATAAAAAAATACTTATAAATCTTGAGGAAGAGTAATTGTACCACAAAGTGTATTCAAATACCTGTGACGAATCATCAGAGGTTTCCTGTCATTGTAGTTCGCCGTGCTACCGTGAATCAGTACTCTTTTGTACCGTTCGTAATAATATGGAACAAAACAATACGTTCCCACGCCTCGATTCGCTAAACATTGAGAAAGTATGAAGAACTGTTTGAATCTTTTGTTAGGTGATTTGGTTCACGCAGTTTTGCTGTCTTGTGCCATACGAGTTTGTTTTCATTGCTATAACCTATGTATGCAGGAAGTTAACTCGTATTGACTAGAATATCGAAACAGTTTTTGTGAGCTGACCCTTTGTCACTGCAATAGTCTCGCTTCATCATTACAGTACCTCCAAATTTGTCAAACGTGACGTGATATCGGATGATTTTAAAGTCGTTGTTGTTTTGCCTGCCCCATAAGGGATAAATGCGTGAAGTTATGTATGAATGTTACTGCTTATTAATATTATTAACTTGAAAATATTTCAGTATCGACTGCTGATTGATGATATTTTATCCTAAAAACAGTTTGACAAAATTAGCTGAAATTTTGTAAACATGTAGCATAACCTAAAATAATAATAGGTTTATTTTTATTTCATTATTTTTACCAAGGTAGAGCAGCGGGACAAGCAAAGCAAAAATTGAATTCTATAGTTTTTTATTTTTTGAATTTTATAGTTTTATGCTTATTTCATGATATTTCTTTATGTCGTTCATTCTCAATTACTCTGATCAAGTCTACAAATAAATAAATATAATAATCATTCAATTCAAAAGGCGCTTACTCAAGACCTTTTCAAGTATAATCAACGAATGCACAGCATTAAAAAACCGACTTCACGTCAAAACTTTGGCTGAATTATAATATCATCAACGTAAAAATTCTCCGAAATCATACATAATTTTCAAAAATTTTCAGTGAAGTACTCAACCGATTTCGATGAAATTTATATGGAACCAACTATGAAGTATCTTCTATCATATGAAACAAGAATTTTCAAAATCAGTCAAAATCAATTTTCATTCAGACAGACACACAAAAAAAAAACAGATGAATTGAGAACCTCCTCCTTTTTTGGAAGTCGGTTGAAAAATGAATTGTATCCAGACCTCTTTGAACTTAAATATTTATATTCCGTTTACCTTATCACATTACCTTATTAATACTGAAATATCGATGTTCTCATTAAAAATTTTATATTTTTATGAAAATTGCATTGTTATGAGATTTTGTAACAGGAATAAAATTCTACAATATAGATAACAGAGCGATCTTGCCAAATTACCCAATTCTGTAAGTGCAAAACGGGACCTACCGACCGTTATTTGCCTTATTTTTGGAAAATTCCGAGATAAATCTGTCCCCGACAACGACAAATTCAACCTTTTCATTGTATCATTATATTTAAATGCAACAAAGTGTTGACACATTTTCACCAAAAATATAAAATCACCTGCTAAAATTATCTCAGTCTAAAATGAATCTTATGACAAACACAATAGTTCTATTTTTATTTGGTATTGTGACATTTGTCTCAAACGGAGGATAAAACTCAGGAGTCAGAATCTCTACTTCAATTTAGGTCGTAAATCTATATCAACTAAGTTCATGTTGCAGTGAAATGTTTTTTATTAGTGGACAATGTTCTGAGAAAGTAGTTGGATTAGAGGCGCAAAGGGACTACGTCAGCACCCACAATTTTGTCGCATTGTAGCGAAGTGTGGCTGTTAACAAGAATACCAAGCTTCGGGTCAAATTGCTTTGTTTTGTTGCTCGTCGCAGACAAACTGAGATGAAAAATTTGTTTATTTTCAACATTCTCGGCTTTATAAAAGGTACAGCTCTGTTTGTGCAGTTTGTTTTAAAATTAAGTAAGATACTGCAGATAATCTTTGAAATAATCGTAATTGAACTAGATCTTGTAGATTAAAAAAATAAAAACTTTATAACATTTTGATGCTCACCTACAGAATTTGAGGTTCTGGATTTAGTTCTCAGTTTGTTTTGTCTAAGCAGGTTCTAGATTTGGCGTATAAGTAGACTATCAAAGCTTAACTTTTCTATGGATAACTACCAACTGGTTATCACAGAATAAACAAAATCAACAAAAAATCACAATCCTTTGTTCGTCTACTAAATTATTAATTTATTTTTAAATATTTTTTTAATTTAATACAAAATAATTGAAAAATTGTACGTTGTAAAAGTTTTGCATCTTGATTGCAGCGAAATGAATTTTCTTTGCAGGTTCAGGTTTGTGTTGTCTTATTTTGATACCATTTTGATTAGTGTCCGTATCGACCGCGCGGCCACGGCGTTTTTTCTTACATCTAACCATGCCAAGATTATGTAAAAATTTGTAAAAGTCGATTCCTAAAAACGTAAATTTGTAAAAGGTATAGTTAAAAAGTTATAAGGGTTAGAACGTGGCCGCGCCATTGAAACAATGCGAACCGCGCGGCCACGTAGATCTTTAAAACTAAACATTGCAGAGACCTGAAGTTTAGGTAAAACACGGATTGAATATGTAAAAAATTTGTAAAAATATAGAAAAAAATCCTGGATTTACATTTTAGAAGCTGTAAGCTTATAACACCATGGCCGCGCCATTGACCGGTATAAAATTACGTTATCGTCGATATCTCGCTGGAAAAGCATAGCAGAGGTCTGAAGTTTTTTGTAAAACCTGGATTCGAATTTGTAAAAAGTAGTAAAAATATAATAAAAAATCATAGGTATACATAATAGGAGCTGTAAGACCAAAAACCCATGGCCGCGCCATCGAAACGTTAGAAAAGTACTTTACCGTCGATATCTTGCTGAAAAAGCATCGAAGAAGTCTGAAGTATTTTGTAAAACCAAGATTTAAATTTGTAGAAACGATTAAAGATGCACAAAAAACTCCTAGGGTCATATTTAAGGAACTTTAGCACTGAATCATTAGTACGGCTTGAATACGTCGAAGGGTGACCATGGTTTGTTGATGACAGAAATGTCCTTTATAATATAAATGATATAAAACTACTTTTTAACCGGATTAATCGCGTATAATTTATATTTTACATTTTAACTCGACGTTTCGGTGTCTTTGCAAACCCCTTGGTCACGAGATCAAATAAATTATACGCGATTAATCCGGTTAAAAAATTAGTTTTATTTAAATTATAAATCGTGAAAACTTAAGACAATATTATAAATTATATCTAAAGGATTGTAAATTGAATAAAATGAATCGATAAAGTAAAAAATATATGTTTATTTCTTTAGACACAGATAATCTTAGTCTTCGTCTATTAGACCATATGTGAAATTATGGATTGTCATAGGTTGTAATGAACTTGCGTGTGCTCCGAATTTATTATCGTCGTAACAAATCATTTCAGAGGTATTTAATAAGCAATGACACTTGTAATGCCCAATGAGTCCTACAACCGGGGGAACATATTCTACAGCACCTATCAGTCTATATTTTTTTTGTTTTAATTTGATAAAATGGGGTATTTCTTCGAGTTTGATTTTATCTATGCCATTAAGATCAAATAAAATAATATTATTTAATTTGTATATATACTTTTTGGTTTCGTTGTTACACATCAAACATTTCTTTAAATTTGAATCGTCATCGATAATGACGGCATCTTCCAGTCCTCCGATTAGATAGCTTAAGGTCAAATAAATATCGCACTTAAATAACACACCGGGAGCACTGTACTAATCGCAAGCGAACAGCAAAGTGATTGAAATTAGCTATGCCATCTCTAACACACCCCCTCCTGCTAATGGAATAAAAGAAACAGGAAAAAACAGGTGTACAACCCTTATCTTTGTGTTTTTTGTTTGAAAGTCCATGCCGCTCACTCAAAGGCTTGCCGGCCAATTATCAAACAATGTTATTCGTAGAAATATAGTCTTGCTTTTGTTTACTTGTTCTAAAAGTTTTATGACATCGACCAAAACACGCACCATAGTATATTATTATTTTAAAATTACATCAAAGTGTCGCTGAGATAAAGTGGTAACCTATAGCAAACTTATTGTTAAGGAAAGTTTTAAAATGAACTGTTTCCTAAATATATTTACCCGACTACTGCACGCAAAGGAGGGTTATGTTTTCAGCGCGAATGTAACTATGTCTGTCAGATGAGCTCTAAAATTAAATTAAATTTATTATGCGAAATAAATATGGATTTGTGATATAATTTCTATTAAATGGGTGGAAAGTTTTCTATTATCAATAAGCCATGGTCACCCTATCGACGTATTCAAGCCGTACTAATGATTCAGTGCTAAAAATCCTTAAATATGACCCTAGGAGTTTTTTGTGCATCTTTAATCGTTTCTACAAATTTAAATCTTGGTTTTACAAAATACTTCAGACTTCTGCGATGCTTTTTCAGCAAGATATCGACGGTAAAGTACTTTTCTAACGTTTCGATGGCGCGGCCATGGGTTTTTGGTCTTACAGCTCCTATTATGTATACCTATGATTTTTTATTATATTTTTACTACTTTTTACAAATTCAAATCCAGGTTTTACAAAAAACTTCAGACCTCTGCTATGCTTTTTCAGCGAGATATCGACGTTAACGTAATTTTATACCGGTCAATGGCGCGGCCATGGTGTTATAAGCTTACAGCTTCTAAAATGTAAATCCAGGATTTTTTTCTATATTTTTACAATTTTTTTACATATTCAATCCGTGTTTTACCTAAACTTCAGGTCTCTGCAATGTTTAGTTTTAAAGATCTACGTGGCCGCGCGGTTCGCATTGTTTCAATGGCGCGGCCACGTTCAAACCCTTATAACTTTTTAACTATACCTTTTACAAATTTATGTTTTTAGGAATCGACTTTTACAAATTTTTACATAATCTTGGCATGGTTAGATGTAAGAAAAAACGCCGTGGCCGCGCGGTCGATACGGACACTTTTGATTACCATTATCTTTGCAATACAACTTACGGTTACGATAAATAAATCTTTAAAAACATACATGTCTAATGCCTTACATACATCCGAAAAAAAAATCTTGGGCATAGACGGGCCAATGAAAAGATGAGCGTCCTCTACATTGTATTAACAAATACCTAATCACGTCACTTAAATTAGCGTCAAAGTCATTAACCCATGAACCGGTGCAGTCAAAACAGCTGACATCTTTTGATACCTTCCCACGGTTTCGAAGCGACAATAAAGTTACTTATCGTTCTATTACCGCTGTAATTATCGTTCTGTAATCGAGAATGTTTTCTAATGCAAAAAGTTAGTTCCCAATAATAATTGTTAATTGCTAAATGGAAAACTAGTAAGCGTAATGAAAGCGTCTGTATCGAATGCCGACACATAGTGCAATTGGTTTTATGTGTTGTATCAGTGGGTAAAGTTTCTTACTCAATTTGTTCTAATTGGAAACATCGAGAACATCAGGAACATTGATATTTGTTGATGTATAACGTTAGAATAGAAGTTTCAAAAGGTATATCTATATTTATGAATAAAATATTATAAATTTAAGTAGATACATTGATAAGTATTTTACACATTGCATAAATGATTAAAACAAATGGTAATGTACATTCTTAGATGTATTGTTCTTTATATAGGCAAGTTGGATTCGAGGAAGCTTTATAGTAGGTATTAGTCAGTCAAGATCCGCCTGATACAAAATCTTCTTATTATATCACTCTTTTACTGGTTTGCACTTTGTTCATCATATAATGGAGGCAATTGTTCAAGATTTAAGTCCTTTGTATGTATCATTTTTATGATAACCCAATCAGCATATTTTATAAAGAATCCTTGAGTATTCGTCAGAATTACAACGTTTTGCGATGAGAAATTCGTCTACACTTTGTTTGTAGTTAATAGTTTTTTAATAAACTATCAATACGTTTTTAAATATTTAAGGCTTTTGATAATGTACCTAAGTAGTTAGACGATCTGGATGACGGAAACAATAAAATTCAGGGCTTGTATACCCCTAGCTCCATTGTATTATAGCCATTATAACATGGCGGCTTCAAAGATATCAATTAGGAAACCTTATTTATTTACAAGCTGTATCGCGCGGTTTCACGGGGGCAATATCGGAATAAAAATTCATTCAAATCCATTGCGACGTTCTGACATCATTGAGGAACAAACATCCATACATCCAGGCATCCATCCATTCAAACTTTCACATTTATAATATTAGTAAGATTGCAAAAGTATAAAAATGTCTGATAAAAGTAAATTTATAAAAAATAGTATCATAATATAAAGTATGTATGAAATTTAAACATTAATCCCTTAATCGAGTAGGTAGCTATTTTTACAGCTCTCCTTTAAAAACTTGTACTTTATTAAAAATATATCCTTAACCACAAAAAAGTTCCTTAAAAAACAGAAAATACAATAAACTTAGCTTTTACCTGTTATGGATCAATAATCGTTTTAACATACTGGTAAGACAACTCCTGATAAAAAGGGTAACATGCTTCGTTAACGCTATTTATAAACGTTCTGCTTTTTTTGGTTTGCGGCGCAGCGCAGGCGCACCTGCGTTCGTTCCTTGCGGCTGATTGGCGGAGACGAAGATAGAAGAGTCAATAACTTCGGTCCCTACTATACTTGACTGTGGAAACGGATATTTCAAATTAATAGTGGATCCTAGACTTTTAACTGCTATATATTTTAGGTATAAAATAGTCGATTAATAAGTATTTTTTTGTTTACTTTTTCTTTACTTACTATAGTTATTAAAAGACAATTTAGCTTACAATATAGTCTCAGAAAAAGAACTCTGGACTCTGGAACTGATTTTAACAATTCTTATCACTAAGTTATAAATTTAATGCTAAATATTCGCTAAATAAGCCAAAAAAAAGAAAAAAATATGTCAAAGTAGTAGCGTGTAATTGGTAAAGACAAATATTGTTTTCGTACAAAAATATTATTATTAACAAAATGCTGGTATTTGATATCTTAACAAAGTATTATGAACATGGTTGTCTGTATGAAATCGCTCGTCAGCGATAAGACCGCCTAGTAGTACTTACTCAACACACTGCTTTTTGAAAAAAAGCACTGAAGTGTAAATAAATCAATAAATAAAAATATAAGTATCATATTTAGTAGTTTGCTATTTAGATCCATTGCTAAAAAGTATTTTTCTTTTATCTAAGTGTCCGTCGCACGGTCAGCTATAGGTGCTTTGTATAGGCGTCACCGGCGATGCGATGACGAGCTGCGGTGCGCGTGGCGACGTGTTTAAGTCAATGAATACTACTCCAATCGAGAGCAAATTATAAATATATTCGTGTGAAAAATTGCGTATTTGACTTTTCATGTTTAACTGATTGCTGCTATTTTCATCAAGATCGATGAATACGTCAGAATTTACTGAGTAAGCTCGAATCCCGAAGAATATGGTCAAAGAGGCGAGAAGATGCTGAAGGGGTCCTGCCAACAATGGGGTCACTCGGATAAGTCACCTTTTGAAACGCTTATCCAAGCTTATAATATAATATAATACATAATATACAAGCAGCTAGAAAATAGTGACTGTACTACTCTACTGCAACTATTCCGTTATTACAATTCATTTCTTTTTTTTTTTTATATTGTAAGGATAGGACGTTTGTCTTCCATGCCACCTGATGGAAAGTGCGCATGAAGACTATGGTGTTACACGTCCATCCACGAGAAACCTATTCACTCGACACTTAAAAGTTCCAGGACTGTAGTGGTTAGGAAAAACAGACGCAGGCAGATTGTTCCACTCCTTGGCAATCCGTACCAAAAAGGAACTATCGAAGCGTTTTGTTCGACTTCTTGGTAAATCCACTATATAGGGATGGAAGTTCTGTCTGCGTCTGGTAGTCCGGTGGTAAAAAGGGGTGGGTTCAATTTGGTCAAAAAGAGCACTCGCACACTCACCAAAATGTAGCCGATAAAATACTGTCAAACAAGCAACCTTACGACGATGCTCCAGGGTCTGCAATTTTTTATTTGTAAGGTTGTTGTTATTTATGGTTTTACGGGCTCTTCGGTCAACAGAGTCTAGCGCTTCGAGCTGGTATTTGGCAGAACCATCCCAAAAGTGACTACAGTACTCCATGCATGACCTCACTTAGGCTGCGTATAAGTTGAGCAGCCGTTTAGGGCTGAAGTACCGCCGGACCTTCGAGATGATACCCAATTTTACTACTCTACTCAGATACATAGGTATCTAAAGAAGTTTTTTAACTTAATTCAAATTCAGAATTTAAATATTAAAATATTACTTATACTTATCTGTTTGTCTCATCTCATAAATCAATTGATGTTGATCAACATGGCTAAAAGGCTTTATATCTAGTGAAAAATTGTTTCTAGGTACATTTGACGGAAAAATATTTCTTGGAAATGGTAAGTATGATATTAAACAGTGTTTTATTTGCTTGCAAATTGAATCTTTTAAAAAGTGTCATCATTACTATAATTTTCCTGAATGTAAACTATTCAGATTTTAGATGAATGTTGCAAAATTATCGATACCAGGAAAAATAGCTATGCTTTTCCTATATGACACATATTTTTGTAGTTTCGGAAATGGCCGAATGTTTTAATTTTTTTTAAGTATTTAACTTTGTGAAAAGGGATCTGTGATCGTTGTATTTTGTTATGTTGATGTGGTGAAGTCACTGGGTCGATATAATTAAAACAAAACTTAGACATCTACAGAAAGAGAAATATCTCCTAATATTCTCAAGATATACTTGGGTGTAGCAGCTAAATCAGCTTCCTAGTCTTAAAAAAAATGAAAGATATATAAATATATATCGCTCACTTATTGCAAGGACGTCATTTCTCAAAATCATAGTTTGTTAAGATCATTATGAAAAAGTAAAGCTTTATCGATGTATATTTTTGTGCAATAACGACAAACACCTGCTTCAATTTAAATCCTCAAGATGGCGGTAAGTGTCTAAATTGCACGCTGCCGCTGCCCGTCTCGTATTTTTTCAATATCGTTCTATCTCAGTTACTCTAAAGTGGTCAACGTGAACGCCCGCACCCACTGTAGAAGGACGTCATATTTTGGATTAATACGTTATTGCAACAAATGGTAAGTATGTTTTTTGAAATAAATATTGCTACAATAAACGATTATTTTGTGTTATGTCGCTTTTGCAACTAAACATAAGGCATTATTCATTCGCATTATTTAGCAATACGACGTTATTGCAGAAAAAAACATATATATGTTAGTATTATCTAACATTATGACTTAATTGAACTATAACCAATCTACCTCAAAATTTAATGTTACTCGTAGCATTTAGGATTATGACGTGTTTGTAGAAAAATATCTAAAACACAAATTATTATTTCACGTTATGATCATATTACGATAAATACAGAGCATGTTTTTCATGATAATTTAAAATAAAAACTTCTTTTCAGGCATCCCGAGGGCGATTATTAGTTAAACTCGTCAATAGTACAGACAACAAAGACATGGAAGAGGATAGTGCAACTACTAAACCTTGTGAAACTGTTGTGGATTCTATTAATATTAGAAATAAATCCAGATCGTCTTCGTCGTCTTCGTCTAGTTCATCAAGTTCATCGAGTTCCTCAAGTTCATCTAGTGAAAATGACATGTCTGATGTTGATGACTCTAATATAAAAACAGGACTTGACGAGGGAAATCCAACAAACCAAACAATGTCATCGTCACTAGGTAAGTATATTTATCTTTTAAGCGATTATGAGATTTGACGGCCGGCTGGTCGAATAGTCTGAGATCCAGGCTAGGAGGTCAGAGGTCCTGAGTTCGACTCCCAGTCGCGGTAAGGAGTTTTTGTGATAATCAAGAACACTTACCGACGAGTCATGGATGTCAATATATTTATTTATAAAGTATATGAAATATTTAAGTTTGTATTCCATCCGTTGTTCTAGTACCCATAAAATAAGTTCTTAATGATACTTAGTTTGGGCTAGAATATTGGTGTGAGTGTGTAAAGTATTACTATTATCATTTACTATTTTAAAAGTTTATTTATTCAATACTTTTAGTTACAGATGCTGAAAACTTTTCTTCGATACCTTCAACTAGCGCTCAACCACTTTTTGATCCTGAAGAAAATTGTGACGATTCAGATAGAGATCGAGATTATGTACCGGATACAGAAAGTAGTTCCAGTGAAGATGAAACAACTTCTCGGCGTACAGTTACATCGAATAACCAAGTGTTGCCAATGACATCTAGCACTCCTGAAAAGAAAGGCAGAAAACGCCCTAGAAGAGAAGAAAATTGGAGAAGAAATATTTTGAAAAAAGCACGAAATACCGGTAAACCTTACGAATCTCACACAACAACAAAGAAAATAAGACCGGAGAGAAGACTAAAACCAGGCTGCTCAGATAAATGCAAGTTACAATGCTCCCTGACGTTAAATGAAAATGATCGGAAGTTTATATTTGATTCTTATTGGGCTTTAGGTGATGTAGAGCTGCAACGGCAATTTATTTTTAACTCTTTACAAATTATTCAGCCTCGGTATCGCTATGTCCGTGTTGGAGGCACACGAAAACCCAGAGATAATAATCATGCTTTTTATTTTAAGAAAGATGGTATTAATATTCGGGTCTGTAAAGTTTTTTTTAAAAATACTTTAGATATAAACGATAGACCAATTCGTACAGTTATAGAGAAACAGAATAAGATAGCAGGAACATTATTAGAAACTGATAGACGTGGGAGACATGGCCACCAAAAGAGAGTTGATGATGACATTATAAAGGGAATCTCTGACTTCATAGAGTCTATTCCAAAAATTGAGAGCCATTATACTCGGGCAAATACTTCAAAACTTTACATAGATGGTGGTAAAACAATAGTTGACATTCATCAAGATTATGAAGAGTATTGCAAAGCTAATGGAAAACCTTTTGGGAATTATGCATTATTTTATAAAAAATTTACAAAGGATTTTAATATTTCATTTTTTGTACCTAAAAAGGATTTATGCGAAACTTGTCACGTTTTTGAGAATGCTATTGTATCAGAAAAACAAGCTCTTCAGGAAACTTATGATACCCATCAAGAAGAAAAACGTTTGTCCAGATTAGAGAAAGAAAGTGACAAAAACGTAAGAGAACCACATGTTTTGATCGCGGTTTATGATTTGCAAGCTGTGGTTCAATTGCCTAAAGGTAATGTCTCCTTGTTCTATTACAAATGCAAATTGAACGTGTTAAATTTCACAATTCATGACATAGTCAACAAAACATCTGACTGTTACGTTTGGGATGAATCTAATGGAAACAGAGGAGTTAACGAACTTGGTAGTTGTGTTTATGACTATTTGAAAAGTGCAGCAGATGCTGGGAAAACAGAGGTAGTATTCTATAGTGACAACTGTGCTGGACAACAAAAGAATAAGTTTATGGTAGGAATGTATTTGTATGCTGTTAGAGTGCTTAATGTTAACAAAATTACCCATAAGTATCTGATTAAGGGCCACACCCAAAATGAAGGTGATGCAGTCCACTCGTTGATTGAACGACAAATAAAACGACAAGTAAGAAGTGGGCCTATGTATACACCGGAATCTTTTGTATCTGCCATAAAAATGGCTAAAAGAAATGGACCGCCTTTTAAAGTACACGAATTAAATTATGAGTACTTCTATGACATCAAAAAACTGTTTTCCAACTTAGGTTGTGTAAATCTTGGAACAATGAAAATAAATGAAGTCAAAGTATTTGAAGTAAGGAAAGAATGTCCCAATTCAGTTTTTTATAAAAATTCTTATAAAGATCAAGAGTTTATAGAAGTTGTTATCATTAAACGGAAGAATATAAACACTCTTCAATTGAAACCAGCGTTTAAACAAAAACCAGGTTTACCAGACAGAAAAAAGAAAGATTTAATGGAGTTAGTAAACAAAAAACACATTCCATCTTTTTACAAACCATTTTTTAATAATTTATAAGTATTAATTATGTATAATAGGTACTGCCAAAGTATGAAACAAAGAAGACTCATTATTTGTAAAGCTTAACTGATTATGAGACTGAATTAAGAGACTGTTGATTAATATAATTAAAACTTAATGATAATTCTTATTTTAATCACCCTACTGCAAACCAAATGCTGATTCAAACAAGTGTGATTATTTAAATAATTAGACTTAGCTATGAAAGCTACTTAGTATAGTTTATGAATAATTTGAAAAATAATTCCATTTTTTTTTGTTAATTATAATATTTACTAAAGAAAATGATTATGATTACAAATGCCTAATAATGATTAGATTTGATAATAATTATTGTTGGTAAATAATATTTTTGATACATTATTTGTTATGTTAAATTTTTTTATTTCATTTATATCGTTAACTTTAGTGCTTACTGCGTTTAAATATTGATTTGTAGTTGTTATAGTAGATAGTTGAGAATGTCAAGTACAAATACACCTTTAAAAGATTAAAGATCTTTGTTTTATTTCATTCTTTGACTTTGACACTTTAAGGCAACAAAGACATAATTTAATGTATATCCTACAATGTTTGTTAATTTTTGTTGTAAAAATGACAAAATGTGGTTAAATACTTTTATTAAATAACTTTTTTCTGCAATAATGTCATAAGTGAGGACATTTTTTTTTAAATATTTATTATTTGATAATAGGATATCTAGTACAACTCATAATTATTTAGTTTGAAAGTGAATTAATGTACAAAGCCAATTCAATAAGTTTAATACGAATAAACATTTTTTTTTGATAAAACACACAGAGTTCAAACTTTCAAACTGGTGTCCTGTAAAATGGTATTTTTTTTGTTATGTCTGTCTTGCAATAAGTGAGCGATATTTTTTTGTAGTTTTGTGTACCTACTAAAAAGTCATTCAGCTACTTTAGAAAGTTGACGTATCAAGATTGACAGGTGCTGATAAACCTTCGCCTGCTACCATAGGTTGCCAATGACAGACCATTAAACAAATGTCAGACACGCGCCCGTATTGATCACTGGAGTGAGATAAGATATGTCTGGAACAACGGCAATCAAAACTTGGCTTTGATTGATTCCGTTTCGATTTCATAATCGAAATTTAAACGATTGATACATGTGCGCAAGAGAGCAGTTAAAGTTTATCATTGTTTAAGTACTTATGTTATATTTAAGAGGTAAAACGTCAAATAATCTATTTATATTGAATCCAAAGCAGAGTTTTTTGTAATAGAAGATTTTCGTTGTTGTGGTAATGGCATTATAGTGTCTTTAATCTGAGATCGAAGATTGAGTTCAATATTACATCATTGAAATCCACTGTTTTTCTCCAAACGAATTAAAGTATCATAAATTAACCATTATAGTGGTACTTTATCGCTTGGATTTATTAGATAGATGGAGCTTAATATCTTGAAAAGGTTTAGCCCTTGGTGTTTACTAACTCCGGTATGATATCCAAGCTATTCAAGAAATACGTCAGAGTAATTGCGCCGCTCTCCACATGCGATTAACTTGTGTCGGTTAGGTTGACAGATAGGAGGAGCCTACATTACTGGACAGTTGCAGATAACTATCATCAACATAAGTACAAGAGCTCGACCACAAAATCGAAAATTTAAATTTAATGACGTCTGTCTAGATCGAAGTGATTCTGCAAAAATTTCCCTCGTGAGAAATGCAAAGTAAGTTAATTTAAACAGCTTATTACTATCAGTTTTATTAGTGAAAGTTATTGCAAATGCTACAAAATATAGATCTGTTGAATAACCACAATAATATCTGGAGAATACTCATCCATGCTGGACTGGGAGCAAAGGAAAAATATAGAGTGTGCTAGCTGCTTCTCTTCCCGGGTATACTGTATACTGTAAAAGGCTGACCCCTTGTCACTGCAATAGTCTCTCTTCATCATTATTATACCTCAAAATTTGTCAAATGTGACATTATAGCCTCTGGTGTTCTGCCTACCCCATTAGGGATACAGGCGTAAAGTTATGTATGTATGTGTGAATATCTGGAGTTACGAGTATGGAGATTCGTCTCCCGACTTAGCAACAAGCTCATCAGCGATAATCGATTAATATTATTTTCGCAGTGGATACTATCCTAAATTATCCTGTCCGGGATCTTCTTAAGTTCAAGGAAGATGAAAAATATTTTATTAAACTTGTGAGATAAAGTTCACTTGCCGTTAGTTTAACTGATTCACAACATCCTGCCCTCATCCAAAAATAACTTACAAACTGTATCGTTTTTGTTTATATTCTTGTATTTGTAATCTTATGATTAAGTCGGCTTAAATTATACTTAATAACAATATTAACTAGTAACTATATAACAATATTTAGAAATTAAAAATAAACAACATTGATGAAGTCTATCCCTAAAGCTAGAACTGTACCGGTAATTTGACGAAACTCGACAAGTTTGACAGAAATATTTTTTTTATTGCGAAAGAATAACAGCCTTTTCAACATTTTTTACACTTCAAACGTCTAGTTATTAGCTAATCCCACAGCTCCGCTTTAATTAGATTTCAAATAGTACATTCAGAAGTTTTGTTACATCCGTTTAGTAATTTTGTATGATTGCGTAACGAACGTCCATACAACCATAGACTCATACATTTTATATACTTTGATACATTCATATCCACAGGGTGACTGGTGACAAATTTTAGATACTGAAGGAAAGCACTTTGTATCTACTCGATTCTGGTCACAATTATGTAGCCAAAGTAAGTACTTAATTTTTCCCTAGATTTCCTTACAAATAAATAAATTTTAGCGAGACATTTTAGCGAAACGCGTTTTTTAATAATTGGTACATTAATTAATACTTATTGATTTCAGAAAACTCTCGAACATGTTATATATATAAAATCGATGTTATAGAATTTCGACGAAACGGAAGACCGAGCTAATGGTTTCGGGAAACTACTCGTCGCACAAATATCGATAATTTTATGGGTTTACTGCTTTATATTGAATGTCGATAAAATGGGTAGTATTCGAATAGTTTTTGGTCCGGTTTTAGATAATGAAGAAAGCATGGTGCCCAGTAGCAATTTTGGACTACTTAAAATAATCTAAGCGGCTGTCTGATAAGATTTTAATGAGCTTCAACGCAGGTACTTTGATTTTATTATTGACTTTCAAATATTTAAATTATAACAGTTCTTTGAGAAGATAAGTATTTAAGAATGTGTGGTATCTTTAAGAGTAGCCTATTCTATTTGTTTTTATTTCCGTAGTCGACTAAGTGAACAATGATTTTGGTTCGTTTGTGCTTCAGACTTTGTGTTCAAACTAAGAGTGACATTACCTTCAAGATAACCGAAAAAAATCCTTTTTAGGCGTCTTTATATTCCTTAAGGTTAGTTGATGGAAAAATCATAATAAATAAATAATAATAAAATCCCCAGACAATAACACTCACTACATGGCTTGAAAGTAAGCGTAGCTAGTGTTATGAAATACCATGTAGCGAACTAGGGGACAACCTAGATTATAAATAAATAGGCAAATACCCAGACCCGGAACATTTTTTCTTCTTGTTCTGTGCGGGAATCGAACCGCAACCATAGGTGTACCCAATCACCAAAGTGGTCGTCGAAATGACATCCATAATAACTTATTCGAATCAAAGAGGAGACAAAATCCTATAAACTGACCACACCCCCAATGTAGACACCCAAATCAACCTTGTTCCCTTTTTTATTGTATGTTGTGTTTGATAATAAGACTTAAATTAAAAATTGTGACCTAGTTTTTGGTAGTGTTCTTTTGATTCAAATACATTTGATATCCATTTTCGTGTTGGTACCTATAAAAATGCTATCATCTAATGTGTCCAGGAGTTCTAAAGGATCGGTTATTTATTTGATGGACAAAATAATGACTTACAACTCACAGACTTATGTTGCTTGAGTAATTTTAATAATGTAGATGTATTTATTTATTTACGAAGTTTACTCGCAAGTTTTCCAGATTACATGCCCAAATACGAGTACTTAATGAAGCTAATTTGGCTAGGGGAATCTCCAAAGTTTTTATTTAGACAAATGTATGAGTCATATTTATCAAAACGATGTATTTAAACCTCTTTTTTTCTTCTTTTTTTTTCTGAGCTGCAACTGTGCTGTGTAAGGTAAAATCTACATAAAGTGGACCATCGTCGTTCCAATTTATTTGTAGTTTAGCGATAAGCCTGTTCTGCGTCCGTATTATTTTATAGGCCATAAATTACTTGAAAATTGCTTTCTTAATTAGGTTCCAAGAACCAGTTTCAAGTCCGTTCTAAATTGGTGTTCTTTTCTAAAATAAGAATTTCAATTAATTGTCTTGTACCATTTAAAAAAATGTAATACCTAAGTAGTTTTCATTTATTGTAATTGCAGCATGAACGAAATATTTCAATTGATAAGGAAACGCGATGGTAGTCTCATTCGTTGAGTGTGAACTAGCGAGCAAATTATAAATTCTATAGAAGATATTAAGTCATTACAATAAAATAAAGCCTTTGCAAAGTTTTCGAGTCTGCAATTTCTCTGTCTGTAAATTCACTTGTCTGCAAAAGTTACTTTAAATGTTACTTAAACTTTTTTTAAAGTTAAAAACGCTTTTTTTAATAAAGGTTTTGTTCAAACTTACATTGCAACGGTAGTAGGTATTAAAGAAGGTCTTTTACACACATCTTGTATAGTATATCCTCAAAAGGAACTTAAAATGATTCAACGGATTGTTTTTCAACTAAGTGTATTTATCTTTGATTTTCTAGCAAAACCCCTGCATGTTTTTTAATATCGTATTTTCGTTTCATAATATATTCAGCTACGCTTAGCTACCTATGCTAAGTTGTTTAAAAAGATATATATTTTATTTAAGCATAAAAACGCCTAATAAAGCACGAAGATGTACAAAAAGACAAAACCTTCTTACACACGTTAGTTTAGGTCATTGCTGAATATATGAAACATAGGCATGATATTATAAAACACGCAGGGTTCTTGCAAAAATAGGTTAAGTTAAATAAATAAATATAAGTAAATAAATACATGGGGCACTCTAACGGCCTTATTAATAAACTCGGACTTAGTTCGGATTACAATTACGTTCATTTTTCAATTTTTCACCGAGCATTATCATGTTCTTTACATAATCCTCTTTGGCTTAATATAAAACAATAAAATATTTGAGATAAACATTACTTGAATAAAAAATCTAAAATTAGGATTATGTAAAGAGCATGATAAGCCTCAGTGAACAATATTAAAATGAACGTAACATTAATCCGACCTTATTCCGAGTTTACTAATAAGGCTGTAAAAGTTTTGCACTTCTAGCTAATCGGAACTATTTAAATTTTGCGATAGGTTGCTGAATTTTAACAGACAGTTGAAGGGCGGCCTTCAACTGTGGTCAACGAAAATAATGTGGTTACAGTAAAGAGGGTAATTGAAGAAAACCCGCGGAATATTTAAGAGACAATTTAATAACTACTGGAGATTGGTATCAGCCAAATACAGAAAACTTTACACGAAAAAATAAAAAATATTAAGTTTTATTGTTGTTGGATCAATCCTGCACATAGCCACAAGTTACCAACTCCGAAGAGGCAGTGATAGCAAAATGCAGCCAGATACGAGGTCGTCCTGTTTTAAAAAAATGATTCGATCGCATGAAGAAATGTTTAATATGATAATACTGTCGTATTTTGAAAAGCAATTTAGCAATTTTACTAGTATTAATTGCTGATTTAACGAACATAAGAATTGCCACGTTTTAAACAAGTTGCGTTTCTTAGTTTTTTAACTAAGTTAGGTATATGAATACTTATAAGCTAAGTATTCCGCAGAAGCGTATCATACATTTCGGTGTTTATCCGACCTTTCAATGCTCTCTATAAACAATAATGGTAAAAATCGTTATAAAATTTCTTTAGTATCGATAAAAATGCCATTTTATTTGTTTAATAATTCGATACCCACTTAAGATAAATCACGACAATAAAATCTTCATTGAATATCCTTATTTAAATCTTTTACCATTAAAGTTTAATATTTCCTGCAGCAAATAGTGTATCTAATCGAATTACAGTAAAAATATGTCCTTTACTAATATAGAGACAATCAACATGTTCTCTGGACATGTCTTCATATGAGAATTAAAAAGCATATTTTTTTGTTGAAGATTATAAAAGGCTTTCTACGGGAACTTAACAATTCGGGGTTTGGGAGACCAAGAATACGCGTCTATTGTGTAGATCTACAGATTGTGATCCGCCATCTTGTTTAAGAATAAACATTTTCAAACAAGATGGCTCATTACAATCTCAGAGTAACCGCAAAGAAAAATTATTACAAATTTTGAATTAGGTACCCTACGCTCCATAATATATAACATTTATCATTGAACCTTTTTTTGATTTCCAGTGTGTATGTATAGATAAAACTTTACGAACAGTAACAATGCATAATTTCATGGACATTTTTCAAAACATGAACTTTTATTTTTTATTTTTTTTAACTTCAAAGGCAAAAGTGTAAAGTAACTAATGACATAAAAAACTAGCCAGCAACTTTTTTTTTTCGTTAATGCAGAAAGGACAAAGTTCATTGTTTTGAATACTTGAGAGCGCTTTATTTCTTAATTCTGCGATAACTACACCCTCTTTTTTTGAATTTTATTGCAATATATTAGTTGTTTAACAAATCACTGCTCTCGGTCTAATAATATTTTTTTTTTAAAGACTCTCTTCTAGCAGGCGCACTCACTCTTTGCTCATTAAGATCAGATCAAGAGCAAAGCGAGGCAGGTCAACACAATTCCGACGTCAAAGCAGCGGTCATCAAGATGACGATTATTAATTTAAATTTATAATCTATAAAATTTTGAGTGATAATTGAATGGCTTCTGAAGGGTAATCGGGATATCTGTAGTAGGCAACTGTAAGTGCATCACCGTCTTCTGGTTATTGAGTTGTTTCCGACACTGTGGTAGTGAGATCGGTAAGTTTAGTAATTTGCGAATATGTGAGCGCAAAATAATACAATTTATCTCCCTTTTACAATCCTGCGCAATTTTATACATTTCCTAGGAAAGGATATCATTTGGCTCCATACATTTTTGGGCCCTTTTCAAAAGTGCCGGCCAACAAAATTGAATGGTAAGTATCGTTACTTACCATTCGCTGGCCTTAAAATTTCATGTAAAAAATAGATTTTCTTATTCTTCTTGTAATATAATAATGCTATCATCCAAATCTTGTGCTGGTAGATGTAGGTATAGAATCCTCCTTATACATTTCCTAGGAAAGGATATCATTTGGCTCCATACATTTTTGGGCCCTTTTCAAAAGTGCCGGCCAACAAAATTGAATGGTAAGTATCGTTAGTACTAATTGTTCTGAGCAATAGTTATTAAGGTAGAAAAGTTGTATGATTACTGTAAGTGAAGTAATACAAGTTTAATTAGTTCTCTTTTTGACCAAATTGAACCCACTCCTTTTTACCATCCGACTACCAGACGCAGACAGAACTTCCATCCCTATATAGTGGATTGTGTCACACCATAGTCTTCATGTGGCATGGAAGACAAACGTCCTATCCATACAATTTTTTTTTTTCATACATACATTGATTTAGGAAAGTGAAGAAAAAACAAGATCCGATGCATCGTTATGATAGTGCCAAGGCTGTTGGGTAGTTATTTGTAATAACACAGATCTGAGTCACAAAACAATATATACAGGGTGTTCAAGAAAGTGCTTGGGAGAAATATATCCTAAGATCTAATATCTAGGATCTTTCCCATTCGACTACAAAATCCATTTTTTTTATTTAGACTTATAGTTCCTATAAAAAAATCTAGACATTTATGTAAAGGAAAAACCTTTTAACATAATCGAATAATCGGAAGATCGAAATAAAAGCGTAAATTCATTAAACTTTATCACAGCAATTGTTCAAAGCGGAGTTAATTTAAAGAAATCGCAATTAAATATGTACAAGCTCTAGAAAGAGATGCCGCAATACATAGACGACATCTACACATCTCATTCCAACTTTACTACTTACTATTAACACATAAGTTCGCTCTGGAGCTATGATGTAGTTTTGAAGATAGGTGAAAGCATTCAAACGTTTAGATATAAAAAGAAGTAAAAGAAAATCAGATTATTGATTAAAATGATCTTTTTTAGTTTTTTTTTTTTATATTTATCCAAGATAACAATTTTACTTTTAATTTTAGAAATCGTCGTGGCGCCGCGGTTACTGTGTGTATCATACGATATCACAGATTAAGCAACGTTTGGTGCGGTCGGTGCTTGGATGGGTGACCGCCGACCATTCATTTCTCATGACGACTTCCGTGTTTCGGAGGGCACGTTAAGCAGTCGGTCCCGGGTGCTGTATACTTGTATACAGTAGTCGTTAGGGATTGTCAGAAGCCACTTTGGCACCCTGAAAATTCTGACATCCACCACCCAGCACTGGGCCAGCTTGGTGGATTATGTCTAAACCTCCTCGTCACCCAGAGGAGAGACTCATAGCCCTGCAGTGGGCTCATTACACGGAGTTGTGATGATGATGATGAACAATTTTACATTAATATAAAAACTATGTAGCTGTCACGTAAGCTTGTCGCTTATGTGTGACAGCGGGCCGCACATTTATACAGTTTAATATTTAATATTAAAAATAATTAAATGACACAAGATTATTCTTATTGTAGGCACACCGCTTACATTTTTGATTAGTAGAAGTATTCTTTAAATTTTTGCATTACTTTTGTGTTTGAAATATATACTTTGAATACCTGACTTGGCAATTTATTTAGATGGTTTGGAAGCATGAACTCTAACATTCTTTGACCGTATAAATTATTGGTTTTCGGTAAAGCATATTTTATGTCCTCAGGCAAGATTCTTAATTGTTTGGGTCTTACTTTTATATGTAAATTGTTTATCATATTTTTGTTTTCTGTAAGTTAGTAGTTGTCTCTTTGTTTGGAGATGACTAGGTAAGTTAGCACTTTCCTGCGACGGTAGTCCGTCCTCTCTATTTTAACCGCCATAATATCCAGCGTAATTACTGGCACAAAAGGCTCTACTATTAACCTTAACTAGGCCTTGGGTCAGCAACGAATAGTTAATCATTGCACTTCCGAATATCAATGTCTTTGGGCTTGGATACCGCATAACATCAGGTGGCTCCAGTGTTCGTTTGCTGGCCTTAAATGTCATGTAAAAAACAGATTATCTTATTCTTCTTGTAATATAATAATGCTATCATCCAAATCTTGTGCTGGTAGATGTAGGTATAGAATCCTCATGAAGTGCGAACTTGACTAATGGTCGTCGTGTGTGAACCACATTGGAGTATGTCCATCTACCTATTGGACATGAGCATATACATTTTTTTGATACTTAACTACTTTATTTTTACACATACAGTTTGGTACTGGAAACTGTGAAAACTTAAAATACAGTGTGCCCCGACTTTTATCAAGTAAGACCAACGTTGAAAAATTTTGTACTGTATTTCAAGATATTAGACATTAAACGTACAAACTTTAAAGGACTTCAAAAAGGAATAACTTAGTTTGATCCGTATGTATGAATGTTTGTCGGCGATATTAGTTCCTCGGGTTTGAAGATGGTTCAAACTTTTGGAAAACCATCACGATTTTAAGTCCAATTAATGTATAAAAGAAATCATATTTTTTATTTACCGAAAATCAACCACTCAATAAATAATACAGATTTTATGTCTACTTATATTTATGAAATAGCTAAAGAGACAAAAAAACGTTCGAATTGTTATCCTCAATTAAACTGTTGGATAATCTAAACTATTGAAAGTACTTAAGTACGTAAACACAAAACTAACAGTATCAAATAAGCGAATATTTTTCATTCTTGATGCATTGAATGGTTTTGTGTATGGGTTAATTTAAGCAGTACCAATCCCCGATTTATATTTCAAATCCGTTGGTGTGTGACATTAATTTTTTTAATAATGTTTTTAAGTTTTTTGCATTTAAAATGCTCAATTATTCTTAAATAAATGAAAAATTACCCGACCACGATTCGAATCTGGGACCTCTTTTTTTTATTTATCACATTTTTCATTATTTTTTTTTTATATACAGACTAACGAAGAACCTCGTTTTTTAAAGTCAAAATCGGTACAGCCAAACACGAGGTAGTCGCGGGCGCACAAACACACATGCAAAATACATACAGGTCAAACTAACCACTAATTTTTTGCAGATGGTTAAAAGTAAGGTTACTTGCAGTATATATCGTCGCATTTTTACTTAAATTTATCATTAGTTTACATATTTTCATCACTTTTATAAATCGACATATGAACTTGTATAACTTGACATTGAATAATCCCACAAGTTTTGTTCCATATTAACTATTTGTTCTGTTTGATTAGCTCTAACGGTACTTATAATTTTTTTTGTTGGCTGGCTTAGAGAAAAGCTTAAAAAAATGAGCGTCTCTATAAATTTACAGTTATTGTTATTCTCCGGTAACAGATATATAACATCAAGACTTGCATTTGTCTCAATTACTCAGACAGATCTTTAATGAATGTATTGACTCACTTCTGAACAGTTTCTACTGGAGGTAACCTGAATGACAATATTTGACAACCAAATTAAAGAAGAGTTTGATCTGTTGCTATTTTGTAACACATATTTTAAGTACAATGAATAGAATTTGATGATAATGTACCATCCTACTAAGCAATAAATGAATTTTGATTTTTTTTTATTTTTTGAATTTTGATATTCATAACATATGACTTTACAAAATGATTTGCCGTTAATGTCTTATCTATCAACACTTACTAAATAACACTAATTTAACTTTCACCTTTTCAAAGAAAAACTTTTCGTCAATTATCTCAATAAAAACCATTATCAGAAACTTTCATTCCTATCATTCATTTTACCATCAATGGATAACTTTTTGCTGTCTTTCTTTATCACAATTTCAATTTCAATGACAAAAGTCTTGGTCGTTACACCCGGTGTCTATCAAATACGTGGACTCTACTTTTTTCACGTTTCAGTTTTTGTCTATGCTTGTCTTCCGAAGTATTGGACGCGTGACAGCCCGCAGCAGAGATATATTTTTGAGAACCAAAAACAGAAATAACAACCTTATATAAAAACACTTAAAGGTGCAATTTTCCAAGGCCTGTTGAGATGAATGTTCTTTTTAAAACACACCTTATTTGTAAAGCTAGAAGTCTCAACAACGATTTGCAAACATTCATAGAGTATATAAAAGAATGAAATGGGAATAATGTTGATAAAAAATTAAGTAGTAAAGCCAATAACTCGTGTTTCTGCTTTTAGACATTCGTATTATAATTCTAACAAAATTGTAACCAACTGGTTGTTAGCGTCGTTCACACGTTGACAGTCCTTCTCCGTCTTCCGTACATAAAATTCCTGACGCGGCGGCAATGCGATACCTGGTAAATACCACATTCGAGATCATCACAACTCTTTGTAATGAACAAACAGATTTATGAGTTTCTCCCCTGGGTGACAAGGAGGTTTAGGAAGCTGGCCCGGTGTTGTTTGGTGGAAGTCAGAATTTGAGGGGTGCCAAAATGGCTCCTAACTTACACTAACGACTACAAGTATACAGCCTGGGACCGACTGCTTAACATGCCTTCCGAAATACGAAAGTCACCATGAGAAATTAATATTTGTCGATCATCCATCCTTTCACGGACCCGGCAGCCGGGCGTTGCTTAACCCGTGATGTCATTTACAGACACTTAGTGTATCAGTGTATATTGTAATTGGGTTTTATCACATGCTTAGACATCATTATATCGAAATATCAAGATAAAAATAATCCTTAGAATTAGTACTGCCAATATAGTCAATTGAACCTTTAATGGCCCGTTTGGCGTGTTAAAATGACAAACATATAAATTAGTATCTATGTACATTCATCTCCATAAGCTTCCACCTAAGAAAGTTAGATCAAATTATCTATCTATCTATCTATATCTATCTATACTTATAATAAATCTGTAGAGAGGTCAATTCTGTACATGAAATATATTCTCAAAATAACTATCAGGGGGTGATTAGTGATCAATACTGATGCCAAAAATGCAATCAGTAAAATTTTTGTCTGTCTGTCTGTCTGTCTGTATGTTCCTTATAGAAACAAAAACTACTCTACGGATTTTAACGAAACTTGGTAAAATTATTCTTCATACTCCTGGGCAGGTTATAGTATACTTATTATCACGCTATAATCAATAGGAGCAGAGCAGTGAAGGGAAATTTTAAGAAAACGGGAGAAATTACTTCATTTTTTAAGCTTCCGTCGCGTGTGCAGCCTTAATGGTTAAAGCTACATAGAAATCATGTATGACAGAAATATTCTTCATAAAATTATATAAAAAATATCCCACAACAGTATATGTCTATATTTTGTGGTTGACTATAACACGTGTAAATCCCGATAGCTTAGCAGTTCGGAGCTTTCTGATTATATTTGTTTCCTCTTACGTTTATAATACTCTCACTCATCCCTAATTAAAAAAATAACGTTATTACCTATTCAATAAAAAAAGAATCATAGAATTGATATTATAAACCGTGCTTATCAGTGCGACTTTTAGTCTTTAAATAGTTCATTTGAATTTCTTTCGTTGTTATTTTATAAAATAGGTATTAGTTGTTTTGGTAGTGGTAGTCAAATTCCAAATGTTGGCTAATTTATGTTCAGCTTTTTTTGTATTTTTTAGGTAAAAGCGTAGGTACTTTAATTAATTATTGTAGGTATACTTTTAAGTGAAGTAGGTATAGGTAGATAGCATTGCATAGGCGTTTCAGCTTTATTTTCATTTTTTTTTCTGTTGTAAGTTGTACCTATTTCTGGGTATAATTCTATTTGAATATCTCATATTTTAACAGGTTGCGGTGCAGGAGAAACCGTCTTTATTCCTAGAATTCCCATAATACCAAATAATTTTCCATTCCAATTTAAAAGAACCCAATTCCCAGTATAGGTGTGTTTTGCAATGACAATTAATAAGGCTCAAGGGCAGACTTTTCGTGTTGCTGGAGTAGATCTCGGTGTCAGTTGTTTCTCGCATGGTCAGTTATACGTCGCTCTTTCCCGGGTTAGCAGTTCTAGAAATCTTCATGTTCACGTGCCGGACGGGTCAACTTTCAATATAGTTTTCTCGGAAGCTATTATAAGTATGAAAGCGTGGATATTTGTTCAGCTTTCACGCAAAAACTACTCGACGAATCATGAGAGGTACTAGAAGTAACATAGGATACTTTATATCCCGAAATTATCGCGATCGGAGCCGCGGGCACAGCTAGTTAATAATAAGAACATGAGTAAGTAAATCTCACTGATGCAAATTTGTTTTTTCCAATTATCATAAATTTTTGTAACGCACCCTGGTTCGATTTGTTTCGAAAAGTGTATAAGAAATATGGATGAAACAATATCTCATTTGTTTTCATTTTCGAAGTCTATTTCCCAATGTTTCAAAGTGCCTCTCCGATTTTTTCGATTAACTTTTATTGTGGCCAAGGGCGCTTTTTTCTTTATTAATTCAATCAAAGGATTCCATTATGAACTTCCGACTCTTTTGATTTGTTTTATTAGCTTTTTAAAGCTATTGGAAATCTTTTCTGTTACTTTTTGTTTATAAAAGGACTCTTTGATTATTTTTGCACTTGTTCTTACTACTATTAAATATTTGGTACTTGAATAATATTTTTTTATTGTTATTATAAATAGCAATTTCTCATTCAAATACTTCAAAATGAAAATTGAAACTTGGGCAGCCTTATCGCTCTTAGTGATTTCTTCCAGTCAACCTTTTAAGGGCCAGATTGAATTTCGCCACATAAAATGAACTGAAACTAGAAACTCCACCAGAATACTTTATATCAAGACTCGGAATATTTATGAGTCGGCATAAAATCCAGTCGCAGCGCTTAATAGTAGTCCAATAACTTAAAGCACATTTTCTCCTGCCAGCCACATATCCGCAGAGAAGTAGAAACATGGAAAGGACAGTTTCGCTGTAATCGAGATGAAATTTGCATTCGCACACCAAACCCACGGTACTGTCCAACTTAAATAGATCGCACTGAGCGCTCGAGTTAACGTGTGGTACAAGATAAAAATTTAGACCAATTTTTAGACATAAAAGTGAGGTTTTTCTCAAAAGCTACAATTTTAAAAATAAAAACCATAGTATAAAACAAAAGAGTGTGATTCATGGAAGATTATAAACAAGTAGCCATCCGAAGATGATTGTAATTGTGAGTCATCATAGACCAAGATTGGTATAGGCTGGTAAAAATAAAATGCAATTTGTAACCATTTATTTTAAAAACCATTCAAAGGTACAAAAATCAATGACCATTAGTAGTACACCCAGACAAAATCAATGTTTTAACTCAGTCCAAAAATATAAAATAGGGCTCTTAATATCTTTAATATTGCATGTAAACCTTTTTTGTTTTTGCACTAGTGAAACAAATAAAAAAGTTCCATTTGTGTACTTTGTGAACGTGACACTTGCTATTTTTGTTACATTGATACCTCTATGACATACCGTACCATGTTTAACCAATAAGTACTTTGAGGCTCATCAATCTGTACATTTTCTAAATTTAAAAATTTTATCCATGTTCTTGAGGTTCTCTGATGATCTTTATCAAAAGCTATTCTAAATAAAATATTCTATATTTAAATGCCTCGGGATCCACAATAAACAAAAATAATTCTGTATATAATTATAATCTGGCTTGAATATTATTTACAACATGAATTACAATATGAATTTATCATATTTAATAGTGTTAACAATGGGGCTTATTAAACGCGATAGAATAGTCACTGGGCAGTTACTTAGTCTGAGAGTGTGGGCTTGGTTACGATACTAGCTTATTCACAACACAATATTTATTCGCTGGTATGTTTCCGTAAAGTGCTTTAAAATTACGACGTTAAAACCAAATTATACGGAGATGCTATTTAAGCCATCAGTTTGAGATACGTCTGCGCGCCTATTATGTACATGTACAGATAGGACACATCAATATTATAGGAAGTTTAGAATGAAAGCTTTTTTGCAGCTTGGCGGCGCTTATGTGTTTGAGGTGCTTGCACCCAAAAAGTGTTTTAGTTGAAAGAATGCATAAAAAAAAGTTATGATGCATTTTCTGCACGCAGTAAGAGAAAATCCTATAAATATTCAAAATCGGTATATCTCAAAAACTACTTAGCCTTGCAAAAGAAAATTTTGGTGTTTTGGATTCCAGACAACGTATCTCCAGTTTTCCACTATTTACGGGACACCCTGTATACCCGCGACGCTGCGATCGAATGTCAAACAGTCATTAATTGCCTTTAGCGCCCTCTATAGCATACTAGCAGCAAACTTTCGTTACCATGAAGTCATACAAACATCTTAATATCGCTAAGTTATCGTTAGCTCCAACAATAAGAACCAAAAAAAACATAGAATGTGCCAGCTGCTTCTCTTTCCGGGCATACTGTAAAAATGAGTAGAGTGATAGAGGTTTATTTGGCATTTTTGCGGGCAATAGGCTGACCCAATAGTCTCTCTCCACAGCAATAGTCTCTCTCTAGCCTATATCTCACAAAAAAAAACCCTTCAGCATAGAAGATGAAATAATTATACATAATATAATCGTATTTTCCGCTTAATCCTATAATAAGGACCACAGGCTCCACACCCTGCAACAGCTGGTGCACCTCACTGTATCAGGCATCAGACACCTTTCTAATGCTAATGGGGACTCTCGAACACTACTCAACTGGACAGCAATTGTGTTATTGTTTTAATGGAAACCATTTACCCGTTTTGAATGAAAACGAATGATGTTGTGTAGGGTACAATATCTTCATTGACGGATTTATAGTTATTTCATACGCGCCTTGAATTCAAAGTCCTATATTTTCCCGTGGAAATTTCAGAATTTTCTCTTATAATGCTACTAGATACACATTGAGGAACCTTTTGGAAAAGTTTCATATCGGTGCACTTAAGGAATAACATTTTTAAACAAATTAAAAAGCCCTTTATTTCCCGTTTCCGTGGGAATTTCGGGAATTCCTTCCTTAATTCACTCCTACACCCCTTAAGGAATGCGCAATCTAAATTTCAGCCCTCTGCTCCCAGTAGTTATAGCTGTACGTTGACTGTCAGTCACTCAGTCAGTAACGGAACAGTTTTATATACAGGGAGTGGCGTAATGATTGGATAACCTATGGAGGTTGAGGGCATTCTGCCGGTTCAGAAAATGAATGTTACGTTCAGTAAAAGTCCTTTCGTCTCCGAAATATTCGACACATTCGAATTTAAAAAAATAAATCACATTATTTTTGGCGCCAAGAGTACAAATGAAGAATTTTATTGGATCTGATATTGGAATAGTACCTACTCTTGGATAGATGTGTTATTAACAGTAAAACCTACCTATTTTTTCATAAATTAGTGTACTTTAAACAAAAAAGTATGTCTCTGTATTATGAATGTTGGCAATATAGAAAAAATACTTGCAAATTACTATATTTATCTGGTACCTCCTACGAGCTGCAGTGTGAATGTTTGAATAACCAGAACCTATATTATATCTATGCATCAATAAATAACTTGGTAATTCTGATCTGAAAAGGTACTGATTTCACGACAGGTTACAATTTGATTTTCTAACAACTCTGAATATCAAATGAAACGGAAACTATGGTGACTCACATATACATATTTATTTACACTTCATTACACACATTAAAAAAATTAATAGTATATTCCTTTGGATATTTCTGTGGATGAAATCTTAAAATGAGCTCCAATTAAATAGACTTTAAATCTATTTTCCAATTTTGAACCCGTTAAATTAAACTTCTTTAAATAAAACAAATTCTTCGAAGCTACATTTCCCAAGCCAACAAGTCTCATAGATTTATATTCCGTTAGTTTCCCTCTATTAAATATCGATTAGTCCTCTTATAGAAAATCGATTAAACCTTTTTATCGTTAAGATACCGATCGATCGGCAATCAATAAAGTAATCACGTAGTGTACCGACAGAATCCTGTAAGATCTTGCCGTCAACTTCTTATACAGTAATTAAATAAATTGAAGCAATGTAGCAAAACGTTAAACATTAAGATAAAAGACAATTCGATAAAGATTTAACTGTTGGTATTTTTACTGGTTCGTTTTCTCAGAAATCCCTCAGGACTTGATCTACTCGGGTAGTTTAATAAAATAGTGAGTTCAATGACCAATAATAAAATACTTTTTACGAACCAAAAGACTGACAAAAATGTAAATTCTGTAACGAAAAACATGGAAGTTAAACGTGTCGAGTGACCTCTGCTTGGTGGTATGTCATCTGTAAGTCCATCTGATTGGCCAACAAATTTCGTATAGGTAGATTCGACTGCCTCAGACACCAGTGGTCGCGCGTTCGATTCCCGCACGGAACAAGAAAAAAAAATGTATCATATCTGGGTGTTTATCTATTTATGTATTTATATTCTAGGTACGTTCGCTACATGGTATCCCATAACACGAGCTATGCTTACTTTGTGGCTTACTTTGTGACTTTGTGGCAGTTGGTGTGATTGTCTGGGGATTTTATTTGTTTATTTATTTTATCCTGCCGCAAAATACCGCTTTTGCGGTGATGAATTCTGACTATGTTTTCTTAAGAGCCAATCCCTTCTAAACCTCGAGTGCTTTTATTCAATACCTAATCTTCTTTTATCATCAGATGAGGATGTTGTCAAATCAGTCACTGTCACAGATTTCCGAACGCCATTGTAATTAATGAAATAAAACAGGCCACTTCAAATGCATGAAAACTTAAATCATTTCTTCTGAACTAGGATAAAAAATTCTATTTTCTGGGAATATTAGTAGTCAAACGATAATTATGAAGCATAGTGATTGGTGGAAAATCTTAGAAGATAACAGTTATCGAATCTTGCAAGTTTCCGAGAGGTGTTCGTTTGAAAACATGACTAACCTAAATACTGTGGAACTTAGAGAAAAAGATTCAAAGATTTTAAATCAGTAGTTAATGCTGCTGGCGATTGTTTCTATTGCACAGTTAGTTCCACGCTAATTGGAAACCCAGTCTTTTTTGCAAGGTATCTATAACAATTTTTATTGAACTTCCCTAGTACTTATTTATATGTTTTGAAATGAGTATCTGAGATCAATAGATAAATTAATTAATAACATTTTCCTTTTAAGGCTTAAGGAATTACATTTTATTTAAAAATTAACAATTAGCCCTAAAGCTTAGTAAGAAATGGGTCAAAATGTGCGAACATATGCATGCCAAAGTGATGACAACCTATATCCCTTTAACAAGCCGACTGTATCTCAATCCTGAGCTTATCTATGTTTTTCATTCATTTATTTTTGTAAATATAATTTGACCCATTTAGGACTTAAGCCCTAGACCTATCTGGCCGCGAAGGATCAGTATCCTACATCCTAAGCGTGTCGTATAGGAACTAAACAAAGTGCAAAATGGCGTCGTAAAAGCACCTTCAGTTTCCTCTGCATAGCGACCACACCCTTCATATAAAAAATGCGGAAAAATATCGTGTTCTGGTTTTAGTTCTGGTAATAATACTGGACGACCACTTTGGCGATGAGGTAAACCTATCTGCCTCAGACGCCAGTGATTGCGGGGTCGATTCCCGCGCGGAACAAGAAAAAAAATGTTCCGTGTCTGGGTGTTTATCTATTTATGTATTTATATTCTAGGTTCCCCCCTAGTTCGCTACATGGTATCCCATAACACAAGCTATGCTTACTTCGGGGCCATGTAGTTGGTGTGATTGTCTGGGGATTTATTTATTTATTTAATGATTTCTGAAGAGATCCTACCTAAACCCGTGCTCTGTCATCTTCACCCTCATCGCCACGTACGTACCAGCAGGTTAGATTAAAATTAAAACAAAACAAAACCGCAGTTGACCAACCACGGAGACCGTATTATAAAATGATGATGCTTCCATGCTGGACTGGGAGCGAAAGAAAAACATAGAATGTACCAGCTGCTTCTCTTCCCGGGCATACCGTAAAAGTCAGTTAAGCGACAGAGGTTTTATTGGCATTTTTGTGGGCGATAGGCTGACCTCCTGTCACTGCAATAGCCTCCCTCCATCATTATAATACCTCATTTGTCAAAGGTGACATCAGATGGTCTTATAACCTCTGGTGTTCTGCCTACCCCATACGGGATACAGGCGAGAAGTTATGAAGTTATGTATGATGCCTATTTAGACGGTTTGACCATAGTTTTTGTTACCGGCTAGGTAACAAATTTTGATGAAAGAAATAGGTACTACTTGGAAACATGGTTGTGATTTATTTAAATCTATGAACACGTTTTTACCAACTCAACTCAACTTGTGACGTGATATTTTTTGGATTTATTGATAAAATGTAACCTTTCCAAAGAACTGGGCCTACAAAATAGGTATACTTATTTAAATACAAATCGGTATATTCTTATTTTTGTAAACGGGTTGCCTGTAAGAAATCGCTTGGAGCGATAAGGCCGCCAACATTGTCCATATTTGTTTTATAAAATTTTGTTATGTATTTGATTTCTCTTGACAATAAAGAGTATTTATTATTATATTCGGAGACTTGCGCGTTTAAAAAAATAAATAAAAAAAATCAAAATTAAATCCCCAGACAACTACATGGCCTCAAAGTAAGTTGAGCTTGTGTTATGAGATACCATGTAGTGAACTAGGGGGGATCCTAGAATATAAATACACATATAGATAAACGCTTAGACCCGGAACATTTTTTTTTCTTGTTCCGTGCGGGAATCAAACCCGCAACCACTGGCGTCTGAGGCAGACAGGTTTACCCTATCACCCATAGACAAATGAACAAACCCTTTAGCTTTATGATTACTCAAGATCATTAAAAAACCGTAGTCAGTAATATTTGGAATACCTTAGCCCTGTTTCATTCATGTTCATTATGCAGAGGGTATTACGGAGATTTAAAAGAAAAATTTATACATGAAGTTCTGAATGAAATTTATATGAGGCCACCTCTAAAGTATCATATGAAATAATAATGATTAAACTAATTCATAACTGTCCAAAAAGTCGTGTAACAAAGACACAAAAAAATATACTCACAAATCGAGAACCTCCTCCTTTTGGAAGTCGGTTGATAAAGATTAATCAGAATTACTGTCTTAAACCAAAACAAGCCTTTATTTTATTTTAAGAGCAAAGCAATAAGAGATAATTTACTAACACAATTTTGTCACCACTTCCTAGAAAGTATCGATGTTCAACCACCCACAGCCCCGGATAATTTAAAGCCAATCTTATCTTGTAATTAGCCGCCTTCCTGGTATAAATCATAGATAATCGAAGTCATATTTCTGTCATGATAGCCCACTGGCGCAATCATGCGCATTGAGCTCAGATGAGGTTATTAGGACTACAATGTCGAAATGCATTTTGATTTATATTTTTTTTTATTCGGGTTTCTAAATACCTAACTAAAAAGAACGAACTTTAATCGGTCCTGAAATTATTAGTGAAAAGAACGATATTTTTTTTAATTAAAATTAAATACATACATAACGGGCAATAGGGGTTCAGCCTATCGCCTATCGCCCACAAAAACGTCACTAAAACCTCCGTTCCTGCAGTGTTTACGGTCGCTCCCGAGCGCTCGTATTGCGCTGCCCTTGTTGTCTCCCCCGCACTCGTGTGGGTTAGGTTACCAACCCAAGCTCGGAAAGTTTTCTCGCAGAGTTTGTGTGGTGTCGGGGTCATTCATTCTGCCCTTTTCAGGGCGGACCCGACTGCTGCCGGCCGAAGCATCGCTGATCAGGTGGATACGTAACCGTGACAACTAAGCCTGTTCGTCCGCGGTTCACCGGCAATAGGTCCGTACTAGGTCGTTCTTTTTTACAGCGCAGTTTGTGCAGCCGTCTTGCCGTTCACCGGCACGTAGGTTTCGCCTAGGATAAGTTTCATTTCAGCATACTTCATTCTCCTTGTTCATTTCGAAGAAGTGGGTCATTTTCGAAATTCGAGGACGTGATAGTCTGATATCATACATGAGGAGATAAAATAAAATAAAAAATAAATATTTATTATTTACCGAGTAAACTTAATCGAAAGTTAGAGAATTTATTACGCAACGCATGGTTACATAGGCGTGATACATTAGATACATGATAGCGGGTTGTGGTGTCTGAGTGTGGCGGGAACACTACTGTGTGCGTGTTGACTACGACCGGTGCGTTGGAAAGTGTAGCGATGTCTCTTTATTTATTAATGAATTGTGGTGAAAAATATATTACCTACTTTTATTACATAATTATGATCAGAATAGAGTACAGAGTTCCCTCCTTAAATATCTAAAATTTGTCACCAGTCACCCTGTATAAATTATACAAAAGAAATAAGTTTTTGTTTTTAGATTAGTTACTACCTACCACACCAAGTTAATGCCGTTATACATACTTGTTACATTAGTTTACGATATGCCATTAATATAACAACTAAGTGTTAGGTTTGCCTATTAAGCGTATTTTGATTAATGACTTAACCGTAATTTTTACTTTATCATGATTAAGAGAAATCCAACAATCATTTATCACCTAAACAAACATTTAAATATTAATACGTAATTAATCTGTGGCAGTTACTTTCAAATAAACGGAGCTACAGCCCTTTGTCACACAATCAAGGTACATCTTATTCAATTTATTAATCGTGAAACCAAAGACTTAGTTTGTAAGGGAGGATTTCACCGATTTCCTTTCGATCCGAGATTGCGAAATCTCAGATCTGATCAGAACAAGATCAGAAGCTAGTTTTGATCGCGATTTACATGTCACGGATTTCATGGGCTTCGTTGTATTCTCGTTTCATAAAACTTAGTTTAGCTGTAACACCTATGACTAGGAATGAACGAAAGAATGATGCGTTCAAAGTGTTGCAATAAAAAAAAATCCTTCTCAAATGACGAAATAAGAAAGTCAGATCATGATATTTTTTAATTATTAGTTCTAGATGTACAAAATTAATATATACAAATGTTTCGCTTACAACGATATTTATTTTAAAAAAACTAAAATATATGTAATATCATTAATAGTAAGTACTCAGCACAGAGGACATTACGTATACTAAAGTAGAGTAATCACCATAGGTAATCACTAAGCTTATCGAAACCCTGCCATCTTAAATTTTACACGAAATCTTTATCATCAAGAGTGTCGAAGTGTTCTTCTCTCTCGCGTATCCATCTGGAGCGACGAACAACAAAATCATTCTCATCAAAATCTTCGCCAAAAGCTAGTGCCAAGACTCTTTTCATTTTAGTTCTAACAAACTTTAACTTTATAAATAAATCACAAAAATATAACCAATTCTCCCTTCCCTTTTAACCCATAAACAAATACAGAGAAATATAAATTTAATATAACTTTAAAAAAATTGCTTTTTATAAACAAATAGTTTCATATGACACATTGACAATGACAGCAAGCAGCTCCTAAACGCGTTTTAACACGCTAAACGGCGAAAATCGGACGTTTAGGCACTAATCCAGATTTAAGCTAATCTAAGATTTTTTTATGTCGATGAAAACGAAACTTGAAGACGGAACTCGTTTTAACATATAATCTGAGTTCGACTCGAATTGATCGCGTTTTATTACATCGGTAAAATTGGGGCTAAATCAACAATTTATGACTACTTTCAACGCCATCTCTTAGAAACGCTAAGAACTAAATTGCATCGTAACAGACGTAAGTTCAACATCCAAATCACGAAACCTACCTTAAATGAAAGTCATTCACACCTTAGGTTGAATCGAAGAAAACATTGTAACATTCATTCATCCTATGAACTAGCTAGGTAATTAGTGCCTTTCCAAAATGTAATATATAGATAATAATATAATATAAGATTTTTTTTGTAGCATTAACCAAACAAAAATATTTAATACTGTCTATTCATAGAAACGCGCAGGATAGGTGGCAGCACTAAAGAGATGCAGACAGTAAAGGAAACTTATCAGACCCTTCATCGTGCTTTTAAATATTCAAAAATGTCTTCAACTGCATTATTTTTTTTAATTATAAAAACCCTGTGCTTATTGGAGGTTGAAAGGCTAATAAATGAAAAAAAATTGAGGATGACTGGCAAAATTGTCGCACGAACAAAAAAATCGATTATTTACGAAGTAAAAATAATCGTAAATACTTAATCTTTACAATAACGTGTGCATTTAATTTTTAACCGAATTCCAAAAGGAAAAAGTTCTTAATTCGTGTCTATGTTTTTTTTTGGGTCTTTGTTATGTGATTTTTTGGACGATTATGAATACTTGACTTTTACTTATAGTAAAAAAGAAACAAAAAACAAAAGAGAACTGATTACCAATGAATGCAAGCATTAAAAAAACGACTTCAAGTCAAAACTTTGGCTGAGTTATAATGTCATCTGTCCAAAAAAAATTAATTTTCAATGGAGTAGGTACCTACTCAACTGATTTAGATAAAATCTACATGGGACTAATTATGAAGTATTCTCTATCATATGAAACAAGAATTTTCAAAATTGTCCGAAATATTGTGTAACGAAGACAAAAAAACATACAGACGAATTGAGAACCTCCTACTTTTTTGGAAGTCGGTTGAAAGCTTTACTCTTAGTAGGTAAACTCAAAAGCATTCCACTTTACTTTTGTTGTCGAACAAAGCAGAAGCCGCCAACAGTTTTTACTCACTTACATTTTGTGTTAAAATAACAGCGGAGAATGACAAGCACTGAACGTGTATGCAGCTTAATTAAGCTCAAGTTAGCAAATCTATCTTTGTCCAAAGTCAGTTTTAATTAAAATCTCCATTAATTACTCTTGGTTTAATTATTCGCTATACATTACCTTCTGGTATCCTGGTTGAATAGATTGAACATGATCTATGTATTTATTTTATAAGCAAAATTTATTTATTACAACTTAACCTGCTTGTTCATTTTATTATTTCACGAATTTTAGTTTTTCCATACAGAGTGGTCGGATATTAGATATATTTTACTATTTGTTTCATAAACTTAGAATAAAATGGGTTAGCGGTGTAGTTTTTGCAAAATTTTAGAATAAAGTGCCTCAAATACCTACTGTAAAAACTTAACACCTCAAGTCAAATCATTTTCTGCAATAAATAAGGTAAATTTTTTGTTTGATTATAATACTTTGAGCACATATTTGACTGTATTATAGCATGCTATATTTAATATTAAGGTAAAGTTAACTTTCAAAATCACAACTCTTTGTAATGATCCCAATGCAGGGCATGAGTCTCTCCCCTGGGTGACGAGGAGGTATAGGCCATAATCCACCAAGCTGGCCCAGTGCTGTGTGGTGGATGCCAGAATTTTCAGGGCGCCAAAATGGCTTCTGACAAACCCTAACGACTACTGTATACAAGTATACAGCACCCGGGACCGACTACTTAACGTGCCCTCTGAAGCACGGAAGTCGTCGTGAGAAATGAATGGTCGGCGGTCACCCATCCAAGTACCGACCGCGCCGAACGTTGCTTAACCTGTGATATCGTATGATACACACAGTAACCACGGCGCCACGACGACTTCTTATGAGATAATTATTACTGATGAAACTTGCAGTATTCCGTAAGTTGGACAATATTTAGTACAACAAAAAAACTTATACTTAAATTGGACTTTTAGTTGCGGAGATATGCGAACACAAACATACATAATACACTTTTGAAAATTTGTTTAGACCTGATATAGACTAAAATATACGAAAACTGGGTAGTTCTGGAAATATTACACATATATACGGATCCAATTGATAATAACTTTTTTGAAGTCGGTACAAGATGAATAAAACTTTATTATAACGGCATACAAGCTGAGATTTTAGATTTAGAAGTCAATTTTGTTGCATTTGGACCTCAAAGGTTCCTTCGCACGCTCAAAGGAACCCTTACCTAATTTTACCTACGGCAGCTAGGTGAAATGAGGACTCATGATGTCTCATTTAAGGACTTATTTTACTACCAGAACTGTGTGCTAATATGCCGTAAGTCTGTTGATTGCTGGCTCTCAGACCATTCATAAAGGAGTTAAATAAACACCTCAATCACGATCCAACATTGAAACGCTCAAGGTTTGATTCTTGCGACGTATTTTTAAATTCTTCCGTGGCAACGTTGCTCAGACTTAACTGCGAATAAATATCTTAGTTTGAACAGAGACCAGTAAAATAAATAGACTGACAATCCCCAAATAAAAAATCGTGTCACGGAAAAAGCTCAAAATTCTGTATTATTCTTAGATGGCACTGGCAGATAGCCTGGAAACTCTCTTACAGACCATGGAAACCATGAAATCATACTTAAACTCTTTTATAAAAATCGAAAAATATGTTACGATGGTTTTTTGAAATAAATATTGACCATAAATAAAAATTCAATCATTTTGATTTTACATGGAATATTGACCTCTTTCATATCTTTTCTGGCAGATTGCGTATGAAAGTTATAAAAGAAACATCGTTTTTTAAGTAGATGGCGCTGAACAATCATGAAATGACGCATTACTTATAACACATTACTAACTACAATACACATAATTTGGGTAGGTAGCTGATATGCATGAACAAAAATCCTATAGTTGCAAGATTAGTTGTACAGAGTCTATCGATATAAACTGGTACTAGTACACCAAAATAGTACACCAAAGTAGGAAACTAGGTACATAGGTACCTAGTTAAATAACTCACTAGACCCATTCTTTCGAAACTTTTTATACCAGGGCATAATGCCACAAGTCCTTTTTACAGCTCTTAGCTTATTAATTCGGATTTTGCAATGCACTATTTAACAATGTTTAATCAACAAAATGCGTTTATTTTCCAAAACTCGTAGTTTTGAGTGAACTTTAGTTATACCAGTAATTACCCCTGACTTCGCCCGGTTTTTACAGATTTTTAGGATTACCTGTAAGTATATTCAATTTTCGCATGTATGCTTTCAATGTGTGCTCAAGTTTATTCATGCCTAAAGATTCATGCAGTCATCAAAGTGTAGTAACTAAGAAAAGCTTGAAAAATTTCAATATTTTCCGGTAGGCTAAGTTTAGAAATAATGCCATGACTTCGTCTGGCAGTTGTAGTCTTTGGAACTTTACGTTATTTCATTGGAACGCCAAATTAATGTATGCAAATTATACTTATATTAATTGATCTTTCTAATTAAAAATATCTCTTAATAGACATTTTAATTGATGCATTTCTTGTATGTTTTTTATAGCCCAGGGCATATTTATTATGTTTTACACTATGAACCTATTAATATCATAACATTTTGAACGTAATCGATGCTCGGGGCAATTTTTTATGGCATTATACGGCATTTACCCGTTTAAGTAGCTTTAACGCCATGGTTTTATTTATAACTAGTTGATTCGGCGAATTTCATTCCGTCTAGCAGTTGATTCTTTAATTATTTTCTTTATTATGAGACCTATCTACTTAATTTCATTTTATTTTTACGTATTCTTAATCAATATATATAAAACTATTCCGTTACTGACTGAGTGACTGACAGATAACGTACAGCCGTAACTACTGGGCGTAAAGAGCTGAAGTTTGAAACATACATTATTTAGGGAATGTAGGGGTGCACTAAGGAAGGAATTCCCGAAATTCCTACGGGAACGGGAAATATAGGACTTTTTAGTTTGTATGAAAAATCTTATTCCTTGAGTGCACCGATGTGAAACTTGGTGTAAAGGTTTTTCAATGTATGTCTAGTTGTGTTATGAAAGGAATTCCTGAAATTCCCACGGGAACGGGAAATATACGATGTTTTAGTTTGTATGAAAAAATCATTTCCGTAAGTGTACGGATGTGATACTTGGTATAAAGGTTCTTCAATAGGTATCTGATTGTATTATGAAAGGAATTACCGAAATTCCCACGGGGTCGGGAAAAATAAGACTTTTATGTTTATGCGCGTACGAAGTTGCGGGAAAAAGCTCGTTAGGTTATATTGTTACTGTAAATAGCTGTACCAGAAACTTTTAACCGGCATGCGCGTTACATGTGCTTTTCTTGAGTTCAGGCGAATCTAGGGCTTTGCTTCTGCAAGCATTTGCCCAGGCTTTGTACACTTCCTGCTTTCGCTTTCCAGCGGCAAGGCAAGCACTATTAAACCAGTGGTGAGCTTTGGTTTCAAGAGATAGGTAAGCGTAGCATCAAATCCCCCAGAGACATCAAATGCGCTGTGAAAAAACGTTGCTAAGTCTTATCTGCAGTATTGCTAAGATATTCCATGAGCCTCGTTGACTCCAGATCTCCACTTTGATCCGATCACTGGCGTAAACCACTAGGTCTTGGCCAGTATCTATGTGAACCCACGTGACTGACAGGTCCGGCACTTGCAAGTAACGGAGGCGCTGACAAAATATCGCGTTACTGACATGTACACATGACGGATCACAGATCTGCGACTCCCTTAGTAATAGTAGGTGGGGATTCTGCGTCTGAAGGTGGTAGCGCACTCCTCGGATGTTACAGAAGTTCACTTTAAGAGAGAGAAAGTGCAACTGCTGTTGAAACGTTTTTCTATTTTGGACCTTTGAATGTAAAAGTGGAGTAAATAGAGAGGAAAATAGAAGTCGAGTTGAGCGCTGCAAAAAAATATAAACACTGCCTTTGTGAGCTATCAAGTGGTTAAAAATCGATCGATCCGCGTAATAAAAATGATCTTTTAGGTATCCTTGACATATTATGTCAAAAGGAGACGTACCTAAGGATGTTTTAGAACGGCTGTGCTGGTTTGTCGGCTTCATGAAATTAATTATTATTATTACGCAGTACCTATTAATTTCTTACATTAAGCTTACATGCTTTTGACAATATTTCCACAACTCAGCAAAATTATCATTTATGTTAGGTTTATGCAATCGAAAATTCCAATAGAATCATTACAGCAGTGTATCATTTCATTAATACTTCGATTTTAATTAGCATTGCCACTCAACGCTTCCAATGTAATCTAATTAACTGGTTTTCAATTACAAAAGTTTAATGGAATGCAATTATGGATGTTCGATTCGGTAAAACGAGCGAATTTTAAGAGAACGATTCAGTTTCAATCCCAGTGAAAATTATTTAAACGTTATTTAACTGTTCTCGCAATTACTTTTTTCCGTTGCATTGCTTTATTTTTATAGAAGGCGTTACTAAGATTTCCCTGCGGCAGATACACAATATTATACCCGTGCTCGTTTTTTTAATACGTATAAACCAATTCTAGAGTGACCTTTGCTGAACATAATAAGTGTATTGGTTGGAATAATAAATACCACTATTCTGATTCTGTACTTACTTTCTGTACTTACTGTACTTACTTTTAGCACAGTCATGATCTACTCATGTGCTTTTGGGTCTAGATATTCAAATCTGTAAAATCAAATTTTGCGAGATTATTCATATAGGGTAAACCTAGGTGTTTGCTTACTTACTTACTTATTCACTTGACCTCTTAATATAAGAGTACTAGGTACTGCTGTAACTTTGGCTGGAACGACATCTGTGTTAGTGTAGAATAATTACTTACTCAATTAGCTTTCATCTTAGTTAATTTTGTACAATAATTGCTGGTAGCGCTAGGTTTTGCGATGTTTTTTATGTCACTAGGACACGAAAATTAGGGATGTTTCTTATCAAATTGTTCAGCACTAAGGTGTTAGAAACTTAAATATCCAATACGAATAATCTCAAGAAAATGTGTTAATTTATCAGTACTTAACTGATAAATGTGTGGGATCAACGAGTCTTTTTAAGATACACTACTCGTTGGTTCCAGCCCACGAAGCCATATTGTTTTTTTTTTCAACCGACTTCCAAAAAAGGAAGAGGTTCTCAATTCGTCTGTATGTATTCTTTTTTGTTTTTTTTATGGGTCTTTGTTACACGATATTGCGGACAATTATGAATTGATTTTGAAAAGTACTTAATAAAATATTTCAAACTTTTGAAAAAATACGTATGATTTCGGAGAATGTTTACGTTGATGACATTCTGAACTCAGCCAAAGTTTTGACGAGAAGTTGGTTTTTTTAATGCTCTGCATTCGTTGATTATTCTTCTTCCTTATCCGATATTGCTTGGGGTGATAAAAATAAAACTAATTTAATAGGAATGAATTCCATGATTGATAATCTAGATTTATTATTTATATTCTTTCGAATAAATGTGGCTTTCTTGGTGATACCAATATGTATCTATATGTTGAGGACAATATTCTTTGTGTTTCTAGTTGCATGTGACAAATTCAAATTCAAATTCCAATTAACAGTATGGATAAGTGTTAAACTCTATTACTTTGCTTTATTGGATACCTATAACAATTGCTGTTGTTTAAAAATGTGAGATCCCTAAGAAGGTTAGATTTGAATTGGCCAGTCTATATCAGAATTAAAATGTTGAATAACTTTATAAAATGACTGATGTAATGAAAACTGGCCAAGTCAAATCTAACCTATTGTAAGATCTCGCTTTTTTAAATAACAGCAATTGTTATAGGTATCCAATAAAGCAGAGGAATAAAGTTTAATAAACAATTATTGTTTCCTACTTTTTAGAGCGTGTTTTAGTTTTAAAACTTTATTTTTTACATTTATGTTTTTGGTGGGATATCGTTACTTTTTGTAAAGAAAACCAGGCAGGTATTGAGATTTATTGTTTTTTTTCTTCAGGGGCGTTTTATGTATTACTTTTGTTCTGTGTATAAGTGGTGCTGCGCGCCGCCAATGATACACCATTGGCCGATTTTTTTGCACATATTACAAGTTATTTTGTATGGAGACACCTCTTATTTTTTACTTTTTTTTTAATGTTTTTTTTTTCCTATGCTTACACATAATAACCGAGCTGGATTCCATCCGTTTAGGTCATCTGAAAGTAATTTAGGTTTAGGTACTAAATGTCAGTCAGTCAGTACTAAAATTTACGACTTTTTGACTGACCAAGTGGTTCGGGTAATATTACACTTGGCGCTGGCTAGGCAGTTTCTTTGCTTGAACTTGGCTAGACACAGGTTTAGACACGCTGCAATGTGTCTAGATCTGTTTGACTAGTTTTCAAGGTCGTCGAGTAAGCACATAGGTTGTTAGTTTGTTTGTCTTCCTTTCTTAGTAGGACCAACCGTGCTACCTTTAACTAGTTAAAAGTCTATATCTAGCTGCCAAATTCTGTGTCACCTTTATTTAGATCTTCGTACCAGGGGATGCGTGATACGTTTACCCTCTATCATTTTGTGCGGTTGTCCCCAAGGGTTTCTGTAAAGTTCCTTCTAGGACTGGGCTTTGGCATTTGCTACAGCGATCTGTAGAGCCTTTCTTACTACCCCATAAACTTAATAGGCTGTTGCTTCATTTGTAAAATGATTATTTTTCTAAGACTTGTATTTACAAAAAAAAACATGGTTATTCGCTAGGTGTACAACTTTACTTGTCTCTTTTACACATTTTTATCACAAGACTATTATTTTGGAAACTGATATAAAGATTATGGCAATTTAAACTGTTACGGGGTACAGAAGGCAGCAGATCAAGCGTTAGATTACAAGCATTACAATGTCGAGGGCATAGAGTTCAGATTGAAGTAAAATTTTCTGACAGATTTGTAACGCAGGATTTTTCTGTACACAAATAACCTATTTTTCAGAGTTTGATTTTCTACTTCAGTTTGATCATTGTTAAGCTAGGAATATATGGTACTGAGTTAAATGATTTTTGAAGTTCATGTATATGATTTTTCACCAAGTAACAAAAAAGTTGCTTTTAGTTGCAACATGATATAGCTGAACTCGTATCATTACCCAATCACATATTTTTCTTCTTACTTTACATTTTTGATTTTCTAAGTGTTTTTTTCCAAATTTATCAAATTTTGAAAAAAAAATCAAATGCGGTTTCAAAGACCACATTTTTATCTAATTAGAAGAACTCGGGGAAAGTTTTGCTGTTTTGGTTTACGGATTAGACATTTTCGCTCTCCTTTAAAGTAACTACTTTCGACTTATATCACTTATCATAGGAGGCACAGAATTAAATGTCTCTGATTCCTGTAAATTAGAATATAAAGATATCCATGCTTATAATTACCCTATTTGTACAAATTATCGTTATGATCATGTTTTCTTTCGGATCGAAATTATACTTGTTGTGGCTCAGAATTATTAAAATTCATTTTATTTTCAAGATCTGTCAAGATTTCATTCTCAATTTAATTTTTTGATGAATTTGATGTTCTGTATATTTTTTTCCATATTTCGTTTTCAACACTTATTTCAACAAATTATATTACTTCACTTCAACTTGAACAAAAATCCTTAAGGTTTACATTTTGTTTCTATGCAAATACATACTTGTCCTTCCCATGGTTTATAAAAGCACTCCTGTCTTCTTAACTTCAAAACTATAGCTTTCGTAGGAGGAATAGTTTCAAATTTAATGCCATTTGTTCTTACGGTAGCTTCGAACGTAATATTTCCTGGGGTGACTGTGAATGCAATCACATAATAACTAAAATTGCCGGATCTATATGTATGACTTCTTAAAACTTCGTGAAATTCAAGTGGCGCACATGCTGTGCACGGTTTTGTCATAATCGAATTTGCTTCGTATTGGATGCTTGATACTGCTGTATTGATTGATAACTGTAGCTCTTTTATATCTAAAGGATCATTCATATCATGACAGGCGCACCATTTCTCGTCAATAGCTGCGTCTTCACATGTTCGGTTAGGAGACTTTTCTACAAACAAACTACTGCACTGAGGGCAGGCTTCACTTTTCCCTATTTTGACTGAGTTATTTGATATCTGTAATATGTCCTGCAGAGTCATATACACATCATAGGGATTTGTCAGTTTGTGTTGGTTTGTTATAAGACTGAGGTAAGCTGTAGGCTGATTTTCTCGAAATTTGTGAGGAACCCAAATAAATAGTAATGGAAGCCGCTCCTCATAGTAAGATTCCTTGAGAAGTTTCGATTCACTAAACAGTTTTCCATGGTCGCTTAGAAAAATAACGAAAGTATTTTCTAAAACACCTTCTTTTTTAAGAGTGTCAAAAAAATCACGAGTTTCTGAATCATAAAGTGAAGGTAAATAATTAACATTATGGCCGAAGGAGTTAATCCAAAACAAGCCAAACATATTTTTATCTTTGTACGTTTTAGCAAAATCTGCAGCAAAATTTAGTACGTGAACACCAGAAGAAACTTTACCGGAGCAAACAAAATTACCCATTTCTTTTTCTCCTAGTAAGAAAAATGGTCTCATATAATGGTCTGTTGGTGGAAATGGGAACCCTCCATGATTTGCAAATGTGTCCGGTAGTTTTAAGTTATCTTCACCATATGCAGTGACGTACCCTGACTCTTGAAATTTCTTCCACAGTAATAAATGGTTACAGCCGCCATTTTTACACTCTTCTTTAGCAGTTAATATTTCCTTGCCACTCAGTAATGCCATTACGTTCGGAAACGTATTGTAACCTACCTGAGGGAAAGCGAAAAATTTAATTTCGAAATTTTTAATAAATATAAAATAATAAAATATATACTTTATGATAAAACTAATTTCATACCTTTGAATAACCTTTGTAGTCAATCCAACCATTAGACTGTAGATATTTCACAGTTTGAGGCATCGTATGGAACGTTCTAGCTCTAGACATGGTATCTAGTGCGATGATGAGAACGTTATACCGTTCAGAACTTTTTGCCGGAGTTAAGTTAATAACATTTTTTTTTTCTTTTAACAGAAAGTAGTGATCTTCATATTTTAGTTCTTCACAAACCAACTTTAAATTTTCCGTTTCAAAGGGGATCGTTACTGTATTTCTTAAAGAAAATTGTTTGCATGCAGTAGATCTGAAATATGTATTGTGAAATCAAAATGATTGTTATAAGTATTACATTTTGTATTTAGAGTGTATCGGAAATCAGGTTTGGTTATTCTGTAAAAGGGTATTTCTCCAAAATTTCATACTTTGACTGATTCATCTGGCCAAAATTATATTTCAATTTTATCTCTGTTTTACATGCTTATATGAAACTAGCTGTTGCCCGCGGCTCCGCTCGCGGTTTTAAAATGTTTACAATCATTACATAAACTCATGTAAGTATTTAATAATGGCATGCCCGAGTTCAAGTATTTTAATAATTCGTAACATTTACGTACACAGTCTTGATAATGATAGGTAGGTAAGAATATTGTGGTTTAGTTTCGACCCACGTTATTTACATTATTTTGAAAAAGGAGTTATTAGTTCATAACTGTTTTTGAGTATATAAAATTGAGTAGATTTTGGATACCTATAAGAGACTGAGGGATGAAAAATATTTCAATAGTGCACTCAAAAGTTTAATTTATCATTTTGTAGCTTATTATAATATCCTACCTACTTTCCAAATTTCAACTACCTATACATACAATACAATATGGTGTAACCTACTTTCTTGGTGGGTGAGGGCACGGTAGCTAGTAGTCACTTGCCACCAGGCCGGATTAACCCCAGAGCAGATGGAAAGCTCCTAGATGGTAGCGAGGCTAGCTCTTCCTCGGGACGTGGGATGGCCAACTCAGAGGTGTGAGAGGTAACAAAATTTATATCTATAAGGGCGCCAGCTACTCTCAACACACAAACGAGAACACAGACACACTATGAAATCAAACACAAAAGTATGGAGCACAGTTATATTGAGAAATCACGGATTTACATTGATGTACAAGATGCGGTAAGCTAAGTTTAACCTAATACATTTTACATTAAAATATAATACCTTGGAACTTGGATCTTGAGGTTTGTAGAAGGCTTTGGCCTATTAAAAAGCTGTGAGGACGAGCTTAAATCATCGTGTCTCTCGTCTCAATATTGATGTCATTCCGGGAGCGTTGAAATAGAATGGTGTGTGAGAAAAAGAGTAACCATATGAAAAAAAAAGAAAAAGAAACCCAATGGGTACAAATTTCAATATACGGACACTTCTTTTTTACTATTTTGTTGTGATTGGGAGTGTGCACGATGATAGCCACGGACGGAAAATTCAAATTCTTGATTTGTTGATATTTTCATTTAATAGGTAATTTAAATATTTAATAAAAAGTTATTCGGAGTTACAAAAAATATTTTTATTTACTCAAACTATGTATTATGTATGTAGGTATTTCATTTACCAAATTTTGAGGACTGTAATAAAGTAATGCAAAAACATACGTATGCAAACTAAGTATTATCACCACGGTCAACACTGTTGAATAAATTATGAGGAACTTAAAATTTGATAAATTCTCAATATTTGCATAATTCTTTTCACGTGGGTTCCTACTCGAGCTATTTCGTAAGTTTGTTGGGTTTCATAATAATCACTTATTGAGAATTGGCATATTTTCCATAAAAGTTAAGGTAAGAATAGGTAAATTTGAATGAAATAAATTTGAAAGTCCCCATCCCCACCCCCACCACACCACCAACTTTGCACATAGTGAAGGATTTAGATTTATTGTTATTTGTAAGACACAATACAATTCGGAATAAATTATTAAGGTAATATAACCTCACCGAATCGTAACCATATCGAGTTTCAATGTGGGATATCGCCATTTATCGGTAGGACTGAATTTGATTCGCATACAGACAAACTTACAAACAAACATACAAACAGACCCAATTTTTTTATCAGACGAGAGAATATTAAATGTTCAGACACGTTTTTATTACTCTTTTAATATAATGTAAAGATGAAATAAGGGAAGAATAAGGGATTGTGCCATTGGCATTTGCCTTGCCATATATCGTTAGGATTAATACTAATAAATTTATTCGATTGCTTTCTGTTTCAACAACTCAATAAGGCATCATATACTTTCACCATAACGAAACCATATCGAGTTTTAATGAGGAATATGTGAGAAGAAACACTAAATCACTATGTTGACTTCAACAAATATGTAATAATTAATCACAAATTTTCCAAAATCTCGATTTTTATATGTCAGCCACAGATATCAGCAGAATAGAACAACAAACAGGCAGACACATAAAAAAAATTTTTTTCTTTCAAATTCTTATTTTTTTGTTAATTTCTTAATATAACCTTAATATAACCTTTCTTAATATAATATGCTACACAGACATTGACACATTTGGCGGAAAAAAAAAACCTACGCGCATGCGCGAGGTTCGGCGCCATTTTTCAATCACAATTTACAGCTTTGTTATCAAGTGTGTTTGTTATTTTATGACCACGTATGTCTGTCTTTTACTCACAAGTGTGTTGAAAAACGTCGTATGTAACTCGAGAGCGCTGCTAATTACAGTCTCGGCTCATTATTAAGCCCTCGCCTGCGGCTGGGGCTCAAATCACAGCTTCGACTGTAATTAGCAACTTCGCTCACTTGTTACATAATATACTATTGATAAGGGACCCCTTTTGCTATTTTAGTTTTTGAGATATCGATGTTTAAAAATTGTAAGCCCAGATGATTCAGAATTTGTTGACAATTAGCTGTATTTTTTATTTTCAGGTAGATTTTTGTGTGATCTTTTATGAATGTTTAATTTGTTACTATCTTTTTAAGCATTTTAACTTGTTCCGGCAGTTTTATTGATTCTTTCTGACCTTGAATCCAATTGCAGATCTTTATGGTAAATTTACTGAAATTTGCGTAAAATACGTTTCAAGGCAATTTCTTTTTAGAAAATGTTTTTCTTGCAGCATAATTAAGCAATATAAGCACCCTTTTCTTTATGGAAAGGTATAAAACTTATTTATTTTTTTAATAATATGGTGGTTTGATCATATGAATCAGGCACAGATGAATCAGAAATTTACCTACAATCATGCGTAACTCATCATATACAGAGACTTCACTGTTGTTATTTTTTACATGAATATAAAACCCAAAAGCCTCACACGAACACAAATTGAAGTTTTAATATAATAAAATAAATTTTATAAAGTAGGCATATGAATCAGAGTACCACTTAAATCAAAATAGGTACAAATGAATCAGATATTTGCCTTCATGACACCAGGATCTAAGCCACCCAGCTGCACATTCTCTTTTTAGCTCGTTCATTGCATGACTTGCTTCTTTCTACACAGGTAGACATATTCTTAATTTATTTACTTGACCAAGTACGGTCAAGCGCAGCTTATGCCATATTAATCAGTATTATACGCCGGACACTTCTTATTAACTTATTTTTAAAAACACCAATGTAGTTGTAATCACAAAAAAAATTGTTAGGGATCAATTTATTACCTTTCAATAAAATTAAAATTTATTTTCATTCATCAAAAGGAAATTGATATATAGACCAATATTTTGCGGAAAATAACAAGCGGACGTGCCAGGAGAACCAATTTATTTATTTTTTATTTTATACCTAGGCTGCAATTATTGTGAAAATATAATTTGCACTAGTAAGGGATAAAGCTAAACTGTACCCAAAAAAAAATTCATGCATTTATGTTCACTAGTTATAGAAATATATCCAAAGTTAAAAAAAAAATTATCTTTGGAGAAATACCCAAAAACGTAACTCATGTTCACCCTTAGATTGAGCCGATTCAAATTCATATAAAAAATCCTTATTTAGTAATAGGCGACTAATGCCGTTGAGGTATTTTTATAAAACTTTGGTAAAATAACCTAATCATTTTTATTTGTTTTTATCAGTAATAGTTTAGCCAAGTAAATTATTAGCATTTGAATCTTGTAATGCATCTTATAATAACGCTATTAGCCTGCAAACATGATGGGTTACAACAAACTGTAGTATAATCCACGTCTATTATATGACTCCATGAATAATTGACTCTGAACGACATTATCGAGGAATTGGATTGCTTAGATGATGACGAAAGGTTTTTTAACAGCATTGCCATATTAGCAACAGATATAACTAATTAGAACATCACGGTTGAGGACTCTGGATCAAGAAAATGGTAGCGCAATACCCGGTTTTTATAAAAAATTAGGAGGGAGTGTCATTTTACGATGCTTTGCAAACTCCATTTCCTCAAGTCAGCTTTCATAAATATTTTGATCGTTTTTTCAGTTTTTTTTTTGTTTGTTTATTTTCATCGATTCCTCTTTTTTACGAGCAGCAAATTTAAAGGCAACTTGTGCAATTCGTGAAAATCGTACCTCGCATTGCCCTTTGCCACCTGCCACTGACAAAGACCGACAGATGCAAGAAAGCCTACCAGCTGGCATATTAGTGTGTAAGTGGAATGATAACAGCATGGTGGCTGTGCCGTCCAATTGTGAAAAATTAAATCCAACCCGCAGGGCTGAACATTACATACGCTTTTCATAGCAACAAAAATGTATGTAAGTACTCAGCCAAATGTAAGAAAAAAAAATATACAATGAAAACATAGAAAGAGTATTGAAATTATTGAGTATTAGAAATTGTATGTTTATTGTTGATATACCTTAAATAAATAAGAGTGGAGAGGGCTGTTCAGAACATAGGTCTCTATAGGACTTCGATAAGAAGTAAAAAGTTGTTGGTAGGTACTATATACATATGAATTCACGTAATGCATGGCAATTATATAAGAAATATTATTGTTTGTGGATTTTTTTAAAATAAATTCTTTATTTGCAAGTATAAGCGTTAATATTATAGGTCTTATATTTATCATTATCGTCCGAACATATACTACTGCATTGTTGGCGTGCAAAATTAAATAAAATAAATTAAACATTTGTCACATAATAATCACGAATAGTCAATAAAAGAAAAAATTACATCAAATTCAAAATTGAGATAAATTAATAAATTTCAAAAGAAAATTACATTAAATTATAAAATTAAAGAAAAAAAGCCGCATTATAGATTAATTAATAAACATAGTATATTTTTAGTCTGTTTTTAAATGTAAATTTATAATGTTTGGTCATTCAAAAAGTCCTTGACGCTATAAACCATTTTATCCAATAGTAAATTAAATAGTGTAGTTTTGAATTTGTTCACTGGCAGATTTTTATATTTAGATGGCAACTTATTATACAGTCTTATTGCCATACAATAGACATTGTTACTAAATACAGTTAGTTTTTGTGAAGGAATGTATAATTTTTCCTTATCTCTTCCGCGCCGTCCGGTCATATCACTACTACATGGGAACAAGTGTTTATTTTGATTTACAAAACAGCATATTTCATAAATGTACAGTGATGGAAGTGGCAAAATTTTCAATCGATTGAAAAGTGGTTTACAGCTATATCGCATATCTTTATTACAGATAGATCTCAGGCATTTCTTTTGGATCATAAAGACTCTGTCAGCCTCTACCGAATTACCCCATAAAATTAAACCGTATCTAATACTAGCTGATACATAGCCATGATAAGCCAGTTTTGCTGCTTCTATCGATACAACCTGAGCAAGTCGTTTTAAGGCGTATATGAATCTGTTCAACTTTTGGCATAAATTATTCACATGGGCTTTCCAGTTACATTACTGGTCTACTATAACTTCAAGGAATTTTGTTGAATCTGATATTGCAATTTTTGTATTATTATATTTTATATCAGGCTTTGATAAACTACTATTATATGTCTTGAATTGAATATTTTTTGCCTTGTCTATGTTGACTAATAATTCATTAGCATCTAACCAATTTATAACGTCATTAATAGCTTTGTTTGATTCTTTTTCAGCGTCTATATTTTTTTCACATCTAATTGTAATTGTTGTGTCGTCAGCAAATAATATACATTTATGATTGATTTGATTTGGGAGATCATTTATATAAGTCAAGAATAACAACGGACCGAGCACGCTGCAATGGGGAATTCCACGATCGTTGGATAAAAATGGAGATTGAAATTGTTTAAGATAATTTCCCTCCAATCGGTTGACTTCAACGCATTGAATTCTATCACATAAGTAATTCTTTATCCAGTTTAAAGCTGTTCCTCTTATGCCATAGGATTTTAATTTTTCAAATATAATTTTATGTGATACCCTATCGAAAGCTTTCGACATATCTAAAAATACCGAGATGGGATAAATACCGCGATTTAGTGCTTCAGTTATATCTTTTATTAGTGTATAACAAGCAACAAGGTAGTGAAACAGTTTTTTCTAAAGCCAAACTGATTTAAATTGAGTATACTTTTTTCTTTAAAAAAGCAATATATTTTATCATATACCACTCTTTCGGAAGTTTTAGATAGCACTGGTATTTTCATAATAAGGTGGAAGTTCTATTAATTATACAGGGTTAATTTTGATTAACGCATCACCTCTTGCGGGCAACCTCTCCACATCGATCCCAACAACATTTGTTCTGCGTCACTCATCCCATTCCAGGGTTTGAGGGGGGGGACAAGATTTTTTGTATAATTAGTATAAGATGTTAATTGTATAATTATGTTTTGCTCTTGTCTAGAATACAGGGTTATTAGTAATTAAACCAGAATCTTGTAGCGGCCGCTTACATTATAACTAGTATCTTAATCCAAAATTTGCTTTTCGAGATAGCTATCCAATTTTTGTTATAGTCTGGCTATAGTTTGGCTAATGAAAATAGAGAGAAAAAACCTGGCGAATTAAAAAAAATTGCATCACGGTAACCCCGACAATCGTCTGAAATACATGGATTAAACAAACTTGATACATGATTAACTTTTTTTATAAAAGTATCGTAAAAATAAAAAAAATGGTGCTACTTTTTGATGAGAAGTATAATTATTATTCAAATGACAGGCAACTAGTATTTATCAGGTTTGAAAATACAACAACAAAATACAATAATTATTTTTATTCATTGTAATAAAACTCTGAATCCAGCAATTCTATATGGAATGAATCGTCAGAATCACTGGTTTCGCTGCTTCCTACATTGATTATGAAACTGTCTAAATTTTTACTTTTTTACTCATTCTCAAATACGAAAATTATAAAATCTCAATCACCAAAACCACCAACAACCGTTCCATTGACAAAAGTGACACCAGAAAAACGAATTTGAGATTAATGCTAGTACTGCTATATAAAATGTTTGCAAAAATCCCCAGTGTCTACATCATCACTTCCCGTTTGCGCTCGCTCCCGAACGGTCGTGTCTGCGGCCGCTCCCGAGTGTTCGTATTGCGCTGCCCTTGTTCCCTCCCCCGCACTCGTGCGGGTAAGGTCCCAAGTTAAGCTCCTTCGGAAAGTTTTCTCTTGTGGAGGCTGTGTGGTGTCGGGGCTAATTCATCTGCCCTTTTCAGGGCGGACCCGACTGCTGCCGGCCGAAGCATCGCTGATCAGGTGGAAACGTAACCGTGACAACTAAGCCTGATCGTCCGCCGTTCATCGGCAATAGGTCCGAACTAGGTTGTTCTTTTTTACAGCGCAGTTTGTGTAGTCCTTTCGCCGTTCACCAGCACTTAGGTTCTTTCAGCCCAGTACAATGAGTAGCAGTACTGGCAAACCTTGCTGCAACGTCAATACTTGCGAATACGCATCTTGGCACATAGGACGTGGTAAGCCTAACAGTTACAGTAAGCAACACCTAACATTCTTCGGGGCCAACTTGAGGATCAATTCGATAAAACGAAAAGAACTCTTGAGGGCGAAATCCATTATCTCCAAGTCACTCGTGATAGACATATTGAAGCCGAGAAGGCTAAACTTATTCAGGATTTTGAAGCCGAGAAGGCTCAACTCATTCAGGAACTTGAAGCCGAGAAGGCTCAACTTACTCATGGTTTCGAGTCTGAGAAGGCTATCCTCCAGGCTCAAATCAAGTCCATGCAAGAAGTCCTTGCCTCCGTTCCTCCTCAGGTCACTCCAACCACATTCCGTTATCAGGGTGTTCAATTCGATTCTCCGGCGTCTCCAGATCCATCTGAGTACGCTGATCCTTTTTCAGACTGTATGTCGGTAGATTCCACCGCATGCAAACGGAAAACTACCCCGCCAGGTAGTGAATCCGACTCCGCTTCCTTAGTTCCAGAATCTCCTGCTCAGTTCACAGAGGTTCGCAAAAAGTCAAAGTCAAAGAAGAAGAAGCAAGATGCTTCTTCGAATTTATCTCCATCCGTTTCAGTTGCTCCAGCCGCTGTTCCTGCTCCGCAAAATGTCGCACCGGCGTCTGCTCCTGCGCCTTTTGTTCCAGCGATCCCGGCGTCACAGCCTGCGTCGCAATCAGATTCGGCTCAGCCGAAAGTCAAGTCTCCGCCCCCCGTCTGTCCAAGTCCCGCTGGACCGAGGTCTCAGCTCTCTGCGGTAGGCAAAATCCGAAGATCCAATACGTAAAGGCATCCAACGTGGGTGACTCTATTAAAGTCTTAGTCTGTTCCGTTTCCGATTTCAGGAATCTTACTCGGCTTCTTGCTGATCAAAAGCTTGAGTACCACACTTACGCCCTCCCTGAGGAGCGTAAGGTTCGTGCCGTCCTCAGGAACGTGCCGTTCGAGCTTTCGAACGAGCAAATCCAAGAGGACTTGTCATCTCAAGGCTTCCCCGTCAAATCTGTGCACAAAATGCACAGCCGCCGAGGCAAGCAGTTCCCACTTGCGTTAGTAATCCTAGCGAAGAGCCCGCAAGGGCAGTCTATTTTCAGAGGCAAGCTCACCGTGTGCGGTCTCTCCAACATCCGCGTCGAAGTACTACACAAGCGTGGTTTCCCAGGTCAGTGCCACCGCTGCCAATTGTATGGTCATGCTGCGGCAAACTGTTTTGCTTCCCCTAGGTGCGTCAAGTGCTTAGATCCGCATGGGACTAAGGAGTGCTCTCGCACTCCCGAATCGCCCACCGCTCCGTCCTGCGTCTTGTGCGGCCAGTCAGGCCACACAGCAAACTTTCGCGGCTGCCCCAAGGCACCGCGTGCTGCCAGGGCTACCGTGAAGCCCATCGAGAACTGGAGAGAGCAACCGCAGCCTAGCTCGGACGCTCCTCCAGTCAGTTCAAAGGCCCCCAAGGCTCCTATCGTTTCAGGTCAGCGCAGCCGGGTCGCCACTCAATCGCAAACAGCCGCCAAATCGGTTTCCCAGTGCCAGAACGCAAAAGGGTCTCAAGACCGCATGGCGTTCTGGATCCAGCTCGCTCCCATCGACGAGATCCTGGCTTTCGGCGCCGCTCTCGACGCCAGCCCAGAGGGTTTCAACGGTGCTCTTCCGGTCCTAACCAAGTTCGCTCCCCTTATCAGGAAACTCCAGCAAGCTCAACGTTTCTAAACGTAGTCCTTCTTTCCAGCATTCCTATCTCAAAGTGAGTCTGATCACTCTAGATAATCTCTTAGTTTCAGCTTTGTCATTTCTGCTAGTCTTAGCTTCTGTATTTTTCTCGCTTTCAGTTCCTTTTGGTGACAGCCGTCCGGATGCCGCTCACTGCGCCGCCTCTCTCTCCAATTGGCTGTCACTCCGACGATGACTAAGGGCCTTGATCAAGGTGAGTCAGTAAAGGGGGATGTTTATTGGGTATGCTCAGCCTATCTGAGAGAGTCACCACACTGTCTGGGCACTCTATATGCCATTAGCCACTGGGGTTAACAGCTTATAGAGTGCCCATTCGTCCGTAATAGGATTCATCCTCCTCCCGCTAAAGCTTGCTTTACCGCTTAAAGCTTGTTTTAGTGGGTGCCAAACGATTTTCATTGGCGGAAAAAAAAAAAACCCAGTGTCTACTTTCGTTAGCCAGACTCTATCTCTTTTTCAATAAGTTACTGTTGGATTGTTATATCTATCGTTTTTATATATCTATCATTGAGAAGACTGATTTGCTAATTAAGATTTATTTTTGTATGAAAATCGGCATTTCAATAAAATACTTCCGGTTTGACAATTTTTATATTTATCCCAGTCATTTTAAGCATTCATTTTATACAACCAATTCGGCGATGGGGTAAACCTATCTGCCTCAGACGCCAGTGGTTGCGGGTTCGATTCCCGCATGGAACAAGAGAAAAAATGTTCCGTGTCTGTCAATTTGTTTATCAATTTATGTATTTATATTACAGGTTCCCTAGATTTATTTATTTATTTTAAACTCCAATCTACTGAAAAATCCTAATGAGTTGAATTTTTGTACACACTTTTATTACGGTTACTATGAATATGTGTAAAATCGACATTGATATCATGCTGGTTAAAAAAGTAACGGACAAATCGTTTCTTTGAAACGAAATACATAATGGCCCTAGCTCAGCATATGCTGCAGTGCCAAAGGAACCGCAACGCTGATTTTCAGTGACAGCCAGAGATCAAAAGAAAGATATATGTATAAAGCGCAACTCTGTGCTCCAAGTAACAGAAAATTAAAAATACTAAATTTAAATATTAATTATTTTTAATGAATGCATCGTCTCTTGCGGCAGACGCTCCACATCGATCGCAACAACAACATCTTGATAAAATCTTGATAAATAACATGAAAAATAAAAACAAAAAAAAATGTTGCTCCTTACTCCTTACATTTTGTAAAAAGTACCTATTATTATTATGAAGCGATATTTTACTACGCAAGGTGCATGGCATACCTACGCTCAAAGTACGCTCAGAGTAATATTTATTTTACTCTATATATTGTTTTGTATAGAAAAACTAAAATTTTACGAACTATCCATTTTAAAAAGTTGTAGAACAAATTTTGTTGGGATTGATGTAGAGAGGCTGCCTGCAAGAGGTAATGCGCTTATTAAAATTAACCCTCTTTACAGGGTTTTTTAAGTCATCCATCAGCCAAATTAAAATTTTATTTTCTTTTAAACGATATAAACGTATCTGCATATTTGATTTAGTAGCAACGCGGCATTTCATAATACAGATAAATGATACTTATTAAAAAAAATTGGCCGGCGACTAAAAACAGGGTTCGCCGATATATGTTATAATGATCGCGATATACAGGGTGTTTGAAACAACGAAAATGGGGGTAGGTGGGGTGGTCCGTTAACCTACCAGCACAAAAGATTTTTCCTAGGAATCAAGTTTTTTTTAGTTTTATTTTTCATATTTTTGGATTGTTTCGCTTATGTACTTTTTAAATCCGCCAAAGTTTTTTTTTTTTTTTTCAAATATAGTTAATTTTTTTTCTCTATTACAATTAAGGTGATTGGATGCACATTGTACTTCGCTTGAAATAAAGTTGTGGCACCTCAAACACAAAAAAGGGCTAAAAGAAATTGTGAAACTCATAAAAAATATTTTTTGCTTTATTTTAGAAGTAATCTTACAAATATGATACTATTTTGAAATGCTGATTAAATGAGCAATCTTCTGAAAGAACTTGCTAGAACAGTTTGGTACATTTTTTTTCAGTACGACATGTTAAAGTTGAAGCAATGTTATCTTAAACCTTTAGTTCAGATAAACGAGGCTTTTTCTCCTAAACTAAGGCAGATGACTTAGAATTTAAGGCTTTAAATGATAGAAGCATAACTCAGGCCCATATTTCAAAAATAAAAAGTTACAGGGTGTTGAATTTTTAGTTTTTTTTTTAAATGACTACAATTTCATAACCACCCGGCCAAAATTTATTTTTCCGGTAGCTGTTATTACCCTCTGTATCTCTTGCTACTGGTATATCGTTGACTTTTGGGACACCCTGTAGGTATATAAAAAAATCGAATTTTTGATATATATTATTAAAATCGTATTTTTTCGAATCCTGCTAAAAAAATCCTGTAAATAAGCATTCTTAAATGCAAAAACTTAAAAATATTATTCCTTAATCAGTGTCTTGTATTGGATTGTTATAGAGAACTATGATGATGATTGCGATAAAAATATAGCAAATTGACAGTGTTCGTATTATTTTGACCACTTCGTAAATTAAATTAATATTTCAAAAATGAACAAAAGCCCTTTTCATTTTGTCGAAACTAAGCCAACCAATATTTCTTACTTACTCTATTTCAGTATCCTCTTTGCCAGGTGTTCGACTCCTCGATGCAAATGAATAACAACAGTCAATTGATACATTTTCAAAGCGTTCCGTTAAGTTTGTTTTGTTCATCATAACGAGTAATGTATCTGAATTTAATACACTTACAAATATCAATCGGGGCCCACATATTTCTGGTAATTTACGCGATTCGGTGAAATTCATTTTTTTTTCGTAATTTGGAATAGAGCATCCTGGTGTATTTATTAAATAATCTTCATTCCCTGTAAAGTTAAAAAAGTTAAAATAATAAATTTAAATAGTTTATTTATAATGGGCAATACGCCTTATCACCCCAAAGTAACGCGGCTATATAGAATGAAGGCATCGGTCGCTAAAAGCACCACTGATGGCACGCTTGAAATTCATGACTTGATCAATTGTCTGCGGTATTATTAGGTTTGCGGGCCGCGTGTCGCTGCGACAGCGGCGGAAATGCTGCAGAACTAACTTTTAGGCAAACACTACGTTTGCCTGGTGAATTTTATGAGAGTCTTTTATGACGTCACACAACAAAGAAATCCCAGGGAACCACCTAGCCTTGTAAATAAAATCCGCGAAATTATTACTACTAATAATATCGCGGATGCACCATACAATGAAAATTCACACAGTTCTAAAATAGTTTTCATCCATCCGTATTTAAATCAATGTGAATACGTATTTATCAGAGATGATTCGGTACATAGGTCTTTAAAACCGCCATACGATGGGCCATACAACTTTCTGGTAAGAAGTTCTAAAACGTTTTTAGTTCAATTGCCTAACCGAGAAGTTCGCATTTCAATTGATAGGTTGAAGCCAGCTTATGTGTTACATGAATAAGAGACCAGCGATAATTTCTTACGAAACGCCGACACTTCGCTATCTATTCCATAATATATTCATAATAACTCTAGCGCTTAACATGGAAAAAACGCTGTATCACGTTATGGCCACGTCATAAGCCCCATTGCGCTGTAGAAATAAACTTGACTGCTTTTTTTTTCAATGAATTATAAATATTACTACCGGAACAAGTTAAAAGGCTTAAAAACATGATAACAGATCAAACTTTCATAAAAACCACACAAAAATCTACCTGATAATAAAAAGTACTGCTTTTTGTCTAAAATTGTGCTACAAGAATCAACAAATTCTGATTCATCTGGACATAGAACTTTTAAACACCGATATCTGTAAATCTACCGAAGCAAAACGAGTCCCGCATCAAAATATATGTAGTGTGGTATAAAAAAAAAAACATATGCAACAGAGGTAAAATTGAAATATTACTTTGGCCAGATGAAGAAGTGAAATATTTATAACCTCTGGTGTTCTGCCCACCCCAACAGGTGTGAAGTTGTGTATTTACGTATGTATGAATCAGTCAAAGAATGAAATTTTGGAGAAATACCCCTTAATATCCATGTCATTGATGCATCCTAATTTAAGGTTTAGAAAATCATACTCAAAATGTTTCCTTATTATTCTTAGTCAGTTTGTATGAAAGTTTGAATGCAAAAAAATTTTCCCGAGACGTTGTCGTCTAATTAAGCAGGCATTACACTTTGTAGTATCTGTCTTAATTACCTATCACTTTATTTTGACGCCATCTGTTATCGAATAAGTCGAAAGCTAATAGCTATTTTTAGGTCTGACACTTAGATATTTTGATCTAAACTTTGTACTTGTTAAATAAAACACTTTTTAACCGGATTTATCGCGTATATTTGCATTTTAAATTTTGACTCAAATTATTTTCAATTTTGAGTCAAAATTTAAAATGTAAATATACGCGATAAATCCGGTTAAAAAGTGTTTTATTTAATAGTATGAATCGCGAAAACTTAAGACAATATTTTGTACTTGTTTTTCGGCCAAACCATAAGGATTACAAATTTATATTACTGTTACTTATAAACTAAATCACCAAAAATACAATCCCAATCTCTTCATTATGTTACACGTTGTATATACCTACTGTTACAAACTCCTTTGTATACTTTTTGAATAAGAATTGTTTTTGGTTTCATTGATCTTTGACATATGTTGTTTTTCGTTTTTGTGTTCACTTAATCACCTGTGTTTTTATTATTTTACTTTAAATTATAACGTAATCTCATCCTAAATTGCATTTTTCATTAACCTATAGTCCATATCAACCATAATACCTACATATAAATTTTATAACTACTTTATATACATGAAATACGTGTACATTTTTTATATAAGTAGGATGGGTTCTATAACTTAAAGTAGAGAAAAGAAGTTATCTTTGATTGTTTTTAAAACTAGATTTAGTTTTATACTCACGAATCACATGATGAGTTCTACAATTTATGCATGGACGGAGAAAGAGTAGGAATAAAAGTCGGTTTTAATTGAAGGTTTATATGTACCTATAGAAAACTACGCACGTGTGCTCTACGTGGCGTATCCTAAGAGTGTCAGTATGAAAACCTTTCCCGCAAATAGGAGTGCCAATTCGCTCCAATTTGTTGAGAAGTTCTTCTGTGGCATCTAAATGATAAACTTCAGCATAATCAAGGATGGCCAGAATAAGTTAGAATAAGTTTTGTTTTGGCATTTTAGGTTTAGAGAGAGGGCAAGGAAAAGTGGATCTTATGACTGATCTCACTGACATTTAAGAATGATGGTTTTTAAAATTTTACATACCATTTAATTGATATCCGCTCTGTGTATTATTTAAAGCAGCATTGGAAAAATAAATATTTATAACAAAAACTAGCAAACACCAAACATAATTCATTTCGTTTAAAAAAAAAGACTGAAAAAAATCTTTTATCAAACATTTTTTATTGCTTATGTTACATGTAATATTCTTAATAAAACTCGAGAATTAATTAATCCGGGTTTTATTAACTAAGAGCACATAGTAACAAACACAAGCCAAAACTCTGATTCATACGATGCCGGCAATGCCTGTGTGACAGAGAGGAAAGATGTAACTTTCTATTCCTCACACTCTCCCACACATAGTTACACAGTAATAAAAGACTTAATGAAAGGTCATTCAGTCCACATTAAAGATTCTCATAACTAAAACTTAGATCTGGACTTAAAACTAAAAATTGTAGGTTCACAAAGGTAGCCATTTAGGTACCTATGATGCTACAAACAAGTTAACATTTTGATATACATGTCGTCATTTTCATTTCAAACCATCAACATCTATAACATAAGTGATATTTGATATGGATTCTTCTATAATGACTCCTTGAATCCATGGTTTGCCATCCTTTCTATAATACCTAACCATCACATTTTGTCCCACACTAAAATCAACAATTATCTTCCATGCTGGACTGGGGGCGAAAGAAAAATATAGAATGTACCAGCTGCTTCTCTTCCCGAGCATATTGTAAAAGTCAGTTAAGGGACAGAGGTTTTATTGACGTTTTTGTGGGCGATAGACTGACCTCCTGTCAATGCAATAGTCTCTCTCCATCATTATAATTCCTCCAAACGTCGTGTCAAACGTGACATCCGATGGTTTTAGCCTCTGGTGTTCTGCCTACCCCATAAGGGATACCGGCATGAACTTATGTATGAATGTATGTAAAATTAACCTCCCTATTGCTATCTTGTTTCTTATCTAGCTTCTGTTGTACAATTTCCGACCATGGTGTGTATAACCACTTTCTTTTATTTTAGTTTCTGCGTTTTCAAAAGTCTCTACAAATCTTTCATCTCCTCCATTTGTAGCAGGATGATAAGGTGGTGAAAATAAATGCTTAATTTGACATTCTTTGCAAAAATTTTGAAATTCTTTATCAGTTACCAAATGTGATAATATATATGATAATATATAATATCTTACAAAAATGATTTTGAAAATATCTATTGTGCGAGTACTAGTGATATTAGATATGTCATAGGGCTCTAGCCATTTCGGTACACAGGCCGTTGTCTGCATCAATTCGGTCGCAAGGCTTACGAACTATTAGAATACCTGTTAGGGTTCTATGTAGGGACTATAGATTAAAACTAGTGGACTGTAACTGTAATACTGGTTATTATTGATATACAAGTAAAATCGGTCTATTAGATGGTGTGTCGAGTAGGTACGTCGCTCGCGGATGCGTAAGATGAAGTGGCGGCCCCCTCTCACGTCCCGGCCGCTGAGCCGTCCAAAACCGAGCGTAGCCGAACGCCGGCGGAGAAACCGGAACATACTCCCCGCGTTGAAGCATTCAACACAAAGGAAGCAACACACGGGAAGACCTTGACGACACGTCCCAATGGCCACAGCAGTGGCGGTTGTCCCCTTTCCTTGACAAGGACAAGTGCACCCTCGTTCAACTGGCCTGTAGAAGTCGCTCATTTAGTTTTTGCAGCAGCAGAGAAACATATTCTAAATTAAAGCGGTTCCAGAAGTGCTGCTTTATATGCGCTATCCTCTGGTAGCGATCCAGCCGGGCGATGTTGGCGTCAGTCACCTGTGGATGCGGAACAGACGTGAGTGGTCATCCAATTAAAAAATTTGCGGGAGTTAGGGCAGTCAAATCATTAGGATCAGAGGATAAAGGGGTAAGAGGACGAGAGTTTAATACTGCCTCGATTTGAGCTAAGCAAGTCGCCATTTCCTCGAAGGTGAAATGTGTTAAGCCTAAGAGTCTCCTTAAGTGGTGCTTAGTTGAGCGAACAGCAGCTTCAGCTATGCCGTTGAAATGAGGAGAGTATGGAGGACTAAAGCTGAATTTAATACCTTGCTGAGCGACCTCGAACGAAAGATTTGAATCTTGTAAAAACTGTTTTAATTCATTACAAGATCCAACAAAATTTGTCCCATTGTCGGATAGAATACTTAGTGGCTTGCCGCGACGAGAGACGAAACGATTTAATGCGGCCATATAAGATTCTTTGGTTAGGTCTGTAACAAGCTCGATATGAACAGCTTTAACGGCGAGGCAAACAAAAATACACAAGTAAGACTTTATTAGCTTACACCCTCGCCCCTTCCGGTCTGCTATAAATACTGGCCCAGCGTAGTCGACACTGCAATTCTAAAAAAAGATAGGTATTCTAAATGTGGCCTTGAAGAGGGCAGTTGACCCATAGTAGCTCGACATTTATTTATTACCTAAATATTTAATAACTTCCTCAAAATTAAAAAGGTTTTTGACACCTTAGGGCGTATAACTTGGTTAAATATTTACTCAAAACAATTGTGAGCTAGCATGAAACAACTCTTTATAAAAGTTTGAAATATCAAATTCGATTATTGAGTTTACCACGCAATTACCACGCGATGATAACATTCACATCATTGAATGTACTTAATGGTTAACAAGGTAGGTATAGGTTTATAAGTATAGAAGTTTTTTAAGCCAATGAAATATTTTTAAACATTTCCTTCTGAGAAATACAAATAATCTAATTACGCATTTAACTACTGATTAGAAAGCAAACCCTTTACTGTGTACTTAAGGTACTGTTGTGTTTCATGTTGTAAATAAATCTATGTAAATAAGCTATATTAAAGCCCTATTAAATTTATCAAAGTAATCGAATTTATGAGTTGATGATTGACTGATAATTTCATGATTCATGCAATGTTACTACATGATGATGCGATTTATGAGTTTAAAATGAGATGTTACTTCTGGCAAATCTTATTTCTCGGTTACGTTAGGCACCTTTGGCCAGGCTCTGCTTATCACGTTAAACAAATTATGGCCCCGACCTTCATAGAACACGCGCTGATTAGATCAGCCTTCAGCCCGCGAGAAAAAAGATCCGCTGGATTTAGACAAGCAACCAAACAATAGTAGTGAAGGCACACCATGAACAGGAACTAAAAGGTAAGGTAAGATAACTCAGAAACTCCGTACACAGTCTTATTTTATTTATTTTATTTATTTATTTATACTTTATTGTACACCACAGAATATAATAATTACAAATTTTAAAATACAAAGGAATGCACAAAAGGTGGTCTTATTACTAATGAGCAATTTCTACCAGACAACCTTTGGGTGAGAAATTGGATACTAAGTTATAGGGTGCCTTGGCGTACATATACTATATAAGATTTAAGATAATATATATATAGGCGTAAAGCTCGTGGCGTGCTATTATAGAAGCTTGATTGGTTCATAAGAATTAAAATGTGAATACTAATGTTTTTAATACCATGTCTGTTTTTCAATGGCGCCTGAAATAAAATATTTATATTGGCGAAAGTAAAATAAAATAAAAATAATATTATCCGGGACAGTGGACCTACAATATGGGTATCATTTTACGATTTACCAGATGTAGTTGCTGCTGAGGCATCGAAGACTGTCCGGAGCTTAGAAATTGCAATAAACTACTCCTGGATGAGAAAAACTAGCGTCTGAGCACCTTAGTGAGCTTTTCTCATTTTCTCATATGACCCAGGTGTTCCTACTCCTGCATAAAAGTAAAAAATCCATTCTTAATGGCAGGATCACGCTGGAAACGCCGTTCCAGTGATACAAAGCGACACTTAGCCATTTCATAGGAGTCACCTAATACGTGTACATCCTCTTTTAGCGGTATATTAACTTTAAAACTACTACTTCTAATATTATTAGTCTCACGATAAAAGCTTTTCTTGCAAGCTCCTTTCTCATTCAAACTAAAATAACAAAAGTGTGACCTGGACGAAGATGGATGTGATTGAAGAGCCACTGGGCCAGACACAATCCACCCGAGTTTTGTGTCACATAACTTTGGTCTATTTTTACCTAGGCTAATAGATGCAGTACCTAACACGTTCCAGAATACCTCTGCACCCACCAAAATATCAATGGCTGATGGAATGTAGAAGGAAGGATCAGCTAATTGCAGGTGAGATGGTATTGGAATATTTTCAATATCAATCATAGAAGGCGGCAATACTTTTGTGATCTCGGGCAATATTAAACAATCAATATTGGCCTTGTATTTACCGTAAAGTGATTCGATATTAAAATTACAAGACTGTGTACTTATTGAGGCCTGGTTATTAATACCTGTTACCGTGGAGTTTGTGTTGCGCCGCACTAACCCCAGCTTATCACACATATTCTGCGTGATAAAGTTGGTTGTGCTGCCATTGTCGAGCAGCACTCGGGCGTCGTACCTCTTTCCTCCATTCACGACTTTCACCAACGCTGTGGAAAGTAAAATATGCTTCGAAGTAGTATGCTGTAAAGAAGCGTTGCTTGATAAGGTGACACTGTCTGACGTGCAAGTAGGTAAGGAGGCACCTCCAGAAGTATCTTGGCATAGGATCCTGGAAGGTTGTAGAATTATGCTCTTCTACATGCAAAAGGGTATTATGTCTGCCTTGGCAGTACTTACAGCACGATAATCTACATCGTTTAGTAAGATGTCCCAAACGTAAACAATTAAAACATACTTTTTGTGGTGACTCGGAATGAACGAGTGAATGGAATAAAGATTGAGGCATCGAGGCGCCCTCTCGTATCTCTGTTATGGCATTGACCGGTTGACAGCGCGTGCGAGTGGACGTGTCGACTCCTCTGACAAAGTACTGATTGTGTTTTATTTCACCCAGTGCTAGTAGGAATCGGCTGAACGCCACAACTGGCGACGAGGATAAATATGTGAGTACATATACTATTATTCTGCAAAAGCAGAACAAATGTGTTACTGTGTTCAAACTGGTCCATAATGAGCAATTTTTATATTTGATATGAAATAAAAAAAAAAAAGAGAAAGTGTAGATTAATATATTAATATTTATACTGACACTCTGTAAATTATTTCAGAAAGTATTACAAAAGTCCCTTGACGTATAAAATTATTTTAAAAATAAATTTAAAGTGAATCTTACTAAGTGCCTTACTTTTATAATATGCTTTGAGTAATAAGCTTACTATCATATCAATATCAAAATTCAATAATAATTGTATCTAGAATCACAATTGTTCAATACTAGTTAGGTACAAAAGTTCTCATTGCATAAATGCAAATTTGCTCATTTTGGATAGATTGTTAATACATCAATACTTATGAAATGTTTGGTGTAAAATTCTATGGTTATACAGTTTCATCATTAAAATGAGGTTAAAAAATGACTCAATGATAAACTAATGTAAAATAACATGAATTTCGCAAAAATGTTTTTCAACTCTGGTTACCTGAATTTGATCAAGTAATCAAAAGTACAAAAATCCTAAATTATCGGTTGAAATATTCATGAGTCATCGTGGTAATAACAACCCATTCGAATTGTTTTTGTCAAACAATGTTAAAGTTGAAAATTTCTTAGTAACAATGGATAATCAACCCATTAATAAGAAATAAATAGATTAGTCTTGTAGAAACAATAAATATAAGCGATTTGCATTTAAGTGAATTGATAATTGATAAATCAGGTTGCCTGTATCAATCAATTTATACAAATAAAATGTTTCTATGAAATTGTACAATGTACTTCTCATCTAATGCAACTAAAATGTTCCCATGAGGTTGTACAATGTACTTCCCATCTAATGGTATAACGAGTAGTGTTTGTGTATCTGCTAAGTAGATACTGTACACTGTCTCATGTCCGCAAGTTGGAGTAACGTGAAACGGCCAGTCGGTCGAGCGACGGAGTCGGTGTCTGACGTTAACTAGGGCTCGGCGTGACAGTGAACCCGTAACCCAGGAGGGGCACTACATAACAACTTTTAAAACAACTGCACTAAAGTAGTTATTGTGTCATCACAATGTTATGTTTATTTAAAAAAAATATATATATTTTTTTTTTTTTCACTTTATTACTGTTTACAATATTAAATAAACACATTACAGTAATCTCAACATATAGGAGCCAGCTAGGCTCATGTAATGTTGATACAGTTCTTTTCGATACAGTAATAAATACCCACAAAAACAAAACTTATATACTATACTATACTTAAATTACGTTATATTAAAACTGATCACGTAGGTACTATAAATATAAAAGTAAAAGCGACAGAATAATTACATAACAATAAATTTCTAGCTTATTATGAACTAACCTACACCCCATACTTACAATAAAACCACATCTAATTCTAATTTTACATACCTAGTTATTTGATAACAAAAAGTATTGTTTCAGTTTATTTTTTATATTCTTATCAGTGATACTATTAATGAATTCTGAAGGAAGTGCATTAATGATTCGCGGAATAATATAATCTGCTGTCCTGCCACCGTACGCGTTGTTAGCGCGCTCGGTTCGTAACCGGTTTTTAGCCATTGCACGAGTATATACAGGGTGCTCAAGTTTTTTGTGCAAATTATATTCAAAAAAATAATTCTTTAATAGATTAAGATCAACAAGCTTATGAATACTTAAAACTTTACAGTACGAAAATAACCCCGTATCATCATTTTGGTAATAACATTTGACTTTTGGTGGAACTATTATTTTTAAGATTGATACCTGTAGTTGATATATTTGTTTTAGATAAGTCTTATATGTGCGACCGTAACTGCTAAGACCGTAGAGTATATAGGATTCGGCAAGTGAGTGATACAACATGAGTTTTGTTTTAAACGGAATTTTTTTGTTGAGAATAGTAATATTCGCTATAAACTGACGAAGTTTTGTACACACCTGTTCTATATGCAGGCTCCAGTTAAATTTACTGTCAATTTTAAGGCCTAAATACACATGCGAGTTCACACTTTCTATTTGAGGACAGTAACAATTCCTGTTATAATTAGTTTTATGTAGACATAAATGATTATGAGCTATCAGTTTGTCGACGATATATTGATTTTTTTTATAAGGAGATTTAATGTGAACAATTTTTGTTTTGTCGGGGTTGATTACTAGACCAGCGTCATGGCACCACATGGCTAAATTATCTAGATCATCTTGAAGACATTTTAGAGCCTCATTTGGATTTTTACTGGCAGCGACTAAACATGTATCGTCGGCGAACTGATAACAGGCGGACTTAACGCAGGTTTCCATGTCATTTACGTAAGACAAAAAATGTAACGGCCCTAATACTGATCCTTGCGCGGTGCCCTCGGTACTGGCAACGGGATCACTAAATGAATTATTGATTTTAACACTATAAGATCTTGATTCTAGGTAATCTTCACACCATTTTAAAATTGGGCCACGCACCCCGCAGTTATCGAGTTTTTGAATCAGCTGTTTATGATTTAGCGTGTCAAAAGCGCGGGAAAGGTCAATAAACAACACTAAAACATGGTTTTTATCGTTGAGTTTTCCATTAACTTCATCCGTAAATTTTGCAAGAAGATTAGAAGTTCCTTTTCCTTTTTGAAAACCGTATTGATGTTTATAAATAACACTGTGTTTTTTATAAAATTCATGTTTTTGTCCACTTATGAATTTTTCAACTATTTTGTTTATTGAAGAGAGTAGCATGACAGGTCTGTAGTTCGAAAAGCTATCATGTTTTCCTTTTTTAAAGATAGGTCTTACACAGCCCTTTTTGAGTTCATCGGGATAACGCCCAGTTTTTACGCTACTATTTATTAAGTTAGCTATTGCAACGCTTATTTTGTCTCCTATTCTTTTAATGTTAGATACGCTAATATTATCAATGCCTGGTGACTTATTAATATTCAGGTCTTTTAAAATGTTGTATACGCTTCTACTAGTGGCTTTTTTAAAGTAAATGCTTGAGTCTGTAGTTTTGCAGTAGACGGATGAATTCGAAAGTTTGCGGCTACAGTTTGGAATAATGTCCTTTACAGCTTTATCAAAGTTTTGAGCGAATCCTTGGGCTATATTTTTGTCTGATAGATTCTGAGATCTAAACGCCTTAACAATAGCATCATCAATTGATAATTTAACCCGACCTAACATTTGGTTAATTATTTCATATATTTTTTTGTATTTTTGTTATTTTTTTGAATGAGTTTCATATAATAAGCGTTTCTTTTAGTTTCTATTAATTTATGAGCCATATTACGTACTTTATTATATTCCAATCTTACTCTCGCATCGGTTGGATTTTTTCTCCACTTTCTAAACAACTTATTACGTTTTTTGCACAGTTGAGTAACGTTGTCGTCGATCCATGGTGTTTTAATCAAAGATTGAACTTTTTTAGGCGAATAAGTTTTAGTCTTTGTTGCCAAATCGTTAGCAGTGCGGAAAGCATCGAAAATAAAATTTACAATGTCATTCGGGCATCTCATTAGATTAGTTTGTGTCCAATTCACACAATTTAGTTCTTTGTATAGAATATCATAATCAGTGTAACTTTTTGTAACACCCTGTATATCGGCCCGTTGCATCAAGCCATCTACGGCACATACTGCGAGCATAGTAGCTCGGTGGTCGGCCAGTACGATGTCTAACGCTGCCGTGTACGGATGTAATGTGGGGAATCGTGTGTAAATATGATCAATACAAGATCTAGTGACTAAATTCTTTTTAGTTTGAATACGCGTGTAATCTGTTATTCCACACAATAATCCGTGTCGGCAAAGTGTGTTTTTATAAAATTCAGAGTATGAATTAATGCTTTTTAGGTCTATATTAATATCACCGATAAGAACAAGGTTTTGTTTGGAATCCCAGGTAGACAAATAGTTATCGAGTTCTGTTGTAAATACATTTTTATTCGTCAATGGCGGTTTGTAAATAGCGCACAATGTAACATCCTGATTGCAGTTGCTTTTTAAGACACCCGTAAAGCATTCAAATGTTTTAGATTGGTAGCTTAGTGGAGTAAACTTTATGTGTTTTTTAACAAAAACAATAATACCGCCACCTTTTTTATTGTTTCTTAATTTATATTGAATATTGTAACCAGGGATGTTATATAAATGCACAAGTTTATCAGATATGCCCGCCTCAGTGATTATTATTACGTCTAATGTATATTTACAGCTGTGAATTAGTTCAAGTAGCTTGTCAAAATTTATTATTATAGATCTTAAATTAATGTGAAAACAAGATAGATTAATTTTGAATTGATTGGGGAGTTGTTGCATAAAGTTATTAGGCGATAATGCGTTAAAGATTTCTACAATATTAGCCATTTTTATAGTAATAATTAGTTTAAAATACGAGAAAAAGGAAAAATAAATAAACATGGTTTATTAGTTTATTCGGTTTGTTTCGCAATAAATTTCAGATCCTCTAGACATTTGATGTAGTATATTTTGCTGTTATTTAACTTTCTAGCACATACCTTTCCGTCTTTATACCACACATACTGAAAAGATTCACTTAGCTGCTTCTTGGCATTGTATAATAACGTTTTGGAGTGCTTGGTGAGGGCTTCGCGGATGAAGACTGGATTGTTCGTAGTATCAGGCGTTGCATCCGGTACTAGTAGACCTACGGTGAGACGTTGTTGCTTGCTTGCCTCCAGCCACTGCCGCTTGAGTTCTTTTGATCTCATCTCAACCAATATAGGCCCGGGCTTCTCCTTGCTTCCTGGTAGGCGTTGTGAGAACTGTACATCCTGCACCTGCATCTTAAGTTTAGAGGCTACTATTTCTACAACCTTAGTGATGTCCTTCGAAAACCCGTCCGGTAATCCGGCCACCTCCAGGGAGGACGAGAGTGTATTTTGCTCGATTTGCTTCAGCTGTTGTTCGAGTGTACAGACCCTAAGTTCAAAGTTTTTGTTTTTATTTTCAAGATCTTTATTTTTATTTTCAAGGTTCTTGATTACAGTATCTTGGGTTTTTATTGCCTTTTGCAACGTACAAATTTGGTCACTGAGAAATTCCAGAGAAGATTCTAGATTACTGAATTCTTCACGGAATGATTTTTTCAGCTCACGGCTTATATCATTCACTAACTTTTTAGTGTCGATCATGCCTCCGGGAATAGAATGGCTTGTTACAGATTCGACATCGTCGTCTTCATCATCAGGAACAACAAAAGAAGTACGGCGAGTTGGATTTTTTGTGCATTCCTGACAACACCACTCCAGTCCGGGGGTTTCTCGAAATGACTTTAATTGCTTCGTCGATAATTTTGAACACACGGGGTCAGCATGGAATATCCTGTCACATCTGTTACATTCTAAACCTGGTATTTTCTTGGTTATGTTTTTATTACAATAGGAACACTTCTTGTTAGACATAGTACAGTAGGTAGATTGAGAAAATGTTAAACGAAATTGCGTGACCGCACTCAGTAACGTCTCGAATCGAACTCAATTAATTCAAAATTCAATTAATTGGCTGTTGTAGGTTTTCATTACATAAATACAACAAACAGTAAAAATATGATCCGTTAGCTCTTTACTTTTACAAATGTAACATTACTTAATATGTCATGTAACAAATTAAGGAAATAAGATTCGTCGGTTAACATAAACAAAAGCAACTATGTTGCTTACAAAAGAAAACTATTATAACTAGTTAGAAAGGTGTATTCATTCTGCCATTAGTTATTAAATTTTCGAAAAACAATTCATTTATCTGAAATGACATAAATGAGTGTAAAATGGAATAACTTACAATATTTTTTATAACGTATACTTATACTCAAAAAAATAAATATATTAAATTAAATATATCCCTGACAAAATCGAGTCAACTGAAATTTCATAACGGAAATGAAATTTATTGGAACGATTTGAAATAAAATAATAATTAATTGGAATTAATGTAATTTTGGTTAAATAAAGGTCAACTGAAATAAAGTAGATATCATATTAGATACAATTAAAATAAGCGTTAGAGCTTCAAGCGTGGTTTGAAAGTTTTCTTTGTAGCCACCGAAATTGATGCTACTTTATTGTATTCTGCAGGGCTGTCCCAACAAGAAATTTACTATAATATTCCTGGCGCACATGTCAAAGACAAGGAAATATAGATGTCTATAAGATAGCAGTAGGGGAGTAAACGAATATTTTGTCCTCAACAAAGTTACATGTATGAACGTCATGTCTTTCGATTAATGCGCCACGAAAATGTTAAAAAATTTGAAAAGTTTCTGGTTAGGCTTCGAAAGCAAATTTCGAAATAAAACTTCTCTAACGAAAATGATAATCTGATAAGACAGATTATAGAAAAGTGCAGTTGTTCAAAGTTAAGAAAGAAAGTTTTTTACTAGGAGATAACTTTACCATAAATATGATAATTTCTGAATCAAAACGCCAAAACAGTCGAAAGACAGATGAGCGGTTTGCAGAATAAAGAAGTTGCAAGAAAAAAAAAAATTAAAAGAATATGAGATTTATTGGAAGTGTTAAGCAGGTCATTTCAAAAAACAATAGTGCACATGCACCATCAAACGAACACCTGCTCAAATGTCTCATGATAAAAACACATCCTAACGACAGTAAAGAGTCTCGGCGTAGGCAAAATACCAATGTCGATTACATATTTTACATCGACGATGATGCAAATGTCGTATTGGCGGTGTGGATGTCGATTTACTAATAGATTCTGGCATCAAATGTAATATTTTGTCACAAAATAGTGAGGAAATGCTAAAGAGATGTTCTGTGGTAGTATCAAAACAGGCAAAACATTCATAGCTTACCTAACCCTAACTATGCTGGGTTTATTTAATGCTCCCGTCCCATTTGGAAATGAGTAAACAAAAAAAAAATGCAAATTTATAAGTGGTCAAGCTTGGTATAAATAATGATTTTATTAATAACATTGGCCCTACATTGTCCTAACAATAATGGCGTAAAATTGAATATAATAAGACTAAGATTGGAGGAAGAAAAGTTACCTACTTCCGAAAAGATTTCGAAGCGCGTTGGCGCCACGATTCTTACAAAACTTCAAGCTTCTCTTTTACGCTACTACCTAATTTTTATCCAGTTATATAATCGCGGGAACCTTTAATTGGCTCTCCATAGTTTATATTAAACAGTATATAAGTTTGTAACAAAGCTGTTGGTTCTCCAAAAACATACATAAATAAATAAAACGCAAATAAAATTATTTTTATACCATGCATTTTCTTGGGTGAGTTAGGATATAGCTTATACTATATACCAAAGACCAAACTCTTACCCCATTTATTTTTGCCAACTTTTATTGGTCCATTAGAGCCACCGATATTAATTTAATAATGGTTTCTGTATATGATTTTCACTAATATTGCAGAAAGTTTTACACACTTTCAAAGTTAAGTGTCATTTCAATAAAACTTTACAACAAATTCACTTTGTAGTAATATAATGCATTAATTCAACTTCCATGCTGGACTGGGAGTGGAAGAGGAACGTGGAATGTGCCGGCTGCTTCTCTTCCCGGGCATGCCGTGGGAGTCAGTTGGGGGACAGAGGTTTTATTGACGGTTTTGCGGGCGATATGCTGGCCCCCTGTCGCTGCAATGGCCTCTCTCCATCATAATAGTACCTCTGAATTTGTCAAACGAGACCGCAGATGGTTTCATAGCCTCTGGTGTTCTGCCTACACCGTGGGGGATGCAGGCGTGAAGTTATGCACTATGCAATTCACTTGGTTTTAGTTATAGTTACTTGTTTCACTTGAACAGTTAGTGGCAATAATACTATTATATTCGATTTTAATTAATAAATTAAATTTAACAAAGAAATAACAAGAAAAACCAAAAATACTGAATGAGTGAACTGTGGAGGGTCAAGTTCACATGATTTCAAATTGTGTTATTGTATAACTAAGTGCAGTCCAGTTATTGTACTTTGCATCTTATTTGTTGTGCAGTGTTATTGGCCTAGCCGACATTTGCTTATATCTCTTGATTTAGTACCCTTATTGTTTTAGTTCAGACAAAATTGTCTGACTGAGATTACTGAAATTGTAATTAATTTGTAACCATAGTAGGTTAGAAAAGCTATAAATAAAGTCGATCATAACCTGGTTGTGTCCAGGTTGAAGGTTTACAGTCTTTCCCAGGCTGAGAATCAATATAAACTTTCATTATTTAAAGCAAGATGTGTTGATATTGATAAAATTTATCAAGGTTGTTAAAAAATTGCGTAATCAATTGTCCTTTGAAGCCACCGAAGATTTAGATAAAATCAATAGGACAAACGTAAAATTATAATTTATTGATATTATAACAAAAGCATGTTATTAAGAGCTTAGAATTTAAACCAGACTTTCCTATCACTTTATTATGATGTACCTACTAAAGGCTTGAAAAAAAAAACAAAAGTGATTCAAGTTTTAGAAACAACCACTGACAACTCAAAGCCATGTAAAACATTCCAAAGAGCTCATGTTTCTCACAGTCAAGGTAGAAATAACAAAAAGCCAAAAATTAATTTCTTTAAATATTCGTAATAGAAAGAGGTTCATCATAAATAATAAATTGTGTCTTCGATATTTGCTTGTATGGAACTAGCTAAAATATTACACAATACTATCCAATATTTTTTTTTTTATTTTTATAAGTGACTAAACCCGCGTTTGATCTCAATCTCACCTGATGGTAAGTGACGATGAGGTCGAAGATGAAAGCACACGGGTTTAGGAAGGAACTGGCTCTTTATACAATATTGCCGGAACACATTACTGCCGGAGCGGTAACATTTGGCGGCAGACTTTATTATAAAGGGTGGTCGCTAGCCAGGCGGACCCAGAAGGGATCCTACCACCAAGTATGATCCCTTCTGAGCGAGGTTAAATATTGAGCGAGGTTAAAATAAGGTTAAAATAAGCCAAGCCCAAAAGTCAGACTGGAAAAATGTTAGACTATCTTACAATGCACAATAGTACTCCGCATTGGAAAAGGCAAATTGCCTTCTTTATAATTCTTTTTAATAGGTTATACACAGGTTAGGTTATACACTCCTACTTACGCTATTCACTTGGAACATGACGTAGCTCATGAACAGGTCAAAGATAGAAAGAAAGAAATGAAAAAAAAAAAGGAAAGGACAAGCTGGAGTGTCATCGAAATGTTGTTGTTTTAAAGAAGATCGAGGGTATTTGGTGTGTCATTCCCAGACTGTTTTAATAGGTTGGGGAAAAAGTCTTTTCGCATTATAGTACGCAATTCTGTATTGTATAAGAGAATAACTAAACTGATATTTTAGTACTAGTTTCCTATTAGTGTAGTCTTTTATAACAATATGTTAAAATTATATTAGTTAATTAAGGTTATAAAATATGTTAAAATGTCTATAACCCTTCAATAGATTTAAGGATAAGTGTTATGTGAAATTGTTATTGTGTATTTAAAAAGATGATTGCTGTTGAGTTTCTTGCCACTTCTTCTCAACAGATCGACTTTCCGAAGTGGTGTAGATTCAGTTCAATTTGTAAATAATGTAACTTTTTAATAAAAAAAAAAAAAAAAAGAAAGGAGAGATGTGGTGACTCGGAATGAACGAGTGAATGGAATAAAGATTGAGGCATCGAGGCGCCCTCTCGTATCTCTGTTATGGCATTGACCGGTTGACAGCGCGTGCGAGTGGACGTGTCGACTCCTCTGACAAAGTACTGATTGTGTTTTATTTCACCCAGTGCTAGTAGGAATCGGCTGAACGCCACACTTTTAATTCCTTTGCTTTATTAATTCTTGAAACTACGGGCAAGTTTTTAAAAGTTTCACATGTATACAATAAATGGTTTTTTAAACATAAGGGGCATTTTATAATATTATTCATTTTCATACTTCTACTATCTTTTATTTGATTGATATTATTATTACTATTACTTTCAATAATAAAACTCTTTGATCTACTTTCTAGTTTAATTGATTTAGTTTCCTTTTGATTATACTCTAACGTCTCTAATAAATCAGCTTTGTTACTAATAAATGTGCAAAATTGTGATAAGCTTGGTGCTTTACTAAGAGTGTTACGATATTCTTCCCAACACCTACTTGTAATTGGATCTAATTTATTGGACATCATAAACACAATCAGGGTGTCCCAATACTCCGTGGGCTCGTTCAATGTTTTAAGCTCGTTCTGATGTTTTTATTTATACCATCTATGAGACGACGCAAAGACACACTTGACTCACAAGATACATGTCCAACATTGAACAAAGCCTGCACGTGATTATTAATCAAAAGCCTACTATTGTTATAACGCTCACAAAGTAAATTCCATGCCAGCTCATAATTGTCACCTTTAAAATCTATATTTTTAATAATTTCTTGTGCGTTATTCTTAAGTCAAGCGCGAAGGTAATGGAATTTACTAATATTGTCTATGCAACTACTATTATGGATTAGTGATAAAAAAGTGTCTCGATACTCAAGCCAGTACTGATAACTACCATCAAAGTTAGGCAAATCAATCTTCGGTAAGCGAATAAAGTTTTGTTGAAACGATTCACCTGCTTGTTTGCATGCCGAGCGCGCTACAGACCCACCATACGCGACACCAGCGCCGGCGCTGTCGCTGCCCAGCCGGGAGCGCGCCTGCGCTGCTAACATGTAGTACTGCTGCTCAAATTTGGCTCGTTTCGCGTACTCGTCGTCCGGCACTTCAGATCGCACTTCTATCTCCAACTGTAACTGGTCAAATTCGTCGTATAAGATTTCAAATTTGTTAATACGAATCTCTAGTTCGATACGTTGGAGGTCACTTAGTAAATTGCAACTAGACAGGGTTTCTAGGTATTTAGAAAAGTTGGTAAGCTTAGCTTTCATAGCACTGCGTTTTCTATAAAGCATATCCTCGGTAGCCATTTGTATGTAATTTATCGCAAACTAAGTAAAAAAAAACAAAAGATAAGAATGTAAATACGCCACAAAAAATGCGTAAACAAATAAAACAAAAGGCAATCAACAGGTGCAATTAACAAAGGGCTGACCTTGACCGAGAAACGGCAAACTGATTCTTATTATCAGCTGTGCGTGTGATAATAAGTTATTCACTTTTTATGCACCTTAGAGTGAAAGGGATGCTGTTATGCGCAAGAGTGAAGCAAATGGCGAATGGAATGCGAGGAAGCTTACTTACTTAACTCAATGAGATAGTAGAAGATTTATAGATATTTAAATTTACGAAATTAAAGTTACGAAGCTTTAAAATGTTAAAAATAAAAGGAAGAAGGGATAAATTGGAATGGACTCACAAAACGTCGTAATCCTTAACCAACAGGCGACCAAGCTCCAACAAAGAAACGATGATTCGGCGTATTTTTTCGACTGCTAGTCGTCCAAATCTTCTAAGACCGAAATTGAAGACGCCCTCGGGATGATGTGGTCCTAATACGAAGTCCTCTTCTTCAAAATCTTGTGACTTCAATCCTCATACACTAGATGACGCGGCGGTTTCGCAACTCGACGGGTCCAAAGTCTAACTGCCGCGCTGTACTCGTTTAATACGGAGATTTTTCTCGATCGAAGGACCAAATGTTAGGGTCCTATGTAGGGACTATAGATTAAAACTAGTGGACTGTAACTGTAATACTGGTTATTATTGATATACAAGTAAAATCGGTCTATTAGATGGTGTGTCGAGTAGGTACGTCGCTCGCGGATGCGTAAGATGAAGTGGCGGCCCCCTCTCACGTCCCGGCCGCTGAGCCGTCCAAAACCGAGCGTAGCCGAACGCCGGCGGAGAAACCGGAACAATACCTGCTATTTAGCATTTTTCACCAAGAGGTAGGTCTTCCTCAATTTTTCAACAATTATTAAACAAGAACTATAGTTTTATTAATCGTGTTTTTATATATCGGAAGAGAATAGATTTTAAAATAATTAAACACGGTTTTATCGACAAGTGGAATTTCAATAATAAACGTTATCTGGTTTTCCTTTACAAATTTCATTGAGGTTTGTGTAAATAGTTCTAAAAGTGTTCATAAATATTTCAAAATGTAGATATTTATTTTATGCGTTCGTACTAGTTTTTATAAGCTGTTCGATCTATCTTAGGCGTGTGTCGATGATAAGCCTGTTGTTATTTAATGTTTCTGTACTGTTCACGAAACCATCCAACATTTTCGTTACCTATGTCATTTTATTTTCTAATTTAACTGTATAAGTGCCAATTTTCGATAAAGCAATATCATAATGAACCACGTCTTCGTGATCCTGGTTACCAGTAATTGCTTTGATAAATGATCCAAGAGGTTTAAACAAACTATGCCTCGTTCTCTGCAAAGGAACTAGCTGCTTCAACTTGAAAATAGTAATTTTATTTAAATACTCAACTTGCAATTGAACATCTGTAAGCTCTTGAACTTTATGTGAGGTTACAAAATCAATGAATTCCCTAAACTTAAGAGTGTTGCTTTCTAGGTCAGTTACTAACCCATTAAGATCAAGTCTTTTTACTATAGTCCATCTATCTTCCTGTCTATGTGCTTTTCCAACCTTGATTGGTAGTAATCCAGGATTGCTTCCATTATTACCTAATCTTCATCCACCTGTCTAGGTCTTCCTTCACGTCTGGTAACGCCAGGGATTCGACCCTCCAAATACGCGTTACTGACGCGGAGAAAATTTTGATTATCGGGATAGCGTTCGCGATTTGTATACCGCACACGATATCTACGTGCGGCCTCCCGAGCATTAACGTTACATAAACCGTAAATAAAATAAATTTCTGCGTATTCATGAGCAGTAAAAACAGCAAGCATTTTCAGAAATTGAGAATAATCGAATACTATTTATGTGTGATAACTGAACAATATGAACAATTAAGAAAAATATGTTTTTTTTATTAACTTGAATTAATTGAACTGCCATTTTTAATAGCTGGTTTAAAATAAAGTTTTCCATTTTCTATCCAGCCAGCATCTTTTTTTATAGATCTTAAAATAAGGAATAAAATCATAAACATATTTAAGACTAAAGTGGGTTTTGGTATGTTGTTATAGTAAAAAAAAGGTTTTATACGAGCATCATTTCAAAATGTGTTTATAAATTTTAGGGTTTTAAAAAATTACATGTTTAAGCTTTTATTTTCACAGAAACCATAGATTATGTAGGACAAATATTTTTTCAAATAATTTAGATTAAATAAAAATCAATCCAGTTAGTAATAAATATTTGGGAATCATCAAATCCACATATTTTATCCTTGCTACCTCTGTTAGCTACCACAATTAAGAATTTTCACACAGGAAATTTTTGGGCATCTTATCAAAATGAAGCTACACACGAAAAATTTGCTTGATAGTAATCAAGTGAAGAAAAAGGCATATATCCTGGACTATTCCTCATACCGACATAAAAAAATGTGACCAGCTACATTTAGTGTTATTTGATATTCGAATATTAATTAAGTATGTACTGGACCATAATCAATTATAGTTAGGGACTCTAATGACAAATCGAAAGCACTTTTACTAAGAAATATTTAAAAACTTAGTAGCTGATCTGATGAATTAATTGTCTTCGAGCCCACTAGCAACAGCCGCAGAGTTTGATTTACACATAGCCTAGTTAAATAACGCTGAATATAGGCAAGCAGGGGGCGAATAATTGTGGTATTTTTAAAATTAGCACTCTTACACCATGTGAAGTCCCGAGTAACATACTATAAGCCCTCGACGGTGGTTGTGTGCATAAATTTTAAATATATCTATGTACAAAAAGCAAAATTATTGTTGTGATAAAAGTCTCTATTAGATTTCCTATCGATTTGATCATTTTAGATTTTACGATTTCAGTAAATTTTGTAATTATTTTATTATTACCGTAACCATGATAAGTACCTTAGAACTAATAAGCGTGTAAATGGAAGTTTTATAGATAATATGTGTAAATCTTATTATCGCGGAGAGTGGACGTGTTTTGCTATTTTTATTACAATTGTGTTTTGATTGATTGGAAGCTATAAGTCAAGCTAGAGTGTTTCTTACTTTCTTGTCGTGAAGTCCATTAGTCTAGCCGTCGACACCGTATTTAATCTTATATGGCTCCATCCAGGTCTTGCCTCGGTGAGAACAATTAAAATATCTATCAGGAATACCTATGTTTAAAATTTTAGGTAAACGTGATAGTCATTACCCAGCATATGGTGATTGCGAACTAAGTGATAACACATTAAAAAAAAGAGTAAGTTCAACTTTATTGTGATAGCCGTAATAAGAGCTGTTGAAGTATTTTTAATTTAAACTTCTGGCAGCACTTTATCTTTTGAAGTATCACCTCATTTCTGCTTATCAAGTGTGCGGTTCATGAAAAATAGTAAGTTTCTTGTTATTTTCTTAGGAACAGCAAATCAGAATTTACAATTTTAACCATTACTCGTACAGTTATCATACCATTACCAATTCTCAGTAAGAAGTGCTTTGTGATTAATTTATATACTTTAATAGTAATTCTAGATTCTGTCTAATGCACCGTTAAGTTTGAAAAGGGATGGACAATCACTTTATTTTGTTTTTCAATAATTTGTAATTATATGGTAAATGCCGATGCCAATTGGTGAAGCTATTGTATGTATAGTTTAAAGTATTTATTTTTAAACTGAAAATAAAGCGTTTCATCGGAATGCTCAAAGCACCCAAATTATAATACAATCCGGAAAACCTCAAAAAAGTTTTAACTGAAATTCGGAATAATGAACAGAAATTTTCATATCATAAGGATTTATAAACGTCATCCCAGGCCATAAGACTAGCTTGGGTCCAAAGCCTATCCTGACTACAAATGAAAAAGCTCTTCTTGTAAACTGGATTATAACTTTAGGTTGAAAGGTTTTCAAAAGAACAAAAAATATAATAATATATTAGAAAGCGTAAAAAAGTTTTTTATGGATAAGCTATGACCTAATCATTTTTCAAATAACAGGCCTAGATGTGGAACGCTCTCTTAAAAGGACAACCCAAATATAAGATCAAGACTTCGGGAGAAGAGACTAAAGCCAGTTCTAACGTCTCCAATGAAATAAATGCTCATTATTATTAGTTTTTATATTAATAGCAATAAAGCGTATTGCTAGGCGAAATGACCCAACAATTTGACCGGTACTATTATAATGTGTCTGAAATATATACAGGGTTGTTAATTAGACCGAATTTTTTAAGGTGATTCAAGGGAGATCATTTGCTATCATTTGAGTCCAAATCATATAATTCTAAAGTGTACCATTTTTTAAATATTTCGGTTCATCCTTTTGTTTTCTGAAAATCCAGTTTTGTTCCGTTAAACTTCTTTTGTAAGAAAAGAATAGTCTAAATTCAGTTTTCATTTTTGGATAGTTGTTCACTTTGACATTGGTAAACAAAAGTATAATTTTTTAAATGTGAATCTAAACAGAAGCTACAGAACAATTTATAAAACAAAAATATATATATCGGATATAACTTTGCCTCGCCCTCGAGCCTTTGTTGCCACATAACTTTTTTTTTCTTGAATTGTTGCATCCAATACTCATTTAGCTATAATAAGGCTATATCTAAATGACGAATAAAATTTATTTTGAGCAGATACTACAAGAAAAAAGTTATACATTAGAAGGTAAATATTTCGGTGCAGCAAGACGGCGTTGCGTGCACGTATAATGCGGCAAACCCATGTGGATGGTCGGTAGCAGCCGCAATTACGTTCTGTACGCATTATTGTATTGACTCGAAGATCGCTGTATGCCCTCTGAGTGAAGTTGACACATAGACTGCATTTATAAAAAGACTAAGAGTAAGCTTTAAACAGCGTAACTTTAACTGAATCAGTACATCTAGCAACATATTGCAGCGGACAGACAAACCGAAAGGCATTCCCTCCCTCTTGATGTCCAAGTTGGCACTCTGATCGTTTGACCTCTTTAGTTGAGCACCTCTGAGTGTAAAAGTCGTAACTGAGATGTAACAATCGTTGTTGGGGTTCAATATCATATATCAGGTAAAGTACTTTAGCAGTTACAGTGGTAAAAAAGATAGGTATAAAGTTATTAATATCCGATGAGTCACCGGTTTAGTTTTCAATTGTTGGGACTACAAAAGTGCTCATCAAATTTTCAGGCAAATAAGAGTAGGCGAGACAAAAATTGAATAACATAGACAATACTCTTGGTAAATGGTTACTAGCACACTGCAGGTGTTCGATACTGAAGCCATCATGTCCTGGTGACTTGCCTCGAATCATGCCCATAATGACTCACTTCACTCGCGGTAAATCTGACACTACGCGTTTGATTGCCGGCCTCAGAACCAAACACCTGCCGTACCGGCCCCAGTGGTAAAACTAAAAATGTGATCGGAAAGCATTGGCAATAACGACAGGCTAACATATTCTTGCAATACTCGCAGGAAGGCTAGGCGCAGGACTTACTTTATTGTTTTTTTTTTAACTAAAATGCCGCTGAGCTATAATCATCATTTTGATTTGCTGTTGGTTATTTTGACACCATTTTAATTTTTTTTTAATGACTACATTCTGCGGCCCTTGATATTATTAAGATAAGTTTTTTGGAAATTTTATCTATCAACTCCATATGACCTCTATCACATCACACCACATACTTCAATCAAACGAAACATTAATTTTACGTTCTTTTTCATTACTCATTACTCCGATCGTGAACTGTAATTTATTTTCTACCTCAAGTACAGCCAAGTTTCCTTTTTTTTTATTAAATCCATTTCAATGCAAGACTTCTCCTTTACTGTTTCCAACTTCGATGATGCTTTCGATTCATTAGACTTGCCGGATTTGCATCAAATTGGTTCCTCAGTCACCTTTTTCGTCTTTTCATTCTTACTTTCATGCTCCATTTGATCTTTGGAATAAAAGTTTCTTCTGTACAGGTTCTTGTGGTGACTTTACCATATTACCAGCAAGCCTTCAAATGCCAACACACTCCGAGTCACCTCGGCGCTAAAGCAGAATACTTTCATCCCAATATTGATCTGGGATTTACATTTATGAATATATGGGCAACAACTAGGTATTACAATAAAATGTTTGGTTACGTAAGTATCGATTCTGGTATGATGAGTACATAACGATGTGTATGTTTATTGCTTAGTTATACAGAGTGTCCCAGAACTCAACGTCAAAGGATTGATTGATAACATCGTTTTCATAGTTTTTTTTTTTTAATAAACAAAGCAGTTTTGAGTATACATATAGAAACAGGGAAAAGTCAAAATATTTAACTTCCTAAAATAAGGTTTAAAATAATCTGTGGTTTTTAGGTTACAGGTAGCCCTGATACAACGTTTTTTAACTTTAATATATGTTTACTTAAAATATGTTTCCATTATTTGTGGAATTCCCCCAGAAAATTATCACATATCGTAGGAGTGATTTGACATAATTACCTATGCATAGTAAGCTGGTAAAGCCGTTTCATCAAAAATTTCATAAAAAAATTCATCAAATTTATATATTTGGACTGGTTTTATGGCAGTTTGTTTTGTGCAATTTTCCACTTTAGTTCACTTCATAGTTTCACTAACGATTACACAGCTTAATCATGAATATTTTTAGGTAAGAATGTAACCACAACAATCACTCGGTCGACTGTAATATCATAAGGAAAAGTAAAAGAAAAACAGCTGATATCGCACTTTGTATTTTTTTTACGAATTTAATAGACATGTTTACTTTAGTGAGGTGGCGCCATCTTATAATCAAGGTTTAATGGTAAACCGCTTAATTCGATTAATTATTGAGGGAATTCTTATTTCTTGGGGATTTCTTGAAAATACCGTTCTTTTTAAAAAAACAGAATCAGGTTTCATTTTTAGGAAACCTCGGAATAAGATGCCTTTACCTTAGCTTCCTATACAAAATATGCTTCAATACTAATAATTATTTAACCAACACAACTTTTTTCAGGTTACATTGCGGAGAAAAATGAGAAAAACTATTGTAGTGGTGATACTTATAGGAGTATGGACAACACTCTCCGTACACAAAGATAATACGAGTCACTTTGTTGAGGTTTCGATAGGGCGGGACACTGGTAAGTATGAAATACAATGGTATACCTTTATAATATTCTCCCACATTCTATACGAAGTAATTGGTTATGTATGGTTTACGATGATGAGGATAAGTTAAGAGTGCTTCAGAGAAATTGGACCACTTAATTCGTTAGAATAGTTTTTTATAGGTAATTGCATACTTCAATGCCGTAAAGTGTAGCTTATTATCCAAAATCAATGTTTGATCCTAATTTCTTTTTTTCTTTTTTAATTCTGTATTCGTTGTTTAAGGAGCTTAGAGTCGTAATCGACTATGTCAGCCCCATTATACCCTGTTGTAAAATTTACATGGCACTATACTATACAATACTATATAATACTATACAATACAATATAAACTTTAAATTATAATAACAGTTTCTGCTCGAATACATATACTAATTTGGATACTCTAAAGAATGGTGAAGTAGTAGACACATGTATTTGACTGCGTCCGAATATGGTTCAGCGAGAATACACTGGAATACCCCAACATCAAAACTATTTAAGTTAAATTGTCTTAGCATATTAGATCGAATTGATTCGTTGCGAGCACATTCCACCAAACAGTGATACACATCTTCTATGATGCCACATGAAGAGCAGTTGGGAGATTCGGACTTCCTCATAAGGTGTTTAAATTTATTTAATGGCACGTGCCCGGATCGTAATCTAAAAGACAGTACTAAACGTTTTCTGTTTAAAGCCGCATTAACAAACCACGGTACTCGAAGAGGTCCGTCCTGAATAGTTCTATACCATATCCCTTTTTCAGTCGACTTGTTATTGAAGTAATCTTTCCATTCGTTGAAAATTTCAATATTATATTTTAAAAGAACTTCCGAAACTTCTGGCAATATATGAACTTCATTACCTGACTCATTTCCTTGTTTTGCAAAGCGATCAGCCTCTTCGTTACCGAATATGCCTATATGTGATGGAATCCATTGCAGTCTCAGAACTGTGCCGCTGTTTATCATTGCTTGAGTTTTATTTAAAGTGGCGTAAGCTATCGATGCACCTCTTTTTCCAGAGGCGCATCGAGCTAGGTGTTGAAGTGCACTTTTACTGTCAGTTAATATAACAACATAATTAAGACGCTTTGAATACACGTACGATACTGCTTCTGAGACTGCAAATAACTCAATGGACATAATTGTATTTAAGTTTGAAGCAATTTTAAACATTTCTTTAGTTTTAAATGTATGATCATATATTGCTGCGCCTAGACCTAATGACGTTTTTGATCCATCCGTAAATATAGAGTGCCAACCATTGTATGTCTTATGTAAATATTCTAATGTAATAAATTTAATTTCATTGTCATCGTAATGCTTTTTTGCTTGCGTAATTTCATCGATTTCGGTTCTTATAAAGCTTGTATCTATATTCGAAGTCCAGGTATCTAGAGTGTACATAGGCAAAGTGTTACTGGTAATTAGTTTTTCTGATTTGATGGAATTGTAAATAGAGATAAGTAGCGGCTTTTTCTTCTTTTGCCAATATCTTGTTAAACATAAGTTGGAGAGCTCTAAAATGTCTTTAATAATTAAATTACTAGAAAAAGATATAGATTTGAGTAAAAATTTGGTGGCTAAATATTTTCGCCTAAGATGTAGTGGAGGCAGAGACAGCTCGCACTCCATCACATGTATTGGGGTTGTTTTTATAAAACTACCTATAATTCGTAGCGCCTTATTTTGAACTTTATCCAACTTAGTCAAATGTGATTTAGCCGCACTGTCGTATAAAAAGCATCCAAAGTCCAAACGACTTCGTAAAAGTGCGATATACAGCCTTCGGAGATGTTTCGGATGTAGGCCCCATGCAGAACCTGCTAAAACTTTTAAAAGATTGAGCATTTTTTGAGTTTTTTCTTGGATTTCGTTAATGTGCTTACTCCAGAGTAATGATTTGTCCAACCATACACCCAAATATTTAAAACTTTCCACACGAGTTATGTTACTATTATTTATTAGTAAAGATACTTCTTCTGTGCTTCGTCGTCTACTAAAGATGCAAAATTTGGTTTTTGTGGGAGATATGTCCAATCCTATCATATCCAATGTTTTTATTGTTAAGTTAAGCGTATTTTGAATACTGTTGGCACTTTCTGTTAAATTATAGTTTTTTGTATAGAAAACAAAATCATCTGCATATCGAAGTATGTTACTGGACTGATGACAAATAGTTGAAGTAACTAAAGTAAAAAGTAGAGGAGATATTGGATCTCCTTGAGCTAATCACCTGTTAGTCCATCTGACATTTTGGCCATCTTTAATCTTAAGATATCTTTTGCTCAAAAAAAACCAAAGATAATTACAAACTTTGGCCCCTACTTGTAAATTATCGAGTATCAATACAAGCTGGTCCACCGATACGTTATTATAGGCATTCTCTACATCAATAAAGCACGCTAAAGTAGGTTCATTTTTTGAAAAACCTATCTGTACGTAGGACACTAATCTAGCCAGACTGTCAGCACATGATCGACGTTTTCTAAAACCAGTTGTATTTGGAGATAATATTTTACGACGCTCAGCATACCACTCTAGCCTGTTGGTTAACATAGTGTGAAAAATTTTACAAGGACACGAAATGAGAGATATTGGTCTGAATTTTATATTAGAGTTTACACTTGAACTTGGTTTAGGGATAGGAACTATTTGAATATTTTGCCACTGCTCCGGTACAAAAGAATTATGATAAATAAGGTTAAAGATTTTGAGCAAATACAATTTAACTGCCAGAGGAAGATGGTATAACATTGAATATGTTATACCATCTTCTCCCGGCGCTGTATCCTTTTTTTTAAGACAGTTGCACATTTCCTGTAAGGTAAAACTAATTTCAATAGATGGATTACTCGAACTAAGCAAAGGTGGGGTAGTTTCAACAAAGTCAGGTGCCAAGTTTCGCAGAAGTTCCTCCTTAATTTCCTCTGAAGGTTTCGTGAAATTTTGCGCCACATATCTGACGAATTTGTGGTTTCATCTACGCTATCGCAAAACTTTTGCCAACCTTTATATTTTGCTTGCCGTATAAGTTTTTGTGCTTCGCTAGTTCTATTTTTTAATGTTTCCAAATTGTCTGGTGTTGCATTTCGTCTAAACTCTTTTAAGGCGAGGCGGCGTTGAGCAACAGCTTTAGATAATTGTGGACCCCAATAAGGCTTAGGTTGAAACTGAAAGGCCTGCCCCGGTGTTTTGCATATTTTTGTCAAAGGAATGCTCTTATCGGCCGCTTTCGAAACTTCGTGAATAAAATAGTCGTACATTACTTGTATGCTATCACTATGGAATGAAGTATTAAAGTTTATCTCAAGAGTGTCGCGATAGAGTTTCCAATCTGCGAATTTAAAATTTCGTCGCTGACTATACGTGACTATGTCTCTGTACTGTAGGGTAGACTTAATAAATAAATGATCACTTCCCAAATTTTCCCTAGTAACTGACCAATTAAAATAAATTGATACGTCTGAAGACACGAACGTGATATCAGGGGCGGTTTTTTGTAAAACTCCATTTACTAATTTAATTCTGGTAGGTGAACCGTCATTAAGTGTGCAAAAATTATTTTCTAATAGTGAATCTACGATTTGGATTCCACGAGCGTCATTTTTTGTGGACCAGTTCGTACTGTGTGCATTAAAGTCGCCGGCGATTACTGTCTTACGAGTAAATTTCGAGAACAAACTATCCCAATCGCTTTGATGAGTATTTACCCACTGGGGGCAATATACTGATACAACGTAGTCTAAAAATCTGCAATTTAATACTTTTATGCATATTACTTGAATTCCTGTGTTATTTAAATTAAATGGTTGAATATGGGATTCTATCGACTTGTGAACCACAATCGCTACACCTCCGTATGAATCGTTCCTATCTTGTCTATAAATGTTATAATCATTTAGTTTTAGTGTGATGTTAGGGTCTAACCAGGTTTCGCTTACTACACAAATACATATTTTTTCTTGATTTAATAATAATTCGAATTCGTGTTTTTTGGGCATTAAACTATTAGAATTCCACTGCCCTAAGTTAACAAAACAATTACGTTTGTCGCAATTATCCATTAAAAAGTTTTAGTATAAAATTATTTACCAACTCACCATTCTTTAGAGCACCTATTATAAACGACATAATATCCTCAAATAACATTTTCACAAATATTTTAACTTTTTCTTCTAGAGTACTATCTGAACATAAAATTTCTTTAGCTTTAATATATATTTTCTTAAAAAAAAACCCTTCTTGAATCTCTTTAGTTTCGTTTTCCTCCACAGTTTTATCAGTTGTGACTGCTTGACTATTTTGCGATGTATGTGTAACTCTTTTCTTTTCCATATTTTTCTTCTTTTTATCCAAAGATGTTGTTGTTGATCCTAATTTCAAGTCAATATATTTTGTACTTATTGAAAACTTACAACACGGGTGGAGTCTGCTTTCCCTGAAGCACACTGTACTTGTAATTTAAGTGTAGGAAGATGTTTAAAAATACAAGTAAAAAAATCCACTTAGGTAATAGTCATTGATAAATAAAATAAATAAAAATTTCAACTTGCATTTTAAAACAAGATTTACTTACAATTTACCTTAAAATAATTCATCATCATTATAATGCAAACAAGATTTAAAGAGGCCTTCCCCAAGGTTCTCCACAATCGGTCACGCGCTGCCCTCATCCTGCGTTTACAGGCGACTTTGACAATATCTTCGGTCCACCTTGTGGGGGCCAACCCACGCTGCGTCTCTTACGACGTGGTTGCTACTCAAGAAAATAACTAACCCAATGGACCTATGTGCAATGTCCATTGCCTTTTTCAGCTGTGCAACTATTCTGACTACATTGGTAACTTTGGTTCGCCTCCGAATCTCCTCATTTCTGATTCGATCCCGCAAGGAAACTCCAAGCATAGCTCTTTTTTTGTTTATTAGGCCCACAGTTAGCGCCCACGTCTTAGTACCAGCTGTTATCGCTAGAAACACATATTGGACGTGAAGATTTATGGAGCTTCCTGAACGCTGCCCAGCCGAATTGGATTCAACAATTGACGGCTTTCTCAAAGTTGTACCTACCTAACTGGATTTTTTGTTCAAGGTATACATAATCATCTACAACTTTGAGTGTAGAGCTTCCTACTACTACAGAAGCAGGTGCAACGTGGACGTTCAACATAATTTTCGTTTTTTCCATGTTCATTTTAAGACACACTCGCTGAGGTCATTGTGCATTTTACTCAACTCTTGAAGGGTCTATACTATGACTACGATGTCATCTGCGAATTATAGTTGTATGATATACGCGCCATTGATATTGATGCCGAGTCCTACCCAGTCTAGAAGCTAGAAGACATTTTCCAAAGTGGCAGTGAATAGCTTAGATGAAATCACGTCACCTTTCCTGACGTCCCGCTACAGTTGGATAAGCTTAGAATTCTGGTCCGGGAGACGGACTGTCATGGTGGCATTTTCGTATAAACACTTAAGCGCTTAGATGTTTCGATAGTCAATTTAGCACCGCTGCAAAGACTGTAAAGTGTTTAGATGTATCAATAGTCAATTTAGCACTACTGCAAAGACTGAAGTATAGCCCAGGTCTCGATAGAATTAAAGGCTTTCTCATAGTCCATACGCTAAGCATAGTAGGTGGTTACACTCTTCGGTCTTCTTTATAACCTGCTGCAGCGTGTGGATGTGGTCTATGGTGCTTAAGCCTTTTCGGAAACCAGCTTGTTTAGGAGGCTGGAAGTCATCATACCTGCGCGCAAGATGGTTCATAAACTAATGGGTCTGAAATTCTTCAAGAGGGTTTTGTCACATTTTTTGTAGAACAAGACCACGATGCCTTGATCCCATGATTTCCACCTTTGCTTTCGAAGATAACGGAATTGAATAGTTTCTGAAGGGTCTTAAGCACAGGTCTGCCACCAGCTTTCAGAAGATCCACTCTAATACCATCATCTCCCTGCGCCTTGTCGTTTTAAAGCTATTTAAGAGCCTTACTAATCTCGTCGTCCAGTATATCTTCGGTACATAAAAAACAATCAGTTATTTCATGGTTATTTCTTAAACTTCACAATTCACTAACATTTACGATAAAATTAAATTAAATGCAAAATAATATAAATGTTTAGATATTAAATGAATAACCAGCAAAACTAGAAGGTTCATATTATCCATTATAAAAGTATTTGAACAATTAACACGCCTAAATGGCTGACCCCCTATCACTGCAAGTCTCTCTCCATTATTATAATACATCCAAATTTGTCAAATGTCAGATTAGATGGTTTATAGCTTCTGGTGTTCTGCCTACCTCATAAGGGATACAGGCGTGACGTTATGTATGTATGTAAATAACCAAAGGATGAACAACATTTTAGATGTCTCTTTTTTAATAAAAATTATCTTTAAAACATAAAAGCGTTGACTTTTGTCATACGGACGTGACCTTAATTTATTGCAAAATATTACAGCTGTGGAAATAGCTCTTTTTACAATAGAAAGTTAGCGATCAAGCTGTTCCTTAAAGCTGATTTACAGATAAACAATAAACAGGCTTTACTTATCAAAAAGCATCAATTTTGATCATAACAAGTACCTAAAAACGATGAATTCGGAAATATTCGAAAAAAACGGATTTTGATACAGAAATTCGGATTATTTAAAGTTTCGAAAATCCGGACTTTTTAGTTCATTTCGAATTTCGAAGTATCGGGATTGCAATCCCTAGTAGGGTTATTTAAAAGCGACTCTATACGGACAATTTTTTTCTGTATTAACAGTTAAAAGGTTGTTTTGAAGCCATTTGGATATTGTCGAGCTGCCTTGCTCTGCTAAACTGATAGCAAAATGCAAAATGTCCAATTTTTCTCATGAAAAAATACCGTGTCATCAACGTAGAAAATTATGCATGTCTGTTATGCTTAGAAATGAACTCCGCGTGCATAATTTGTATCAATGCCTCTTTGATATACTCGAAAATAGGAAAAAATGCATTGTAATTTGTATCCTTGCATCGGGATTGACGAATCCCGACATTAGTCATTAGCACGCAAACTATACCCGGCGCGGTGAACCTTGATCCCTATGACACTTACAGTAATTTCCGCAACATAACCTTGTAGTGCCGTCACCGTTACATTAGAATCGTATTGGAGGCTTCTAAAAATGGCATTTATTTATTTTACGTAGCTATATTCTAATAAAATGATATTCCGTTGGAATTATAACAATTCATAACATTTGAAAGAAATTATCTCAATCTCAATCACACTTTACGTTTACGTTGTGCAAAAGTTACTTCGTAGGGTATTTTTATTTCATACCGTAAAATAAATAAATGCCATTTTTAGAAGCCTCCAATACGATTCTAATGTAACGGTGACGGCACTACAAGGTTATTTTGTGGAAATTACTGTCAGTGTCATAGGGATCAAGGTTCGCCGCGCCGACTATAATTTAAAAAAAAAAGTCATACGTAAATTTCAGTAGAGTTCGATAGTTTATTATTGGTCTTACTTTACAGGGAATGAAGACTATTTAATAAATACAGCTGGATGCTCTATACCAAATTACCAAAAAACTATGGTTTTTAATGAATCATCTCGATTACCAATAAATTGTGGGCCCCGATTGATATTTGTACAAGTCTTAAATTCAGATAAATTACTCATTAAGTTTAACAAAACAAAAGTTATGAAGATATTTCAAAATGCACCAGTTTATTGCTGTTATTCATTTGCATCACGGAGTCAAACAGCGGGCGAAGAGGACACTAAAATACAGTAAGTAAGAAAGTTAAGTTATTAAATAAATAATAAAGTGTTTGTATAGGTGCCCTATTTGATTGTGAGCTTTCTTTTTATTTGTTACTTTTGTTTTTTGTTTTGTATGATTTATAGTGTATAATAAAAGGTAAATAAATAAATTCAATTCTTCAAGGATATTTAACATGAGGCTGATTCGAACTGTGTTTAAAAAGAAATTATTCAATCATGAGTTTTGAATACTTACCTGTATTTTTGTTTTGTTTAGTTCTTGATTAATTATATTTCGTTGCTTCATTCTTCAGATATATTCATTTACCAAGTAGTCCCTTTGACTCACACGGTAGCACGCACAAATTTAAGAGTTATGAAATGACTAAAAAGGTCAAAACACGTGTTTTCGATCGTTTTAGTTAAAAATTTTCACACCAGTCTGGATCCATAGGATGCGCCTCTGTCGAGCTCATTCCTTTCATAGATGAATATAAGTACTAAAGTATAGATGACCGTCTCGCGGTTTTTGCACTTTAGCGCCACACAGTATCCACTCTAGGAAACTTTTTGACCAAAACAACCAGCCCACCCGTACCGCCACTTTCAAATTTTCAGAAATTCGTAGTACCAGTTATTAATATTGCGCAATTATAATTTGATTCGAGTAATGAGTCAAATTTAAACTGCGCAATACTAATAAGTTGAAATAAACTGCACAAAGCATGATGCTATGCGAGTTGGGAGTAGTAAAAAAATATGCATCTCAGACAATTTTTTATTTTTTCTTAATTATTTGTGTTTGATATAATAATTACAGGCCATAGATTTGTTCGGGTCGTTTTCGTCAAACTCAATGCTTTTGCCACACAAATTGTTCACCTCCTTGCACCAGTCATTCAAAATCAATGCAATTCCTTTTCTTAACTCACTATCTCACTAGAAAGTCAGCATCTTTTGTAAAAATATCACTTCACAAAAGTAAAATCTTCGATTTGAGATCGTAAAAACGCGAGGAGTGAACACTGTACTCAACGTACTTTGTAGAAAACACTAACAAAATAATTCAGCGACAAAAATACACAGAAAAATAAGAAAATGCAACGCAAAAAGATTGGTTGAATACTATACTATAGATACGCTGTCTGGTACTATAGATATATCGATATCGAACGCAGCAAAAAATACGAAAAGTTCCAGTAGTGCCCGACGCGTAGCGCTAGTAGTAATAGAATTTTGGTATTTGTATGGAAGACAAACTAGCATGATTCCTTTTTCGTGCGCGGTAGCAAGTACACCTGTCATAAAAATGCCGAAGAAGACGGCCGAAGAAAAGAAGAATATTATAAACGCAAGCTTAGAAGGTTGGAGCGGAAAAAATCATAGACGAGTGATTTCATACAGACAATATTCAAGAAAAGCACCTAATGTCTCCAGGATCTTAACCTAGCGTTAACGCGAAGAATAAAACACCCGGATGTTGATTTTTTAAATCGACACGGAGGTGGTACCCGGATGTTGATTTTATAAATCGACACGGAGGTATTCAAATACAACGATATTCAAGGAAACTGTTTAATATCTTCAGGAACTTTAACTAGCGTTAACACGAAGGATAAAATACCCAGGATGTTGATTTTTTAAATCGACACGGAGGTAGTACCCAGGATGTTGATTTGATAAATCGACACGGAGGTCAAATAAAAACTAATACGCATGCATGCATGCATAACGTCACGCCTGTATCCCTTATGGGGTAGGCAGAACACCAGAGGTTACAAGACCATCTGATGTCACTTTTGACAAATTTGGAGGTATTATAAAGATGGAGAGACTATTGTAGTGATAGGTGGTCCGCCTATCGTCCACAAAAACGCCTTTAAAACCTCTGTCCCTTGCCCGGGAAGAGAACCAGCTGGCGCATTCTATGTTTTTCTTTCGCTCCCAGTCCAGCATGGAAGCAAAAACTAAACTAGATTTCGGAGATAGAACGTCAACTGTAACCAAAAGTTCCATCTGAAACAGCAATAATTCAAGCGGAAATACAAACTCTTCCAATTTAAATCTTAACGGTTCTGGTAGTTCCCGTTAACAAAGGCCCTAAACATGGCGAATGTATTCACCAAGATTTAGCTCAAAGATGGCTGCCGTTATTGCGCAAAGGGCTACCCAGAGAGGTTTAAGATCAACCAGATTATTGAAAAGCCTTAGTCTGAAACCAAAAAATTTGAAGGTAAGCACTTGGGCTCGGAACAACAAGCCATAAGCCAAGCTATGACTATTCTTTGGTTGGATATTAAAGTAAACACAATAAAATTCCTAGTGGAGAATTGCAGAGTTCTGTCTGATTTACATTTTTTTTTTGAAACTGAAACAAGAACGAAACTGCCATGAAGGTCTAGATTTGTTAACATATTGGAAAATGAAGAAAGGGATAAAAAAGCATGTTGACATGCCTAAAATATCCACATGTCAAGCGAACCCACGCCCGCGGTTTCAAGGTAACTGGACCGAATATCGGCTCGCAACTACGCAACAGTATTATTGTCAGCGCTACGCCCCCGAACTCGGTGGACGATATGAACGAGACAATGATCCCTACCTAGCCCATCGTTAACGCAGGTACATGGCTTTATAGCGATAAGGCCGCCTATTGTACCTTTCAAAACTGTTTTTGTTCTAATGTATTCTTTTCCTTTTATTATTTTGTAAGTGTGCAATGAAGTATAAATAAATAAATCAATAAAATGGCTAATTTTTATAATTCTGGTACAGCTATTACCAATGACTCTGTTGGTTTAAAGTGGATCTCCAAAGGCGTCTCATTACCAAAAATCTGTCAAGTTATACAAATCGTAACTCCTATAAACAATTTTGCTCCTAAATAAAATCAGGCTTTCGATATAGGCTCTCTCCATAGATAAATCAATTAATCTAGGAGCAATAGTCTCCTGCTCTTCTCAGTCTGATCAGTTTGTTCCGAATATATTTTTTGCACCAAAATCAAATGGAGACAAAAGATTTATTTTAAATCTTATACAAATTTTATAAATTTCTTAATAACAAATCACATTTTAAAAGAACATTTTAAAACCTCCCTGAGCATAGTGACAAAAAGTCCTTTTTAGCTTGCATTAATTTCAGAGAATCTTATCTTTTAGTTCCTATATTAAAGGAACATCGTAAATAATTACGATTTCAGTTTTTACCACAAACTTATGAATTCGAGGACTTCAACTCGGATCTGTCAAATGAATACAGTGTTGACGAGGTCTCTTAAAGATTTTTGGAAAAGTTATAACAAAGTCGCATATCAACATATTAAAATTAACTCAAAGTGAATTGCAAATATTAGTAAAGATAATTAATACTGCTCCGTGGAAATATAACCAGTGATTAAATAACTTGACCGTTAATTTGAAGCCTAATAATACTTGAGAGAGATACCATCGTTCTGTCCTTTTTTCGCACGTTATTTCCTTCATATACCTACTCTCTTGCCTTCTCTTTCTTCACCCCACCACCACACAGGTAGCAGCCATGCTGAATGCGTTAGGATTTTGACTCATTGACGTCGTTGTTCTTGTCCTGACAACTTGTCTATATCAGAGAAGACACAGTGTTTACTGAAGGTACATATTTATCTTTCTAAAACTTGTTGTTTGTTGCAAAGCTGACATTGGTGAGTTCATTTTATCTTAATTATTTTACTTGCCTATGTGTTTTCTTTGATAAATTTCGCACGGCTATTGTTATTTATAATGCAACGTGTTATAATTTATAATTCAATTTTTATAAAATTTTATACCTGCTCCAAAATAAGTTTAACGTTATTAACGTTCGTTTTAGAATTGTTTTTTATCTACCTTTTAGTTTCCTTTGGTAAGCGAAATTTATTATTTGCATCGTGGTTTAAAAATAAGTGATCAAAACAATGTAGTACTAGTACTTCATATGTACAAACTATCTCAAGGACGACGAATTTGAGTAGTTCTTCGTCTAGTAGTTCTGGATCAGAAGCTCGCGTAATTCTTCTAGTCAAAAGCGTTCGCGCCGTTACCGTCAGAATCGAAAGCGGAATCATAATTACGGCATAATAGGACAGTTAATCTAAGATGTAGCATTTTTAAAGAATCTTATCTTAATCTTGTTCGGTTAGACATCTTATAATGATGATCCTATAATCGACGAACATAATCTGAACGATCTGGGATTCACAAAACCTACAGTCACATCTGTAGTTTCAAAAACACCTCATAATTATTCTGAAATTCTTAAAGTTATACAAAGCTTTGACAATCCTGATTGGACAAATATTAGGTTATTTTAGCTTCTGTCAAGGATCCTTTAAATAAGGTCATGTTAAGTAAAACTCCTCCCTCATGCCATCACTTATCATAATGTTAGAAAGCCCTTTCGAGGTCGTGGAAGTAAGCAGGCACACGGTCGTAAATTTAACGAATCTTCACAAGGACTTAAAGGCTCTCCCTCATCCCACTGGGATAGGACAGGAAAATCCAGACGATACTGACCGCACGGTCGTAAATTTAACGCATCTGCACAAGTACGAAAAGGTTCTTCCTCATCCCACCGGGATAGGAGTGGTAAATCCAGACTATACTGACCAAACGGTCGTAAATCTAACGCATCTGCACAAGTACGTAAAGGTTCTCCCTCATCCCACCAGGATAGGAGAGGTAAATCCAGATGATACTGACCACACGGTCGTAAATCTAACGAATCTGCACAAGTACGTAAAGGTTCTCCCTCATCCCACCAGGATAGGAGAGGTAAATCCAGGCGATACTGACCACATGGTCGTAAATCTAACGCATCTTCACAAGGACGTTAAGGCTCTCCCTCATTCCACCTAGATAGGAGAGAAAAATCCAAACGATACTGACTCTTCGAGTATTTTCCATGAAAAACTTTCACAACCGGTGGAAAGAAAGGGGTAATTTCTTGCAACCAACAGCAGAGTAGACAATAAATCGAGCCGAGATTACGTATATATTAATTTATGAACGAAAATAATTGACAGCTCCAGTGGCTGCAATGTATGATTTGTGATTGATGTTATTTTGAATGCTGGCAATTTATGAACATAATCTTCTTAGTCTGTGGTTAAGTTGATCAATTATCAATCCGTGATTGGTTGTTCTCATAGATTAATATAAGTACTAAAGTAGTTGTTCTATCCAGGTTATGATGAAGTAATACATTTCAAATTATTATTGGCTTATGAGAATTTAAAGATATTAAGTGAAATTGATAATCAATGTTCCTCTTGCTTGCAAAATGATATCCGCTGCCACAGATTTGTGATGCATTTCGCTGCAGTGTATGATGTAGTGGATGTGATTCCCTTTATTTACTCAACAAGTTTTAAAATTTTCAGGTCGGTTTTGAACTGTTTTCTAATTGTTTTGTGGAGAGTTTAATAACATGCTGTTTACTATACGATACCGTGGACAGAGGAGTTGGCTGCCCTTCGGGCTCAGCTTTGCACTAGCTTGTATGCAATTGGGTTGCCCAGAAATTTCGAGAGCACGGAATACGCGCTATGGTGTATTTAGCTGCTTCTCAATTGATATTGAAATTAAACTATCAGGGCTGGAGATTAGAAAGAGAATTATTTATTAAATTGATACAGCTTAATTAATTAGCAGCAGCTAGTTGCTAGGGTAGCTACAGTGCTCCCCCTCAAGCGAAGCCTATTGGTGGTTTGACGCCTCGTCACTTCGAATAGTTTGTAGTGTCGTATGCTGCGAGGTATTGCGGTCGGGGCTATACGTCATATACGCTGGTTTCAGTCTATCGATCGATAGCTATAGTAGTTTCTCGAGTCGGTAACTTTATCGGGAGAACTTTTCTGTTTCATTTCTATATAGGAAACGGGCCTTCCTGTGCCGGTGCGAGTGGTGTCTTCACTGCGTCGCATCTTATGAAAACGTGATCGCACGATGACAAGTCCGAGTGTCCAAAAATACTGAGCTTGGTTGCGTGCGGAGCTAATGTTGGTTTCAGTTCTTTCATGGCGCGTAGCTGGTTAATCTAATCGTATTCCGATACTCGTAGCGTATTTTAATTTTTTTTTTTTCGACAGTTCGCCGATAGTCGTATATACCCGAATGTCTTGCGCAGATGTTGCTTCCGGCCATCGTGTACAGCAGTCTATTATTGTAACACAGTATTTGTAGCCATCACTCAATGTAGGCAACAATGGGCTGATTATATCGATGTGTACATGTGCGAATCTTTCCACTGAATGTTGTGTAAATAGTGCTGGCTCACTCTTTGTATGTCGTTGTATCTTTACACGTTGACAAGGTATCCAGGTTTTCGACCTAGTACCAAAGTCGATTTTCATGTGTGGGCAAAAATACCGTGACTTAACTATAAGGCGTGAACTTCTAATACCAGGGTGGCTTACATATAAAAAAAAAAAAAAAAAAAGAGACGTGTGACATTTGGAGACTGCCGCGGTAAAGCTATTGCAACAAAATAAGGTGTTCTGCTGCGACACGTCATACAGAGCTAAGACGTACTGACCGGGCGGCCGGCCTGCAGCAGCACCGCGACCTGAGCCACGCTGCTGGCGTCCACCGACACCAGCACCGGCTACGACACGTCATACAGAGCTAGGACGTACTGATCGGGCGGCCGGCCTGCAGCAGCACCGCGCCCTGAGCCACGCTGCTGGCGTACACTGACACCAGCACCGGCTGCGACACGTCATACAGAGCAAGGAAGTACTGACTGGGCGGCCGGCCTGCAGCAGCACCGCGCCCTGAGCCACGCTGCTGGCTCCACCGACACCAGCACCGGCTACGACACGTCATACAGAGCTAGGACGTACTGATCGGGCGGCCGGCTTGCAGCAGCACCGCGCCCTGAGCCACGCTGCTGGCGTACACTGACACCAGCACCGGCTGCGACACGTCTTACAAAGCTAGGACGTACTGACTGGCCGGCCGGCCTGCAGCAGCACCGCGCCCTGAGCCACGCTGCTGGCTCCACCGACACCAGCACCGGCTACGACACGTCATACAGAGCTAGGACGTACTGACCGGGCGGCCGGCCTGCAGCAGCACCGCGCCCTGAGCCACGCTGCTGGCGTCCACTGACACCAGCACTGGCTGCGACACGTCATACAGAGCTAGGACGTACTGACCGGGCGGCCGGCCTGCAGCAGGCCCGCGATAGAAGCTATGCAATAGCTTAAAAAAAAAAAAAAAAAAAACCGACACACTGGTCAGAATAACAAAAATGGTTGCTCATGAAGAGTTGGTGAGCTTCTACAATAAATAATTATAAACCAGCGTGGTCAAGTGTGGTCCGTGGTCCGTGGTCCAGCAAGTGTCTGTAAACGAACCAACTGGCTCAGATTAAGCTCAATTTCTGGCAGACCCGCATCATAATATAAAAACTCTCTTAATAATAAAGCCGTCGTCGTCTCCACGCTTTGTAGCCCGGAACGAACTGAACGGCTGATAGGACATCCTCTTGTCAAGCGAATCCTATAATCTATTGCACTGGTCGCGACAAAAATGCACCAAACCATCGATCTGGAATATTGATAATGTTATATTTTTATTTTTTGTCCTGCTAAAATCCTAATACAGAAAATCCTTTTGAAATATAAAAAAATAGATGCTTGGACCCAGTCTATTGGGTAAATAAGTTCATTTTAATTGGAAAAGACATAATAATCAAAAGTAAGTGTGATAATGTATTTATAAACTATACGTGAGAAACCTATAATAGCCTCTCGCAACCTAGTCGGGTTATATTAGTATATATGTATATAAAAGAAAGAAAAAAAAAAAATGTTTCTGGTGTGGGTCACGTCGTGAGGACGCCACACTGGTATCAATGCCTCAGCCGACAGCTTCCGTTCCGCTGTGGCGTCAAAAAGTTGGGTGGAAAATGGTCCGTTGGATGAAATCCTGACTAGAGATAACTGGCGTTCTGAAAATACATTTCAACGATTTTATTGTAAATAAGTAAGAATGTCAAAAAATCAAAATTCAGTTGCAAGTCAATTTAATACAGTGGATGAAATATATTTTATATTTTTATTTAATTTAAACTACTTAATTGTAGTTTTTGTTAGCAACTGTTGCTTATTCCTGTGTATTTGAAAGGTAATTGATATTACGTTACTGAAAATGCTATAATAGGTTATTTTTATGTACATCTCCCTGGCATTGTAAAACAATACCACAAGTCAATTTATTTTAGGCTTATTAACTTTTATTCGTATTCACATTGACGTCACCACCACACCAGGCGATATCAAACACGTCTCTCAAGTATTATTAGGCTTCAAATTAACGGTCAAGTTATTTAATACCAACGTTTTACCTAAAATTAAAACGTAAATTAAATCACTTACCTTAATTTGAAGCCTAATATTTTTTAATTCTGCCTGGTTACACAACGACTTCAATGAGTCAAAATCCTAACGCATTCAGCATGGCTGCTACCTGTGTGGTGGTGGGGTGAAGAAAGAGAAGGCAAGAGAGTAGGTATATGAAGGAAATAACGTGCGAAAAAAGGACAGAACGATGGTATCTCTCTCAAGTATTATTAGGCTTCAAATTAAGGTAAGTGATTTAATTTACGTTTTAATTTTAGGTAAAACGTTGGTATTTTGCAAGAAAAAAGTGAAATACGAAGTAAACAATTTGTTATAAATAACAACACGTATAAAAAACATATATCGAATCAACCAGTTTCAATCAGTGTTCACTATCTCAAATCTGTGTTGCCATCCTAAATTCAGTTTTAAAAAGTAAGGAAAAAATTTTAAAAAGTAAGGTGTTGCACCATCAGAGAATTAGCACAATTCACAACTAACTAACCATTAACTTCAGCCTGTCCAACGGTTAAATATTAGTGATTATACTACCACTCAAACTTTCGAAAGGATAGATACAAAGCTCTCAAAAATAGCAATAATAACGATACAAAAATACAAATACATAGTAAGATTTTATGTGAAAGACATCTTGTCATAGAAATATTTAGCGAATATTTGCGTCACAGCCTGATGGGGGGGGGGTATGTTTTCAGCTTTTAATGGGTTACAGTGTTTTGCAAAGGATAAACACGTTTGCGCTGTATATAGGTACTATCTATATTAATTTAATGGGAGGAATTCGATTTCCTCATTTAAATGCATTAGCTAAAAGTATTTGGTAATAGTTTGAGAAAATGAACATTTGACTATTTGCTCCGTATATCAACTCGGGAAAAAATACAGCACTACCCAATTATGCGTATCAAAATTTTCAGTCAACCTCAAGTAAATCTGTTTGCTTCTCGCACCAATGTTAAATGCTCACAATAGGTTTCTTGGTAACGAGATCTTGAAGCTACGGTTATAGACGCGTTTACTCTCTCTCCAAATTGCTTTAAATTAAAACATTCAAGCCGTTTTGAAATTTTTGCATTTAATAATGCTCAATTATTCTTAAATAGGTAACGGCAAAAATAAATTAAAAAAAAAAAAAAAAAAGACCCGATCAGAACACGAACCTGGGACCTCTCGCTTGCCGAACGAGTGCTCTTTTATTGAGCTAACGATTTTGAAAAGAAATTATTTATCTTTCCAGAACGAACCAGCGAGGCTTCCCGGCTCGGTTTCATTAAGAGAAGACGTGTAGGCGGTCACCACAGTACCTAGTCGTGGTCTCGTCGCTTTCTAACAAAACTTAAGCTCAGTACAACGTAGCATGGTACAACGTATCGGTACTAGAATTATTGTCACAATAACAGTGGAGATATCTTTAATCGTTCGATTTCACAGAATTTTATCATTTTTTAAGGAACAATTAAAGTAAAACTAATAAAAACAGTTAATAGATATAGTAAATAGTCATAGGTTGGCCTTATTATTAGGAAACAATATAGGATCACATGAACTAATTAATCCATTACCTTAGGTTAAGGCCATTACCAACATAACACAATTACACTTGGTATAAGATTAAGATCTTCAAGTCGTTTTAAGATTATATTTCAAAATGGTATCCCAATAGTTATTTAACTCTTGAGCAAAGTACACACACAGTAACTGGTATTTTTACTGGCTTTTAGGCCACTAGCACACCTTGTGCAATTTCTCTTATAATTTTTGCAAATGAAATCAAAATAGGGAATTTGGATTTGATTATAATTTCAGCTACTGCTAGTAACCAACTCTAGTTTTTCCATATTTCCATGAACATGCCATTCATGTATATGCCCTGCATTAGCTTTAGAAAATTAGTTATTTGTAACGAGTTAACTTAGGCCAGAGCGTGTAGATTGCCTTATAGTCAAACCAAAGCGACCTTACAAAACAACGATCTCACCGTCTATCAGTCGCCGGATAAAGCATATCATGGGGTCTAGCGGCGCGGGCGTGGCGGCGGCGCGCGGCGTTCAGCGCTCACAGCACGTGGCACGCGCAGCAACGTCCGCGGCCGGAACGCGTGGCGGCCTATCGCTGCTAGCAATTCGCAGCACGGCCTGCAGGACCGCTCAGTCTCAAACATTCGCTAAGTTTTATAACCGCCCCATGGTCGATCAATAAAAGTAATTTTGGAAGGGCAGTTTTTCAATCAAATGTAGAAGTAAACTTCTTTATTGATCCTTAATTATTAATTTACTTTAAGTAATTTTATTCAGTATGCATATAAACAAAATGTTTCAAAGTTATACATTTACATTGAGTTGATTAAATAACTGTTGAATATTAGTTAATGAATTTTTATAAAGCAAAACTTTACCTTATGCTCTGAACATCTACTTGGTAAATGAATATATCTGAAGAATGAAGCAACGAAATATAATAGAAGATCAAACGAACTTCTTAAGTGAAGTTCGATCGATATTATATGAGTTGCTTCATTCGAAGATATACATTAAGGTCCCACCCGCCCTGTCAATGTAGTAAACTATTGCCCTTAAAGTTTTGCCATAACTATAAAATTAAGAACTCTAAAATAATGAGCTCGACAGAGGCGCATCCTATGGATCCAGACTGGTGTGAAAAATTTTAACTAAAACGATCGAAAACACGTGTTTTGACCTTTTTAGTCATTTCATAACTCTTAAATTCGTGCGTGCTACCGTGTGAGTCAAAGGGACTACTTGGTAAATGAATATATCTTCGAATGAAGCAACTCATATAATATCGATCGAACTTCACTTAAGAAGTTCGTTTGATCTTCTATTGTTACACGTAAACTGTGATTACTCAAATCCTACAATAAATGTTTTCTACGTTTATCTTTATCTTTCATTATCTATGCTCAAAGGAAAAATATTGTTTAAGATGTAGTAGAACTTTTCATGCTGACTGTATAAAAACCACATGCGTGGAGGTAGCGGGAACAAAAATATTATTTTAAATGTTTTTTTTAATTGTTATGGAGGCGGTGGAAATGAATGTTCGGAGTTAGTTTTTTAGAAAACAATGGGTTTTGTTGATCTGGGAATAAGCCGATGAAAGTATGATTTATATTCATCATCGAATAGAAATTGATACAGTATAGTTCTTTTCTAAACTCGTGTGCTTTCATCTTCGACCTCATCGTCACTTACCATCAGGTGATATTGAGGTCAAACGCGGGTTTAGTCACTTATAAAAAAAAAATATGTTGCGGAAAATGACAGACGCGCCATATGAATCAGGAGAACCAACTTATTTTTTTTTTATATTTTATATCTAGGCTGCAACTTTTGCAATAATATAATTTGCACAAGTAAGAGACAAAGAAAGCTAAACGGTATCAATAAAAAATTACATGCATTTAATGTTGGTTAGTTACAGAAATATATCCAAAGACATAAAAAAAAATTGCATTGGGAGAATTACCCAGCCGTTATAGGCACATACTTTTCATATTCCAAAATTACATTTTTTTTCCGAAAACACCAGGAAAACACCGCAGTGAATTTCCTTGAGCAGGGGCGGCAGATAACCCCGTATCCACCGCCCAGGGAACTCTCTATGGCCGGAAAGGTTAGAGAACGTTGAATTAATAACGTTGCTTCAGATCACCAGAATCTAATCCCCCCCAGCCACGCCTCAATCTGCTGAAATCACGTCGTGTTAGAGCCAGCGTCTGACTATCTGACCTGTCATTATCCGGTGAAATTGCTCAAGCGTTAGATCCCCGAAATCCGGATGTCCGCAAAGGGGATTCGCAAAAGTGGGTTTTTCCTTCCTTTCGCTTCCTCTCGGCAGACGGACTGACCCCCACAGCCATCCATCCTACGGATGAGTCAACTCGGGCAGCCGGGATTGGATATTTTTTTACCAAGTCTAGAACGGATATTGATAAATATTTATAAAAAAAATGAACGGTTTTAAAAACAGAATTAAGATTTTATTAATAGTTGACATAATCGGAGATCGCATTATCGGTCCTTAGATTTTGCCAGAATGACTGAATGCCGACGTGAATTTGGAGCTGATTACGGAATTTTTTAAAGAGAAGCGGGAAGAATTGCCACTGGCCGTATAAAATAGTATGTGGTTTTAGCATGATGGAGTATCCGCGCACTTTGCGCGTCAAGTCCCCGTTTATGTCGACGAACGGTTTCCCGGTAGCTGGAGCGTTGCCCAATACGTTCTCCCGACTTGACGCCTTTAGACTTCTGTAAGGTCGGGTGTTTGGAGAGACAAGTGAAACCAACCAAGTCTGAGAATACACTGAGTTTATTAAGTAAACGATATAATATTATAGGTAATACATACTACATCACACCTCCCCATTAATTAAAAAAAAAATACATTGTTTTTTTTTTTGTTACACCTCTGCAGAGTTATAAGTTGTACAATAATATTGAAGTAACAAAATACTTTCTTTAAAACAACATTGTTAAAATTATTAAGAATTAATAATACCTACACACTTATATAAAAAATACAAAGATTACATATTTTTAAAAAGCTTAGGACGGTTTTTATGAGTAACATACTCCTTACCGTCTTTTAAAATTTTCACATTACAATCTAAATCATCAATAACAATATAAGGTCCTAGATAAATAGGATCCATCTTGTTTCCTGACGTATTTTTTAACAGTAGCAAATCGCCCCTCTTATAGTATACAGGGTTAATATAAGTATCATACTCTTGCTAACGTTTAGTTTTACTTAATAATAAATTATTACGTGCATCTTTCTGTGCTACTTGAAGTCTATATTTTAACTCGAGTGCATAATTGTCATGAGTGTAAAGAGGATCTATCATATTTCCTAGTAAATTAGAAAGTAACACAACGTTTTCCGAATACTAATTCGTGGGGAGTGTACTTGGTTTCCGTATGCACCGTATTATTATAAGAAAAACACCAATACGGCAACCAAGCACTCCAAGAATCCATCCTGTTCTCACAATTTATCCTTAAATAAGCACCCATCGTTTTATGCGTGTTTCCCAATGCGCCGATGCTTTCGTGATGATAAGCTGTTGATAATGTTTGATAAATTTTTAAGATTTGGCATATCTCTTTCATAGTACTAGATATAAACTCCGACCCGCGATCGGTCGCTATTTCTTTAGGTATGCCACCTTAAAATAAAATTGTCAACAAAGGGTATGCCTCCGTATACTTCGTCAACTCGGATTGTACGGTTAAAATATTGCTATAGTTATGTATATCCTTAGGAAGCGGTCCTACTATATCTAAATACAATCTTAATCGCACCTTGATTAGCCTGCTGCCTCCGCAGGATACTAGAGTATATTTTCAAAGTCAATTCATTGATTTGCCGATGTATCTGTTTTTATGGCATCGCTTATACAGCTTATACACAAATATCACTAAGCCGATTGCATAAATTGTGCAAATTATAATTAGGATCGTATTTGTACTCTCGTGTAATTGTTCTGCTTTGGCCGTGTTAGAGCCTGCCACGGCAGTTTGGGCGATGATGACCTTTACTTTAGATTTGGAACTTCCCATTTTCACCGAAAAAGTACTCTTTGTAAAAATTACGGCACGTGTAGTACTTTAAAGATCAAGAACTAATTTGCTCCATAATTGCTCTGTAATTTTCCGTGCACCAAGATATTTGATACTGCTAAACTGCAAGACACTTGAAACTTGTAGGTGTATACGCGCGGTCCGACTTTGTGATAGGCAGGGTCGCCATGTAAGGTCGGGTGTTTGGAGAGACAAGTGAAACCAACCAAGTCTGAGAATACACTGAGTTTATCGAGTAAAGGGTATAATATTATAGGTAATACATACTACATCACACTTCTTCATTTTAAAAATTAACTCAACTAACGCGACAACACAATGAAACACGGCTGACCTTGACAGCGCTCTGCGGTAATAAATAGCTCAAAACTTAGGGAAAGTAAATGAAAACTTTAGTTCGCTTCTTTTAAAAGAAATAATAAATTTTTTCTCATTTTGGTTTTGGTGTAATATATTTTTTTAATTGAAAGTTTTTCTGCTACGAAATGTTTATCAATATTTCCTTTACAAATATTTATATTTATTTGTCTTTTACTGGGCCGAGATTAAGTATTCTCTTTTTGTTGCTACGGATCTGTTCCAAATTAACTACGAGGGTGGATTGAAAAGTTCGCGGCCTAGTCAAGAAAACAGAATTCTTCCATACTTGTTTACCTGTTTCATACCTGTTCCATACCTGTTTTAAAAAAAAGATTCCTCAAGGTCTTCAAAATACAGGTTAACAGCGGCTTCGACCTCTTCATTCGTTAAAAATTTCTGCCCACCGAGGTGTTTTTTCAGGTTTGGAAACAGATGAAAGTCCGAAGGTGCCAAATCAGGAGAATAAGCTGGATGTGGCATCAATTCGAAACCACAATCACGAATTTGAGCCATAGACTCGACAGACGTGTGGACTCGGGCGTTGTCCTGGTGAAACAACACTTTCTTTCTTAGTAATCCTGGGCGTTTCTGTTTCATTTCTTCACGTAAACGGCGCAGAAGGGTGCTATAGTACGCAGAGTTTATTGTTTCGCCTTTTGGAAGGTAGTCCACCATAATGACACCCTTAGCATCCCAAAAAACCGATGCCATCACCTTGCCAGCCGACAGAATTGCCTTTGCTTTTATCGGAGTTGGTTCACCTGATTTTTTCCATTGTTTGGATTGTTGTTTTGATTCTGGGGTATAGTGGTGAACCCAGGTTTCATCCATTGTCACAAATCTGTCAAGAAAACCTTGTGGATCAGCCTCGAACATCTCCAAACAGTCGCGAAAAATCGTGAGTCGAATTCGCTTTTGCTCTACTGAAAGCAATCTGGGGACCCACCTAGCCGAAACCTTAGAAAAGCCGAGTTCATGGACAATGATGTTTTGCGTTCGTTCATATGAGATGCCTATAGTGTCTGCAATTTCTCTGATAGTCAATCTACGGTCTTTCAATATGAGATCACACACTTTATTGATGTTTTCTTCGGTCGTAGACGTCATTGGCCTGCCGGAACGAGGGTCATCTTCGATGTTCTCTCGTCCACGTTTAAATTCTGCAACCCATTTTTTCACAGTGGTATAAGACGGGGCAGATTCCCCTAATGTTGTTTGCATGTCATCATGGATCTCCTTTGGTGTTAATCTTTTTTCAAACAAATATTTAATCACAGCACGTTGTTCAAATTTCTCCATTAGTGAAAATTTGTTCTACACACGTATCTATATTGTTCGTAAAATTTTATTTAAACAAGATATCAAATTGAAAATTCGCGGGCTGACAATTGAATAATGACAGTTCAAAATGACGGCAGAAAAAATAACAAAAGTTTTTTTTTAATGGCCAGGCCGCGAACTTTTCAACCTATGTAGTATTAAAAACCCACGTATTTTGACAGATTTCATTTAACAGTGCTCATCTAAAAGACCGGGCAAAATAGGCTTTTTCTGAAAATTGTTGCTTGTCACCCCCTAAGTTGCCAAACACCAATTTACTATAATAAAAAATTGAAGAGTTATCACAAAAATCACATTTACAATCATTTCAATTATATCAAAATTATATCTTTCAGATACACTAAATGTAAATGGTTTCTTTTACAAAGTACATCTACGATTCCCTTTGAAACGGAATATTTAAAGTTGGTTTGTAAAACTAAAAAAAGGAATCTAAAAAAATATAAAGATCACTACGCCCTGTTAAAAGGAAAAAATAATTATATAAATGTTACTCCTGCAAAAAGTTTTCAAAGTTATAGCGTTCTCGTCTTCGGAATAGATACCATTTCAAGAGCTAGAATGTTCCATTCCATGCCACGAACTGTGAAGTATTTACTATCTAATGGCTGGATTGACTACAAAGGTTATCAAAAAGTATGAAATTGATTTATCACCATTATTATTTAATTATTTTATATTTATAAAAAAAATCGAAATCAAATTAAAGAGTTTTTGCCTTTTCTCAGGTAGCCTACAATACGTTTCCAAACGTAATGGCAGTACTGACTGGAAAGAAAATGTCAACTGTTTACAAAGAGTGTGAAGATGGCTGTAACCATATCCTACTATGGAAGAAATTTCAAGATTCAGGGTATGTCACAGCGTACGGTGAAGATTACTTAAGCCTACCGGATACATTTTCTAATTATAAAGGGTTTCTAATTCCACCAACAGACCATTATATGAGACCATTTTTCTTACTAGGAGAAGAAAACATGGGTAATTTTGTTTGCTCCGGTAAAGTTTCTTCTGGTGTTCACGTACTAAATTATGCTGGAGACTTCGCTAAAACGTACAAAGATCAAAATATGTTTGGCTGGTTTTGGATAAACTCCTTTAGCCATAATTCCAAAAACTTACCTTCACTTTATGATTCGGAAACTCATGATTTATTTAAAAGACTTAATAAAGAAGGTGTATTTGAAAATACTTTCATTATTTTGCTAAGCGACCATGGAATGCGGTTTGGTAAAATGAGACGTGTCAAGGAATCTTATTATGCAGAGCGTCTTCCATTATTATTTATTTGGGTCCCTCATAAATTTCGTAGAAGTCATCCTTCGTTTTATCACAGTCTTATAGCAAACCGACACAGATTGACAAACCCCTATGATATACATATGACTCTGCAGGATATATTAAATATATCAAATAACTCATTCAAAATAGAGGAGAGTGAAGCTTGCCCTTTGTGCAGTAGTTTATTTTTAGAAAAGTCTCCAAACCGAACATGCGCAAACGCAGCTATTGATGAGAAATGGTGCGCATGTCATGATTTGAAGTATCCTTTAGATAAAAAAGAGTTACAATCAGCGATCAGTACAGCAGTATCAGCCATCAATTATATTTCAAATTCGGTTAAGACAAAACCGTGCACAGCATGTGCGCGATTTAAATTAAAGAAAGTTTTAAGAAATCATACATATAAGTCCGGAAATTTCAGTTATTATGTGATTGCATTTACAGTAGTCCCAGGAAATATTGCGTTTGAAGCTACCGTAAGAACGAATGGTAATGAGTTTGAAACTCTTTCTCCTACGCATGCTATAGATCCAATAACACCTCAGAATTGCGTAATAATATCATGGGAAGCACAATTCTGTTTTTGCATAGAAACAAAATGTAAATAAAAATAATACAATATTCAGAAATTCAGAATCATCTTTGAAGTAGATAAATAAAACTTCATCTAGACTTCAAAGAACAAATAATAATAAATAAATGAATGTTAAGTGAATGCAACGAAATCCTCGAAACTACAAAAAATTAAGGATCAAAAAATTATACTGACCCAGTGATGTAAAATTTTAATGTTTGTAAAACTGAATGGTAATTATACCGTAACCAATTTCCGTATACAATAATTTTCTTTGTATAAAATCTATTAACGTGAAGAGAGACGGTTTATAAAGTCTTCTATCTCGAAGCGCCGTTGAAGTGTGACTCACGCAGACAGTTAAGGCCGACCCAAATCAAGTCCATGCTAGTTTGTTTTACCTACAGTTACCTAAATTCGATTACTACTAGTGCTACGCGCCGGGCATTACTGGAACTTTTTGTATTTTTTTCTGCGTTCGAAATCGATATTTGTGATGTTTCCAGTTAAGAAAAAATTACGCCTGGTAGTTTTTACGTATAATTTAAGAGAAAAATTTATCAATATTTGATTATGAAATCATTACATCTATAACTTGAAGTTTAAAAAGTAATTAATCATCTAACATTAGAACTAGGTATATTGTGTAATTATGCCACAGTAATGATGTATAATAATTTTATTGAATATGCTTTGGTAGATTTTTCATAAATACTGGAAGTTAAAATGTTTCGCACTGCTTGTTTTCTTCAACAGTTTTGAACTTATGTATTCAACCAAATTAGTTTTTGCGCTCGTTGCATTTGCTAATTTTGCTGTGTGTTTTGTGTCTCTGAATTTTTTTGTTAGTGGTTTCTGCAAAGAACGTTGAGTAGAGTATTCACTCCTTGCGTCTTTACGATCTTGAATCGAAGATCATAGATACTTTTGTGAAGTAAAATTTTTACATAAGATAATGACTTTGTAGTGAGATAGTGAGTGTAGAAAAGGAATTGCATTGATATTGAATGACTGGTGCAAGGAGGTGAACAATTTGTTGTGTGCCAAAAGCATTGAGTTAAATGAAGACGACCCGAACAAATCTATGGTCTATCATTATTACATCAAACAAAAATATTAAAAATAAAAAAATAATTGTCTGAGATGCATATTTTTTTTATTATTCCCAATTCCCATGGCATCATGCTTTGTGCAGTTTATTTCCTATGTAATAAAACGAATCAAATTATAATTGCGCAATAATTATAACTTGTACTACGAATTTCTGAAAGGTTAAAAGTGGAATGGGCTGCATTCTAGGTTTGGTCAAAAAGGTTCCAGGAATGGATACTGTATGGCGCTAAAGTGCAAAAACCGCGAGACGGTCATCTATACTTTGGTACTTATATTCATCTATGAACAACTCGCCTCAGATGGGTTGATTTTTTGCTCTCTGCTCTTCTCCTTACTGTCTCACTGAGAATGAAGCCTCACACGTACCTCATTCAGGCCGGATGCCGAAGTGAGTTTCGGGAAGAAGTTTTTAATAAAATTATTAAAACAAGACTGATTTATCGTTTGTCTCGCGCTTCTAAGCAAGTTAACTTGGATACCTTATCAGTGTAAACTATGAATTGAAAAAAATTAGCACAATAAGAAATGTTTGTACTTTTTATGGCACTAAACAAAAAAATAAATTAATCGTTTTATATAAGATAAAAATAACAAAATCAATGTACTATTTTCTTAAATTTGAATTGTGTTACGTTTAAAAGTACAAATTAGTACCTTCACTATAATTTAGATTCCATTCTATAGTAAAAAGTATTATCTATACAAATATATTTGAGAAAAATTTTTAGGTGGTGCCTCAATAAAAATATTGAATTATTCAATATATTAACATTGAAAAAAATATTTTTCGTGTCTTCAGATTCTGTAATATCTAACATCAGAATAATACCTGTAAAACAAAACATGCAATGTCAATTTTATTAAAGTACTTTAAGGAAACTGAGTAAGCCTGGGCCACAGGGTTAACAGGTTGACTTTGGTCTAAAAAAATAGCTTATTTTATCCTTATTCAAGATACATAAAACCCCTAAAAATGTAGTGAGGGGGAAACAAGTTAATTCAAGATATAGAAATCGCTGTCATGGGTTTTTAGTATGGATGAATAACTCATATTATAATTGAAAATTCGCTGAGTAAAATTGAAGAAATATTAAATGAGAATCATAATAAGGTTAAACGAATGTAAACTAATTGGGTTAGTTTTATTTTAAATAATTATTTTGTAATTAAAATAGGCGAAATTATTTATTAGGTTTGGCAATACTGAGTGAATGAAGAACGAAACTGTAGTAATTGACTCGTTCAGTTGGTCAATCGATCTATTTGTTCACTCGTTTGTTTGGTTTATTTCCTTGCGCTTGAGTATTTTCATGGTTTTTACTATTTTTAAGATAGCCCTAAGAAAAGTGAAAGTTGTTAGTATCAATTTATTAGTTTGAATAGTTGTTTAAAACTATAACTAATAACTAAGTAAGTATACGTAATATCTTATAATGTCCTATTTTATCTAGTATGCTATCTTAGTAAAATGTGCTACTATTTATTTTTAATTATAAACTCTCTAAATAATTCAAAATACAATAATTCATTTATAGATCTCAACAATAAGAAAAAGAATAGCTTTCGAAAGTGATTCTAGGCTTACTTAACTTCTGTGTATACCTATAGACAAAATTATGGATATCTCAATTCCTCAACACTGGTTTATCTTGAAAATTTCGATGATGAAACATGATTATATTTTAAATAAAAAAAGCAAATACCAAGTTGTTAACACCGTGGCCCAGAAATGTATGGAGCAGGTTCTGTCTCCTTTGGGTATTTCTCCAAAATTTCATTCTTTGACTGATTCATCTGGCCAAAATTATATTTTCATTATATCTCTATTTCATATTTTTATATGAAAATATACAGGGTTACTGGTGACAAATTTTAGATACTGAAGGAGAGAACTCTGTTCTCGATTCAGATCATAACTATGTAATAGTAGGTACTTAATTTTTCACTAGAACTCCCTATAAATAAATACTACTATGTTACTATTTGCTTTACATACAACTGAGTCGATCGCGGCACGTGACCTGCCACGCGAATTGCTGTAAACGCTAGCGTAACCATCCGTTGCGGCATCAATTCTTTAACTTTCGGTTAACTTTAGTCAGTAAATAATTAATATTTGTTTTTTATTCTATTTTTTCTCTTCATGGTGTGATCTCAAACTATCACGTCCTTGAATTTCAAAAGTGACCAACCAGTCACCCTTTACATCGCACACAACATATGTTTTAATGAGGACTCGTTTCGTTAGGGTTCTTTTTGAGTAATCGACGTTTAAATCAGAATTTGTTGATTAATGTGGCACAAGTTTCGACAGTAAACATTTTCTTATATTCAGATAGATTTTTGAGTGGTCTTTTATGGAAGTTTGATCTGTTATCATGTTTCTAAGCGTTTTAAGTTGTTCTGGCAGTTTTAGTGACTCTTTTCAGATCTTAAATCCAATTACAGGTCTTTATAGTAAAACTGAAATCTGCGTAAAATATGTTTCAAGCCAATTTATTTTTAACTCTTAATTGTGATTATAATAAGTGTCATTGTCTGGGGATTTTTATTTATTTACTATTAATGAACCTGTTAGGTCCGAGGTACTCCAGCCGATTTTTAAAGTCCTACAAAATGTTTCATATTGCACCTATAAATTCGAGCGTCGCGGTATCTTCCTGCAGCAGGGCAGGGCGTACGAAGCGGGCGGAGGGGCGTGTGCGCTTGAGCATCGCTGAGTTATGACGTTCGTGAAGTACACGGGACTCCACCAGGGCGTTTGTGAAACTTTTTCGCTAATTTTTATATTTTTAGTTTTTTTTTTTAGTTTTATGAATCTTAATCATTATTTTAGACTAAAAAATGGCTTCCAGTAAACAAGTAATAAAATTTAATCAACCAAATGTTGATACCTGATGGACCCTTACGATGAAAATGAACAGTTTCAGGATGTGTTTCAGGGTAATATACCTGAGACGTTGCTTTCCACCTCCGAAGATGAGTGCATACCCACCTTCTGATCATGACTAAAATCAGTGTGTTTGGCTCATTTCAGTTATGACTTCAGGTGATAATGCTAAATATTTTTATATATAAGAATTCGCTTCAAATATTCAAATGATCTCCCGTCATGGAATCTTCGTCACATAATTTTCTTGACTTGCCATCAAATCAGAGGTGATTACCGAGGATGGTCTCTGATCACCTCTGGAGGCATTTCAGCTTATTGGAAAACTAAATAACTCCGATTATCTAGGTAGTTTTGAGATAAACGCGATTTAGTGTTTTTTTTTCAGTTAATGTTCATTTGTTAAAAATTTGAGACAATTTTAGTGTCGCTGATTTTATATTTTGTGGACCTGATTACGTTTTACATTAGGCTTCAAGAAACTGAATCTTTAACTATAACTAAATAAAACATTTGAAACCAAATTATTTAATTTTGCCACAACTACTTTTTATAACGTAACTACAATTAGCTATTTATTTAATTTTCCTACAACCTAAATCCATCTGATAGAGTAAAACAAGGTGAAATAATAGTATATTATGTAACAAGTGAGCGAAGTTGCTAATTACAGTCGAGGCTGTGATTTGAGCCCGAGCCACAGGCGAGGGCTTAATAATGAGCCGAGACTGTAATTAGCAACGCTCACGAGTTACATACGACGTTTTTCAACACACTTGTGAGTAAAAGACAGACATACGTTGTCATAAAATTTATTTGAAGCAGCTGTTAGCTGCTGCGCGTCAGTAGCCCTGTCCCATTACACGTACACACGCTATTGTTGCTTGGAGGCGCTGCTGTGCGGGCCGCTGCTGCTGCACGCGCGCCGCCTGTCCGCTGGCCGCGCCGCCTAGACGCGCTCATATATTTAATGTATAACCCGGATCAATAAAATATACTCTGTTTACTCGCATGTAATTTGCACTAAGGTACAATTCAACTTTGTAGGATTCATTATATTATGCACTAGGGTATAATATATTACTGCACGCGTGACTTATAGCCCAGTTTATAGTTCTAAATTCAATAGAATAAGGCTCACTTTACGAGCAAGTGTGTTGAAAATGAAGTTATTGAATTTATCAAACTTGAAATACGTTTAAATGTTAATATTGCCTTAAGTTTTCGTGATTCATACTATTAAATAAAACACTTTAGAGCGTGTTTTGTACATAAAGGTGCCAATAAATTAAAATCCAAATATCTCCTTACTTGAGTTTATTACATTGCGAAATAACGAAGTGTACATTACAATGGTCGGAGCCGAAGAGAAGAAGTAAAATTTTGACATAAGATGACGCAACAATTTAACAAAAAAAATGTTGCCGATTCGATGAAATTACTATAAAACTTGTGGAGGCGTGAAGCGCCGTAACATAGTCCTGGCCATTGAAGGCTTCCTTCAATCAAGTCTTGACGTCTTCAAGTGGAGGAAGGGGACACAGGCGGACCAAGGCGCGTCGCACGCAGCCTCTGGTGGTGTGGACATCTGCAACTCGTGCTACTCCATCCCCTCCAGGGAAAAGACGCACCACTCGTCCAAGTCTCCATTGTAGGGGGGGGGTGTTGTCTTCTACTAATAAAACCATGTCTCCTATATTAAGCTTGTCATCATTGTTTCGCCATTTGGTTCTTTGCTGAAGTTCGGACAAATACTCCCTTTGCCATCTTTTCCAATAGTGTAATCGTATCTCCTCTAAGCGCTGGTAGCGACGTAGTTGACTCTCAGCTTGTGGACTGGTAGTAGTGGTTGGTGGTGATGTCATCGGCCTCCCAATGATGAAGTGCCCTGGGGTAAGGGAAAGGAGGTCGTTAGGAGAGGATGATAGTGGGCACAAGGGACGACTATTCAAAATCGCCTCTATCTGCGCAAACAGCGTTGAAATTTCTTCGAATGTTAAATGACTATTCCCAAGAACTCGTCTCAAATGAAATTTGGCGGATTTTACCCCGGCCTCCCATAGGCCGCCGAAATGAGGAGCATAGGCTGGTATGAAATGAACTTTAATAGATTGTTGACTAGCAAAGTCAAACAGAGAGTTGCTTGTTTGTCGTATAAAATCTCCTATTTCTTTAGCGGCGGCAGTAAAATTACGTCCATTGTCGCTGAATATTTCCGCTGGTTTTCCGCGGCGCGCGATAAACCTCCTAAGTGTAAGTATAAACGCGTCCTTAGATAAATCGCTGACTGCTTCGAGGTGAACGCATTTGTATCGCAAACAAACAAAAATACAGAGATAACATTTAATTAATCGACTACCACGTCCCTTTCGATTTATGATATAAAACGGGCCTGCGTAATCAAGGCCAACGGATAAAAATGGAAAATCAGGACTGACGCGTTGAGCGGGTAAGTTACCCATCTTAGGATGCAACGTCTTTCCACGCAGCCGTCGACATCGTACACATTTATTAACAGTACGTCTGGCAAGCAAGCGGCCATTAACGGGCCACACAGTTTCTCGTATTGTGGCCAATAACAATTGTGGAGCGGCATGTAAACTATTAATGTGCTCCCATTTAAAATATAGTTGGGTAAAATCATGTGAGGAATGAAGTAAAATTGGATGCTTTTGATCATAGGAACAGGTAGACGCGTCTAGACGACCACCTACTCGAATCAATTTATCTTCATCTAGAAACGGCGATAGCGATATAATATTACTTTTATTGCTAAGTTGTTTACCCTTCATGAGCATTTGGTATTCGTTAGGAAATGACTGACCTTGAGAGATTTTACAGAGCAAGTGGAATGAATTCTTTAACTCATCAGCAGCCAACACGCCTGTTCGCCTGTCACGAGGGAACTTCAAGTTATATATGAATCTTAGCGCATATGCAACGGATCTATTTAGCCTAATAAAAGATGAAAATCTATCAAATTCAATAAGTGATTCTGCAGCTGTAGTTATAGTAGAACATGATTTTAATTCAGGTATATTATTTTGACTATCGCATGTCTTAATCACCGGCCATTCACATTCACTCTTATAGAGGAAATTTGGACCTGTCCACCACAGTTCAGTTGACATTAGTGAATTAGCATCGACACCTCTAGAAATTAGGTCTGCGGGATTAGCGTCACTAGGCACGTATCGCCAATCTGACGGGTTAGTTAGCTCAGTTATTTCACTAGCACGATTAGCTACAAACATTTTCAATTTAGTTAGATCACCCTTAATCCAACTCAGTACTACGCTTGAGTCACACCAATGAACCACCCTTCCCGGCCTATACCGAAGTGAATCAATAACAGATTTAAACAATTTGGCGGCTAGCAATGCACCACATAGCTCAAGGCGCGGGATGGTAGTTGGTTTCAATGGTGCTACTCTGGATTTAGCGCATAATAGCCTAACACTACTAGTATCATCATTGCCTGTAGACTTCATGTAAACACAAGCGCCATATGCAGATTGAGAAGCATCGCTGAAAGTGTGAAGCTCTATATAATCGGGAAGGCTACTGCTTAAAACTAGTCTAGGTATTTCTAAGTGGATAAGTGATTTTGCATTGTCGGAAAACCTATACCAGTCATCCCTTATATCATTAGGGACCGGTGTGTCCCAGTCTAATTTTTGTTGCCATAGTTTTTGTAAAAGCAACTTAGGTTGAATTACCACTGGACTGAGAAGCCCCAATGGGTCGAATATTTTAAATGCTCTTGACATAATATTTCTTTTAGTAAGTATTGAATCTGCATCATGTATAATATTCTTGAAAGGAAAATAAAATTTATCTGTAGAGGGAATCCACCCTAGCCCTAGAGTACTAGTAGACTCGCTAATAGTTAAAGTATCTTGTTGATCAGCCTTTATATCTTCAAGAATAGATGGTAAATTGCTTTTATATTTCCTTAAGTTAAAACAACCTGAATTTAATGATTGAGATACGGCACTTTGTATATATTTGAGTTCTTCAGGATCATTTGATCCTGTAATAAGATCGTCTACGAAAAAATCTCTTTGTATTATTTGTTTTATTAAATCATCATGCGTTTCCTCTCCCAACTGCCATAAGCATCGGGTACTTAAGTAGCTTGCGGCTGCAGTTCCATAAGTCAGTGTATTTAACTTAAGAGTTTGTAACGGTTGCGACTCATCCGTCCTCCATAAGATTAATTGTAAATTTCGGTTTTCGTGGTCCAGTAAAATATTTCGGTACATTTTCTCGATGTCAGCTGTGAGCAAGTATTTATACTGCCTAGCGCGAATTAGTATAGAAAACAAGGAGTCTTGCACGTTTGGACCAACTCGAATGATGTCATTTAATGAATAGCCAGAAGTAGATGGGGCGGAACCGTCAAACACAACTCGCAATTTGGTTGACTCACTTTCATGCTTAAAAACCGCATGATGACATAAATAATAGGATGGACTATTTTTTAAATCATCATTACATACTGTAAGGTGACCTAATTTCTCGTATTCTTCAATAAAATTTGTATATTGTTGTTTTAATAATGGGGTTTTCTTAAACCGCTTTTCTAAATTCATAAACCGTTTTTTAGCTATAAAATATGTATTACCTAAACAGTCTGGCGTATCCTTTAATGGAAGAGTAACAATAAATCTACCTGATTTGTTTCTTTTAGTATGCTCAAGAAAATGTTTTTCGCAATATCTCTCATTTTCATTGGTTATTATTGTCTTAGATGGTTCCTCAAGATTCCAAAACCTTGTTAGCATGTCGTTGAGGTTATCATCGTAAATTGTACTTGCATGATTGCAAAATACTCTTTTGTATGGTATTGTGCAATCATGCAAATTCATACTGATTGGACCAGCTATAATCCAGCCAAGCCTTGAACTTCTGAGTTTAGGTTTGTTTATTCCTAAGGAACGTTGTTCGCTCCCTATGATATCCCAGAACACGTCAGCTCCTAAAAGGACGTCAATAGGACCTGGTTGATCAAATTGGGGATCGGCCATAGGTATATCTTTCGGTAAGTCTAAAAACCTTACATCAATAGGAGCCTTAGGTATATAGCTTGTCAATTCCTTGAGTACTAAACACGATAAAGTCATGTTAAAATTAGTCTGAGTTGATTGTAATTTTATACTGCTCGTTTCAGAAACATTATTAGAGGCATTGTTGCCTATCCCAATGACCTTTAAATTGTTAATGAGATTCGAATTTAAAGATAGCCTGGTCTTAAGAGACTCAGTTATAAAAGATGACTGGCTTCCACAATCCAGCAGAGCACGAACCTTTACCTTTTGCTGGCTATATGGGTTTGATGCTTCAATCAGGGCAGTAGATAATATAACTTGGTTTACGCCTTGGTTTGAGTAGTTAACAATTGTTTCATTCTGCTCGTTTACACTGACAAGCTGGCTGGTAGTAGGCAAGGGGCGATGTATTAGAGTATTGTGCCTAACTTTGCATAGGCGACAAGGTCCCATGCGACATTCGCTTACTGGATGGCCCTGCCTTAAGCAATTTGAGCATAGCTTGTACCTTTTTACATCCATAATTTTTTCGTCTATCCCTTTTGCCTTAAATGTGGGGCAGTCATAAATTCTGTGACCTTCATTGCAAATAATACAATTAAAATTGTTAGGCTTATTGTGAGAAATGGCAAATGACCTTATATTCGATTGTTGACTATACTGGTTATATTTTTGATTATGAGAAATAGGTGCTGGACGTTGTTGAGAAGTTGTCGGTCTTGAAGTGTAGATATCATTTTTAGTGCGATAAATTGACTCGAGGACATCCGCACGGTCTATTAAAAACTTGTTGAATTGATCTAAAGTAGGTACATCAGTATCAACATTATTGCGAAATTCCTCCCACTTTAATAATGTATTGCTGTCTAACTTGGAGGATAAAATATAAATAATTAGAATATCCCACCTATCTGTTGGCTGTCCTAGGCTATTAAGAGCGCGCAAATTTTTTGTAACGTGATCTACTATGAATCTTAACGATTTTTCAGATTCACGTAATATCTGTTTTATGTTAAAAAGTGAATTTAAATGAAAATTAATTAATAGCCTTTTGTTGTTATAACGACTACAAAGTAGGTTCCAGGCTTCATTATAGTTTGCTACACACACTTCAAGGTTAGAAATTATCCTAGCTGCATCGCCTTCCAGATACGAAATCAAATAATGAAATTTGTTTATTTGCGAAATGCGTTCATTTTTATGAATCATATTTTCAAAGGTGTCTCTAAATTCCAACCAGCGGAAATAAGCGCCATCAAACTTGCATATGTTTATTTGAGGAAGCCGAACACCTATCTCATGAAAATTATGATCAAGACCGCATGAAACATCGATAGCAGAGCTGCGTCTTTGTTCACTTTCAACTTTCTTAGAAAATAATTCAACCAGATTTTTAGCTGTAGCTATGTTCATGATAATATCACGTTCAATGCTGTCTCGCTCATCAATTTCCTCACCCATGCATTCAGAATTAACAACCTCTATTTCACTCTGCAAGTCGTCAAATCTAACTGACAATGCCTCGAACCTTGCTAGTTTTAAATTTAATTCACTAAGCTGAATATTGTCCAATTCCTTTTCATTAGACAAACAATTTAAATAGTTTTTAAATTTAGTGATCTGACCCTTGACAGATGCTCTTTTAATTGAAAGTTCTTTATACCGAAGTTTATTTTCAATAGGCATTGTGAGTTGATTATGTACTTAATTAGATTAATTAGATAAAGTGATAAAATATATGAAATGAATAGCTCACGCTCCTCGTTTCGGCTTCACTGTGAAGTTATTTCCAACTTTGTGTTATTTCCAATCTATAGTTATATCTCTTGGCATGATATATCACTTGCTGGTTTATTGTTTAACTGGAAATAGTTGGCAAATACGATTAAATATTAAGTAGTAAAACAATGACTTTGGGAGTTTAAAGTTAAGTATTTGAAGACTATTTTAGTTAAAGTAATTCTATTAAGGGAATTACTAAAATTATAAACTTGAATATGTATTTGTAATAAGAAGTTGAATATGTATTCGTTAATTTGTACAACTTTGTAGAAATTTATTGAATTATGCTTAAAAGTGGGTATCTGTAAAAGTAGGGATGATGCAATAATGTATGGAAAATTTTGGAGATATTTGAAACAATTGACACACAAAAAAGAACGTAAAAACACTGTAATGCACAAATAGATCGATAATGACAAGTACTTGGATAGGATTTAGTAAGAAATTGGGATAATGGAAATAGGAAGAGCACTTAACTTTGGGTGATCGTAGTCGCACGGCGTGATATTTTAGCTGTATCACTGATCCATCCTGGTCCTTTGGCCACCAGGACTGCAATTATTACCACAGTACTCCACGAGCTTATAAATTCTTCGAATATATGAATTATCACATGGGCCTTGTCTTCAAACTTTTCTCGAAGTTTCTTCGATTTGTCATTTGGCTATTGGCTTGTTGGATATCGTCCTGTAACGGTCGCCACTTTATGTTTTGTACATAAAGGTGCCAATAAATTAAAATCCAAATATCTCCTTACTTGAGTTTATTACATTGCGAAATAACGAAGTGTACATTACAATGGTCGGAGCCGAAGAGAAGAAGTAAAATTTTGACATAAGATGACGCAACAATTTAACAAAAAAAATGTTGCCGATTCGATGAAATTACTATAAAACTTGTGGAGGCGTGAAGCGCCGTAACAGAGCGTGTAATTACATTTTGAATTTTAACTCGACGTTTCGGTGTCTTTGCACACCCCGTGGTCTCGAGCGATAGACATCATCTATTGATCAGTTTTCGTGCGTAGCATTTTGGATAGACACAAAACGAGCTGACTGTATTTTGAGTTTTACGAGTTGTGCAGCTTGCTGGATGTTGGATGTAATGTTTTTTAGGATAGGATCCCATGTTGGTGACAGTTTCCAACCATTTTCTCTATTGAAACTAGGCTGTTTTTTTAAATTTCAATGGCTACTCTGATCATTCTAGGAATGTCATGTTTCTCTCTAGATAAAATTTTCACATCGTCAAACCTTAAATAATAATTAAGCTTGTTCATAGAAGGCTCACAAACTGCAGACTTTGAAGCTTTTTGATTCTTAATATCAGTTATGTGTTCTTTAACGCGGATCGATATGTTTTTTTTTTTTGGTTTGACCAATGTAAGAAAGCCCACAGTCGCAGTCAATCTTTGTACATTTAAGTGAACTGATACCTGGGATGCCGCATTTAAGTGAACGAAGATGTCTTATTTTTGAATTAGGTTTAAATATTGTTTTAATAGAGGCGCGCCTAAGAATGTTTGAGATTTTGTCTGTAACACCCTTCACAAAAGGTAAAAATGCAGGTCTGCGTTCGACTGTTGGCGGCTTCACTTGGTCACTGTGGCAGTGACGAGGTGGTTTGAGGCCGTTTTCACCTTGCCTTGACAACATGTTTCAGTTCTTCATCAATGTGCTGAGGATCTTGGATTCCGTGTGCCCTCTGAAACAAAGAAAAGCCTACGGTAACTTCCCATTTAAATATCAGGCAGTATGGTAGGTAACACCAACAATTTGTAGATATAATTCATTATTCCATATAAAGTAGCCAGCTGTAAGGCATCATTCTAATAATTCTGCATATTCAACAGGCAGATCTGATTTAGTTAGATTTTCTTGATTATTTCAATGCAGTCTCTGACAGGTAGTGGTGTAAACAACATAAAAACTAACTATTATTTCATTGTTGGTAATTTTAAGATGTTTTAAATCTTACAAATTGGTTAGAATCCTTTTCATATGCTCCTGTTTTACCTCTCAATTTTGAGACTACGTCTGCTATATGTTGAGCAAGCGCGTAAGTTGGTGAGTCAATTTGGCTCACAATAGTTCTTAGTGGTACATCAGTCTTATGCACTCAAGGTTAGGTTTTGTCATACATAGTTTTGGAGGTTTTACGCAAGCTAGGATTAGTTTATTTACATCTAAATTTAACCATTCTTTTTTATTATTATAAATTCAGACGTTTTCTTCATAATTATAGTTATAAGTAAATTTATCCGACTAAAGTTCACTTATTTTTGTGTTGCATTCAAATGTCACGACAGAAGCCACGACCGTGGGAGTTTCCTTTATCTGCACGAAGGACAGCTAACTCTTCATTGTTGCTTAAGTTCTATAATGCAAGTCGTTCTTCTCTAGTAAGATTCGGTTTCAGCAATTTACATTGCCTCAAAACGCCATAGATATCTCGACGAATACTTTCCGCATCTTCTTTAAAGATTTTGTTTTGAAAGAGGCAGTCTTGTACGTTGCAGATAATCTCATCTGTTGGTATTTTTGATGAAGCCGGTGTCTAATATAATCCCTTGTTTAAAAGGTAAAGTAGAACGTATATAATTTTGATACTTTTTAACGTGAGGTGCCATTTAAAATAAAAATCTGTATTTTGGCATAAAATATGTTATATTTTACCTAAATAATAGGTAAGTACTTAATTAGAAAATAAAAAACAAACCACAGGTATAGCAATCATTATAAAACTTTGAAATAACTCGGTTCAAATAAAAAAAATAATTCAAATTAAAAAAATAGTATGACTCATCAGATACATTGAATAGGTACAACAATCAACAAACTTCTTATACTCATCAATTACTTAGAATTATTAATAGCTACATATCAAAATTCAAAACAATTGAAATTACTTTAATTACAGTCAGTACTTAAGTATTAATGTAAGAGACATAAACAAAAGTATGTACAGCAATATAACATATTTATTAAAAAAGACATGAAAAATTAGGTTTCTAAGAATCACCAATCCCCTAGTATCCCTGCTTTACAAATAGTATTTTATAAATTAAAAACATTAAGTATTCATAAAGTAATGTACGTTTTGACAGCATTCTTGTGAGTTATTTAGTTTTCCTAGAACTTTTAGTTTTGTGATAGAATTTGTAAATTGAAGAAACATTCAACAACTTGTTTTATCTAATTAACTAGCTGACCCGGCAAACGTTATTTTGCCATATAAATAAAAAAATAGATGTTGGCCGATTCTCATAGATACCGGATAAGCACAAAAAATTTCATCAAAATCGGTCAAGCCGTTTCGGAGGAGTATGGCAACGAAAACTGTGACACGAGAATTTTATATATTAGAAGACAATTCAATACATATAACATTCAATTTATCGACCACAGTTATTGATTTATTTATTGAATTGTTTAGTTTTGCTTACAAAAATAGAGTTAGTTTGAAGATGTGTATTATTCCATCTGAACGACAAAAATGGCTATATTTTTGGAACAAAATACGATAAGAAAATCCCTGTAATACTCAAACATGCGTCATGTTTTGGACGATTTAAGAGGGAAAAGTCAATATCGCGAAAAAAGGAGTTATTTAATTTTCCAACTACGGGGACGATATTTGATTATTAATTGTTACAAACAGTTGTAAAATGGACAGATACGAAGTTTAAACTAATAGCGGCAAAAGAGCAATACCTACGTTTTCAAAGAAACTGACCAAAATAGAGCTCTTTCTCTGATAAATATTTAAAACGTTTGTTGAAAAGTGTTTATAAGAAAAATCTAGCACTCCTAAGCACAGCCACAAGTTGGGTTCAATTATTTAGCAATATTATTTCCAAATGACGAACAACCATTTATTCGCTATCTGCACTGTACAAAGAATTCAAATGCTTTCTCTTATTAAAGTATCAAATATTCATAAGTTCTGGACGGCTAAAACTTCTTATTACAGATCAAATTAAAACTGCAGCTCCGGGTAGAGAGCAGCTTACCTTATGGCTTCTTTATTTTATCTGATTGAATACCAACGACAGTAAATGACTATACGTATATTAGTTAGGTACTGCAAATTAAAGAAACAAAGATAACAACACTGTAATCTTAATATACTCAGAACTGCCAATTCGCAGTCTTAACTTTCGTTGGATCAAAGAAGTATTGGCCGAGTATATATTAAAATACAGGGTTGATTTATGGTCACCGGCCAAATTTGTTTTTACACTATAAGTATCATTTATAGAAACGATTTTTGTAAAAAAAAGGATTTATTTTTTTACAAGGAAATTAATATATCCGCTAGCATGTTACGCAAAGCATGGCCACTCTAAATTACCATTAAAATAAAGTCGACTACGCGCTACTACAAAAGATCTCGTAGTATCATCAATGAAATGCCGCGTCGTAGTAGCTATGTTCATCAACAGCGACTATTTTTATAAACGTTTCTGGTTCCATATTTCTACTTTTTTATAGTAAGAGTGACGCTAAAATAAATATACAGGTACGTTAACATCGTATCAAAGAAACTAACATTTAAATTTGGCTGGTGACTAAAAATCGACCCTGTATTTGCAGCTCACAGTATGCGACATGTTCACCTCAGCGGCTAACGCTATGGTTTTAGGTATAGATGTATTAGACGAAGTCAGAAAGTCTGGGGGCGGGACCAAAACTCGGAAACCTTTGCAATTTTTTCAAAGACCAATTTTGTTTCAATTTTTCTAAGTTAAATTTAAATGGTCTCTTTTATTATATTATATGTACATATAACCTTCCTGTTTTAATTAATTTATTTTACAAATATTTTTCGAACTATTTTAATTGTTTCACTTGTATCAACTGTTTTATTTCATGTAATCTTAATTGATTAATTACCTAACACTATCTTAAAGCTGTATATCACTTTCATCTTTGTTCTATAACTGCTTGTGCTGCTGTATAAGCATGTCTAGGATTGCAATCTTGCTCAAAACTGTTAATTCGTTTTCTTCTTTTTTTATTTGATTGTAATCTGTGTGTTTGCCATATTAAATAAATAAATAAAAACACAGAGTAGGTACATACATAAAAGAAACAGAAGAACTTCTCCGTAAAATGAATTAAAAACATGGCTTGGGATACAATAAAGTGCGATTCACTTCGCTAGAGAGCTACAGTTATATTCAAGTATACGTTCCCTAACTTTCTAATGAGTATCCCTTACCTCTTAAAAGCTAGTTCACAACGTTTATTTTAGAAATTATATCATATACTTACTATGATATCATGAGATAAAGAAAGCGATAAATGATACTGTAACATCAGCTTTTAATCAAATCAGACTTGTTAATTTATCATAGTCTCATTATTATGTTGCCTTATTATAAAAATCAAACATCAACTGATATTTCTTTATTAAAATAAGATTTGATTAAGAGCTTTCGTTTCGAATTTATTTATTTTTATTTCATTTTTTAACCCCCGACGCAAAACGAGAGGGGTGTTATAAGTTTAACGTGTCTGTGTATCTGTGTATCTGTCTGTGGTATCGTAGCTCCCAAACGGATGAACCGATTTTCGTTTAGTTTTTTTTGTGTTATAGATAATTTTATCCCGAGTGTTCTTAGCCATGTTTTATGAAAATCTGTTCAGCCGTTTGAAGATCATCAGCTCTTTTCTAGTTGATGAGGGGATCTGACTACCTTCCATATGTCCTATCGATGCGAAATTTGGTACCGTATTGATTCAATTATATTAAAAGGTTATGGTAAGGTAACCATGACCTGATCAGCCGTTTGAAGGTCATCAGCTCTCTAATAGTTGATGAGGGGATCTGACTAACTTCCATATGTCGTATCGATTCGAAATTTGGTGCCGTATTACAACAATGATATTAAAAGTATATGGTAAGGTAACCATGACCTGATCAGCCAGTTAAAGATCATCAGCTCTCTAATAGTTGATGAGGGGATCTGAATAGCTTCCATATGTCGTATTGATTCGAAATTTGGTGCCGTATTACTAAAATTACATTGAAGGTATATGGTAAGGGAACCATGACCTGATCAGCCAATTGAAGATCATCAGCTCTCTAATAGTTGATGAGGGGATCTGAATAGCTTCCATATGTCGTATTGATTCGAAATTTGGTGCCGTATTACTACAATTACATTGAAAGTATATGGTAAGGGAACCATGACCTGATCAGCCGTTTGAAGATCATCAGCTCTTTAATAGTTGATGAGAGGATCTGACTACCTTCCATATATCCTATCGATTCGAAATTTGGTACCGTATTACATCAATGAAATTGAAAGTGTATGGTAAGGTTACAATGACCTGATCAGGCGTTTGAAGATCATCAGCTCTCTTATTGTTGATGAGGGGATCTGACTACCTTCCATATATCCTATCGATTCGAAATTTCGTACCGTGTTACTTCAGTGAAATTGAACTTTAAATAACTTCCTAATATTAAAACCTACTTTAAAAAGTACAAAATAAAAGTAAAATTAAAAATTTTAAAAACCCCCCGACACAAAAGAAGACCTTAAAAACTAACAAATAATATTTTAAACCTGTTCTAATTATTATCGTCCCATATATAATTAGGAATTAAACGAACTTACCTGTGATGTTCGATTCCAATTATACGAGGACTCAAAGCGAAGACGATTACATAATAATTACTTGCAGCAGCGTGAGTTGGTGCCGTCTCTGTCACATATTTTAAAGTTAATAAACTGACAAAAAACAGTTTCCGGTTTAGCTATGACACCAACACTCCCGGGCGCCATCTTTCATTATTTTTAGAGTTTTCCTATCAAGTATTTTTATTTAATGGGACAGGGAGGGAGTGTAATCGTCTTCGCTTTGAGTCCTCGTATAATTGGAATCGAACATCACAGGTAAGTTCGTTTAATTCCTAATTATACTTCGGACACAAAGCGAAGACGATTACATAATAATTACTTGCAGATGTTTAGAGTCTACTCTACATTAATGGGGTATCATAAATAAAAATATTTTTTAATCAACATAATCAATAAACATTTATTCTGTTCTTGATGACACAGCCAACAATACAATAAGTGAATTTGATAGTATTCTGAAATTTAACTGATCAATAAATTTCACACAACTTTGGTAGGTACATAGTGCTTAACATAATTCTTAGTAATCAAATAAGGTTTTATTAATTTTATATATGAAAAAAGGATGTTGCTAAATCACCGTTATTCGTATTAATTATATCCGTTTTATAATATTATAGAAACACACTGGAGGATTCACTCCAGCCCGCCGCTTTGCGAATCATTTCCAAGCTGGTTTCAGCTCTGTGAGCTGCTGAGAAGACGCGTGCCTAGTACTGTGCGCTCCAAATATGTTTATATCAATACCACTATCGCTTAATACTTTTTTAACCCAATGCGCGAGAGTTTGCGAGCCAACTGTTTTATGAGTCTTTTTTATGCTAATGAACAAGAGTCCTTCTGACTGATCTAAGCGAATGCTTGTAATTAACTCAACATAGGCTTTAAGAGCTAGCGCGGGGCAGATTCTTGGTTTTTTATTTATAAATGGAAGTTTAATTAGAGGTTGAAAAGTTCCAGGACGTGAAGTTTTTACTATATCAGTAATCTTTATCAGAACTTTATCGCTATGAAATGTTATATTTTGTAATCTAATAAGGCTCAATGTTTGCATCTGCTGAGCAGAAGCTATGGCTAAAGTGCAACTGTTTTAAAAGTTAAAATCTTTAAGGGTATACTGTCGTAAGGATAGAAATCTGATAGATAATTTTTGGGCTCCAAGTAATATCATATTTTGGGGCAGGTAGTTTTAATCTATAAATTCCCCTTAGTAAATGATTAACACAATAATTATTAGTTTTATTTTTACCAAGCAGGACAGACAAAGCTGATCTGTGAGTATTTACTGTAATATAAGAGCTACCGTTATTAAAGGACTGTGTCAGAAATGTTAATATGTCAGAGGCCGCAGGCTGATAGTAGTCAATGTTATTATTTTGACTAAAGGTCCATCAAAATTTGAGAGACGAATTATATTGGGACAGTGTATTGTTTGCAAATGATGCCATAATCAGGGTTACTGCTGTACCTGGGATGCCTTGACGCTTGAAAGATTCCCGGATAATTTCGCTGTCACCAGGGTAAAGTCTTTGTGCAGCGGATGAAATTCTCTAAAGGGAGAACATAGTAGGTATTTATTGGGTTGGAAGAAAATTTCTTTATATACAACCAGGACACCATGGCAAGGATGGCCACCATGGCACAATTAATATTCCTTCAACTTGATCAGCAATAATCTTTTGAAGTACTTTTGATATTAAAGAGAAGGACGGGAATGCATAGAATTTAATATTTTTCCAATTAAATGTAACGGCATCAATTACTTCAGAACTAGGGTCCAACCTCCATGAGGCATATTTAGTACATTTAGTGTTTTGAACACTTGCAAATAGGTCAAATTCGGGAGCCCCAAAACATGTTATAATTTTTTGGAAGGCATAATCCGATAGTTGCCACTCAGTATCTATATTTAATTTTCGAGATTCTCTATCAGCTACTTTGTTATCACTAGATTTTATGTAAGATGCGAAAACAAAAATATTCCTTTTTTCACACCACTTTCATATCTTTTTAGACAAACTATTAAGGGTGTGGGTGTTAAACTCCACCCATTGTATTTATATAACATATAGTAGTTGTGTTTTCTATTCTCATTAGTACACTACAGTTAGTAAGATGTGAAGCAAAGGTAGTTAATCCATAAAATGCTGCCTTTAATTCTAACTTATTTATGTCTGCGTTTGAATCCAAGAATCCCCAATTACCTCTAGCTGTTTGACCTTGGAACGCCGCTTCCCATCCTGTCAGACAAGCATCAGTAAAAATTTCTAAGTCATAGTTAGAAAGGCGAATAGAACTAAATGAAAGATCTATATTTTCTATCCACTACTTAATATAGTTCTGAACATAAGGTGGTATAAGTATATTTTTGTTATAATTATCAGAATAATAAAGGGCTAAGAATTTTTCTCTTTCTAGTAATTTTGTATCCATCCGTAGCGTACGGCTGGACAAGCTGACGTTAGTAGGCCGATAATTGTTTTTTTTTTTTTGCATTGTTTTTATGCGTGACTTTTTTTTTTTTTTGTAGGTAATTAAATTATCATTTCTTTTGTGTTGAAGTAAAACCCTAAGAATTTACAAGTTGTTTTAGGAATGAATTGACTTTTACTTTCATTTATAACGAATCCTAAAGACATAAGCAATTTTTAAGTGGTATTAATATTATCCAAGCATTCGCTGTATGTGTTGCCTATGTATAATTATCATTACAAAGAGTCGCAGTCACTTCGTTATGCTATTATTAATACACTAAGCAAACAAGTAAGAGACACTACTAAGGACACAAAAATTGACGAATACTTATTTGGATCAGATTTATCTGAGCATCTTAAATCCTCAAAAGCAATCTGTAAGTCTGGGATAGAACTAAAATCAGTACCACGTCCGACACGACAACAGTACAGGCCATCGGCGACAGCACCACGACGGGGATCTTTAAACTGGAGGGGGGCACCGCGAGCTGCAGTTCCAGAGTCGCGTGCGAACCCCTTTCCCCGGAGATTAGCACCTGCAGCCGCGCCAACGTCGAGCCAGCGATGCAAATTCAACAACTACAACAATCACCAGAGAGGACGCAGGCCTTAGACAACCAGGTACATATACCAGCTGTTGGAAGGTTGTCGCATTTTTATGATAACTGGTGTCAGTTAACTAATGATGTAACAATCTTATCTTGGGTAAAAGGTTATAAAATACCTTTTACAATGCCACCCACTCAAAGTCAAACTCCGATCAATACTTATAAGTCACCGTCAGATGTAAGAATAATTGACCAATGCGTTTTTTGATATGTTTAAAAAAGGCGTTATTTCGTTGTGTATCCCTTGCGATGATCAATTCATTTCCCCGATCTTTACTGTTCCGAAACCGGACGGAAAGCATCGGTTCATATTAAATTTAAAAGAACTCAATAAGTTTATTAAATTAGATCATTCCAAGATGAAAGATCATCGTACTGCCCTAAAGCTAATTAATTATAATGAATATTTAGGCACTATCGATTTGTAAGACGCATATTTTTTAATATTTTTTTTAATATCTACTGATAAAAATGATAGAAAAAAGATACATTTTAAATGGAAATCTCTGTATGAATTTAATGTTCTTCCATTTGGACTATGTACCGCCCCCTTGCTGTTTACAAAAATACTGAAACCCGCAATGCAATATTTACGGTCTTCTGGACTATCATCAGTACAATACTTGACGTCCCTGCACCTAGCGAATGACCATGCCCCGGGGTTTCAACGAATACATGAAATAATTAGATCTATATTTGTTCTATCGAAATATATATATTACGCAATTTGTTCCGTTTTTGTTTTTATAAGAAATCACGTCTTCTATAACAGTTAGCCAGCGATGTACTTTTAAATTATGCACTTTAACAAAACAATTTTTTTTTATTATACAGGGTTATTGGTAATTAGACCGGATCCTTTTTAGGGGTGGTAGAGGATGTCATTTGCAACAATTTGACTATACATTGTGATATCCGGAAATGGCTCATTTTTTTTATATTATTTTTTTTTAATTTTTTTTAGGATATCCAGTTTTCCTACTTAAAAATTCAATAAAAAAAAAAGTAATAAACCGATTTCAATTCTGTTTGCAGTTTTAGAGAGACCTTGTTACAGCTCTTAATAATAAATAACAATATCATACTAATGTGGACCCATCCAGAAACTAGAGGCTGTTTCATAAAAATTTTTAAATTATTTTTATAACATTGTTTACAAAAACAATTATTTTCTCCACAAAAACGCTAGTAAATTCCGTCTGCATTTTATTTAAAAAACATCTACACTTTGTTAGCTATCCAACGAGGTTAAAAAGTTGGTGCTTTATTACACAGTTGCAGAAATAATGCGATTACAAAAGACTCAGGTAGAGACATTCCGAGAAAGGGTTTTAGACGGTATCCATGAGAAGTAGTTATGGAAGAAATACTTTCTTAATTTAACTTAATTTATTTTGAAGAAATAAAAGATTATGATTTTGTAATTATTGTGTATTTATGATTTTTACAGTACATTCTCAAAATGTGAGCCCCTATTTTGAATGCAGAGACGCATACGTTTGCGTAAATTACTTTTAACGACACTTGTCTTTAAGTTCATTTTAATTTTTTCTGCTGCATTTATTATGCGCTGTTTTAATTCTTCGATGGTTGCCACAGGTCCAGGAGTCTCGTCGTACACCAAGCTTTTCATGTGACCCCATACGTAGTAGTCGACAGGAGTCAAGTCGGGACTCCTGGCCGGCCACGGAATGGGTCCTCCTCTGCCAATCCACTTATTGGGAAACTGACGATTTAGCCACTCACGGACGCTTAAACTAAAATGTGCGGGGCAACCATCATGCTGGTAAATCATGTTCCTTCGGGTTTCAAGAGGTACATGACTGAGTAACTCATAAAGTTCGTTTCGCAAAAAAACTTCATATGCTTCTCCATTGAGGTTGTTGGGCAGGAAAAAAGGGCCGATCAATTCATCCTTAATAATGCCCATCCACACATTAAGGGAAAACCTTCTTTGTGATCCTTTTAATCTTTTCTTGTTTGGGTTACCGTCTTCTTTTGGGGCCCAATAATGAATATTATGGTAATTCGTTAATCCATCTTGATCGAATTTGGACTCGTCGGTCCATAAAATTTTTAATAAAAAATTGGCATCTTCCATGTCTGTATTCAACATGAATCTGCAAAATTCGACTCTACGTGCAGGATCTCCGTCTTGTATAACTTGTACCGGAGTCAAATGATACGGGTAGAGTCTTGACCCGTGCATTGTGTTCCATATTTTCCATTGCGACATGCCAAGACGTCGTGCAATGACGTTTGTTGAGGTCGTCGGATCTTGCTCAAACATGCGAATTATCTGTTCCTCTTCCTCCGATTGATAAATACGAGGTCGTCCAGCATCGCTTTGTCGTCTTTGAACACGACCAGTTTCTCGTACTCGCCGGTAAACTCCGTCAAACACACTCATATGGGGTAAACGGCGCTCTGGAAATCGAGACTGATATTCCGTTCGAGCATGTGTACTGACGCCATTGGCAAAACCATAGCAAAAGAGTATGTCCGCATACTCTTCGTTTGTGAACTCTCGAACACGAGGTAGGTGGTCGCGGGGCTCCGCAGCCATGATCAGGTCCTTTAGTATAAGCCAAGTCGTCGGGTAAGCAATCAATCACAGAGTCCAGTTCACTAGCCGAATCACAGAAAAAGAAGTTACACAAGTCCAATAACGTTAGCAAGGTCGAAGTTTTATCGTGATAAAGGGTTGAAAAGAGCGTCTAAACAGTACGAAGTGCCTGAGCAAACTGGGTTCACATTGTTCGTGCAACAAACACAAGCAAGAGCGAGACGGCGCATTCAACATGGATACCTTAGTCTAAAACCCTTTCTCGGAATGTCTCTACCTAAGTCTTTTGTTATCGCATTATTTCTGCAACTGTGTAATAAACCACCAACTTTTTTACCTCGTTGGATAGCACACAAACTGTACATGTTTTTTAAATAAAATGCAGACTGAATTTACTAGCGTTTTTGTGGAGATAATAATTGTTTTTGCAAACAATTTTATAAAAAATATTATTATTTTTTTATGAAACAGCCTCAAGTTTCTGGATGGGTCCACATTAGTATGATATTGTTATTTATTATTAAGAGCTGTAACAAGGTCTCTCTAAAACTGCAAACAGAATTGAAATCGGTTTATTACTTTTTTTTTTATTGAATTTTTAAGTAGGAAAACTGGATATCCTAAAAAAAAATTAAAAAAAATAATATAAAAAAAATGAGCCATTTCCGGATATCACAATGTATAGTCAAATTGTTGCAAATGACATCCTCTACCACCCCTAAAAAGGATCCGGTCTAATTACCAATAACCCTGTATATCTGTATCTAAATCAGGGAACTCTTCACCTGGGTCTACCGCTTCCATCTCAATATTGTCACTTGGTGGTAGTATATCATACAGGGAACCATTTTCTGTAAATAAAATAAATATTCTCATAAAGGAACCCTTATTTGACAGTGTGGTAGGCCGGTTTAATAATAATTAACATTAAATTAATAATAATTTAATAGCCTTATAGGTTGCCGCCATTATGTTTTACTAATAACCATTTAGGTTATTTAATTATATCCGTATAGGTAATCTTTGGATGAGGTTATATCAGGAGAAGCCCTAAAGGCTGACCAATGTATTGACTAACCATATAGGTTGTCGTATATTTTAAATTAACCGTTTAGGTTATTTACTAATATTTTCGATTGACCCTATGGGTAATCTATGCCTGAGGTTATAACCGGACAAGCCTTAAAGACTCACCGTTGTATATAATCTTATAGATTGCCGCCATTGTTTTACTAATAACCATTTAGGTTATTTATTTATATTTTCGATTAACCGTGTAATCTTTGGATGAGATTATAACAGGACAAGCCATAAAGACTGACCATTGTATTGTCTAACCATATAGGTTGCCGTTTATATTTTCAATTAACCATATAGGTTATCTACTCATACTTTTTTTCAAACCATATAGATTTAAAATTGTTTTGCAAGTCGTTTAGATTGCCACTTAAAAGTAGATTGAATAGGCTTACCTGTAATTTCTTCAGTTTCGTTGATAATATCAAAGCTGTTAGACGATGATGAAATTCGCCGGTTACGGTTTTTGTTTTTTATCTTTTTTTCTAAACTTTTCATCTTTCTCAATAGATCACTATAATCCTTTTCACCATCACTCTTACGTTTACTCATTTTTATAATTAAGTATTAAAGGAAAGTAACAAGAATATTGTAAAACAATGTGACTCGACGACACGAAAACACGTAATGAAAGATGGCGCCCGGGAGTGTTGGCGTCATAGCTAAACCGGAAACTGTTTTTTGTCAGTTTATTAACTTTAAAATATGTGACAGAGACGGCACCAACTCACGCTGCTGCAAGTAATTATTATGTAATCGTCTTCGCTTTGTGTCCGAAGTATAATTGACTGTAAGACTTGTAGTTTAAAATATTTTTATTTTCCGAGCGTGGTCGCCGCGTCGGGGGACCGCTAAGTGAGAAAAACAGTTGTCAGTTGCAGATTGCATCAAAAGAATTCACTCCGAAAAAATCGTAAAATCGACACAACCGTCAACGTCGTCTGCCCGTTCGGGTCGCCGCACTTGGTGACCCCCACCCCCGCGCCGCAAGCCGCACACCGAGCTCGCCGCGCGCGGCATTACGTAGAGCGTAGACTATGCATGAAACTTAAGATCGCTCATACCTAAATCTATACATATAATAAAATGGTAGGAAAGTCAAAACTGTACATTGAATATTTTTTTAAAAGAATACTTGGGGTATGATCTACAATCGAAACAGAAACAAAAAATATAGTTTTTAGAATTTTTGTCTGTTTGTCTGTTTGTCTTTCCGGGATAAACTCAAAAAGTACTGCATGGATTTACTTCAAATTTGGCATGAAGATAGTTAAGAAGTCGGGTCAACATATAGGCTACATATTATCACGCTAGCAGTGTTATAATCGTAGGTGCGTTTGGTGCTGCATAGCGTTCACGCAGACGACGTCGCGGGCAGCAGCTAGTGTAATAATAAATTAGCTGTTGTTGGCTTAATACTTTATATACTTGAGCGGTCCCCGACGCGGCGACGACGCTCGGAAAATAAAAATATTTTAAACTACAAGTCTTACAGTCAATTATATATGGGACGATAATAATTAGAACAGGTTTAAAATATTATTTGTTAGTTTTTAAGGTCTTCTTTTGTGTCGGGGGGTTTTTAAAATTTTTAATTTTACTTTTATATTGAAAATGTATATTACTCTGCAAGTAGGTAATAACTGTAATCGTCTTCTGTTTTAATCCGAAATATAAGTAGGAATCAAATGAACCACTTACCTCAAAAATTAAGTTTGATTCCAATTATGTGAGTATTCACATCAAAGACAAATACATAATTCCTACCTTCACAGAACTCAAAAAATAAAAGTAAATAAATCATCCATTTTTAGTAACACAAAATTATCTTATGAATTATCTGAAACGATGAATTCCCGTTGGGGGCGCTCGCGGCGGTGGGTGGTGCGGACTTCAGGTGCTGAGACAGAAGACAATTATTTATTATTTTAGTTTTTTAGCTCAAAATGTGTGACAAAGATAGCACCAAGTAATAACTGATTCGTCTTCAGTACATGACCCGCCATAGGCACAGAAACAAAACACAAAAGCCTAAAAATTTCCTAACCTTTACATAAATGTACAGAAGCAAGCACATCAAGCCCTACAAATCTTTCAAAAAATTTACTTAAATATGAACTTTATGCCAACGACATTAAGTTAAAATTGGTTAGGGTTTGACAGGTAATGTAACGCATGATCTTATTCCTTCTGTACCTATACTTTGTGATGGGCAATATATCATATGGAAAACGAGTCTCGTTATTCACTTTAGAGAATTTTGCATAAAAATAATTTTCTTTTAAATTTGGTATTTTTGGAAAGCTTATTAACTAAAAAAATTTTTAAAGTAAAATAAATTAACAAAACCATGCTGTTTTTTTTAAATGTGTTTTTTTTTGTGTTCGATATTCATTTCACCCTTTTGTGATTTTTCAAGGACAATATCTTTTTCTGAGAATTTATTTCCGGCAAAAACCAATTTAACTTTAACACAAACAAGTATAAGTTACTTATTAACGATAATTTATAAAAAAATATGAATTAATTAAAAAAGTTATGCGAGTCTAAAGGCATACTTTTGGAAAAAAATCAAAAAAGTACAAAATTATGCCTATCTCCGAAACTATAATAGCGCCTGTATACTCTCGTTGAGAGCCTCGACCATCTCGCCTCTCACTGAGAGTGTCAGCCGAGAAGGCTCTCGTCGAGTACATCCCTGTATGTACATACTCGATCTAACATTTGAACTCGAGGCTCCCGTGACAATGGATGTAGAAATTGCTGCTGTTGTTTGTCTTTGTGCCGTAAGTTATTATAATTTTTTAAACATTTATCATAAAAAGAAAACTCGTAAACCACAGAGAACAAGATGATAATAATAAATAAATAAAATCCCCAGACAATCAAACCAACTACATGGCCTCAAAGTAAGCAAAACTTATGTTGTAAAATACCATGAAGCGAACTAGGGGGGAAACCTAGAATATTAAATAAACATACATACATAACCCTCAACCATTGGCGTCTGAGGCAGATAGGTTTACCCCCTCGCCAAAGTGGTCGTCAAAATGATGCACTACAATAGAACCAGGTGAATACTTAATCCCCCCTAAGTGGAGTGTGCCTTGTCGTGGCGGGGGGGCTCAGTAGCCCATCGCAATCCAGCGATGGGTGAAGCTAAATCACTCCTACGGCGGTGGCGCGCTGCGTCTGTCCGTATTGGGCGGCAGCTGCGCCTTCCCGGTACCCTGCGTCTGACCCGTAGCGGGCGGCAGTGGTACTGGGCTTGTGAGGAGGATCGCTGTGGATAATATGTCCGTAGCATTCCACCCGGTACTCTGTGTCTGATCCGTAGCGGGCGGCAGTTGTATCGGGGTGAGGAGGGTGGCGGGCGCGGCGAGCACTAATACTGCCGTCGCGTAGGCATTCAATTGTCACTGCCACCAAAACCGTAACCCGTTGAAGTGTCGTGGATCATGTCTCGCGGCTTTGACGGAACGGGGGTCTTGGCTTAACCGCCCGGACTGTGAGGAGAAAACCTCTTTAAAAAACCCCGAAAGACCGATCGCTGGGAAACGCGGCGATCGGTCGCCTCTTCGGAGGTGGTAGAGTGGGTCAATTCTGCCAACTAGCGACCAACCCTGGGTACCTCCCGACCCCCAGGTGTATGTAGGGCTGTCCTTGGCATCGCGTCACTGCCACGACTCAGACAGTATCAAAAACGTGGTTCTCGTGGGATTAATTATGGATCAATCTACACAAAACGTAGTGCCCGAGAAGGGCGGAGTGGATGGGAGCCGTAAAGGCGGAGATGAGGAGGTGCCCGAGAAGGGCGGAGTTGGTGGAGAAAGGAAAGGTCGAACAGGCCGATCGGCACTTGTTGCTCGGCGGAAGGATGAGAGCTTGGGTCCGAGAACCCGCTCAATGTCACGTTGTTCGCTCATTTCTACGTCGCTTTTGAGTGACTCTGCGATGGAGGTGGCCGACAGCAGTGGCTCCGAACTCGGGAAGGCCTGGAAAAGGAGTGGAACCACGCTTTCTGCTACCGAAATTTCAGGGTCTGAAACCGAGACGGAGGGGCGTAGAAGGAACGCGGTAAAGGCTGTCCCGGCAAAGAAAAAGGGAAAAGCTGGCTCTCCAAAAAAGAGCAAGCAGAAGGAGTCCGAAGCTGACCCACTGAAGGTATCCTTCAGAAAGGAGAAGACACCACCCCCTGCAGTGATGCAGGAGGTGGATATTGACGATCTAGAAGTGGATGAAATGCGGGAGCGCGCCGGAATCAGGGTGGCTAAAATCCTTTCACTAGCCACGTCGAACCACTTGGAGGGTGACCTCCTAAAGGAGTTTAAAATGTGTACGAGAGACCTCAGCAATATCGTTGAGAATCTCTCAAAAAGGACGGACTCTGATGAGACAAGGAAACTCAGAAGAGAAAACGCTAACATAAGGCGGCGTATGGAGGACTTACAGTCTGAGCTCACTGCTCTGAGGCGGGAGTTCTCAGAGCGAACAAGACCATCGCCTCCTCAAGTTACAGAGCAGGCCAATCCGGTGGAAGAATTTAAGACTGCCCTACTCGGAGAGTTGCAGGGCTGCATTATGGCCTCAGTAGGCCAAATGGTGGATGCCAAGACTGCTAGCATCGAGGCACGCCTGGCACGCCTGGTCCCAGAGGAGAATCTGCGGCCACCGCTGGCGCACGAAACTCGGGCGAATCCGGGCCCGTCAAGCTCGGTCTCTAGGCCAGCTGTAACACCTGCCCCAGTGCCGGAAGAGCCATGGACAACAGTGGTTCGAAAGTGGCATCTCGCCTTGTCCAGCACCTCGAGGAGGTAGGGCCCAACCTATCCGAGGCACAGTTCGGGTTCCGACGGGGGCGGTCGACGTTGGACGCCATCTCTGCCCTGAAGTCCCTCACCGCGGAGGGTGCCGCAAGGAGGTTGAGGTCGTTGGCGGTGTCTTTGGACATTGCTAACGCCTTCAACAGCCTGCCGTTTGGTGCGATTCTCGAGGCGCTCCGATTTCACGGGGTGCCTCTGTACCTGCGGCGGCTGTTGGAGGACTACCTTCGGGACAGGGACGTCCTCTACGTTGACGGGAGAGGGTCGCTGACGCGGCGAACGATGCGGTGTGGGGTTCCACAAGGGTCGGTGCTTGGTCCGCTCTTGTGGAACTTGGGCTACGATGGGGTGTTGAGGGGCGTTCTGCCGCCCCAAGTCAGCGTATTCTGCTACGCTGATGACACCCTCATAGTGGCCCAGGGGAGGACGTTCGCCGAGTCAGCAACTCGGATGGAGGAGGGTGCGGCCCTAGTGGTAGGCCGCATAAGGGGGTTGGGCCTCAGGGTCGCGCTGGAGAAGACTGAGGCCCTCTTTTTTCACGGGCCTCGGCAGGGTCCCCCTCGAGGCGCGTCGCTGATGGTGGATGGGACCCGGATACCCCTGAAGAGGGAAATGAAGTATCTGGGTCTCATATTAGATGGGCGCTGGGCCTTCGGTCAACATTTTAAGGTGCTGGCCGAACGGCTCATCAAGGCAGTGGCTGCATTGAGCCGGCTGCTGCCGAACGTGGGGGGGCCTGGTTCCCCATGCCGTAGGCTCTACCTCGGTATTGTGGGAAGCATGGCCCTCTACGGAGCGCCCATCTGGGAGGATGCCCTCAACCGCCAAAATAGGGCCCTGCTGCGAAAGCCGCAGAGGGTCATGGCAGTGAGGGCATCGCGGGGGTACCGCTCGATTTCCCATGGGGCTGCCTGCGTTTTGGCAAGCGCCCCTCCGTGGGAACTCGAGGCGGTAGTGCTCAGTGCCGTGTACCGGTATCGAGCCGAGAGGAGGGATGCGGGCGAGCGCCCCTGTCCCGAGGAGGTGGCGCGCGTCCGCAGGAGTGCCAGGAGGGCACTCCTTAGGGGGTGGGAAGAGTCCCTCGTCGCTCCCGCTCACGGGGCCTGGACGATCGATGCTATTCGTCCGGTCCTCGTTGAGTGGGTGCAGCGAAGGTGGGGGACTCTGACCTTCCGCCTTGTGCAGGTATTGACCGGACATGGTTGTTTCGGTCACTACCTGCACAGGGTTGCCCGGAGGGAGGTGACGACGGAGTGTCACCATTGTGGGGCGGCCGACGACACGGCGGAGCACACTTTGGCGGTGTGTCCAGCGTGGGGTCGGCAGCGGCACGATTTGACGTTTGTCGTTGGAGGGGACCTCTCGCTTCCCAGCCTGGTAAAGGCCATGTTGGGGAGTCGAGAGGCTTGGGTGGCCATGACCTCCTTCTGCGAGGACGTAATGTCGCAGAAGGAGGCAGCGGAGCGATGCCGGGAGGATGACGCCTCCTCGGCACCGATCCGCCGTAGGCGGAGGGGGGGACGGAGAAGGAGATACGCTCACCTTCTCCCTCCCGATAGCCAGCCGTAGCGGGTGAGGGGACCTGATGCGGCTACTAGGGCTATGGTGGGGAAATGGTCTTGTGTACTGGACCATTTCCGTCGTCGGAGGGCGCTCGGCTGAGGCTGAGTGCAACCCGCCGGGGCTCACGGGTAATGCCAATGGCGGTACCGTGAGCTCCACTTATGGCGGATGAGGTACACCTGGAGGTTTTTAGTGGGTGGGTCCGGCCATCTGCCGGATCATCCCCACATACCCCGCCGCTCCCCCTTGGGTGGTCGGGGACGTGATTGCACGTTTTCCTCCAGTAAAAAAAAAAAAAAAAAAGATGAATACTTAATAATACTTCATGAAAAGTTAATTTTCTTTGTAGTACCTAAACAATTAATAGAAATATATCATTAATCTCCAAAAACTGTAACTCGCGTTCGCAAGACCACATGGTGAAACACGTTTGTTCATAATAACATTTAACGAGCAACTAATTGAACGAGTGTGTACATGCTCGCTCTCGTTTACCTAGCGAGAGCCAACGAGACCATTCGACTCGGGCGCAAAATACCGAAACGCCACCGAGGGCGGCCTGTCCCGCCCGGGTTGTCCCGACGAGAGTGTACAGCCGCTATAAGACTTAGCCCATAGAAATAAGGCTTTAAATACTTGCTATCCCATCTACAAGCTCAGCTCCTATGGCGGTCCAGTCCCCCTGTATGAAAAAATAAAGATTGTGGTTTGGTATACCTACTCGAAATCAAATTTTAAGCAATAACTATCCAACAAAAAATATGTTCTTAAAATCCTCTAAATGGCAGAAATAAGTAAGATCAAATCATTCGGCTTACACATATTAAACACAAGTTTTTTTTTTTTTTTATATAGTAAAGATAGGACGTTTGTCTTCCATGCCACCTGATGGAAAGTGCGCATGAAGACTATGGTGTTACACGTCCATCCACGAGAAACCTATTCACTCGACACTTAAAAGTTCCAGGACTGTAGTGGTCAGGAAAAACAGACGCAGGCAGATTGTTCCACACCTTGGCAATCCGTACCAAAAAGGAACTATCGAAGCGTTTTGTTCGACTTCTTGGTAAATCCACTATATAGGGATGGAAGTTCTGTCTGCGTCTGGTAGTCCGGTGGTAAAAAGGGGTGGGTTCAATTTGGTCAAAAAGAGCACTCGCACACTCACCAAAATGTAGCCGATAAAATACTGTCAAACAAGCAACCTTGAGCATCGTCGTAATATTTTTAAAATTTTATGGCGTTCATAAAATTTTAAAAATATTGAGAAAAACTAAACAAATAATAATCAACGAATGCACAGCATTAAAAAACCTACTTCACGTCAAAACTTTGGCTGAGTTATAATGTCATCAAGGTAAACATTCTCCGAAATCATACATATTTTTTTGAAAATTTTTAAATTGTCAATGAAGTACTCGACTGATTTCGATGAAATTTATATGGGACCTACCCTGAAGTATCCTCTGTCATATCGTATGAAATCATATGAAACAAGAATTTGACACAAAAAAACATACAGATGAATTGAGAACCACCCCCTTTTGGAAGTCGGTTGAAAATTGTAATTACTTTTACTTAGAACTTAAGTAAAAGTAACATAAAGTTGAATTCTAATAATGTTGAATTATCATAATGTTGTATTCTCAAATGGTTGAATCTCATAATGTTGAATTCTTAAAAAGGTTTAAAACAGTCAGTTGTGTAGTAACAACATGGAATAAACTGAAAAATAATAAGTTGGTATTTCAAATAAATAATTGATGACACACCCATGCTTGCCTACCTAGCCTACTTAGTACCTAGCTAGCCTTTTATGCATTTTATTACAAAGTATGCAAAAAATAAAGATGAACTATGTGAAACTGTTTTTTTTTATTGTAGACTAAGTCCGTGTTTGACCTTAATCTCACCTGATAAGGGAAGATGAGATTGAAGATGAAAGCACACGGGCTTGGAAAAGAACTGGCTCTTCATATAATATTACCAGGACACATCACCGCTGAAGCGAAAATATTTGGTGGCAGATTACATATGACAGCGCCGAGCCGTTCATTCCGCCGGTGAGAAATTAAAATCAAAGTTCTTTGCTGACAATGCAATACAATGAGCGATGCAGCCTGCGCCGCACGCCGTACACGGCATTTGCACGTACACGGCAAATGACGCCACGCTGTAGACATGGAGCCCCGTCCTACCACCAAGCTAGGGCTACTCGGATTAGTCGCCTCACGACACGTTTATGCCGAACCTATCCAACGAAAGAATAAAAAAAGGAAAAGTTATAATTTCCTTCCAGCAACTTCCATGGGATCGAAATATAATTTTATTTTCCTCTTGGATCCCATGGAGTGGTTCTCACATCTTTCTACTAATTATATACCTACAAAGGGCCATCTTACAATAATAAAGCTCAAATGAAACAATCAAGTGCAGCCCCATACTGTTCAATAGAATGTATGCCGCTGCTGTCATCTGAGCCGCCGATGACTACGCAACCGAGTTGCAGACGACGTTTACATCGTCGACGGTTTCGCAGACTGCCACCACAGTACTGCTGAAACCACTTGAGCTCCCTTCGGAATCTGATCCTGAACTCTCCCCGTCTGATCGCGGGCTTCCAACCAAAACTAGAAGAGCTGATATCTTTCAACCTTACACGCCGCCACCGACAAGGAAGGGAGAGGATGAGAGTCCTCCTCAACAGGAATTTGAGGATGAACATCAAGCTAGTTCAAGTTACATGAGAGATGCTGACAATGATGACTCTGAGGACGAGTTTCAAGAAATCGTAGAGAATTTAGTTATAAGTTGTCAATTGTCAATTGTAATTAATTATTGTACTAGGGGGAGGTATGTTATGTATGTGTGCGTGCCCCCTATAAAGCCAAGATTTATCAATATATATAAAACTGTTCCGTTACTGACTGAGTGACTGACAGACAACGTACAGCCGTAACTACTGGGCGTAGAGAGCTGAAATTTGGAACATACATTCTTTAAGGAATGTAGGGGTGCACTAAGGAAGGAATTCCCGAAATTCCCACGAGAACGGGAAATATAGGACTTTTTAGTTTGTATGAAAAAATCCCATCCCTTGAGTGCACGGATGTGATACTTGATATAAAGGTTCCTCAATAAGTGTCTGTTTGTATTATGGAAGGAATTCCCGAAATTCCCACGGGAAGGGATTGGACTTTTTAGTTTGTATGAAAAATCTTATTCCTTGAATGTACGAATGTGATACTTGGCATGAAGGTTCTTCAAAGAGTGACTGGTTGTGCTACGAAAAAAAATCCCAAAATTCCCACGGGCACGGGAAATAAATGATTTTTAGTTTGTATGAAAAAAACTTATTTCTTGAGTGCGTGGGCGTGATACTTGGTATAAAGGTTCTTTCAGTGGGTGTCTGGTTGTATAGTTTCTGAAATTTCCACGAGAAGGGTAGTTAAGCGCATATGAAGTTGCGGGATAAAGCTAGTCGTACAATAAAAACAAATCAAACCATTATTGGTCCTTTCACTTGTCCTTTCGTAATTCGCATATAAAACACTTCCTTAATTCAATAATTTAAGACACTCTATCTCGAAAAGCTTACTATCAGACTAAATATTGTTTTGACGATAAAAAGGCATGGGATTAAGCACACACCAAGATATTAATAAAAGTTATTAATTTTGTTTTGGGCTAGGTTGTGCAATATGCCATGTGCCTTACTGGTGGCTATTACACTTATTTTCTTGTCAAAAGAAGTCGTCGTGGCGCCGTCGTTACTGAGCAACATTCGACACGGTCGATATGTGGATGGGGAACCGCCGACCATTCATTTTTCACGGCAACTTCCGTGCTTTGGAGATCTTTGGAGATCTTGGCTGCTGTGTACTTGTATACAGTAGTCGTTAGGGCTTGTCATAAGACAATTCGGCGCCCTGAAAATTCTGACGTCCATTAACCAGCACTGGGCCAGCTTGGTGGATTATGGCCTATACCTCCTCGTCACCCAGTGGAGAGACTAAGTCCCTGCTGTGGGCTCATTAAAAAGAAGTGATGATGATAACGAGAAGAAGTGAATGGGCGCTTCAAGCGAGGTAAGATTTACCGAGAAAATCCTTTTAATAAAAGATCGGCTGGTGTAGCGGTAACATACATTGCCTTCTATGCCAGAGGTCCTGGGTTCGAATCCCGGCGGCGGCGGATATTTGTGTGATAAACACAGATATTAGTCGTCAAGTCATGTATGTTTATATGTTTATATAAGTTTATTCTAATTAAAATATGTATTTATTCAATATGGGTGTTTATATATTTCTTAAGTATGTCAGTTATTTAGTATCCATAACACAAGTTCTTTAAGAAACTTAATTTGTGCTAGATAATGTTGTGTGAGTCTCAGAAATATTTATTTATTTATTTATTACCTACCTAACATTATAGGCTGCAATTTTAAACTGTCCTTTTGTACAATATAGAGAAAGAAATAATGTCAATAATGTCCTCGATATTATCTAAGAGCAAATGTTCGAAAATAATATCCTGTCTCATATGCGGTGCGAGCACAGAACTTTGTCGACTCGTATCTTTACGAATGTTCGCATAGTATGGAGTCGGTTGCAAGTTTTTAGTAACTTTGTAATTTTTTATTTTACAGTTGTTTAAGAGTACAATATCTTTACAAACATTTAAAATTAACAAGGCACACGTTTATTTAAGCTGGCCCTGCGGCAATGGATAGATTTTAATTATTGCTTAGAAACCGTATCCATACTATGCGAACATTCGCAAACATACGAGTCGATAAAGTTCTGTGCTCGCACTGATGGATAGAAACAATAATTTAAATAAGCATCATAATTCCTTCCAAAATATAAATAGTGAATATTTTTGTGAACAACAGAAGAAAACTGCAACTGATCTCCTTGGGTACCTATCAGAATAGACAAGCAAAATCTTATGTAGGTGAACATTCAAGGGCCCATGGTTTGTATCAGTTGCAGGCTTGAGGTGTGAACCCATATTTACTCGCAGGGAAAATTTTATCCTGTGGAGAGCAAAACATATAGTGTCTTTGTTGTGGTTGATAAAGGTGCGGAGAGCCGCAGAACAGTGTTAGCCTATTACCACAATTTTGTTTCTGGAAATAGAAGGGGCGGGATGCTACTCACATATAATGGTATATGGAGTATGCTAGACATCAAGGATATCTTGAAGCACCAGCAGCATTTCTAAGTGATATAATTTTTGATTAAAGATTTAAAAACTATTATTAGGTACTGTAGGTGAGTACTTTTTACTATGTACAAAATAAATAAAGGTGTTTCCCCTTAGTATGTCCCGTGTTTAGTACGTTTAACTCTTCTTATTTAATAACCTATTATCAGAAGTGGAATAAGGACCTATTATGTATACTTAATTTTTGAACTTTTTTAGATGGATCCTATTATTTTGGAGAGTCCCTTGAAAACCATCCGTGATGCTGTGGATGGTTATCGCAGAGAAGATGATCTCGTGTTTCCGCCATTTGATCCAGAAAAGAACGACAACGGTGCGGAAGGCCGGTACAAAATTGTTAGTAGGTAAACTAATTTTGTTGATTTTGAACTGATATGTATTCTTAGTAAATTTTTATTTGATGTAATTCTTATGTTGCGATTTATTTGTACAATAAAAGTAACTTTTGATATTATGCCCATAAATAAAATTCTTTTTTCTATAAACTTGTTATATTCTTTCTATGTCACAGTAAAATATTGATTCGTTATGTTTTAAGACATAATTCTATCAGATTTTCATACAATATCATTTATAATTTCTACGTTTTTAAGTTAAATCAGGTATACATAGAACTATAGATATATCTCGAAAAAAAAACCAACGTGTGAAGTTAAAATTCATGTTTATGAACACTAATTTGGTTAGAGTGACGCAAAGGGTTTTGGGGAGTGAAAGGGACGATTTATAAAAAAGTACTAACGTTACAAACGTAATTTCTAATGACCTCCTCTATCGATTTCCGTAAAAAAGTAAGGTGTCATCATGGAATCGCTACCCTCGGGACAGAGGGTCCCTTACGTACCCTGTCCTGCAACTGGATCCGAATATAAAGTTCTGAGGGGTAAAGGAGACGTTTAATAAAACAATGTTTCATACAAATTTATAGTCCCTATGGCCTATTTTGGTGTTATTATGATATCATTAATTCGATAATGAAAAAAATAGCTTACTTTAATGTTCCTCACCCATTGACATATTAGAAAAGCCATGTTAAAAAAGGTCAAAATTTTCAAAAAAAAATTCTAAGTCTTGCGCACCCTTTGCTACACCCCAACCGATATTTTCGACTATTCGGCTGCGACATCTATAAAATAGTCATTGAAGCCTGAAATTGACGCTTAGAGGTATGTGTAAAATTAATGTTCTGAAATATACAGGGTTAATTTGTGGTCACCACCCACGACGGAACGGAGACGGTATATGCGTTTGGGGTGAGAGGGTGTTTGTGCAAACCAATGTTACCATTTATCTCCAGAACCACTGGTCCGATTTTAATGCGGTTTTCAGTAGTCGCTATGGATTTGATTGATGCATGTTCTTAGATAGGTGTAGCGGTAACAACTCACCAGGGGGCGCTGCAGTAAACATTTGTTTGTAAAAGCCAATGTTACCGTTTATCTGCATAACCATTGGTCCAATTTAAATGCTGTTTTCAGTGATCGCTTTGGATTTGATTAGCGCATGTTCTGCGATAGGTGTTACGGTAACAACTCACAAGGGGGCGCTGCAGTAAATATTTGTTTGCAAACCATTGGTCCGATTTGAATGCCGTTTTCAATTATCGCTTTGGATTTGATTCGTATAATGTTTTTAAAAATAGGTAATGAGGAACGAGGTGTTGTGTAATGTTATATATGGTACCTATATTATGCTCTTTAAAAAGTTTGAAATAAAAAACAAAATAAAAATTTTGAAAAACCCACGACGCGACGGTTAAAAAGTTATTGAAAAAGAATAAAATAATTTAAAATCTTCTTATAAAGTTCATAGGGAGTTCAATACCTATGTTATTGCGACAAGTCGGGGGATTTTAAATTATTTTATTCTTTTTCAATTACTTTTTAACCGTCGCGTCGTGGGTTTTTCAAAATTTTTATTTTGTTTTTTTTTGTATAGAAACGATTTTTGCAAAGAAAAGGTATTTTTCTTTTACAAGGAAATTTATATATCCGCCAACATCTAACATCCGCAACAATCTAAATTTCCATTAAAATAAAGATGACTACGCGCTACTACAGAGCATCTGCCGCGTCGTAGTAGCGATGTTCATCAACAGCGACTATTTTTTTCAAGTTTGTGGTTCCATATTTCTACTTCTTTGTACTGAGCAACGCTAAAATAAATATGCAGGCACGTTTATATCGTATCAAAGAAACTAACATTTAAATATAATTAACCCTGGATATCGAATATTAAAATTATGATAAAAGATAACAATATATAACTACAGCACTAACAATTTCTAGACGGGATTGATGATAATTAAAACAATATAATACTTTCTCGCACATTTATTCAAAACGATGTCTCATACACTGTAGATGGTTATTTATCAATGTGTTCTACACAACCAAATTAATGTAAATCAGGTATCAACAATTGTCAATCTGTAAAGGGGAAATAGCCGTTTTTTTTTTTTTGAATTTTTCTAAGTAACAAACATAAATTTCGTCGCACATAGTATATCTTAAGTAAATCTACGAAGCAAATCCAATTCAGGTTTCTCATTTGCTTGTCGACGAACGTGGCGCTGTGTCGAGAGAGTGTAAACCGGTTCCACCGCCGCACGCGCCTGCGATGCATCTTTCGTGCATCGGTGCACTCCTGTGTGATGCTGCTTCTGCAAAAACAACGATCAATCATTAATATGCTTTGAGATTTCAACTTGGAATGATACGCTAACGATTGGTATTCTGTAACGTGTAATAAAGATATCCTCTAATGCTATTCAAATATATCAAATTTGTTTGTTATTGGTTAATGTTAGAGCGGTCTTTGATAAAACAAAAATAATAATTTATTTAAAATTGGCTTAATACTCTTAATACTCAATAATCTAAACACCTAAACGCATATTATATTTCTTAAATTAAAGGTATGCACAACTTTTACACCGCTGATAATATTGTATGATCTTAGTAAAAACCTTATCAACGAATTTACGAATTTATACTGTACAATTAAATAATAATTAATTATATTTTAAACTTTAATTTGAAGATTTCTCGGTGTCGATATAGACCATCGTTAACATACTCATAGATTCATAGTAAAAAAAGGAAAGAAATAAATATTTCATAGATATCTTACAATCACGACACCAAGAAATGAAAATCGTATAGTTTTGTATTTAACGACAATAATAAGCTTAAAGTCTTTTTAAAACGAGAAACAAAAAAGATTAAGTTGCCACTCAGAGGTCATATATCTTAAAAGCTGCAAATTGTGGCAAGCTATAACATTTTTTCTTTTTTTAGTCATAAAAATTTGTTTCAGTCGTGGTTGTTTTCATAAGAATTTGATCTCTGGTGGTTTACTTGCACGTATTACCACAAGGTGATGCTACGTTAGTGTTATACCAAATAAGTATATCTGATAAACTCTATCGTTTCGATGGCCCCAGTCAGGATCCGATAGATCAGTTGGAAGAATAGCCAAGCAAGTTTTTCTGTTTGTCGAAAGCCGTAAATCTTGAAGTGGCCAAAATAACCACCGTTATTATATTGAAATGTATTAGAATCAGATTTTTACTCTACATGAGTGTTTATACAACAGTGAATTACCTTAATTGTATTCCCTACACTTGTCCAACCAGGTACATGTGACTACTCCTCTTCGTGCAGGTCACGTGACTGTGTAGACGCGCGTGGCGGTACATTCTCTGCGTCGGAGGACTCCCGTGTCCGCCGGCGCATGCGCATGCGATGCATCTTGCATTCGTCGGCGCACTTCAGCGTGATGATGCTTCTAAAAACATTATTCAAATGTTAATTTGGTAGACACATTTCAAAAAATAGGATAGATGATGCAAAAAGATATTCTGATTATTGTCTAACAATAAATGAAATATGGTTCTTTTTCAAGATTTAGTAATTTAATATAGGTAGGTTTTAATAGAAAATGTATCTAAAAGGTCTAGCAAAACAAAAGTTATAATGGAGAAGAACATAACCTACTTAAAATACTAATTCTGGCAGGCGAAATCGCTGACGCCTATTAGTATTATTATGTTTTAGTTTTTTTTACTGTTCAGCAACACATTCATCTCTTTTCTTACTATCTACCTAAATACTTACTTAACCAATCGCTCAGAGACACCACATCTTTCTGAAACGATGGAGATGACATCTCTGACCAGCATAGGGTTCAGCATTTTCTTGGCAGGTCTGTCAGGAAACGCTGGTGACCGTTTTCCAGTCAGAGAATGTGTCGCCAATACACTGCAAAAGAAAGAGAAACATTGGGGTTTAAACATGCGATTAATTACCTAAAGTTCACAAAAATAAAAGTAGGCCATGAGTCGCGTATAAGGTCTAGAAAAGCACTGTTTTGACCGACTTCTTCCCATGATCTTTTCTACTTACTCCTTAATTTTGTAAAAAAAAACTCAAAAGTGTTTTTAACTTTGTAGAAATGTCAAGGCAGCTGTAATTGCTATTGATATTTCTTACTATTGAAATATACCAACCCAAATCAAGCCAATGAATAAAATAGATAAAGTTAATAATATTGTGTATTAAGTAAACCTGCAACCTATATTTATGAGTAGCAGAATGTTATCACTGGCTAAATGCGGTCACTCAAGGCATCCTACTGCTAAGTGGAGGTCACTTAGTTTACATGCCAGCTTATCTTGGGACACCTAAAATACTTGGATTTTTTATTACTAGCTATTCCGCGCGGTTTAAGAAGTAAAAAGTTACCTATACACTATTCCAGCCCATACATTATCACAATGCAAAATTTTATTCAAATCCTTTGAGTCGTTCTGCCATAAATCCATCCATCCAAACTTTCAGATCTTAGAAAGATTTGTACCTTCTAGAAAATATGCATTGCAGTAAACGTCTGGTCGCTTGAGTATGGGATGTCCAGTCGATGGTGCGGAGTAGTCTCGCAGGCACCATGGCGTTGCCGGTGCCTATGGGAACCTGTAGACAGGATTAATGTTCAAGTTAATGGTGTTTGACCTTTCAAATAACTTTACATCTTGCGAATGTTAAAATAGGATATTATAATTTGATATGGTGTGTAAGCAACGATATCGAGCTTTTCATTAAATCGCTCGCGGCACATAACTCTAGTGCTGACCGCAACGTGGATGAGATATCTGCGCATCGCTACCTGAAGCCCCTCGTCCCTGTAGTCCCCTGAGAGACCTATTTTTGATTTTTTTGCAATCCCATCTACTTCACCTCAGCGCTAGAGTCATGTGCCGCGACTTGAAATGTTTTGTTTGCCCCTAGTATAATAATATAGACGGCGTTTTATATAGTTTAAACCATTATTTTCATCATTTTATTACAACGACTCAATATTATTATTGCAGCTTCTATAAATGTGAATGATACCAATCCTAGGATCATTGAGAAATAAATTCTGTCAAATATCTTTGCTTACTACGATACAGTTTTGAACTTCATAAGTGATTGCTAGGTGTATATTTCTATAAAGTTTTTTATTATTTTTTTAATAAAGTGAACTGTAATTATTTCACTTATCGAACATGCAGTGTAACTCTTCATTAAAACAATAATAAACTCACGCTATTCGAACTAAAAAGAGTGTATTTGCTTTTAGAAAATCATGTATATTTTATTCATTATAATTGCCATAGATTCGGAGTCTCTGCAGAAATTTAAATCCATTAACAACCGAAGATCGATTTTTGACAATAACAAACAGATTTGACAGTTAAAATTTTTACTTTCACACTTGTTTTTGTTTCAGCAAACCCTATACACAAAAACACCATAACTGTTTGTTGAAAAGTGAATATGATAAACAAATTAATACGTCTATGTATCTATGAATCTATGTGTCTATGAATCTTCTTTAAGTATCTGGTAAAGGCTTCAAAACAGTGTTAATGTTTATTCACATAACAATAGTGACTCTTCAAAATATGAATAATATCTGTTACGATCCAAAAACTTTAAGGAAGAAAATTTTTTTTATAATATTTACCCTTCAGTCTAATAAATATAAAATATGTACCATTTCATCTGCTCCGTTTCGGACTTTGGCATATTTAGTCATCTTTACTTCTTCATCAGAATCCTCTGCAATGATTGAATTTGCAAAAGAGGCACGAATTTTCTGTAAATACCAAAAATAGTATAAAATAACCATTTTAACTTGTTTGAAAATTGCTTAAAATAAACCTGCCTACCTATACAAAATAAACCTGGATAAGCGTCGTAAAAGATGACTAATTCCTGCTTGGTGGTATCAACCCCTTTAGGGTTAGCCTAGCCAGCGACCACCGTTCATATTATAAAATCTGCCTTAAGATATCACTGCCCCTGCGTGATGTATTCCGGTAATATTTAATGTGTTTCCCAAATCAGTGTGCTATCGACGTCATCTTCACTTACCATCAGGTGAGATTGATGTCGAAGGTTAATTTTAATTTGCGCATCACCTCTTACATGCAGCCTCTCCACATCAATCCCAACAGCATTTGTCCTACAACTTATCAAAATGTTTGCATATACAAAAATTATTTATAGCCTCGGTTTAGAGGCGTAGCTCTATTAACTCTGAGCGTAGGTATGCCACGCACCTTGCGTATTAAAAGATCGCTTGAAATTATAAATAGGTACTTCTTACAAAATATAGAGTTCGGAAAAAACGCTTTTTTTGTGTTATTAATCAAGATTTGTAAAAACTCGTAGAACAAATGCTGTTGAAATTGATGTGGAGAGGCTGCCTGCAAGGTGGTGCGCTTATTAAAATTACCCTGTATATAAGCGATCATAATATTCAGTGAAAGTATAATTAACATGTTACTAAGTTATAATACTGTGTAACGATTAGCAATGGTCTCTTTTGTAAAACAAGAATTATATCTAATATCATGGGTACTTACTTTTTGAGCTTCAATTTGTCGAACTTTTAACGCCAACGACAAGACTTTATTTACATGTAAAGTTTGGTCTGGCGGAGGGGGTCTTTGTTCATCGGTGCTGCTTTCACTAGCTAGAAGTAACATGAGGATTTCAAAAATCAAACTTCTGAGTAAATGCAGGATTGAAATTAAAAAGATAAAAAATTATATAAAATACTGAGTTACTCAAGTGAAAACATATTTGTTAGCGATAAATGTGTTTTATCATCGCCATCAGCAGTTATGCAACCTTATGCTGCCAGCATAAGGTTCACTTTTTTAAGGTTTTAGGTGATTTGATATTTTTCGCCTACATTATTTAAACCCAATTTTTTTTTTAAGTTTGAGAAATTTCAATATTTTAATTTTGATTTTACGTCGTGAAAGAACTTAGCATACTTTTGGACGCAATTGTTGGCTGTTATATAGTTTATATGTAATGTTTGACAATATATCAAATAAAGACAATTTGAACCGCATTTCGTTTATTAATAACGTTTAACGGCAACGTTTTACAATTCTATGCTTTTAAAATCGACGTTTTCGTTTGCTATGTCTCCATCGTCAAGGGACAATAATTAAATCCTGAATACACGGTATTTTAATTTTAGTTCCATTAAAAGTGTTTTTAACGCGATTAGTTTATGATTAACAAAGCTTAATTTTTTTTTTCATTTAAAACAAAATCTTAGAAGTTTATTCTCGTTAGTATTAAATTAATTTAAAAAAAATTATAAATTTGAACCTTTTGCCAAACATTGCAAAAGGAATTTTCTCTGGGTACTTCTTTTTTATAAAATTTCCACATCCAAAAAAAATAAACTGCATTCCAACCACGCGCGCCTCACCTAAGCCCAACACGCATTGTGTATATATTTTCAGTCTTATCAAACACATCCATAAATCTATGCAAACTATGAGGCGCGTAGCGTAAGCAGAGCGGTTGTTGGATGGGCGCTAGGCGGGCGTGTGTGATTTGAACTCGCACTTGTTTTTAATTGTAACTATCATACTTCTTAACAGAACTTTAAGTTATCTTTGCATTTAGATAGAATATTATGAAACTACCTCAACTGGTTTTAATAACATTGAACTTGCAAAAGCATTTGATCAACTAAGTCAGACTATTTCTCTTTTCAACGTCAGAAATAGGGAATTTATGGCTCACTAATGCCCTGGCTTCAGTCGTGAATCTCATTGCTCTCAGCTTGTTATAATAGTTAGTTGTGTTTTATCACTTTTTTATCTTATTCGGGTGTACCACAGGGATCATATTTGGAACCACTGACATTTATGTTTTGTGAAAAATTTAATGTTAATTACATTGGTAGCAATTATTTAGCGATATGCTACAAAATATAGCATAAAGTATTTAACGCGTATTTTCGGTTTAATTGTATTAAATAATAATAAAAGTTATGATATGGATGGCGACTCTGTACCATTATTGATGCAAATTCCATTCGTCAATATCCTGAATAATGGAGTGTTAAAAATTGTAATAAAACATTTTTAACTGGATTTATCGCGGTCTGCAAAAACACCGAAACGTAGAGTTGAAAAGAACAAAAGTGGATCCTTAGTTACGTGAAATAATGAGCATTTTGAAATCTAATCATCTTATTAACTTATTCTTCCACGAATTTTCAACACATTGACTTATAAATGTGTAGCGTTTTTTAAATAAATAAAATTCGTTCAAAAATTTATTTGTGAGTGCCAAAAAAACATACAAAACAAATAATATTCATAATGCAATATCTTTTCGTGTAACGTTCTTCTACGAGTATTTTTTGCACTGAGTTACTCACGAATGAATTTTAAATAGTCTAATATGTTTTTGTTTTTTTAACGTCACAAAATAACATCAACTAAAATTTAAATAAAATTATATGCGATAGTATGAATTGCTTACCTTTTAAACCATATAGTGTTAAAATATGTTTTTCGAGTAGCTGTCATTTATGAAATATAATATTAATTATATTAGAGATAGGATAATAAATTTAAAAAGAAAGTAAACATCTCCCAACCCTACACAATCTAGACTGCTACAGTATAATGGGCACCATATAAGACTCACTCCTGCCAAGTCGTTAGACCCTCGAAGATCCACCTAGCTTGCGACCACATTTAATAACAAATAAAAATTGTCGGCATATGTTATGGCCGGGCGGGGCAAATTATCTACTTATTTTCATCCACACTAACATTCGTTTTAAGTACAGTCGAATTTTCAGTTATACTTAAAATTACTTTTACAAGGTTGTAAAATATAAACGTACTTACTAGAATTAAGTCTCGCCTCTTGCGCAAACAGTAGTAACGTCTCGGCTGCATCAAACTCAGAAAACTTGGATAAAACGATATTCATCTTGATTTCTTGCGACACTTCACTAATTTACACCTTGAGTACACAGACTACTTGTTCACACGGATTTCAGATTCACACTGTTTGAAAATCCAAAATTATGACACTATTTATTGTTTTGTCCCCACCAGGTAGTAATCCAAACTAGCGCTAATCTCAGGTATGTAAAACTTAAGAAAACTTGAACAATGGAAAGAGGATATACATAAGCTAAGGCAACTATCCCTTTCAAACTTGTTTTAAAGAATATTAAAAATTTACATAGAGTGACAAGGAATTATTTAGAAGGAGGATGTTTTCCACTAACAAAAAATAGTACATCCTTAAAGTGTATTAGACTTTAACGCGTATTCAGAATAGTACAGTTATAATTTTGCTTTTACTCTGCTATTACTTATATTCCTAGTACTTAGAGAAATAATTAATTGGTGCACCATATTAGTTTGCACTTTTCATTTAAACATATTTTGAACACTATACCATAACTACTTACTGTTATAACCTGAAATTTTCATGCAAATAATTGAAATAAGGCCGTTTTATATATCTATTACACTGCATAAATTGTGTAAAATCAAATCAATTGCAGATGCGAATATCGTTGTCCACCTGCGAGTCTATAATCGCTATCCGAGACCGTCTCAGACCCATTCCACAGTGTTTTTCAACCCCATGAATTATAAGAGCGGTGTGAACATTTTTGACGGACCCACACTCCTCGCGTCATATTTAGTAAGAAAGAAGTACAATCGTGCATAAAATCATTACAATTATACTTTTATTTTAACTGTTATTAAAGCTTAAGTTATTTCACTTAAAAACGTAAACTTACTGTTCTGTGGTTATTTGTTTGGTTTAACATATTTTTTTTCCCTTTAATTCTCCTTATGTTTTTTTTTCCTTTCCTTATTTTTTATAATAAATAAAATTTATTATATATTAAAAATAAATATTTATCTCTGAATGTTTTGTGTGTTTTCAAAAATAATAGCAGCCTACATGAGATTGCTCCGAAAATGCGAATGCGACCCTTGATGGACGAAACATATTTAAACCTGATGAATGACATCGACTTCATCGTCTGACTGCAGCATATTCGTTGAAGACAAAAGTGATCCGGGAGCAATCACAACACAGATTCTGAGCAATCGGAGGGAACAAACGAGCAAATAGTTATTCCTCAAGCAAATGAAATTCACAGATTAACTCAATGATACTTAGTTATGTATTTATTAATGATATTGTTATTTTTAATGTCGCTTTCTGAACATTATTTCATAATAAAAAAAATATTATTATATTTTTATTATTTGGAGTCCATATCGTGTACAACCTGCGATCGATGAAGGGCCTAATTTGGAACATGTCTGAACCCCCAGTACCTATATCCAAGTCAAGGTGTAAGAAATACATGTGCTGTGTGGCCTATCTACTTTATTATACAGACAGGACACTAGCATTATTTTTCATTTAATATTGTAGAAGTAAGGTTTTGATAATTTCTTTATTCTAGATTTCTCAACTTTTTTAAAAGCTATGCATGCATAAGTCAATGCCAAATAGTTTACCAAAGAGTTTCCTTGCGGGATCGAATCAGAAATAAGTAGATTCGTAGGCGAACCAAAATTACTGATATAGCCAGAAGAGTTGCAAAACGGAAGTGGCAATGGCCAGTGCACATAGCTCGCAGTACAGATGGCTGTTGGGGCAGTAAGGTTCTCGAGTGGCGACCACCTATTAGGAGACACAGCGTGGGTAGGCCTATCTAGAGAGAGCCCCCACTTTAGATCGACAATTTGGTCAAAGTCGCCAGCATACACTAGATTAGGGCAGTGCAGGACCAATTTGTGTGCAGAACCTTGAAGGAAGTCTATGTCCAGCAGTGGACGTCTCCTGCCTGAATGATGATGATATATTTTTTAAATATCATCATCATTCAACCACTATTATATAATGGGAGCAAAGAAACAACCTAAAATTTGCCAGCTGTTTTCCTTCCCGGGCACACCTACTGTTAAAGTCAGTTAAGGGACAGAGGTTTTTTTGTGGGTGATGATGACTGACCCCCTGTCACGCAATAGTCTCACTCTATCATTATAATGCCTTCAAATTTGTCAAACGCAACATCAGATGGTTTTATAACGTCTGGTGTTCTGCATGTTCCCCGTAAGGCAACAGGCGTGAAGTTATGTAATTAAGTATGTTTAAAATTATGCATCGTTTTACTCGCACTGACCGCATTGTGAGTTTTTATTATCCAACTCAAATTAAATTACTGCAGTAGCTTAACAATTTTCTTGTTAGCTGCAGCTTTACTTATTCATGAATACGAGGCTTCATAAACTTGAAACTTACAGCGGGAATGGGTCTGAGACCCAGAGATACCTACTAACTTACCGATTTGTTCATAGAAAAAAATTGGGCAGACTCCTACAACAATCCTTTTGTTTCTATTGTTACTGAAACATAATTAAAAAGGTCCAACAGAGTGCAATTGCTGGATTTTCATAGAACCTGAATTTTAGATCAAAAAAAGCATAGCCCTGAAGGTCAATAACCTGTTCCGTGGCCATAATTTTCTTTAGGGTTTGTCGGGCAAGTGACTACCATGCATATAAAATAAAACAATAATATTACGGATAAAATTCACGAATTTCATATCATTACAATTTGAATGATCGCTTTGAACGCAATAACTACGAAATAATACATTTTCAAAAGATTATCTCTAATAAAAAGTATTTCTTCACAAAAATAATTATTTAAAAAATGCAAAAATATCGATAGGTTGTCTCAAGCTTTTGAGTGATGGTCTACAAAATACTAGGGTTCCTAGAAAAAAATTGTATGTGAATTACTTCGACCACCCGAAAGTCATTAATTGCTTTTCCAGGTATCTTTAAGGTACTCGTAACAATTAACAAACAGTTTCTTTTAAAAAGGTTACGAAGAATCCTATAACAATCCTATTACTTATTTCTTTCTTATCATACTGAAGTACAATTTTAAATCTTTAATACCATCATAAAATGAGATTAACTAAGCTAATCCACTTTATAACGTGGTGTATTTAACGTTTTACTAGAAAGATTAATAATTGTCTTTATTTTTGAACTGCAGGCGAACACAGAACTTGAAGTCGGTTTAAAAGTAGTTATTGAAATCTAGCCATTGCCGCACGACAAGTAAAATTAAATGTGTATCCTGTTAGTTTTACATACATACCTACATACATAACTTCACGCCTGTATCCCTTATGGGGTAAGCAGAACACCAGAGGTCATCAAACCATCTGATATCACGTTAGACAAATTTCGAGGTATTATAATGATGGAGAGAGACTATTGCAGTGACAGGGAGTCAGCCTATTGCCCGCAAAAAATGCCAATAAAACCTCTGTCTCTTTACTGACTTTTACAGTATGCCCGGGAAGAGAAGCAGCTGGCACATTCTATGTTTTTTTTTCGCTCCCAGTCCAGCATGGAAGTTTTTGATATTTTTTCAATTAATAATTTACAATTTTGCTTTCAAATTGAAATAGATTCCATACCATACGATCATTCGTAAATACACAAATCGATAGTGTCTGTTATCGCATTGCTTGCATTCAGATCTTTCGTAGATAAGCCATCGATTCTCTGTGCTATCCATAAAACAAGCTGTAGAATTTTTATAAGACAATATTTTTTATACATTGGCAAATTTACTCGCGTTTGATCAGTCTCACCAGATGGAAAGTAAAGGTGAGATTGAAAACGGCAGCGCAGGGGGTTAGGAAGGACCCGGCTCTTCATAAAATATTGCCGTAACCTATTACCACCAGAGCGGTGATATGTAATATTTTCTTAAGTTTTCGCAATTCATACTATTAAATAAAACACTTTTTAACGGGATTTATCGCGTTTAATTTATATTTTACTGAGTCGTTCGTGTTCCGGAATCCAGCTCGTGAATCTCGTGAAGCTCGTGAATCTGGTTAAAAAAGTTTTTTATTTATCTAGCGGTGATATATGTCGGCAGGTTTCTACATGAAGGTCGCCAGCCTGGCGGACCCTGAGGTATTCCTACCATCAAGCAGGGGCTTTGCATTTTAGGATTACAATAAGATGGGTTGATGCATTGGAAATTTTATTTTTTTATAGTTTATGCAGCTATAATCTCGATAAGGCGTTTTATCAGTTTCTTTTATTTTTTCATGTCAGGTCTTGTATCAAATATAATTCAAGAATTAAAAAAAAAAATTATAAAACTTATTATATTATTCGCGTCGACATGAACAGGATCTTATATATTTATATAAATTAATACATAATATTTTTTTTTTTTTATAAGTGACTAAACCCGCGTTTGACCTCAATCTCACCTGATGGTAAGTGACGATGAGGTCGAAGATGAAAGCACACGGGTTTAGGAAGGAACTGGCTCTTTATACAATATTGCCGGAACACATTACCGCCGGAGCGGTAACATTTGGCGGCAGACTTTATATAAAGGGTGGTCGCTAGCCAGGCGGACCCAGAAGGGATCCTACCACCAAGCAAGCAAGCAAGAATCTCCTCTAGTCCCTTATTATCCTGCCTTAATTTTAACTGTGAACCAAACGTCCACTCCAAAACCCTTTGTATTAAAGGTGTACACAAATAACAATTCCTTCTACAACCCTATCACCCGCATGTGCCGTGCTTACAATGAATTGGTTAGTTTCGCTGTAGTAGCAGAGATACTTAGATTTATACAGCTTTAATTATAAAACCTTTCGTAGAAATATTGCTATGTGTATAGAAATATGCACTGACTTTCGATATTTTCTAATCATTTTTGTAAAAATATTGACACTTTCTTCTATTTAAAACCTAAAAGCGATTTGAGATGTTTGTGCTTAGCAATTTTATGCATGTGTTGTGTACTATTAAGGTTCGCATTCTAGATTAAGAAAAATTGTCATTAGAATAAGTTAGCTTTAAACTGATTGCAAACTCTTTGTACACTTAATAAATAAATAAAATATATTTATCCATATTTCATTCTTAATCTGTTTTCTCGTGGCGGCTTCGCAATAAGAAAAAAATATATTGTATACAGGGTTAATTTTAATTAGCGTATCACCTCTTGCACGCGGCTTCTCCACATCAATCCCAACAACATTTGTTTAAAATTTATGAAATTATGTATTTAATTTTTTTTACCAGATTCTATATTCTTACTAAAGCTGTAATGAACTTATCGAAAAAATCTTAAATCTCTTACCCATACTGTTGTCGGCCGATCGTCCTTTTACTTCAACTAATCCCAACATGTGAGAATTCGAAGAACGCATTTTTAAAATAATAGTTCAAAGGAAACCATTGTTGACCTAAACACCAACAGAACAAAAAGCTAATTAACATCGTAAAAAGATTAGCAGAGCAGTTTCTTTTACAAAATAATGTGTTGAACAAAGACGTTATTATATCTAAGTTCTAAGTAAAAGTAGTGTTATGTAGTAGTAGTTTGTAGCGGTGATGAAGTTACCGTTTCCTTTATTTTTTTTTAGTTATTCCTAATATTATGTACATGATGTGTTTTATGTGTGTAAGCTTAATAATTTGATCATATTAATTTCTGCTATTTCGAGAATTTTTGCACATAATTTTAAGACATGATATGTTGTGCAAAAATATCACATTTTTGATTCCGAGTTTACCTATTGAGTAATACTTGATAAGGATGATACCAAACCAGAATTAATATTTACTTACAGAAAGTGACTATTGGTTCACTTTTGAAATTCGAGGACGTGATAGGTTGAGCTCATACATGAAGAGAATAAAATAAAAAATATATATTATCATTATTTACTAAGTAAACTTAACTGAAAGTTAAAGAATGCATTACGCAACGCACATACGTGTTTTACAATAGATACTAAGCCGGTGGTGGTGTGCGTGTGGCGGGAACTCTATCTACTGTGTGCGTGTTGGCTGAGACCTCGCGTCGGGAAAAATTTAGTAATATCCCTTTATTTATTATACGGAATTCTAGTTAAAAATTAAGTACCTACTTTTATTACATAATTATGATCAGAATCGAGTATTGAGTGCTCTCCTTCAACATCTAAAATTTGTCACCAGTCGCCCTGTAATTTCTTTTTTTGTGTTTAATTTAGTATGTATATTATAGTACATTTTTAAGATAGCTTTATTTGCGCTTAAAAATGTATTAAGACTTTGTGCCTGTGATACAAGTTATAAATCATAATTTTACAGGGGGTCATATTGAAATAGGAGGAAAATATATTGAAATACTTAATTCTTATAGGACATGAATTAAGTCAGCTATTATTTAAAAAATGGCAAATGTTTAATTTTATCAGTAAGTTGTTAAAACCCTGCTAAAATGTGATACTAGAATATGACTTGTCTTATTGTTAATTGAAAAACACGAAATTTTAACTATTTCCCATAAACTTTGTATCCGAGGTAATGGAAACACATTTTTTTACGCTTGTTACATTATTATTCAGGATTCATTTAAATAAAACTTCTTTTAACCGGCTTAATCGCGTATAATTTATATTTTACATTTTAAGTCGACGTTTCGGTGTCTTTGCAGACCCCGTGGTCACGAGCGACTGAGGTGTCATGCGTAAGATTGATAGTGGAAAAAGTTATACAACATTTCCATCTATTTCTCAGTCTTCGAGCGTAGCGTTCAGGGTTAACACAAAATTTACTGAGTATAGTCGCATTAAATCAAGAAACACGATAATTATTGTTGTACTTTTAATAAAAAAATTAAGGCTCACGCTAAGGATAGCAAAGAAGATTAAATGTTATCTCCTTATCAGCGGGGTAAACAAATATGTGTTGGTTGGTTAATGAAGTTTGCTTCTTTAGTTGTTATTTGAGTACAAAAAAAATTGTAATAATAGCATTACTATATATTGAGGTCGAATAAAATATATATTTTCTTCGACCTTAATCAAAAGTTGATTATTCAAATTATAATATTCAGGAATGGAACGACTGGGTGAATTTGTTTGTATTTTTTGAATCCAGATAGGAGTAGACCGGACTAGACATATTTTGTGTGTAGATAAAAAATTGTGTTGTTATAAAATGTTTATTAATATTTTGTAGGTGTAATTGTGTCTTAAATGTTTTTCATTTCATAAGGTATTATTGTTTTATTACTGGATATATTGATTTATTTATCTCCGTTAAGATCTGTATTTCTCATGAATCGACCAGTATTGCTAAAGCTTTAAGATCTTACCGAATTTTAAAATCAGCCAGTCGTTCCATTCCCGCAGCTAATCACTATAGATTACAACCGGAATGGAAAATTAATTTCCTCCGTAGGAAGAGATTTTTTTAACACTTGTAATTAAATTGAAAAAAATATAACAAATAAAAATATGGCATACGATCACGGCACGGCTATCTTTTCAACAAATTTTTTATTCAGTATGACACGCAAAATTTGTTTTTTAGGTAAATTCTTATAATTTAACCTTTTTAAAATTTTTATAGGTACTGCAATACTTATTGGAAATAAAAAAGTCATAACAAAAACTAAAAATCCCGACTTCGGAATATTGAATCGATAAAAATGATTGAATACTTACTTCAAAGTATCAACTAAAAAGCACAAAATAAGCATATAAGACTGTTAGAGCTTTTTAATAATATTTTGTTATAAAATATAGTAGCGTCAGGCTTCGAAACATAGAACATAGAAAGAATTGAACTCTATTTCTGTGATTTGTATTCTTGTAGTCCCCGCCTGGTGCTTCTATTTCTTATAACTTATTACCTTAAAAACCATAAAAATTTGTAACCCAACCTGATTACAATGCTATGTATGACTATAAGAAATATGACACAGTAAAGTTACAAATACAGTTTTCAAATACAGCTTCCCATACAAAATTTGGAGATTGTTGAATAATTCTTTTTGTGGTTATATTACGAGTAATTTCAGAATTTTGTTACAGTAAAATATAATGAATATTAAAAGATCCAGCTGCCGTTTAGAAAAAATCTTTTTTAAACGTTAAGTTTAAAAATCTATGAAACAGAAGTTCAGCAAATTGACTAAAATTGCGTCTGATGAAAACAAAATGTCAAAATACTTATTATAAATGCCTTTTAGGCCGATGAATAATATAAATCAACAGTCGTATAGTACCTATATTTACCATTAGCGTACAAAAAATATTTATTATTTTTTGGTTTATAAGATTTTATCATCCGTTCAGTAGTTAGGAGGGAACAGGAAACATACATACATACATACGCGTTGAAATCATAACCCTTCTTTGAGTGTCGTAGTTTGGTAAAAACAATCTTTTTTTTTTTGAGTGGCCAACAGCTGTCACTTAAAAACTAGGTTGAACATACATAATGTCCATTTAGCCATTAACAAGCCACCACAGATACATTTTAGGTCCAACTCACGTTATTCTGATTTTTTTTTGGCAAAAGCTCGTGTTTGTTTATGACGTCACTCATATAAATACTCATTCTTCACACTGGTTTTCATGCGAACAACAATTTTTGAATACTGTTAACTTAAACCAATTATTACAGAAGGCAAAGAAAATATCCTTAAAAACCTAGCGGAGAAAATTGATGGGCCCTTCATAAGGCATTGGTCGGATGTATGTACTTACGCGCAGAGGTGTCCACTCTATACATTAATGACTTAAGTAATGATAAAAAATTAATTTAGATTTACTTTTATTTAATTTGGTTCACATAATTAAATTTGTTTTGATTGATTTTGATTGGAATGGATTTATTTTTATTTAATTTAATTGAATTTAGAATGACATGATCTCATCTTTGATTTAGTTCTAATAAATTTAATTCTTTTTTTTTATTGTTTATTTTAATTCATTTGATTTAATTTAAGTTAATTTGATTGAATGTGATTTGCTTTAATTTGAATAAAACTAATATTAGATTAAGAAGTGTATAACTAACAAAGTATAGAGTCTGGTCTGACTGAAAACAACATGCCTTTTAAAATGGACCCGACAGTCTGATCAGTCGGTCTGGGATCAGGGCAGAAGAGAAAGAAAATGGCGAACGATTCGGGCAGTGTCAAGTAATACCGCTTTCTGCATACGTGCTGGAAGCGAACCACCGCCGAATTCCAGCCTTTCCTTATTATAGATTAATTTTCAAGCTCAAATTTAGCTATCTTAATGTTTTGATTTATGAATGCTAGAAAAATCAACAGCTGAAATCATATTTTAGAATTAAAATTCTCTAAATGGCAGAAATAAGTTAGATCAAATCATTCGGCTTACATAAAACACATCATGTAGATAATATTATGAAATAAATAAATAAAAGAATCTGTAACAGTAAAATTTTTACTAACACTAATTTTACTTAGAACTTGATAATATAATAAACTCTTCGTTAAACACATTATTTGGCAAAAGAATCTGCTTTGCTAATCTTTTTTTACGATGTTAATTACCTTTTTGTTTTGTTGGTGTTTAATTAGACACAATTGTTAAAGAAACAATAGGAATGCTATAGGTTTCCTTTCCAAATTAAATGCAACAATAACTTAATAATTTTTACTTAGAACTTAGATATAGTTAATAACTTCTTCGCACAACGCATAATTCAGTAAAAAGGGCTGCTTGGTTAATCTTTTTTTACAATTACGTTATGTAGCTTTCATTGTTTCTAGAAAATATATGTTGAAGAAACAATAGGAATTCTATAGGTTTCCTTAGAACTACTTCAAAGGAAATCTAACAGCGCGGCCAGCGTAGTCGATGAGCGGACGGCAATATTCAAAACTACCCTCATGATTCTCATCATCATCATCATCACAACTCTTTGTAATGAGCCCACTGCAGGGCATGAGTCTCTCCCCTGGGTGATGAGGAGGTTTAGGCTATAATCCACCAAGCTGGCCCAGTGCTGGGTGGTGAATGTCAGAATGTTCAGGGTGCCGATACGGCTTCTGACAAACCTTAACGACTACTGTATACAAGTATACAGCACCCGGGACCGACAGCTTAACGTGCCCTCCGAAGCACGGAAGTCGCCGTGAGAAATGAATGGTCGACGGTCACCCATCCAAGTACCGACCGCGCCGAACGTTGCTTAACCTGTGATATCGTATGATACACACAGTAACCACGGCGCCACGACGACTTCTATTACTTGATTCTCAATATCAAGCAAGTAGAAAAACAAGTGCTATCGCCACTGGATAAACGTAACGTAAAAGGCGACTTATCCGAATGGCATCCGCTGGGTGGTATGTGCCCGGCCAAATTTTATGAAGAAGAACCAGCTTCTTCCCAAAGAATGGTGTTGTTATCTTCGTTCTCATCTTTACTTTCATGAACATGAGTTAAAGTACTTAAAAAATATTGGCTTATATCACAGAGAATCGGGGGGTTTTCTACTAAAGAACTAAACCGTAGTCAGTTTTGAAGACACAGACAAATGGTTTAACTTTTATAGGTAAACATTAAATACGCCATGTTATAAAGTGAATTGGGTAACATAATTATCGTCGAAATTTTTTTTGGGTGAGTTTCAAAACTCCGGAGACCGTCTAACTAAGCTTTGACACCCAGATATATTTTAATAACAAAATATTTTAAGATATGAAATAAATAAATAAGACTTATAAGGTAACTTTAATTTCGTTTTATGTAACTCTATTTTTAATAATGTAAAAAGGTCCTTATAACACTGTACGATACTATATAACCCATCTCAAATATAAAAAATAAGTATTTACATACACACATAACTCCACGCCTATACTTATCCTCATTTCTCATTCTCAATCATTTATTGCTTCCATAGTGTTACAGAGGTCTTAAAACTATGTATTTTTATAATGAAGGTTCTTATGTATATGTTACGGTAATAGTGAATAATCAAAGATTATTAATAATTATCAATTATTATTTATAATTTCCGAAAGTCGAGGTTAACTCTCTGTTTAACTCTGTTTTGTGAGATTATAAAAAACATAACATATCGGTGGATGCTTTGGAAGGAAGCTGGTTCTTCATATAATATTTCCAGGACACATCCTAGCTGAAGCAGCGATATTTGATGGCAGGTTTTACATGAAGGGTGGTTGCAAGCCAGGCAGACTCTGAAGGGGCCATACCACCCAGCGGTTGCCATTTGGATAAGTAGCCTTTTACTTTACGTTTATCCAGTGGCGATAGGAATATTTCCTTTGAAATAGTTCAAAGGAATCATATAGCATTCCTAGTGTTTCTTCAACAATTGTTTTCTAGAAACAATGAAAGCTACATAACATAATTGTAAAAAAAAGATTAACCAAGCGGTTCTTTTTGCAAAATTATGTGTTGTGCGAAGAAGTTATTAACTATATCTAAGTTGTAAGTAAAAGTTATTAAGTTATTGTTGCTTTTTATTTAGTAAGGAAACCTATAGCATTCCTATTGTTTCTTCAACAGCTGTGTCTAAATAAAGGCCAACAATACATAAAACTAATTAACATCGTAAAAGAAGATTAGCAGAGCCGTTTCTTTTACAAAATAATGTGTTGAACAAAGACGTTATATTATCTAAGTTCTAAGCAAAAGAGTGTTAATAAATATACTGACGGACACTTGGCCACCCATCAAATTCTTGGTAACTTCAGTTTAAATTATTTAACCTTACAAGTCTTGGTTTATTCCGATTTTAATCAGTTCTACAAGTGATTAATGATTAGTGATAATGCAAAAAATTACATTTTGCACTACACTCGAGTTTGAGGCACTGAAATTTAAAAACTGTAAATTTTTTGTTGACTTTCTGCACCTTTTAATATGGTGTGTTTCCTCCTCTTAATCACCTGCATCTGGTCTGGCAAGCTTTGGAAGACATTTTTGATGTCCTATACCCATAAGCTGCGCTAAGCGGTCAGGTCAGCATCTCGAAGCTGGTGAAGGGTTTGCGGAGGGTTCGATGCTGTCTTGATTGTTTTTTTTTAGCTCATTCCCAATGAGTTCTATCGAGTTTAAGCTTATAGTGTGCGCTGGCCACTGAAATTTTTGAACGCAAACGTCTCAAAGTTGCTCATTTACAAAACAAGTGACGTACGGACGTGCATTACCGTGCATAAAACAAAATGTTCATATAGAGTATGGTAGTTATAGGTACCTACCTACTATACGACTTTTAAAAACTGTCAAGAGGAAGAAAGACTGTCAAAAAGGTTAAATTGTACAAATTTATGTAAAAAACTAAAACCCGACTCTAAAAAACATACTCTAAAAATTATAAAACAAGAAAATTGGCTCCGCTGAATTGTTTATGTATTTTTTACGTCTTTTTTTACCCTCGTGATCAAGCCTACCAGCGCCAGTGGTCTATCGTAAGACCTACCCCGCTGACAAGGAGATAACATTGAACCTTCTTAGTTATCCTTAGAAACGCACACCACAGCGTACAATATTTGAGAGAAATAGATTTAATTACGTATTTATCAATTCAAAAAAGAAAACTCATGATCCAGTATCACACTTTTAGCAGGGTTTTTACAATTTTCTGATAAAATGAAAAATTCACCAATTTTTTAATAAAAAAATATAATACCTATTTGTGAAGGAGGACATCTACTGAACAAAAATAAAATTAAGTAAGTATTTCAGTATATTTTGGCCCTCCTGTTAATTTATGATTAATACTAATAAATATTCTTTATTTTGACTGAACTTAAAACTAAACTTTGTAACAATATAAATAATGATGATATGGGCGGCCTTATCGCTTAAATCGTTTTCTTCCCGGTTATGATTTTAACTTGTATCACAGGCACAAAGGCAAAAAACATTTTCAAGCACACACTAAGCTTTCTTAAAAACTCAGTTTACGTACAGTAGATAAATCAAAAAAATAAATAAATAAAAATTCTGGTTTGGTGTCATCAGTACCCAGTAATATTAAATGTAGTAGTAGGAATCCAAATGTGATACTTTTAGCACTATATCTATAATGAAATTATGTGTGAATTATTTAATTAAGTTCTCAATAGCAGAAATAACTAAGATCAAATCATTTAGCTTACACACATTACACATCATGTAGATAATATTAGAAAAAAATAAAACAAAAGAAACCGTAACTTCATTAGGTACCTATTTATTAACACTAACTTAGATATAATAACGTCTTTGTTCAACATGTTATTTTGCAAAAGAAACGGCTCTGCTAATCTATTTTACGATTTTAATTAGCTTTTTGTTAGCTTTCTGTTTAATAAATAAGTCACAACGGTTGAATAAACAAAAGGAATGCTGTAGGTTTCCTTTGAACTATTATTTAAAAGGTGAGCTCTTCGGATTCTCACATGTTGGGATTAGTTGAAGTAAAAGGACGATCGGCCGACTACAGTATCGGTAAGAGATGTTAGCAAGTTCAGCACGGCTTTTGTTAAGAAAACAGATTAAAAGATAATTGTATATAAGATTATTGTCAGATCCTGTATAATATTTTATACAAGATCTGACAAAAAAGAAACAAATTTAACTAATATAACGCCTTATCGAGAGTATGCATAAACTATTAAAACTTTCAATTTCCAATTCACGCATCAACGCATCTTCAAATTGTAATCCTAAAATGCCAAGTCCCCGCTTGGTGGTAGGAATACCTCAGAGTGCGATCCGCCAGGCTCGCGACCAACCTTCATGTAGAAACCTGCCGACAAATATCACCGCTGGAGCGGTAATAATATATTAATAAAACTCTTTATTCTACACCAACATGGTTACATAGTTTAAATTAAAAATAACAATAACAATTAAAGTACAAAGGGCGGCCTTATCGCCGAAGCGCGATTTCTGCCAGGTAACCCAGGCATTGGTGGAAATTAATGTGGGCAAGGTGTACGGCTCGTAAAAATAAACTACAGCTTGATACACAGAGAATCGACGGCTTTTCTACGAAAAACCTAAATCCAAGTCAGTGCAATCGAAGAACTCTCTCGATTTGTGTATTAACGACTCTTTTTATAGTATGGAGTCGATTGCATGTTAAAAGCAAAATTGTTAATTATTTATTTTACAATTATTTTATAACATATTCTCAAACATTTCAAATTAACAAGAAATACCATATATTTACACTTGTCGTGCGGCAATGGCTACATTTCAATAATTGCTTACAAATAAACTCTATAGTCCATATTATGTGAACACTCGCAAACATACGAATTGATAAAGTCTGTGTTCACCTGCAGTTTAAAAATAAAGACAATTATTAATTTTCCGAGTAAAACGTAAAATACACCACGTTATAAAATGGATGAGCACAGTTAATCTATTTTTATGATGTTCAAAAATAACTTATGTTGCAGTATGATAAGAATGAAATAAGTAATAGGATTGTTATAGGATTCTTCGTAACCTTTTTAAAAGAAAGTGATTGTTAATTGTTGCGAGTACCTTAAAGATACCTGGAAGAGCAATTAACGGCTTTCGGGTGGTCGAAGTAATTCACAATCAAAATTTTTCTAGGAACCCTAGTATTTTGGAAATCTTCACTCAAAAGCTTTTGACAAGCTATCGATATTTTTGCATTTTTAAAACAGTTATTTTTGTGAAGAAATACTGTTTATTAGAGATAATCTTTTGAAAATGTATGAATTCGTTGTTTATATTGCGTTCAAAGCGTTCATACCAATTGTAATGTAGGTATATGAAAATCGTGAATTTTATCCGATATTCGATAAAGATTGTATGATTTTATATGAAATTATTTTATTTTATAAGCGTGGTAGCCGCTAGCCGGGCAAACTCTAAAAAAAACATTACCACGGAACAGGTTATAGACCTTCCGGGCTATACTTTTTTTGATCCAAATTTCAGGTTATAAAAAAATCTAGCAATTGCACTCTGTTAGCAACTTCGTAATTCTTTTACAATCTTATTTCTGTAACAATAGAAACAAAAGGATTGTTACAGGAGTCTGCCAAAATGTTTTCTATGAACAAATCGTTAAGTCAGTAGGTATCTCTAGATCTCAGATCCATTCCTCCTGTAAGTTTCACCCCTGATTGCCTACATGGGAATGTTTGACCTCAGTAATATTAACCGTTCCACGTATTCATGAATAAGTAAAGCTACAGCTAACAAGAAAATTGTTAAGCTACTCAAGTAATTCAATTTCAGTTGGAAGATAAAAACTCACAATGCGGCCTATGCGAGTAAAATGATGCATAATTTTTTAACATACATATGTTCTTACATAACTTCACGCCTGTATGCCTTACGGGGTACGCAGAACACCAGACGTTATAAAACTATCTGATGTCGTGTTTGATAAATTTGAAGACATTATTATGATAGAGAGAGACCATTGCAGTGACAGGGGGTCAGCCTATCACCCAAAAAAAACTCTGTCCCTTAACTAACTTTAACAGTAGGTATGCTCGGGAAGAAAAGCAGCTGGCATATCCTATGTTTTTCCTTTGCTGCCAGCATAGAAGAGTGGTTGAATTATGATGATATTTTTTTATTAAACTGGAGACAGTGGAGACGTCCACTGCCGGACATAGCCCTACCCCAAGGTTCTCCACGCAAATTGGTCCTGCGCTGCCCTCATCGATGACGTTTCAATATGTTTCGTCTATTAGGGGTCGCATTCTCTTCTAGTTTTGCGGATCAATCGTTGAACATATAGGCTGCTATTATTATTAAAACATAACACATTCAGTGATAAATATTTTAGAACTATATTAAAGGACGCTTTTTAATAAAGTGTCTGATTATAAAAACACACATTAAGATTAAAGCTTAAAATTTCATGGCACAAATAACCACACAAGTAAGCTTTCTTTTTAAAAGAAGTTAATTAAGCTTTTGTTTACAGTTAAAATAAAAAATACAAATGTAATGATTTCATGCACAATTGTTCTTTTTTCTAACTATATATGACGCGAGGCATTCATTCCGGTATTCATTGGGGCGAAAAAGACGCGGGAACGGACGGTTCCGGATAGCGATTATAGACTCTCGGGTGAATAACGATATTCGCATCCGAAAATTAGGTTAACATAATATATGCAGAGTGGTAGCCGATGGCCAGGCAGACCGCAAAACAAAGGCCTTGCATGAAAATTTCAGGTTATTAATAGTATATTATGTAACAAGTGAGCTAAGTTGCTAATTACCAATGATAGGAATAGGTAGTGCAATTTAGGGTCAATAAACTCCAATATGAGAATAGTATGGATACGCCTGTGGCATTGCGGGATTTAGTGATTTTTGTAGAACAATTCTTGGTCAAACCAACCGGGTTTGTTTTTAATATTTGCTACGAATTTTATACGATTGCTTCAATCACCTTATAAAATATGATAAACAGGACTTCAAAGAAAAACATTATGAAATTTGGTAACGTTTTTACAATTTTTTATTTCTTTCTTATATAGGTACAATTTAAATCAATAAGATGAAAAATATATAAAGGATTTAAAGTGAGTTGTGTTTACTTACACAAAAAATCATTTTTCACAAAAAAGGGCTAATGTTGAGTTGGGTCTCCTAGAGTTCGATCTTATTTGCTGAAGTTAGTAATTTAACGAGTTTTTAGAATATTCCAACAACCTTAATATTATATCCACAAAGAAAATATGGAATTTACGTTTATATAACAATAATCCAATGTAAATTATTGAACATGACTAATCCTTAACAATACTAGTATGGTATGTCCATATTAAGATTTCGTCGTGAAATCCCGCAAAATTGCACTACCTATTCCTATCACTGCTAATTACAGTCGAGGCTGTGATTTGAGCCCGAGCCGCAGGCGAGGGCTTAATAATGAGCCGAGACTGTAATTAGCAACGCTCACGAGTTACATACGACGTTTTTCAACACACTTGTGAGTAAAAGACAGACATACGTGGTCATAAAATTTATTTGAAGCAGCTGTTAGTTGCTGCGCGTCAGTAACCCTGTCCCATTACACGTACACACGCTATTGTTGCTTGGAGGCGCCGTGCGGGCCGCTGCTGCTGCACGTGTCCGCGCGCCGCCCGGACGCGCGCGCTCATATATTTAATGTATAACCCGGATCAATAAAATATGCTCTGTTTACTCGCATGTAATTTGCACTAAGGTACAATTCAACTTTGTAGGATTCATTATATTATGCAGTAGGGTATAATATATTATGCACGCGTGACTTATAGCCCAGTTTATAGTTCTAAATTCAATAGAATAAGGCTCACTTTACGAGCAAGTGTGTTGAAAAGTAAATTAAGTAGCTATAGTATAGTGTTGTGTAGAGGGTTAAAAATATGTTTAAATAAATAGTGCAAATTATTTTAGTTCATTATATCAAACATAGAGAAATTAATTATGTCTCTAAGTACTATGAATAGAAGTAATAGTACAGTAAAAGCAAATAAATTTCTGTACTATTCTGACTAAGCGTACATTTTCTTGGTAGTGGAAACCATCTTCTTTATAAATAATTCCTTGCCATTTCATTTAATTTCTTAATAATATTCTTTAAAACAGGTTTGAAAGGGATAGTTGCCTTAGTTTATGTATATCCTCTTTCCATTGTTCAAGTTTTCTTAAGTTTTACATACCTGAGATTAGCGCAAGTTTGGATTACTACCTGGTGGGGACAAAACAATAAATAGTGTCATAATTTTGGTTTTTCAAACAGTGTGAATCTAAAATCCGTGTGAACCAGTTGTCTGTGTACTCAAGTTGTAAATTAGTGAAGTATCGAAGTAAATGAAGATGAATATCGTTTTATCAAAGTTTTCTGAGTTTGATGCAGCCGAGACGTTACTACTGTTTGCGCAAGAGGCGAGACTTAATTCTAGTAAGTACACATATATTTTGCAACCTTGTAAAAGTAATTTAAAGTATAAATGAAAATTCGACTGTAATTTTAACTAATTTTAGTGTGGATGAGAATAAGTAGATAATTGGAAAAAAAATTTGCGCCGCCCAGCCATAACATATGTCGACAATTTTTATTTGTTATTGAATGTGATCGCAGGCTAGGTGGATCTTCGAGGGTCTAACCACTTGGCAGGGGTGAGTCGAATATCCCTCGAAGTGCCCTTTATTCTGTAGCGGTCTAGATTGTGTGGGCTTGGGAGATATTTACTTTTCTTATTAATTTTATTATCTTATCTCTTATATCTTATCAATTTCATGTTTCTTATATGGTAGCTGCTCGAAAAACATATTTAAACATGTCTTAAATTTTAGAAATTCATACTATCGCATATAATAATATTTTAAACGTTAACTCTACGTTTCGGTGTCTTCGTGGACCACGTTAAATCTGGTAAAAAAGTGTTTTATCAAAATTTTAATACTATATTATTCAGGATATTGACACATTATGGAATTTTCATTAATAAAGATACTGAGTCTCTATCCATATCAAAACTTTAATATTATTTTGTACAATAAAACCAAAAACATCGCTAAATAATTGCAATCATTATAATGTATTAAATTATTAACAACAATAAATAACAGTGGTTCATAATATGAACCCTGTGGTACGCCCCAGAAAGATAGAAAAGTGAATGTGAACATAATCAACTATTGTCAGTTAAGAGAAATGACATTAATGATTAAAAACAAGTGCAATAGTTAGCCACAAATTCCCTATTTCTGACGTTTCAAATAACTATCGTGACTTAGTTCATCAGTTGCTTTTGAAAGTTCAATGTTATTAGAACCAGTTGAGGTATTCTCGTACTAGTTTATCTAAATGCAAAATTAACTTTAATTTCTGTTAAGAAGTATGATAGTCACAATTGAAAGTAAGTGCGCGTTCAGACTACACACGCCCGCCTAGTGCCCATCCAACCACCACTCGGCTTACGCTACGCGCCTCATACGCATAGATTTATTGATGTGTTCGATTAGACTCAAAATATATACAAAATGCGTGTGGGACTCTAGTGAGGCGCGTGTGGTTGGAACGCAGTTTAATTTTTTTGGAAAATCGCTTTTGAAATGTTTGGCGGAAGGATCGAATTTAATTTTTTTTTCTTTTTTTTTTCCTTTTTAATAGTAAAAAAAATTAAAACTTTGTTAATCATAAAATAATCGTCTTAAAAAAACTATATTTAATTAAAGGAACTATAATCAACATACCATGTTAACAAGATTTATTAGTTGCCCTTTGACGATGAAGACATAGAAAACGAAAACGTCGATTTTAAAAGTATACAATTGTAAAACGTTACTGATAAACATTATTAATAAACGAAATTCGGTTCTTATTGCCTTTTTGATATATTGTCAAACATAACGTAATGTAAACTATATTAAAGCAAAAAATTTTGTCTAAAAGTATGTTTAATCAAATTCAAATACTGAAATTCAAAAAATCCATCCAAAAGAAAAATCGATAAAGATTTTAAGTTTTTGCATTTATAATGCTCAATTATTCTTTAATAACTGAAAAAATGTGTTAAATACAAATTATCTAACCAGCGGGGCTAGTATGCTACCGTCGACAACGATAAATCGGGCCTTTTATCGATACTTTCTTAGAATAATACTAATACTATATGTATTTAGTGTATGTCATTTATTAAGATTATGACATATTTAGTTCTGTGGTCTTAATCATGGTATCAAATCGAGTATCTGTTATGGTGCGCATATTAGCTTACATAATAGGATCAAATTACAAAATTCGATTCGATTATTTAGCGATGGATGCATGCTTGCCCTGCAGGACTCAAACCTGGGACTTTTCGTTTGCCGGACGAGTTCTCTTACTTACCACGTTTATGTTTTTACGTTATATTGCCAACGTAGCTCCATCTTAAGGTATAGCTTTGCAGCTAAGACCACCCGTGACTAATTTCTTTTCAGAAATTGTGAATCCCAGTTAAAGTGAAGCATTGCAATGTTTAATAACGTTTTTAAGTTTTTGCAATTATAATGCTCAATTATTCTGCAATAACTGAAAAAATATGATTCATAAAAAATTTTTACTTATCACTTTTTTTTAGTTATTTAACAAAATATTTGGTTTTAATAATGCAGACCGAAGATGACGTACTCGTAATATTAAAGATGAGAAAGTATGAGTATACTCATTTACACCACAAATATGTTTTCACTTGAGTTCCTCAGTATTTTATAATTTTAATTAGATTTTTTAAATCCTCATTTTACTTCTAGATAGCGAAAGCAGCACCGATGAACAAAGACCCCCGCCGCCAGACCAAACTTTACATGTAAACAAAGTCTTGTCGTTGGCGTTAAAAGTTCAACAAATTGAAACTCAAAAAGTAAGTACCTTTGATATTTGATATTATTATTGTTTTACTAAAGAGACCGTTGCTAATAGTTACACAGTATTTTTACGTAGTAACTTGTTAATTACCCTTTACACTGAACATTATGATCGCTTATATATTTTCTACTGAAACAGCGTTTGACCTCAATCTCACCTGATGATGGTAAGTGAAGATGAAATTGGAGGTGACAACACATGGATTTAGGAAGCACCTGGCTTTTCATAAAATATTACCGGAATACAGCACGCAGAAGCAGTGATATTTGAGGGCAGATTTTATCGCTCAAACCCTGAAGGGGTGATAGCACCAAGCAGGGGCTATCTGGATTAGTCATGTTTTACGACACACTTTTCTCGGATAGGTATGTTTATTGTAAACCGACCCTGTGTGGGCAGTTTTTGCAATCATCATTACTTTCAAACCAATTGAAACGGTTATTTTATAATTTTTACAGAAAAGTCGTGCCCGTTTTGCAAATTCAATCATTGCGGAGGATTCTGATGATGAAGTACAGATGACTAAATATGCCAAAGTCCGAAATGGAGCAGATGAAATGGTATATATTTTATATTTATTAGACTGAAGGGTAAATATCATAACTTGTTAAGTAGTGTTCATCTTAAATGCTAGTTGCATAAATTATTACACTACCTACTGAAGCTCTAGGTGCAAAGTTTTTGGATCGTAACAGATATTAATCATATGTTGAAAAGTCATTACAATTGTGTGAATAAAAATTTTCACTGTTTGGAAGCCTTTACCAGATACTTAAAAAATATTCACACAAACATGGAGGTATTAATTTGTTTATTATATTCACTTTACAACAAACGGTTATGGTGTGTAGGGTTTGCTGAAACAAAAACAAGTATGAAAGTAAACATTCTAACCGTCAAATCTATTTGTTATTGTCAACAATCGATCATCGGTTATTAATGGATTTAAATTTCTGCAGAGACTGTGAGTCTATGGCAATTATAATGAATAAAATAACGTGATTTTCTAACCGCATTAAAAAAAGGAGGTTCTCAGTTTGACCTGTAAATATGTTTGTTTGTATGTATGCACGTTTGTCCGCGATTTTCTCGCTTTTGGCTGAACCGATTTGGATGCAGTTTTCAGAACAAGATTTGTCATGTTTAAGAGAAGGTTTTAGTAAATTAACCACCTTTAAAAAAATAAGGTTCTCAATTTAGAGGTTTACTTTGTATCAGAGATGAGCCGCATGTTCGGCCGAACATTCGCATTTCGTACATTCGACATTGATTTGCCGAATAATTATGGAATACAGTTTTACCTGTGCAACTTCTGATTAAAAGTAGCCAACTTACAAAGAGGAGTTTAACCTGTTTGTTAATTATGTTTGTCAACGATTATCTTGCGTTTGGCTGAACCGATGTTGATGCAGTTTTCAAAAGGATATTTGTCCCATTTAAGAGAACCTTTTGGTATTTTGTGTGACTTCAAAAAGGAAGGTATTAGTTTGATCCGTATGTATGTATGTTTTTTCGCAATTATCTCACATTTGGGTGAATTGATTTTGATACAGGCTTTTCTGTTTTTCATTTACTTACTTATAATTTTGGGCTAGCTTTTAGTTTTGTCATAGTAAGTTAGTTTCCATATTTGTAGATATTTGAGATACATTTTTTAGTGTTAAGTTTTGGATAAGTTCTTAGCTGTTCGCACGAAGATTTTTTTAAGCGAAACTTTCTGCGTTTGTCTGTTTCTGCAGCACGAACAGCATGCTGTCGATACCTAGACAAGATCATGTCTTGTTTCATCAAGTCGTTTTTTTCGTAGGGATTTTATTCCTCTTCTTTTCTTTCTTAAAGCCTACTGCACCCTAGTTTTCTTGCTAGGCCCAAAGGCAAAAATTATAAAAGTAGTTAGGTTAAAGCCATCGTGTTACAGTACCAAAACATTACACTACCAAAAGTAGTAGGTAGTTACTGATACCAGAACTAGCCCAAAACAAAAACCTAACACCAAAAAGTATGAAATAAAAAATATTAAAAACGTCATAAAACCCAAACCAAATGAAAGCAAACCAATTATTTATTTTTAAGAAAAAGTGAACCGCTTTAAAAAAACTGACCCAATAATTTTTTTTAAATAATTTTATAAACGCCATCATATTCCTGTTTCTATTCAATCCAAATTACTATTCCCTATAGAAAATTTCTGCAAAAATGAATTAATACTAATGAACGTAATAATAACATTAATAATTTATCTGGGTAGGTATTTACAAAGTTTTTGAAGTCGGTGCCAAACCAAATTTAAAAAAAAATACCGAAGGGCACACACTTGAGGGTCACACGCCGTCATCGCATTGTTGTGAGTGGATGTAACTTCGTTGATAAGTTCCCCTTATAATTTTCTCATTTTGGCAGCATTCTTAATTTTATTGGTTTGGCTTCAAAAACTATGTAATGAAAAGCTCGATATCGTTGCTTACAAATCATATCAAATTATAATATCATATTTTAACATCCTCATGATGTAAAGTTATTTGAAGGGTCAAACTTGACTATGGAAATTGAACATTAATCCTGTCTACAGGTTCCCATAGGCACCGGTAACGCCAGAGTGCCTGCGAGACTACTCCGCACCATCGACTGGACTTCCCATACTCAAGCGACCAGACGTTTACTGCAATACATATTTTCTAGAAGGTACAAATCTTTCTAAGATGTGAAAGTTTGGATGGATGGATTTATGGCAGAACGACTCAAAGGATTTAGATAGTGATAATGTACGGGCTGGAATAGTGTATAGGTAAATTTTGATACGGATATTTCCGCGGGATTCAAAATTACGAAACAGCTAGTAATAAATAAAGTGGGCCAACCATTTTGGGTGTCCCAAGATAAGCTGGCATGTAAACTTAGCGTCCTCCACTTGGTAGTAAGATGCCTTGAGTGACCACATTTAGCCAGTGATAACAAAAATTCTGCTACTAATAAATATAGGTTGCAGGTTTATCTAATACACAATATTATTTATTTTTATCGATTTTTTGGCTTGATTTGAGTTGGTATATTTCAATAGCAAGAAATATCAATAGCAATTACAGCTGCCTTGACATTTCTACAAAGTTAAAAACCCTTTTGAATAAGTAAGAAAGCTCATGGGAAGAAGTCGCTCGAAACGGGTACACCTATTATAGTAGAACTTTTTAAGTAATAATTTTTTATTGCATAACAACTAATAGCATAAACCTCTTTTCGCAGAATATCGTTGGGCATTAACTCATTTAGCATACATTGAAACCCATAATTCTGTAAGTCAGAATTATCTGTACGCATAATTTTGGTATCCATAATAATCACAATGTATAATCATCACATCGCAGAAAGTTCAAAACCAGATTCATCTTATGGCATATATTTCTTATCCATAACAATTTAAAAGTAGAACCATCATTTCGCATAATGCTTACAGCAAGAATCATCTTTTATACTTTTAGCCGGCTAAAACTAGGTGCAGCCGGCCACATGTGGTTAAACCTAGGTGTATCCATTTCGGGGTTGTGGTGGCCGATCACCTCGCTGCGCTCGGATGATCGTCGCCTCGCTACGCTCGGCTTTTTATATACACTCTTGAGTCGATGGTAACTATGGCAAAGCCAGGTTAAGGGGTCGCGGTTAAGGGGGTTGTGATTAGGCTACACCTAGGTTTAGCCACCGGTGTGCGGCTGCACCTAGTTCTAGCCGCTATGATGAAGGCTAAACCTAGTTCTAAGGGTGTTATTTAACTTTAGTTATTAGTTTATTTAAATCAAGATTTTAGTTATTGGAAGCTTTACAATATGCAATTTTATACAAATGCAATTTATAATAATGCAATACGTAACCCTTTTATGATTATTGCAACACTTTTCTAATCAGGCGTTATCATTTTTACTATTGCTATTTGTTGGGGGTAGGGGAAAGTAACCCAATCTATATTATTCTAATTGAAATTCTATGATCTTCATAGTATGCCTAGTCAAAGTATGCCAAATAATCTGTACTCTAAATGAACGTTATGCTAAATGATATTATACAAAATTTTAACTATGCCAAAGGTAAATATGCCAATAAAAATTCTACTATCTTAAATGTATGCCATTCTAAATTCGGTCATAAGCACATTATGCCTAAAAATATTTATGTCAAATGTTTTTTATGCCTAATTAATGATCGACTAAAGAAGTTTCTGCGAAGTCAGTTATCCCAAATAGGTTTCGGAGTATCAAGTTTCTACCAAATAGACCGCACCCGCTCGAAACAGCGCTTTTCTAGACCCTATACGCGAGTTATGCCCAAATTTAACTTTTGTGAACTTTTGGTAATTAATCGCATGATTGAACCCCAATGTTCCTCTTTTTTTTGCAGTGTATTGGCGACACATTCTCTGACCGGAAAACGGTCACCAGCGTTTCCTGACAGAGCTGCCAAGAAAATGCTGAACCCAATGCTGGTCAGAGATGTCATCTCCATCGTTTCAGAAAGATGTGGTGTCTCTGAGCGATTGGTTAAGTAAGTATTTAGGGTTGATAGTAATAAAAGAGATATAAGTATGTGTGTTGCTACATAGTAAAAAAAATTGCCTAATACTCACGGGCGCCAACGACTCCATCAGGATTAGTATTTCGAGTAGGTTATGTTGTTCTCCATATACCTAATGTTTAGCTAGATCCATCTCAAATTTCATAGAAATGTTATTCTTTTAATTTCATTCTAATAAAACTACCTTCCTATACAGGGTGAATGGTGGGTCACTTTTGAAATTTGAGGACGTGATAGTTTGATATATGTATATCATACAGGAAGAGAAATATAATAAATAAATATAATAAATAATAATTTACTGAGTAAACTAAACCGAAAGTTGGCAGCAATCTGCGTGCCAGGTCACGCACCGCGATTGACTCTGGCGTTAGTAAATTAAATAGTAATAAAATTTTATTTATTAATAGGTTATGCTAGGGAAAAATAAAGTACCTACTTTTAATACATAATTATGTTCAGAAACGAGTACGAGTACCTTGTATATATATTTTTTTAAATAACCTTATTTCATTCTTGATTAGATTATGATCAGAATATGTTATTGTATCATATAATTTGAATTATATCCTATTGTTTAAAATGTGCCTACCAAAATAACATTTAAATAATGTTTTTAGAAGCATCATCACGCTGAAGTGCGCCGACGAATGCAAGATGTATCGCATGCGCATGCGCCGGCGGACACTGGAGTCCTCCGACGCAGAGAATGTACCGCCACGCGCGACTACACAGTCACGTGACCTGCACGAAGAGGAGTAGTCAAATGTACCTGGTTGTACAAGTGTAGGGAATACAATTAAGGTAATTCAATGTTGCAGTAACATTCATGAAGAGTCAAATAATCTAATTCTAATTTCATTTCATTATAATAATGGTGGTTATTTTGGCCACTTCGAGATCCACATGGCTTTCGATATACAGAAAAACTATAGTTGTTTAAAATCATCAATTTAATCGATCCTAACTGGAACCAAGATCTCCCGCTTGCTAGGTGGCTATTCTTCCAACTGATCTGTCCTGACTGGGGCCACCATAACGTAGCACTATCTTATGGTAATATTATGGAGCTTTACCAACAGAGATCTAATTCTTTTAATAATGTTTATGACCGAAAAAGAAAAACTCTTATAACTTGCCATAATTTGCAGTGTGTCTGACTGGCAACTTAATCTTTTTTGTTTCTCGTCCCACAAAGACTTTAATCTGACTATTTTCTTGAAATACAAAATTTTCTTCATCAGGCTTTTCTCGGTATAGTGATTTTAAGTTAAATGTTAAATATTTATTTGCTTCCTTTTTTAACGATGAATCTATGAGTAATGTAAACGATAGTCTGTAACGACACCGACAAGATGTATCTTCAAGTAAAATTTTAAAATTTAATTGTAAGTTCGTTGAAAAGTTTTTCAGTAATATCATAAGTTTTGAAAACATAACAATATTATCAGCGGTGTTAAAGTTGTGCATACCTTCAATTTAAATACATATGAATCACAATATTTTTGTAAATTATAAAATAAAATGTGTATTTATGTATTTAATTAGTTCACCTATTTTAAATAAATTAATAGTGGTGTTCGACAAACGTAACTTTAACATTAACCAATAATAAATTGATAATCACAAAAAAAAATTGAATGATGATTTTTTTTTAAATAACATAAAAGGATATTGACGACCACTGTGACGATGGGGTAACATTGTGCCTCAGACGCTAGTGGTCGCGGGTTCGATTCCCGCACGGAACAAAAAAATAAAAAGGTGCCGGGTCTTGGCGTTTATCTATATATGTATTTATATTCTAATTTCCCCACTAGCTCGCTACATGGTATCCCTTATCACAAGCTCTGCTTAATTTAGGGCCATGGGATTTTAGTTATTTATTTATCAAATTAGATATTTTTAAATAACATTAGAGGATGTCTTTATAATTTATATCGCTCAAAATTGAAATCTGAAAGCATATTAATGATTTAACGTTGTTTTTCCAGAAGCAGCATCACACAGGAGTGCACCGATGCACGAAAGATGCACCGCAGCGCGCAGGCGCAGGTTCATGCTCTCTCGACACAGACGCCACGTGCGTCGACAAGCAAATGAAGAACCCGAAATGGATTTGCTTCGTAGAAATTTTTGATTAACTTAGGATGTATGTGAGACGGAATTTATGTTTGTTTATTAGAGAACAGACTTGAAAAGTATTTATTCCCGCTACAGATTGTTAATTGCTGATTATCCGATTGAAAGTAATTTGGTGGTGTAGAATACATTGATAAATAACCATCTACAGTGTGTGAGTTATCGTTTCGAATAAATTTATGACAATGTATTATATTGTTTTGTTTATCATTGATCCCGTCTTGAATTCGTTAGTTCTTTAAAAAGTTATTTATTGTACCGAATGTTCAATCTTTTATCATAATTTCGACGACCGGCTGGTGTTGCGGTAACATACATTGCCTTCTATGCCAGAGGTCCTGAGTTCGAATCCCGGCGGATATTTGTGTGATGAACACAGATATTTGTCGTCAAGTCATACAAAAAATATGTATTTGTTCAATATGTATATTTATATATTTCTTAAGTATCCATAACACAAGTTCTTTATGAAACTTAATTTGGGCTAGATAATGTTGTGAGTGTCAGAAATATTTATTTATTTATTATTTATAATTTTAAAATTCGATATAATTTCATAACATTATTTTTTTACATACCTCTAAGCGTCAACGACTTATAAAATAACAATTTTATAGATTTAGCACTCGAATAGTTGAAAATATCGGTTGGGGTGTGGCAAAAGGTGCACAAGAATTTTTTTAGTGAAAATTTTGACCTTTTAAATGGCTTTTTTACTATTTCAATAGGTGAGGAACATAAAAGTAAGCTACCTTTTTCATTAGAATTGAATTAACGATATCTTAGATAACGATCGATTAATAGGCCATAGGGAATAGCGTTTGTATGGGACATTTTTTTATCAAACGTCTCCCTCACCCCCAGAACTTTGTATTCGGATCCAGTTACAGGACAGGGTGCATAAGGACTTAGCCTCTGTCCCGAGGGACGTGATTTCATGATGACACCTTACCTTTTTTACGGAAATCGATAGAGGAGGTCATTAGGATTGAAACGTATGCATTTTTTTCAAATCGTCCCTTTTACTCTCCAAAACGCTTTGCGTCACTTTAACCAAATTAGCGTTCATAAACATGAATTTTAACTTCACATGTTGGTTTTTTTCGATATATTGCTGTACTATGAATAAGCGTAAAAAAAAAAAATTATATTGTAAAAAAAATCTGATAGAATGATGTCTTAAAACATAACGAATAAATATTTAACTTTTATATAGAATGAAAATAACAGGTTTATAGAAAAAGCAATTTATTTTAACTGCATAATATCAAAATTAACATACTCTTATTGTACAAATAAATCACTCATATGAATTATATCAAATATTTATTTAGAATACACATCAGTTAAAAATCTACAAAATTAGTTTACTTATTAACATTGTTGCACCGGCCTTCCGCACCGTTGTCGTTCTCTTCTGGATCTAATGGCGGTAACGAGGTCATCTTCTCTGCGATAACAGGGTAATCTCAGGGTTAACAGATGAAAAAATAAAAGTCCGGAGAAAAGTTCTGATTTCCGATGAAAAATCCTAAGATGTTTAGAATTTTTTGTCTAAAGTACTATTCGACATTGTAAAATCGTATAACTACCGTTTGTATTGTATACGTAAACACCTTATTAAAAAGTTATCTTCAAAAATAAAGTATAATACAACTTATTAAGCCTACTTATTTAGAGAAACAAGTACTGATTTTAGCGGTGAAATTATTATCAAAGGAAGATTATATTTAACCTTTTAAAATTTAAAATGATTAAAAATATTTACTTTTGTTTTAGGCAAAATATTTTGTACTGGTTAGTTAACAGACCACCCCACCTACCCCGCATTTTCGTATGTTCAACGTTGTGCCGATCACCCAGTAAATTAACGACCCGTTTAGTCCGCCTCTTAAAGATACCCGTGTAAAAGTGCCCATTATGCTAGCGGCATTTCCACGCTGAATTGCTAGAGACAACCTCGCGACCTCTCTATCCCTCAATCTACGACCTATCTCTTTTATACGACTATGCGTTTCATCACTCCAACATCCCATTGTTTCCATGGCTATTGCAGTAAAACATACTGCTCCAACAAGCTGGTATACTTTTTGCGCTTTTCTTCCCCTGCTCCCGGTCGCAGACAAGTACGCTTCAGGTGACTGGGTGCAAGTGTATCGACGCAAGTACCATCCAACAATATGCACTTTCCGTGCTTCCAAGGTAGCAGCGTTAGGCCATCTGGTCGTTTGCCGTCGGTGTGGCAGAGGCTTGGAGGTTCCAGCAAGCACGGAACGTTGGCCGATACTAAGGCTCTGCGAACGATATTGTTAAGCGCATGATGCCGTGGAAACCTTCCTGCACTACTATTACAACTAAGAGCATGATGGCTCAACGCGAGAACTACAGATACAAATGTGCGGCTCACAAACGTATCTTCCTACCCGGAGGGCAACAGCAAGCCGCAAATAATCGTTGTCGAGAAAGGTCTCCAGCTAAGGTAATGGTACTGCATGCAACCAAGCCCCAGATTCTGCTTGTGATACCGCTTTCAATCGTGCTAGATCTGCTCCCACGGCTTTGTCTAGAAGTGAAAAGTATAACTACTATGAAAACGTTTTATAGTAGTTGTCATGGATTTCCGCAAAGTAACGCCTGATTCAATCAACTATGTGAAAAGTATATTTTTCTGGTCCCAATTTCATCCCACGCGCGTTGTACTTGAGGAGTTTCAGCAATTGCAGTGTCTGAGTTCAGAGTTCTCCATTCCTCTATAGCGTCATCCACAAAAGGGATACTGACCCTGTCACCATTATGTTTCAGTATGTTAGTGACTAGATCTGTGACCCCATGGACCAACGCCAAGAAAGCCATGCTTGATCGGTAATGCTGCCTGATCCCATTGATCTGGGTTGAGTGAGACATTTATGATAGATTCAACTGACTGTCTTAAGTTTACAGAAATAGCAATTGATTTTATGGGCATTATATCAAAATTTAACATAGTTACTATTATTATACAAATAAATCACACCTAAGAATAACATCAAATAAATATTTACTAAGAATACACATTAGTTAAAAATCAACAAAATTAGTTTACTTACTAACATTGTTGCACAGGCGTACTAAGGGGAAACACTTTTATTTATTTTGTACATAGGAGAAAATACTCAATTACAGTACTTAATCATATTTTTTTAATCTTTAATCAAAAACTATACTACTTTTTGACGACCACTTTGGCGATGGGGTAAACCTATCTGCCTCAGATGCCAGTGGTTGCGGGTTCAAAAAAACAAAAAAAAAATCCGGGTCTGGGTATTTATCTATATATGTATGTATATTCTAGGTACTCTAGAATCGCTATATGCTTCGCTTACTTTGAGGCCATGGAGTTGGTGTGATTGTCTGGGGATTTTATTTATTTATTTATTTTTATTTTATTAAAATGATTATCTCGGTAAATCTTACCTCGCTTGAAGCGCCCATTCACTCCTTCTCATCAGCATTTATCATCTCTTTTTAATGAACCCACAGCAGGGCTTGAGTCTTTCCACTGTGTGAAGAGGAGGTATAGGCCATAATCCACCAAGCTGGCCCAGGGCTGGTAGATGGATTAAATACACCCGGGACCGACTGCTTAACGTGCGCTCCGAAGCACGGAAGTCGTCGTGAGAAATTAATGGTCGGCGGTCACCCATCCAAATACCGACCGCGCCGAAAGTTGCTTAACCTACACACAGTAACCACGACGCCACGATGACTTCCTAACCACGGCGGCCACGATGACTCCTTCTACCAACCATCTATTGATGATGCCACGGTTTTGCGTTTCTCCTATAAGAATAGTTGCGTTTCTCCTTCTGAAAGAGATTCTGGTAGGTATATGAGCTTGATAACTCTGTATAGAGTAACTTTGAACTTCAAGTTAGGGCATATTATTTATCAAACCTCGATAACCTATATCCACGTGCGTGAAGTCACGGGCAAGAGCTAGTTTGTATATAAAGTTTGTTTGTTTATTTGTTTGAACGTGCTAATCTCAGAAACGACTGGTTTTATTACAAAATATTTTTGCGTTATTTGGTTCATTTATTGAGGAAGATTAAAGGCAGGAGCAAGAGTAATGCAGGTGGAACTGGCGGGACCGGCTACGACTTAATATTTCACCAGGGCACTGCCTATTTGTTGTAAAAATGTCCTTGTTATTATTCAAGGAATTTCTATTTACCTAACAAGGTTCAACTCCATTCGGTCAACACAGAAACAATAGCTAAGTCATCTTGAGTAGGTATACGATAGCTTTGATCTTTAACGAATTCTTAAAATGGATCTTACATATCCAATACATATGTCGGTGAGCAGCTGGAGCTTCAGGGGATGGTTCTCCTTCATTCAAATTGTCACTCATCAACTCATAACAGGAATGAGAAATGAATTCATTTTCAGGTATTTCAAATTGAATTATTTTAACAAAACAAATAAGAAAATGGACACAACTTTAAGAGTAACTACGCAGTTTCAAACATTTGGCTACTTTCTTCCGATAAACAATGTCTCAGAATTTGAAAAATGTTTTAAAAACCTTGTTCAGCTAGAAATTCAGGACAAGTTCACGAATAGAACCCTTTCTTCAGCCTTGGCTATGCCCAATGCATTTAAATGTCCGTATACTTGAATTCACTTTCAAAGATACCGCAGAGACATGTGGCCGGCGCTAGTAAATAAAATCGAAATCGATTAGCCTAAAGAAAGTTGGTTCCAAAATTAAAATCGCAGAGAAACAGAAAAATACGTATACGTGTAGACACTCGCGAACGTCACAGGGAACGAAATGCATGGATCAATTATGAAATCTAAATAGGGAATAGTGTGCGTGCATCTTAAATTCTAAACCTAGAAGTTTTGACCTCCAAATCGAGGATTCAGGCGACTGGGACCACTCAATAACTGGCCCCACAGGGTGAGACGCCTGATTATTTTTTATTAATTAATTTTATCTGGTGACTGGGTAATTTTAAACACAAATACGACCGACTGGCTGGTGTAGAGGTGTTTACGACCGGCTGGTGTAGAGGTAACATAAATTGCCTTCTATGCCAGAGGTCCTGGGTTCGAATCCCGGCGTCGGCGGATATTTGTGTGATGAACAACAGATATTAGCCGTCAAGTCATGGATGTTTATATGTTTATTTAAGTTTATTCTAATAAAAAATATGTATTTATTCAATATGTTTGTTTATATATTTCTTAAGTATATCAGTTACCTAGTATCCACAACACAAGTTCTTTAAGAAACTTAATTTGGGCTAGATAATGTTGTGTAAGTGTCAGAAATATTTATTTATTATTATTATTATTATTTATATTTATTTATTAATACATTGTTAAAGAACCAGATTTAGTACAGTTAGCAGAAAAAGACCTTGACTAGATTTGAAATTGACTTGATTTTCCTGTTAACTGTACTTTTAGTAAGTCAGATTTGTGGTCCCAGTCGACCGATTCAAAAATCTATTCAAGCGACTTACTCATTGGTTCCAGTTTGGAGTAGGCCCAGGCACTCGAATCCTCGACAAATGTATGTGATAGATGGCGATAATGAAACCGATAAAGATCGAAAAATCTCACCTGCTGGTGGTTTGAACTAGCATTGCTTTAACATTTGCATACGATTTGCTAAAACTTATACTACGAAGCCTTGACGCGTTTGACTAATGGTATTTTTGAAATTTAAGTAAAATGACGCTGCAGTATCGATCGTCAAAAAAACTCTTCCTCTGGGCTACTTTATTTATTTATTTTAAATTTTACTACATATGACAAAAACAAGTTAGTTGCAAGTTAGCAAGCATCGGAATAAGAGTCTTGGCTCTTGACATTTATAAGGACTATCTTCGTCTATCTTCGAGTGCCGCAAGGCAGCATACTTGGACCAACACTATTCCTTATGTATATAAATGAGCTTTGAAAACTCAATATTGGGAACTGTGACATTTTTACATATGCAGATGACACAGCTCTACTTATAAATCAGAGCGGAATTCGCCCTCAAAGTGATCATGTGCTGGCTATCCCAGAATCTCCTAACTCCCAATATTGACAAAAGTAGTATTATCTGATATACATTGCCAAATACCACTCGACCTTCTTCTCGAGATGGCCAAAGAAAAGCGCATACGTATCGACAAAACTCTGCACAATGTAATTGCATGCAATTAAACAGAGTCTCACACGTGAAATATCTTGGTGTAACGATTGGACTGGAAAGCTCACATTGATGCGCTGTGTGGTCGTCTGCGAAGGTTTATCTACCTCTTTAAAATTCTTCGGTACTCAGCAGATCGACAAACACTGTTCATAGTGTATCACAGTCTCGCCGAGTCACTTATTACTTACAGCATATCGGTCTGGGGTGGAATTTGTAAAATAACATTATTAAAGGCCGAGAGAGCCCAGGGGGCAATTCTTAAGGTGATGCAGTTCAAACGAAGAGACTACCCAACTGAAACTTTATACAGTGAATCTAGCATCCTTACGGTGAGAAAGTTATATATAGTTATGCGGTGCTACGGAAACATTCCTTACTGCCTCTAGACCGCAACACCATACTCAAACGCCATGGTCACTTGGTATGTAATACCCACCGTTACCGCACCAAATTTGCTGGTCACCAGTTTCAAGCCCTTAGCTCACGCCTTTATAACAACATCGATAAGCTTTATATTTACACAATAAACAAACGTGAGGTTAAGAATAAAATTACTATATGGTTACTATCTCTTAATTCGTTACCTTACGAAGTGACTTTCGCAGAACGTAAACGTAAAGTGTGATTGAGATAATTTCTTGTAAATGTTATGAATTATTGTAATTCCAACGGAATATCATTGTATTGGAATATAGATACGTATAATAAATAAATGCCATTTTTAGACGCCTCCAATACGATTCTCAAGTAACGGTGACGGCACTACAAGGTTGTATTGTGGAAATTACTGTCAGTGTCATAGGGACCAAGGTTCGCCGCGCTGGGTATACTTAAAAATTATAAAGATTTGTTAATATGTTTGAAACATTTCAATTCATTTAAAATAAAGAATGGATGTACGTACTGCCTACTTAACTATTATTAACACATAACGAAGGACTCATTTGAGCAACCAATTACAGTTATTTAAAAGCAACTTTCCTGCTGCACTGCAGTACAGTAACGGACCCGTAATTTTGATTCCACGGAGAAGGAATATGTATGTATAAATAATAAGATTATAAGAGGCCGTGAGGCCTCGAGAAAAAATTCGCATATAGCTAAGCCAGCTATCACCCTTAGCTCCTACCGTTATTAAAATAAACTTATAGAGTTTTCATTTATACAATAACATGCGCGATTTATTCAACTGATAGCGTCATCTCTCGGTACAGAGTGCGTACTTTATGAATGATCTGAATTCTAAATGACAGCCATCAAAAGCTGCACTGAAAGCTGTGTAAAATAAATAAGTATTTCTAATATTCACACAACATTATGTAGCCCAAATTTAATTTCTTAAAGAAATTAAGTGCTATGGATAACGCATACCTAATAAACTTAAGAAATATATGTATAAACATTCTGAATATATTTTTTATGAGACAATAATTCAAATATCTATACTAATATTAAAAAGCTGAAGAGTTTGTTTGGTTGTTTGCTTGAACGCGCTAATCTCAAGAACTACTGGTTCGAATTGAAAAACTCTTATTCTGTTCGACATTCCATTTATCGAGGAAGGCTATAGGCTATATTATAACATCACGCTTTTACGAATAGAACGGAAGTTGCCAATGAAAATGTTACGAAAACGGGGAAAATTATTCAATTTTGAGAGCTTTCATGGCGTACGCTGCGTAAACACTTTTAGTTACGCAAAAATAATGTATGACGGCATTGTTCCTCTTTGAAAGTTCTAAAAAAAATCCGCGACAGTATAAACACATCTTTTAAGATTGACTCACAATAACCAATTTTATGGTTATAAATCGGGCTCGAAATTGAAGTTTGATGGAGTTTTATCAATATAGTATCGATCCTTATCAAATTAAATACGCTATTTATCATAAATAATTAATCTTTGACATCACTTGATTTCAAGCAACATCTTAGGAGATATCGTATTTTAAAAATAGCTCCGCAATAAAATAGGTAGGAGTTATGCTCCGGAAGGCGCGGGCGGGCTAGCGAGTGATTCTGCTGTTAATTCTCCGAGATACCTACCGAACTCTGAGTGCCTATGGCCATATTCCCTCAACTATTATTATTTCACTTGAAAATAAAATGAATCTGAACCACCAAAGTGTAACGGTTCGAAGTCAGCAATTTAACTTGCTGGTTTAATTTCTGCGCAATAATTTACATTCCCAAAAGTAAAAAATACTTAGTAAGGTAGTAGGTACCTACTACTTTTTTTTTTCAAATAGATTACAAAGCTCGAATTTGACCTCATTCTCACCAATGGTAAGTGGAAAGGAGGTCGAAGATGAGGTGGATGAGGAAGATAGCAACCGGGTTTATGATAGAACTGGCTCTTCATAAAATGTTTTCGGGACGCATCACCGCTGCGGTGGTGATATTTGGCGGCACATTTCAGTCGGCAAGACGATCAGGCTCAATCGGATTGGTCGCTTTTTACGACATGCTTATCCAGGGGCGGTAGGGTTATTCCAGGATTAAATCAGGGGTATTAACTAAATTGTCCTCAAAATCAATATATTCTAAAGCTACGACAAACGAATAAGAATAGTCAGTAGTAATTTCAATGACAAGTCGTTCAATATTGAAACCCTTTATAGGTTTGCCTGGTAGTTAATACAAAAGAACATACATACATACATACTCGTAACTTCACGCCTACGGAATTCTTAGCAATTTTCTCCTGGTAAGAGTACTGAGGCCTTATAAAATGTGCGTAATACCTACCTTATAGATACCTTATATGTAGATTCAAAAAACAATAATAAAGCTTCTTGCGCGATTTAGTGTACGTGCAAACAGATATTTATATTGTAAAAAAATTAAACTAAAATAATGGAACGCAATATCTTTTAGTTTTTCTTTATTTCGTGTTCGTTTCTGCCTCTTATGGTGCGTACAGATTGCTGTAATGGGACTGGTAATGTTATATCCAGCGCTCGAAGCCTGCGCTCGCTGTATTTGGACGTGTATTGCGCACGAACTGAGCATTCAATACGGGCATCCTGAGAAAGATTTTTTCCGATTTTCGTCGCGAGCACGGTCCGTCGATGTCCGTCCGCGTCACGAACGGTCGCCGACCTAGTAGAACTCTTTGTTTATTTATAGGGAATTCGGCTGAAAAATTGTGTACCTACTTTTATTACATAATTATGATCAGAATCGAGTACAGAGTGCTCTCCATCAATATCTCAAATTTGTCACGAACCACTCTGTACTGCAGATACGTACTATTTCAGACTATGCCAAATTTCATTCATATCTGTTGAGCCGTTCTTCAGTGGTTGAGAAACAAACATCCATACGTTCATCAAAACTATCACTTTTATTTTCCTTACCCTATTGATGTTCTCTTCGCCAACCTTTCTATATATGGTCCCCATTGGAGTTGTGCGTTGGTTTTTAGGTTTATGCCATGAAACACTGTTGAATTTACAGGGCTCAGTTCTTGTAATTTTACAATTAAGGTAGTATTTACATGCCAGACATTAGGCAATGAGAAATAAGAAAAATGGTATATTCTCATTGAGGAGCAAGTTTTTGGCTAAAAACCATTTCAATCAGTGCTTTTATTCAAAACAATGCTTTGATTGCCTACTCACTACAAAAGAGGTATCATCACTTTATCATATCTTGACAATTTTATTTAATTCAGTTGCACAGTCATGATGTCATATTTTCTTTTAGGTCAAATTGATACTTTTTATGGCACACAATTATTAAAATCAATTTTGTTTTCAAAATTTAATTATCATGATTTAATTTTCAATATGACTTTTTTTGTTTTTGAGTTCTGATATTTTTTTTTTCAATTTTCTATATTTCGGTGTCAATACTTATTTTACTACATTATATAACTTCACACTGGTCTTTCTTTTTTCATTTTAACGTATATTTGATTTATTTATTTATTGAGCACATAATCCATGATCACATCATTATCAATGCTCATTATATTTGATTTGTTCGGACTTGATGAAGTTTCATTTCATTAGCTCAAAGATCATTCTTAATTATATCATACTATAGCCTGGCGAAAATTTCAACATTTTTTTTCTATGCAAAAACAGAATTGTCCTTCTATATTTTTATAGTAGCAGTTCTGTCCTCCTGACATCGGCACTATAGCATTCGTAGTGGGAATAACTTCAAAACTATTACCATTTGTTCTTACATTAGCTTCGAATGCAAATTTTTTTAATTTTTTTTCTGGGACCATTGTGAATGCAATTACATAATAACTGAAATTCCCGGAAGTATATGTATGACTTCTTAAAACTTTGTGTAATCTAAGTGGCGCACATGCTGTGCACGGTTTTGTCACAATCGAATTTACATGGTCTTGGACGTTTGATACTGCTGCATTGATTGATGATTGTAACTCTTTTATATCTAAAGGATCATTCAAATCATGACAGGCGCACCATTTTTCGTCAATAGCTGCGTCTTCACATGTTCGGTTCGGAGACTTTTCTAAAAACAAACTATTGCACTGAGAGCAGGCTTCACTGTTCTCTATTTTGACTGAGTTATTTGATATCTGTAATATGTCCTGCAGAGTCATATACAAATCATTAGGGGTTGTCAGTCTGTGTCGGTTTGCTATAAGACTGAGGTAAGCCGAAGGCTGATTTTCTCGAAATTTGTGAGGAACCCAAACAAATAATAATGGAAGCCGCTCCTCATAGTAGGATTCCTTGAGAAACCTCGATTCACCAAACCGTATTCCATGGTCGCTTAAAAAAATAACGATAGTATTTTCTAAAACACCTTCTTTATTAAGAGTGTTAAAAAAATCATGAGTTTCTGAATCGTAAAGTAAAGGTAAGTTATTCACATTGTGGCTGAAGGAGTTAATCCAAAACCAGCCAAACATTTTTTTATCTTTATAAGTTTTTGCAAAATCTGCAGCAAAATTTAATACGTGAACACCGGAAGAAACTTTACCGGAGCATACAAAATTATCCATAGTTTTCTCTCCTAGTAAGAAAAATGGTCTCATATAATGGTCTGTTGGTGGAATTGGGAACCCTTTATAATTTGCAAATGTGTCCGGCAGGCTTAAGTTATCTTCACCGTATGCAGTGACGTACCCTGACTCTTGAAATTTTTTCCACAGTAGTAAATTGTAACAGCCATGTCGACACTCTTTGTAAACAGTTGACATTTTCTTGCCAGTCAGTACTGCCATTACGTTCGGAAACGTATTGTAGCCTACCTGAGAAAAGGCGAAAATACTTTTATTTAATTTTGAAAATTTTAATAAATATAAAATAATTAAATATTTTATGATAAGACTAATTTCATACTTTTTGATAACCTTTGTAGTCAATCCAGCCATTAGACTGTAGATATTTCACAGTTCGAGGCATATTACGGAACGTTCTAGCTCTAGACATGGTATCCATTCCGATGATGAGAACGTTGTAATAAGGTTCAGAACTTTTTGCTGGAGTTTGGAAATTCTTTTTCTTTTTTAACAGGAAGTAGTGATCTTCATATTTTAGTCGACTCCATTTTGTAGATTTGCAAGCCAATTTTAAATTTTCCGTTACAAAGGGGATCTTTACTGTATCTTTTAAATAGAACCTTTTGCATGCAGTGAATCTGAAAGTTTAAATATGAAATTTAAATTATTGTAATCAGTATTACATTTTGTTAGTTTCGTATTCTGGTATTTACCTAGGGTATATCGAGGATACCAGGTTTGGTAATTCAATAAACATGTTCACCCATCGATTCAGTAGACTCAAATACATGTTAGAAATACCTTATTTAGTCATTAGGCGACTAATGCCGATGGGCTAACAATGTCATCAATGTAATCAGACGTCAGTGGTCCAGGGTTCGTTCGCAACAGGCAGCAAATATTTGTGTACATGTTTGTTTCATCATCATCACCACAACTCTTTGTACTGAGCCCACCGCAGGGCTATGATAGGTTTTAGGCCTTAAACCTCTGACTTGTCTCAGTGCTGGATGTCAGATTGTATACAGGTATACAGCACACGGGACTGACTGCATAACGTGCCCTCTGAAGCATCAAAGTCGCCGGGAAAAGTGAATGGTCGGCGGTCACCCATCCTATAAGGCGCCTATAAGCGTTGCTTTACCTGCTATATCTGTCGCAGTCATCTGGTTGAATTTGCTATTTAATTGAACGACTAGCGCGTTCATTAAATGACGACATTTAATTGAATGACTAAAGGACAACTCGTCAAGTCGTTGAATGTACGTTACATTCAACGACTTGACTGAACATTACTTAGCGAAGTCGTTGAATGGGATATAGCCGACTTTGTAATGTTTGGTTAACAGGGTTGGCTCTTATATCTGTCCGCACCATTTCATGAATAATTTTGGTCTTAAACGATAGTTATAACTGCCTGAAAACCGACATGGACCGGTTAGGTTAGGAGGGTTATTTTTTTATAATCGCACAAAATAGAGTCTGAGACAAAATATGATCCTTTGTAAAAAAATTGTAAGGCTCTGTTCTTTCTTGTATTATTGTAACAATTTTTTTACTTATCGGATTAAAAAAATGAACTAAATTTCAATCACCTGACTGATTTGACGTCCGCTCTGTTCAAAGGGCTATGTTACAATCCGCTAACTAGTTGGACGTTGAGTGACGCTTGTGTAATCAACGTTCGGCCTAGTGATTCAATTAAATGTCGTCATTCAATGAACGCGCTAGTCATTCAATTAAATAGCAAATTCAACCAGATGACTGCGACATATCGATTAATATACACAAGAGCCACATGATTGTTAGCAGTGATAGGCTTGCCTAGTAAACAGGATTAGTGGTAATTAAACAGGAATCATTTAAGGCAACTTTAAGGAGGTCATTTGCAATGCATAGTCACTTGCATGCTCAAATTGTAAAATCCGATAATGCATAATTAATAAACAACTTTCAAAACAATCACTTTTTACTTCTAGAGTAGTCAAATTAGTGATACACTTTGGATTTGCTCTAAGAATTTTCAATTCGAAAAATAATTCTTATTTTATATCTATTTTAAATATGCAATAAGAAATTAACCCACACAGTAATTTAATTGTCATAGCAAAAAAAACTTCAACACTGAGCTACTTGCAATATAAGACTCCTGTTTATTCGACTATTTCTCAAGAGATTTTCCAACAGAAACTTCCGTGTGGACCGCATAGTCGGCATAGAATAACCCTACCGCTTTGGGAGAAGCGTTTCTTAAAGGCGACTAATCTAAGTGAAATCTTCTTGGTGGTAAGAACTCTTCACCTGGCCAGCAACCAACCAATATGTAATCAGCTGCTAAATGTCGCCGCTCCTGCAGTAGGTATTACGACAAAGTTTTATAAAGAGCCAGGATCATGTACAACTATGTAACTAAATGCTAGGTGATTGTGTTACTTCGTTGGGTAGAGAGTTGCAGAGGTTTTTTCAATGAAATACATACATACATAACTTCACGCCTGTATCCCTTATGGGGTAGGCAGAACACCAGAGGTTATAAGACCATCTGATGTCACGTTTGACAAATGAGGTATTATAATGGTGGAGAGAGGTGCAGTGACAGGGGGTCAGCCTATCGCCCACAAAAATGCCAATAAAACCTCTGTCCCTTAACTGACTTTTACAATATGCCCGGGAAAAGAAGCAGCTGGTACATTCTATGTTTTTCTTTCGCTACCAGTCCAGTATGGAAGCAGATTCAAAAAAGGAAGAAGATTTCAATGAAATCTATACTAATATATAAAGCTGAAGAGTTTGTTTTTTTGTTTGTTAGTTTGAACGCGCTAATCTCAGAAACTACTAGTGGGATTTGAAAAGCCCAACTCTTGAGGAAGGTTATATTTTATCCCGAAATTCCCACGGGATCAAAAGTTACATTTACGCGGGTAAAACCGCGCGCGGTGGCTAGTACCTGATAAATTCAAAAGAACTTTTTTGCAGAATAAAACTGTTATTTCAAACGTTTTTCCGAAAAAGTATACCTAGTTTTATTTTATGAAACATCAGTTTGGAATCACACTAAGGCAATTAAATGTTTTTGATTAATTATGTAATTAACACCTAGTAAAAACTGAAAAAATATATCTTACAATGATGTTTGAAGAGAAAATCTGGATCAAATATTTTGAATTCATTTATTCTTCATTACAGTTTAGTACACCACAAAAAAAAGTGGAAACAGAAAATATCAACCAAAATAAAGTAAAAAAGTTGATCTATCACTAATAAGCAATTTCTTCCAAACAACCTCTGGAGACTGAGTTATGGGGAGCCTTGGCGTTACGTACCTATGAACGCTTGTACCTAAAGACATTATTTATACAGTGTGTAGGCTTCGGATTTCCGATACTTCACTCACGTAAACTACGGCTAATTTTATCGACAAAATACAAAGCAATGGGGGGTCCCATCCCTAGTGCCTCTGCATGACAGCCATTTTAAAATTAAGATATCTCATACTTCTACGAGTTCACTGAAACTCATTCTCATCACATTTTCATGTCGCTCCGATACACAAAAATAGTCTTATTTGAAATATTATGATATTTGCTAGTATTTAAAGTAATTCAAAATAGTTCATGAAATTCTTAAGTATAGCCGAAAAACTTGGAAAAAAATCACTAATTTTTTAGTTAGTGTGCGCTAACTAAAAAACCAGTCGCTGAACATATAGTTTTTTCCATTTTATATGTTTGCAAGGATCTAAGCTAACAAATAAATATCACCTTAGTATTGAAATTTGGGCTAATTTGGTCAAAATTACAACAAAATTCACGACGATTAGGTTTTACAAATCAGGAAGCATTTCATAAACGTCCGAGTGTGATCGGTATTTTTAAGGATAGTTAGGCGAGAGTGAGACAAAATCAACTTCTCATTATCATTCTGTAATTTTTACTTTGTCTTCTTCTAAAATTTTACAGTAGTTGTTTAAAGTGCCCCCGCCATTATTCTGAATGCAGGCGGTTGCCCTTAATCCGACTTGTTGAGTGGCTCTTTCTGGCTCTTTTTATCATTTCTCTATGGTTTCTTAGTTATACTGCTGTCGTCTTCTGAAGATGACGCCCGAGCACATATTTTCAGGAATGTGAGGGCTCACGGATTACTCACCAAGAATCGGAAGACAAACGCTTGGCCCCGCGGTCACCGGATTTAACTCCGCTGGATTTCTTTTTACGGGGAACAATGAAACAGAAAATGTGTCGGGAAGTTACGGACACCAAGGAGGAGCTCACACATAGGGATAATGACGACAGCGGAGGAACTAAGTAACGAAAAGAGCCACTTAACAAGTTGGATTTTTCTCGAGGTTTCCCTGCATTGAAAATAATGGCTGTTAACAATTATTGTAAAATTTAAGAAGAAGAAGAAGTAAAAATTAATAATCAACAATAAGAAGTATTTTTTGTCTCACTCACTCACTTAAAAATACCGATCACACTCGCAAGCTTATGGAATGTTACTTGATTTGTATAACCTAATAGTCACGTATTTTGTTTTTGAATTTTGAAAAAAAAACTATACAGGGTCTTCTTTATGAAGATCAATATATTTTAAGAGAAGGTTAAGAATGATGTATGGGTTCAATTTATGAAAAAAATAAAAATAAACATATAACTATTTTTTTTTTATTGAAATTTTCAAATCTTTTAAGTGACCGAATTTAAGTTTAATCTGTTATTTACGACAACCTTGCAAGAAATAAAAAAAACCTATCTATTTATTTTAAGAAAATAACTTCACTAAAACAAAGATCTTACGCGGTTAGTACCTACCTATCCACGCGAGCAAAGGTCGATGCCTCGCGCGCCCGGGCGATGCGTGACCTACTTAGCTTGATGTATGACGTAACAATCAGCATACTTATTTCGTATAAAAGTTGATTCTAATTTCCCATCACACTTCAACTGTCAATTTAACGTTCAACTAATTGTAAATAACGTTTTAGTAATGTTGACTTCTTTGATAATGTTTAAATCTATACATATAATAAAATGGTAGGAAAGTCAAAACTGTACATTGACTATTTTTTTAAAAGAATACTTGGGGTATGATCTACAATCGAAACAGAAACAAAAAATATAGTTTTTAGAATTTTTGTCTGTTTGTCTGTTTGTCTTTCCGGGATAAACTCAAAAAGTACTGCATGGATATACTTCAAATTTGGCATGAAGATAGTTAAGAAGTCGGGTCAACATATAGGCTACATATTATCACGCTAGCAGTGTTATAATCGTAGGTGCGTTTGGTGCTGCATAGCGTTCACGCAGACGACGTCGCGGGCAGCAGCTAGTTAGAAATAAATTTAAAAAAAGCTTTCGTGCTTGAGCTGTTTGTCTTAACGAATAAATGTATTTTACAATCAATTGAATGTTTAAATGGAATCACCTTAGTATCAACTATTATTATTTACAGTTTATGTACAAAAATAACTTACATATTGCTTCCTGTCAATGATGTTAGGTACACAGCAAACGAATACACATACACAAACACTTTATAGTAACTGCTGCACATGACTACCTATTTGCGATACACAAAGTCTTGTTCGTTTAATAACATTGGCAGCACACAACTTTGGGGCACGTGGAGTAAATGTGCCATAATCTCGATGGCGCTGCACAGCTCCTAGAATTGTTCGGAGGGCGGGACGCCTTCCATGTCTCTGCTCGTACGTGTCACGAGCTCGTGACAGGTTCTCACTCGCAGCACTAGCACAAAGCCATTTGAAGATATTCTTGGTTCGTGTACGCGAAATTAGGCATTTTGATAATTATTAATTTACGCGCGCGTATCATTAGACAGACTTTTACGGACTGGCGAGCGCTCGCCGAGCGGTGAGCGGGTCGCGCGCGTTTGGCTCAAACAAAGTCGCCGCGCCGCCCCGCCGCGCAGCGCCGACAAGCCAACAGAGTGTTGTCGGCGCGGGCGGCTCGCTTGACTTTCGGTGTCGATAGTGCCGTCAGAGAATACCTACATACCTATGCCTAGTGCGATTTTTCTCTGTGTGTGTGAGTGAGTTCTTAATATAAATAGTTAAATAGAAACACTTTTATTTCTTGCTTTAGTCGTAAATAACAGATTAAACTAAAATGTTGTTAACTTATGGGAATTATAAAATATTTATGAAAGAATTTTTTTTTTGTTAATTGTAACAAAAAAAAAATTCTTTCATAAATTGAATCCATACATCATTCTTAACCTTCTATTAAAATATATTGATCTTCATAAAGAAGACCCTATATGTTAAGGAGCTTGTTTTTAGGTACATACATTTAGGTACAGTCAGTGTTTAGCTTTATTTAACTAAAAAAAAATGTGTTTTTTTTTTCTAAGTGTTCTTTTTTTTTTTATAAATCACTAAACCCGCGTTTGACCTCAATCTCACCTGATGGTAAGTGACGATGAGGTCGAAGATGAAAGCACACGGGTTTAGGAAGGAACTGGCTCTTTATACAATATTGCCGGAACACATTACCGCCGGAGCGGTAACATTTGGCGGCAGACTTTATATAAAGGGTGGTCGCTAGCCAGGCGGACCCAGAAGGGATCCTACCACCAAGCAGATTCTTAAGAATTTCGTGGACTTTTTTACATTTTATCTTAACAAAAACAAAAATGTACTTATAATGTTAGCAAATATTATAATCTTTCAAATGAGACTACTTTTATGTATTGGTGCGACATGAAAATGTAAAATTAATGAGTTTCATTGAACTCATAGAAGAACGAAATAATACATTTTAAAATGGCTGTCATTCAGAGGGGTGAGGGGGGCGATCCCCCTTCGCAGAGAATTTGGCAATAAAATTTAACGTAGTTTACGTGGGTGAAGTATCGGAAATCCGAAGTCTAACACACTGTATTTTGAAAAGTAGCTACCTACATCAAAATTATGATTTTCTCCCAAATCGATATTGTTTTTCCTACTTGTAAGTTACCAGTGAGTTAGACGTGATTTGACCGGCGAAGAGTGAAGTCATTGTGAAGGTTTCTATTTTCAAATGTAAGTTTTTTTATGTTTTACAGAATAGTTTATATGTATAGGCATACATGTACGAGTATTTCTAAAAGTGAATCAATTTCTGTTTTTTTCGTTACAAATACATACTTAACACCCAACACTACGATGACATTGACTTATTTGATACCACACCTGTAGTAGTGAAAAAAGTATTAACAAATAAACTATTCAAGTTAGGCTCGCCTCAATGGTACGTATGTAGAATTTGGATTTTTCTTTTCTTTAATTTGTATTTTTTTTTTCTTTTTGTTATTTAGTAACCTAGCTGCGGTGGTATTAAAGTGGCTCAGTGTATATTTATTGTAAAATCTATCATTATAATGTAAGCTGTCGACCTCCCAAATAAAATGAAATAAAAATAAAATAAAATAACTTCACGCCTGTCTCTCGTCGGGGTAAGCAGAGACTACGGTACGCCAATTACTACGATCCAGACATACCTCTTTCGCTTCCTCCACGTTCATTAATCTTTTCATACATGATTGCCGGTTACAGCTATTTTTAACCAGGTCCTTTTTAAGTATATGTCGTCAATTTGCTCGGCATACGTTCACCTAGGGCGGCCCCTTCCTACAATACTAACCTTTCGTCTTCTGTACATCTCTTTCGTAAACCTACTTTCACTCATCCTTTCTACAAGTCCAAACCACCGTAGCATTCAAATTTCAATCTTATTTACTACAAATTCTTTCAATCTGCATCTGTTTCTTATTTAATTTTTGCGCACCCTATCAGTCAATTTAACTACTTGCACAACATGTCCGTGTAAAACTAATGAAACTACCGTTGTGAGTCAGTCCTGTCTCTGGCGTGACTTGGTGAACGTCTCTTATCGTCGACAAATTGGATAACTGATTTGTAAAAACGAATTAATATAATATAGTAATTCATTTGGTCTTCTTCACAAAAGAGTTAACTTATATATAACTTATAGCGTTTCTTACTCTCTCATAATATAAATATTTCTTCACCAGAAACAAAGCTGGGCATAGAAGTGGACATGCAGCGGAATCCGAACCACCTATTCCTGCTGCGCAAGATGACTGGCTAGTGGCTCTGTTCACCCTGGTTGCACAATGACTTTTTGTATGAGATGATAGCCTGGTACTCTGTCATCAATGAGCATATTTCTTATATGTAAAAATTTGCTGAAGATCTAAGAACTTTTTATTTTCAAAAGATTGACTTTTGATCGCCGATGATTTAATACTTAACCATGATAAACATTTTGATTAAGCCCTCTAGATGCCATATTTCTCCCCGACGAAGAAGTTTAGACCGTAAGTCACCAAACTGATCCATTTCCGGTAGGCAGAGACAGAATTTTCAGGGCGCTGAAATGGCTTCTTACATACCCTAACGTATGAAAGTAAACCGAGACCGACTGCTTAATGTGCCTTGCAAACAAACCTGGCTTGAACTAGCTTCGAAAAAAACTAGCTACGAATGAATGGACCCATTCAAACGAGCGCATCCACGACCACAACTCGACACCTGCAAAATATAATGCCTCACAGATTATGTGACTCACACACAGATAATCTGACAGACGGAAACGACGAAAATTATACGACCTGCCAGTGTAATGGTAACATTCTGGAATACCAGACCTGGTTTCCACATTTATTTGTGCTTTAGAAAACTTTTCCTTAGTTTGTAAAACAACAAATTTTAAAGCACTATGACTGGTAAAAATAGTATTCTTTAATCAATGCCTTGTATAGGGCTCCTTGTAAAGAGTTGTATTGATGATGATGATAAAATAAAATAAATATATAAAATATATACTGAAACATTGGCATAAATAAAGCCCTAAAATATTAATTACATAAAGTATTTCTATCATTTTGCCCACTTAGTTATTTTAATTAAAATTAAGAAACACTCTTTTAGTAACTTACCTGACTAATCTTTCTTACTTACTCTATTTCAGTATCCTCTTTGCCTGCTTTTCGACTCCGTGATGCAAATGAATAACAGCAATCAAATGGTCCATTTTTAAAGCTTTCCGTAAGTTTTTTTTTGTTCATCTCAATAAGTAATGTATCTGAATTGAATACACTTACAAATATCAATCGGGGCCCACATTTCTTTGGTAATTTACGCCATTCGTAAAAAATCATCTTTTTTTCGTAATTTGGTATAGAGCATCCTGGTGTATTTATTAAATAATCTTCATTCCCTGTAAAATTATATAAATAATACGTGTTAATAAACGAGAAATTATGACTCAATTTTTTTAATGTATGCATGCTAATGACCCCCGTAGTTTTTCTGTATCTAATGCAAGATCCTATTTGCATACTTAAGAAGAGTTAAAATTTCTCATAAAACACCGCAAGTATACTGGTACTTAGTATCGTTTAATTTAAAGGTTCAAGCCGTGCATGCAGGTTCGGTATAGAATAGCTCTACCGCCCCTGGAAAATCGTGTCGTAAAAAGACAACCAATCCTCGTGACCCATAGCGTTCATCAACGTCAGCCGAGAGACGCAAACAGGCCTCCCCGAAGGCTGTCCACGTCACCCAGTCCCTCATCCAGCCGTTAACTGTCACAAAGTGTATAAGTATTTCCCTTTTGCGCAAATGCGAATAAAGAGAAGGCAAGGACTGTTGTGAATAAGATAACTTCCATTGATCTTCTGCGACATTCGCGTCACAGGAACATTTGATCGTTATCGCGAAATTGGAAAACGTATTTATTATTTTATTTATATTTTTTTTACATCCTAAGCCGGCTTGCTTTTTAACGGCTTTTTAACTCTTTTTAACATCACATCACTTAGCATCAGAGAGATTGAAATCTAACTTGGATTTAGTCCCTAATTATACAGGGTGACTACATAGAACTGGGCAGTATTTTGTTTACTTACTTTTAAATACATATAATATGTATAACTTCACGCCTGTATATTGTATGGGGTATGCAGAGCACCAAAGGCTCTTAAACCATGTGATGTCACGTTTGACAAATTTGGAGGTATTAAAATGATGAAGAGAGAGACTATTGTAGTAAAGGGAAGACTATTGCAGCGTATTGCCCTTCAACAGTCCCTTAACTGACTTTTACGGTATGCCCGGAAAGAGAAGCATTCTATGTTTTTCTTTCGCTCCCAGTCCTCCATACTTTTTAATATACAAGGTGTTCCTGTTGATTTCCCATAACTGTAGGGTATTAATAGACCGTGTAATAGAATCAAATAACATGTAAATAATTTTTCAATATTTTTTTTGTATTTATTTTTCATGCAAAATAATTCAATTAAGTCAAAACATCTCATGTAAAACACCTTCATGCAAAGTATGACAACGTAGCATTTTCTATCTCTTTTTTTATCGCTTGCACAGGTACAGTTGACAACGCGTAGATAGTAATCAACGTTGTAGATCGTATGCAACGTTTAAAATGTTTTTGTTGTTTATTGTATGGCTTCAGTGACACGCGTCTATTGAATATATATTAAAGAGATTTTACAAGGATAATTTATGAACTCATTATATTAAGATTGATGATATCTTGGAAAATATGCACTTTTGAACCACATATTCTTTGGCAAAAAGTATTGTTTTTTAGTAAGGAACAAAACCTCAAAGTTGTGGGAAATGAACAGGAACACCTTGTATTTCCAAAGATTTATCATCTTCTAAACTTTATGACATTTCCCTAAGACAGTGTGTTGTAAAAGGCGACGAATCTTTCTGGCCAGCGCTTGATAGTAGGATCTAGTCAAGGTGCGACTAGCCAGTCCACTCTTCATATAAAATCTGTAGCCAAACATTAACGCCCCAGCTATTGTTGTAAAAATAAGCGTTGTAAGTCGAGTGTTGAGCGCCGAGTCAACGCTTTTGAACGTTAAGGCTCGCTAGCGTTAAAGACTCGGGTTTCAACGCTCGAGTTGTGCGCTCGAGCGTCGAAGCGTTATCCCTTTTAATGAGAGTACAGTAGAATCCGTTTATTATGACTCCGCTTATATTGACCAACTACTTATTATTCTTGCAGTACCTATTTTTTTACTTATTTTAGGAAGTATGACGTCGTATACTATGCTTTGTATGACGTCCGTTTAGTATGACTTGTTTTTTTATTTCCGTTCGATGTCATCATAAACGGATTCCACTGTGTATGAATATTTTTTTACAAGGGGATATTTTGTATATGGAGATATTCATTATGACGTGTGACATGTTCATATACTTTGTTGACACTTACGCTCGAACCGAGTCGAGCGTCGAGTTCGGTGCTATTATTGAGCTTCTTTATCTAAACGCTCAAGCCAGAGCTCGAGCGTCTTGGAACTGACTCGAGCCCGACTCGAGCGTTTTAGCGCCGACTCGAGTATTTTTACAACACTAGCCCAATATTTTACGAAATCCAGTCCTTTCCTAAGCCCGTGTGATTTCATCGACCTCATTTTCACTTACCATCAAGTATTTAAAATTGAGGTCAGACGCATTCCTATGGCGGGTTTCAATATTCAACTGATTGCTATGCGTAACCGGTAAAGGTGCAAAACTGGTAGGAAAAAAGTAGCGTTTCACAATATCTATTAGCTACGGGCTGTAAGTTCTCAAATTTGGCATGGGCCCTCCTTGCGTGACGTTCTTCCAAGAAAATAGGTGATATGTGATTTATAGAATATCACGCATTCGCAAATTATTTGTATGATATTTGAACTAAAGAAATATATAAACTTATTCAATTTATGTTTGCTATGTTTAAGTATTCGATAATTATAGTATGTTATTATAGTATGATATATTATAGTATGTTTTTAGAGCTTTTTATTAATAATTGCGTTTAACTGCTTACGTAAAACGAAACGCCAATCCTTCGACTAATTTTGTCATTGGTTGAATCACATTTTTATGACGTCAAAGTAAATATTTAAAAGAAATATTATGTCATTCAATAATATTCGTCCTTTTTTTCAAAAACAGTTATAGATAAGTTAGAAAGAGAAAACTGGATTATTGATATGTTGACAGATATTTGTTAGGATATTTCGTTAAATGAATAAATTTTTACGTCGTTGGCTAGATAAAATGACCTATTCTTTAATTGGTCATACGTAATAAAAACATAACTCTTATTGGCCGCAGCAGACTGCCATGCTACCTTTACCTCATTGGTTTAAATTAATAACTTGTTACGTCGTCATTGGCTAGATATAATGACTTATTTTGTAAATGGTCAAATGTAACCTAGCAACCCATTACAGTCAAACAGTTCGTAAGCAGTGGTTTAGATGTCAAGATTTTGAATATAGAAAGGCATTTTGGTATTGATTTCTATTGTTCGTAGGCAAAACGAACAGTTTTCATAATATTGAAACCCGCCACTAGTCAGTAAAAAAAAGGATTTCTACTTGTCACAACAAACATCCTCCGTAACTATCCTTTGTAACAAAACATCGGACAACAATATCCAATTACTACTTGTGTTATCTATACATATAATAAAATGGTAGGAAAGTCAAAACTGTACATTGAATATTTTTTAAAAGAATACTTGGGGTATGATCTACAATCGAAACAGAAACAAAAAATATAGTTTTTAGAATTTTTGTCTGTTTTTCTGTTTGTCTTTCCGGGATAAACTCAAAAAGTACTGCATGGATTTACTTCAAATTTGGCATGAAGATAGTTAAGAAGTCGGGTCAACATATAGGCTACATATTATCACGCTAGCAGTGTTATAATCGTAGGTGCGTTTGGTGCTACATAGCGTTCACGCAGACGACGTCGCGGGCAGCAGCTAGTTTAAAATAAAACACTTTTTAACAGGATTTATCGCGTAAATTAATATTTTACATTTTATATTGACATTTCAGTGTCTTTGCATACCCCGTTTGCGTCACGAGCGGCTGAAGTTTCAGACGACAGATTGATAGGTGGAAAAAGTTATACATCATCTCCAACTGTTTAGCGTAGCGTTCTGGGTTGTTAACCGCAATTGAGTTGACAATGTCTTGAGTTTCAAGTCCGTTTCAAGGCCGGTTTTTAGATATTTGAACATAATAACTTGTTCGTTGTTAACACTTGGAACACTTGGATCTTGTAATGGGATGTTGCATTTAACTGGAAGAGGATATTGACTAATATTTGAGTCAGGTGCTCCTATTGTTTTGATGAAAACGCGCCTTAGAATTTTAAATTTTTTCGGGCCTTCAAAAAACGTAAAATTACAGGTCCACGTTTGACTGACGCCTGGCAACGTCAACACAACGTCAACACAACGTCAATACAAATACAAATATAAGCGATGAATTAAAAAGTGTTTTATTTTAAACTATGAATCGTGAAAACTTAAGACAATATTACTTGTGTAATTATCAAAGATGTATTCCTGTGTTATCGACGACATCTTGTTACTCATATTAAAATAGAATACGGATAGTATAGTCCAGGCACCAATAAGAATCGCCACTGCAAATTTCGATGTTTTCATTTTCATCACCAAGTCATTCTGAAAAAGAGATAAAATCATGCAATATTTGTTTAGAAAGCTATCACTTCATTAAAATTATAAATATTACTATGTTTATTTTCGAAATGAAAAGACTTCCATACAAAACTTCACTCCTGTTTCTCTTTGGGGTAGACAGAGGCAAGGGAACGCCAATTGCTACGATCCAGACATACCTCTTCCCCGTCCTCCACGTTCATTGATTTTTTCATACATGATCGCCGATCACGGCTACTTTTTACTAGGCTTTTTTTAAGTATGTCGTCAATTTGATCGGCATGCGTTCACCTTGGGCGGCCTATTCCGAACGACGATGCAAGTAGAACCTGGTCATCGGCGTAAAGCAGAGTTTTGATCACTGTCTCATTCATTTTTAAACCCCATTCAGACTCTTTCAGATCTTTCAAACAGCTATCCATGAATAGGTTGAACAGCCATGGAGACGCTACACAGCCCTGTCTAACACCGCGATCGATGCTAAACCATTCTGTGTAGTCATCATTCAACCTGACACAAGCACTCGAGTCCTTATATAAGGATTTGAGTGCCCGTATCAAGTCACTGTCCACCCCAAACTCGGATAGTGTTGACCAAAGTTCATTCCTCATCACACTGTCATACGCCTTTTCCAAGTCAATGAAGCAGCAGAAAACCTTTCGGTGTTTAGCCAGAACCTTCTCGGTTACTGATCTTAAGGCAAAGACTTGATCCGTGCACCCCATCCTCTTTCGAAATCCCGCTTGCACATCCCAGATCTTGCTTTCTGTTTCATCCATCACTCTTTCGATTAATATCTTTGCATACATTTTGCCCACAATACTCAAAAGGCTAATGCCACGGAAGTTTTCGCATTCCTGCTGTGACCCCTTTCCTTTATAAAGTGGCACAATAACGGCCTTGCACCAGTCGCCTGGAACACGGCCGGACCGCCAACACTTATTAAAAAGCTGGTACAACAGGTTTGCAGTGACACTTTCACCCGCCTTGAGCATTTCGGCATCTATTCGATCATACCCTGCCGCTTTACCCAATTTCAAACCTGCCATTGCTTTCATAACTTCTTCCATACTTATCTCACTTTCACGATTGGCCACACCACTGGACCACCTACTTTCCAAAACATCACTCGCACTTCGTTCAAATAAATTCTCGAAATATTCTTTCCACTGATTCATAATATCTTCATGCTCACTAACAATATTCCCATCCTGATCTCTTAACACGCCCACTTTCGAGTCTCCAACCTGCCCTCGGGCTCTTCTGACTAAGTGCCAGAACAGTTTGGAATTGGCTCGAAAGTTTTCCGAGAATTTCCTATCAAGCTTGTTCTTACATTCTTCTTTCTTTTTGCTTGCAATATCTTTCACAGTCTTTCTTAATCTATCATACTTTTCTTTTGCTACTCTTTCATCATCATTCAAGTCATCTCGTATTCTATTTCTGCCCCTCACAGCTAGTAGATCTAGCCACGCTTTCTTCTTTTCTAATACACAACCTTTCACTTCATCATCCCACCACTCGTTCTTATCTCTTCTCACATTCTTCTTCACACTTACCCCACATATTTGGGTGGCCGTTTCTACGATACCATTCTTAAATCTACTCCAATATTCTTCTATCTCGCAGTCTTCATCATTCAATAGCGGTTCCAACCTTTCTTTCAGTTCTAACTTATATTTCTCACGGACAGTCTCATCTTGCAAATTTTCGACTTTCACTCTTTTCCTTCCAGACATACGTACCTGTGGGCGATGTCGCCATTTTTTGAGCAGACCTGCTATTCTTGACACCACAAGAAAATGGTCGCTTCCGACATTTACTCCACGGTACACTCTCGTATCCTTAACTTTCGTTCTCAATCGTTCATCCACTATTACAAAGTCAATCATACTTCTCTCAGACTGTCTCTGCCATGTATACATATGAATCATTTTGTGACTAAACATAGTGTTAGTCACCACAAGCTTTCTCTCCAAACATACATCTAACAGACTTGTGCCATTATCATTTATTCTTTCGTCACCAAAATTACCTAACACCCTTTCATACCCATCACGCTTTACTCCCACCCAGCCATTAAAATCGCCTAACATAACAATCCTTTCATTATCTTCACACCTTCCAAGCACATCTCTTACATTGTCCCAAAACTCTTCCCTGACTGCCTGTGGCTTGGACATATCTGGTGCATACAGACAAAGGATAAAAATCCTGGTCAAACCTACTTTCAGTCTCAACCACAGGAGCCTGGGACTCACATACTCATAACCTTTCACACAATCACTCATTCTTTCCGACAAAAGAACGCCCACACCTTGGCTTCCTCTCTCAGACTCTTCTACTCCCGCCCAGTAAGCAGAGAGTCGGCCATGCGTGGACATTCCACAACCTTTCTTTTTCGACTCACTCACACCTAACACGTCAATCTTCCTGGCATTCATCACCTCGCATATTTCGTCAATCTTATCATCTATTCCTCCACAAACATTCATCGTCGCAAATAAGCATTCCCCTGCCCTCTTTTTGCCTGCTGGGGGGACAAGACGTGACGTGTGGCAATGCACGTCGCCGTCGGGAATATTGCCCCCCCCAGATACGATGGGGCAGCCTGAGTTGACCTCAGGGAGGGATTCTCCAGCTCGACTGGTACCCTCCTGGGGTAGTGTATTTCTTATTCCCCTCCTCATCATATCTGATTCTCCTACTTCATCGGATAGGAAAGGATTGGGTAATTTGGAAAGGAATTATGAATGACGGGAAGGAAAAAGGTATTATGAGGATGCTGCATACACGGAGGGGACGTTTGTTGTGTACGCAGCAGCTAGGGAGGCCGGGGTCGCTTACCCGAGTGCCTTTTCTTCACAGTCGGACAGACTACTGAAGAGAACACCCCATGACCAACTAATCAATATAAATAGCAATACAGTTTTATTGAGATTAAGTTATTATCAATTACTATGCACACGCGGATATTATCTACCAGCGTCTACTGATACATATGATAGACTAATGATACATATGTATGTATATTTTTTTATATATAATATAATTGTCTTAATCCTATATGCAACCTAACATGCTCCTCCTCGTTTTGGTCGTCGTCGCACAACTTCTTGTAGATAATTATTCCATAGTACATATTATGCTGCTAGAAATCAATTATGACTAAGTATAATTATGCCAAAATAATAATGCCAAATTCATTGTGCCAAAACATTTTAGAAATACATATATTATGTTAAGGAAAGGGATTCCTGTCAACTATCGACCAATTTCAATCACTTCCATACTTTGCAAAGTCATGGGTTAGCAAGCTTCCAGGACTTGGGAACCTTACCGGATTCCAATGAAAGTCGATAAAGACGCGTCAAAACGGGAGACAACTCAGCTGCGCAGCGTTTTAAGACCACTGCAGGAACACCGTCTGGACCACTAGCTTTGTTCTCGTCTAGGTGCAGCAAGCATTTAAGAACCTCCTTTTGGCGACTGTGAACGGTACCCTATTGAACAATCGACTCCTGGCATACCTCGAGACCAACGAGCTCCTAAGCGATAGCCAATATGGTTTCCGCAATGGGCGCTCGACCGGCGATCTTCTCGTGTATGCCACTCACTTATGGAGCGAGGCCTTGGAAGGTCATGGTGAAGCAATAGCTGTATCCTTAGACATTTCCAAGGCCTTTGATAGGGTCTGGCATGATGGTCTCTTAAGTAAGCTTCCAGCTTATGGCATACCGATTGGGCTCTGCGACTGGATATCTGATTTTCTGAGGGAACGGTCAATTCGAGTAGTTTTAGATGGCTTCTCCTCCGACCAAATGGCAATTAATGCCGGGGTACCTCAGGGATCTGTTCTCTCTGCAACATTATTTTTGCTGCACATTAATGACCTTTTAACACCGGGAATTATTAGTTATGCTGATGACAGCACTGTTGTAGAGAGATACGTATCCAATGCGCGAGCGAGCCCCCGTGAAATCCAGAGTTTAAGAACTTGACAGTTCCTTTTTGATACGGGTCGCCAAGGTTTGGAATGAACTGCCTGCGTCTATTTTCCCTGACCAGTACAGTCCTAGTACTTGTAAGCGTCGAGTGAATAGGTTTCTCGTGGATGGACGTGTACCACCTTAGTCTTCATGTTCACTTAACATCAGGTATCATGGAAGACAAACGTCCCATCCAAAAAAAAGGTATAAATGTTTTTACAGTAACGATCACAAATCATAGCATTTATTGCCCTAAAGAATACCATAAAGTAAGAGTATCATTTCAAAAGTTTATAAACTTTGCAATATTTGGAGCCTAGGGGTTACCGAATAAAATTGTTAAAATGTTTGCGTAGCGTATTATCATTGCATTGTAAGTTCTCGTGTTCAAGTTTATAGTGCTTTGCTTGCTTTGTTAATAAATAACAGAGAAATAATGAATATTACTGACGTTTTAAAATTATAGAGATAATATTAATTAAATTCAATGTGAATGATTTTACTTACGAGAAAAATCGTGAATATAAGAGCAAATGGTACTGGCTGTTGGAACTAAAGAGTAATCCAAGTCATAAGGTGAAGGTCGCGCCTGATCACTACGTTAACAGAGAATCAGAAGCTTTATTCGCTAATCTGATTTCCTTAAGTTTTGTTTGTTTGTTTATTGAAGTGTAAATTTATTGAAAAATTGCTTGAGTTATGAATTACACATATTATGCATAAATAACCTGAAGTATGTTTCATTTACTAAACGGAATGAATATAATAAAAGACAACGTAAAAAAAAAAAAAAATTAGGTATATCATTATGTATATTATTGCATTTGCCAAACTTAGGACAGACAGATACAGATAGGAACTATACCTAGGTGTTATAAATAACATTTAGAAGAATAGCAAATATAAAAAGAAAATTTCAATGGTGTCAATTTCAATAAAAAAGATTCCCACCACTTTAGTACACAAATATTTTTTATTATCACAAACAATAAAACGCAAATCGAAAAAAAATTAACACAATGGGAACTAAATACATCTGTCATTTAGAAATAAGGTTTATCATGAAAATTAAAAATATGGTAATACACTAATTTGTACATTTTGTGATTATGGTCTCAGCATTATGTTGTTGAAAACGTTCAGTTTTCATCTCTGGTCCCAGTTTGTCATGTTCGTATTGTGCATCCATAGCTTTGTAAGTAATTTGGTCGTGCCATGATATTGTCTCTCACAGTTAGCTGTCTTGTGTTTGTTTTTTTTCATGTCATGATCAATTTGTACTGAACCTATTTGTATTAATTCGTATAATCCTGACTGAAAAAAAGTGCTAAGAGTTTTTCCGCCGGCTTTTTTGTCTCTTGGTCTACTGTAATATCTTATTCAATAACTATCAACACCTTGTTAAAGCCGAAGTACAAAAGTGTGACGTCATTAAAAGGCCATTCGATAGTCTTATGATGACTAAAATTTTAAATTTCATTTCATTTCATCAGCGCTGGTCCTTGTATATTAAGGTACTGCTAATATTTATTTTACATAGGTAGTCAATCTTTAATTTCATTTTTCAGTTTTACTTGGGTTCGATGTAATTTCCCTTGATAATTCCGGACATGGGACATACTAGTGCTGCAGGATTTTCTTGTGTTGGTTCACCGCCCTCCCTCCCTCAAGCAAGAAGCAAGGAATGCAATGAACGCACACTATGAACACTATAACCCACACGTGGGAGGGCGGTGAACCAACGCACGAAAATCCTGCATCACTAGTACAAGTGCGGGTTGCGGAATCAGCTAGGTAACTTAGCTATAGTAGTTGTCATGGATTTCCGCAAAGTAACGACTGATTCAATCAATGATTTAAACAAATTTTTAGATAGTGTCACAAAAATATCCATGTCGCCTAATTTTTCAAATCAAATCATTTATTGCTTCATATATGTACGATACATATAATTTTTGGTTCTACATTACTATGCTGTCCATCAGCATGCAATATAATTGTTAAAATATTAAAATTATAATTTCAATATAATTAAAAAATAGTTATTATTCTTAATGTCACATCGGTACCTATTATTACAATTCAATTTTTACATTTGTAAAATTCCTCGAAGGAATAAAAACGTTAATTTTTCGGCCATTTTTTAAATTCTTTAGACAATTTTAATTTGTTATACACATTGCATAACATTGAAATCAAGAACTATACAAAGAAAGTAATACAAAGTAACAAAGAAACAAAGAAAGTGACCATGATCAAGAGGACATTCATCTATCCAATCAACCAAATAGTCAATACTTATGTTTTTTATCACTTCAGTCAAGCTGGCAACTGTACAGAACAAAGATCAAAATCAGGAGTCAAAACGTACCGCAATCGCACGTATTTGCATCATCATCCCTCATCAAATCATTTAGATAAGATATACCTTATCACGAGATCATCAACAAATGTCAAGTCATTAATCAAACTGTAAATCTAATCTAAGTGTAAATCGAAAAAAAAGTAAAAAGTTCATTATCAAGTGTTACCCGAGAATTACTGATAGTTATCGAGTAAATAAGCTCCTGTCTGCTCTAAAATCGATAAAACTCGGCCAGTCTGGTAGCACTGGTTGGACTTTCCAAGCATTTTCAACTCCAGTCGATGCCTATTATTATATATATTTCATATATATTTCGCCTATTATATATATTTCAAACGCAGTTCCAAGGCACGGTAATATTATATTTACAGTATTTCAACTTCATACAAACAGACGAAACGTGAGCTATATCTATGCGGCTCGATCTCGGTATGCACTCAGCTTACGGACAGTCGCGACTGTCTGCATGTCGAAACATTTTTTGATTGAGATTTACATTAGAATGCGGATGTTTTATGTTTTAAAATTTTATAATAAAATTTTATAAGGACTCGAGTGCCTGTGTCAGGTTGAATGATGACTACACGGATTGGTTTAGCATCGAACGCGGTGTTAGACAGGGCTGTGTAGCGTCTCCATGGCTGTTCAACCTATTCATGGATAGCTGTTTGAAAGATCTGAAAGAATCTGAATGGGGCTTAGAAATTAATGAGACAGTGATCAAAACTTTGCTTTACGCTGACGACCAGGTTCTACTTGCATCGTCAGCGTCGGAACTGCAACAAATGGTCAATGTTATGTATGAGTCATTTAAAAGGAAAGGTTTGAGAGTGAACGTTGGAAAGACGAAAGTCATGGTTATGGAGAGGAATGAAGATATGACGGAATGCAATATTATGATAGGAGACGAAAAAGTGGAACAAGTGAAAGAGTTTGTATACTTAGGGTCCTTGTTTACAAGAGATGGGAAGTGTGAAGGTGATATTGAAAGGAGAGTAAAAGCAGGAAATTGTGTTAATGGCGCCTTGTACTCGGTTATGGCAAGCAAAATTATACCGAATAAGGCTCGTCTGGCCATACTTGAAGGAGTTTTGGCGCCAACACTTATGTATGGTAGTGAATCTTGGGTGTGGCAGAAGAGACATGAAAGTAGGATTAATGCTGTGGAGATGAGAGCGTTAAGAAGCATGTGTGGAGTGAAATTGAGTGATAGGGTGCGCAACAGTGAAATAAGAAAGAGATGCGATTTGGAAGAGTATGTAGTGACTAAAATTGAAAAGGGTATGCTACGGTGGTTTGGACATTTGGAAAGGATGAGTGAAAGAAGATTTACGAAAGAGGTGTACAGAGCAAGAATGGATGGTGTTGTTGGAAGGGGCCGGCCTAGGCGAACGTATGCCGATCAAATTGGTGACATTTTGAAAAAGGGCCTAGTCAAAAGTACCCGTAACCGGCGATCATGTATGAAAAGATTGATGAACGTGGAAGAAGCGAAAGAGGTATGTTTGGATCGCAGCAATTGGTGTTCCCTTGTCTCTGCCTACCCCAAGGGGAGACAGGCGTGAGGTTATGTATGTATGTATGTATGTAATAAATCATATTATCGACGTCTTAGCCAAGGCGCAAGTATTTTTCGGTCGTTAATTTATAAGACCGATTTTTTATTCAAACAAAACGCATGTAGAACATTTCCTATTAAATTCACATAGTATTTTTTTTTTTTTATAAAAAAAATAAGTTTTCAATAATAAAAACTAAATGGAAGTAAACAAGGTAGGCAAACGTCATCAAAAGCCTATATCGGAAGCCCTATCGCATGTGAACGTACCGCGTCGGCGCTGTAAGGACTTATTGCAAAGATGCGGTCGAGTTGAAATACTGAATAGATAATATTACAGTGGTCAAGGACTAGTACTTAGTTCGGATCCCATCCGGAACAGCAGTGCGATCACAGAACTTTATCGAATCGTATATTAACGAATGTTTAGGTATGCTCGTATAGTATGGAGTCGGTTGCAAGTTTTGAGTAACATTGTAATTTTTTATTTCACAGATATTTATAAGTACAACATGTTTACAAACATTCAAAATTAACAAGGCACACATTTATTTAAGCTGACCGTGCGGCAATGGATAGATTTCAATTTTTTCTTAAAAACCGTCTCCATACTATACGAAAATTCGTTAACAAACGATTCGATAAAGTTCTGTGATCGCACTGCAGTGTAGGAAACGAACTTTTCTAAACTGGTTCAGATCCGGGTGTTTACTACGATACGCCCTAGATCAGTTGTGTGATCTCCATAACACAAGGTTAAAGGTTATAAGAGCTCACAGAGAACCTTTAAACATAAGAGCTGTCTTAGGCTGCTTTTCCACTGACGCGGAGCTGAGCGGAGCGGAGTTTAGCGGCCCCTGAATAGACCAATCACTATGCTCGAAATCTCCTCTGCGCTTTAATAGAAACAGAACGAGCATAGTCATTGCTCTATTCAGGCGCTCAGCCACAGAATAAGTAATAGTACCGGTACAGAAGAATTACTCCGCAAGAAGATCTAAATAAATTCGAGTCTTGCTACGACGCGATACGGTGGAATTCAGCTCGCACAGCATTACATACCTGCAAATTTATATACCTAGAAGTTTTGTCTCTTTCTATCGCATGCCCCTTATCTTTTCTTACGCTGTTAGGGTTGCTGCCTAGTGAAGAATAATTATTCTCCTTATTTGTAATTAAGTATCTACCGATGTAGGTATTACTGTTATTCTACCTTTGTAAAAAATATTATTTCAACTTACCTAAAGTACAAAATGAAAAAAAAAATTACGACGAATAATTAGTAATACTACCTATGTTTTGTTTACTAAATTGAACATTATCAAATCTAAACATAATCTAATCGAATATTTGTTTCTTTTTATGTCCATTTTTAAATACTATTTGCGACCTCGATCATAGAATTACTGTGAGTGCTATTAGGTAGGTAGGTATCTACAAATTCCCGACGGGCGCGCGCGTGACACACGACCCATTCGAAATACGCCGGCGGCGGAGCGCTTCGCTGTAGGTAAATAACGAATGTACCGCGCGTCAGTGGAAAAGCAGCTTTAATTTTGGTGCAAGAAAGGAAATGAAATTTTAAACTAACCATGGCCCATAGAAGTAAGTCCAAAAGACAATATGAAATATTACCAGAGCAATGAGAGGTTTTCTGACAGCTCATTAAAAAACAAAACGGTACAAAAATTGTACAAAAGGCGAAGTCTTTTCTGTCAAGCCATTTATTCCACACTGCGTTTTTTAAAGTAAAATAAATTAATTAACTTCTGTGTCAGAAATCTAACTTATAAATAACCATAGATGATACATACCACTTACCTAAATTATAGTATACAGACTTAACGCCTTCGGCTTTTAAAAGTGCCATCTATAGAGGTTTTTTGAACTAATTTATATGAGTTGTCAGAAAACTTCCCATTAGATGCTTTTACACTAATTATGTCCACAACTTCAACTAAATATGCTGCCCATTAGATGCTTTTACACTAATTTGAAACAATCTCACTGAATTGTAAGTGCTGATGAGGTCGAAGATAAAACTGGCTTAGGACATTACTTTCATTTCATGTAGTTAGTCTGTTGGATATGTAATAACTAGCTGCTGCCCGCGACGTCGTCTGCGTGAACGCTATGCAGCACCAAACGCACCTACGATTATAACACTGCTAGCGTGATAATATGTAGCCTATATGTTGACCCGACTTCTTAACTATCTTCATGCCAAATTTGAAGTAAATCCATGCAGTACTTTTTGAGTTTATCCCGGAAAGACAAAGAGACAAACAGACAAAAATTCTAAAAACTATATTTTTTGTTTCTGTTTCGATTGTAGATCATACCCAAAGTATTCTTTTAAAAAAATATTCAATGTACAGTTTTGACTTTCCTACCATTTTATTATATGTATAGATGAATAATAATAAAATACCTAGACAGTCACACCAACTACATGGGCTCAAAGTATACAAAGCTGGTGTTATGAGATACCGTAGAGGACTTGGGAGGAACCTAATATATACATATATACACACATAACAATATAGTTTTTTTTTTTTTTTTATAAGTGACTAAACCCGCGTTTGACCTCAATCTCACCTGATGGTAAGTGACGATGAGGTCGAAGATGAAAGCACACGGGTTTAGGAAGGAACTGGCTCTTTATACAATATTGCCGGAACACATTACCGCCGGAGCGGTAACATTTGGCGGCAGACTTTATATAAAGGGTGGTCGCTAGCCAGGCGGACCCAGAAGGGATCCTACCACCAAGCGAAACCTTAACTTAGCGAACGCCTAGACCCTGAACCTTTTATTTCTTATTCTGTGCGGGAATCGAACCCGCGACCTCACAATTGGCGTAGTAGTGACCTGATCACTACACCACGAATATCGTCTAATAAAATCTTACTTCTTACTAATATTATAAATGTGCTTTTTTTGTAAAATGTGTTTGGATGTATGGATGTCTGGATGTTTGTTTCTCAATCACGGGAGAATGGCTAAACGGATTTACATGAAATTTGGCATAGTGATAGTGTACATTCAGGAATATCTAATATGCGGGATTTGAAATTGTGCGGGTAAACAGCTAGTATCTTATAAATTAAAAAACATGGCAATATAACTCTTATGGGTGTGCGGTCTATGATTACTACCTAACTGCTAACCAAAATTTAAATCCTAACGTATTCGACGAGGCTAGGTAAGTTTTATTGTAGTCTTTTGAACGTATTCTCATAGATTTGAGAATTCTCAATGACTCTTGAGGCTTGCAAGTGACAATTTTTCATACAAAAACAAGTAAATACGTGTGCTTGCTTTGTTTTAAGCTAGCAAGCAGCTAGCACGAGGTTTTTGATTTGGAAATTGCTTTGTAGTCCGCGCACTTGCTTGGTTATATGGTATTGCTAAATTGAGAATGAAGGTCTTTACTAAAAATAGTCTATGCAAATTCGAATTCGATTTTATTTCGATTTGGGACAGCTGTAGTACTTAAGGTAGGGCAATTAATTATATGAGTACTCTTAGTGCCTTTTCATAGAATACAATAACATTTGTCGGCATTAATTCCCCTGTTGTAACGAAGAAAATGTCAATATAAAATACCTTATAATTAGAACAATATAAACCATAATAAAAAACTCTTTTATTTAATAACATAACAATTTCCTAACATTGTAATAAAGGTATTTGGATATTTTTTACGTAGATAGGTATTTGTTTTTTATACATTTTTCCATTCCATTCCATTCGTCACAAAATTGTTTTTATATTTTTTTCTAAATTTGCCATATTTTCAATTTGCAACGGTATATTTTAGATCAACGCGTCACAGGTTATATTTTATCATAAGTTCAATCAAATGCTTTTGCCTTAACACTTTGGAAGTTTCATTTAGTACGTTGTATGTTATAGAAATCAGGACAAATAACCTTAATATAATGTTATAAAATTTAAGTTTAATGTTCACAAAAAAAAAAACAAATTAAATTCGAATACTTATCTTTATCTTTATAACATATAAAATAATATTTTTTATACACATAGTTTCATGGAATTAATAATTTAATACATGAAGTAATATTTTAAAATTATACATACATACATAACGTCACACCTGTATCCCTTATGGGGTAGGCAGAACACCAGAGGTTACAAGACCATCTGATGTCACGTTTGACAAATTTGGAGGTATTATAAAGATGTAGAGAGACTATTGTAGTGACAGGTGGTCAGCCTATCGCCCACAAAAACGCCTTTAAAACCTCTGTCCCTTAACTGACTTTTACAGTATGCCCGGGAAGAGAAGCAGCTGGCACATTTTATGTTTTTCTTTCGCTCCCAGTCCAGCATGCAATACATTATTGTTATAACTATCCTCAATAGAAAATATTTTTTTCATAAAGATACTTTTGAGCGTATTTTTGAATAAAGAAAACTCTATGTCTTCCTCCAATCCCTCTGTAATCTATTAAATAACAATAGTATTTAATATGTGGAACTGTGCTGAACTACATTTACTTTTGGTTCTATTATTATTTTCATATTTCCTCCTTGTATTTAACCGCGCTTGACTTTCCTCGTTACTTCCATTAAAAAATATGTTATGACAAAATCTGTTAAAATGTTCAGACTGAGCACCGTTAGAACTTTAAGAGTTTAAATTACTTCTAACAAGATTCCCAGGGTGCCAGTCATCGCCCTTTTCTGTAACAGAGATATATTTTGAGCATAATATTTAATAGGTAATACTATCCCAGTGGTTCATGAAGTAGAAATAAACACAAAAAAAGAATTTTTGAAGAGAGGTGAGGATGTTTTTCAAAAATGAAAGCAGAAATAACGCTAAACCCTTCCACAAAGTTATGTGTATTCGTAACAGAGGAGCTGTGTTTGAACAAGACTTGAAATAAAAATTATTTTGATTTTATTTCTGTCCTTAATACCTCACTTGTTTAACAAGCTGGTAAGCATCATAGCAATATTGTATGTCGTTGTGATAAATAAAGAACTTTTTAAACGCATATTTGATTTATATTTTACCAAGTCTATTTTTTTTAATGAAACATGAAACATCATCTCAAAGACGAATATCCCTTTCCCCTTCACTAGTTGGTATATTGACGAAACCTGAGCTGCACAAGTTCCCACAATACTTTATATAGCATTCTCATTACTTTTCTATCATGTCAAATCAACCTTTATACAGGAAAAATGACAATAAAAATCAATAAAATGTCGCTGCACGTGTGAGCAGCGAGATTACACACAGATTTTACAGACTTAAGTATCAACTTAGGGTCAAAGTTTAGTGCAGAAGGGCATTATTTTCAGAGTTATTGGGAGCAACATAAACTAGCTATTTCGAGCTATTATGCCATGTTTGAGGAAAAAAACATACATATATCTAAACTTTCACATTTATAATATTAATAAGAGTAAGAAATCAGTACTCTACTTATTAGGTTAGGGTTTGTCAGAAGCCATATCGGCACCCTGAAAATTCTGACATCCACCACCCAGCACTGGGCCAGCTCGGTGGATTATGGCCCTGCAGTGGGCCCATTACACGGAGTTGTGATGATGATGATGATGATGACTCTACTTATATAAGGGTTAATTTTAATTAGCGCATCACCTCTTGGACGCAGCTTCTCCAATCAATCCAAACAACATTTGTTCTACAACTTTTTAAAATTAATAGTTTTTAAAATTTTAGTTTTCCCATACAAAAAATATTTATAGCTTCTGTTTAAGGCGGGTACACATTGGTGTAATGGAACCAGGGCTTTAAAAACTAATATAAAAGGTTAACCGTTTGAACCGGGGCTACCGGAATTAAAAGGCTACCGAAATGAATGGGTATAAACCGTATTATAATGGTTTTTAGATGAAACGGTAGCCAAAAAGAAATACCGTTTGTATCGCTATTTATTTCAGTTGTTTTTTGTCAAGGTCGCAGTATCAATATTGCAAGTATAGTTTAATATTTTTTACTTTGAGTATTCTCTTTTGTGTTGTAATATTACCTATAAAGCTAAAGAGTTTGTTTGTTGGTTTGGTAGAATGACTGTTGTGTGTGATAGTCCATTTAATTTCATCGAGGAAGGCTTTAAGGTATAAATAAGGCTATAAAATATCACACTGCAACTAATGGAAGCGAACTAGTATCTTATAAAATGTTGCAAAAACGGGAAGAATAATTCAATTTTGAGAGATTCCGATGCGTACGCTGTTTAATTAAACGGTGTTAGTTACGCAAAATTTATGTATCGCCGAATCGTTTGTCTTAAGAAGTTCTAAAAAAGTACACGACTGTACATTTCTTTATCGTATCTTTAGATAAAATTGGTTCGAAATCAATGCGTATTTTCCAAAGAGTTATGTCAATGTAATAGTAAACTGAACATACAATCCTGAGGGGTTGTGGCTGAGAAATAAGGAAGGAATTCCCAAAATTCCCACGAGAATGGGGATTGCTGGACTTTTAAGTTCGTATGAAAAATATCATTCCTTGAATGCATGGATGTGCTACTTGGTAAAAAGGTTCTTTAATGAGTGACTGGCTGTGTTAAACATAAACAACGTTTATACCCGAACGAAGCCGCGGTCAAAAACTAGTTAATCATAAATACTTAGGTGTAAAAAATGTCTTTTAAATCACTTGATCTCAAACTTAGGAGATATCGTTGTTTTAAAAAAACTCCGGAAGAAAATAGATGTATAGGAATCTATTGACGCGCTTGGACATTAGTAGATTTTCCTATTCCCGTGTTCTTAATTAGTTTTCTTTTTTGCTATGTAGAAAAATTAAGGAATGCTGAGATTGAAACACTAGTAAGCAAATAAGTAAATGAAATATTATCTAGGTACATTAAAATAATTTAGTTTTAATCAGATATTAAATGGGCTTTCTTGGCCTGTAGTACCTAAACAATATACTTAAAAAATAAGTAGCTATAAGGTAGACTTGGATTTTCACTTCTGTCCGGAAAGGACCGACGACAACCAAACAGGCGAACTCCAAAGCGGAAATAATCAAACCAAAAATACAACTACTCCAGCGGTGATGTGTTCAGAAAACATTTTATGAAGAGCAAGTTCTACTAGAAACCAACCTCATCGACACTTACTACCAGGTGACATTGAGGTCAAATAAGTCACCGACAAAAAAATATAATTTTGGGAATCACTGGAATACCTACGAGCTTACTATATATTAAATTTGTTGAAATTGATTTAGAAGTTTAGCTGCGAAATCGTTACAGATGAGCAGACAGACAGTGGAATCCGTTTATGACATGGAAGAGAAATAAGAAACAGGTCATACTAAACAGACGTCATACAAAGCATAGGTACAGCAAGAATTAATAAACTGTTTAAGTAAGTATATGATTTATTTTAATAGAAAGGAATAAAATATATCGCTACGTCTATCTCTACTTCTATCTTTACCTCTATATCTATATCTACGATTATATCTAGTATCTAATGTATAATCCAGCCAGCTACAATAGTAGACTCCACAAAGTCAATAACTTGTTGTATATAAAATATAACTCTTCGTATATAACTCGCTTTATATAAAATTCCAAAAATATTTAAGATTAACCCTTCGATAGATTTAAGGATAAGGTGTGTAAAAAGGACTACTATAAGATATCCAGATGCTAGAAGATGGGATTCCCTGGCTAAAAAATTTTATCGTGTATTTTTAAAATATTATTGCTGTTTGAAAGACAGAAAGAAAATAATTTTATTATCACAAATAACTTAAAAAAAAGAATACAAATCAATACAATTTAAAGAAAGACACGGTTGTATGTGATTTTGAACTTAGGTTCATAATCACGTTAAATATGGTATTACATATTACATAGGTATACATTTTGTGATAATAATAATATAATAATAATATGTTTATTTTTCAGAGTAAAATACATCCAATTTGTTAGTTAAAGCTTAAACTATGTTAGTAATTAATCTCCAGATATACTTCTATTTTTGGTTGGGCAGAATTGACAATCCTACCCAGTGCTTAATGAAAGGGTTGTCAACTCTGTCCACCACCGTGCTCAGGATGCTGCCGGGACAGCGACGCACGCGGTGCAGCAGCGAGGCTGCTCGCTGACGCATGACGGCGAAGTAGTCGCGGACTCGTGCCTCAGCGAACATCCCCGAGGCGCTGCACCGCCATCGCAGTCCCAGCATCACCCTGAACGCGTTGTTATATTGGACGCGTAGGGCACTACCGGCCTTCCGTGTATGATTGGTCCACAGACCGCCGGTGTAGAAGACCTGGCAGTAAGTTTTAAAAAGAAGTATTTTTACGTCCTTACTACACCTAGCGAATCTGCGGGCCAGCATATTACTTCTAACCGACAACGCCCTACGCTCCCTTTCCATGTCAATATCATCATTGAGATCACCATCGACGTAGTGTCCCAGATACTTAAAATTAAATGTTCTCGATAATGGAACACCGGACAGTCTCACATGTGGCACAGAATCAGGAGCCCGCTTGCTAGTTTTGAACAACATGCACACACTCTTTTTACTGTTGTATACAAGACCGTGCTCCTCAGCATAGCGTTCGCAAATCAGTAAAAGTTTCCTTAGTGCATTTATTGAGGGACTCAGCAGGACCATATCGTCCGCGTAGCTTATATTATTGACAGACACACCATCGATATGACATCCATATGGTTGACTGCTGAGTTCCCCAATCAACGCATCAACATAAAAATTAAAAAGCGTTGGAGAGGACAGTCCACCCTGCCTAACGCCGCACTCCATAACATAGGGATCAGAGAATTTATTACCCCATCTCACTTGATTACTCTGATTGCTGTACCAATACCGAAGAACAGCTATGAGAGCTGGAGGAAAGTCAGTATCTGATAGTTTATGAAAAAGTTTCTCATAGCACACACGATCGAAGGCCCTTGACAGATCAAGAAAACACGCATGAACTGGTGTTCTTCTTACCGTATAATATCTCACTGTACTTTTAAGTACTAGTATAGCACTTTCAGTTGAAGAACCCTCCCTAAAACCGAACTGGGCCTCGTTCAAATGTAAATATTTTTGTAAGTATTTATCCATTAAGCTGTCAAAAACCTTCGCGATAACTGTGGCTAATGAAATTGGCCTATAATTATCAAGGCTCGACAAATCTCCCATCCTATCCTTCGCTATCGGCACAACAATCGTCTTTATCATATCGTCAGGCAGGTGCGAATGGACAAGACAGCAGGAGAAGAACATCGCCAGAACACGAGGCAAATGAACACCAGCATTCGCTAGATGCTCTATGCTAAGGCCATCGTGTCCGGGCGACCTCCCCCCCCTCATATTATTAATAGCTTTCCTCACCTCATCACCCGTGAAACGAAATCCATCCCGACTACTACGAACACTCCCTTCCTTCTCTGACTTAAGTAACATTGGGTTGACTTTAAAGTGCTCCTTAAAGATATTAGCAATAGCAGCGGGACAGCTTTCACCCTCGACACTCACCGGGAGGCTAGGCTTTATATTGAGTCTTTTTGTTTCTTTCCAAAACTTTCCAAATTGTTTTGCAGAACAATGAGATGCAATAATGTCCATTTTAATTTTATCTGTATTTTGCTGGCACCATTTAAGTTTTCTTTTAAATTATAATAGGCTTGACCTCAGCATTGTGCTACTTAAACATTATAATTTAGCAGCGCTGGTTTTCAGGCCCAGGCTTGTATAAAACTTAGCAAATTAATACAGGTAAGTAGTCGATGGTTCAAGTTACAGCATTCGTTTTAATATTCAACAAAAATTTTATGTTATAATTTATGGCTATAGTAATGGTAAAAAAAATACAACAATAGATATGACAAACATTTAAAATAATTAAAATAGTTAAATACAGTTAGCAAGGCAAACATATTACAAAAAAAAGATCAAAAATCACTCAGAAAAATATCTGCAATAATATTTAAATAATGCCTAAAGGCGTGCAGTTATACGTAATAATAACAATGTTGAGTTTCTTGCCAATTCTTCTCAACAGATCCACTTTCCGAAGTGGTGGTAGATGCATTTCAATTTGTAAATAGTTTGACTATTTCAAGTGTATTTAAATACCTGCGAAATAAAGAACTTTTTGATATTGACTTTGACCGATTTATTTTTAACGAAAGTATTTGACCCGATGAACAAAAAGTGACGTTTTATATATCGAAGATTGTCATAAAGATTATAGTTTGATAACTTTCAAGAGCTACTGTGATTTTGCGAACTAATTGAGAACTAATTGCGAATATAAAAAAAAAATGTTTTATAATTTTAGTAACCTACCTATTGTCTAAAAAGAAAAAAAAGAAAAAGTTTATTAAAAGTTATATTTTTCATTTTTGTTTTGTTAAAAGAATAAGACTGTAAAACAATCTAATTCTATATAAACACTTCCTTAGCAAGTCCTAAATTAATTGCCAAACATCTGTAAAAAGTCTATGAAATTCATGAGAGAATAAAAATATAACGAGATGCTATAAATAGTGAGTTTATAGAAAAATTTGTTCACAATTAAGTAATTATAATTAATCACGTATATATTTGGAAACGGATTACTATTACGTTGATAAAACACTTATGATAATAAAAAATATTATGATAAAAAGGTTATTCTGAGTCAACTTTCAAAGATAGAAATGTGTTGCCGTGTATTTTTTTAGCGCTTTTTAAGACAAATGATTCGGCCATATTTGTTTTTTTTTTCGTAACTTAAACCATTTAAACATGCAGCGTACCTACCCAACACAAGGTCTCAGAATTAAATTATTTTTCCTGTTTTTCAAAATTTTTCTTTGATACTTCGATTCTATTAGTCGCAGTGTGATGTTTTATAGCATAAAACCTAGCTAATAAATGGACTATCATACACAAAAATCATTATTCAATTCGAACCAATAGTTCTTGAGATTAGCATGTTCAACCAAACAAAGAAACAGCTTTATAATATAAGTATATTAGTATACAAGTAAACAATTTGATTTTATTTTCTTATCATTTATTTCTACAGGCCAGCAAAGCCGATTTAATATTAAATGAAAATTAAATTAGTCTAGTATACCTACCTAGATAATATGTCACTTGTTTACTTGTACGCTTCAGCTAGGATCGCAAAACAATCATAAAGGGGCGCGAATAGGGTGTCGTCCTGAGTATGTTGCGTTTTGTTTGTGTACACGAAATACCGGTATATTTCGGTTAATACCGGAAAGGCAAAACGGTAGCCGGAACGTATCGGCTACCGTTATTCGTTTCGGTTAAAAACCCTTATCGGTTCGGTAAATACCGATACCGTTATATCCCTGAATGGAACTAGTAATGTAAGGGTGCGTACAAATTGCTAGCAGGACGGACAGCAGGACACGAGCGCCCTCTACTGCGGCTCAATTCGTGTTAGAGAGGCGTCCAAATCATGGGAACTTTTTTTGCAGATTACATTAATAGCTGCATTACTAACAATCTGTACGCACCATTAGAGGCGTAACTCTATCTACTGTGAGCGTAGGTTTGCCACGCACCCTGCGCAGTAAATAATCGCTTCATAATAATAATAGGTACTTCTTACAAAATGTAGAGAAAGGAACAAAAACATTCAAGATTTGTAAAAAGTTGTAGAACAAATATTGTTGGGATTGATGTGGAGAGGCTGTCTGCAAGATGATGCGTTAATTAAAATTAACCCAGTATAATTATTTTATGACAAAGCTTTGATCATAAATGTCTTATCTCCTGCCTTTTAGGCTAATTTTAGAACGATAAAAACTTACGATAAAATCCTAGAGGTATTACTAAATATGTTGCTGTGATAATTTTAAATTGAATAAACACCAAAATATGCCTTCCTCGGTGCGAACGTAAACAAGCAAAGTAATTTCAAAACATTGATCAATTTAACGAATCACTTATGGCTATCGGATTCTATTGCTTAAGCGCCCACTTCGCACTACCTTGAAAACCGAGCGTTCTTGATCTTTTCAGAAACAAAACGTGCTTGATAGTGATCATTTAGAATTGAATACTCAGCAACACTTTTTAGTTTTATACGCTTCTCTTCCCTTGCATTCTGTAAAAGTCAGTTAAGGGAGAGAGGTTTTATTGCAGGTTTTTTTGTAGGTGATACGCTGATCCCCTGTCACTGCAATAGTCACTTTCCATCATTGTAATGCCTTCAAAGTCAAGCGTGATATCGGATTGTTTTATAACCTCTGGTGTTATGCCTAACCTATATGAGATACAGGCGTGAAGTTATGTAGTATACTATATACATAACTTAATGTAATGGCAATTCACAAACTTAAATAAACACTTTGTAATCGCATATATTTTACTAAAAGTAAAAAAAAAAAATTACAAAATATTTTGTTGTAAAATTAATAAATAAATTTGTATGAAAGCACTAATCATGGTAACTCTTTTACTGTATATTCTACGTATGGTATGGAAGCTAACCCTTAAGTTTTATCTCTCCATTTTGTTACACGTTGTATATTAAAATGTAACTACAATATGAACACATTCATATCCAGTAAAATAAATGTTTTATAAAAGAGGATGTGTGCCGGCTGGTGTAGTGGTAGGTAACATACATTGCCTTGTGTATGCCAGAGATGCTGGGTTTGAATCCCGGTGGCGGTAGATATTCCTGTGATCACCACAGGTATTCAGCCGCCAAGACATGGATATATATATAAATTTATTTTGTAATACACGAGTATTTAAGAGTATATATATTTACGAGTGTGCAAATTGCATAAAAAAGTAAATTGTTTAAGTTATCCAACAAAATAAACCTAAATTTACTTTCGTGAATTTATTCTGATTCCTACAGAAAATAACCTTAAGACATAATTAAATTAACTAAAGGCGATGACGGACGAGTCTAGCCTGGAATCGGGTATTATTTTTGTTTTTTTTTTGTACATTCAGTACCTATGTTTTTGTTAAAAAATATTAAACACTAGTAGTATGGTTTCTATTGGTACGGTTCTCTTGTTGCGTCCGCGCACAAGGAACGGAGTATGGGCAAGGTGAACCGACGCTCTGGTCAAGGTCGTCGATAAACGCTGAAAGTTGGCAGCGCAAGACCTTGTGATGATGATTATGTTACGGTGACTAATTAATTAAAGAATTTTACGGACAATAATGTTGACTTACGAATAGTAATATCCAATCTCTTCTAATGATCTTAAAGATTTCATGTAATATACCGACAAATAAGTATAGTAGACTACCAAGAGTGACTAGTGTGGGAAGTGACGAGTTTATCAAATTTTGATGAATAAGAAATCTTGCTAATTATTCTTACTAATATTATAAATATGAAAGTTTGGATGTATGGAAGTTTGTTCCTTAATCACGGTTGAACGGCATAACGGATTTAGATGAAATTTGGCATAGTGATAGTGTAGGTACAGTCTGGTATAGCGAATAGGCTACATTTTATCCTGACATTCCCACGGGATTCGAAATTGCGTGAGTAAAACCGCATGACACAGCTAGTAATATTATAAATATGAAAACTTTGTATAGATGTCTGGATGTTTGTTCCTCAACCACGGCTAAACAGCTCAACGGTTTTGGTTGAAATTTGGCATAGTGACAGTTTTCAGTTCAGCCTGGAATAGCACTTAGGCTACTTTTTCCGTAACACACACGCATTCTCACACACTCACACTCACACATACAGACACTCGCAATCATAAACAAACACACACATACAGTAAATTATATATTTTGTTTAAAGTAAAAAAAGTGAATCAAAAATGTATATTTTTTAGTTTAATATGTAACTAGCATAGAGAATTCCTTCAGAAATGGAAGATCAGAGTCTTCTGATACAGACACCTTGTGCTTAAAAGAAGGCTCTTATCAATAATTATTGTAAAAATGTATTTTCTAACGAAATAAATGCTTATTATTATTATTATTATTTTTGTCACGATATTCCCACGGGATTATAAATACAGTAACAGCTAGTTTAACTATACTGACCCTGAGTTCATTGTTTGTGTTTGAGCTTATATAATTATACCTATACATAAAACATCAGTACCTAATGAAGAAGTCGTGACGCCCTTCAATATATCTTGTCAGATCGAAGTGTTTTGATGTAACTTATTATTAAACCATTATGTTCATATTCCGTTTTTATCTGTATTGATTGTAACTCTTTTAACTTTTAACCTCAAGTAAATTAAACGTAGCCTCTAAAACTACTAAACAAAACTTTAAAACGCAAACGCAATACAAATTATATTAAATTGACTAGCTTTTGCCCGAAACTCCGTACGCGCATAAACATTGTTTATATTTAACACAACCAGTCATTGAAGAAACTTTATATCAAGTATTACATCCATGCACTGAAGAAATAATTGTTCATACAAACTAAAAAGTCCAATATTTCGTGTTCCCGTGGGAATGGCGGGAATTTCTTTCACAACACTTGCAGTTACTCACTGGGGAACCGTTATACCAAGTATCACATCTGTGCACTCATGGAATTTATTTCATACAAACTATAAATCGTATATTGCATGTTCCCGTGGGAATTTCGCGAATTCCTTTCATAGCACAACCAGTCACTCTTTGAAGAACCAAGTATCACAACCATGCACTCAAGGAAAAAAGATTTTTCATACAAAACTAAAAAGTCCAACCTCTTCCGGTGGGAATTTCGGGAATTCCTTACATATTACAAACAGACACTTAATTGAGGAATCTTTATACCAAGTATCACATCCGCGCACCCATGAATAATATTTTTTCATACAAACTAAAACATCATATATTTCTTGTTCCCGTGGGAATTTCTTAACCAGTAATTTTTTGATGAAACTTTATTCCAAGTATCATATCCGTGCACTCAAGGAATAAGATTTTTCATACAAACTAAAAAGTCCAATTATTCCCGTTCCCGTAGGAATTTCGGGAATTCCTTCCTTAGTGCACCCCTACATCCCTTAAAGAATGTATGTTTCAAATTTCAGCTCGCTACGCCTAGTAGTTACGGCTGTACGTTGTCTGTCAGTCACTCAGTAACTCAGTCAGTAACGGAACAGTTTTATATATATTGATTGATTGAGCTTGAATGCCTCAGTAAAGTGCCTTCAAACATACAAAACGCATCTGTATTGAAAAGATATGTATATTCATTATCATTTCAAAACGTCCAAGGCTGGACAAAGACCTTCCTCCAAGGGTCTTAAGGCCGCTAGTCGTTATGGACTCATTCAAGTTTCATCATCATCATCATCTCAGCCCGCGCTAGTCCACTGCTGGACGTAGGCCTCTCCAAGTTAACTATTCAAGTTTACTGTAGGGCTATTCTCCTAAACAACAGCGTCAACTTCAACGATGCATCAGCGATGATTGACATAATTTATATTCACATAACACATAACTCGACCCCAGCGCTCGCCGCTGATGAAAGCGTGAGTAAGAACTAACATTCGTCGAACTGTTTGACATGTCGTCGACGAGCTCGTCACTGCAGGTCACCTTGCGTACATCATCCGTCCTTGTTGTTTCTAGTTGGACACAAAAACGTTCTGTCTGCCAGTTATATAAATATTATAAATATTTCTGACACTCACACAACATTATCTAGCCCAAATTAAGTTTCTTAAAGAACTTGTGTTATGGATACTAGATAACTGATATACTTAAGAAATATATAAACATGCATATTGAACAAATACATATTTTACATATAAACATCCATGACTTGACGACTAATATCTGTGTTCATCACACAAATATCCGCCGCCGCCGGGATTCGAACCCAGGACCTCTGGCATAGAAGGCAATGTATGTTACCGCTACACCAACCGGTCGTCCGTGTGTACTAAACTCCCAAAAACTAATTAATTCATTGACTATCCGACCTGTACCTGTAAGCTATGCTCTTATCGTATCCCTTCAGATAACATCGACGAATGCCTTGTTTTGGATCTTTTCGTTTTACTTAGATCATTTATTTTAGATTTAGGTAACAATTAACAATCTGCGTCAGCGGCTTTGGATAACCTGCGGATTTGCCCATTACTGAATGACTAAACTTAAATACTCACTGTATTTAAGTTGCATCTCTCACATAGCTTGCTTCTCTATATTATTTTATGTCTATATTTTTATTCTATTTTTATCTAATGATCATGTGTAAAATGTAATGTCTGGCATCATTAAGCGTTAAAATTTGTGATAAGAAAGAACTTTTTAGATTAATAATGTTTTTAAATTTTTGTCTTTAAAATGCTCAATTATTCTTAAATAAATGAAAAATGTGAAAAATAAATGAAAAAAAAGTTACCCGACTAGGATTCGAACCTGGGACCTCTCGAATCCTGGTCGGGTAACTTTTTATTTTATTTATCACATTTTTCATTTATTTAACTTTTTAGATTCTCAAAATTATTTTTTAAACGATATTGTTGGTATTTAAAGATAAGCTGTAAATATAAAATACTATGCACTTTTGTAGATTTGGAGTTTATTTTCAAGAACATCAATTATTATTTGCAATTAAATATAAAATATTGCCTACACACGATGAATTAGCAGCGATCTGCGATACAACCGATTCGATGTAAATCCATGCAGTCGGCAAGAGGTATATGTACAGAAGGCAGTAGATGAAGCGTTACTAGTTTGTAACGCTTCATCTGCTGCCTTCTATACCACAAATACTATGTAATTTTATTTTATACCTATGTATATTTATAAATAATTTTTTTTTTGCGACCTTCACTCAAACTCTTTTACTGTTTACATAATATTAAGTATTAGGGTTTTCTTAATATTTTACAGTTTTCCGTAGAGTACAAGCCAAACTAATATATCTATGAAATAACGTAGAGACATAGGGTCTAATAGGAAAATTATATATTTATTTATTAAAATTACTACGGCTAGTGAATGAATAAAATGAATGTGTTACAAAATTTACCAAATGCGCTTTGAAAATCTGACTGCGCCGTTGCCGCCGGTAGGTCACGATGAATTGCCTAAAAACTTTTATTTAAAAAACGTTTTTTTTTTTTTTTATAAAAATAAATAACTAATATTTACACATCGAATAACACTATAATATGTAGCTGGTCACATTTGTATATCACGGTATAAGTAATTGGTATTTAATGTTTGTGTTAGTAGGTTACAATTTTTTCATTAATAATTTATGTAGTTTAAAAAATTGTATGGGAACGCGCATAGATATTTTTCTGTTAATTTGGCAAAGAGAAAAGTATAATTAGAAATGCTTTTTAAAAATTACATTCAATATTACTTACCAGAAACATGTTTTTTGTACTCATGATCCTTATTTATTATGTTTGCGAGCGTAACAGTAGCGGCGCGGAATGGCACGCCGTGTTTGTAGCAAATGTAGTTGATACTGAGCAAAGTACGAGTAAACAATCAGCTAGCTTGTCGGATAAGGCTAACTGCTAATCGTTTATTGCAGTGATTATTTCAAAATGACTTTGTCTTAGTTCAACGACCACTTTGGCGATGGGGTTACACTATCAGCTACTATAATTAAGTTAACTTGCTAGTTCCGCAACTCGAAAGCACTATTGGTGCGGGAATTTCGTACGTTGGTTCACCGCCTTCCCTACCTCAAGAAGCAAGGAATGTAACGAACCCACACTTGGAACACTATTACCCATACCTAAAGTTGCCAACTTTATCTTCTAGACATAAAGTATATTTGATTCTAAAAAGAATATCAAACAGTATTTAAAAAAAAAACAGTAATAAATTTTTGAACACATATTTTTAGAGCTTTTTGCACACATTATTATTTAAAGTCTAGCATATAACGTGTTTAGTTTTTTATGCTGAAAACTTTATTTTTGTTCAACAGTAATAGTAATAGTGAAAAACAGTATAATACTGTTAAAAACAGTATGATTGGCAACCCTACCCACACCACAAACTACCCCCGACAAGTGTTTCGCTTCAACAACGAGAAGTATCCTCAGGGTGCAACGACCACCACCGAACTAATGCCATGGATCTCCGCAAAGTAAGGCCTGATTCAATCAATTATAACACTGTCTGTCTGAGACGGCAGTCATAGAAGTTTGTGTTTAGCTTTGTTAGGGTTGATAATTTCATATGTAAAAGAAAAGACAAGACCATGAAAGTTATTGTCTAAGCTTTGAAAATTTATGCTAGACTGGGAGCGAAAGAAAAACATAGAATGTGCTACCTGCTTCTCTTCCCGGGCATACTGTAAAAGTCAGTTACGGGACAGAGGTTTTTTTAGCGTTTTTACGGGCGATAGGCTGACCCCCTGTCACTGTAATAGTCTCTATCAATCATTATAATACCTCCAAATTCGTCGAACGTGACATCAGATGGTTTGATAGCCTCTGGTGTTCTGCCTACCACATAAGGGATAAGGGCGTGAAGTTATGTATGTATTTATGATATTTTTTTTATGTACTTAACTAAAAATCAGGAGTTTTGTTAACAAAAAGGTAGGTTGCAGAATGGTCTGTTATGGTAGAATTTAGTACTAGAGTTGTAGAGTATAAATTGGTCCGTATTATATCGTGATCACCACTTAGTTATTGCTGACAAAACAGCAACTTTTTTAACAAAATCAAATTGATCGACCGATTTTGTGGACACTTCGCGCTACAACAGAAATGTTCTCATCGGTGTGCACATTTCTTTGTATTGTTGTTTATCAACAACTGCACAAATTGCTTGCTCATAAAGCTAATTATTTTGACCGTAAAATTTGTGGGATTATAATAAAGGTATATATGAATTTCGCGAACAGTTTCTTTTTTCGCGATGAATTTCCAAACATTACAGAACAGATGTATAAAAATAGTTGGACATGTGCAAATATCGAAAAAAAGGCAAACCATCGAATTTCTCATGCAACTAAAACAAACATTATTACAAATTCTCACAGTCCTATTTATCAATCATAGTTGTTTGGATAACATAAGTGTATAAATGTTACGGAAGTTGGGACTGTACGGCATATTTTTATCTAATTTTTGCAGGAAATACCCTAACATAATGTTACGCATACTATATTAACTATTTCTATAAAACAATGTTTTTAAAATTGCTCATGATTTGTTGTATAATATGTGTGGGAATTATAACATAAAAGTATACAAATATACGAAGAATTTATGAATGTTTAATCGAACTCACCATTTATTAAAAAATACAAGTTTTTTTAAAACTTCACATCATTCAAACTTCGATTTCTTTGAACGGAATTAAATTGAGATATTTTTGTTCACTATCACACGAAAACTTCATTATATTTTTTCATAAACGATTCATTAATGCAATTCAGACGCAAAATTTATTTATGTACTGAAACGTCCGTCAGGAGTATAGTTGCAAGTGAGACTGACTGAAATCAGCGCTGGGTACACTTCACAATACTCCAATCATTACTAGAAGGTCGTTTTAAAAAATGAAGATCACACGAAGTAAAAAAGAAACGTAGTTAAATGCAGCAAATATATTGCAAGTGGATAAAAATAAATCCTAGTTTTTAGGATGCCTGCCAAAGTATGGTAAAAACGAGTGTTTCGCCACTATGCGATGATAGAACGCTTTCGTCATTTAATACGATTATTTTGTTTCCACGACGACACAGCAAATGTATTGTCAATAAATTTACAATTTGTGTTCTGCATAGAGTTACCTGATGTTCGGTGGAAACAAAACATTTCGGAAGAATCGCGAGTGAATTCATCAGCATATAACTTGATGAGTAGATGACATTTTTAATGCTATCTTTGTTTTGACGATACTAGAGGAGCGATGGATCGAACACACGCTTGCGACTTTAGAAGTCTCGAATTCGACTCCTAAACGGGTATTTGACACATAAAATTTTACTTTCTCGGATTTACGCATGTACTCATTTTTTCTGCGGCATGATCTCTATAACAAAAGCTTAAGAAACCAGCTGTAAACAGCTCGTGTGTGGTTAAGTTATTTATTATTATCTGATCTCTCAGGACTGCTAAGAATCGAACTCTATATTTTTTAAACTTTTAATATAAACACTAAACTCTTTACAGCTTCCATGCTGGACTGGAAGCGAAAGAAAAACATAAAATGTGCCATCTGCTTCTCTTCCCGGGAATACTGTAAAAGTCAGTTAAGGGACAGAGGTTATATAGGCGGTTTTTGCGGGCGATAGACTGACTCCCTGTCACTGCAATAGTCTCTCTCCATCATTATAATACCTCGAAATTTGTCAAACGTGACATCAGATGGTTTGATGACCTCTAGTGTTTTGCCTACCCCATAAGGGATACAGGCGTGAAGTTATGTATATATGTATGTTTGTAACCTCTTTAGTCTTTTTCGCATTCAACATTGAACATTGTCAAATGCAAAAAGCTCATTAAAGTATTTTTTCCAATTTATATACAGGGTGACTGGTGACAAATTTTAGATACTGAAGGAGAACACTCTGTACTCGATTCTGATCATAAATATGTAATTAAAGTAGGTACTTAATTTTCACTAGAATACCCTATAGTAATAATAATAATAAACTCTTTACATAAATACTGATATGTTACTATTTACCTACTTTACATACAACTGAGTCAATCGCGATACGTGACCTGGCACGCGGATCGCTGCCGACGCTAGCGTAACCATGCGTTGCGTAATCAATTCTTTAACTTTCGGTTAAGTTTACTCATTAAATAATCAATATTTATTTTTTAATCTATTTTTTCTCTTCATGTATGATCTCAAACTATCACATCCTTGAATTTCAAAAATGATCCAATATTCACCCTATATAATACAAACGAGTGGCTCCAATAAGAAATCGTCGTGGCGCAGTGGCTCCTCTTTAGATATATCAATCGTTATAGCAGGTTCAGCAACGCTCGGAAGGATCGGTAAAAGGATGTATGACCGTCGACCATTCATTTCTCACGACGATTTCCGTGCTGCGGAGGGCACGCTAAGCAGTTGGTCCCGAATGCTGTATAGGTAACTACTTTTTATAGTCTATTTGTTAGAAACCGTTTCGGTGCCCTGAAAATTCTGACATCCACCAACCAGCACTGGGTCAGCTTGGTGGTTTTGAACTAAAACTCCTCTTCACCCAGGGGAAAGACTCATACCTAGTCCTGCAGTAGGCTCATTACAAAAAGTTGTGATGTTATTACTACATTGTAACACTGAATAGTCTATTTAACGCGTTAATCTAAATAAATATTGTGACTAATTTATTGAGGAAACCAAATAAATATAATTGAATTGACTCAAAAGAGCGCAGCAATTGTCACTAATGGGAACGAAAATGAAAAACTAGAACTCATATTATACATTTCATCTCGACGTTACTCGCAACTCAAATGCGATAGCATCGGGATAAAAAATACCTATATCCCGTTTATACTAATTACAAGGTAGCTCTCTTAATTTTATGAACAATACTACCAGTAAAGTTTGCATTATAATTCATCGTTAAAAGAAATATAGAAAACAAAATGAACTTTTTTCTGCAATTTTGTATGCGCTAAACTATCCTTCCTGTTGGAATTTCAGAAAAAGCTTCCGTAATAACAAGACACCAATTGAAAGAATCTTTAAACCAAGTTTCCCATCCGTGCACTTAAGGAATATGATTATTCATAGAATTTTGTGAAATTTTGGAAATTTCAGACAACCATTGAAGAACCTTTATACTCCGTATAGGTAGTTACCGTGTAGGTACTCAAGGTATAAAAATTTTCATACAAACTAAAAAGTTCTACATTTCCCATTCCCGTGGGACTTTCGAAAATTCCTTCCACACCTTCCAAAAATGTAATTTCAAAGTAACAGTTCATGGTTTCTAATGAGGTCATGAATTTTTTTTTAATTTGTCAAAATATTGATATTTTTAGTTTGTGTCTTTGTTTTGAAAATTAGTACGAATAACTTTTCTATTTTACTTTCAATAAGTAAATTTGTGCCTTGTTTGCAAAATTTTTTTATTTGATATTTTTGTTTATTATTGGTATTTTTATTTTTTTTGGTTTATTTTATTGATTATATGTTATTATATTATCCACCAACCAGCACTGAGCCAGCTTGGTGGATTACGGCCTAACCTCCTCGGCCTATTTATTCTTAACAAAATTGAGTAAGTGCCAAAAGGGTTATGTTCCATTGGTTTCCAGTTAAAACCTGATGAGGTGATGTGTTTTCCTAATTTGTCAACATTTCTTTGTTATGTGAAAGGTGTGATTCGTTCCCTGGATTACTTGTTGATAAAAATCATCTAAGTAAGAATGTCATTGTTGGCTTCCAATGTGTTTCCTTTTAAGGTGATTTAAAGTATAGTTCGTGATTTTTTTTTATAAAAATAATAATAATAATGAAATCCCCAGACAATCACACCAACTACATGGCCCCAAAGTAAGCATAGCTTATGTTATGGGATACCATGTAGTGAGCTAGATTCCCCTCTAGAATATACATGCATAATTAGATAAACACCCAGACACGGATTCTTTTTCTTGTTCCGTGCGGGAATCGAACCCGCTACCACTGGCGTCTGAGGCAGACAGGTTTAGCCAATCGCCAAAGATTTGAAGAACGACATTTGCTTTCTGATTGCGACTTCATCATATAACTCTATTTGCTGATGACAGTATTATTTAATTATAAAACTCTTGACAATTTTGAAAATGATTTGATATTGAATCTAACTAAAACATATTATACAAATTTTAGACTAAAAAATGACAATTACCCAAACTTAAATATTAACTATCTTGACAATCCAGTAATGGAAGTAAAAACTACCGAATTTTTGGGTTTGACGTTAGATAACAAGTTGACTTGGAAACCTCATATTGACCAATTCATTGTAGAACTTAACAAATTTTCTTATACACTACACCAATTGAGAGATGTTGCAAATAATAACACACTTTTAACAGCGTATCATCAGTACGTTGCATCAGTATTAAGATATGGTATAATGTTCTGGGACAACACGACCGAAAAAGACAGCGCCCTCAAAGCTCAAAATCGGAGCATTAGGTCTTTGTTTGGTCTGATGCAGGATGATTCTTGGAAACCATATTTTATAAAGTATAAAATTTTGAAGTAACCTTCACTTTATCTTAGTGAAATTGTTGACTTTGTTAGGAAACACTATCACTACTTTGAGTCCAACGTAACTATCAATCGAACCGTTTAGAATGTAACGAATGGGTATCCGTACATTTATAAATATACCGAAGAGACGTCGCAAATTGATGAATTTTCTGAAATGCGAGCGTAAAATAATACAATTTATCTCTCGTTTAGAATCTTACGCAAAGGTTTAAAGCCATATTCTATACATCTGCCGGGTACCAAGTGTACAGTAAGCTACACCTCTCAAAATATTTTTATTGTATTACTGAATCAATGTTATTACCAGTAACATGCTTTTGTACAAAAATAAGTCGTTTCAAAATACTAGAAAATTAAATACTACCACTAAGTATGCAAGCACTAAAGTATTTTAATTAAAACAAATTAAATAAATTTATAATAATTACCAGAATATAACCATTTTTGCACAAAAATTTCTTAGTTTAAAGCTTGATGAAACAGCATAAAAAACATGAGAAAGCGAACGAAAACACTCTATGCGCAAATTGCAACAAAGAATGGACATAAACAGTTTGTTTACAGTATGATAAGTATAAAATGTTAATGAGTGGTAAAACCATGGCTTTAAAAGTGATTCATAGATGGCAACATTGAAAATTCGACAATATTATTATGAAAATACAATTTATACTCACTATTTATTTATAAAAGTATGTAAAATACCTGAAAGAACATTTTATATAGGAGCTTTCTTAAAGTATTTTCTAATTATGTAATAGTCGATAATTAATAGATTTTTTATACTTAAGATCAAATATCGGATAGATTGCGCAAGGTGCCAATAAATATAGGTAGGTATTTAACAAAAAAGACGCCATTTCCTTATAATATGCAGTATGTTTCTGTGTTCGTTATTAATGGCGAAACAAATATAATAAATTCAGTTAAATATCTTTTTTATTAAATATTAAGATTTTTTACAAACTTATTGACTGAATAGAATGAATCTAATAAAAAAAAAAAAAAAATAGTTTATGTTTCCGGAAAGAGAAGGATGCTGGTAAACATGGTTGGCGGAATGCCTTTATAAACCAAGGTTTATAAACATACGGTACTTGTTATTTTCCGGTAACATATACAATTGCTTACTTTTTATTGAAAAAAATGGTATTTAACATATTGTATCAGTATTTATGAGAACTTACAATATTTTCTAAACTTACCTAATATTTTCATCATCATCATCATCACAACTCCGTGTAATGAGCTGACTGCAGGGCTATGAGTGTCTCCTTTGGGGGACGAGGAGGTTTAGGCCATAATCCACCAAGCTGGCCCGGTGCTGGTTGGTGGATGTCAAATATTTTAGGGTGCCGAAATGGCTTCTGACAAACCCTAACGACTACTGTATACAAGTATACAGCACCCGGGACCGACTGCTTAACGTGCCCTCCGAAGCACGGAAGTCGCCGTGAGAAATGAATGGTCGGCGGTCACCCATCCTAATACCGGCCGCAAATAGCGCGCGTAACTCGCGATATCGCTTGATATGCACAGTAACCACGGCGCCACGACGACTCCATATATTTTATTTAAATTAATACATATTGTAGTCAGATGTATTTCATGTATTCACATCTTGTGTGTAACAAAAAACTCTTGTGAAACGGGGTATCATTCTATTTCGTGTTTGATAACGCTCTCTAGCTCTTTCAGACCATCAAAACAAAAGGAAAGCAAAGCAGCTTGTTTTTTGATGTTATTTTACCGATCGAATTACTTGTTTTTTTTTTTTTTTTTTTATTGTAAGGATAGGACGTTTGTCTTCCATGCCACCTGATGGAAAGTGCGCATGAAGACTATGGTGTTACACGTCCATCCACGAGGAACCTATTCACTCGACACTTAAAAGTTCCAGGACTGTAGTGGTCAGGAAAAACAGACGCAGGCAGATTGTTCCACACCTTGGCAATCCGTACCAAAAAGGAACTATCGAAGCGTTTTGTTCGATTTCTTGGTATATCCACTATATACGGATGGAAGTTCTGTCTGCGTCTGGTAGTCCGGTGGTAAAAAGGGGTGGGTTCAATTTGGTCAAAAAGAGCACTCGCACGCTCACCAAAATGTAGCCGATAAAATACTGTCAAACAAGCAACCTTACGACGATGCTCCAGCGTCTGCAATTTTTTATTTGTAAGGTTGTTGTTATTTATGAGTTTTCGGGCTCTTCGGTCAACAGAGTCTAGCGCTTCGAGCTGGTATTTGGCAGAACCATCCCAAAGGTGACTACAGTACTCCATGCAAGACCTCACTTGGGCTGTGTATAAGTTGAGGAGCCGTTCAGGGCTGAAGTACCGCCGGACCTTCGAGATGATACCCAATTTTTTGGAAGCCGTTTTTGCCATAGACTCAATTCGTTGTCCGAAGTTTAATTTGGACGTTATAGTGACGCCCAAAAGCCCTAGTTGATCGGTGATGGGAACAGATACATTCTGGAAAGTGGGCGTAAGAGTAAAGGTCCTCTTTTTTGCGGAGAATAGACACGCTTGTGTTTTGGAGGCGTTGAATTTGACCAGGTTAGATTCGCCCCAATCGAACACATTCCGCAAGGTCGAATTAACGCGCTCAATCATAGACTCTCTCAAAACCTGGATTTCATGGGCGCTCGTTCGCGCATTGGATATATATCTCTCAACAACAGTGCTGTCATCAGCATATCCAATAATGCCTGGTGTTAGGAGGTCATTAATGTGCAGCAAGAATAAAGTTGCAGAGAGAACAGATCCCTGAGGTACCCCGGCATTAATCGCCATTAGGTCAGAGGAATAGCCGTCTAAGACTACTCGAATCGACCGTTCCCTCAGAAAATCAGATATCCAGTCGCAGAGCCCGGTCGGTATGCCATATGCTAGAAGCTTGCTTAAGAGACCATCATGCCAGACCCTGTCAAAGGCCTTGGAGATGTCTAAGGATACAGCTATTGCTTCACCATGACCCTCCAAGGCCTCACTCCATAAGTGTGTGGCATACACGAGAAGATCGCCGGTCGAGCGTCCACTGCGGAAACCATATTGGCTATCGCTTAGGAGCTCGTTGGTCTCAAGGTATGCCAGGAGTCGATTGTTCAATACACGTTCCATGACTTTACAAAGTATGGAGGTGATTGAAATTGGTCTATAGTTGACAGGATCAGCACGGCTTCCCTTCTTCGGTACTGGTTGTACGTTAGCCAGCTTCCAGGATTTGGGGACTTTACCAGATTCCAAAGAGAGTCTATAGAGACGCGTCAAAACGGGAGACAACTCAGCTGCGCAGCGTTTCAACACCACTGCAGGAATACCGTCTGGGCCGCTAGCCTTATTCTCGTCTAGGTGCAGCAAGCACTTAAGAACCTCCTTTTGTCGAATATGAACGGTACCCATTGTAGGACCGAACTGAGGTAATTGGGGTGGGATTTTACCTTGGCTATCTAGACGAGAATTTTCCGCAAAGATACTGGCAAATAAATCCGCCTTTTCCTTAGCGGTGTGGGCCAGAGAACCGTCAGGTTTCCGCAGAGGCGGCAGCGACGGGCGACAAAAGTTCGTTTCGACCGACTTGGCGAGGGACCAGAAAGCTTTACTTCCCGAGGGGTACGAGGCTATTCTGTCTCCAATACAGCCTATGTGGGCGAAACGAGCTCTCTTGATCACCTTTTTGCAGGACTTGGCGGCAGCATTGTACCTCTTTTTGTGTTCATGCGAATCCACGGCTTTGCTTCTGCGAGCGGTGGCCCAGGCTTTGTACGCTTCTCGCTTACGCTTTTCAGCGGAAAAGCATTCAGCACTAAACCATGGGCGAGCTTTGGTTTCAAGGGATAGATCAGCGTAGGGAATGAAGAACTCCATTGCTTGACCTATCACACTTGAGACTGCATCAGCGCAGCACGATGGATCGGTTGATGTAAAACAAGCTTGCCGCCAAGATGCGAAGAAATGTCGCATTTCATCCCAATCTGCCGACTTGTAACGCCATACTCGCCTAGAACCACTTGGTCGGGTGTCAGGTGGCGAGTACTGCGATACAGATTTCACCAGACAGTGATCGGATGTCCCTAAGGGTGCAGTGACAGACACCGAATATCTGTCCGGATCGGTTGTCAGCAGAAGGTCCAGGCAGTAAGCAGTGTGGCCAGCAACGTCTGGGATGCGCGTAGGCTCGTCAACAAGCTGAGAGAGGCCATGAGTGAGCGAAAACTTAAAAGCCTCTCTACCAGCATGGTCAGTGTCCAGAAACGGGTATAACCACTGTCCGTGGTGTGCGTTAAAATCCCCCAGGAACACCAACTGCGGTGTGGGAAAACGTTGCTGAACCTTGTCCGCTGTACTGCTGAGATAGTCCATAAGCCTCGTTGTCTCCCGATCTCCGCTGTGTGACCGATAAATACCAGCGTATACCATTTGGTCTAGGCCGGTATCTATGTGAACCCACATAACTGAAAGGTCCGGCACTTCTAAGTAACGGAGACGCTGACAACAGATCTTGTCACTGGCATACATGCACACCCCGGCGTGCGGGTGGAATTTGGACTCCAGGATGTAACCTGGGTAACAAAGGTATGCCGAGTCTGACGGATCACAGATCTGCGTCTCCGTTAGGAAGAGTAGGTGGGGTCTCTCCGTCTCGAGGTGGTGGTGGACATCATTGAGATTGGAGTGCACTCCTTGGATGTTACAGAAGTGCACTTTAAACGAGAGGAAGTGCAACCGCTGTGTTACCTTACTCTTCTTTGGACCTTTCATTAGTTTTGGAGTGGAGCGAATACGGAGGAGAACAGAAGTTGAGTGAAGCGCTGCAAATGGAACCAAGCAACTCGATAGGGGTGACGCACCATTGGGAAACTCGCTTGGAGACTGCGGGGACGCCCGAACCCCCCCGAGTTCGCCATCGGGTCCTCTCAAACCGGTCGCCAACCGGCACGATGGAGCCTCCCGGGATTTTTCGCGAGGTGGCGGGGCAGCCTTTTGCATGTGGCTGGCATGCTACTTGGGCCCCCTACTACCTGCGGTCGGCCAGCGGTGCACCGTGCTTCGGATCCCGCTACCCTCCAAAACGAGTTACCCGGTGAGTCATTATCCTACGAGTTGTAAACAGTTCTCCGATGCAGCACGATTACTCAGACCTATCCTCCTCAATGGCTACACTAGACATCATGCCGGAACGCAACTAGGTTACTTGGCGGCATGGTTTTGTCTAGTGGGTGGTGACAAGCCACGGCCGAAGCCTACCACCAGATTTTACTGCTCGTTTAGCACCACCCAGGGACCACGTACAAGGCATCGAGGGCTAAACCTTGCGGACGCGAGCAGTTTCCAGTCCCCAAATATATAATTGGTTATATAAAGTTAAGTTAGGCATGAAAAATATTATATGCAGCGTTAAAAATGTAAACGTTTTTACATAATGCTTTAGCTCAATTTGTTTATCGTAGTAGGTAACGAATGAGTGATTAATATTTCATATCAGGCCATGTGGGAATATGTAGATTATAATTGTAATGAAAGAAATAGGCGTATAAAATATTTACTATAGCTATTATTGCCATGATGTAATAAGGCTAATGCATGGAACAGTTAATTTTGTTCATTATACAGGGTTGTTTTTGGTCACCAGCCAAATTTAAATGTTAGTTTTTTTGAAAGAATATAAACGTACCTGCATTTATTTTAGCGTCGCTAAATAATAAAAATCGCTAAAAAAGTAGAAATATGGAACCACAAACGTTTTTGAAAATAGTCGCTGTTCAATATAGCTACTACCGACGCGGCATTTCATTGTTAATAGTACGACGTAGTACTACGAGATGTTTTGTAATAGCGCGTAGTCGACGAATGGTAATTTAGAGTGACCATGCTTAGCTTAACATGTTAGCGGATATATTAATTTCCTTGTAAAAAAAATTAATACTTTTTTTGCAAAAATCGTTTGTATAACTGATACTTATTGTGCAAAAAAAATTTGGCTGATGTCCACAAATCAACCCTGTATATGTAGATGCCATTTTTATTACTTAAAAAAAGGAGGGTTCAATCCCATTTAGAAAATTGAATTTCATTTTTATTTGAAAAAATATTTTGTGGAGAGAAAAAATTATATTTTTTAAATGCTGTCCGAAGAAAGTGATGTGAGATAAGTTTTCTGAAGTTTAAGGTAAATTAGGGCAGAAAAGCGACTTCTCTTTTTAAAACAGATATTTCAGAAATTAACGAAACCCAAAAAAATACCATTGTTTTATTGTAAATATATAAAAAAAAATTGTCAGTTTTCGATAAATGTCGTGATAAAATACAATTTAATAAAAAAACATATCGAGAGCGGTCTAAGGCTTGAATTTAACTATATATTTCGGGAAGTAATATTTTGAGCTGTAATTTAAATATGCGAGATGTTATTATGATCAGTTGAAAAACCTATTGAGCAGTTATTTAAATAATGGCGGTTGGTTAATTAATGCGACAGTAAAACATGGTAATAAAAAAAAAATGGTCTGTTATTTTATCATACAATGTCAATTCTAAAAATAATTAAGCAGTCCAATAAATGAATGAGCGGTAAAAATGATGGAATGCATAGGTGTTTTAGGAATTGTGTTTAATAACAATATCACGATCTAAATCTGAAAGATTATGCTACCAGAAGGGCTCCCGCACCTGAAGATGTAACCGGTACGGTTAGGTGCAACGACGAGCGGAGCGAGGAGGAGCAGTCAGGTTGCATATAGTGGTGCGCTAGCCGAGCGACCGAAGCGCCATAAACCTGGTCATCTATCACACCCAACTCTGGACAATCCCGACATGGTTAAAAGTTATATTGCTTGGAATAAGATTTCTTACCGACAAATTCCGATTTATTACTGATCGCACGTAACCGCGCACTCAATATTTTTCACCGCTCATTTAATTATTTTCCTGCTCCATTATTTTTGCACTGATCCATTTCATTATTTTTTCTTACTTTACCGCTTAGTTTTAACTGCTGAAGTATTTATTAAACGTGCCATTTATAATTTTTAACTTACCAAAACTGCGTTTTCATTTGCGTTCTTTTTTCGAAATCCTTCTGGAATTGTCTCCTGTGTGTGTTATTTCTTTGATATAGTAGATTCAGCCACGTTCGGTACAAGGATAGTGACCACTGATTTTTAATATGTATCGATGACGACTCCCGTATTTCGTTAGGTACGTTTAGCATTTCCGGCGTACTGTATACTTGTGTACACGTAGTCGTTAGGGTTTATTTTCCAAGTTAATTGTGGATGAAGATTAAATTAATTGACAAATACTGTGACGCCTTTGTTAAAGAGCTACCTAATTACATCATAAAATACCATGAAATCAAATAATACAAATATAATAGATGATTAAACGAACTTCTAAGTGAAGTTCTATCGCTATTATATGAGTTGCTTCATTCGAAGATATTATATAACAGGTAGTCCTTTTTAGGTACTAGGTAACTTCGCACAATTTAAAGTATCATAAAAAAAACACTGTGGTGGGGCGCCGCGTGGCATGATCCACCCGGTTCGCGCCAAGCCCTCATTCTTTAGAGACCCTAAACGAAACTTTTAAATGGGTTCTGGGGTGGGTGGGTACGTCATATCTTCGAATGAAGCGACTCATATAATAGCGATAGAACTTCACTTAGAAGTTCGTTTAATCATCTATTATATTTCGTCGCTTCATTCTTCAGATATTATATAACAGGTAGATTTTCAGAGATAGAAAGTTTTGTTTAGGTATATACTTGGAATTGAAATAAGTAAAGATATAAATATGTAATTACATATTTTATTATTATAGTACTTAATAATTAGTATTATTGCATAATGAGCTTTAAATAATCTTACTTTATTTGAGTTGCTAGAAATTATAATCAGCTTAAATTAATGAAACTTAGTGATAGTCTATTTATAGACACATAATTTTTAATGTAGTAATTTACTTAATATCAAAATACGTAATATTCAATAACTATTTTTAATATTAGGTTAAGTATTGTTCATGCCTCGATTAAGTATCGACAAAGCAAAGTTATTTTGTTGATCATCTAAAGGCCGATGGTAAAACTTTGCGAACACCTGTGAGTTTTGTGTCCACCCGGCCGTTTTTCGAATGACATCGACACTGATACCGGCTGCGCGCGCGGCTGAGGTCGACGCGTGTCGTGTGCTGTGCGCACTAAAACGCTCATGTCAATGCCGCTCGTGGCGAGCGTTTGCTTAATCCATCGACTTAGCGTCTGACTTGATGCAGTTCTGTGGGGAGCTTTGAATGTTACGAAGAGATTCCCGGAGTTTGAACCTCAGATATTTTTTGTAATAAAAATATATTCTTTTAAAGTTGATACTGGGCATATGTTGATATTGCTTTGAAAGTTTGGGAGAGATAATAAGGGCTGTTCACGATTTGGACCGGAAGTCTTGATTATATCTGTTATAATAATATTTACTTTATCAGATTGAAAAACAATATTTTCTAATTTAATTAAAGACAATGTCTGTACTCTTTGACCGGTACATAAAGCTAATAATGTAACGAGTTTTTTTTTTTGTAATATTTTCTAATGATAAATTAATATTTGGATACCAAGAAGACAGTTGATTTAGTACTAAATTTGGATCCGAAGTAAATGAATATTTAGGCTTAATAGGTTTAGTTTTATAGGCTCCTTTTAAGAGGCGTTTAACACAACTATTATCACTTATCTCTTCTCCTAATAAAAGAGATAAAGCAGATCGATGCGTATTTAATGAACCGTAAGAACATCCCTTATTAAATTGCTCGTTTAAGAATCAAAGAACTAATGGAATGGATTTTTCGAAACTATTAATTCATAACCACACTTCTTGAAACCATAACTTCAATGAGACGTTGTACTAGCGAACAGTAGCGAGCGAGGCGAGCATCAACGTGAGAGCCTCTGGTGGGCAGCCGCGCCGGCTGAACGACGCCCGGAGAGCCTCGCGGCACCCAGGGTAAGGCTGGAGTGCAGTGGGTGCTGACTCCATGGCTGAGAAGGCCAGAAGGGGAATACAAGTACCCCTTCGGCTTTATCATCAATGATTTTTCGTATACATTTTAATACAAGAGAAAAGGGAGGAAATGCATAAAAATCCAAGTCAGCCCAGCTTATTGTAAATGCATCAACTGCGACTGCATCAGGTTCAGGCTTCTAGGTGACAAATAATTTACATTTGGCTCGACTTGAGAACAAGTCGATCTTAATGGGCCCGAAACTATTTACAATAAGTTGGAAAGCGCTATCCGAGAGGGCCCATTCAGTATCAGGGTTAAGTTTTCTGGACTCTTTCTTTCTTTCTTTTCTTTTTCTTCACTAGCTATACTTTTGAGACCTAACAAAACCGCGAGTAATTCTAAAAGTTAATATGAGTTTCTTTTTCACTGTTCGTCCATGAACCACTATATTTATTATTTTTGCATACTGCTCCCCAGCCTGTCCTAGATGCGTCGGTGTAAATTTCTAACTTATAATTTTGAGTAATGATTGGACAAGAAATAATATTAATATTATTTTTCCACCACTATAAATCTTTTAGTAATATCTTATTGAGATTCATTTTTGCCTCATAGTTTCCTCCGAACTTATTTAAGGCTAAAAATTTTGTCTCTCTAATATTTTTGTATATAAGAATCCATATTTTGTGGCTGGACAGGCTGCGATCCATACACCTATAAGTTTAGCGAAATTTCGTATTGAACAAGTTTTAAGATTAATGTACCTATTTATTAACTGTGCAATGTTATTCCACTCATCGCCAGGTAACGTAATAGACATCTGTTCTGTGTTGAACATAAAACCTATGAATTTGATTGACTTTTTTGGTACAATGTGACTTTTATCGAAATTTACAATAAAACCTAGACAATGTAATAACTTCAAAGTATCTCTTACATTAATCATGCATTCTTCATATGTATCTCCAATAAGAAGATCGTCTTAATAGGTAGTAGACTTAAAACCTTGTTTTCTCAAATGACTCATTACTTCACGCGTAATTTTTGTAAATACCCACGGAGCTACCGATAATCCATACGGCATTGCTGTGAACTCGTAAGTGATCGGCTCAGACGAATCATTTTCTTGGAATTCGAATCGTAGATACTTTCTGTCACTAACAAAACTCGGTATAAGTAGATATGATTCTTTCATATCTATATTGGGTAAGTATCCATTACGAGGAATTAATTTCGAGGCTGTTTTATAAGATTCCATTTTAAAATGTACTTTTGTTACGAACTTGTTTAAAGATTTTAAATTTAGTATTAACCTTTTTTCTCCGTTAGGTTTCGGAGCTAAAAATATATTTGAAATACATTGATCATTTGAAGGAGGACAAGGTTTTATAGCCCCTAAGTCTAATAATTTATTTATAGCTATTTTCATGTCTCGTTTTTCACATGATGACAAATTATTTTTAGGAATAGAATACTGACAAATTTGAGTATCGAATGGTATTCTAAATTCATACTTTATCCACTTCAATATAACTTCATTTTTAGTTATTTTTGTCCAACAATCATAAAATAAATTAATTCGACCTGCATGTACCTTGATTAATGTTGGGTCGGAGCACGCATCCTGGATGAAGTCTGCGGCTGGAACTTGGCGTTGAACGCAGAGTCCGATTGTGGGCGCTGCTGTGTTTGAGCTGCTATCGGTTTCCTCTGACCTCCCCGCCGGGTAACGAGGAGGTCCTGTCCAGTTTCCCTGCTGACACGACCGGTTGACCGTTGATATTTGAGAGGCGACTGTTTTGGCTGGGCCTTTTTTAATTAGGGCTCCCTGCTTTTCAATGGCTTAACTTGCCTTTATTTTTTCCGGCAATGAACTTCCGAATAAAGTTTTGTCTCTTTCGGAGTCTTGTATAACATGTTTAAAGTTTGTATCCAAATGAGGTAAAATCAGTTTTACCCTATCTTTGGTTAACATAAAGTGGAGGTCTGATAATAGGCGGCATCCATCACTTACGTGACGGAGGGCCTTCATTTGTTTTCTTCCTTCCCAAGGAGGACGTCAATCCCTCGATTTATGGCGGTAATACCGTACCCCAGCTGTTGCTGAAAGTTTTGGTTTTTTTTTTTTGTCACGTGCTCCTGCTAGGTCAGTTATGGCTGCCGAGATTTCAGCATTTAATTTTGGGGCTTGCAAGTTTTTGCGGTTTTCGGGTACCGTATTTTCTATAGTTAATTTATCTTTGTCTTCTTTGGACAGTCCTTTTCTTAGTAAAGGTGTCCATAAATTTGAGAGCGTATCGTGTATTTTAGCGCCAAATTCGGGTGTATCGGAATTTGCAGCTCCAAGTGCAGTAAGCAGCTCTGGATCCAGATCGGGATTAGGTTCTCCCGATATACCTGGTGCGTCTTGTGATATTGACGGCTCCGGATTAGGGAGCGTCTTTTCAGATAGCTTTTGATCCACAGTGAATGACGCGGCAGTCTTCTGGTTATCCAGGTTTACATCATCCAGTGGTAGCGGTAACTCATACCTTGGAGGCGACATGTTTATGTCTAATTCATATTAATATAACGCCCATAACGTATTACAGACAACGAGATAAATCTCCTTGAGATTACCCGCATTTTCTGTAATCGTATTGAAAACAAAAGGTGATCGATAAGATCAAATAAAATTTATTAAATTTTACATCATTACGATATTGAGCGGATAACGTGATATATCTATTATAGATTACACGCATTTTCTGCTCTGATTTTTTAAATAACCTTGGAGGCGACATGTTTATGTCTAATTCATATTAATATAACGCCCATAACGTATTACAGACAACGAGATAAATCTCCTTGAGATTACCCGCATTTTCTGTAATCGTATTGAAAACAAAAGGTGATCGATAAGATCAGATAAAATTTATTAAAGTTTACATCACAACGATATTGAGCGGATAACGTGATATATCTATTATAGATTACACGCATTTTCTGCTCTGATTTTTTAAATAACATTTTTAAACCGAATAAGTAGGTCTTGCCTTGTAAGATTTCTTCTTCATCGGTAGAAATAATTCGCTGTTTCCGTTTTTTCTTTATTTTTTGTTCCAACTTTTTTATCTTTATATTATAATGTTGAAGCTGTTCTTCTGCTGTACGTTTAACATTTTGTAAAAACTTAAGTAAATGATTAAAGTAAATGACGTATGCTTGTTACCACGCACGAAAAAAGAATGAGGGCTTGGCGCGAACCGGGTGGATCATGCCACGCGGCGCCCCACCACAGTGTTTTTTTTATGATACTTTAAATTGTGCGAAGTTACCTAGTACCTAAAAAGGACTACCTGTTATATAATATCTGAAGAATGAAGCGACGAAATATAATACGATATGAAATAAAATACTTTTAAATTAGTAATAATTTTATTTAAAAATATCACAGGGAGGTCTACATTTTTAGAAAAGGATAATAACATTTAGTGACAGTCTTGGACCTTTTGGCACATACAGAATATTCGATCTTTTACTTTAATAGTACATTTTCCTAAACCCTTATATGGCGATATAGCACTTATTGGTTCTAATACTTCGAAATTGTCCCCATCTTTAATTTTTACAGTCACTTCATATGTAGTATTACCAGGACTCATTGTGAATGCCAACACAAAAAATAGCTCTGTGCCAACACCTTTATAATAGTAATGTACTCTGAGAAATTTAATCACATTTTTGTCCACACATTTCCAACACCGCCTGGTCTGAATATTTGACAACAGGTTTTTTATTTTTAGAACTACGAAACGTAGCGCTTGTTGGGCATTTAAATCCTGCGTATCAAGAGGCAGCATTTTATGACAAGCACACCATTTATCATTGATCATGACATCATGACAAGTACGACGAATGCTAGTCTCGTAGAATAGACTATGACACTTTGGACAAGACTCAATGTAATCTGGTTTAGTATTTTCACTGTTAGTTGAGATCTGATGGATATTAACTAGTGTTCTATGCAGATCATAAGGTGTTACAAGATGCAATTGATTATTGATAATGCTTAAAAATTCTGAAGGGAAATGCTTGTAAAAATATGTTGGGAGCCCTAAAAAGAACATCGGCAATCTATCGTCATAATAAGCTTCCATACTAAAACGATGATCTCCAAAACGTATTCCGTGGTCACTGAATAATATAAGAAAAGTGTTGTCCATCACACGACTGCCGAAAGTAATATTTTTTAAGAAACTCACAAACATTTGGTCAGCGTCTTGCGGATAACTGTTCACATTGTGGCTATAGGAATTAATCCAAAACACTCCAAAAAAATTGTGATACCTATAGGTTTGTGTGAAGTCACGTGCGTAGTCTAAAATGTGTTGGCCAGAAGAAATTTTTCCTGTACACACTAATGATTTATCGACAGTTTCTCTTTCACCTCGAAGGAAAAATGGCCTCATGTAATGATCTGTAGGTGGTTTTTTAAATTTGAAATCTTTATTAAAGGTGTCAGGCAGATGTATGTAATCTTCACCATATGCAGTTATATATCCACTCTTTTTAAAAATATCCCATACAAACATATCTTGGCATTTGTCAATATTTCTAGAACATCGATTAACTATAGTAGACAAGTTCCTTCCTGTAAGAGTAGCCATCAGATTTGGAAAAGTGTTATCAGCGATCTGAAACAATGGCAAAATATAATTATCAATATTAATCTATCTTAGATAAATAAATACTAATGCTTTAGATGTAATCTGTTATATTTCACAATTTAATCATTGATAATATCGTAGATACAAGATTTTGTTATAACTACGGATAAAACTGTTACCATGCGATATCTTAATCAAATCAGCATTGCAAATCACAGAAGTTTATCGACTCGTATGTATAGGAAAGATCGTATAGTGGGTTCTGGGTTGCCTGGCAGAAATCGCGCTTCGGCGATAAGGCCGTTTGTATGTTATTTTTAACTGTGTAACTATGTCGGTGTACAAAAAAGAAATTCATTATTATTATTAGGTGCTTTACATTCACCTTAGTCAAAAAGACTAAGGGTTGAAGATGGAACATCTATGCGAGATTTTGGCTAAGACATGATGCTTATAACTAAATTATATGGAGAGAAATTTTTTCACAAGTCGGTAAGTGTTCATTATTACTGCTTTTTGCAGCTGTATGAAAGATAGTGGATGCATTTCTAATAGTTTAAGTGACTGATGAAGTGTTTTGGGAATTACGCCTATAGATGAGAGTATGATCGGAATTGTTGTTACGGAATGAGTACGCCATTGCCTTTTCATTTCTATACCCAGTTTTTTATTATCTATTTATTAAGTTTTTCAGTATGGGTCGTCTGGAGGTTGTGTGTATTAGGTATAGCTACATCAATAAGATAAACAGTGTTGTTGAATTTGTCATGGAGGGTGATGTCTGGTCTATTGCATGATATTGTTTTTTCAGTGAGTATAGTTCGGTCCCAGTATATATATATATATATGTATTTTTAAGTTGGCGTTTTCAATGACAATATCTGGCTTATATTTGTGGTAAGGGATCTTTTCCTGTAGCGATTTGAATTTATAGGCTATGTTCTGTTGGATGATTGCTGATACTTGGTTGTGTCTGTGTTTATAATCAGTCTGGGCTATTGCTGTACAGGCTCCTGTTCTATGTTATTATAGTGTGGAGTCGGCTGCAAGTTGAAAGCAACATTTTAAAAAATAAAAAACTAAACAACAAATATTAAACAACACAACATTTTCACCAACATCCGGCTTGCGGCATTGGTATTACCACTTGTAACCGACTTCATATCGTACGAACATTCGCAAACATACGATTCGATAAAAATCTGTAACCGCACTGCAACGTACGGTAAACTAAATTTAGGCGCTTTGATGCGGATTATGCGCAATCTGAGTTTTTAAACATCTCAAGTTAAGGTTAATGAATATTTATCTTTCTGAATAGCAACTAGCAATGCTTAGCAACTAGCAGTTTAGTGCTTTGTTTTCAACCGACTTCCAAAAAAGGAGGAGGTTCTCAATTCAACTCTGTCTGTATGTTTTTTGTGTCTTTGTAACACGATATTTTAGACAGTTATCAATCGATTTTAAAAATTCTGGTTTGATATAATAGAGGATACCTCATAATTAGTTCCGTATAAATTTCATCAAAATTGGTTGAGTACTTCGTTGTAAAAATATGTATGATTTTGGAGTAGGTTTACGTTGATGATATTATAACTCAGCCAAAGTTTTGACGTGAACTCGGTTTTTTTAATGCTCTGCATTCGTTGATTATTAAATCTTCGATAATACCACCGTATTGTCGTAATACCTTCAATTGTCTGGTATCGCTGGCGCTAGAGGGTCCTCTCTATACACGTCAGCACATACCTATATAACCTAGCTAGCATTGCATCGCAGCTCATACTTTGAACTACCACTAGTACAATTATTAGAATTGAAATATATAAATTTATAGATTTTTCTCTTGAAGCTGTATTTATTTATTTATTTATTTACTAGCTGTGACCCGCGACTTCGTCCGCGTGGATACCGTTTATTAGAGTTGGATAAATACTATAATTATATTCTCCTTGAAGTTAAAACTTACCTTATTCTAAATTTCGTCAAAATCGACTCAGTAGTTTAGCTGTGAAAACGTTACTGATAGATAAACAGACAGAATTACTTCAAAAACTGTTACAACAAAGCAGTGATCCGCAGTTTCACCTAGGTTTTGTGAAAAAGTATAGGTAGGTAGGTATATTACATAGATGATGCCCGCGACTTCGTCTGTATTGAATTAGTATTTCGAGTAGGTTATTTTCTTCTCCAAGGTCCTAACTATCTTTAATAACAAAAATAAAAATGAAGAATCTTCGCCCATATAATATGTATAACTCCTTACCACAAACATAGGTAGGTAAGTAACCGGATTTATCGCGTATAGTTACATTTTAAATTTTAACAGTCGCTCGTGACCACGTTGAGTTAAAATGTAAAATATAAATTATACGCCATTAATCCGGTTAAAAAGTGTTTTATTTAATGCCTTCAATTTTACTTAATTCATGCAATATCTTCATTAATTATACTTAGCTTATTGTTATTCTAGGTAAAGCTAAGTAGTTTTTGCGTGAAAGAATAGCAAAAATCCATCCATCCAGCCATTATCAGTGTACATACAATACAACCTATAGTTATGTATGGCTGCTTTTCACTTCCAAACGGCTAAGCCAATATTAATGTAATTTGGTATAGTAGTTAACACATACGTTACTTTTTATTCCGAAGAAATCTACGGTTTCTGACTTCCAAGAGGCAGAAACGATCAGGAAATAAACAAAACCTTGATTTCCATTTTATCTCTGTATTTACAGAAGGCAGTACATCAAGCGTTACAAATCTGTCAATTTTTTTTACTTGAATTTGAACTCTATGACCTCGATAATAAGTTAAAATTGGTTAGGGAAATTTGACAGGTAATGTAACGCTTGTTCCTTCTGTACCTACCTATATTAAATCGCGCAAAAGCTTGCGCTCGCCTCCCGCCTTTTTATACCCTACCGCCGCGAGCCGCGTCGAGCGCGGCAACCGTTACGCAAAAATAATCCCTATATCATTCAGTATTCACGCGCGATGGGTTATTAGCGTATTTCATGTATAAGTTTGGTGTTTCTATACCGATTTCTATTATTCTTTTTTTATTAAATAGGTAATAATGTTAGTTTTTTTTAATTACGGATGAGTGAGAGTATTATAAACGTAAACAAATCAGATATAATCAGAAAGCTCCGAACTGCTAAGCTATCGGGATTTACACGTGTTATTGTGAGTCAACCATAAAATATAGACATATACTGTTGTGGGATATTTTTGATATAATTTTATGAAGAATATTTCTGTCATACATGATTTCTATGTAGCTTTAACCATTAAGGCTGCACACGCGACGGAAGCTTAAAAAATGAAGTAACTTCTCCCGTTTTTCCAACATTTCCCTTCACTGCTCTTCTCTTATTAATTGTAGCGTGATAATAAGTATACTATAACCTGCCCAGGAGTATAAGCAATAATTTTACCAAGTTTCGTTAAAATCCGTCAAGTAGTTTTTGTTTCTATAAGGAACATACAGACAGACAGACAGACAAAAATTTTACTGATTGCATTTTTGGCATCAGTATCGATCACTAATCACCCCCTGATAGTTATTTTGAAAAAATATTTCATGTACAGAATTGACCTCTCTACAGATTTATTATAAGTATATATAGATAGATTACTTTTACATTAATATAACACATTTTACAATAAGAATTGTCTTAAAGCCCTTTCTGGGTTTGTCAAGACAATGGTTCTCTTAACCATAAAAACAAACTTATATAAAACTTAAATTAATCTAATAATAAAAACTGTACACGACTGAAGATAGTTTTAATTTGAAATTCGTATAATTCTTAATATTATGTAAATAAAGATAACTTTGAATTGATTTAATAGCTTATAAGAAATGTATAGTTGTTTTTATGATAGTTTATGTTCATATCGTATAGGAATTTAATTAAAAAATACAGTCCACTTAATTTGTATAGGATAAGTATATTTTGAATTTAATAAAGAAAGAGACAGTACGCAGATGGAGTAAAGAGTACCATACTTTAAGCGTGATAGGTAGAAACACGCATAGTTGCTCGCCCGCAAGCCTACACTAGTTGCGGGCCGCCCAAATTAAATATACAACGTGTAACATAATGAAGAGATAATACTTAAGAGGATTGTATTTTTGGTGAAGTAGTTTATAAGTAACAGTAACACTTACGGAACTGGGCCGAAAAACTTGTTCAAAGATTAGATCAAAATATGTAAGTGTCAACCCTAAAAATAGCTGTTAGCTTTTGATGAAATTAATTCCATAATAGATGGCGTAAAAATAAAGTGATGGGTAACTAAGTCAGATACTACAAAGTTCAGCCGGTGCGGGAAAAGGTGTAAGGTCACTGACTGCGGCACAAGTCTTGTTTTAGCTTATTAAGTTGACTAGGGTTGTCAAAATATTTTGTTGTAAAATAACTAAATAAATTTGTATCAAATTCTATACCAGCACTAATCATGCTAATTCTTTTACTGTATATTTTATGTTTAGTATAGAAGCTAACCCTTAAGTTTTATCTCTCCATTTTGTTACACGTTGTATAGTCGGCGAAACCTCAGTATGGCACTCCGACCTCCCGAAGCAACAAGTGTCCTGAAAAATAGAAGAAAGTGTTTTAATCAAGATTCCTGAATAAATCCCTGCAGTAATTCCTGGCGAAAATTCCTGGCGAAAATTCTGGCGAAAATCCTGACGAAAATCCTGACGAAAATCCTGAGGAAATTCCTGTACAAAACTGAACTGTATAGAAGCGAATAAAACCCTGCCGTGAACCTAGTGGCTATTTAATAGTATAGTTTGTCCAAGCCATTAGTCGTTCACAAAAACTAATAAATGTTATAAATATTTTACAACTTAAAAATAACTTTTCACCACAATTTAACATATTTTAAACATTTCTATTAGTATTCAATTCGTCAAAATAATGCGCGGTGATCAAGCATTCAAACAAGAAACCGGTTTGGTATGCAATAACAAGGATGTTCCTATCTAGCAGTCGAATTACTTAATCTATTTTTCTTTATTATTATTGCAAGTAATACTTTTTTAGTGTATTTTTTATATTGGTATGTATGGATTGCGTATAGTATAGTTTAAAGCTGACGCTCCAAATGGCGCTACTTTGTACTTATTCGATCATCGGTGATGAATTTAATCAACGTCGGACAATGGGTAAGCGCAGTAAATTATGAAATACGTAATTTCACGCATTATTTTCCTATTGCAATCTAATATTCGGAACTGGAACCTTGACCATTTCATCACAATTACGTAAGGACTAGGAAATACCATACCTAAGTAATTCGTTACCAAAATATTTTCTTATTAGCACTTTTAATAGACACTGGCGCGGCATATAATTTTGGACTAGTCCTTTTAAGCATAGTACCTTGTGAAATCCATGGAAATCCAGAAATGAATTTTGTTTTAAGAATACATAAGTTTCTGGCATTGTTTGCATAATTCGTTCTACTGACATACTGTCCATTCCAAGTAATAGGACATTGTACTTCTTCGTTCCCCGCGAAGTTAAGTTTTTCACTCGATTATTGAATTTCGTGAAGGCGTAAAAGTCTTGATAAATAGGATGCTTTCCAGTATATTTCTCCGATTCGAAACACTTGACTTCGATAAAATCCCTTTTTAAGATTATTTGGTCACCGTCTTCGATCCGTTCACATTTATTGATCCTGAAACAATTGCTATTTTTAATCAAAGTACTCATTATAGATTATAGATGCTAGCTGTTGCCCGTGGCTTTGACTGCGTGAATGTCGGTTATTGTGTTTGCGTAAATATTTCCTTGAAGTTCAAGCTTACTCTATAATAAATTTCGTCAAAATCGATTCAACATTGTAGCTATGAAAGCGTAACAGATAAACAGTCAGAAAGAGTTACTTGAAAAACTATTCGTAGATAAGATAACATAGCTGTGCCGTAGTACCCAGGTTTTGTGGAAAAGATCCTTAACAACTACCTAAAACACGGGAACAGGAATACTAAAGGAACGCTGGGTAAAAGTACTGAGCTGAGGTCCAATACATATGTGAATAGGTATGTATTAATCAATTTAAATATTTATGAATGGTAAGTATTTAATTTTTATTTTTGGGAATTATTAGTGTGCGAGGATATTAGCACTGTTGAAACAACTGCTGATCCAGTCAAAACTTTTGCATCGAATACGTTATTGCGCAGTTTGAAGTGTGGTTGAAGTTTTTAGGTAAAATTTTAAAACGTGATGGATAACAACAGCGCGGCTGACCTTTGCCAGCTCCCTCTCTCTCACCACGCATCTAGCGCGTCAACCGGAACATACCTATTTTGTTTCAGAGTAATTTTAAAATCATGATATCTCCTAAGTGTTGATTGAAATTAATTGACGTGAAAGACTGTTCAATATTAAATACTCACGATTAATATCACACCTTCTTAATAAAACACCTTCGAAAATAAAACATTAATAGTGAAAAAATTTTATAACCATGAAAATAGTTATTTCGAATCACCCTTAAAAGATAAACATATGTTGTTGTACATTTTTACCCAGAATTTTCAAAAACACAATTTCGTCATACATGCTTTTTATTTAAATGGAACCAATTACACAGCGTATGCAACGGAAGTTCTCAAAATTGAATATTTTTCCTGTTTTACCAACATTTTCCCTCGATGCTTCGAACCTACTGATCGCAACGTGATATAATACTTATAGCGTAAAACTTTCCTCGATATATAGACTATCCAAGACAAAAATAAGTTCAATTCGAACCATTTTTTTCTGAGGTTAGCGCGTTCAACTAATCAGACTATCAATCAAACTAACTCTTCATTTTAATAAACATTTTTGTGAACAACGTTTCGCGTTCTACCGCTATGGGCTTGATACGCGTGAGTAGATACTCCACAAGAAAAACATTATTTTTTTGAAATGAACGCCAGTAAGAATCAATATTTATCCGTGTGCCTTGTTTATTGTTATAGCAAACCTTCCTTTAAAGGAAATTTTACCCCTTTGAATTGAAAAGATTATCGGTTGGGATTTTCGGTATACCCGGAAGCTCTTTTAACAAACCATCATCTATCCATGCTTGTTTTTCGACTGTGTAGTAATATCCGTACTATCTCTGTATAATCGTGTCGTAAAAGGAGACTAATCCGAGTGACCCCCGCTTGGTGGTAGGATCCCGTCAGGGTCTGACTGCCTAGCGACCACCCTTCATATAAAATCTGCCGACAAAAATTACCGCTCGAGGGTAATATGTTCTAGCAATACTTTATGACGAGCCAGTTCTTGTCTAGGTCATCTTCGACCTCGTCTTCACTTACCATCAGGTAAGATTGAGGTCAAACAAGGGCTTATTTAAAAAAAAAGTAATGTTAGCCGTAATAATATCTAGATGTTTCATTTGTAGCCGCGTCCAATTACGCAGTCCTGGTGATTCAAGATTCCTCATTAATATAACAGAGTGTACCGAAATGTAATGTGCTATGGGTAGAGGGCGCTAAGCCGGTTCAGAAAAAAAAATTTTTGTTTGTTTGTAAGAAAAAAACACTGTCTCCAACGGCATATACTTATGTGGGCGGGTACACATTGGTGTAATGTCTCGCGAGCTTTCTTACACTCGTAGCCTTAATAAGTTTCTTCCTTTCCTTTATATCAATACAATAGCTTTAAGGTATATAGGGTGACTGGTGACAAATATTAGATACTGAAGGAGAGCACTCTGTACTCGATTCTGGGCATAATGGTGTTATAAAAGTAGGTACTTAATTTTTCACTAGAAGTTCCTTTAAATAAATAAATAAAGCCAATAAATAATAAAGTCAACCGCGGCACGTTATCTGACGGGCGCGGGTGGATCGCTGCCAACGCTAGTGTAACCAGGCGTTGCTCAATCAATTCTTTAACTTTCGGTTAAGTTTACTCAGTAAATAAATAACATTTATTTTTTATTCATGTATTATCTCAAACCATCACATCCTCGAATTTCACAAGTGACCGACCAGCCACTCTGTATATGATAAGCATATTTATGATCAGGTACTCTCTTTCATGTAATTTTAATTGTAACCAAGGAGACGATAAATGTTATCTTTTTTTGAGCGTTTGATCTTTTGTTACACCTCATAAATTTATCTTTTAATCTTAGGTTTTAATGTCAAATGTATAAAGTTTCGACATAAAAATGACAAGGAAAACGACTATGGGTATATAGTTGTCGTTAATAATGAAATATTTTTGAATTTCCTAGACACGCAAAGCTTTATCAACACAGTGGACATATTTTTCAATCGACTTCAAAAAAGTAGGTGGTTCTCAATTCATCTGTATAGAATAGAATAGAAAATAGAAAAACATTTATTCACATGAAAAAAACAATACAATCACTCATAACGCAATTTTATACAATTTGTAGATACATAATCATATGAAAACGACTAACTCAGCATATGCCAGGAGTCTGGTAGAGCTCGAGGCGCTGGTATTCTGTTAGTCCCGGAGAGTAGGGGAATTTATACAAAAACAAGTTAAGTTAAGAACAAAAACATTAAATTTAAACTAGTTTGGAAATCTAGGACCACACTTGTACATGTAATGATAAAGAAAATGATAAAGAAAAAGAAAATTTATTAATGGCAGCTACTTACAAGTGTAAATGAATAAGTATTATTAAATATATAAAATAAATAAATATTCATGATATATTTTATTAAATATTAGGAGCAATCTATTAATAAATAAATAAACATATATTCAGATCAATATAAAATTTATTTAGAATAAAGATAAATAAATAACTTATTACTATTAACAAATTAGGGCGCAAAATAGTCAACCAGATGGGTACAATTTCTACTTTAGGTACCATATATTTGTACTACTTATCTAAAAGACTCGCTGCAAGTTATATTTTCGAAGCGTTTTTGATGTTGTAGGATGAAAACTTTAAGCTTATTTTTGAAAACAGTTTTACTTAGTGATTCCTTTATTGGCGGGGGGATGTTGTTCCAACATTTTGTTGCGGCATAACGGAAACTTCCTCTAAATGCCGTTGTACAATGAGTTTGATACGTTAGAGTTTGTGTGTTGCCTGCGCGTTCAGAACGGAAGAAATAAAGTTTTTTATATAGGTATGATGGCTCCCCGGAATGCATAACACCAAACAGAAGAGATGCTAGGTGTAGTTTTCTTCTTGACTTCTTGAGGTTTTTTTTATGTTTGTTACCTCATAACTTTTGACTGAGAGAACCGATTTTGATGATTATTGTTTCATACGACAGAAGATACTTTCCATTTAGTCCTATAAAAATTTTTGCGAAATCAATTCAGTACCTAATTCATTAAAAAAAAAATATGTATGAATTCGGAGATCATGTAACTTGACTTCAGCCAAAGTTTTGACGTGAAGTCGGTTTTTTATGCTCTACTTGCGTTGATTATAAAGTTATAACCTGAAATTCATTTTGTGTAGCATTAGTTGAATCGACTCCTATTGTTTTTTGCATTTTTTTAAATATGTTTTTAAATGCCAATAATATACCAATTACTTAAACAATTGTTACCTCGATTGGTTCTTTTTTTCAGTCGCTATGTATTGATAGCAACAGTTGAAACTCGCTGTCTTCCTTAGGTAAGTTTTCATATTGGTACTTTTTATTTTAACTTGGATCATGTCTTCGTTGTCAATTCTTTTCAGGAAAACTGCCCGTTTTTGACAAGACCTCGTATTTCGATATTTATGGAAGTACTTTGTGAAATTCATGGGCATTTTAGGTATATGGCAGCCGGGAGTGTTTAGAAAGTGTTCTGCTGAAAATAAATAAATTCATGTATGTTATTCGTATAGGTTCGATATACCCTTATTAACAAATCACAATCAAGTAACATAAGAAGGCTTGACATTGCACGCCCACTAAACACAAAAACTGCATTTACTTCTAGATTTTACCTTTTTTTAGGACCACTGTTGTATAAAAGATTAAACGCCAAACTAAACATAAGTATACCCCCTGACCTACAGCAAAACTAAACGGATAATACGAGCATCACTTTTAAACATATCTTATGATGAAATAGAGAAACTGTTAATAGCCGTAGTAAGATTAAATCGAACTTCGTTTTAAAAATTTTGTTTTATGTTTTTAATTGTAGATATAGATTAACGACTTTTGTATGTTGTTGTATGTTGTGTAGCCAGTTAAGTATTAAGTATAGTATTTTTTATTTTGAACATTATCATAAGTGTAATTTCGTTACTTACTCTATACATTTTAGCTTATATAGTAGTTTTACACTTTTGCACATCAAATTATTATATCTTTAGAATTAATTTTGACTTAGAACATTCCATTCCATTGAATATTTTGTACCTATCTAAAATACAAGTAATCATAATTACTTAGTTTAGGTATCATGCCTGTGTTACCCTAGGTCATGATAAACAGATGGAATTACGTTTTATTGAATTGTATTTTTTGCTTATTTTTGTAATTTCAATAATATGAATTATGTTGTTTAAACTAGTATTTATTTCATAATTGATGTTTTCCTTAGATATAAGTTTTTATACCGACCCTGATACCTGAAACCCTGATATCCGACCGACAATAAGACCAGTCGGTCGGGTATCAGGGCAAGAGAGAAAGAAACCGGCGAACGATTCGGGCAGTATCCAGCAATACCGCTTTCTGCATACTTGCTGGAAGCGAACCATCGCCGAATCCCAGCCTTTCAAGGTGTCTGACCATTGTGGCTGCGGTCAAACCGTTTGCGGATATTACAACCGGGATGAATTCGGTGGACACAACTTCCCACATTTTGGTCACCTTGTGTGCAAGATCCAAGTACTTATTATTATTATTATAGAGTACACCGAGCGTGTCACAAGAAGAAATAACAGTTTGTCTTATATGTAGCTTTTTTCTATGACATTTAGGGAATATATTAACATGGGTAAGCTTGCAGCGACTGAGTTCGTTCCGTCATCTTGGTTCCAGAAATAATTATGGTATTCGAAGTATTCCTCTGTCTTTTAGTGGGCATTGTACAAAAATTAGTCTTATTATCATTTATTACCAAATTAAACATTTCATACAAACGTAAACGGAATTAAAATTTTTAAAAAAATATTCTTTTGGCGAGTGGTCCGGTCAAAACTCAAAACTCTAGTGGTCCGGTCCGATCACCACACAAAACATATTTGTGTGCATGAACTTGTTTCCTTGCATTGGCGTGGGTTTATTATGTATGTTATGTATATGTAAACGTTAAAAATATTAATAAAAGTATGCAAATCCATTGGCTAACTACCGAATTTGAACTCGGAACCTCTGCACCAGTATGATCTTTTTTTTTTTATTTAATTCATAAATCTGGTAATGATTAAAAAAAAATACATGAATCGTAGATTGGAAAAAGAACATAACTATTACCTACTAGAAGTGAATACAACTTTCTTACAACTTAAAAGTAACATTAAAACTCATAAGTATTTTCATATTGCGTATTGCAATTTTAGAATATAAAAAAAATATATTGCAGTATGTGTTTTTTAACCGAGGCTGAAGAATCACCGAAAACGTCAAAATCATTTCTGAATACATTGGCTAAATGGAACATCCGTTGAAGTGGAATATATCTACCTATGTTAGTTTTAACCTTTGATACTTCAAAAACTTTTCGATTCACCAATCTGCTACCTGGACGAGGTGTTGATATGTTAACTTTAGACAATCATTTTTCCGAAATAATAGCACCGTGAACGACGCTAATACAAAGGGATAACATTATAATAGTGGCATCTCTCTTCGTAGGACCGCAATACTCTGCATTTATTATCGTTATATGTAAGATGATATAAAAACTTTTTTTGAATGCGTTCAATAGCGTTCGAATGTACTTGGTAGCTAGAACTCCAAACCTGACTACACTATTCAAGAATGCTGCGAATCAAGCAGTTATAAACGGTTATAGTTAATTTAGGTTCTCTAAATAGTTTTATCTGACGTATTATAAATCCTGTTAGCTTTGAAGCCTTCAGGATCATGCTCTCATAATGGTTTCTGAACGTCAAAGCATTATCGATGACTACTCCCAGATCTTTTATTGCATTGAGTTCCTTTAGCGCTTTACCATTAATGCTATACGAGTAATGGGTAATGGTTTTTTTGCGAGAAAAATTGACATGATAGCATTTATCTGGATTAAGATCCATTAGGTTATCAGCACATCACAACTTCACACTGTCTATATCTGACTGTAGCATTTGCATGTCTTGGATGGAAGAAATCGTCCTATAAATTTTTAGATCATCGGCATACATTTTTAATTTCGAGTCTATGGTGTTGCCTAAATCATTAATGTATATTAGGAAAAATAAGGGCCCAAGATGGGAACCATAAGGGACTCCTGATGGAATAAAAAAGACGTCCGACGAAAAAACCTTTACAACTGTTATTTGCGATCTGTTAATTAAGTACGATTCGCACCAACGTAGAAGGGATCCATGGATTCTAAATCCGGCGAGTTTTCTAATGAGTAGTCGATGGTCAACAAGATCAAACGCTTTGCGAAAGTCAGTGTAGACAGCGTGTACTTCCTTGCCTTCGTCTAAAGCTTCCGCTATGTCAGTAACAAATTCAACAAGATTACTAGCCGTAGATTTACCTGGTCTAAACCCGTGTTGATCTGTTATTACATTTTGCTTTACGTGACAATATATAACTTTGTGATCGAACGTTTCAATTATTTTTGCCATGCTACTAAGTTTTGAAATTGGCCTATAATTTTCGATGTTATTTATGTCCCCATTTTTGTGAATAGGGACTAAAAACGCAGCCTTCCATGCCTCTGGAAAAATTCCATCTTTAAGAGAAGTGTTAAAGAGTTGCGTTAGAGGACCTTTTAAATTGTCGACACATTTTTTTAGAAATAATATTGGTATTAAGTCGGGACCCGGGCCTTTATGGACATCTAAGCTCAAAATATAATTTTTTACTTCTTCTTCCGTGATTACTACCTTTGAAATAACTTCTTTATGATTTAACGCCTCTGGATTCAAGTCTACGTAATTACTTAAGTCAGCACTAACTCCGTAAACAGATTTGAAGTAGTTATTAAAAGTGTCGCAAATATCTTGTCCACCTTTGATTTTGTCACCGCAAAAGCAAATTCTATCTTACTAATCTTACTTAGTGAAAGTGTACAATCTGAAATAGCACCATAATATGCTACATTTAACACAATCTTCCCGTGAGATTGAAATTGCGTGGGTAAATGAGCCAGTTATTTATATAATTTAAAACTAAGAACCAATAAAAGAAATAAGACAAAAGACCTTACTAATCTCAATATCCAACCATTCCTGTCTCGCTGCTTTTTGGTATTCCTCAAAGGGTTCCCTTGTTTCTTTCATCATAAGGTCGTATTTGGAACCGTTGACAGCATAAGTCTTGAGACTTTCATCGGCGGTAGATGAGGAGTCTGGATAAATAACATAATTTGAGCAAGGGTAGTATCGTAACAAAATATGCATCCAGTAAATATTTGTGTACATGAACATTTTTAATAAAGTTTAAAGTTTTCATAATTCATAATCTAAACTCAAACTCAAACTCAAAAATTCTTTATTTCGTAAGTATTTAGATACATTTGAAATAAGTCAAATAATTTACAAATTGAACTGAATCTACCACCACTTCGGAAAGTCGATCTGTTGAGAAGAAGTGGCAAGAAACTCAACAGCAATCATCTTTTAAAAATAAGAGAAATCATCTTCTTGCATCCGGATATCACTTTTCACATCAACACTTATCCATAAATCTAACAAAGGGTTAATCTTAAATATTTTAGGATTTTATTATAAAATGAAGCGTACACATTGACCCATGAACGAGTTGATCTTCTGGAGTCTACTATTATATTTATACAATAGGCAATCAAGTACTAGACAGAAACGTAGACATAGATATAGAGGTAAAGATAGAAGCAGAGATAGACGTAGCGATAGAGGTGAGAGAGAATACAGATAATGTGGATGGGGATGAGGATAGTCGTGGACAAAGACAGGACGTGGACATGGAAATGGGGAAGTCGGAGTCAAGTTGAAAAAAGTCATAAAGTCATCAGCAAAACGACCTGGCACCACTAGCAGCACCCGTTCACGAGTATAACGCAAGCACCAGCCATCACCCTCCTCAACCATATTTTAGGGAAGAGGGTGACCCGACACCCGACGCTACCGCTAGCCTTGCCGCCTGAGGGAGCATGACGTTCTTGCTGTTGTATGGACAAGAAGGAGATGGTGGTGGTGTTGGATAAGAAGGAGATGGAGTTGGAAATGGAGTTGGAGATGGAGTTGGAGAAGGAGTTAGAGATTGAGCACTTTAGAAAAACAATTTACAACCAAGGACTTTTATCGTCCATATATTCAGATATTGTATAAAAGCCTTTATTACACAATTTTTGTTTAATAGTTTCTTTAAATTTATCAAGCGGTAAGTCTTGAATATTTGTGGGAACCTTATTATAAAAACGTATGCATTGACCCATAAATGAGTTAGTGACTTTATGAAGTCTACTATCATAGCCGGCTAGCTTATACTTATTTCTAGTATTAACATTATGTAAGTCACATTTTCTAAAACATTTTTGAACCGGATTTATCGCATATAATAAGTATTTTACATTTGAACTCGACATTTCGGTATAGTTGCCCGTGGTCACACCTACCTACGAAACAATACCTACGATTTACAAAAAAAAAGTATATCAAGTATAAGTATTCAAGTATAAGTATTCAAGTAGAGTCTTCTTAAAAAAAATTAAAATGTTTTAAGGGCAGGTTTAGAATGATGTGTAGGTTAAATTTAAGAATACCTATAATATTTTTCATAAATTGAAATCAAAAACTTCTAATAATTGAAAAAACTTAAGTTTAGTCTGTAATTTATGACTACATAGCAAGAAATAAAAACGTTCCCATCAATTTCTTTAAGAAAATCACTTCACCAAAACATTAATCTTACGCGGTTAGTTCCTACTTACGCATTCGAGCCAAGGTCGTTGCCACCCGGGGTTTTCTTATAAAAGATTATAATATTTTAAGAAACTTGTAGCTACACCCATTGCAATTCGGAAAAATTTGTTGGCAGGGTATGTTGATAGCTTAAATGAGGACGAAACAGAGCGCTCGCGCACGTTTTTTGTTTTCGTAAAATACACCCACACATCATCCTTGAACTGCTTTCAAAATAAAAGCCCTGTATATTCCTGCCGGATTCAAATGGAAACCTCTGCACCAATCTTACACGTATGATTTGACAGAACGGCAAATCATAAGTGTTTACTAAGACCAAATTAAAAAGGTGAAAAATAAGACCTTACCAATCTGTTGCTGTCTCTCTCTTTCAAGTTTTTCCATAAAGAGTTTCCTTGATTCTTTCATCATTAGGTCGTGTTCCACATCGACGTATATACCATCTGGCTGGGAATTCTGACTGGTGATTGATGAAGGGTCGGCATAATTTGACCAAGGGTAATACCGTGACAAATGCATCCAGTACAGAAGAAGTGTAACGAAGCTAGATGCGACTGCTAATACGGCCACTGATACTCGTATTTGTTTCATAGTTGTACGGTATATGTTTCTGAAATGAAAACTTCGTATTTATGAAAAAAGTATTTGTAAAATTAATAATAAATTATTTAATTAGTCTTTTTTGTAAACTATTTTCAGCAGAATTAAATATTTTTTATACAATGTGTAACAAGATGGAGAGATAAAACTTAAGGGTTAGCTTCTATACTACAGCTTCTATAACTACATCACTAAACATACAATCTCCTTGAGTATTATCTCTTCATTATGTTACACGTTGTATAGCTGACCAGTCACCTGCGATTTCTTAATTTTAATATTTTCATCTCCCCGGCATTTATGTAATTTAATCAAGAAAAACTAAACTCTGCATTATTTTAGGTATACAATTGAAAATGACTAGGGGATGGATTGTTATTTATATTCCAATCGAGAAAAGACGTTACCGCTGAATTGCAATATTTATTGTACGATTTCATTTTATGTATGAATAAATTTTTAGTCATGAATTGTTCAAAATGACATTTTTATCGACATCGCCACTGATATTAAGGCAGTTTGAATCGTTAAAAGCTACGTCAACTGTCCCTAAAACTTGTAAATCACCAGGAATTTCGAAATTCACGAATGGCACTGATCCCTATCAATCGTGAAAAATAAGAATCTAGGGGACTTAAATATTTGGAAAGAACAAATAAACAAAAGAATCTTCTTAGATCAACTTAACACACTAGTTCTGGTGACGTCTGCTGCTAACAGCATTTATTACCGCATCAAGCGTTGCGCAACGAAAGTACTTCGGTCAAATTCTATGTAGCAACAAACAAAAAAGGTAGTGTAACAAATGAGCAAACCTGTTAAATCGTGTTAATAAGAAAATTGCTTGTGACCGATTTAGGAGCGTGTTAAGTGTCCTTTTGTAGTCGGTCTGCATGTCAAAATACAGTGACCTGGTCAACAGACAATTTATTCTGTTGCATTTCAAATGTTGCTGATCACATATTTCTGACAAACATAAAATAATTATCAGTAATTTGTTGCGTAAAGAGAAATAACTTGTGAATTGTAACTTAAAATTTCAACTTGTAATTAAAGATTTATCGGATGACTTCGTGATTTCTAAGCAGGTCTAAAAACGATTTCAAGCTTTTATAACCATTAAAAAAAGTAGTGCTGTATATAACTACTTTGGCTACGGACGGCCGAAGACAAGAGACGGAGAATCTAAAAATAAACATCGATGTGTTTTTCAAAGAGAAAAAGTAGAATAGTGGTCAGTGCCGCAATAAACAATTGAAAGCGATTTATTGATAGGTTCGGGGTCAAAAGCTAACCCAACTATACCTGTGATCCAGGATTATCGTAGTATTCAATGCAGTGTAGTAGAAGAGATTATAGCTTTATTTGTAATAAGTGTCTATTACACAATTTGCGATGTTGTAGACGACGAAAGGGTGTTTTTCTCAAAGACTATTTGGAAGTCCTTAATAAGATCCTGAAAAAAGATTAAGTAAATTTTTAATAGTTCAAGCAAAAAAGAATCAAAATATTCAAAATTTTAAAATATTTATTAGACCCAAATCTTATAAAAAAAGAAAAAAATAAGAAGCTTTATTCATCTTAGGAATTTCACAAAACGCTTGATGAAGTAGTCATCACATACTTCGACTTTAACTAGTTGTTGATAGTTGCTGAATAAGATATAGACCAAGAGACAAAAAAAGCCGGCGGAAAAAACTCTTGTTACTCTTTTTCAGTCAGAATTATCAAATTAATACAAATAGGTACAGTATAAATTGACCGTGACATGAAAAAAACACAAACACAAGACAGCTAATTTTGAGAGCCAATGTCTTGCCACAACCAAATTGCTTACATTGTAAGTGCAATAAGATATGGATGCACACTACGAATATGACAAACTCGGACCAGAGTATTTAAACAAGAATGGAATAAAATAGTCATAGTATCATTAGCAAAACGACCTGGCACCGCTAGTAGCACCCGTTCACGAGTACAACGCAAGCACCAGCCATCACCCTCCTCAACCATATTTTAGGTAATATATAGACTAGCTACCGCGCGCGGTTTTACCCCCGTAACTTTTGATCCCGTAAGAATTTCGGGATAAAAATAGCCTATGACCTCTCTCAAGAGTTGGGCTATCAAATGCAAAAAGAATTTTTCAAATCCCACTTGTAGTTTCTGAGATTAGCGCGTTCAAGCAAACAAACAAACAAAAAACAAACTCTTCAGCTTTATATATTAGTATAGATATAGATCGTTAAGGTATTGGGTCACCAGGTAAGGTACACCAATCGATTGATCCTCGATCGAGCGCGTCGGTGATAAGCCATGATAAATGCTCTGTTTTCATATTCTTCCGTAAAGTTTAGGTAACTAATGGTCTAGTCTAACTATTGCATTTTATACAGGGTGGAATTTTTAATGCCCCCTGAAGGGAAAGTACTCAAAATAAAAGTGATATAAATTTTTTCTCCAAAGAAACATTCCTTTATTTTTGGAAAAGATATAAAACTACATTCAAAGATTTTTCGAAAATTTGCTTATTTTATCTAGAAATAGAACCGACTAAAATCTAAATAAAGATTTCATTGTTTCACTTCCATTAATTTAACCTAGTATGCTAGAGAGATTTCATTCTTGTATCGATGCAATAAAATTACAGGGTGTTATTTTTACGAATTTTAGTCGGTTTGGCTACCGGGTGAAGCAAGCCAATTTTCGAAAATCTTTGAATGCAAAATACGTAAGTCACAGCCGGAGGATGCAAAAAAAACCAAAATTATTAATATAACTTTAATTAAAATTACTTAAAAATATTACAAGTAGGTGACTATTGGTCGATATTAGAGACAAAAGTGAATATAAAACTAATTTGGAACTAATAGGAAGGCTAATTAAATGAGTCCGCACGTTGTCTGTGTCAGCGCCTCGTGACGTCGCTGCGTTGCTGGCCGATGGTTGTGAAATAGTAATTAATGTCTACTTTGGGCTATCCGTGTAGTGTTCACACGTAACACCTCCCCCTGAAGATCAGCGACTATTTGAGAATCTTCGAAAATGACGCTGAGAGGTCCTTGGGGTTGATTTTCACGTCCTTAGGCGTATTATTTCTGTCTGGGCTTATTTCGTAGTATTTAGGAACTTTATTTTCATCATGTTTCTTTGTTCTTCCAGAGCTTTTATGATAAAACTTTCTGATTAATATTATTTTTAAAATCAAGACAGCAACAGTGAAAATAGAGTAAAAGGGTATCGTCGTATGATAGATTGATTCATCTGTTAATTGGCTGAGATGTACAGGAGTTTGTAGAGATATTTTGGAGTTACTGGTATGCAGGTTTTCGAGGTTGATAGAATTAAGTTTTATAATGGTTTCATGGGGTTGATTCATCTCAGTATCGGGTATGTTTAAGATGTTGATGGCATGACCTTTTACTCTGTCATTCTCATTTGTTAAAGTAAAATCTGGGGCTTGTAATGTGCAACCTTGCGGGATCATAGCGAGGTAACTTCCTTTTAAAGTTGTGTATTGCTCCGTGGTGCAGGATAATTTGACCTTCGTGTTGTGTGGAAAATTCAGAGTGTAGTGTTTGTCATCTAGTTGCTCCATAGCTGCTTCGGACAGGATTACTGGGGACAGCTTACATGTAAAAGGAATCTGCTGTTGAGTAATAAGCTGTTCAACACAGTCTGGATATGGCTTTATATTATAATTAGGAAATTGCTCACAGAGGTACCAGGATGTAAACTTCGGACATTCAGTCTCTATGTACCTTGCGTCTGAATCATGAATTGCTAGGTAAGGTGAGGGGGGGATTATAGATAGATTATTTTTATTAGGCAGAATACACAATTTATATAATTTATATGTTTTTGGAATTATTATAGGGAATCTAAAGACAATAACTATTTTATCTCCTGTATAATATGAACCAAGTCTAATTACATTATAATATTCTCTAAGATCTATATCTAATATGTGCTCCTTTGAATAAAGCAATTTTAATTTATTTATCATATTTTTAAGAACATCTAAACTTAGTGTAGAGTGATATGTACTTGATGTACGTAAATTTCCGAGTAGGGTGTCTAACCTGGTTAATTCATGACTTAGCTCATCGATATTATCGCTTAATATTAAGAAGTATTGTGCCAGATGGGCATATTTTATTAAATCGGTGTTGGTACGACTATAGTTACTCATCATTAAATTTAAAACTTTTTTCATATCGTTTTGATTTTTAACTATATTTTCCACTATACTTGAGTGACGCAACATCCACTCTTTACTTAAACTTATATGTTCATTTATTTCGGTCTCTAGCTTATTTTCATTATTCTGGAGAACTTTCATGGCATTTTCGTACTTTAAAGCATCGGTATAGTCTAAATTTCCGGAAATACTTTTTATTATGGACCCGAGCCCGTCTACTAAACCTCGTTTTACTCGATTCGGCTCAAAGCTATTTAAATGGCTTAAAATTGTTTCTAGTTTGTACGATAAGTAATTAATATGAGGTTCGTAAAGCGATAGAGTTTTATTATTTAGTTCTGGTTTTAAGTTAAAAATTTGATTTTTAACTAAGTCAACTTGAGAATGGATATCATGTAAATTTATAAATTGTAAAAACGAATGGTAGTGAGAAATTAGTTTGGTAGAGCCAAGGTCAAAAGGGAGAAGTCCAGGTCCGTCGTCTTGATTGTCAAGTCGTATGTCCTCCGCGTAAGTCCGGCAGATCAGCAACCATAGTATTATCCTGTAACAATTGCGTGTCTTTAGGTACCCTTTTAAGTCGAGACTTGGCTACAGGGCCTCTTTTCTTTTTTGTATATATATGTATTGGGAGATCGGCGAGAATTGTATCCTGTGTATAGCGAGGAGCTAGTTTTTGTCGGTTGGCTAAAGGGTTTTTTATGAAAATTTGCTGATCAGGAACGAATTCCTTTTCGGGTTCGCGGTTTTTATTTCTATTTTCTGTCAGTTGTGTTCTTTCATGTAAAGAAGACTCGTTAATAATGTCATAGACTAAAGTCATTTTCTTTTTGTGGTCTTGTGTATATTGCTGTAAAAGATGACTTGTAACGTCAATGTCAATAGGGTCACGGGGGTCTAAATGTCCTGTTATAATATCTAAAGGTCTACATTTTGTGAAGCTGTGAATGGAGCTATTATAAGCTAAAATAGCATATGGCATGAGATTTATAGCAGGTTCGTTGGTCTTTTCTAACTTTAAGATTCTTAAATGTTCTAGTATGGTAGAGTGTAAGCGTTCGATCATTCCGTTATCATTAGGGCTGTGCGCTAAGATTTTATGATGTTGAATTTTATGAATACGTATAAACTCTAAAAATAGTTGATTGGTGAATTCTGGGCCTTGATCTGTTATTATGCTCAGAGGGACACCATGATGAGTACAGAATTGAAGTAACCCTTTTACAACGCTCAACGCAGTTCCATCACTTAAATAATATGCTTGAGCATACTTGGAGAACGCGTCTATTAGAGTAAGATATTTTTCCCCTTGTACTGTAAAGAGATCAAGATGAACTGTTTCCAAGGGCTTAGTAGGTGGAGGTACAATGCAAAATCTTTGTTTTATGGGGTTACGGTCATATTTTGCTTGACCACAAATATTGCATTCATTTATGTACTTCATTACGGAATCTTTCATCTTAGGCCAGTAATATTTTTTAGATAAGGTAAGGTAGCATTCATTGATACCACGATGGTTGGTCTTACCTTCGTGGTAGTTGCGAATCATTTCTTGCTGGCGTAGATAGTCTTTTACATTTTCTATTTCTACTTTTGTTAAAATTAAATTCATTGCGCTACTTTTAAAATGGGTTTGTAAAATTGGTATGATTTTATACATTGCCATTGGGGGATGAATAATAAGACCGGTTTTTACTTTTGGGCTGACGTATTCTTTAATTGCTGTTACTACGTCATTCTCGAGGTTTGATTCCGATATTTGAATAGAGGTCTTTGTGTGAGTGTCAAACGGTCTCGTAATAGTGGGCTTTTTACTAACGTTAGTTACTATAGTTAAACTTATCTGTTTATTAAAACGGTTTAAAGGATAATCTGAAATAGGAATTTCTAGAATAGGATCCTCGTTACTGGTGTGGGCGGTGAGAGTAGCAGAGTTTGCGATTGATGCGGTTTTTTCAGAAGGATTTACAATTATTGAACTAGCCTCTTCGTTATTTATTTCTAACCGAGATAATGCGTCTGCGTTCGTATTAAATTTGCCTTGCTTATAGACGATTGAAAAATTATACTCACTGAGTTTTAGACGCCATCGCGTTAACCTTGAATTAGGTTCTTTCAAACTCATTACCCACTGAAGGGGTTTATGATCCGTTACGATCTTAAAATGACGGCCAAATAAATAGGGGCGGAAGTATTTTGTGGCCCAGACTATGGCTAGGAGTTCCTTTTCAATCGTGCTATAATTTATTTCGCTAGAGTTAAGAGTTCTTGACGCATAGGCTATAGGTTTATCAGAACCTATTGGTCCTTGTGAAAGAACTGCGCCTAGTGCTAGATTTGAAGCATCAGTCGTTAAAATAAATTCTTTTGAAAAATTTGGATACTGAAGGATGGGGTCGTTCGTGAGCAATGTTTTGCATCTGTCAAAGCAATCTCGGTATGTGTCATTAAGAATAGTTTTTGAGCCTTTCTTTAAGCATTGTGTCATGGGTTTAGTCATTTTAGCAAAATCCGGAATAAATTTGCGATAATAACCCAGTAGCCCCAAAAACCGTTTAATTTCAGTTGAGGTTTTGGGCAAGGGGTAGTTTTGGACTGCTTTTATTTTGTCGGGGTTCGGTTTTATGCCGTCTTTACTAATAATATGTCCTAAGTAGGCTGTTTCTAACTTAAGAAACTCAGATTTGTCTAACTGAATTTTGAAGTTTGATTGTCTAAGTCTGTCAAATACTTTTCGTAAGTTAGTCATGTGCTCCTGAAGGGATGTGCTGAAAATTATTATATCATCAAGGTAAACCAGGCATATAACGTTTTGCAAGTCACGTAGGACATTATCCATCACTCGTTGGAATGTTGATGGAGAATTTTTTAAGCCCATAGGCATTCTTAAAAATTCGAAATGTCCGTTTTCAACGTTAAATGCTGTCTTATGTATGTCAGAGGGGTCCAGCTCGACCTGATAAAAACCACTAGCAAGATCGAGGGTTGTAAAATAATTACAGTTCCCTAGTTTATCCAAAACGTCAGTTATATTTGGTATTGGGTATTTGTCGTCGATAGTCTTATCATTAACTTTCCTAAAGTCAACAACGATACGCCACTTAGATATGCCTGAAGCATCGGTTTTCTTTGGCACTACCCAAATAGGGGAGCTCCAAGCCGACTCCGAAGGGCGTATTATACCCTGCTGTAACATTTTATCAATTTGACTACGAACTTCTTCTCTATGAATAAAAGGGTATCTGTAAGTTTTAGTATGGACTGGTAATTCGTCGGTTGTTCTAATTTTGTGCTTAATACGATTCGTAAAAGTCAAAGCTTCGCCCTCAATATAAAATATGTCAGCATATTGCGCACATAGTGACTCTATATTTGCACGTTCTTCGGCGTTTAAGTGATCCGTTCTCAATTTAGACAAAACCTCTTTGGCTCGCGGCGTTAATTGTTGAGTGCGCGTACACTGAATATTAAAAAGTTCCGCACTAATCGGTCGGTCCATGGAAAAAATTAAGTCATTCTGCGTTGTGTTACTAACTTCTAAGAAACCTCGATTTTGTTTTACATTAGTTATACACTCACTGATAATACAATTTGAAATAACTTGTTGCGGAATAAAAACGTCCCCGTCTGAAAAATTTATTGGAACTTTAACTAACTTTGTTGAGTTGGCCGGTAAAATATCTTCATACAAGTTACAATTTTTAGAATCATACATTAAAATATTGTTTTTTGACAATTTAGTAACTAATAATTTATTTTTTAAATCAATATTTGACTCCCATTTATTTAACAAATCTAGACCAATTAATCCGTCAAAATAGTTATGAAACTTATAAATGAAAAACGTTAAATTTTCAGCGTCGTTAAATTCAGTAAAACAAGGGACCGTTATAGAGTAATCGTTACGACTAGTTGCATGAACGTTCGTTACTTCAAATGGTTCATAATTCCAGGGTAGATGGGGGTAGTAACGTTTAACTGAATCAGGACTCAAAAAGGATTGATTTGCGCCTGTGTCTATTAACAACTTTAAAGGAGGATTAGAAATTTTTATGTAAGGTAATTGACGTTGAGTTTGTAGATTTAATTCTATTTTGGTTTGTCGGACCGCGTGATTTCGTGAAAATTTTCAGTTTCAGGGGGTGAAAGTTCTTCGACTCTATCTACCGTCAAGTTCGATTCGTCATTGTCCTGGTATGATTGGTTAGAATTATAATTAGGACTACAGTCATAACTAAAGTCATTAAAGTAAGTATAATTTTCGTAACTATCTGGGTAATACTCATTATAAGTAGGTTGGTCGTAACATTCATTGAAATGTGTCTCCCTAGTTCTAAAGTAATTCGATGGTGGTGGGTTACCACTCTTTGTCCAATCATGACCTTTAGGAGGAGAAGGTTTGGTGACGTAATGACTAATACCACTCATGGGTTGTTGCTGAGAAGGATAATTATTTTTCTGAGGTAAAATCTTAGGTTGCAATCTAAATAAGTTACTATTCGGATTATAGTTCGGTGGTGGCGCTCGGAACATCATTTGGGTTCTATTTGGTATAGGGTTGCTACCCGGGTTCCACATTTGCATAGGTCTAGGTGGAATATTAAATGAGTTAGGTCCTGAAGGGCCTATAATAGGTTTATTAAAGAATCTGGATAACTGTCCGTTGTTATGTTGGTTACTGGGAATGATATTATTATGTATTACATTTTTCTTTTCCGAAAAGTTATAATTACGTTGTTGGAGATATGACGTATTCATCTCCTCATGAACAAATTCGAGAGCTTTTTCTATACTTTCGGGCCTCATACAGCGTATGCGTGATCCTAATGGGTCCTTGAGACCCCTAAGATATGCTTGAAGGGTTAATTTTTTGTACAGTAAACGCTTAGAGTCTATAGTACTTTCTAAGCTTTCATGAAGACTAATGTACGTTATTATAGTACTAAATAGGTTCTGACATTTTTCATAAAACTCCTGGGGAGTATCAGACCCTTGGGTCAATAGAGCCAAATCATTGTAAAGCGAAGTTTCGTCTCGCTGGTCAGCAAAGTTATTAATTAGAGCACCCCGAATGCCACTCCAGCTTTCCGGTATACCCTTTGAATTTATTAATCTAGATGCGGGACCCGTGATTTTATTTAAGATGCCGTTTATTAGTGCAACTTTAGATAACTGTGAAGTTTCCACCGTACAAAGTCCATTTACGAGTTCGTCACACAATTTTATAAACCTAGTCAAAACGTTTGGATTTCCATCAAATTCGGGCACTAATCTAAGGGCTTTAAAAATTTGATCTAATTCCGCCATGGTATTCGATTCGGTTTCTAAATCTAAATCCCTATTAGCGTCTAGCCTATTCCGTCTAGTTTCAATTTTACGATCAGTTGATTTTCTCGGATGAAAAATTTTGAACACTTATTTAAACGCACTACGAAAAAATAAAAAGAACACGTAAAACACCTTATCAAAAACTAAACCTTTCAAAAATATGCCGCTTGATGAAACACAAAATCACACACAAAATATAAAGTGCAAAAGAAAAAAAAATGTAAAACTTAACAACTAACACACACAAGTAAAAATCAAATAAAAATGCAAAGTAGAGTAAAAAATATAACGTTGAAATCTAAACGCTAATCGAAATCTAAACTTCGCGTTAAAAAGAAATAATAATCGCCAAAAACATGGAACTGCTATAAAAATTCAGAAACTTGAAAGTAAAAAAAAAATGCAATAAAAACGTAATAAAAATCTTGAGAAAAAGTAACTTTTAAATGTAGATAAAAGGTATAGTGATTTCCCAAAAGCATAAAATTCTATAAAATTAAATCTCAAAAGAAATTTAAGGCGACGATTGTTTCAAAAGCGGAGAAAAAATGTTGCAAAAGTATCTTTAAAACGCAAGAAAAAAGAGATAATAATTTCCAAAAACATAAAACTCCTATAAATTATGAAGTTATAAGCAATTTAAGATTAAAAATGTTTTTAAAAACTAAAATAAAATCCTTCAAAAATAATTAAACTATTTCTATGAAACTAATTAATTTAAAAGAAACAACTTCCACTTAACAATAAATGGAGCTATTTATAGAATCGCACCTTGTAACTTGAGAAGTTAACTGCGCTTATGAATGAATTACTTATTCAATTAAGGTTAAAACTTACGTAAAATTTATGTTTCAAAAGAACATAATTTTACATAAAACTTTAAGAAAAAATAATGGATTAGGAAATAGGGATAGCAACTCATGAACAGTCAAGAGTACTTACATATTCATTATCTGGTCCTTTTCGCTGTATCGATTTCTAGATACTCCTCTGGCAGTTTCTTACTCGTTCTGTATCTCGATGTTAGTGGTTAAAACCACCCCGGCGATTCGCGATGATGAGTTTTATACTACTTTAGCTCGCGGAACGCCTCGCGAGATCCTACCGACTGCGCCAAATACGTAAGTCACAGCCGGAGGATGCAAAAAAAACCAAAATTATTAATATAACTTTAATTAAAATTACTTAAAAATATTACAAGTAGGTGACTATTGGTCGATATTAGAGACAAAAGTGAATATAAAACTAATTTGGAACTAATAGGAAGGCTAATTAAATGAGTCCGCACGTTGTCTGTGTCAGCGCCTCGTGACGTCGCTGCGTTGCTGGCCGATGGTTGTGAAATAGTAATTAATGTCTACTTTGGGCTATCCGTGTAGTGTTCACACGTAACATGCAGTTATATTTATTTTCCAAAATAAAGGAATGTTTCTTTGGCATAAAATTAGCTATCTCTATTATTTAGAATACTTTTTCTCCATTCAAAAATTCAAGCCTGTATATCCTATGATGAATTTGCGTTAAAATTGACTCTAAGGCCGCAGTTAGATAGTTTGATTCTTATATATTATATATCTTAGTTTATAAAGTTTATCTATAGCGTGGTCATATAAAAAATATTCTAGTGCTTAATAATATCTTTAAGATTTTGCATTTAAAATGCTTACTTATTCTTAAATAACTGAAATAATGTGCTAAATAAAAGTCACCCGACCAGGACTCGAACCTGGGACCTCTCGTTTGCCGGACGAGTGCTCTTCCACTGAGCTACCACCGGGGCATCAGCTATCAGTTAATTGCATTTACATAATAACAGCGTTGTGCTGTTAATTCGAGCGATCTCGCGGGCCATTCGAGGCCGTTTGAATTAATCCATTTTTGGTCATTTAAAAAGTTTCTAACTAGTGTGACCCGTGCTCGTTCCTTTTGAAATAAATAATTGTGTTCACAAGTTATGACACCACCAAAGAGCTACAAACATCCATAGACATAATACTACGCACCTAAACCTTTTAAGTACTGTGCTGAAAACTTGATTTGATATTTAAATAGATAGAAAATAAGTTTTATTTGTCAAAAGTTCCGAGTTCAATTTCAGAGCTGAAAACAAGTTTTTTTGTGAAATAGGTTTGTGTTATGCATTTTTTTCGTTTTATTAAAATCGATGATATTGTTCCTAACAACAGATCTTCGTATGTCTGTCTAAGCAGCTTGGTTTCAGATATTCCCATATTGATGCTTCCATCTCATGATTAGGAGAGACGCCAATCGAAATTCATCCATACTAACTAAGAAACATTTTTATTCTATTACAGCATTAATTTTAAAGTTACATTTGTTTTGAAGCGAATTAAAACAAAAATGTTCTTAAATTTTACATCTCACTTAGCATTTTTGCATAATCTGAGACGATTTTGATAAGCATACGATGGCAATATAGCTCGTTCGCTTCAAAATTAGCGGAAACTAAGATAAGATTTAAGTTTAATTTTAATTTCATCATCATTATTGTTGGTATGACTTGACGGTACTAAAATATAGAGGGCGCTGACTGCAATGAAGGACTTACTAACATTCGATTGCAGCGCCGCGAATATTACTTTGATTTAAAGTAAGCAAATTTTATTTTGATTTAAAGTAAGTAGCCTAGCTTCAGGGGCCAAATGATACGTACTTGAGAATTTAAATTTTGTAGTTGATAATGCATCGGTTTCATCTAAGCCCAGACTCGATACGTATCAAAAGAAAAGCAATAACTCAATCTTTGCATAACACTTACAATGTTCCTTAGCGGTGTAAACTTGGTATGACTTGACGGTACTAAATTATAGAGGGCACTGACTGTAATGAAGGATTTATTACTTTGACTTAAAGTTAGCGTAGGACCCAGCTTCAGAGGGCGAATGATCGCAATTACTTGCGAGCTTAGAAGTTTCATTTTTAATGCATGGGTCAAAAAAATCTTTATTTCGACGTAAGTACACTTGCAATTGTCAAATTATTCCCAAATTGAACTGAATCTGCCAAAACTTCGGAAAGTCGAACTGCTGAGAACAAGTGGCAAGAAGCTCAACAGCAATCATCTTTTGAAAGACATAATTACAATTTACAGCCAGGAAATTCACTCTTCTAGCATCTGGATATCTTAAAGTAGTCTTTTTCACACCTTTGTTTAACCGTACCGATCCATGGGTAAATCTTAGGTAAATATTTATTGAAACTTTCATATAAAAGCGTACACATTGACCCATGATCGAGTAAGAGACTTTATAAAGTCTACTATTATTATGTATTATTATTATAAAGGCTAGTTTATAAATTAGGTTTGTACATTTGGGTTATATCTAATTCCAGACTCGTTACTTGGTAACAGCAAAGTAATAATTCAATCGTTGTATAAAACTCACGATGATACACTTCTCCGTCATTTCGATAAGTATTTCTCACAGTCACTTCCGATTAAATACCCCAAAATTAATTTGAAGAACTTGTACTATGGCAACTAGATAAGAGATAATAAAAAAATATTAAATTATTCATCTAATGTAATTTATTTAATTTTTGCTAAAAAAATTGCTTGTTCCTTGAACAAGTATTTTTTATTTTATTTTCGAAATTGTTTTGTTATATTGTACATTTTGATATCGTGCTCAATTATAATTAGTACCTACGTACCGCGTTTATACATATCTTTGTTTTTCTTCTGTACCACGGACTTTTCCTATTTCAGAAGTCAGAGATATTTCAAATATGTATTAAAATAATTAATTTTTTCAATGAAGATTTTGTTAACCTAACCTAACAGCAATACTCGAAAATTTTAAATCTAAATCTGAAAATCTCATTTTGTATCCAGAATCTACTATATCTAAAGCTCTGGAACATGTCAGCAAACTTTTATATAATCTTTATGCCACAAAGCAGAACTTGTTACCCAGATCTGAGCCAGTACAGAAAAGATAATTTTCGAACGCAGGATAGCAGATTAAAAAAAACCCCAAACAATCACACCAACTACATGGTCCTAAAGTAAGCTGAGCTTGTGTTATAGGATACTATGTAGCGAACTAGTTGGGAACCTAGAATATAAATACTTATATAGATAAACGCCCAGACCCCGGAATTTTTCTTTTTCTTGTTCCGTGCGGGAATTGAACCTGTATCCACTGGCGTCTGAGGCAGATAGATTTACCCCATCGCCAAAGTGGTCGGTGAACTTAAACTAGAACCAAGACTTTCCTTCAGCACACTAGAATCATCGCATTTTTTTTTTCATTAAAAAAAAAAAAAAAGGCCACCAAGTTGAATCACTTGCTCAAGTTAGGAGGATGATAATGATTTCTAATTCTATAACAAATTACTCAACAAATTAATAGGTAATACTCGATGATAAACGTCAACATATTTTACAATAATTAAAAATATTTTACAAAAATTCATAATTTGGACGACCGTCTGGTGTAGGGGTAACGTACATTGCCTTCTATGCCAGAGGTCCTGGGTTCGAATCCGATATTTGTGTGATGAACACGGATATTAGTCGTCAAGTCATGGATGTTTATAAGTTTATATTCTAATAAAAAATATGTAATTATTCTATATGTATGTTTATATATTTCTTGAGTATATCAGTTTACTAATATCCACAACACAAGTTCTGTAAGAAACTTAATTTGGGCTAGATAATGTTGTGTGAGTGTCAGAAATATATATAAAAAAACTGTATCAAATGGAGGTACCAAAAAACAATTGTTGTATTCATTCTAATTAAGTCGTCACACTACTTTCTTCAGTCTAGGTAAATAAAAATACTGATTTTACTTCACTTTTCATAAATACATTACAACTGTGGTCAATCTTCTGAAATTGTAGTTCCCTTTTGATGGAATTATAACAATAAAATAGATTTCAAAATACAGTTTTCAAAGTAGTATCAATATGTAAATTTAGCAAATGTATCTTGGTTTTTAACTCTTACAAATGGATTTATAGGCACGTTAAATTGTTTTTTTTTTTCTTAAAACAACTTAAACGACCAGCTGGTATAGTGGTAACATACATTACCTTCTAGGCCAGAGGTCCTGGGTTCAAATTCCAGCGGTGGTGACGGATATTTTTGTGTGATCAACACAGATATTAGTCGTCAAGAAATAGAGGTTTTTAATTTTTATTTAAGTTTATATTATAATTTTAAAAATTCTTATTCAATATGTATTTTTATATATTTCTTAAGTTCATATAACAGTTATCTAGAATCCATAACACAAGTTCTTTAAGATACTTAATTTCGGCCAGATAATGTTGTGTGAGTGTCAGAAATATAAATTCAAAAGTTAAAAAAAAAATTGTAGGTTTATAAGAATCTCTTAACACGTTAATTGCCAAGCCAAAATCGTGGGTGTCCCAAATCCTATTTATACAATAGTTTAGTCTTAAATGTAATAGATAATGATTTCAGGTTTATCTATGCATTTGGTATACAGGGTGTCCAAAAACGTATTTTGGAGAAAAATACCCTAGATAGAACTAGTATTCCCCATTCGACTACAAAAAACCGTTTTTTATTTGTTTTTATAGTTTTTCCATAAAAAAATTCTAAATATTTCAACGAAAGCGCGCACGTGCGTCCTTTCACCTATCCAGATAACACGTGCGCCTTACGATCAGCTGAGAGATATTTAAATAATAGATCAAAATAAACTTAGTCATCTAGGTAGGTACTTACTTGAATATAACGTACACGTTCATCTCGATTCCAATTTTCCTTCCTACTTTTTAAGGGCTTAGGACTGTCAGAATGAAATAGGAGCTTGATGTAGTTTTCACAATACCTAAGTGATTTTAGCGTTGTTGAAAATTGGTATCAACCTTTTTTACAGTAATTAATTAAATCAAATCAATAATAATTTAATGTTGGACTCGCACGTTGTCATTCCCACGATTTCTTAAATAAGGAACACTAAACTCACGGTAAAATCGCACTGTTTCATTTATATATTCATTGGCTTCTAAATCAAAAATCAAAATATCAAAAAACTTTTATTTATAATAATAGGTTTACAAAAGAAACACTTTATGAATTTCAAACGGTAAATAAGGGCGACGTGAAGCATCTTGTTGGGGAAGGCCTCTGTCCAGCAGTGTGCGTCTCTCGGCTTACGAAGATGATGATCACCCATTATTTTTCAATATAGCAACCTCAGCTTTAAGAAACGAAATGAAATTAGGACTCACCAAAAGTGCTCACTGTAGGTACTATTTGCCTGAGAAATACAACTCAGCTATAACATGAATAAACAAACAGAAGACAGCTATTCGTGCTTGCCATTGTCATGTCACAGCCAGGCTGCTTACATGGTGATTTACATTTAATATTTGGAAATAACCTCTGGAGACATCAATCCCACGCTCTTTTATCATCGAGATAATATTTGAGTTTATAGTAGCCTTTTTTGCATAAGATTTCCTTGATAGGTAGTTCTTTTGAATTTATCAAACGTTAGAGATTGAGTTGACTTTGTTATTTTATTATAAATACGTATTGACATTCCTATAAATGATTAAGTGCTTATATTGGGAGCCTTAATTTGGGAAACGCTAACTTATGGTCGTTCCTTGTCCTTACAGAATAATTTTTATCATGATTATCTTTCATGGTTTTAAATTTATTACTATTCATAAATATATTGTGATGCAGGGTTCAAGATACCAATCTCTTTAAACTTTTTTCTTAGAGATTCTCTATTTCCAAGTTTATATATTCGACGACAAGCCCTTATCGGCAGTGTAAAAAACATGTCAATGTCTGCGGCATTGCCTGAAAGTAGGATGCTGTAGGATATTATACTATGAAAGTACCTAACTAAAATAAACCATCTTCGCTGTTATAACAATGAGCAAATTTTCTTTACCGCGAACGCTGCAGAACTAAGTCTACTCGCTAGTTGCGAAATATAGGGGAGTAATTAATAAATTTAATTTCTTGGAATAAATAACATATATATTTATTCCAAGAAAAACAGTGCTATCTACTAGGTTCAATCTATTCCCATCAAGTTGCAAGTTTGACTCGACTTGTTTTACATTTGGTGCAGATAATTTTATACATTTAGTTTTTTATCATTGAAAGCTAGATTATTTAGTTTAAACCACCGCACAACATTTGAGCACTTCATCGTAGTATACAAGAATCATTTCAAAATATGGACTGTTTGTCACTGAATCAGTAAACCATTGTCTTGAGTAGATACGAGTAGTAATTGCGACGCGTGAGCATACTACGTCATCGGTGCACTGACCGATTGACCGTGACCGACTGACTAACTAATTGCTTTTTTAAGTATTGCTCTAGAAAGGGATGCCGCTACATAGAGTAAGTAAGAAATTAGCAACATGTAAGTCTCGTTCTGGGAAACTAATCTCTCATCATCATCATCATCACAACTCCGTGTATTGAGCCCACTGCAGGGCTGAGTCTCTCCTCTGGGTGACGAGGAGTTTTAGGCCGTAATCCACTAAGCTGTAAGTACTGGTTGGTGGATGTCAGATTTTTCAGGGTGACGAAATGGCTTCTGACAAACCCTAACGACTACTGTTTACAAGTTTACAGCACCCGGGACCAACTGCTTAACGTGCCCTCCGAAGCATGGAAGTCGTCGTGAGAAATGAATGGTCGGCGGTCACCCATCCTAAGACCGGCTGCACCGAGCGCGCTTAACCTGCGATATCGTTTGATATGCACAGTTACCACGGCGCCACAAAGAGTAGTCTCTAATGTCGTTTTTTAGGATAAAAAAGAACGCATAACCGTGTAAGCACACCTGAGTGTGACAGGGATAGTAAATTGCAATGTCTTACTACTTCTACTGAATTAGACCATGCGACTCCCTCGGCACGCGTAAGTATTTCCGGTAACAAACAATACGCTACATTATTTTTAACTGGGATTTAGTTTGTGAATGAATTAGTGAAAACATCTATGTAAAACTGTACAAATAGCAGACGTTCCTTGCTAAAATTGTTTTGATGTAAATATAATTCCTATGTTTTAATTAAAGAATTATGGTTAGGAAAAGTTCATCTCCTGTCCAATTAGACTTCTACCTAGAGCCCATTAGAAATGTTAATACTATTGCATTAAGTACTTACCAGTTTATGATATTATCTTGTGTCGTGGCTTTAATACATAACTCTACTTGGAAAAAATATTAAGATTTTGAGTCCGTAGATAAATGATAAAGGACCTGACTTTAGATTATTTATAACTCGCACAATTTAGGAACGAAAAGTGGAATCGAAAAAAACTTGTACGAGTGCGTACAACTAACTACCTACCTAGATGACTAAGTTTATTTCGATCTATTTTGTAAATATCTTCCAGCTAATCTTAAGGCTCGCGCGTTATCTGAATAGGTGAAAGGCCGCGCGTGCACGCTTTCCATGAAATCTTTAGATTTTTTTTATGGAAAAACTATATGTCCAAATACAAAACGGTTTTTGGTTTTCAAATGGAGAAGAATAGCCCTATCTTCGGTATTTTTCCCAAAAATACTTTTTTGGACACCCTGTATATGTATGCTATTTTATGTAATATTACGTCATCCAAAACTTTATGGTCTCACCACGCGACGTCGCGTGATGGGCCAAATTAAAGAGGCCTGCGATCACACGACGTCGCGTGATTGGCAATGAACGTGTTAAAGAAAGAAAACGGTTGATGAGGGCTGCGCGACTTGGAGAATCTTGGGAGAGACCTCTGTCCAGCAGTGTGCGTCTGTCGGCTCAAGAAGATGATGAACGAACAATATCCATCAATAGAGCTACTTCTTCGGCTTTAAAAAACGAAATGAAATTAGAAATCTAGGTTGACTGAGAGGAAAAAAGCCGACAGAAAAACAACAAGTGTCAAAAGTGCTCACTAAAGGTACAATTTGGGGGAAACACAACTCAGCTATGACATGAATAAAACAGAAGACGGTTATTCGTGCTTGCCAATGTCATGTCACAGCAAAGCTGCTTAGATGGTGCTTTAGATCTTATATTTGGAAATAACCTGTGGAGATATCAATCCCACGCTCTTTTATTATCTAAATAATCCTTGAGTTTATAGTAGTCTTTTTTGCATAATTTTTCTTTGATAGTGCTTTTAAATTTATCTAACGTCAGGAATTAAATTGACTTTGGCATTTTATAATAAATACGAATAGACATAAAAAAAGTATACTCAAAAGAAAATAGGGCTCAAGGCCCTCTTAATGTTTTCCAAAAAAACGATCATATGACACTTTTTACTTAATGTTAAGCTAGTTTAAGTGTCTTTGCATAAAATTGATATGTTTATGTATTCTTAACATTTTTATTAACAAAGTTTGTTAATCTTTACCCTCAAGTATGTAGACATAAACAAATCAAGTTACAATTACCCTATTCACAATTCACAATTTCTTATAGAACTCATTATAATGCCACGTAGTCGACACCATATGAGTATATAAACAGCATCTAGAGCACTGGTTTTGTTGCAGGAGAGAGAATCCTAACGATCAGTAGCTCTACGCCTAGCTGTATCGCGGCGAGCTATCCAAAATGTTTGGGCTCGCTACCTCGCTACCACGCCGAGTCACTTTGCTGTGATATTGTTTGATATGCACAGTAACCACGGCGCCACAACGACTTGGTGGTGGTGATGAAGATGTATTAGTTTGAAAATTATCAGGATTGGACGAATATATTTCGCTTGGCATAGGACAGGAAGAAGTTCGCTGAGCTGATAGCCAACCTACGGTATTGTAGAGGCATCTAAAGAACAAGAAGATGGAAATAGACAAGAAGATGGATGAGTATTCTTCAGGTTACACCGCAAAACATGTGGCGAGCTTAACAATGACGAAAACGGATTTTTCTTAAAAATGTATAAGTAACAAAAAAAAATAAAAAGCAAAGACGCGTTCGTCGGCATTCTTAAAAACAGTCATGTCAAATGTAGATCTATCAAGTCTAGCAATGGAGATGACAACGAAAAGTTCTAAGCAAATGTCGTTCCATACGCTTGACCCATGACAAACTGTCAAATTAACAAGTTATTATCGAAATTGCTTATAATAATAATTTGTTTTTCTCTATCAAAACGTGGAAAATGTGAACTTACATTTACACAAAAGTTTAAATCAAGTGCATCCACAACTTTCGCAAGTGACCTCAGAGAAACTGTGGTACCCATAATATGACTGCACAATAATGCATTTCTAGCTATTTCATAAAAAACACTATAAAATTAACTTTTACTATGGTATTCGACAACTGTTATCGGTCAAGTGCAATCAGCTCCTCAAGTGGAAAAATTAGGCTATTTTCTACCCCATTGTCAGAATGAATGTCTCATTGGTTATTGATATAAATTAATTGCTTAATATATGTATACCAAAATAATAAATTACCTCTCCATTTACACCACACCACACTGTCTACCTATCCCAAATTAAGTTTCATTAAGAACTTGCGTTATGGATACCTAGGAAATAAATAAATGAGCTTACATAAATTATAACATCAGTATGCATACTGAACACTATAATAAAATATTAGATACATAGACGGCTAATATCTGTGTTCAGCACATGAATACCCAGCACGCCGGGATTCGAACCCATAGACATAGACTGTTATAAAAATTGATTCAAATTTTTATTGTTTAATTTAATTTGATTAAATTGTTTAATTTACTTTGATTTAATTGTTTAACGTAATTTAATTTAATTGTTTAATTTTCAATTAATCTACCAAATGATTTCATATAATTTATTTTTATCAATCTAATTTTAATTTTTATCTAATTTATTTTATTTTGTAAAATCGTGGAAGAGCGGGGTCCTCAAACACAGGCATTGAATGTCTAACTGAAGACCCCAGACTACTATTTGTATCAGAATAAGAATAATGAAATAAATAAATTATTATTATATTATTATTATTACGTATTCTTACAGCTACACGCCTTTCGGCGGAAAAGACCCGACAATCGGACCAGTCGATCGGGGATCAGAAAGAGAGAGACAGAAACCGGCGAACGATTCGGGCAGTCTCGAGCAAAACCGCTTTTTGCATGCGTGCTGGAAGCATATTATTATTATTAATTTGTTCTTACTGCTATACCAGCCAATTCATTATATGATCACTGATTGATAGTAATAATTATATTGAGTACAAAATTCTACTATCTATTAAACTATTAGCGTCAATGAAGAAGGTTATGTTGATGTATTACCTGTTTAATCGTTGAACTGGTCACGATTTATTGCTTCATCACGTGAGTGGCTGCTATTTCAAGGGTATGGCAGTACGTTACAATAGTTAATGTATGGAATTGACGATTCGAGCTTATATTTTCGCGAGTTGATTTGGAAGCTGTGCCGAGCTGCCGGTCTGCCTATGAAAGCTCTAAGGGTAGCCCAACTACGCATGTGCAGTAGGACGTCAATAATTTTGGTACCTACCTGAAATTGTCTAGATTGTACAGGTTTCGCAGTTGATGATGAAGACTTATTTAATGCAATGTTTATTAGAATACTTATGCAGTTTTTCTCAATTCCTGTCAGTTTTATGATCGTGTTGTACTGGGGTTCAATTTTGTAGGTACAATTTTTTGATAAAAAAAAAATTGACCATTTTATCAGACTAAGTAATACAACCACTTGTTATATTAGGTACTTAAAAGTAAAAATTAACCAGCTATATTGTATGATACGCAATGTAGCCAGTGCGCTACGACTACTGATACCTCAATTATATAGCCAATGTGCAAATAAATAAATATATCCATATATAACCTCACGCCTGTCTCCCTTTGGGATAGGCAGAGACAAGGGAGCACCAATTGCTTCGATTAAGAAATACCTCTTTCGGTTCCTCCACGTTCATTAATCTTTTCATTCATGTACTTCTAGCTAACCTAACTAGGCCTTTTTTAAAAACGTCGCCAATTTGGTCGGCATACGTTCGCCTAGGGCGGCCCCTTCCGACAGCACCATCCATTCTTGCTCTTTACACCTCATTCGTAAATGTACTTTCACTCATCCTTTCCAAATATCCAAACCGTCGTAGCATACCTCTTTCAATCTTAGTCACTTCATCTTCTTTCATTCCGCATCTCTTTCTTATTTCACTGTTGCGCACCCTATCACTCAATTTCAGTACACACATACTCCTCAAAGCTCTCATCTCTGCAACATTAATCCTGCTTTCATGTCTCTTAATGCTAAATAAATAATCTACAGAAAGTTACTTAACGAACTTATTTGTTTATTTATTTTATTAAAATTGTGTTATATTTATTTATTTATTTATTCTTCATTGTACACATGGAGTAAGACATAGCTTTATTAAAAATATAATAGGTACAGTGTACAATAGGCGGCCTTATCATCTACAGACAATCTCTTCCAGACAACCCTGGTGTTATATCAAATTAATGTTGAGAAGAAAAGTGACCGCGAAAAATTTTCTCAAAAAAAGTTGTGATTTGTGACTCACGGATATTGTGAGGCAGTTTACCGACACCACCCAAGAAGTTGATCAGGTCTGAAAAAGATTAGAGAAGCAATTGGTTTTATATTATAAAAGCGAACATTTATAAGGTCTGCATAACATATACGGAGAATGAGCAAAAGAAAACCTTAAACGGAGATATTGTATTACAGAGGGTATTATATTGGAGACTAAGAGTTCTAGCACCACGACGTTGCCGAAGGAAACATGATCGTACTTTTTAAGCCCGTAGATGTAGCCGATTGATAAATTTTGTAATTATTCAAAAGTTCCTTCTTGGCATCGAAGTAACATGCATCTCTATAATCCAGAATGGGTTGAATCAATGTGTGAGTCAGGCAAATTGCTTATGCTATAATGTATTCCACGAAACAAAATAAAATGCATAATAGGTTCCATTCTATATTAGATTCAATTTCAGTCTCTCTAATGTCAAATTAAGAGACTTCAGACTTATCTATTCTAAGTTTTTTTTTAATTGGGTTTTAACCTATCACATTTTCGACGTCCTGGGGCTTATTCAATAAACGCGACTACGATAGGTGACAGGCGACAGGTGACAATTCGACAATACGTTGTTTAATAAAAATTATCCCTGACAGATATGTCACGATGGAAAATCTACAAATATGTCGACTTGTCGTTACAATTTGACATATTTCTGTTAAATAAATAAATTCAAGTGACAAGTTTTTCCAAAAAAGTTGGTTTTATTAAACACTAAATTGTCATGGCGAGTAGATAGATGTCTTTTGTCAAATTGTCAGAGATTTAAGGCAGGCGTTTCATCCAATGTCAACGCTATCCAGCAGAAATATTAGTACCCTTAGTTTAAAAAAAAATTTGTGTTTACGTGATCGACGGATAACAGTAGTAGTGAAGATGAATATTTGGTGCAAACTATACTACGTCGACGTCACATATGTAACAAGAATAACCTTTTGTTTCAATTTAAATGATGGAATATTAATAGTACGGTTTCAAGTACCTATCTTAAACTACCGTGTAGTACTAAATGCATAAAATCGGACTAAATTTCGTAAACAAAACCTCTCTGTTTTTGTAGATAAGGCCTTCAATTGTTAATTCCAATCCATTTCAAAAAGCATATATAACAATTTCATCTCGAAAACAGAAGTATATTTTTTACACCTACTCGTAGGTAGGACTTTTGATATTGTGTTGTCTCATATGCATGCCTCAATACTTCGTTATGACAAATATGCCGGAATTAGTGACGAACTTGTTAATTGTCATGACAAATAAGTCGCGACAGTTCAACCTGAAAATTGTCGCTTTCATTATACAGTTTTGCAGTGTGACAATTTTGTCAGTATTAAATAGGCCCCTGGTTTGTTGAAGACAAAGTTCACATGAGGAATCTTCTTCATTCTCAATGAAGGCTATTACTACTTATTAAATTAAAATTTTGCTAAAACCCCATCAAAAGATCACTTTAAGCAGCTTTGATGGTAAGAATTAGGCTTTGTAAACACATGTGTAAATTAAGAAGCTATGAGCTAAGAAAGTACATTTTCATACTTTCAAATGTAAGAATATAAACACAGCTTTAATTTTGAATATTAAATATGATGTAAGTCAAAAAGGCGACTAATCCAAGTGTAGGGTTAGGTTAAGCCTACTTTAACTACTTTTAGGGTTAGAAGAATTAAAAAAGAAAATTAAAAGAAGAATTAAAACAAGAAATTGATGACTTAAAAACGCAGCTAGAAAGTGCCTATTTAGAAATGGAAAATATAATTATTGAAAACCTCGGTCTGAAAAAAGATGTATCACAATTGTCTCGTCAAGTGCATTTGCTAAAGACTGTTTGCACTAAACAATGTGATAAACCACATATACAGACATCAGCAGTAAGGTGCACACCAAAACAAAAGGAAAGGCCGAATAAAGGTCGTCGACAAACACTTGCCTCGAGTTATCAAAAGGCGCCATCAGAAGACTCTGAGCCGCCACTACTTGTGCTGGAAAAAGAAAAAATGATCCCTGCTCTGCAGATTAGTTCTCAACCACTGATGCAACAAATAGTATCTGAAAAGTTAGAAGCACACCAATCAGTCAGTAAAAACTCACCTGAACTGAACTTGAAGTCAACTAAAAGTATATACATTGTAGGTGGGAAACAGTGCAAAAACTTACGAGCTAATATAATGAGATCAAGATTGGGAAGCCCGTACGTGAAATATGAAATATTTTCATTTATTAAACCAAATGCGAAGACAGAAGACATTTTACAAATGTTTAACTGGTTTGAACCCAAAGAGGGTGATCATATTATTATTTCTGTCGGCGAGCATGACTCAAACCCCGCAAAAGTCATTATTGAACTTAGTGCAGTATTAAAAAAACTAACAATGTGTAGTGTTTTAGTTTTAAGTGTATTTAAGAACATATTCCTAAACGAAAATAAATTAAATAACACTTTAAATATGATTAGTAGGAACTTCTTAAATTGTAAATATTTGAACATAAATGACTGTCTAGCTTGGTATGATTTATGTAAGAAAATTAATATTGTTATTGACCAAATTGATTACAACAATAAGTATCTATTTTTTATGAAACATGACAAAGGTGCACATACACATACTAATGCAAAACTAAATAAAACAAGTTTTCCGGCTCCATTTAAAAAAGGTACAATCCCTTATTATTTTCCAAAAATTAAAAAAGATCAATGTTTAAAAAGTGACCATTTTTCTGACAAGCTTTTTCATGGAAAGGCCAAAAATATACAGGGTGACTGGTACCAAACCCGCCATAGCAAATTAGCATATAGAGGAGGTCATTTGCTAATTATTGGACCTTACTTTCCCTAACTAAAGTTTTATACTTTAGGAGATATGTCAATTTTTATACATTATTGAGATTTTTCCAAAATTTGACCTTAAAGCATTCGTAACTTTATTTTTCGTCATTAGTTTAGAGTTTTTTTATTATTTCTTGGTAGTCATTAACATTTGTGAATAAAATACGTCGGAACTTCCCTCAAACTAGGGTTAAAAAATAAGACCCTTATGCTTTTAAAAAAAATCAATAAAGAAAAATTACTTTGCGATCAAATTCAACCGGAAATAATAAAAAAACTACGGCGTTTTAATAATTTATTCTACTCTAAATTAGTTCTCTAGTTCGTCACCTTACCAACGGTACTAAATTTGCAACGGAAAGTTTGATTCGCTAAACATCGGTAGGATTTTCAGGTCAACCAGTCATTTTGATCAAAAATAGTGAAGGTCCCAACGACAGGATAAAGCTAATTTAGCAAAGTAGTTTTTGCAAATTTATGAGTAGGTATTAGATAATAGAAATTGAGTGCTTAGTGTACTTAATTTTTTTTTTTACTTTTACCATGTAAAGCAAGAAATCAGGAAAAGATATCGAGCATCAAAAGAAAAATTTAAATAGAGTTGAAACTAAAAATTCTGCTCGAATTGCTGCCCGCAATTTCTGATACATGCCCGATATCTTTTCCTAATTTCTGTGGTGGTAAGACTGAGCCTAATTTCTTCTTTCATAACAGAAAACGCATTATTAATTTTTTGAATTAATTCATCTTTTGTAGTTACTTCTTCATTGTAGACCAACTCTTTTCATTTGCAATGACAGTTTCAATGACTTTTAGACGTCAAATGAAAAAGATGAGGTCGGACCCATCTCTATGACATTTAAGTTGTTGTCATATATGCTTTTCCTTTCCGTTTCGTGTGCTTTCACAAATAGTTGAGTAGACACAGGTATAAATAAATAAGACATTTCGTTTTAAAATGCCGGGATACACAAGGGAAGAATACGCCGACATGCTGCTGGCGTATGGTGCTGCACACAGTAACGCCCGCAAAGCGCGGCGAATTTACCAGGAGCGATATCCAAATAGACGCTTACCTGACCGTGACACATTTCCTACCACATATCGTCGGTTTAGAGAAACGGGTAACTTGAACGTCAGGGTACCCCAAGCAGCTGTGCGACAATTACCTGTTGAAATTGATCAGCAGATTTTGGCAGCTTTTGAAGAAGATCCCACGACTAGCACCAGAGTGGTAGCTGGCGCTTTGGGCGTCAGCCAGTGGAAAGTCTGGTCAGTGATGCATGGGGACCATCAACACCCGTATCATTACACGCCAGTTCAAGGTAATTTTGAGTTTATTTATGTACCTACTTACACTAAAGCGACCAGTGTTATCTTTAGAATTAAAGAAATTATTAATATTACGACGAGCTTCGATGTAACATAATCCAAATCAAATTTTGTCTTTAGAATAACATTTACGTAAATAATTAACAAATGGAGTGTTGGCAGGGCTTGAAAATGGCGACTACGAAAGGAGGTTGAATTTCTGTCGCCTCGTTCTTCACACCGATGTCGACGACCCAACATTTCTGGAGCGTATCCTTTGGACCGACGAGTCACAGTTCACCCGAGAAGGCATCACCAATTTCCACAATCTGCACCACTGGTCCCATGATAACCCCCATAAAAAGAGGGTTACATCGGTCCAGCGGAAATTTTCTGTTAATGTGTGGGCCTGCGTTATTGGTCGTAATATCTTTGGACCCTATTTCCTACCAGACATTTTAAATGGGGGAAATTATTTAGAATTTTTAAGGGACGTCTTGCCTGATCTGCTGTTGGATGGAATAACCGACGACACGCCCATTGTGTTTCAACACGATGGGTGCCCGGCGCATTTCAGGCTGGACGTCCGAGAACTTTTAAATAGTTCATTCCCCGATTCATGGATCGGTAGAGGTGGGCCAATTGAATGGCCAGCTCGGTCGCCAGACTTGACACCTCTCGATTTCTACGTTTGGGGCCGGGCCAAAGAGTTGGTCTACAATGAAGAAGTAACCACAAAAGATGAGTTAATTCAAAAAATTAATAATGCATTTTCTGTTATGAAACAAGAAATTAGACTCAGTCTTACCACCACGGAAATTAGGAAAAGATATCGGGCATGTATCAGAAATCGCGGGCAGCAATTCGAGCAGAATTTTTAGTTTTAACTCTATTTAAATTTTTCTTTTGATGCTCGATATCTTTTCCTGATTTCTTGCTTTACATGGTAAAAGTAAAAAAAAAAATTAAGTACACTAAGCACTCAATTTCTATTATCTAATACCTACTCATAAATTTGCAAAAACTACTTTGCTAAATTAGCTTTATCCTGTCGTTGGGACCTTCACTATTTTTGATCAAAATGACTGGTTGACCTGAAAATCCTACCGATGTTTAGCGAATCAAACTTTCCGTTGCAAATTTAGTACCGTTGGTAAGGTGACAAACTAGAGAACTAATTTAGAGTAGAATAAATTATTAAAACGCCGTAGTTTTTTTATTATTTCCGGTTGAATTTGATCGCAAAGTAATTTTTCTTTATTGATTTTTTTTAAAAGCATAAGCGTCTTATTTTTTAACCCTAGTTTGAGGGAAGTTCCGACGTATTTTATTCACAAATGTTAATGACTACCAAGAAATAATAAAAAAACTCTAAACTAATGACGAAAAATAAAGTTACGAATGCTTTAAGGTCAAATTTTGGAAAAATCTCAATAATGTATAAAAATTGACATATCTCCTAAAGTATAAAACTTTAGTTAGGGAAAGTAAGGTCCAATAATTAGCAAATGACCTCCTCTATATGCTAATTTGCTATGGCGGGTTTGGTACCAGTCACCCTGTATAATAATCAAGAAAGCAAACTAATATTATTTCATCAAAACATCGCAGGACTTTTATCTAAATTAAAATTAATAGAAATAACATTAGTAAATTTAAAAAACGACAAAAAAATGCCGGATATTGTATGCTTTTCAGAAACTTTTATAAATAAGGCTAACCAGAATAATGTTAACATTTCAGGTTATAGAGTTGCTTCAATATACTGCAGGGAAAATGGCAAAAACCGTGGTGGAGTTTGCATACTCTTGAGGAATCACTTAAATTTTAAACCACTTGACATTATTAATACTTTTGCTAAAGATTTTGTTTTCGAATGCTGCGGTATTGAGGTTTTGGGAATTAATACTTTAATAATATGCATTTATCGCATCCCTAATTCAGACGTAATTTTGTTTTTAACGCAATTGAACAAATTATTGTTTAGATTATGTAAATCTAAATACAATATTATACTTGTAGGTGACTTTAACATAGACACGCTGAAAACTTCAAAGGGTAGTGATGGATTAAAAGAACTAGCAAAGAACTACAATCTTACAATACATATAAAAGAACCTACACGACTGAAAACGTGTATTGATCATTTTGTTAGTAACATTGAAGATGCCAGGGGGGAACTATTGAGTCTGGAGCTATCCGATCATAACACAGCACAAATGTTGTACGTCCCTGTGGAAAAAACTGAAATATTACCCACTAGCTGTGACCCGCGACTTCGTCCGCGTGGATACCGTTTATTAGAGTTGGATAAATACTATTATTATATCCTCCTTGAAGTTAAAACTTACCTTATTCTAAATTTCGTCAAAATCGACTCAGTAGTTTAGCTGTGAAAGCGTTACTGATAGATAAACAGACAGAATTACTTCAAATTACATTGATGATGCCCGCGACTTCGTCTGTATTGAATTAATATTTCGAGTAGGTTATTTTCTTCTCCAAGGTCCTCACTATCTTTAATAACAAAAATAAAAATGAAGAATCTTCGCCCATATAATATGTATAACTCCTTACCACAAACATAGGTAGGTAACTATCTATTAGGTACATTACAAAGGCACATAGCGTTATAAACAAATCGGGTGCCAAAGTGCCTTAAATTTTAATATTGTCTTAAGTTTTCGCGATAACTTTCGTGATTTCGTGATAAAATCCGGTTAAAAAGTGTTTTATTTAATGTATGACTATTAAATAAAACACTTTTTAACCGGATTTATCGCGTATATTTACATTTTCAATTTTAACAGTCGCTCGTGACCACGGGCTCTGCAAAGACAGATAACGAACAGAAACGTCGAGTTAAAATCTAATATATAAAATTCTCGTGTCACAGTTTTCGTTGCCATACTCCTCCGAAACGGCTTGACCGATTTTGATGAAATTTTTTGTGCTTATCCGGTATCTATGAGAATCGGCCAACATCTATTTTTTTTTTATTTATATGGCAAAGCAACTTTTGCCGGGTTAGCTAGTGTAAAATATAAATTATACGCCATTAATCCGGTTAAAAAGTGTTTTATTTAATGCCTTCAATTTTACTTAATGCATGCAATATCTGCATTAATTATACTTAGCTTATTGTTATCCTAGGTAAAGCTATGTAGTTTTTGCGTGAAAGAATAGCAAAAATCCATCCATCCAGCCATTATCAGTGTACATACAATACTACCTATAGTTATGTATGGCTGCTTTTCACTGCCAAACGGCTAAGCCAATATTAATGTAATTTGGTAAGTATAGTAGTTAACACATACGTTACTTTTTATTCCGAAGAAATCTACGGTTTCTGACTTCCAAGAGGCAGAAACGATCATGAAATAAACAAAACCTTGATATCCATTTTATCTCTGTATGTACAGAAGGCAGTAGGTACATCAAGCGTTACAAATCTGTCAAATTTTTTTACTTGAATTTGAACTCTATGCCCTCGATAATAAGTTAAAATTGGTTGGGGAAATTTGACAGGTGATGTAAGGCTTGTTCCTTCTGTACCTACCTATATTAAATCGCGCAAAAGCTTGCGCTCGCCTCCCGCCTTTTTATACCCTACCGCCGCGAGCCGCGTCGAGCGCGGCAACCGTTACGCAAAAATAATCTCTATATCATTCAGTATTCACGCGCGATGGGTTATTAGCGTATTTCATGTATAAGTTTGGTGTTTCTATACCGATTTCTATGATTCTTTTGTTATTGAATAGGTAATAATGTTATTTTTTTTTAATTAGGGATGAGTGAGAGTATTATAAACGTAAGAGTAAACAAATATAATCAGAAAGCTCCGAACTGCTAAGCTATCGGGATTTACACGTGTTATTGTGAGTCAACCATAAAATATAGATATATACTGTTGTGGGATATTTTTTATATAATTTTATGAAGAATATTTCTGTCATACATGATTTCTATGTAGCTTTAACCATAAAGGCTGCACACGCGACGGAAGCTTAAAAAATGAAGTAACTTCTCCCGTTTTTCCAACATTTCCCTTCACTGCTCTGTTCTTATTGATTGTAGCGAGATAATAAGTATACTATAACCTGCCCAGGAGTATGAAGAATAATTTTACCAAGTTTCGTTAAAATCCGTCGAGTAGTTTTTGTTTCTATAAGGAACATACAGACAGACAGACAGACAAAAATTTTACTGATTGCATTTTTGGCATCAGTATCGATCACTAATCACCCCCTGATAGTTATTTTGAAAAAATATTTCATGTACAGAATTGACCTCTCTACAGATTTATTATAAGTATAGATATAGATTTTGGCATCAGTATCGATCACTAATCACCCCCTGATAGTTATTTTGAAAAAATATTTCATGTACAGAATTGACCTCTCTACAGATTTATTATAAGTATAGATATATAGATAGATGACATATTACAAATTTATAAGGGATTATTCTAATGAAAATTTAATTAAGTTTAAACAGTGCTTAGCTGCTTTATCTTTTTCTGACATTTATAAACACACCGACATGAATACAGCCATGACATCTTTTCTTGACATATTTAATAATTTCTATGATCTTTGCTTTCCTGTCAAACGCTTAAAGTTATCGAATACCTACAAATGCCCCAAATGGGTAACAAAAGGACTCAAGCAGTGCTGTAGGACCAAAAGATTTCTTAGATTTAAATACTACCAAAGCAAAACCTCAGTCAATAAGATTAAATACGAGTCTTATTCAAAACTTTTGCGTAAATGTATTAACACAGCACAAAAAATAGCTAATAACAAGTTAATTGCAAAATCTAAAAATAAATGCAAGGCTACTTGGGAGGTAATAAAAGAGAAATCTATAAATTTACTTGATAACCACATCAACGAAATAAATGAAAATGGTAAAATTATCCGAGACCCAAAGGAAATAGCGGAAGAGTTTAATAAATTCTCAACTAATTTTGTAAAAACTCATGAAGCAAGAACTGTTTTCAACACAAACCGTACAGTTATAAAAAAATCTATGTTTTTAGAACCCGTATCACCAGAGGAGGTCGTCCTCATAATAAAATCATTGAAAAACACTAATTCTGTAGGTTACGACAATATAAGTACAAAAGTGATAAAATTTTGTAGTTCTGAGTTGGCAGCACCACTAGCATTTCTAGTGAACTTGTCTTTTTCTGAGGGCCAGTTCCCTGATGCATTTAAAAAGTCAGTCGTAAAGCCAATCTACAAGAAAGGTGAAAAATGTAAAGTTTGTAATTATCGTCTCATATCACTAATAACAATTTTCTCTAAGACCTTTGAAAAAGCCATGAAAAAAAGACTTTCAAACTTTATAACAAAATTTGGAATATTATGTAAAGAACAATCAGGGTTTCAAAAGAATAAAAATACAACTACCGCCGTGTTTGAATTAGTCAATGAAGTGGTTAATAATTTGAATAGTAGGATAGAAACCACTGGTATATTTTTCGATATGACTCGTGCTTTTGATTTCGTTTGTCATAACCTACTACTTCAAAAGCTCGAAAATTATGGAATCCGAGGCAATGTTTTAAAATGGTTTGAAACTTATCTAACGGGCAGACAGCAGTGTGTAGAAACACATTTCCTTAACCACAATAAAGAAATTGTACATTACAAATCAAAACTAATGGAAGTTAGGACAGGGGTACCTCAAGGAAGTGTTCTAGGCCCCCTTTTATTTTTACTGTATATTAATGATCTACCTGATTTGACAAATCACAAATATTTCTTGTTTGCGGATGACATAGCTGTAATTATTACAAAAAATGAAAATATATTCTACGAAGATGACATAAACAATACTATAAAATTAATAATGACATGGCTATCTAATAATAATCTTAGTGTGAACTTGACAAAAACAAATTTTATAAGATTTAATACAAACAAAATACAATCAAAATTAGACATTAAATTTGAAAATGTTTATATAAATGAAGTAGATTATACAAAGTTCCTCGGGATAAAATTGGACAAAAATTTAAAATGGAAACATCACATAGACTATGTATGTAATAAATTAATGAGCTATGTTTATGTATTAGGACGGCTAAGAAAGACATGTTTCTTGTCATCGGTCTTAACAGCCTATCATGGATATGTCGCATCAAATCTCAAATATGGTTTACTAATATGGGGCAATTCTTCTGACAGCCATAAATGTTTTATTGCTCAAAAAAAGTGCATTCGGGCAATGTTAGGTAAGGAGCCGGATGAACCTTGTAAACTACTTTTCAAATTATTAAACATTATGACACTGCCATGTATGTACATCTTTGAAGCTGCTATGTTTGTTAAATCTAACCCAAACTATTTCACTCGTGCTAAAGATGTTGCCAAAGCAACTAGACATGGTGAAAGATTGATATACAATAATGCACCGCGCTTGCAACTATATCACAAGCAGAGCTATGCAATGTGCATAAGAATTTTTAATGCATTACCAGAACAATTTAAATTATTGACGATAAATAAATTAAAACTTGTACTTGTAAAGTGGTTGAAAGATAAATGTTTTTATACACTAAATGAATTTTTGAAATGTAAAACGATATCTTAATATAGACTTACTTAACAAATATTTTAAAATTAAATCATGTTATTAAACCCTAGTATAAGTCACAATATGCATGCTGTTAAACAGTAAAATATGCGGTCAATAGCGAAACACCTAACAACATAAATGTACCATATTTTATGCAATAAATAATTTGAATTTGAATTTGAATTAGGTTAAGCCTGAATTAACCCTACCGCTTAGTGGTAGGGTTAATTCAGGGGATATATCAATATCACAGCTCCTACGTTGATGTATTCGGAACATATTTCATGAAGAGTCACGTCCTAACAAAACCCGTGTTCTGTCATCTTCGACCTCATCTTAACTTACCATCAAGTGAGATTGAGGTCAAATACGGATTTAGTCATCAATAAAAAAGTAGTTTATCTCTACATTTTAACGTTCGACAATCAGGAGTGCGTATTGTAACCAATTGACACAGCTACAGCCGGTGTATACTTAAGTAGTGTATACAAGGGAAGAATTGTCACCGGCCAGTGAATACTTGAGTATACACCGCACTAAGCCGACTTCGTGGTCCAGTGTGTGTATTTCAATATACACACCGTTTCATACATATTAGTATGATGTTTCAAAATGCTGACCCTGGAGAACTCGCCAGTGTTTTCAGAGTTTCAAATATATGAAACGGTGTAGGTATATTGAAATAAAAACTGACCTATAAACTCAGTATTGTGCGGTGTATACTCACAGTATTCACTGACCTGTGACAATTCACCCCTTGGTGTATAAAAAAGTGTATAAAGTTTATACCGGCGCTGACTGAGCAAATTCAATAATGTCAAAATTTGTTAAATAATTCATCTGAAATATAGTCGTTTTATCTCTGAGCCCACTTTTATATAGTGTTCTTCTTCTTTAAATATCCCTTTCCGACTAGCGAAGGTTGGCATATAAAAGTAATCTATTGTGACCGAAACTGCTGGATCAGGCACCGTTCCATACAAAAACACCAATTTCCATAAAAAAAAGGCTTTTTTGTATAGAAACTAGCCCAGCACCCAAGTATCGCAGTTTTAGCCGTTATTGTTTTTAAAAAAGAGCGTAGAGAAATGGTTCAATATACCAAAAACATCGCTAATACATAAAGTGGTTTATGCTGTGAAGAGCTTGCCACTCTATTACACATAATCTAAAGCTAATGAACGTACCTAATAATATTTGGGTTTAACATGATCCAAAATATATTATAAATACAAACTAATTGGAAATAAAAATTTAAATATTAAATAGTTAATTAGTTTAATAAATAATTTATCACATTCACACACACAAAACACAATATATTACAGGATAAGATACATTACAGACTAATATAGTATGAGAAGATCTTAATATAATTTATTTATGAAATTTTAAAATTTTAAGCATGTTCTAAAAGTATAATAACAAAGATGATAGCGATTTGACTTCATTTTCTCTTGTTTTAACATCACTTCTTTTAAGATTTAAATTTAAAGTCTTAGAATTCAATATTTAATTTGATAGCAACTTATAATTTGAAGTTTCTGAAGTAGGTACTAGTAATTTAGTTTATAGGTAGGTACTAGTAGTTTAGTTAAATATTCTTAAATTAGGGAAAGCAGTATCAAATCAGGACCACAAGTTGTATAAAATACTACAAAATTAATTTTTATTAATATGAAAACATTTGAGCAAGGTTTTAATTACCTACATTATATTAATATCATCGCATTCGTAGTCATGTAAGCTCTAACACACTTATAAAACTAATTGACGACAAAGTTTATTTATATAGGCGCAAACTGTGGTATCATTAGGTACATATACTAAGTAAGAGGATAGATGAAATGTATAAGTGTGTAAGTTTTAAAAGAGGCATCCCGAAACATGAATTGTAAACCGACAAGGTGGAGTACCATACAACCCAAAATATTTATCTACTTATCCTTCGAATCAATACACTAGTTTACAGTGAATAATCTATTGTTAAAATCTCCACAATTAGGTTCAAATATAACTGATTTATTATTTACGTTGACAGTATAATAAATATTTTGGCAGTTTTGAACATCAGCATAAAATAAGCATACAAAGTCATAGGAAATCTAGTCACAGAAATTTAAAAATAACTATAAGACTACTAGAGGGCAATCCAAAATAATAATAAAATAGAAGGAAATGACTTATTTTGTCAATTAAATATTTAAAATAAAATTAACTCTTTAGAGACGTAGTATTTACAGGTAGCCAGGTGTGCTAATGAATCACTATGCGACTATTTTAATATCCGCATCGCATCGCAAAAATCCGCGTGCGAGCCTGTCATACATTTTATATGAAGCATCGCACACTTTGCCGGGGCGGGGCGGGTCGCATTTCATATAAAATGCACTCGTATGCGATTGCAGCAGGCGGATTATTGCAATGCGATGCGTCCCAGCATAATGTGCGAGTACCTTAAGTATAAAGTACCTAAATTGGTACAGTATAACTAACTAGTGCTTAAAGATATTGTTGAGTGAGCTTTCATATTGCTTATTTTTTTTATTTTTAAAAACACAATATGTACTTATTATGATTTCGTTTGATATAGAGCAAAATCATTATATATACAAAAAATGGCTCAAAGTTTTTTTGATAGATTTAGATCAGTCTTTATTGTGACAGTTTCTAATTATTACAGAAAAGTAATTAAAATGCAGATTTCTTAGATTTATAAGTTTCTAATTTGAATTTTTAAAAAATATTTAAAACATAGAACTGTAGGTACTAGGTCATCATCATCACAACTCCGTGTAATGCGCCCACTGCAAGGCATGAGTCTCTCTGCTGGGTGACAAGGAGGCTTAGGCCATAATCCACCAAGCTGGCCCAGTGCTAGGTGGTGAATGTCAGAATTTTCAGAGCGCCGAAATGGCTTCTGACAAATCCTAACGCATACTGTTTACAAGTATTCAGCACCCGAGACCGACTGCTTAGTGTGCCCTCCGAAGCACGCAAGTCACCGTGAGAAATGAATGGCCGGCGGTCACCCATCCAAGTACCGACCCCACCGAACGTTGCTTAACCTGCGATATCGTATGATACACACAGTAACCACGGCGCCACGAGGACTTCTACTAGGTGAATTTGCCAATATTCTTCTAAATATAGGGTAGGCCGGGGACATTAGGACCATTTTTGAACAATTGGTAGGTTATGACAAGTCGACTCAAACATAAAGGGTATTCCAATAATAGTCAATTTTACTCGCTAAGATTTTTTTTTTTCCAAATTCTGACCCACTCATCATTCTTACTCTGCTATTAAAATGTAATTCACTATTATAAGAGGATTAATTTTGTAAATAAATGTTTTTTACAATCCACCAAACATTTCTGGACGAGTTGATTACTTATATGCTATTTTTTTAAATACAAGATTGACCATCCCTATTCAAGAAAAGGCATCAGAAATATCTAGCATTATCGATATTTTGTCTTCTTAACCTCATCGTATTATTCGAATGTGTTATAAAAAGGTGTTCTTAGGTTATAAAGTTCTTAAGCTTAAATTAGTTTCTTTACTGATAAAACTTTTACATAGCTTATTAAACAAAAATATTTACAAATTTACTCTTAAAAATACGAAATGTTTATGTCACATTACTTCCCTAAGTTAAGCTTTTTAAAAAAAATTGAAGTGTTCTTTTTTATTCGGCGGTACGTTTCATTTAGAGTTTGCCTCCATTCATGGATTTTGTGGAGGAGGGGCAGGACACCCTGAAAAAGAAATAGTGTTTTAATCAGTGGCATGATGACATAAATAAGGTTGAATAAGGTTGAATACGTGACAAACCAGACGACAATGACAATTGACAATCAAAATATAGTTAGTACCACAGGGGTTAGTATCATTAATCCATTATTTTTAATTGCTTTTGGTTGTCTTACCCTGTGCCAATTTATGGCCAATTAGGCTTTTAAACAAAGGGATTAATGGCACAGAGTAATGCTCCAGGTCGTTGCTAAAGAATAATGACTATGATTGGTATCTTTTTAACATTCTGTGGGCATTTTTGAGATAGGTATATCAATAGTTGCGAGTGCGACAAGTAAAAAAAACTCTACGGCAAACAAATTTTGCTATTGGCTTAAAGATTCAAGAAATTCGAAATTTTACTGAAGTACCTTGAAGTACCTACCTGCCATTTCAGAAATGGCCCTACCAAAATAATATTTTTATCGGATATCTTCGAAAGAAAAAACAAAAAATGTTTTATCTTTCGTTGTTAATGATAAATGTTAAGTCTTTCAAAACACAAAAGCACTCTCTATGAAACGTAAGTTGAGAAAACGAGTTTTTCTTAACTGCCTCTTCCAGTCTGAGTTTATACTTTTCCCTGGCAAATAATTCAATGCATTAAAATGACAGTTCAAGTGTGCCCATGGGGATGAAAAAAAAGTGACGTAGTTTAAGTGAATTAATGTAATTATTTTTTAAATAATAATATTGTAATGTATGGAAAAAATGTTTTGGCTCATAAGATATTTCTTTTTATGGTGCTGTTAGAAAACTATTCTTGAAATTTCATTTTAAACGACAAAACGAGTTTAAAAATCAAGACGTTATAAAGTCAATTTTACTCCTACTGTAACCGTTTTAAAGCACTTGGTACGAGTATGTTTGGTAATTCATTATTTTCATTAAAGTTACTTTCAAATTCAATTACTATTTAAATTTCTTTAAAATTTTATGCTAAACGAATGACATGTGTTTTCAATCATTCTTATTCAGTACTTGCACTATATAGTTTTTAACTGGTATCATTATTTTTCTATTTCACATTTCAAACTGTCAGTTTACTGCATTGAATTATTTCCAGAGTAGAGGACAACCCTTAGTTCCCCCTTGGTTTGTGGTCCCCTGGTACTCTCCATGAAACATGCTTTTATAAAACCTTACACAGTCACAGGATCAATAAAGGATTTATTAGAATTAGGAGGCAATGAAAAGTTATTAATAAGTTATTTTCATGTACTCACTGCATACGGAGCAGGCAATTTCGTCGCTATTGTCACCACAGCCGTCTCGGCCTGAGCAAGCCACTGCCGTGCTGCGGCAACGTCCGTTACCGCATCGTAGCGGACAAAAGTCCGCCGCACGCCATCTAGGGAACGAATTTGTAACTTTAGTTTTTAAGTCGTAGCTTGTAGCTAGCATACGACCTTCGACAACAATAAATTAAAGGCACTTAGAATACCTATGTATTTTTAGAATATGGCATCGAGTAATTCTATATATTATAGAGCGCATGTTAGCTAACTTGATAGGAGAAAATAATTCAGTAATATTTATCTTGTCGTTTCGAGTCTTTATCGATGGTTGAATGCTTGCCCTGCAGTAAAGTAAATACACTGACAATCCCCATATAAAATATCGCAGCACGCAAAATACTCAAAATCTCGTATGCGTTGTACATGGCGCTTGCAAATAGAATGGAAACTTTTTTACAGGCCATTGAAACTATGAAAGTAATTACATGAAACGCATCGTAATCATCAGATTTTCTAATGCTGAATTCATAAATTGAACAATAAGTCCATCAACAAAATGTATTCTTTTTTGGACTCATAGTTTTGAGTGCACTTTGTTACGTTCCAAAATATGAGGTTTAGGGTGCAAACTGGAATTAGTTATTCTACTACCACTGCCAGTTTACTTCTATTTACTCTTAATCCGTATTCTCGTTCTAAAACTGATATTTACATACAAAATTTGGGCGATAACAAATGAATAACGCATGTGAAGCTTTGGTGTGGCAGTTATTCGGTTTGTATGAGGAATGTGAATACCAAAAACGTACTTTTATCGGAATGAGACACTATCGCCACGTTATTGCCACACAAATAAAAAATGTGAATGGGGCCCCTGGACGGCAGCGACAGCGAGACCGATAGCGGCGCGGCGAGACGCGGGTAATCTGGGCCGTTCTCGACGCCAGCCATTTGTCGCGCTTTCATACAAACTCAATACTTTCCATTGTGTCGCGGAAATCGCTGTCCGCGCCGCTGCCCGTGCCGCTGTCGCTGCCGTCCAGTTTGCAGCCTTAGAATGAAATGCTTGTACATAGGTACAGGCACAGGCATAGTCTTCCTGACCAGTATAGTCCTTGTCTTTATGATCACTTAACATAAGGTATTATGCAAGACAAACGTCCCATCTTTCCTTTAAAAGATTTTTTTTATTTTAACAATAAAGTATGTACCTACATACATAAAAGATTTTCGAAACTTGTTTAACAAATCCGGAGCTTCACACCTTAAAAAGTTCACTATTTTATTAAATACTGATTTTTAATTATAGTTTTTTAGTGGTGTATATTTTTGAAATGAAAATTGAATAATTCAACTCCCGTATTGCTGAAAGGAATTGTAACTTTTCAAAATTATATCTTTTTAAAGCGGCCCAAAACGTTTTTTATCTTTTCACGGCAAGTTGGAAAGATTACGAAATATTATGATTGGTTCTTTTGTCTACGTTCATCAGTATTATGGTTAAGTAACGCATAGTAACTAAACAATCATAGTTTCTTCACTTAACGCCCTGATATCAAATCTTATTAAAGTGGACAACTCCTTCAGTAACAAAATCATCTAAACACAGTGGACGGGTTAATTCTCTTAATAACAAGTTAATTCTCTTAAGGCAGGAAATGAATTTGCATATGTAGGTACATCTGCAATCAAATATTTTTTTAAATATCGGAAGCAGCCATTGGGTGATCCTTTGAAGAAATCTGTGTCAGTTACGAATTCATCAGCTATGATTATCAACCAAAGTCAAATAAACAGAGAATGTAGGGTGAACTGGATGATTCAAGACCTCCTTGAGGGCACTAAAACTAACAAATGGAGATAATAATTTATGGACAAAACCATGCTCTACTTTGCATTGTCGCCCAGTTTAGTTTACTTTTTCATTGAGATTTAAGTTTGTCATTGATTCAAAAACAAATGGATGATTAAATTAAATTATATTTTAAAATTGATTGTACTTAAAGTTTTGTTTAAATGAGAAATCAAAAATACCAGAATAAAAATATTAAATTAAAATTTAGTTTTTCTTACTTCTTTATCTCTAACATTATCGATGTTCTCAATTTGAAGACTAAACGCAATTATTTTTCGTTTAAATAAATGAAATTATTTCGAATACGTAATAAATGCAGAAGCGTTGACAATTATTGGATTTTTGACAAAAAAAGATAAACAATTAGTACTTCCTGTAAGGATATTATTATTACTAATATTTTCAGTTATTTAAGCATATTATGGTTTCAAAGATAATTTTATCAGATTTTTCATACAAGCTTTATCCAATATTTTCGTTATTCGATTATTTCATATATTATTTCTTCGTTTTTAGAAGCAATATCCGCCGAAAAATCCAGCACTTGTAAGTTAAAGTTCCATGTCTATGACAGCCAATTTTCAGCCCGCTGTGTGACGCATCGACCTAGGTTTGTTTTGGAGCACTGAAATTAAAAACAGCACCACCTTTAGTGTTATACTTACCATTAATTGGTAGTAATATTTTTAATTTATTTAAGGATTCGACACACTTTTTGTAGGATATTTTGTTTGGGTCTATTAACTGGTCTATAGTCATAGATTTAGGCGAAGTTACTGCGACGTGCGTCTCACACGCGTCTAACACTCGTTGTAATCTGTTGTGGATATAATTTGGGTCTTATTAACCACATCAATAGAATTCAAAGTGGGCGCGCGTCGGGCTAGAGTCGGGCGCGTGTCGGGCTATAGGCGAGCGCGTGGGAGACACTTGGCCGGCGTAAGCGAACTTTGTCCATACGTCCAGTCTGAACGCGCTCTTAAGATAAAATTGTATTTTTGTGAATAGCTGTAGATTAAAATAAAACAGCATTAACCCAATGACCACGCGTTAAAAAGTGTTTTATTTTAGATACAGAACCGCGAAAAATTAAGATAATGTCGCTGTATATTAGTTCTATTGTGAGGACTCAAAACTTCCTCATTATGAACACAGCTTATTCCACCTTAAGATCAGCGCTAGTTCTAAATTGCTGAATTGTAACCATTTTGTGGCAAAATTTTCATCTATTTTCAACCGACCTCCAAAAAAGAGGAGGTTCTCAATTCGTCTGTATGTTTTTCTTTTTTGTGTCTTTGTTACTCGATATTTCGGACAATTATGGATCGATTTTAAAAATTCTTGTTTCATATGATAGAGGATACTTCATAGTTGGTCCCATATAAATTGCATTGAAATCGGTTGAGCACTACATTGAAAAATATGTATGAGTTTGGAGTATGTTCACGTGGATGACATCATAACTCAGCCAAAGTTTTGACTTGAAGTCGGTTTTTTAATGCTCTGCATTCGTTTGTTGTTTAATTTAGTCATTGAAATCCATTTTATTGTGTCGCAAATTAATTTATTAAATTTAGTTCTAATTTTAATAAATTAATCGATGTGGGATCACTAGTAGAAGTCATGATAGTATAAAAAACGCAACGAGTCCGAACGAGACCGTATGTGTACCGTAGTAGGAATACGAGTAGCAGTTTCGAGACGGACACGGCTCCCATATACATTAATGTACCTACCTACCTATAAAGGGTTAGTGGCTAGGCAATCTGTAATAAAATATACCAAGTAAGGTCTTAATTAACTATAAATCTAGCCCAAATTCGTCTCTTCTCCTGATGTTACTAAAATAAAGGTCTCAAATCTATTCATTTTATTTTCGACCATTTCGCTCACAAAACTGTTGAATTGGGATTTGGTAGGTAGGTACTTATACAAATTTTAAAGGCATCTGTCACTCGACTTTCAAAAGCATGTGCTTCATTCTTTTAGAGAATCGTGCTTTTTTAAGTTTAGTTACTTTATTTACTTTAAACTGTGAACAACACTGTCTGTGTCGAAGAAAAATAAGCATTACTTATAGGTATTCTACAGAATAAGAATTTTGCTAATCGTTAAGACGTTCTACGATTATGGTTTTAATAATCAACCAACACTTTTGACTCTTAAGTATGTAAGCGAAATGTATTTTTTTGAACATTATTGTATTAAGTTTGGCTATGTAAAGATAACAATCGCCGGTTTCTGTCTCTCTTGCCCTGATCCCCGACCGAATATTCAGAATGTGGGGTCCTTTCCACCCGTGGGCGTGTAGTTTTAAATACATACATTAGTACAGTTCGCGCAAAACTTCTGTTCCGCCCTGAAGTTGCAACGCGCATGTTCCGCAGGTGCAGGCGAGACAAAATGCTATCGTTTTGTTACTGCGCAGCTATACGCCTCGTGTTCAGGGCGGAACAGAAGTTTTGCGCGAACTATACATACCTTCACGCCAGTATCCTGTGGGTAGGCAGCAAGCCAGAGGCTATCAATTACAGGTATTATAGTGATGGAGAACGACTATTGCAGTGACTAGTTTTAGTATACATAATAATATTAATTGAAAAAAAACACTATACGCCTACGCGAAGAAGCATAAATTCCCATTTCTTTTATCAATGCTACTGGGCTTTCAAATTAGAAAAGGCTACATCACCTAAACAAAGATTAGGTTTAGTTAAAATTTAAAAAAATTTAACTCTAAACCAACTAAAAACTTTAATAAACAATTTAAAAGACAACACCCAACTTAAACGCCTTTTTGTTGTCTGTTCATACAATTGTTCTCATTAAATATTTGTTCGCAGTGCCGTTAGAAATGCTATGGGTCACACGTGCTGGATATTGTATGCATATTGCATACATTACACACACATTATCCCATTGCATGTTGAGAGAGTAAATTTTCGGTTACACTGTAAATACGAAAAGAACTTGGGGCATTTTGAACAAACTTTTAAGTTATAAAAACAAAACCGCGATTTATTTTGATACCTACTTGAATATTTTATTCTTTTTTTAAAACTTTAAGGCTCTCGCATACATCAGACACACATCAGTTTTCTATCGTATGGCACTGTATGAAAGTTATATGGTCTTATAAATATCAATCTCTTAGTGGACGTTACCTTTAATTTTTAGCCGGATTTTGTTCAAATATAAGTCACCTGTAAACCTCCGAAATTTTACCGAAATATCAAGTTAAACGCTGTTTATCTACTAAAATATACTGTGAACATTGAAATGTGTATAAAATTTACCTAGACTGTTCGTTACATAAATGCGGGGGTTCATCTGAGCCATCCTTGCAGGATACTATGGCGTTGCAGAACTCATACTCCGGGAGGCACTCTCCGGAGTTGCAGCGGAAAGTGTGTCGTGGGCACCTGGAAATAAAGATTAGAATCGTTTTAAATAAAAAAGTAAGACAGAAAAATTTTAAGCTTCATCCCTTTAAATACGGTATTTACTATCAAATTTCTAAGTATAAGTGTATAAGTAGCCGACTACGGCGAAGCAAAAAGGAGGGCTATCATTTTGACCTGTATGTTTGTATTTGAGTATGGATATTCATCCTCATAACATCTTGACTAGTTATCATAATTGGACAAATGAGGTGTCGTTAGAAGTCTCTTGATTTGTCACTGGTTATAGGCTACATGGCGTCACGTTAAATTGACTGCAGCGTCCTCTAGGAGACTTAGAGTACAGAACTAAAAAAATAAGTATTGTAGGCAAAATGTATGCAAAGATATTAATCGAGAGAGTGATGAATAAAACAGAAAGCAAGATTTGGGATATGCAAGCTGGACGCCGAAAGGGGATGGAATGCACGGATCCAGTCTTTTCCTTAAGATCAGTAACCGAGAAGTTTCTGGCTAAACACCGAAAGGTTTTCTGCCGCTTCGTCGACTTGGAAAAGGCTTATGACAGTGTAGTGAAAAATGAGCTGTGGTCAACTCTATCCGAGTATGGGGTGGACAGTGACTTGATGCGGGCACTCAAATCCTTATATAAGGACTCGAATGCCTGTGTCAGGTTGAATGATGATTGTCGGAATGGTTTAGCATCGACCGCAGTGTTAGACAAGGCTGTGTAGCTTCTCCATGGATGTTCAACCTAGTCATGGATAGCTGTTTGAAAAAATCTGAATGGAGTTTAAAAATGAATGAGAAAGTGATCAAAACTATGCTTTACACCAACGACCAGGTTCTACATATATTGGCATCGTAATTGCAAGAAATGGTCACTGTGATGTATGAGTCATTTAGAAGAAAAGGCTTGAGAGTGAATGTTCATCATCATCATCATCATCCACAGCCTGTATACGTCCACTGCTGGACATAGGCCTCCCCCAAGGTCTTCCACGTCGCTCTGTCCCTCCCCGTTCTCATCCAGCGTTTACCGGTGACTTTGACCAGGTCGTCGGTCCATCGTGCGGGGGGCCTACCTACGCTGCGTCTCCCAGTACGTGGCCGCAACTCGAGAACTTTTCTGCCCCACCGGCCATCTGTTCTGCGAGCTATGTGCCCTGCCCATTGCCACTTCAGCTCTGCAATCCTTCTGGCTATGTCGGTGACATTGGTTCGCCTGCGAATCTCCTCATTCCTGATTCGATCCCGCAGGGAAACTCCGAGCATGGCCCTTTCCATTGCCCGCTGAGCGACTCTAAGCTTATTTATAAGGCCCATAGTTAGCGACCACGTCTCAGTGCCGTATGTCATCACTGGCAACACACACTGGTCAAAAACCTTTGCCTTCAGACACTGCGGTATTTGCGACGAGAAGATTTTACGGAGCTTCCCGAACGCTGCCCAGCCGAGTTGGATCCGACGATTGACCTTTTTCTCAAAGTTGGACCTACCGAACTGGATTTTATGTCCTAGGTATAGATATTCGTCAACAACTTCGAGCGTGGTGCCTCCAACTACCACAGGAGCAGGTGCAACATGGACGTTCGACATGATCTTCGTCTTATCCATGTTCATTTTAAGGCCCACTCGCTGCGAGGCTCCACTGAGGTCATCGAGCATTTCACTCAGGTCCTGCAGGGTCTCAGCCATGACTACGATGTCATCCGCGAATCGAAGGTGAGTAATGTACTCGCCGTTGATGTTGATGCCGAGCCCATCCCAGTCCAGAAGCTTGAAGACATCTTCCAACGCTGCGGTGAACAGCTTGGGCGATATAACGTCGCCTTGCCTGACGCCCCGCTGCAGTTGGATAGGCTTCGAATTCTGATCCTGAAGACGGACTGATATAGTGGCGTTTTTGTACAAAAACTTTAACGCTTCGATGTATCGATAGTCAATTTGGCACCGCTGCAAAGACTGCAGTACAGCCCAGGTCTCGATCGAATCGAAGGCTTTCTCATAGTCCACAAACGCCAAGCAAAGTGGCTAGTTATACTCCTCCGTCTTTTCTATAACCTGCCGCAGCGTATGGATGTGGTCTATGGTGCTAAAGCCTTTTCGGAAACCGGCTTGTTCGGGAGGCTGGAAGTCGTCAAACCTAACGAGACGGTTCGTAATGACTATTGAAAACAGCTTGTATACATGGCTCAACAAAATAATGGGTCTGAAGTTCTTCAAAAGGGTTTTATCACCTTTTTTGTAGAACAAGACCACTATGCCTTGGAGCCACGCTTTGGGCGTTTTGCCCTCGAGGACGATGGAATTGAACAGCTTCTGAAGGGTCTTAAGGACAGGTTTGCCACCAGCTTTCAGAAGCTCCGCTGTAATTCCATCATCACCCGGCGTCTTGTTGTTTTTAAGCTGTTTAAGGGCCATACTAATCTCGTACAGGCTGACGTCTGGGATATCTTCGGTATAGTGTCGGGTTAATTTGGCTCGTGGGTCTTTTGCCATGTCTTTTGCCGTGTTGTCGTGTATAACTGCCCGTAGAACTTCTCAACTTCCCTCAAAAGTTCGGGTTTAGACGAACCAACCCTGCCGTCGTCCGTTTTCAACTTCGTCAGTTGGTTCTGGCCTATAGACAAATCTCTCGCGAAGACCTTTGAGCCCTTGTTTTGCTCGATAGCTGTTTCAATACGGTCTGTATTAAACCGACGTAGGTCACGTTTTAGGGACTTGGAGATTTGTCTATTAAGCCGCCGATACTGAGAAGCATCTTCCGGGGACTGCAGGATCATTGTGCGTCTTTCTTCCATGAGTTTAAGGGTAGAGTCTGAGATTTTTCCGGTTCCTTTTGCACGGCGGGTTTTAAAGAACTTAGACCCAGCCGTGGAGACAGTTTCCACAAACCTGTTATTGAAGTCGTCCATATCGACGCAGTCGCCGAGGCATTCAAAGCGGTTCTGCAATTCGAGCTGAAAGCTTTCGGGGTTTTGGATCTGGATGGGTGCAGGACGAAGTACAGACTTTATCAGTCGAGATCGCTCCAGTTTTGGTTTCAGACTCAATGTGCCTCTTACTATGCGGTGATCGCTACCGATTTTTACGGCATTGATCACAGAGACATCATTGAAAATCTGTTTTCTCGTTGACATGATAAAGTCTATCTCATTTTTGGTGTGACCATCGGGGCTTATCCAAGTCCAGATCCAAGTATTAATGTATAATATGTCATTCGGGGAAACACATTTGAAAAAAAAGTCTCATATTGTATAATATTTAGCGATACAGATCCAGGCGTGGTCCCAAGGGGTGGTCAAAGGGGACATGATCCCCCAAAATCATGAAAAGATGAACACCTTAAAAAAGTAGAATTTACTCTTGACCCCTCCAAAATTTCAGTTTGCGACTGCGCCAGTACAGATCACTAAACAGTCAACGAATGCAAAGCATTGAAAAACCGACTTCATGTCCAAAACTTTGTCTGAAGTATAAGGTCGTCAATGTAAATATTCTTCGTACTCATAAATTGTTCATTAAGTACCTACTCAATAGATTTCGATATCATATGAAACAATTTAAAATCGATTCATAATTTCCAAAAAATTGTGTAAAAAAGACACAAAAAAACACATGAATTGAGAACCTCCTCCTTTTCGAAGTCAGTTGAAAAACCTTAAAATCCTCACCCTTTTCTCCTTGAAGCCCGGCAGTTCCGTTCGTCCTCGCCGCCGGGGCACTGCGGAGTGCCGTCACAGCGCGACGCGCGGGACACGCAAGGAGACCCCGGCCCGCCGCAGCGAAATGCGTGCATCGGACACCGCTCGCCTGAACCGTCTGAAATACCAAATAAACGTCATTTCTAAAGCGAACTTGGTGCATCGTGGTTAAACATCGTCCCTATAAGGCATGATACATGGCTAATTTTATTTAACGCTTTACTTCTGTTGGGATTGGTGACCATTGATCAATCCTAACAACATTTGTTCTACGAGTTTTTACAAATGTTGATAAATAAAACAAACAAAAAAAAAACAAACAAATTTTTGCTCCCACTGTTATTTATTGCTCTGTATTTTGAGCGTCACCCCGAAACCCCGTGCCACGCTGCACGCAAGGTACAGTCCGTTCACACATGGTCCGCTTTACTGGATATGTTTTACCGGATACGTTTTTTTTTCATCGATGGCGAGTATTCAGTGTACGACGTATTTACGATACAAAAAAACGTATCCAGTAAAACGGATCATGTGTGAACGGGCTACTACGTTGCATCAGTGTAAATAGAGTAATGCCTGTTTAGAGACAATAAATATTTTTATGTTTTGGGAAACTTATTTTTTTTAGATTTAAAACTGTTTTTGGGATTGATGTGGAGAAGCTGCCTACACGAGGTGGTAGGTACGCTAATTAAAATGAACACTGTATATTTATATAGAATAACCTTAATATAAGATGGTCGTTGGGCCAAAAGAACATTCTCGTGGAATCCTGACACCAAACGATAACGCGGAAGAAAATAAACGTCAGATCGCCTTAAACGCAAAGATAAAAGGGAGGCCTTTGCCCAATTTTGGTACACCTAGGGTCAGGAATAATAGCAATAAAAATATTCTGACCTTTCCTAGCTACCCTCTACAGAACAATATTTAGAAGAGACGCACATTACGTTAGGACGCATACGTTTATATCCGTCCGCATAGTCTGCGCGTACCTTTAAACTGTGTTCAATACCTATATTTACAGGAAAATTTTGTAAAGTATGGTTCACCTTAATTTTGAACTAAGCTCAGCCTAATAAGACATTTATCCAAACATCGTTAGGCTTTGATTCGTTAAAATATTTTCTATGGCGTTGTGTGTTCAATAGCTAATCCGTTTTTCTCTCATGCCTACATCTTATTCAAAACTTTAGCTCCGAATTCCATCATAATAAAAAGTCAAACCGAGGTTAAACTGATAAAAACAAGATAGGTACAAGATCTTTAACTCCCGGAAAGTCATCATTACTCTAGAATGTACTAGTGCACTAAATCTCGGAGTTAACAAGAAACGCTATTTAAATGTAGATATCATGAATAAAGTTTGCTTTGATGACTGTGAAAATGTAGCCTAACAATAGAAGGTCACTGACCTTTGGGCGCAGTAAGTTCTGAAGGTCAGATAAACAAAATGCAATCGCGTCTCTATGTTACTATAGCAACTTAGAAAAACGTGCGTTCTCTCCAGACATTTTTTCGGTTTTCATGGTAATCATACTTATTTTATTTGTATCTTTGTTCTAGGAATTTAATATGTGAGCATTAGATGTATTTGAACGCATTTTAAAAACTTCGCAAGTTATAGGTATTCTTACAGAATAACACCTTGTACTTAGCCTTGAGATGAGTGTAAAACTTAACTTAAACTTAATCAAAGTTCTTTTTACAAAGGGATATTTACAGGATAGAAATTACAGGTTAATCATAAAGTATCAAAGTAAGAATAGTATTAATTAAGTAAGATGAAAGATAGAAAGATATTCCATTATTTCTGAATCAAATTTGCGGCGTCATCAAACAAAAGTGAGTTAATAACCCTTGAAAGCCTTCATCGCAATTAGGCTAGAGATAGTTAATAAATTATTTATTTTCAATTTCACTTTTAAACAACAGGTGTATGTATTGCTTACATGATTCGGCTATAACTCAATTTTAAAGCAGCCCATGTTTTATATAACAACCCGATTATTTATTAAATCAACTAAATATTACATTAAAGTTGATCGGGTAATGAACATTTATAAATCAAAATTATTAAGTTTTTGTGAAATACTCAAGCCTATTTATTTCCTTCGAAATAAAACCTTTTTTTTTTATTCTAATGATTGATTCTGTTACTAATAATAAGTAAATAAAAAGACGGTGCATATGAAAAGGAAATGGGTGCAAAAATAGTTACCTCTACGAGTACCTTCGCATCGCTCATCGGATCCATCGGGGCAGTCATTTCGACCGTCGCAAACGAAATACCAACTTATGCAGGCACCGGTCGATCGACACTGAAATCGATTGAAAAAAAGCATTAATTTTACAGAAGAGACCATATCGATATATGATATAGATATCGTTTTAAAATACCGTTTGATATTATTCTGGATAGACAATGTTGGATGAATACAAGGAGGAGGCTTTACTTTAAAAAAAACATGTACCATATAAGCTGTTGGTTATAAAAAGTGAGTAATCAAAATTGCAAAAAAATTTGGATTTGTAAGTCAAGATTTTTGGTTTAAAACCATATCCAATTAATATCAAGAACCTTCCTTGGCTAAATTGGCCTATCTAGAAATAAGAACAAAATTATCTACAAAGGAATGTTTCAGTGTTATTACCTGGAAGGTCCCTGGCAAACAGCCCCTGTTTCTAGCTGAGCAAGCTGATGTAGAGTTACTTCTATATGCGCAATCGCATCTTTTGTTAGAGCATCTTGTGTAAGGATCCACTTGATGACACTGAGAGTCTGTGATGCAGGGCATTCCCAAAGATGCTGGCCCATGTTCTACTGGAGGCAGCACATCATTACGATTGCGATGTTTATCTGAAAATACATTCACACTAATTAATTATAAGTATTTCATTTCATAAGTTAACACAAAAAGTATAACCGGCATTACATAACATGTTGATCTCTTTTAAAGTTCCCTCTAGAAGTAAGAAAATGAGTAAGATTCTTAAAGAATAATTATTGTCCCTGAACGGAATGCAGTTGAAGTATAATTGAAGATGTTATTTATTTTAAAGGTACCAATACTTACTGCTTGGCAAAGCTTATATGGGTGTTTCTCAATATTATTGTGTCTAAGAAAAATGAAATTATTAATAAAATTATTTACTAAATTTTTTTAAACTAACATAATTCTTCTAATAAGGTTAAATCTAATATTAAATAAAATGAAACTTATAAAGATAAGACCAACAAATAAGTAATAAATACCTTTAAGAAAATTAGTGATTTCTGTTTTCATACTCAAACGCTGTGCCCCCTGAACGTATTTTTTCACAAAAAGTATAAAATTTTAAAAAGTAGGTATGCTGAAGAAAAAATTATTTTAAGAACTTATTGATTAATAATTATATATTTTTAAATATTATATTTTATTTAATTACTTGTCTCTTGATTTCAACATGTACGTAACAAAAAAACCGCTTAGCATAATCTTTAAAATCAAATAATCTACCATAACTTAGTTTTCATACACTTTTGCAAAGAAGAACAAACGGCGTTGATTATTTTGAAATCCTTGTCAAAAATTCTAAATAAGTAAAGGACGCTTTTACATCTTAAAATAATTGCAAGTGCGTAATGGGTTCATTTTTAATAATTGAGTGTTTTCAGCTGTTTCAATGATTGTTATGATAGCGCGTATAAATATTCCAAAAATAAGGTATATTTATACCCGCTATCAGGCGCCTTTTGTTTGTAGCTATTATTATTTGGTAAATTTTTAATAAGTTATTTGGCATGTGCGTAAAGTTGCGTAGTAGACCATCTCAAGGCGCCATCACATGGCTTTTTATAATGTTTTATAATCATCATCATGTACCTACGTAGTACATTATATGCAAAATGTCTGATTCGTTCGGACATAAAAAAGGAGGTTAGCAATCAAACCTGTTTGTGAGTAATAAATTGCATCTAGACACCATCAAAACCTTTTGTCCTATTGTCTATTGTTTTAGAATTATCCATAATTTTTATGTCGATTATTTCGATAAAGTTGATAATTTATATAGAGCAATATTTTTGAAAATAAATATATATTTTTATTAGTTTTCCAAGAAATACCGTGAAATACTCAATTTATTGTTTTATTATGAACATTACTTTATATCAACATGAAGGTCACGTTTTGCACATATACGAAATCTTTAAATGTGCCAGGCGGTACATTTCTTTTGAGACATGTCCATTTATTTCGTTTAATTTACCTTTTAAAGAAGATTTCTTCTGACTTTTATGTGATTTTCCACCGCTGCCATCCTTGATACTGTTTTTTTTATTAGCCTTCTTTTCTGCTTCTATTGATGGGTGTGCAATGACTCGATAAATCGGTTGATCATTCGCATGAAGGTTTGCAGTAAGGTCGTTTACACCTACAGTATTCTCTTCATCTCTCCCATTGGAAACCGGCAATCGCGTCAATGGTTCTGCAGTAGGTACTTTCATGACTACTTGCATAAGTGGGCTGTCCTCTTTAGGGCTATATAATTCATTTTCGTTAGTAAACATCGGTAGTTTGCTAGGTTCAGGATCTTCTGAGACAGTCAATAAAGTTGATGTATTTTGTTTTTGAGTAGAATTTTTTGATCCAGGTCCGTTATTAGATACTGTAACTACAGTTTCTTGTTCGGCAATGACAGCTTCTGTCTTGTACGAGTACGGTTTTTCTGGAATGCAGTTATCTCCGGATTGGCGGAAGTTACAGCCGCATCTTCCGAAAAGGTTCGGTATTACGAATTCACAGTGGCTATCTTTATCCCATAGTCTGCAGTGTTCATTGCTGTAGCATACGTGTCCGGGAGCCGCAGCTGAAAGAGAAATTGAAAAGTCGATTAATTCTAAAAGAACACAAAACTGATTTTTTTTTAACAAATCGTGAAGTCTATACAACGAAATTACATCAATTATCAAAAATTTTGCTTTCTAAATTTTGTTCAGATTGGGAATTATTAAAGACCTTCCCACATAAAGTTTCTTGCCACTTCTTATCATCAGATCGACTTTCCGTAAATTCAGTTCAATTTGTAAATAACCTACGAAATAAATGTTTTTTTACTTCGACTTTGACCTGAATATAAATCAGATATCTTAAGAGCTCTCAATACTCAAGAGCTAAATGAGAAAAAAATGGTTTAAGAGGTAAATGGTAAAGGGTTGTCTGGTAGAGATTGCTCTAGAGCGATAAGACCGCCTTTTGTACCTTTTGTTCCATGTTGTGTATTTCCTAATTTTGTTACGGTACAATAAAGTGTAAATAAATAGGAAATATACCGAAGCAATGACTTACATAAAATTCTATTTTAATCTTTCATAATTATAAGGATATCTTCGGTATTAAGTGCAATGGAGTGGTTGCAATTTGCCTGCACTGGTCATACAGCCTGACAAGTTATGCTCTAATAGCTTAGTTACAGTTGCACGGTTGCAGCTTGCGTATCGTAATGACATGTCATGACTTCTCCAATCAACGTTAAATTAACTCAATTACCTTATAACAGAATGTAGGTAACAGGGGTATCATATTAAACGAGTAGAAAGTGGTAAACGTCTTGAAAAGTTGATATTTCATCAGAAATATGTTTTAATTTAGTCAGCTTGAAACTTGAAGCAGCATGCTATTGCAACTATAGAAATCCTATTTTGTTTACTTTGTCTGATTTGTCTTGAATTTATTTGCCTATTACTAGCAGCTTTTTCCGCGCAATTTTGAATCCCGTGGAAATATCGGGATAAAACGCCTATGTGCTATTTCAGACTGTACACTGTCACTTTGCCAAATTTCATCCAAATCTGTTGAGCCGTTCTGCCGTGATTGAGGAACAAACATGAATAAATCTATTCATCCAAACTTTCACATTTATAATATTCGTAAGATTTTTCTTATTTCTTTTTTTCCAACCTTTACCTAATAACGAAGTATAAAATTCTTTAAAAAAAGTATTAACCGTAACAATTTTTCAGTCTTTAAGTACCTACTTCATATACTTTTTTTTGTTAGTGCCTTAATCTTTCGATGAACTTTCTTATTAGATGATAATAAAAAGGTAATGAGCACCGTCATTATATGATAATCAGAATTATTTATAAAGAATGGTGTGCGCATGCGATAACTCTATGTCGCGTTTAGCGAATCACTGACCTCAATATTTAAGGGTCATTTGAATGTGGGAACTTATGAATATAATGATATTTGGTCTCAAAGCCCACTTATAGTGTAAGTAAAATTGCTACTTTTGTTTATATTTCCGGTGGTCTTGCTACGTATACAAAGTCGAACAGAGCAGCGTTTACTAAAATTTAATTCTTAATTGTACCGTACAAAATAATATGTTTCCGATTTGAATTTTACGATCGCAATTGCGTGGGAAAAAATATCGTATATCCAAAATAGATAGTTAAATAGAGACACCAAATGTGCTTAAATGCTTAATGAAATTAAGTATATGAAGCTTATATGAAGGAACGTCATCATCATCATCACAACTCTTTGTAATGAGCCACTGCAGGGCATGAGTCTCTCCCCAGGGTGACGAGGAGGTATAGGCCACAATCCACCAAGCTGGCCCAGTGCTGGGTGGTGGATGTCAGAATTTTCTGGGCTCCAAAGTGGCTTCTGACAAACCCTAACGACTTCTATATACAAGTATACAGCACCCGGGACCGACTGCTTAACGTGCCCTCCGAAGCACGGAAGTCGTCGTGAGTAATGAATGGTCGGTGGTCACCCATCAAAGCACCGACCGCACCAAACGTTGCTTAATCTGAGATATCGTATGATACATACAGTAACCACGGCGACACGTTGACTTGAAGGAACAAATAGAACTTAAATACTTTATTTTTATAGTCCCTGAACCTTTTGGCCAGAGTTATCTATTTAACTTCCTTCGACATGGTTCATTGAAGCTATTTGCAACTATTTATCATAAATTCAAATTGATTTTCATATGTTCGTGTGTACTCATGAATCACATCTAATTTCTATTACATAATTCAAATTAGAACATTACTATATATTACTTTTCATTATTTTCAACTCGTAATCTTCCTTCAAAATTCAATTTTCTAAATTAAATTACAATTAATATACTGCTATTTATTATTGGGGAATTTTTAATTGCACCTCTATTTAAAATTTAAGCAAACAACATTTATACACTAATATTGTTATTATTTCCAATTCATTATATTATTTGATTTCACATTTATTACATTTACAATTATTAACATCAATATATTTTTGAATTACAATTTAATATATTGCTATTTATTATTTTCACTTCATAACATGTTTTCAGAATTAAATCACATAATTTAATTAATTTCATATTTAGTAACATTTACAATACATTTCAATATTCAATTACTTACTTAATTCCATTTCAGTTTTAACTGTTAATTATTAATATTCATTTTTATTTCGTTTTATTGTGAGAAATTGGTCTACTTGCAACTAGTTTACCCATGCAATTTTGAGTTTGAGTTTAAAATTTTTTCTGCAACTTTTGAGAGCTCCTCCCTTGTCTGGCACCCTACAACCACCTTTTGATCTCGAGCCTTCCTCAACTTATCGACCTTTATCCCACTTGTTCTTGCGACGGACCACGGCAGTCCTTATCTTATTTATCACGTGTTCGCTAGTATCCATGGTATTTTCAGAGGATACAACAATAGAGTAGTTAGCATGACTGATTTGTGAAGGCAGATTGCAGGCGACTTTTTCCGTGAAAGTAGGTGGTACTTGCGTTCGCTTTATATCCTGGTGTACCATATCTATTTGTCCTTTAATGGACTCCAACTGCATTTTAGTTTCGACGACGGCGTCTTTTTGGAGCCTGAGTTCTCGAAGAACTGCTGCTATATTCAGTGGTTCTCCACGACTACCTATGCTCTCTGCCCGCAATCCTTCCTCAGATGCCCTAACACGCGCCTCATCTAGCTGCAGAAGGATTTAATACATACTTGACAGAGTTTCTATGAAGATTTTTTTAATTGAAGTTTTTTTTAAATTCTCGACGTTTTCCAGCTGTGTTTTGGCGTCTTCGTACAACATGTTTGCTGAAGCTTTCAGACCTTCCACGCTACTTTGTTCAGGACTTGAACCTGGTTTTTCTCCACTTGTGGGTTGGGATAAAGCTGAATGCTCTGTTGTTTTCTTAGAATGTGTTCGTTTTTGGGGCTCCGTCTCGGCATTTAGGGATTTCGCGCCAGTTGGTTTTAAGGGTTTTGATGTTCTTAGGAGCATGTTCTTTAAAAATCGTCTTTTAAGTGTGCAAATGCAGCCAGATAGAACCCACTGTAGGCGGGGCAGTCGGATGAAGTCGATCGAGTACCTACGTTTGTTGGCAATTGTTTTCGTTTTTCGCTTATATCTTCAGGCGGATTGCGGAGTTTGACCCCTCAGAAGGAGCGGATCGGCGAGTTTTATAAGGACAACGAATAAAAAAAGGCGGGTGAGTATATAAATTTTTCAAGTTATGGACCAATTTGATGATTTTATATAAAATTGAAGCTACTATTTGCAAAGACTGTATCAAAAGTGATGCTAATTTGCAAATAAGGTTGATGTACGTGTTGTCTGAAGAACCGCCTTAGTGAACACAACTAATTTAAGGCGAGTATTTTCGACCGCAGTAGGCATTAACGCTATATGGGACTGCGTGGCGGGCAGTCGCGTAAATGAACACGTCAGCGCACAGAAATGTCACAGTATAATTAATAGCAGTAATATAGTAGTACTATACCTATGGTGTGGCTTGTTATACGAAATTCGTTTCTACGATGACTAAAACTTATGTCAAGGATGATATAATAGAATATATATTTTTTATTTATCTGGATTTAGTATTGCGATACCTATACTTACTATTTTATTTTTTTTAAATAATGTAATTGCCATTTTATTGATGAAATCTTTTAAAATTTATATCCTTACTGAATTCTGTTCTGAAAATCGTGCTATTTTGACTTGAAAGTATAACGTGACGTTAATTTATAACTTTCATAAATTATTTGTTCCAAAATTCATTAAAATCAGATAAGTAGGTAGTTGAGATCTTTTACGTAAGCTTTTATCTCTCATTCCAATCCAATAGGGCTGGTGTTTGAAAAAAAGTAGGGTTTGGGAGCTATTTTCATTACTAATTTTCTACAAATCGGTCGGATGGTTTGGCTGAAATAAAGGAACAGAAAGATAGACTTTCGCATTTATTATTTAGTATGGATCCGTTATTTAGTCACTACAACACGAGTTAATTTGAGCTAAATAATGTAGTGTGAATGTTACAAATAATTAATTTTTTTATGAAATGAAATTCAATCCACCCCTTCGGAATGTGCACCTGTTTACACGAAGTATTAAATTTGTAGTAGTTAGTTATATTTAAAAAATAGTAATGTATGATTATATTCTTAAATGTCTATGTATCGTCATAATGTATTAGCCGTCTAATCTATAAAGCCGAAGGGTTTGTCTGTTTGAACTTTGAACTAGATTATTCGTGAAAGAACCGATCAGATATAATTTAATAATAATAATAATAAAACTCTTTATTGTACACCAACATTGTCACACAGTTTAAATTAAAAATAACAATCACAATTAACATACAAAGGGCGGCCTTATCGCCGAAGCGCGATTTCTGCCAGGCAACCCAGGCATTGGTGGAAATAAATGTGGGCGAGGTGTACGGCTCGTAAAAAAAACAAACTACATACGAATAATTACATACACATACATAGACGTTTACTTAAATACTTATGTACTATATAAATAAATACTATATCAATACACATATAAATATATAGGTATAGATAGTTAAGATGGACAGTGTTTCGCCAGGTAATGCCGTTTAAGCATTCGTTTAAAAATGCGCGGTGTGCGCGCCAAGCGGATCTCAATCGGGAGCTCGTTCCATAACGACACCGATCGAATAAAAAAGGACTTGCCTAAAAATGTGGACGAATGCGATGGTGTCGCCAGGAGTAAATTCGATGAGGAACGCAAGTTACGGTCGTTGTTGGTATAGCGGTAGTTTAAACGGTCTTTCAGATACGTAGGTATCGCTTTATCGTACAGAATACGGTAGATTATTACGGTAGATTACCTTTATACATCAACTTTAGTAACTATTAATGTTACTAAAGTTGATGTATAAAGGTCCAAAACACAATATTTTTGAAAAACATAGCATATGAAAGTTTAACCACAAAATACATAAAAGGTGACTAATTTAAACTAACTTTTAACACTGTGAAATTATAACTATCTGGAATCATAATTTCAACACACAGGAAAATTGGTGGTAGATGCCATCTACATTCCCTTTCAAGAACGAAGTAAGTACTTTTTATATATTAATACATCAAAAGAATTGTAGGTGGCAGCATTACTCGAAAACATATTTGTTGAAATTATAAAGATACCAAACTAATTTGATATCTGGAACTTTTGAAATAGAGTCTATTTTACTCGTGACGAAAATAAATACAAGAAGGTATTTTAACGGTCAGACATTTTCAATCCATTATTTTATTTGACGTTTTAGTACAGGCAAAGCAATATTATTTGAACGTAACCCATTCAAACAAATTAACTAACAAATTAACTGATATTCTTTTCGATATTAATAACTAATACCCATCTTAATCTCACCATCAGTGCTAATGTCTTATCAGCACTCATCAGTACCTATAAATTACCATTAGTACCTATCAGTAGTTACCCATCTGCACCGATAAACACCTATGAGCCATCAGCACCTATCAGTACCCATCGGAACCCAATAGCATCTCTCAGCATCCTTCATTACCCATCAGCACCTATCAGCACATCTGAGCACCCAACCTATCAGTACTCAACAGCATCTATCAGCAACCATCATTACCCATCAGCACCTGTCAGCATCCATCAGTTACAATCGTCACCTATCAGTAACTATCAGCACCCATCAGCATCTATCAGCACACATCAAAAAGAACACCTCTATAATATACAACTTTGCATAGGTGTTCTTTAATACTTGTATAATATATATCCCATAACTTTGAGGTTTTGTTCCTTACTTAAAAAATAATACTTTTTGCCAAAGAATATGTGGTTCAAAAGTGCATACTTTCCAAGATATCCTCGGTCTTAATATAATGAGTTCATAAAATATCACCCGTGTAACATCTCATCCACTCAATAGACGCGTGTCACTGAAGTCATACAATAAACAACAAAAACATTTTAAACGTTGAGGAAAGTTGCATACACTGTACACCGCAAAACGTCGCAAACTGTACCTACCTGTGCATAGCGATAAAAAAGGAGTAGAAAAAGCCACGTTGTCATACTTCGCATAAAGTTATTTTTGACTTAATTGAATTATTTTGCATGAAAAATAAAAACCAAAAGAAAATTTAAAAATTATTCACATGTTATTTGATTCTATTACATGGCCCCATCAAGACCCTAGAGTTATGGGAAGTCAAGCAGAACATATTGTACATAATATACATGGCAATTTTTTTTAATGTCACTTGGGGGTAAAGTTCTCTTAATAATAGAGATAGCAAATTCTACTCCATAAAACATTCCTTTATTTTAGGAAAAATTTAAACTGTATTCAAAGAGTTTTCAAAAACTCGCTTCTTCAGCCAGGAATCGAACCGACTTAAATCTAAAAATGAAGATTTCATGGTTTTCCTTTCAATGAATTAACCTAGTATGTGAGAGAGATTTTATTCTTGTGATTGGCTCTAACGAACCACACAATAAAATTACAGGGTGTCATTTTTACAGATTTTAGTCGGTTTGAATCCCAGGTGAAACGAGTGAATTCTTGAAAATCTTTGATTGCGGTTTTATTTCTGTTCAATAATAAAGGACAGTTTCTTTGGAGTAAATTTTGCTATCTCTATTATTTAGAGTACTTTCCCTCCAGATGGCATTAAAAATTACACCCTGGATATTTATCGATGTGCACTTATCAGTATCTACGTTGGAATTGATGTGGAGAGGCAGCCCACAAAAGGTGATGCGTTAATATTAACCCTGTATACGTACGTATAGAATAATAATCCTCCTTTTGTTTTCGTCGGGTGATTACGTAAGAAAAGATTTATCGCAAAAAAAAATATATGCTTTTTTGCACTTGTTGTCTAATAAACTTAAAAAAAAATATCAGAAACAAGTTTTTAGCTCTATATTCAGAAGTGATAATTGTTTATAATACTCCTTTAATTTATCAATCAAAATATAAAATGTGACTTAACAAAAATTAAATTGTCGTACTGTTATGTGTACGCTATGGTCAAAAAGACGATCAATTACGCGGGAAAATTGGGAGCAAAAGCGACACAGGTCCTACCTCCATGACGCCTCGCGTGGTACTGAATTGTATCGCACCGTCGTCTTTATTATATTATATTATATTATATTAGAAAAAATAGAACGGTTTAAGAAAGAAATTATCCACATAAATTAATTTTATGCTACATTACCAATATTATGACAAGTTTTTGTAAGTATAAGTTTGATATTCTCTTAGAATATCGGAAAATCACTTAAAATTTTCATCTTTTTCGTAATTTTTTATGATCGAGTAAAGTTTTCAGTATCGTGTTTTGATCCACAGATTTATAAAATATATTAAACAAACTTCAACATATATTTTTATCCGATCCAGACAAACAATATTGACCGGTTGTAATGAGTTTGAAAACTCATAGATTTCGCGAATGGGGCCCTTAAACAAAAATAATTAACAAATCGAACTGAGAATTTTTCAGTATGGCAGATTTAAGATGTATTTCCTTATAATTTGTACAGAAACTGATGGTTCCCTATACCAAAAGACTAGATTTTACTGAAAACGTGCCTGAAATTATGCTGAAATACTAGCTTAAATACTTTGATTCAACCAAGTTTTAGAAAAGTTCGTTAAAAAAATTGGGATTTGACTTTTTTGTGTATGTAGCCTTTGAATAGCTTTGAATGGCTTTGAATATCCCTACCGTCCCAAGGTTAAGCGTGTGGTAAAAGGCGACTAATCCGATTAACCTTAGCTTGAACGTAGGATCCCGTCTAGAACCGACTGGCTAGCGACCGTCCTTCATATAAAATCTCCCGCCAAATATTACCGCTCCATACACGCAGCCTGCACTACCAACTGGCTGTCGCTCATTTCTTCAGTCGATTGTCGGTAGAAAGACAAAAGATCATTAAGACGACACATCGAAATGTTTTTTCTTGAAATCTTAGCACCTTAACACGCCGACATAAGGTCACGTATTGCATAGAAATCGCCACCATCGACACCGCTCAGACACTAAAGTCGTTTCAAAAATCGATAAAAAAATAACGGTAAATGCTATGTAAATTTTGAGCAACCTAAGTCTGAACAATAATGTGAAGATTGAATTTAAGTAAATTCTAAGCATATGGATTGCATAACTACGTAGTAATTTAAACAAAAGTATGTTTTTAGACGTGTTTTCGAAAAATAAAACTATCGAGTCAAAATCATCAAATCATGTTTTTGAGCAGGCAAAGTATAGATAAAGATATGAATTTACACATATCAAAATCTCAGATCCACTCGTCTTGTCATATTCTCATAGTTTGCGATGAAAGTCAATGCATTTTTTCAATATGTCGCCTTAATGTAGGGGAGTTTAGTGAGTAGAAGTCTCACACTGTCTGGGATCATCTGGCCGGGACCTGTCCCCTGGCAAGTGCCCTTTCGTACTTCTGGCGTATTCTCCTCCTCCTCTGCGGGTGTTCTGAGGATTGTCTTCTGTGGCGCAAAGACAAACAAAAAAAAATACCGCGGTGGTGGTGTTTTTGCAATATTTTATAGCAAAGCCAGTTCTTTCCTTTAAATTGCAGTTTTAAGTTGCGCTTAAAGTTATTTGTGGTTGTTGATGTCCACATATTTTAAACACTCAATAAAACATACTTAACTTTAACAGTATTTATCATGTCATTTTCTATATAAGATACTTTCTCTTTCTAAGACAAAGCGAACTGATATGTTTGAGATGTGTTTTTTCCTAAAATAAGTAAAAGTTCAAGATTTATTGTTTGCTTGCACGAAATGATCAAATCTAAAAATGTCGCAACATGTGCACAATTGTTACGTTACGTTTCATCTTCATCTCTTAGATCTTTGTCTAATCGTTATCTGAAACTGAGATGCGGACAAAAATACGATTTTCTCACAAAACGACATGACAAACAATAGTGTGAGTTTGAAGTGAAAGGCGATTAAACTTAGAAAATTATATACATTATTGTTCGTATTTTTATAAATAAACAATGCAGTAAACAATTATTCAAGGTGATGATATGGATGACCTTGCTTGCTTATCATCGACAAGACGAGCATTATTTAAATAAAACTGTTATGCATATAAATAAAATAAATTCACGCCAACTACATGGCCTCAAAGTAAACATAGCTTGTGTTATGGGATACCATGTAGCGAACTAGGGGGGAATCTAGAATATATATACATAAATAGATAAACACCCAGACACGGAACATTTTTTTTGTTTGTTGTTCCGTGCGGGAATCGAACCCGCAACCACTGGCGTTTGAGGCAGATAGGTTAACCCCATCGCCAAAGCGGTCGTCATGCACATGAGAGTATATTACATGTATCAAATTTTATTTTAAATAATTAGAAGTATTTTATTACATAAGGGAAAATTTGGTATTTTCTTGTTGACAGTAGGTAGTTATTAAAAACATTATTCATAAAGTCGTAGCTTGTTGTAATAAATATCCTCTTTAGGTTTTACTTTTTTATAACATAACTTGGCGTTTTAGCGTCTAAACCACTGCACCACGGAAACTGTCATAATCTTAAAGCACAAAAATTTAGATATAAAATTGGTGCTTGACCATTGAATAATAGTATAGTGTTCAATTGTGAATCTTAGGAAAAAACTTCTCGTAACATATCTGATATTGTTTCTGTTAGCTTATGGAACTGGGTTACTTACAGGTCCTAGCTGCAAAGCTATACCATAAATGGAGCTACGTTAGCAATATAACGTAAAAACAAAAATGTGGTAAGTAATTTTGAGGCGTACGGCCAGGCCCCGATAGCTCAGTGGAAGAGCACTCGTCCGGCAAACGAGAGGTCCCAGGTTCAAGTCCTGGTCGGGAGATTTTTATTTATCACATTTTTACATTTATTTAAGATTAATTGAGCATTTTAAATGCAAAAACTTAAAAACATGATTAAACATTGCAAAGCTTCACTTTAATTGGGATTCACAATGCCTGAAAATAAAATTGGTCTCGGGTGGTCCTAGCTGCAAAGGTGGTCCATTAGATTTGCATTACGTGTGCAAAAATGTGGTACTAATAATTTCGAGGCGCACTCGTCCGGCAAACGATAGATCCCAGGTTCGAGTCCTGGTCGGGTGATGTTTATTTATCACATTTTTTGATTTATTTACTTACAGGTTTACTATTAAATTTATTAATAGTTCTTAGAAAACCTTCATAAATGATGTCCTCGTAAAGAGAAGGTCAATTTCAATGTATTCTGTATTTTTGACTCTATTGTACTGGATTTAGGTACATATTCTATTCTCCTTCATTTATTCCATACCTACATGGTCGGAATAAGGTTTGCCGTGAAGTAAGTATATGCGAATTTTGCACCTAGCCTTTTTAAGGGTGTTAACACATCAATCGATTTGTCATCGATCGACGGCGTTGATCGATTCTAGAATTGATTAGTCGACGTCTATCAATAGTTTTTACAAGACTAATCCGATAAGATTCGATCAGAAAAACATATGGATTGGTCTGGTAACACCTTAAGCATCCCTAACATACCTACCCATTACACCAGAGAGAAGAGATCTCTCTGAAGCGATAAGGCCGCCCATTGTACCATTCTTAAGTTTGTGTTGTCATTGTATTTTTTTCCGTTTGTAATGTGTGCAAAAAAGTGTGAATACATAAATAAATAAAATTACATAATTATTTTTACTGAGTGGGTTTACTATCTATCGACTATCGGTGGCTGTCTGTAACAATGCGAATAGGTGTTTTTCTATGCTACCTTATTACAATAATTCGTCATAGCACTCGCTTCAAACCTTTGGAAAATTCTATGAAATAAGTTTCAATATTTTATAAAAGCATATATTGTTTTTCGATTTTCTATCGCCAGTAAGTATATGTATAATTACATATAAAATGAGACATGAATTAACTCGTAATTTATCGTCATGAATATCGTATTACAATTGTGCGTAAACACAAAAATTAATGAACCCATGTCAATCGCACGGTACAGATATCTATAGTAATTCAACTCGGGCGCATCTTTTAAATAAATGCCTACAGCTGCGCCGCGGTCCGTTCACATGTGATAGGGCTGCCCGCATTTAAAAGCATTTAAATTACATTTGCCTACTTTGTGTTTACTTCCATTTAGTTTTGTGACTGCAAATATAAACAAATAAAATACTTTGTAAATTGAAAAGGAAGTCTTCAACAAAAATACATTTTGTTTCGAAAAACCATGTTTACGTTTGAATAACAAATCGGTCTTATAAATTAGCGACCGAAAAATACTTGCGCCTCGACTGAGACGTACGAAAAGTTGTATTATTAAATTTTAAAGTATAAACAATCCGCGTAAACGTTAAGTTCAATCTGTAATTGTTTCGGTATTCAGACAGTCGCGACTGGCCGCATGCCGAGCTCGAGTCCCGTAGGTATAGCTCGCATTTCGTCCATTTGTATAAAGTTGAATTACTATACCGTGTCAATAGTAAGTAGGTCAAAGTAAATATTTTAATAACATATTTAAGTTCTAAAGAATAAAAGTCTCTAATGGTTTCCAAAGTTCACGTCAGTTTCGAACTTAGTAATTCTTATCTTAGTGCTCATTATAAAGTTTTCCATGAAGTTTACTGCAGTCTTTTCTTAGTATATAATAGGTTATATTCACACGGGTCGCTTTAGGATTCGACAGAACAATTAAGAAGTGCTCTCACAATCGCCTTGTTACCGCTGCGATAAGTTGCTAAACAGTGATTAATAAATAAGAAAGCTTTAACTTTATCGTGGAAATAGTATAAAGAAACCATTTCTTTTCGATTGCGTGTTTTAGGTAATTGTTAAGTAGGTCGGAAGAAATAGATTATGCTCGTTTATTTTATAAATTGCGACAATATGGATAATAACTGTTAATCAAGGTGATTCGTAAAACGTTAAGCTTTCTGGATTCTCAAGAGATGGCGCCACCTAACGAGTAGTTCGGCGAAAATAAAATGTTATAATAGTTGTTGAATACCGTTATGAAAACACTTTAAACAATTGTTAATTAAATTGTTAGTTACTTTTCGTGCACATTCAGAAAAACTACTTGAATCGAAAATGACCACAGGTGACTTACGACGCCATACCTATTGAAGTCATATTTTTACTGATATTCCCTTTGGATATTCCTATATTTTTGATTTCTGCCTGGACGTAAAATATGATTTCAATAAAAAAAAACTAGAAAAGCAAATTGAATTCATAAAATATTGTGTATTTTTGATAGATATTAGTATTGGTGAAATGTCACTTCTGTACATTAAGTATGTTGACCTTTCAAGATCATCTCTCATTAACCGTTTTCTAACTTTTTGTTTTAGAACTCGTATGCTTCGAAGTAATAATATATTTTTTAAGTTTTTGGTATTTTTTTATACATTCTAAGAACAAAAGACAAATGCCTATAAGTTTGGAACACATTTTATTGATAGCTTGAGTACGTACACACAGTAAGTACTTTCGGCCATTTTGGATAACTGTGGAGATTTATGGCAATACTGTCGTTTTGTTTTTTCGTTTGTACACCTAAATTACTGATTCAACTTTAAATGTTGTATTTCTGTTTGATTTGTGTATAATTTCCAAGATCCTAAAATTTGTCACAGGTTGCGGCCAGGAATGCAACGGAACCTTTACCTTTGTTATGTACATATGTATAAAATATGCTCTTAAAAAGAATATAGCCTTCGAATCTTTATAGGTTTAATGAACCGCTCTTTTATGCACCAAAACACTAATTATCTTAAATTAAAATCAAATGAAACATTAATCTGTTACACTTCGTTAAACAGTCTTTGTCTAAAATGAAATATAGTAATAAATTTAATACACATCTAGGAGCTACTAACTTGAGGCATGATATTTAAAAATTCAGAAATCGTCGGACACAAAGAAGTTTCTTTGGTGTCTCAATTTTTGAATTCTTAAAAGAACACAATAGAGACACGAGACACGCTTGTTAGACAACAATTTAAAACGTTTCACTACTTTAGACGCTTTTTTTCTATGAAAAGGTGTTTCGAACTTTTCCTTTTGTTAAAAAAACTTAAATGTCTTATGAATAAGATATAAGTACAATCTTTTAAAGTAGCTTACAAACAAAATGATCGTTGCGTCAGAAAATAGTAATGAGGCGCCGATTCACAAAATAATCATATTTTTACATGATCATTACGTTAAACTGTTTAAAAAGCTGTATTTTATAAGAAATTTCGCTAAGAACAATAATTTATGAATGAAGGTAAAATCGAAAGTAAATGTATGTACGTGTAGGGTTTTCGAGATTTTTAAATTTATTTTTAATTGCATTCCTTAGTAAGTTTCACTCAAATTTACATAATGATTGAAGTGAAATTTGTTTTTTTTTGATTATATTCTATTTTTGTCATGTCATCTTGAAAGTGAACTTGATAAGGGCGTATATAGAGGTAAAAGTAGGTAGGTACCTACTCTTCAAAACACATCTTGTTATTAGATTTCATAAAATTCATCTCTTATCCTACTATTTTAGTTAGGTACCTACTTATCTTAGGATATTCCGGCTGTCTGTGTTTTTTTTTAATTCTGTTTGTTTGTTTTTTGTACGTAGCACATGTGATGTGATACTATGTGAGTGATACTCTGTGATACAACAACAGGAAAAAAATACTAAGATGTCCCCTGGGAAGATTTCACAACTTCGTGATATCTTTGATTTATGAAAGAAGTCAGCAACTATTTTCACGGCTCAAACAAAAAACCATCCTAGCAAAAATGAGAAATTGTAAAATTCTCAAACACAGCAAGTTTTTAATAAAATCATCAGCAGAAAATCCCACACCGAACTTTTCTAATTCCGATATAGAAGCACCCCATAGCCACACTTGTCAAATATAGCATAATCAGTGGTGCCTTCCCAACCTTATAATGTTGTTATTGTTTGCTGTTGTTTTTATAATTTTAGTTATCATTCCAGCACACTAATGGTCGTATTACAGAACAGTACTCATGTATTGATACTAGTTTTGAAACTAGTATCAACGACTTTCTTTATTACAAAACGTTGCCTAATACTAGATTCAATGACCAGATATCACTTGAGTACTAAATGATTTGAACTGTGTTCACGCTTATTATAGAACTTTACTTATGCATATGCCAATGATTGAAACTAGTTTCACAACTGTATTCACTTGAGTGTGCTGTCTACCATACTTGAGCGTACTTCAAATAAGTTTTTGATGTTGTGAACTGTGGCTTAGAGAAAAACTAGATAGGTACGCGATTCGTGGCCTCTTTAATAGTGATCTGTATTAACTACAATAGATCCTTTCAGTGATAATTGACCATTACGATAATATTTTTATAACAACTTGAACTTTTTAAAACAAGTTTGAACTTGCTTTTCGTAAATAAAAACTATATTGGAATTTATAATTTTAAGTGACTTTACTTAGTAAGTAGTTGGCAACATTACATTTAGCTTTTACGTTTCGTATTATTTTTGAGTGATAAATATAAATATATTTTCATAGTAAAAAGAAGCGACAGTTATAATTTAACCGTACTGCTTCTATCGAAAAACAGATAAATAATTCAAAACAATTGGCAATTTTGTCATATATCATATAGAATTTAACGCAATTTATACGACATTATAATCTAAACGTTGCGTATAACGTAACAGACCATTAGTTTTTATTATTAAATGTAATGGGAAACAAATTTATTTCAAAGAAAACCCAGTATCAACTGAGTCAGATATTTGAAACTAGTTTCAGGTAATCTGGTTTTGATAATTATTTTGTAATAAGACTAAAGCTTTTCAAGAAGTGACAGTAGAGTAGGTAACATAAGTAATTCTATTCAGATTCATTCATTTTGCTCTATTTATTTATGCACCGTCATAGTTAAGCTTGTCTGTTGTTTTATTATTAACTTGCTCACCAAGTTTCAATCGAAGTTCAAGGTTCTAGATATAGATGGCAGTATTTGCAAGTTGGAAGGAAACCTAAAAAGGGTAAGTGGAGAGGGTGAGGATGATTATGTGTGTCAAAACGTTATATTAAATTCTTGTAACAAATCTATCCGAGAACCAGTATTTTTCAGATTCAAAAGTAGACTGTGCTGTTCCAGACTAAAAACTATTTCTGTGCAATATTTATCAAGATCCATTCAGCCGTTCTGAGTAGATTGAAATAGAAACATCCATCTAGACTTTCACATTTATAGATTGGTAAGAATTCTGTACTTACGAGTGAGACAGGTATGCTTCCTGAATTGAAGGTGTCCATCGCTGCATCGGCAGACTCCGTCCAGACAGGCGCTGTAGGCCACCTTCAGTGTGCACTGCTCAGAAACCTTGCACTCAGAGCCAAGCAGCGTCGCTGTAACAAGATAAACAATTATTACAAAATTGTTCTGTATGTAAAATAATAATATTTATTAAAACATAAAGGACAAAACATGGTAGAAAAATATCGGTAAAACGGACTAGTTTTTAATATAGCACGTTAGGTACCAAATGAAATTTGTTGAATGTCTGCTACCACAACAGTAATTTATCAATTAATCTCGAAGGGTTCAGTCAGCGTTTTCAATGTAAGCGCAAGAAAAAATATCTGTGTTTCACATGTATTATATGTTAAAGATATTAAAGAAAACTGCATCTAAATCTGTGTGGGTTTAAAGATTTAAGCATACATACATACATCGGGTAGCGACTATGTTTTATACTATGTAGTGATTTGATTATTTATATTTAGTTAGTAGTTTAGACCAGATTTAATCACTTTTAGTTTGAGATTGAAAGGTTTCACCAAGATTTACCCCATTAAATTAAATGCTTTAGAAGTTAAAAAGACTCTTATTTTAATACGTGTAACATTGAATATGTAACTATAAAATCAGATGAAAAAACGTCCATGCAAACCTTTCTCAGTATGTTTTCAGGAATTTACAAGTCTTTTTTCCAAATTGCTAAAATATCGCTCTAAATCTGACACGGAAAATCAGCTGAGTGAACTAATGGACTTAGAACCCTATGCAATAAGTGGTACGTAACTGGATTAACTTGCGCTTCGACACAATTTTTCAATTACCTACACCTTTTCTTTTTAACCGATCGGTAGTGCGATAACAGATCTTTATCGATTAAAGATCTATATATTTTGCTCTGCAGGTGCACTTTGTTTGTTTATGTCTGCTGGGAGTTTTACCTTTTTTACTGTCTGCCTCTTGGGCCCGTAAGAATAAAACACTCTGAAGCCGCTCTTAAGTTAAGCTAAGAAAAAAATAGGAGTAGAGCATCCTTATTAAAAAAAAAACAATTTTACAGGGTATTCTGTCATGGAATATTTTCAACCGACTTCCAAAAAAGGAGGAGGTTCTCAATTCGTCTATATGTTTTTTTTGTGTCTGTGTAACAACACGGTATTTCGGACAATTATGAATCGATTTCAAAAATTCTTGTTTCATATGATAGAGGATACGTTATAGTTGGTCTCATATAAATTTCATTGAAATCGTTTGAGTTTATTGAAACAATACGTATGATTTCGGAGAATGTTCTTCTCCTTCTTATAATTTATGGCAATCAGCCGTTGTTATGAGTCAACAGACTATTTTTGCCAGTATCGCGTGGAGGGGCGTATGCTATCTTTGACAGCTACCAGCCCTTACTACTTCTTAAAATTGCTGTATAATATCCGGGGGATTTGAGCTATCATTATAACCTTATATTGAATTGATGGATGTCAGAGAATGTTCACGTGGATGAAATTATAAGTCAGATAAAGTTTTGACGTGAAGTCGGTTTTTTAATGCTTTGCATTCGTTGATTATTAGTTATAGACGCCTGGGCTTGACCTCAGTCTCATCTCATGATAAGCGAAGATGAGGCCGAAGACGAAAGCACTATGGCCTGGTAAAGAAATGGCTCTTCATAAAATGTTGTCGGAACACATCACCGCCGGAGCAGTAAAATAAAATAATATTTGGCAGTAGATTGTATATGTCACCCGAATTAGTTGCCTTTTATGATACGCTTAGCCAGGGGCGATAGAGCCGATCTTACACGGACAAAATTACCGTCAAAATTGATAAAATTTGTTTGAGTCCGGTCTTACAAGTTGAGAGCGGTTTTAAGATAGGTACAGAAGGTTACAGATCAAGCGTTACATTACCTGTCAAAGAGACCCCGCCAGTGACGGCTATCATTCCTACCATTCTATAGAATTACATGCTTTTTTGTCCAGAATAGGAAGGCCCGAAAACATAAACTACAATTTATTATTCGTTTTATCAGAATTATTCTGTAAATAAGTTTGTACAAATCTTAATATTGAATAAAAAAGCTATTTAACTGAATTCATTTTATTTGTTTCGTCATGTCCGACAAAACATTTTTGGCGCTTGACGTTGTTACCATGAGGGTGAAATAAGGGTTCCCATTCTGTAAAATCACCATATTTTCAGGGAAAAACATAAATGCATGAACATTTTTGAAAATAGAAATAATTTATTTTTAAGAAAAAAATTAGATCTGAAAAGTTAAAACTGATGATCAGACATTAAAAATATATTTTTCAATAAATATTAAATACAAGTATCAAAATCTTTGACTGTAATTGGGTTCGGCAAATATCAAATATCATACAAATAGATAAAATATCAATTTTTAATTTCGTCAACTTCGTCATCACTACTTTCTTCGATCTTTGAAAATAGTTCAATGATGAAAGGCTTTTCTAAATATCTGTCTTTCTTGTGAAATCCTTCATGTAATTTCTTTACATGTGAACAAGGAATGCGTTTTCAATAGCTCTTCTGGTATTTAATGCATTTTCAAACATTTTTGGGATTTCACAGGGTTGCTTTCCAAGTTTGACTTTTGCTACTTTTCGTTTCATGGAAACTTTGATCATTCCGAACATGTTAAGTGTGATCTGATATGGTGGTAAACGCAATATCTGTACAGTTAGCTGAATTAAGCTAAGATGCAAAACAAAGAACCCGTAAGAAACAATAGAAATACTGCTTCCTAGTGTTTTTTTTAATTCCATAATAAATTGTATATAAGAAACCGTCAGAATATTTTACAATACTCGACTACCTATATCAAGTGCCGTATCAAAAAATCTTCTTTTATCATCGTCACCATTTCTTTCTTCAGAATAAAATAATACACTTTAAATATCTGCTGAGTTTAATCCACTTTTCATAAAGTCTTTAGTCTTTCATTTAAGCATGAGAAAAAAATTATGTTTCAAAAATACAACTTTTAAATTATGGCAATATGTAAACATTGCAGAGGCAACTTTCTTGTTTACTCTTTTTATGGATTTATAAGGACTGTAAATTGTTTTTCTTTCTTAAATAAACTTCTTTACTTTTACCACCACCATAAGAACCATTCGAATTTAAAGTACAACAATAAATATGAGACGGCAAAAGTCATGAAGTGATACTTTATAAGATCGCGGTTAGTTATTTTTTTTGCCACACGCTAAAAGACCCTTGTCGGCCCATACATTCATAGATATTAAGGTAAGCTGTGTGTGTATAATGTTTATTTTTGTTAATTGTATCACGATCTATCCTTTGAATCTTGATCTTAAGTATAAAAAAGCCTATTAATTACCTAGTATTATGTATTAAGAAAGCTATAAGATAGGTATTACTTGGTGGTAGGCAAATGTTCTTTTTCATGCAACATGACTTATTTTTGTACAAAAGCATGTTATAGGCTGGTTATAACATTATTTCATTATTACCATAACTTTATTTTGAGTGGTGTAGCTAACTGTACACTTGGTAGCCGGCAGATATATAATATATGGCGGAAAGCCTTTCTCCAACCAATTTAAACTTAATGTCGAGGGCATGGAGTTCAGATTGAAGTATATTTTTTTTGACATATTTGAAACGCTTGATGATGACTTATTGTTAAGTAAACAGTTCAGAAAGTAGCTTTGTTATTAATATCTTACAATTATAAGTTTTCACGATTCATAATATAAGAGTAAAAACACTTTTTAATCGGCTTTGAAATTAAATGAAAATGACACATGGACTGAAAAACTTTTTTTCATCATAAGACCATCAAATGTCCGCTTAATGACGTCACAATTTTGTACTTCGGCTTTAACAAGGTGATGATAGGTATTGAATAAGATATTACAGTAGACCAAGAGACAAAGAGACGGCGGAAAAAACTCTTGGCACTCTTTTTCAGTCAGAATTATACGAATTAATTCAAATAAGCACAGTACAAATTGATCATGACATGAAAAAAAAACAAACACAAGACAGCTAATTGTGAGAGCCAATGTCTTACCACAACAAACACGAACATGACAAACTTTACATTAGGGTATTTTACATTTTTGTCGTTTTTATGTAACTATTTTCAGACCTTGTGGTCATCCTTTTTGTAAAGATAGCTGATGACTTATACAAGTTTGGATTATATGCAAGTAAAAAAAAATCTGTAACTGTGTTTGTATATAAAATGAAAATAAGTGTAAGTATGCCTCCTATACTGACCTTATCTCTGCGATACAAGCACAGTCATTAAATATGACCTTCATACAGTCCCTGTCGACAGCAAGTTTAATTACAGCTGTTACCGGGAATCGAAGGGAGAGACAGCAACCTATCACTACCTACGGGCTTCTTTTTTTATAGGCTAGTGGTTCTGACATGTTATGTAAATGAGGTACAAAATTGGTATTTATTTTAAATTTATTTATTTTATTTATTTATTAATACAATAACCTTTTTACAAGACATATTTTAACTTAGTCCTATTTATTTATTTATTACATTTATATGTTTATTTAAGTTTATTTTAATAAAAAAATGTATTTATTCAATATGTATGTTAACATATTTCTTAAGTATAAGTATCAGTTATCTAGTATCCATAACACAAGTTCTTTAAGAAACTTAATTTGGGCTACATAATGTTGTGTGAGTGTCAGAAATATTTATTTATTTATTATTTATTTATTTACTTTATTATTCCTTTAAATAAATCAAAGAATAAACAACAAATAATGTAATAGCTTTATGAGTTACTGGGTAAATCATTTAAAATTAAATTATGAAATTAGTAAAGACAACTAGAACGTCAGAGGAACGAAATTTTTTCTTGTAAATGTTGAATTCACCCTAATGTTGACCCTATGTCTATTTTTTTCATCATACGTTACTTTTCTATTACCCATAATCGTACTGAAATATTGATAAAATTATAAACTGTTCTTTTTGCCAAAGATTTTTTGACATATTTTCTTATTTTTAGGGATATTCTGACTCAACTTATAAATACCCACGGTTTTTAAAATTCTAAATAGCTTAACCAGTGTGTAACCTTATTTTACCCGATAGTAGGTGACGGCAAAGCCTTAGATGGAATAAATAGGTCTGCAATCAGGTTCCTGCTGCCTTACTTTGGGGCCATGTAGTAGGTGTGATTGTCTGGGGATTTCTTTTATCTGCTATCCTGCGTTCGAAAATTATCTTTTCTGTACTAGCTCAGATCTGGGTAACAACAGTCGCCTCATACAAAACGCTTATCGTTACACGTGATTTGCCATGTATAGATATGTAGCTGTATAATAAAACTGTATTTTTTATAAGCCGGCGTTTACAATAAAAGCCTCCTCACTGACTTCTTCTGTTATAAAAATGTTGCCATATCTGTAGACTAAGGATTCCCACAAAACTTTACATCGATTTAAATGCATTTACTCGTGTATGTTTGTATTTTCAACAGATTTAAAAAAAAGAAGGAGGTACTCAATTCGTCTGTAAGTTTTTTTTTATGTTTGTTGCCTCATAACTTTTGACTGGGTTAACCGATGATGATTTTTGTTACATATGATAGAGGATACTTTCCATTTGGTCCCATTTAAATTTCATAGAAAACGATTGAGTACTTCATGTTTTTTTTTAATACGTATGAATTCGGAGATCGTTTACCTTGACGACCTTCTTTTTCAGCCAAAGTTTTAACGTGAAGTCGGTTTTTTTAATGCTCTTCATACTTTGATTATTCTCATATTCAGTTGGTGTAATTTAAAAAATATGTAAGTCGTTTTATAGACATATAAGTGATATATTTATATTTGTGTTATATATTTATATTTGTTGCTTCCACGCTGGACTGGGAGCGAAAGAAAAACATAGAATGTGCCAGCTGCTTCTCTTCCCGGGCATACTGTAAAAGTCAGTTAAGGGACAGAGGTTTTAAAGGCGTTTTTGTGGGCGATAGGCTGACCCCCTGTCACTACAATAGTCTCTCTCCATCTTTATAATACCTCCAATTTGTCAAACGTGACATCAGATGATCTTGTAACCTCTGGTGTTCTGCCTACCCCATAAGGGATAAAGGCGTGACGTTATGTATGTATGTATGTATGTATTATATTTGTGTATACTAAATATTTTATTTGTATTTATTAAAGCACAGCCAATAAAGCAATAACTTGATACCTATGCTTAATCAATAAATTACATGGTTTTATCGGATCTAAATTGTATCGGCCGCTCATATATTAGAGTTCGAGAGTTCTTCTTAACTATGATTATTATATTATATAACTATTTTAACACTTACTAACTAAATAGAATAGAGTACTTATTTCTGTTGTATTTTTACAATAAGGTTTACACGATTCTATAATAGTAGTCTAAAAATAGTTTAATTTCGTATAACTGTGCAATCTCTTACTAGCAATAAATATTTTTTATCGCATTTTACAAGCCGTACAGCTAGGTTCTAAGAAAAATACAATGTCTTGGTCAAAGAGCTTCGAATAGTGTTTTCAATTATGAGACAGCCAGCGAATCGAATGCGAGAGGGCATCTCTTCAGATCCGAAATGACAAGTTCATGACCTTACTCTGATCGGGCTCAGACCCCGTTCGACCCCGTTGGACTATTGAATACGTTCAGTTTAAATAGAAATTCGCATGTCAGTTTTTGTTAAACAAAAATTAAGGTCAGTTAGTAGATATAGAGGTGTAATTCTCCAGGTTTACATGCTATTGATTCTCTAATAGTGGATTCATTTGTTTGCTGTTTTGAAGCGTAAATGTGTTTAATTTTGCGTAGACGTGCAAATTTATACTAATGGTGTTTTAAAATTAAATTATTACAGTTCAAGGAAATTATATTTATAATCGATTAACTCTGAGTAACTCAGCACTTGTGATAAGTTGTTGTTTACGTATAAAATTACTATATTTTTATAGCGAACTTTGTTCATAAAGTCGCTTCAGTTACGATACAAAATTCTTTTTTCTAGTGCCGACTCAATTTCAATGTCAATTTAATTGTCATGCACTAATTTCTTGAGTTTCGTTTTATAACTAAGACCTTAGGTAGGTACAGTATATTCCTAGGCACACAAGGTCTTAATTGAATAGTTTCCAGATATGATTCTCAAATTATCTGCACATGTAAGTAAGGAAGCTTTTGAGACTACCTAGGAAGTCAGGTAGGTGTTTGCTTCCTAACTATAAGCCCTTTACAAAAAACATTAAAACACTAACTAATAATTAACTAATGAAACGAGGAAGTGATAATATCCGTCGAAATAAATATTCTTTGACACAACAACTTGCATAAGTAACAGGAACTGTCAGATGGAACGCTCAGTAATGACAGTGAGTTTTATGAATGAACATAATTACTAAGTATGCATGCGTTCACTCACATAGTGCACTTACAAGAATTCACAGCCGATAATGCGGTAAATTGATACAGGTGATATACGACAGTAATAACAGGGTTTTTATTTATTGATGGTCGATTCAGTAAGTAATGCATTTCCACATAGTGTTTTGTTTTCCGCAACGATTTTCATAGTCCATTTATTACAACATACATACATATGGGGTAGGCAGAACACCAGAGGTTACAAGACCATCTGATGTCACGTTTGACAAATTAGGAGGTATTATAAAGATGGAGAGAGACTATTGTAGTGACAGGGGGTCAGCCTATCGCCCGCAAAAAACGCCAATAAAACCTCTGTCTCGTAACTGACTTTTACAGTATGCCCGGGAAGAGAGGCAGCTGGCACATTCTAAGTATGTTTTTCTTTCGCTCCCAAATTAATTTTTCTTTATAATATTTTATTACATGCAGTATGTATATCAAAGTAGTATAGCAATTTACGCAAATAACGTCAATCGGTATTATTTTTGTTTATTTTCTTGATGCGACTTTTGTGAATCTTATTAATTGTACCTATGATTTATGACACATTTTACTAGCTCTTAACCCAAAGACAATGCCTTAATGTTAATCTTTATGAAAACACCTAATCAATAAATACATATACCTACATTCTCATACTTTCAAATAATCGGATCAAAGTGTATTTTTTGCTTTATTATTGGAAACCGCTAAAAACTAGCAAATATCGTAATTGTTAGTTCCGTGATGGATAATTCGATAATGCGTTAAATTACTTCAGATGATATACTCCAATAACAACAGGCTATTTATATCCTCAACTATTTTAATACACTTCCGTCGTCCGTGTAAACCTAGCAATAAATAGTTTTTTTTTTATTTGTTCAATGTAATTATAGGGTGAAATTAATTTGCTTTGCTGTCCGATTTGAATTCTTGCTTAGAAAATTGTAAACACTTTTAGTTTCTAAACGGTTTTCGTGTTTGTGGTGAGAAAAAAATCTGTTCGGTCTTATAATGACAGATGGCGCTGTAAGATTAACGACACGACATTATATGCGTATAAATATTGATTGCTTTTTTTATTAAAATTGTAATGCGACAGCTAATTTTGCAAATTGGTTATTTATCTTTCTGTGTGTAGGTGTCACCTTTCTTAATTTGATGAGCATTTTTAAGACGCTCTTTTATGCAAATGCTGAATTTAAACAAAATTAAGAAAAAATATTGAATTGTGACATAATAGAACTGCTTTAACAAAAGAGGCTAATATTTTAAAAAAGGGATTTAATTGTTCTATTCACAGTTAAAACATCTGGTAAATTGTTATTTTCTTTTGTTAACTTTGCGTCATCGTGGCATACTAGTTTTTCCTTATATGTTTGGTTAATCGAAGTTTGGTCCGATCGGTACAAGGATGAGTGACGCGACGACGGTTGATCATTTATTTATTATCACAACTTCCGTGCTTCGAAGAGCACGATAGGGCGTCGCGTGGGTGTATAAGGACTTGCACAAAGTGTTCGTTGGGTAGAGATCTATAATTCCATATTGAAATAATTGATAAGGATTCTGTAATGAGAGTTTAATTGAAGACCTTTTGCGCTTCGGAATGCTAGGTAGATGATGAGTCTTACATGGTCGTACATAGTCTTACCATATTTGAAAATGTCCAGTAAGACCCTACGGTTGGTAATTTCTGGTAATCGCTGCGAAGACTTGGAATGAACAGGCAATGGCTGTTATTCAACATGATTATAATGCAAGTGGTATTTTAAAAGATCCAGTGATCATTATCTCGTTGATAGACATGCAATCGTTTTGTTGTCATCTTCTATCAGGTTTCATGAAAGACTATAAAATGCAACATATGGTTTATTACATTCTACTATGATCACTAAAAAACATTCGTATCTTTCTTTCGAATTTATAAGGAGTTCTTTCATGATAAGAAGCAAAGCGGCCCCAACCACTTGTAAAATATATTACCACCATGTTTAAGTCAATAGTGGAAGCTGTCAATCTAATTAGGAAATTATAGCCTATTAACAATATCACTCAAACTGATTGATCAATCATCAATTTCACAGCTTTTCCTTTTTTGGTTTAAGACACATTTTATACCAGTTGAATACCCATTAAATTGACCTTAAAGCTAACGAGGACGCCACCATAACCTGAACTTAAACCCTCCTATAGTATGTAGCTAGCCTTATCTGGGTAAGGCGCTCTATCTTCATAACGGTTAGAGACATGTGCGAGAGCCCTAAATCACCTTCGGCAAATACGGCATGCATTCTGAGAAATGATCTTTAAGTAAACATTATAGGTCTATCGTTGGAATAAAATAAAAATATTTATTATGATCCATGTAATAAAAGTATTTCTTACTTAAGGTTCTTAAGCCCTTTTTTAAACGTAAGTTACATTCATAACCTTAATTTTATTAACTAGATTCAAATTATGTGAATATTATAAATATCCGTGGTACGCTAAACTACGATGCACATAGATTTTATTTCATACCAACCAACCCCGAAGAACGCCTCTCCATTTGAAAAGCGGGCAGTTTTATGAAATTGATTCAATTTTAACTTAATTAGTTTCCCAATTTTGTTTATGCTTTAATGAAGTATATATAAACGATAAAGGCACATTTTATTTATTCACTAGCTGACCCGGCAAACGTTTTTTTTGCCATATAAATAAAAAAAATAGATGTTGGCCGATTCTCATAGATACCGGATAAGCACAAAAAAATTCATCAAAATCGGTCAAGCCGTTTCGGAGGAGTATGGCAACGAAAACTGTGACACGAGAATTTTATATATTAGACTAGCTGACCCGGCAAACGTTGTTTTGCCAAATAAATAAATATATATGTTGGCCGATTCTCGTAGATACCGGATAAGCACAAAAAATTTCATCAAAATCGGTCATGCCGTTTCGGAGGAGTATGGCAACGAAAACTATGACACGAGAATTTTATATATTAGATTTAGCATTAGGAGAGCATTTTAATGCGTGCCTAAAATTACGTAAATATATTAATAGATCCTTCATTGTACGTCTTGTGTGTGATAGATTTACTCAACAATTTATGTTGGTTACAAGTCACAAGTTGTAACCAACATAAATTGTTGGTCACAAGTTTTTCATGGGCGTGGGTGTTTTTCGGTGCATTATAAAAATTTTCATAGAGTGAAAATAAAATCTATAACTTATCTACTATGATTGATAAAAGTGTTTGCCGTCAGAGCGTTTATGACGACGTTTTGACGACCACTTTGTTTTTGGGGTAAGCCTTCGATTCCCACACGGAACAAGAAAAAAATAGTTCGTGTTTGGGTGTTTATCTATTTATGTATTTATATTCTAGGTTCCCCACATGGGATACCATGTAGTTCGCTACATGGTATCTCATAACACAAGCTATACTTACTTTGGGGCCATGTAGTTGGTTGGATTTTATTTATTTATTTTTTGTTTACAACGGTCTCATAAAACAAAGTTAGAAAATGTATTGCTATTGAATGTACTAGTGTTGCTACTAGTAGTTGTAAAGTCAAAATTAGAATTATCAGTCGGTTGGTAGACTATAACAGCCCGTTCAAACATGATCCGTTTTACTGGATACCTTTTTTGTATTGTAAATAAATACGTATACTGAATACTGTGACATATGTGAAGTCGCTCACACAAATCCATGCGCCATCGATGAAAAAATTACGTATCCAGTAAAACGGACCATGTGTGATCGGGCTGTAAGATCGGCTGTAAAAGGCGTTCCGTTTTTCTGCTACGTTTGTTATAACCTATGACTAATTTCAACCTGTTTTGTGATCTAAGTTAATGAATTCCGTAAACAACGTCAACTATAATCAAAGACTTACATGTGTGTCTTTGACCATAATATCCGAATATGTAGGTTAATGTATGGAACTGTTGTATCACGCAGTTTAAACATTTAAAGTCTTATAAATTACGGTACTCATAATAATGCATGAACACGAAAATATGTGACTGTATTTTTGTTTGTGACGTAAAACAAAAGCCCATTGAACGTCAAGTTCTTAAAATATAACAATTTCAATCTGATATTTTATTTATACGTAGATACCTTAATAGAAACACTTTTTATTTTTTTCTTATCCGTATCTTAGAATTTGATGTTAAGTTCAGAAGAAAAAATCCATGCAAGAAAAGGGTTATAGGGATAAAGTTGATATATTTATCCTCCTGTCCCATGTCACGAGAACTTGAAACATTATCATCGTTCTTTCTCATAGCGGACGATATCTCACGGGACTGAGGGTCACATTTGTCTTTTTTGCAAGCTCGGAGTAGCTCTACGAGTATAGTTGAACAAAACAACTCGATTACTGTTTAGAAAAAGCCTTTAGTAATAATATTATGAACGAAGAAAACACCCATGAAATAAAATAAATACCTACTTAAATATTTTTATCATTATGACATTTGGGCTTGATAACAAATACATAATTTTTCTTAAAGAACACCTTTTTTGGAAAATGGATGAATAAGCTTAAGATATAAAAATCCGTTCATCACGAAAATATATACTCTTACCGCGACGGGACTCGATCCAGGCAATTTTCTACCGTGCACCATAACAGCCCGTTCACACATGGTCAGTTTTGCTGAATACGTTTTACCAAATACGTTTTTTTTTCATCGATGGCGCATGGAGTTGTATGAGCGACTTCACGTATGGCACAGTATTCAGTATATTACGTATTTACGGTACAAAAACGTATCCAGTAAAACGGACGATGTGTGAACGGGCTGTTACGAGCACAAAACTGCGGGCGAAGCTTGCCCTATTTACATAACTTGATAAACTTTAAAATTTAGTTAAACAAAAAAAGGTCCTACTTATATATATGCTTATAAAGTACAAATAAAGTTTTAAGAACTAACGAAGATATTCAACAAAACACATTAAAGATAAATTAATACACTTAATTGCGTTACATTTATTTTTCGCAGTCTTAATAACCCAAATAAATTAAATTCTGTAGAAGAACTAAGTTTTTATGTAAACTTGTTTTATTTACATCCTTTGGCCCAGATAACATCAATTCAAAACTTGATACCGGATAGTGTCGTAGTTTATTTATTTGTTTTGCAACGGCTAGTTGGTTCACAAATAAAATGATCTGGCAACACACATGGGGTTTGCAGAATAAGAATTTATTGCCAGCGTAGAATGGGGACAGCGACCCTATCGAGTAAGCAATCCATTCCTTATTGTTTTATTGAACGGTTATGATATTTATTTATCACCTACACTTCTTGATACCATCGATTAGATAGACGATGATGGACGACTGAACTCGTAGCTTTTGTCTATGTTCAATCTCTTTGCTCGTAAGCGCTACAAAAAATTAGGTATATAAAGATGTGGCGTAGATGCAAACAGTAACACTAAACGATGTTGTTACATACATACTTTTACCTACTTACTTTTTAAAATATAATTTCGTTGGGGGTGTTTGCTACGAAGATATAGGTACAATTCAAAACAAGTTAAATAAATATTTTTTATTTATAATATTGCTCTTTGAAATCTGATGAAAAAAATGGCTTCTACTTTTTATAGCTTATACACCCCTGTGTTACAAAGTTTTTCCTTAAATTTAGACGTTTCCCGCATAGCCCTTTTATTGCTCTATCCTATGTAGGTGCATACAAATCGTTGCATATCATTTAACGTACAAAAGGCTGATTGTATTGCAGTTAAATCTTTAACACAAAATATGATTAATATTCAAAGTCTACAACTGAAAGTCAAAATATTCTTTGCTTTGCAGGTCTTTGTATAAATATTTGATTGACAAATTCAAATGAATCAACCACCGATTTTAAAAGTAAGCGCTTTGAGTTTGTTATCCGTATATTATCCCATTGACCTGTATCATATATTTAATAGTTATATTCAAACATATGAGTACTGGTTTGAAGCCTAGAGTTAGATGTAGGCAGCCGTCTAGCGGTCCCGGAGGAACGCCGGGAGCAGGTTTCAAATGCCGCCAGACTGGATCTACCCGCAAACTGTGCTACCAACCGCATCCGCAAATAATTCCACTTAATTACCACAGCACGTGGCCATGTACTTAATTTAATAGATACAATAAAAATAAAAACACGCACTAAAAACAACCATAAATAACTATTCCGTTAGATGTCGCAAATCGCGGGTTATGTTAATCCTGTTGAGGATACCGGTCCTTGGCTTAAATAGGAAATAGGTAATATTATCAGCAAATCAACCGTTACAGTCACCGACGAAAACCAATTTGTTTGTGCGCATTTAAATGTAATGTACCTAAACTGTTTAAATTTGTGCCACAAAACTCGGATAATCCCATGATGATAACTGCGAGAGCAAGCGTAGATCCCCGACACGATAACCCTGACTTCAATTTCGTTGGTTTGCTATCATATGTAACAAAGAGATTCTAAAGATACAACTGTCAATGTTATATGCTATCTGTGCAAAATTAAGTGAAAGTTGACAGGATTTCATTAAAGTGTGTCGATCTAAATAGAAATAAATTACTATACAATAGATTCTAAAAGCATTTGCGGTGATCTCATAAACACACTTTTTTATGACCTACATTCTCAAATTGAAAACGGAATCAAAAAGCAAAATATAAACTTAAACTATTTTGGGTGCTTTGTCTGATGAAACATTCCATATTGATCGATTTAAGTGAAAGTAATCAACGGCAAACAACACCGACATAAGTGATTTACTGTAATAAAAGTAAATGGTAGAGAAAATCAAAGTGAGTTCTATAAAAACACAGGGCAATATACTTGTCAAGCATTTGTTGTGTGATTACTTACACTCGAGACAAGTGGAGTTGTCAAGGCGCGCGTAATATAGATCGCAAGCGCATACGCCCTTGTTGCAGCGTGCGTGAGTTACTGCGCAGTCTGAGCTTGAACGGCATTTCTCCCCCAAATATAATGATTTGCCCCTGCCAGCTTGAACATTCTGTAAATAAAGAAAAAAACAATATTACTAAACAATTCTTCGTAGCCCTAATGACATGTTTTAAAACAACTTTGAAACGTTTCACTTCCATAATAATCGTATCTGCAAATACATCTCTCATTCATCATTTGCAACACTGTATTTTTATTTGCTAGATGTTCAAGGATTATAAATTGAGCACATTTATCAGGACGGTCAGATAGGTCTTGCTTTTAATTTTTTATCCTATTTTTGGAATTTGTAATGTATTTTTTTACATTCGTAAAGTTCATCGTCGTATGCAAAGTTGTCTACTGGTCGACCTTGGCTGGTAGAAGCGCCGAGGGCTGCAATAGTTGTAACATGGTAATTGAATATAGGTACAGTTATTTACGAACCTTTTTATAATTTTCTTTATGATACAACGCTATGCAGGCGGGAGAAGACTTATTGTTTCATAGAAGCAAATTGCTACAATTGATATTTAAATTATGGACTATGTCACCTTGTTTAGCACTGTCTTCAACATTATAAGGATGTCCGTTCCTAGTTATTTTATATTAATAGAATCCACCACATCTACCTTTGCTTATGCTTTTAAATTTTCAAATAATAAAACACTAACGAAACTTTTCAAACGCAAAAAGTGCCTACACCATAGTTTATTCATACCCTCGAGTTTAAATTCACTGAAATTAAAATTTGAACGTTACATTTTCTCTCTACTTGTGACATAACTTATTCAAACTCCGGAAGAATGGTAAATTAGAAGAGGGATATCAAAAAGTCTTCTATAATTAATGAGAACGTCTCGTTCGAAATACGTTGAAGGGAATACATGTTAAATCGAAGCGAATTCACCATTCTGATTAGTAATCGAATACGCTTGTTGATCTTTATACACAATGCCTTTTTAAATTATTAAAAGTATTTTTGATTCGCAACTAACGGGGCTCATTGTGTTTTTGCAGGTTCACGTCCCAATTTCCATGAAGCCAAATTCGGTCTAACAACTTTCTTGTTTAAACTCAATTGTCAGAATTCAAACGAGGTATCGCAAAAACGCGCCCGTTACCGTATCATGCGAATTGTGGCGATTCGATTCTATGTAATCATAAAAATAATCGAATGGATTCTATGCCCAAGGCTTTACCTACCCGTATTTGACCTAAGCACGAATTGTCTATAATCTGTGATCATATGGTTCATAAATATAGTCTAACGTATGTGGGCAAAGGTTCACTTGTGCAGTTAGGTTTAGAATGGTGGCAATATAGCTTTGCACGTTTCATTAGCTTTAAAACGAACTATTAATACCGTTGTTTGTAAACAATTGTTTTTGTTTGTTAAAAACAACGCTGTTATAAAATTCAGAAAATTTATTCCAAACTCTACTGTTGCGAAACCTTTAATAATTAAACCATCAAAAACATTTTCAATTTAAATTTCTAATGGCCGTTAATAGCCTTCTCCTACTAAATTAAACATTCCAGTATCTTTCTTGGATTCCAATTTATTGTGACATAAAAACTGGCAGAATTGCGAATCGAGAATCGAGATAACTGATCGAGATGAGTTATTGACTTTTCAACACTCTATAATTCATGATTATAGTATTTTTATACCTTGCCATTTCTTGGCACTTTTATTACAACCGGTCAGGCACCGTCATTAAATTATGAATGTAGAAAAAACGTTTAGGATTAGCATACTATTAATCAGATCTTTTTGTATCTTTGAAATGAGACAAATTATATCCTTTTAAGGTGGTTTAATATGCAATTTATTATAATTATTAATTATTATCCTACTTAGCCTGTAATGTAATTTTTAAAATGCTATAGGAGGAGAATAAATTACGCTCTAGGAAAACTATTTGCTTTTAGTCAACTTAGTACGAGTACTACATCTCATGGTAATACCATTAGTCTTTATTTTTCATAACACTGTAACAAATCAGGGAGTTACGCTTCATGTAAGCACTTAAATTATACAATTTTATTCATAGTTTTTTAGAAATTAAGTTGTTAGTTTAGGTTGTGATGAGAATGTAAATTAAAAAAAATATAATACATACATAACTTCACGCCCGTATCCCTTACGGGATAGGCAGAACTACAGAGGTTATAAAACCATCTGTAGTCACGTTTGACAAATTTCGAGACATTATAATGGTGGACAGAGACCACCTATTGCAGTGATAGGGGGTCAGCCTATCGCCCACAAAAAAACCTCCAATAAAACCTCTGATTAAAAAAATGATAAATTAAAAGATTAAATAAATAAATAAATATTTCTGACACTCACAAAACATTATCTAGCCCAAATTAAGTTTCTTAAAGAACCTGTGTTATGGATACTAGATAACTGATATACTTAAGAAATATATAAACATACATATTGAATAAATACATATTTTTTATTTGAATAAACTTAAATAAACATATAAACATTCATGACTTGACGACTAATATCTGTGGTCATCACATAAATATCTGCCGCCGCCGGGATTCGAACCCAGGACCTCTGGCATAGAAGGCAATGTATGTTACCGCTACACCAGCCGGTCGTCAAATTTTAGATTAGATTATTACATATTTATTAGATTATAGAATTTTAGATTACATATATTACATAAATTAAAAGATTCCGTCCGTTGATAAAGAAGCTCTTTGGTATCTAAAATCATATTAATGTTAGGTACTCGTAAAATTTCAGAAATCGGGTACTAATGATCATCTTCAAAACAAACATCTCAATAATTGTTCTCTTAGCAAATACATATATTATTAAAATGACATTCCTCGTCTTTTCAGCTTCTTCATAATTATGGTGTAATTACCCTACACAGCATCGTCATCTCAAATGGATTGTAACTTTGCTTATTAGACAAGCCGCGAGAGCGTGAAATAGGTAACAGCTCTTATATTATGTTTCATTTACTTTCGTACGACCTCTTGCGTGTGAATGTGTATAATTTATAACTGTAATCACTGCTGCGCATAACCAAAGAGGGCTGATTAAGAACGTATTTTTTTTACATGTCATTCAATCTGAGTTTGACCTTAATTACCTCGTCTTATCTTATGTCATGCAGAGTTGACTGAAAAACATACGGATGTAGGGATGAAGTGGATTTAAGGAGATGATATTTTGCACAGACTTTAAATTCTAGGCGTATTTTTAACCAGTTCTGTTTATTTTATGTATAGCTTTTTGTGCTAGCAGCAGATTATACCCTAGTTTTTATCACAAATATAACAGTTTATATTTGGAAAACGGGTAACAGATTACCGAGCGTGAGCCAGTTGCCACATAGCCATACTTACCTCATATTTTAACTATCAATAAACTATGAACTGTCAATCTAAGGCTTTTGTCAATGTTTTAGCTGTCACAATAAATACAACTCAAATACTATATCGAACACGTTTTGCAGATTAGAGTCTAAATCTCCACTTCACTCCATGGCCCAGCAATGGGCTTATAAATTGGTAATAAAGAATTCATGTATGTACAGAAGGCAGCACATCAAGCGTTACAAATCTGTCAAAAAAATTTACTTGAATCTGAACTCTATGCCCTCGACATTAAGTCAAAATTAGTTGGGGAAAGACAGGTAATGTAAAGCTTAAACCAATAATGTACCATCGAACAAACTGAATCATGACCCATTTTGCTGAAAATTCGTTTGAAACTGTCAAACTTGTAAGGTCTATCGCTTATAATGCACTTGTGACTTTTTTGATAATTTACGAATTCGGTACTCATTAAATGTCAGTGTGGAACTGGGGCTGCATATCGGTATACAATTTTTAAATAGTACTAGTAAAATTTCAGTACCCTTATTAGTGTACTGCTTCATCAAACACAATACCTGTACAAGTTATTAAAATCTAACTTTATCATATCAGTACCCAAATAATGTATACCGGATTAATTTCTGTAGATGTTTTTAGTATAGAAATATATTAACCTATTTAATTTCTGTACCGAAATGTATAGGTCAGCGTATGTCCCTACGCTTCATAGGCTTCAACTAAACTATCAAACATTCTACAGTTATTTAAAAATAAAATCTTAATATCAATATTAATACCGGAAAATTTCAGTTAACTGAAAAAAAAAATCTTTTATGCTACAATAATAAAAAAGGTATACGGATTATTTCATTATGAATTCCTGTACTGTTATTTTTAAATACACCTTATATAACGGTATGACGTCATACAGAAAAAAAATGTACAGAAATTCATACCGCTATGCAGTCCTTGGTCGAATGAAATGATATCAAGTTCATCACCAAGGAAACCTATCTTCAAGCAAATGTCGACGTACTAGCATTTAGATGATTTGCCGAAATGAGCTTGTTGTTGGTCATGATTCAGTTAGTTCGATAATACGTTCATTTTTGTTAAGAATGCCTCCTTGACCTCGGGCACATAGGCATCCTTGCTACAGTATAGCAATACCTACTGTAGCAAGGATGCCTATGTGCCCGAATATTACATACTAGGTCGAGAAACTGCTTTTTTGACACAATTTATATAGAAACAGGATCGGTTACTCTTTAGTTTCATCTTTGGCTCCAGCTACAAAATATGAAAGCATAGCAACTTTAAGAACTTTCTACCCAATTGAATCAATCGTATGATGTAACCCTTTCCATCAAGTGGTAAACGAAAACGGTTATCACGCTTTAGCCATTTTTATAGATTATCTTTGTTACAAAAAAAGGTAGGTACACAAGTGCTAGATTGAGAAGCAAATTATTTTAATGCAGTCTGTAAACTAGAACAAATGAGCACCTGCAATTCAGATCAGATCTAGAAATATACTTAACTGATGCCTTTCTCAAGATTGATTCCAAGATAGGCTAATTACTAAGAGTCCAATAGCTAAGGTATTTAACGGCAACATGAACAGTAATTCAACGACTACCAGAGGCTGCATGTTACAAAATTATGACTCTCTCATTCATAATTATTGATTCACGTCATAATAGTTATGAAAAGTGATTCGTCTCACATAGACATTGTTCCAGTGATTACAAAGACAAAATCACTCAAAGGATTACTAACTTAAGATTTTTTAAGACTCATAAGATAACAATATGAATGGTGATATAAGAACTCTACATGAACTTCTGTTATTATTTAAAGAAAGCGTCTTATGAAAATATTCTACATTATATTATACAGGGTGTGGCGTAATGAGTGGATAATACTTTACCGACGGTTGGGGGGCATTGCGGCTTTTCGGAAAATGACAATTTGTATTTATTAAAATTGACACGGTTTTTGAGATTTTGGGCATTTTTTAAATTTAATTGGGCACTCATGTCACCATACATTTTTTTTACACCACGAGGTAACAAAGTTAGGGATAAAAAAGAACTTAGCACAAACTGAACGTTTAAAAATAAAAATAAAAAACTTTGTCTATCGTACAAAATTGGTAGTTTACGTTTGATAGCACCATTATCACTGAATGCTGTTGAGAAAACAGATTGAGAAAATTCTTTGTATTGTAAATTTGGCACTTAAAACAGTGGGTAAAGGCCTAACTTTTTTCAAATTTTAAAAAATGCCCAAAAACGTCGGTAAAGGATTATCCACTCATCACGCCACACCCTGTATGTAGGTATACGTGATGAAATTCGGTGAAAAAGATTTTTATTTAAGAAATAACATTGTGAAAACTCAAAACAATAATACACATCAGTTACACATTATTTTTATAATTTTCAAATGGTTATTAATTTATTTTATTCATGTTTGTTTTCTATTTATACCTAAATAATATTCATCATGAATTATAAAAAGGCTAGTCCAAAGAATTTATTGAAATGTGGTAGCAGTGGTACTCATGTTGAAATGCCCACAGGAATAGATAATACAACCATACTACTCGTATAGTTTGAACCCAGAACCGCTGGATATAGCGAATTGACATCTGTCTACAATTAAACACCAATATTACTTACGACCCGATGATACTAAAGTTTTGACAATAATTGCAAAGACGCCGTAAATTAAACAGCAACTAATATCGTAGTAGAAGTTGGATGTGTGATTTATAAGCAATAAATTTCCAAATGTTTATGTCAAACGTCGTGTCAATAACCTCTTACTCAGCGTTACTTGGCACAGACCATAGTGGGAATGATGATGAACTTTACAAATAAGGAGCTTTATAACTTTTTGCGTGGATTCCTAGGATATGTCGTGAAGTGCATATTGTGACTTCGTAAATGCTCATTTGAATTGTCAAAGTCAGGAAGCGTCTAACAAGGTAGTTCCCATCTAGCTCTAATAAGTTTTACATATTTAAATGCTTTTTCATACCACAGAATAATACTAAGAAATGTAGTCATTAATATAAATATTAATTTTTTTTTTTTAATTAATTAAGGTGACGTATTTTTGACGTTGGATTTTTCTTCCCTGTTAGCTTTGATTTATCATTTAACTTCAGAGCCAGTAGGTAGGTATGTGAACCTATAATATATTGTTGTCAGTGAAATTGGCTTCATTTTCAGTATTATCGTCATAAATTTATCGGTCCGAAAAGTATTTTTGATCTTCTGTCGCTTAAAATATTGTACAGCTTTTGAATAACTCATTCTATCGACGGAGATTCACATTTCTATGCATGAGATAGATAAGTCCTGGAGCAATAAAATTTTGGGGCCTACATAAAAAAAAAACAGAGTTTAAAAAGCTTCGAACATCATAACGAAAATCATAATTTTTATCAGTATTATTTTTATATGGATTCACTTTGAAATAAGTAATTGCGTTGCTATGCTTTCTGATTTTTGCACTCACGGAAGTACGAGTACAATCGGAGGCGATGCAAAGGGCGCGTTCAACATGCACACTCTTAAGTGAATCATCATTGAATAACGCATGAGGGACCGACAGACTTATGTATAAACGCCTATTAAGCGTAAAGACCACCTTTTATTGTTTTTTATTATTATAAAGAAGAAAAATTAGATTTTTTGTTAATTAACCGAGTTGCAACTAGATTAAGAAAAGACAGCAGATATTGAATTATCTCGGTAAGTCCCGATTTATACGGTAAATATTAAGTTTCAACTAAGCCAAAGTTTAAAATTAAAAACAATAGGTAGTTTTTCTTTCAATGTATACTTCATCTTCACCTAAAAACAGTTACCTAGAACATTCTCATAATACTGCAGTTAACGTCGTATGAACATAAGACTGGTGCTACACAATACTTCATTTTGTAACATGTTATGGACATAGGTAGTCAGAGAACAATGGCTGACTACAATATGGCTACTTGAGGTTTTGTCGTTTGGTAATTTCACCTTTATGAGATAAAAAGAGATCTAATGTCTCCTACTGAAAAAGTGTACACGAAATATTAACGGAAAACGAGAAACAGCAGTTGATAATTTAATCTTGTAATTACTTTGTATAGTTTTAATAAAAACTTTATATTATTACATAAAAGTTATACTCACCCGAAACGTCAACGATAAAACTTTAATTTTACAGAAAATCTTTAGTATTCTTCTACTTACTTAAATCTGAATAAAATATTCCTAAGCACTTAGTTTAAAGCTGAATAAACAATCTTTAACAAATGTACTTCCAAGCTTCTACAAAATAGAATAATAAATATCAATTATTTCAATCGTAGATAAACGATAACATACGTGTAAATAAGAAAATAAGCTTTTCTTTTCCTCTTCATATAATATTCTAAGTGTAAAGTAGCAAATGTAATTAATTAACCCACAAACATACCATAAAGTTACTCTATGAATCCAGCAATCCTAACCAACCTCTACCCATTAAAAATACTTAGCATTCTGAACTACTTTTTAATGTCATCTCATAAACCTACAGTCATAAACGCAACAAATAAGTATGTCAATACGGGCAGGAACAGTTGGCAAGATGGTTAGCGGTCACGGCCGAGGCTGCCGGCTTTTATTCCCATGCGCAAGTTCAAATGCGCCTGCGACGCAAGGCAAATGGTCGTTGACCGCAGCGTGTTATCACTCTATCGTCATTCTGTTACTCTCAATTCTACTGATATTATAAATAATAATAATACATCACGATTCATATATCCAATTACCATCATAGACAGTATACAAAAAGTTGCCATACTAATCTGTCGTGTTTCTCGCAATCATTTATTAACGTATAAAAATAATAGCATGAGCCCGCCCGATTACCTAGCTTTGTCAGATCCTCTGTGTAGAGCAGAAAACGAGAGTTTCATTGTAATATTTGTGAAAGAAATACATAAAATCTGTAAGTATTTATTTTTAATATCCATAAAATCTGCTGTATAACGTCTACGCGTTTATTTAAAATGATAATACGAATGATATACATGATAGCTATTACTTCAACATTAACGTTGTGCTTACTTAATTACTCGTTCTATTAATATCGAAGAACTAATTACAACAGATTTTAATGGAAAAAATAAAGGCTTTAGCGTATTATGTATGCATAATGATGAAAGACTTTTCTTTGTTTTTTAAAAAAATACAAACATTTTAATGTAAACATTAATTTATTTATAAGTAGGTATTTAGGTTTTAAAAGATTTATTTTGTGAGAATACGTAAGTACAGTATTAATTTTCTTAGTAAAAATTATAAAATTAATTTTAACTCTGTAAAGTTTTTTGCTCTAAAACGATTGCTAATGCAATTGTTAATTATGCTAAAGAAAAAAATAACTGAACTAAAAGTATTTTTGGTTTGGTTTGCCTATCATTAAAAATATCCTGAAAGAAAAAATCCTATACAATCAAATACCATTTGAAATCAAATACAAACCAAAATGTTTCCAGTCAAAAAGGAGCCAATGAATTATTGGAGATGAGAACAACCCGGCGCACGCGCAAATGCATCTAGAATCCACAGCGCAGTGATTGCGCACATCAAAACGTAACTTGTTATGGCTTTATTGCTTCGTACTAATCATTAACATTTAATCATTAATTTTTAAGACTTTCTGGTTTCCTTGCTGAACCTAGTCCTTAGAAAGGATATAAGTCTCTTTATTAAGTTTTTAAAGATCCACGAGGTTTAACTTATTTTAAGGTCCTTTAATCTTTTTATAAAGTGAAGCATATAAGCTCAAGAGATTGGTTAATAAAAGCCAAAGAAAGATTAGCGCGGTCAAACTATCATTGCTAATTATATTAATATACCTACATAGTTATTTTATTAATGGAGGTGGAGTCACGTAGAAAGATCTATATTGCCTGCTATAAGATCTACCTGTTTGGTACTCAGGTTGACAGAGTTATTGAAATAGCGAGTAAATCTCTGCCATTTTAAGCAGTTATCTGCAGCTTATTTTAAAATCTCATACGAACACAACAGGAGCACTTAGTATTTTTATTCAGCAAATATATTTTTATAGAGATTTATATGTGATCTCTGCCGACTAACGAAACTGAAGGATTATTTTGACAGAGATTTTACCGCTAAATTCGAAGATTTGGATGACCTTTTATGTCTTCTCCTTTTAGATCCGTATGACAGATAAAAAATTATAGAGGTAGAATAGAGATATATTACTGTTGTTTATCAAATTTAGTCAAACACGAAACACGTTGAACCTATGAAAAACTTTTCCATAAAAAAGAGGGCAGGGTAATAAAACCGATTTCACTAATAACAACAATACTTTCAATACTTTTTTGCGGTTACATTGAATATTAGAGATCAATAGTGATTTTGATAGATAATTGCCCCCTTCGGTTCACCTTTTTCTGAGTCAAAGTTGAGCCGTTAAACATTATTGTGACGCGCGCGCGGCGGCACGATTACGCCGCGGACAATCAGAAACGTAACAAGTTATAAATTCCATTTTATTAGGTATAGAATGCCGTGAGGTTGAAAGAAATAAAACTAGACCGCAAACACACGAGTTACTGCCTGGAAATGCTTGATACTCGTCTTTTAAAGCATCTTGTTATATTTTTGTTTCCTTATTGGATAAGTTAGACATATAAAATTGAGATATAAAAGTTGTAATTGTTTGTTACTGTAATAAGGCTTCCTTGGAGCAATTAGTTGGCTAACTACGGTTGTAAAGATGGTGGGATTACAAACTTAAGTTGAAGATTAAGGTTTAAAAGGATTACCATGATTTTCACGTTTTGGATGTGCAGTAAAAATAAAATAATAAATATCGTTTAGTGGCCAAATGATGAAGCCCGAAGCAAATCAAATATAACATTTTTAACTATTTACTGTCGTATTTTTTTTATGATTAGTGTTTTCCGTAAGAGAAGATATTTTAAAATGGTAAATGAAAGGATATAAACTTTATTGAAAATTCTGCCAATAGCTAACAAGAGTAACATAATTTTCTATATTGCTCACTTCAATTTCCGTGCAAAACGATATAAAATTTGACTTTAAAATCTGATGTTTGTGATTTTCGATATTTTTATTCAAAGCTTTCAAAGTTTATTTCTGTTTACATACATACATACTTACGTAACTTCACGCCTGTATCCCTAATGGGGTAGGCAGAACACCAGAGGCTATAAAACCATCTGATGTAACGTTGGACAAATTTGGAGGTATTATTATGATGGAGAGAGGTTATTGCAGTGACCTATCGCCCGCAGAAACGCCAATAAAACCCTTAACTGACTTTTACAGTATGCCCGGGAAGAGAAGCAGCTGGCACATTCTATGTTTTTCTTTCACTACCAGTCCAGCATTGACATTTTTCTTAATTTCATAAGTATTTTTACTATATGTAACCAATAAATATTAGGCAAAACAAGAGACAAGCAATTGCTTGTATTGGCAATAATAAAAAAGATTATAACTTCATTCGCCTGCTCCAAAAGATAAATCATTTTTCTGTAAACATCAAAATGATTCGAAAGTAACAAAGAATTCAATTTAACCGCCACGAGCATCAAAGATCCTAGAACGGTGATAAAACAAATTATCTAAGAGAAAACAGGTGGTGGCGCCATTTTCGGACCAAACTTGTCTATTACTCCTCCATTTGATTTGATTCAGTGAAGCGAACAACTTGATTGACTTTTCCCTTAAATTATCAATATCTTTTTAAGCACGACCAGGTGAAAATACGAAAAATTTATGGTACTTTCTCATCGATTACTTTGGAAATTATTCTGCTAGCTATATAGTTAAGGTTCATTTAAGCCTTAAGTCGTTATTAAAAAGATTAGGTCTGTGTTTAGTCGATTTGTTTTAAGTGCATACAAATTGTGGAGGGAACCTTATAAATGTTAATTGATGTGTAGAATTTAATTAAGTCTTTTACCTTGATAGACTGGTTTGTCATAGTACTAGCTGTTGCGCGCGGTTTTACCCGCGCAATTTCGATTCCCGCGGGATTTTCGGGATAAAAAGTAGCCTATACGGATTCGGAAAAATCCCTCTAAGTAAAAGAAATTTTGAAATCGGTCGAGTAGTTTTTGAGCCTATTCAATACAAACATACAAAAATACAAAGATTTCCTCTTTATAATATTAGTATAGATAATTTGGGAATTGATATACCTAATTGTGAGAATTTTAAGACGATTTCATGTAGTTACTTTGTTTACTAACTTTTCGAACAATAAATTATTAAGTAAATTATAAGTCTTACCTATGAAATGGATAGTTTGTGATAAACTATCCATTTCATCGGAGTAGAGCTTAATTTGAAGTATTTCTATATTAGTTATTCTATATTTGGTAATTAAATCACTTTATTAGTACAATATTTCAAAGAAGGTTTAATTACATAAACTTTAGCAAAAAGTGAAATCATCCAAGCGATAAATCAAATTTCTATGTAATTAATAAAAAATAAATTTATTTTATTTTAATCGACGGTGATTAAGAAACATCGGACCACAACAAAAGCAAAGAGAGTAAGTAAAATTAGACACTATTGGTTTGACGATATTACTCTACGAACCAATGTATTTGCTAATAAAATTAACTGATTTGTTTTCCGGATCCTACACATAATTACCACCGGATTATTCAGTCAAAAACTCCATTTCTAACTCCACTCGTATTGAAAATATATAAAAGCATTTGCTGCTGAAATTAAATGAGGGAAGGTCGCGCGAATCGTTCGCCGGTTTCTTTCTCTCTTGCCCTAATACTCGACCGACTGGTCTGATTGTCGGGTCTTTTCCGCCAAAAGGCGTGTAGTTATAAGTATGCAAAATAATAATAATACATACATACATAGCTTCACGCCTGCATCCCTTATGGGGTAGGCAGAACACCAGAGGCTATAAAACCATCTGATGTCACATTTGACAAATTTGGAGGTATTATAATGATTAAGAGAGACTATTGCAGTGACAGGGAGTCAGCCTGTCGCCTGCAGAAACGCCAATAAAACCTCTGTCCCTTAACTGACTTTTACAGTATGCGCGGTAAGAGACGCAGCTGGCACATTCTATGTTTTTCTTCACTTCCAGTCCAGCATGGAAGATATAATAATACACTCTTTATTGCCAAATAAAGTACAATTTTACAATTAGGTAATAATAATACTAGAGATCGAACAATAAGATTGTTGTTCAGCTGGATGTGCACTTGACTGTACTTAGATATTTATTTGCCTCAAGATTCTAAAGTTTCCGGACGGGATATCAATTTTCTATTACTAACAGTTGATTGGCTCTACTGTGAAAGAGAGATCGTTATTTCGTAGACAAAACACAAATAGCTTTTCAAAGGCAAGAAATTTTGGACTCAGCATGGATCAAATCAAGTTGAGTTATCGAGAAGACGTGAGCAACAAAGTTTGCGTAGTAGATCTAAAATCGAATAAATTTATGGCTTTTCAATATTATTATAAATTCCCTGCCGTTTGAGGGCACGCACCCTCTATTACCCGTCTAGACAACCACAAAATGAGCTACTTTGTAAGTAAAAGACCGAACTCAAAAACAATTTTAACTTTTTTTATTTTACTTTCTCCGTCCTTTATCGGGTTTTTGAATAATATCCAACAAGCTGTACTGCATTTTGCGTGAAAGTAAAGCAAGTTGCTTGAAGTATGCTCTCTTTTTTACAAGAACAAAGTGCTTCTTACTTAATTACCTTTTAAAGTAAACGGTAGTTCAACTGAAGATAAGATTACGTAGGTACTTCACACATACAGCGTAAATTCTTAATTTAAGTACTAACTGTCTTTTACTCTCGTAATTGAAAGAAGATTATTTTTAATACTTTAATTTCAAAAGTATTTGGGTGATGAGTTTTCCTAGCAGTCTTGCTGATTTATGTATGTAACATAGTTAAGTATCGACCTAATACCGCCCGCTTCGTTTGCTAGTGCGGTGCCTATAATTGGGTATTAGCGTTAATACCCCTCGTACGGTCAACCACTAATGAAGATCATCATCTCAATAAATTTCCACCCTTATTCACAACGAAATAAGATACAAAATAATAAATAATCAGCATATGCATGAGAAAGGTTTTCACAGTTTCCTAGACATTAAAAATGCACTAATGATGATGTTGGCATGCAGTTAGGTACTTTAGACTCAATTTGGTTTAAAGCAGGGTTTAAATTAAAAATGAACAATTAGAATTTTCAACCGTATCTCGAATAGGTAGTATTAAAGTAGCAATTTTAATGGTTCCGTGTTTGGGTAAATTACTTGTTTTGAAAATATTTGTTATTATGGAAATTACGTTACGAATAAGCTCGTGTCACTGTTATCGTGTTAAAAAGTAACCTAAATGTTCTTAATACACGCAACTTTGCTACAATGAAAATAGCTTACATTAAATAAGCTATAAATTAGATGTCTTTACTATCGCAGAGACGTTTACGATATTGTGGTTACGAATTAATAACGGTGCTATGTGAGGAGATTGAAAATGAAAGAACTTAATAAACAGTTCAATTAATTTTGAACTCATTATTCAGCAGACAATGTTTTGAACCGTCAAGATTCAAATGACTTGTAATTTAATGAAGGGGAAAATTTTCTTTTTTTTTATCTTTATTAAATTTTGGGGTTTTTTTCTATTTAGACATGCCAACTCCATCGTAATATTACACATTTTTACACTTAATACTAATACAATTTTTAATACTATAAACTAATAATAATACTATTTTCTAATGCTATATAAAATACTAATTTACACAACTATAAATATTTTTCTTATGGCGAGTACAGACAAATGGAACATACCTTATACAATTTTTGATGTTGGGATGCTAAGACAGCTATGCGCACAACCCACATCCAACATATTTATATTAAAACGCTTAAACATAATTTTCCTTTCATTTTGATTCTTGACACATTCCATCAAAACGTGCTGCACATCGTCCACTTTATCGCAAGCATCACAGTTTGGAGAATCTGTTTTTTTGGGAAAATTTTCTTAAAATAGGGTACAGTTAAGCTTCAGTGTGGTCTTTATCTACTTAGCTACGAAATTTATTTAGGTTATGTTGTGGATGTGCCAGTTAAGATACTAAAAAAAAACATAAAGGACCATGTAAAGCAATCTAAAATGTCCAAATAAGCGATCCTGTTTCAAAACCCACTCACGCGTTGACAAATCGTTACTAGCGATTACAAATATGGATATTTTGATGAATTCCCAAATTGTCTAGTTGTAGGGTGCACTGGCTCCATTCAACGTCGTCTATTGTTGACCGCATGTCCAACTAAGCTACGTAAACAGACCAACGCTGGCTGGAAAGCAGTTATATAGAAAATGTATTATTTCTAAGTAGACTATTTTGTTGTTCATTGTAAGAATTTTATAGAAACCCAGTAATTCGAGGACTGATTTATGTAGCGGGGGTGGCAGCCACCCTCTCAAGGGGCAGTAACGTATCGTAAACAACATTGATTTCTGTTCGAAATTCAACTTTTTTTCCTAAATGCTCTGACAGCGACGTGTTGATTTTCGGTTGACGTCGGAATTATCTATTACGCCTGTATTTTTGTCAATCATTTTCATTATGAATATTTTGAAAAGAGCGCCCTCGGCTTCGTTTATATAAACAACATCTTTTTTGTTATCTTAATGTACAATCGTAATTTTATTAGATGTTACGAAGTGCAGTCCCAAAAACTTCAAGAGCCTTTTATTGTTATTATAATCTTGATAAATCAAGTTTCCTGAATATGTAGGTATATAAAACATTGTTTTTATTCTCTTTATTATACGAGTGTCCTTAATATTTCTGCCTTACTTGTATCAAGTCAAAGTAGTTATAACGGTTTAATACCATAGATATCCTTCGTAGACTGCTTTGGAAAAACCGCTATGGAATAACTCTTGCTGGAGGCATTGCCATATATTTTACAAAAAAGCTTGTCTCCTTTTGTTGGTAGTTGCCGACGATAATAAACTAAACGAGAGCTCTTATTGCTATAGCTATAGAGTTTAATATATCTTGATATGATTCTTGATTTAATCTTTTCATAGGTCAATGATAGGCGTCCGGTTGAATTCGTATAGTTGTCTCAATTCTTTTGTATTGGATATAACTGTGTTAATTTAATTACAGCTATCCTGATTAGTCGAAATAGTACATGTAGGTAAGGAGGTTATTGTGATAAAGTTTTGATCAGATATGGTTCACGTGGTTCACGCCTGTCAGGTTTTTTTTTGTTTTTTTTTTTGGAATGGACAGTGCGAAATGAGATTCTTTTAAACAATAATTGGCTTGAATAGTGACAGGTAAGATAAGAAATCAACAACGCGAAAAGAGATTAATATAATTAGGGAGATGAAGTTAATGTTTTATTTATGATAATATTTTTTATAATTGGTATAAGTAGGTACCTCATGCTGCATGTATTCTTCATAAGGGCATAAAAAATAATTCATGGGCAACTGGAAACTACTGGAAAGTGTGTGCTCTATGATTTGACTTCAAATAACTACCTTCATTTCAGTCCGAGGTGTTTGTGCGATAGTAAAATATAAATCAAACATAAAAACAAAATATTCACACCAAACCTAAATATTTAAAGTTGTTATTTCAATTCAATAAAAACATGAAAATTGCCAAGAACTGTTATTGCTATATTAGGCAGATGTTAAATTAGATTTGATTTGGAACTATGAAAATATATGCAATGACCTATATTCAAATAAAAGTCCATTTAAAATTTATTATGTACTGGCAATACTGCCGCATAGCGTCGCAGGCAATATCTTGCCCTTGGCTTACGTATTAAAATCAATGTTTTACCATATTCAAACAATTAATTATAACAGCTGTTCCATTGCATTTAATCAGGTGTGTAGATATAGAACAAATAGATAAAGGTACTTTACCGAATGTTTAATTTTTCGATGTGAATTAATTCTAATTTTTTTTTCTTTAAAGCTACCACTTGAACTTTTTGATGAACTTTTTCGTAAACTGTGCTTAAACCTCATCGTTAGATAACTTAACATAATTTATTAACAATGAATGCAAAGCATTAAAAAAACCGACTTCACGTCAAAACTTTGGCTGAAGTAATAAGGTCGTCAATATAAACGATCTCCTAATTCAAAAATTGAAATTTTTCATGAAGTACTCAATCGATTTCGATGAAATCTATATCACAAAGAAAACACGAATCGAGAACCTCCTCCTTTTGGAAGTCGGTTGAAAATTTAATTTAAAACAAGCTCCATTTTCATCGATGCTCTCGATGCTCCAATGATTCTTAAAGTTGAAGCAATTAAATATTATGAATAAAAGAATGCTTGCGAAAAACGAAATATTTATGTATAAAAGAGATCGTCCATATTTGCCTTTAATGTTAGCATTTTAATTTTAAAAACAATTAACATCTGCAACTTCTCTACATATTAAATTAACAAGTAAGTAGCTTAGCAAGAAGGAAAGCAAAGTTGAGAGTATAGTTGAACTTAAGTTAAGCAAACCTCAATAACAAGTTTTCCCAATGGGTCATAGCAAGCACCAGGTTAAGCCGTGCTTAAATGGATCGATAGGGCACATCGGGTCGAAGGCATACAGGTCTGTTCATTCAGAACCACGCTAACTATAGAGTACAGTCACAAACTTTAATAGCGATGATTTGATTAAAGACATATTAGAAGAGCTTTAATATAGAGAAAAACAGCATTTATTCGTTTTAATTTAATTTTTGGCTACCTAATGTCAAATACTGATAATAAATAATAAATTTAATGTTTTGAGCTTCAATAATAAAAAGGTCGATAAAAACTTACAATATATTGTTTGATTACTTTCGTATATACATAGAGAAGTAATTTGTGGGTATGGTTGGACAGTTCAAAATAACTCAAAAATACTTAGTTATCTTTTGTCATTTAGGTAGTAAAATTACTTTTTTAAATTAATAAGAACCACTAGGGAACCGTGACACACTCACTATTCTATTACTCAATGTATTTTTAAAAATATCGTTCCTAGCTGTAAGCTCCGTTATCCTTCATAAACCACGTGCGTCCTTATCTACCGTATCCGATATCGTTGTACATGACTGTACAACTAAACTATATGGTATGTGCACACAACGGTACCAACTTGACCATTCCGTATAATGTATCATTCATTTGGGTTACGGTCAATGAGAATCATACAGTTTTGTAATTATGTTAATACAACCCCTTATTAATAACCTATACGAAGGATCTGTACAAGTCTTTCGGGTATAATTAAGACATTCTTGAATCATTATATGAGGTTATAACAATATTCATAGTTTTTTATAATAAAATAAATAAATAAAAGTTTCTGACACTCACACAACATTATCTAGCCCAAATTAAGTTTCTTAAGGAACTTGTGTTATGGATACTAGATAACTGATATACCTAAGAAATATACATATAAACATACATATTGAATAAATACATATTTTTTTATTAGAATAAACTGAAATAAACATATAAACATCCATGACTTGACTACTAATATCTGTGTTCATCACACAAATATCCGCCGCCGCCGGGATTCGAACCCAGGACCTCTGGCATACAAGGCAAAGTAAGTATGTTACCGCTACACCAGCCGGTCGTCTTTATAGTTATGTTTTGATTTTAAGTTCCTTTTACATATAATACCGAAAAGCGTTTATTTGCCCTAATGCCAATGTTACGTATAAAAAGGTTGCCATATTACATTTTCTAGTTCATATCAAAAATGTTTAAAAATACTCTGAAAGGAAAAACACAGTTCAAATTTTAAATTTAGAATATCTTATTAGCAATCAAAATGACAGACAATCTAATTCGATCTTTGTGTATGACAACAATAGCTATTGTATTTTGATTAAATTCGTTTTATAGGTGCAAACACCTTCTCGTCACCCGCAAACTGGTCCAGTGCTTAAAAGTTCATTGTACTTCCAATTTAGGAAGATTAGATCTATTGGAAAGATTAATTTATTCAACAATTGCATGAACTAATTACATTCTGATTTAGTTTTTTTGGCTTCATTATGTGTATTTAAATAAGTTTTATTTTAAGTAACTAAGCCCGTATTGGCCTTAATCTGATGGTGTCGATAAGGCGCCAAAGGCTTTATTTATACTAAACAAGCTGCTTTGTGCTGTTTTATCCGCTTAAATTTTAATCGCCTTAAAACAAAGAAAAGCTTTCAATTTATAAAAAATAAAGCTTTCAATCCTTTTAAAGAGTTGGGCTATCTAATGCAGGAATATCTTTGGAAAATTAGACTTTTTAGACAAATTGATAACGAATTTACGAAGTTTTCACTTGACGACCACATTGGCGATGGGGTAACACTATTGCCTCAGACGCCAGTGATCGCGGGTTCGATACCCGCACGGAACAAGAAAAAAAATTCCGGGTCTGGGCTTTAACTAAATACATATATGTATTTATATTCTAGGTTCCCCCTAGTTCGCTACATGGTATCCCATATCACAAGCTCTGCTTAGTTTGGGGCCATGTACCTAATTGGTGTGATTATCTGGGGATTTTATTTATAATTATTATTTATACAGTCGTTTAAAAACGTTAGTTTCCAAACATACACTTACCTAAACTTAGACAATAGCCTGTATTTGAACCATAGAGGCTTACCTATATTAAAAGAAATGGTAAGGTATAACTATCGAGACAATTTTTTTAACTAATATGGAGCTAAAAACTCCATACTGCCTTCGAGACAAAAAATAGTGGTACCTTATTGAGTAACAATGAGTAACTCGTTCCCGCAGTATCATTAAAGACACCGAATAGTTTTTATCATAATCCAGATAAAAACATATTAAATGCAAATTAACATTAACATTTACTTTGTTAAGTAAACTTTAACCGTACCTATTCCTGATTTAAAAACCTCTTTACTCAAACAATTCTAATTAACATTCGTAGCCCGTTGTGCCAAGCCACCTGACGGGTCATTTCCCATAGAATTCTATACTAAACAAACATGCAAAAGGCCACAGGCTATCAATGGTCATAAAGTTACACTTCACTCACACCCAATATGTGGTGGACCGATGGTGGACCGCTATAGCGAATGGTATTCCAATGCGGGACAGTTTGCAACCAAATCACGCATACAGATGGAATGTCGACGTGTAGGGAATAAAAATAAATTTCTTAATGGATTAACATGATTTTTTAGTATATTTCAAGTACTTCTATAATTTTCAAACAGATATTCAGGTAATTTTGTTTTGTGAAAAGCTTCTTCTTGTTGGTTGGGTTTTTCAATTTATGTAAAAAAGAAATCGGTACTTCGTTAAATCTGCCAAAGATTCGTTTTACCAAATAATACTTTTCAAAGTCCTGCTTTACATTTTATGATCTATTTATAACTACCATTTAATAAATACAACAAATAAATAATTCTGACACTCACACAGCATTATCTAGCCCAAATTAAGTTTCTTAAAGAACTTGTGTTATGGATACTAGATAATTGATATACTTATGAAATATATAAACATACGTATTGAATAAATACATATTTTTTATTGGAATAAACTTAAATAAACATATAAACATCCATAACTTGACGGCTAATATCTGTGTTCATCACACCGATATCCGCCGCCGCCGGGATTCGAACCCAGGACCTCTGGTATAGAAGGCAATGTATGTTACCACTACACCAGCCGGACGTCATTTTCCAGTTTGGCACAGTTTCTTACTCAGTTTTGGATATTTCCTAAGATGACTCCTATTTTTTTTATTATAGTTTATAAGGCACGACTCTGTTACCAATAGTTAAGTAATAGGTATGTTTACCATGATAAATTATTAATAAACATTTTACTGATTGTTTTTAATCTGAAACTAGTCTAAGCCCTGTATGTTTAGGTTTAGGTTTACGTTTGTACAGTAACTACAGAGTTTTTGGTATTTTTTTGCACATCATACCTCAGTTAATGTTATTCTAGCTTTTTCTCTGAACAAGATTTCATCTCAATTCTTTCAGCCATTTTAGTGAGAAAGAGCTTCAAACATCCATAACACATCTTAATGACTTCCATAAATTGCAAAATCATTAAAGAATTTTCAAATTGAAATTTGTACATGGATATTTCTGTAGCTCTATAAAAGTTTTTCATGTTGATGGGCAGATAAACCGTTGGTCCAATTTATTCAAGTTGGGTATCTTACATCTCTACATATCGTAGAACATCTTTGAAACTATCGACGCACCTATCACATTAAACAGAAAAAAAAAACTAATTTCATCTTGAAATAAGTGGAGACACCTTCCATTATGCAACTATAATTGGATTACATTCATAGGTCGTTGACTTAAACTCAACAAAACACAATATGTAAATGATACCACTAGCTTAATTTTAATCAATCTCTTTTTTCATTAACTTTCACACCTTTTTATTTATTTTTCATTAGCATTGCAATTAGTTTATTAACAGCCTGTCAAAACTTAATTTGCTTAAAGTTCCGTATTTGTTAAAATTCAAATTAGACAATAATATTTCTTTATGTGTCTATTATGAATTGGCAGCATTTTCGCGACAAAAAGTCCTTTTTTTTTAAATAAAAGGCTTTTTATAACTGGTTATATTGTTATTTATGCTTGACGTTTCGGTGTTTTAACAGATACCGTGCCTACAAGTAGTGACACTTTGTCGCGTATAAGTTAATTGTTGTCACATGTATTTGCCATGAACCATTGAGAAGAGTCAGCATGGAGATAGATAAAACTGAAGAAATGGAGAAATCCATAGAAGTAAACTAAATTCAGAGATAAACACAATCATACAGAACTTGGGTACCAAACTAGGACGGTTATCTAATAAATTTAATAGTTAAAGTACAAAATCATTGCGCCGGTAGTCAGTACCTATTTAATGTTGCTATGTAAATCTTTGGCGATATAACAAAAAAATGAAAATTTATTTTTCATTTATATCGTTTTAGTTATTCATTCAAATCGATTAGTACTTTTTTTTTAAATGTGTTATTAAATAATGTCAAGTATTTTTATTCAAATTAAACGTTTTATCTAATAGCTGTAAGTATGTTCTAAATCTCAAAAAAATAACATGCCACGAAATAATTTTTAACAGTAAATCTAGTCACCGAGTCGACAAAACATTCATAACGAAAACATATCTCCTAGTAAGATCTATTACTACTTATTACTCCGTAGGAAGAAAAAAACTAATAGTAATAAAATTTATATGTTACGGTAGTTGAGCAGCTTATGGTGCCTTCACTATATCTAATATACTTTCTTTTTATATCTCAAAAGATGGGTCTGGTTGATATGATTTTATGTTGAGATCCAAAAAAGCACATCAACTTGTCAATATGATGAATTACTCTCAACATAAGGCTAAGGTAACTGTTGTTTTATGATGTAATATGAAATAAAACGTTGGTGACCTCTCTTAAGGGCTCGGGTGAGATGGTTTTTTCGTATTTAATGCTAAATTAATCCGCAGTCGTACTAAATCTTACAAACGCTGTTAACGATTATGGAGAGGTTAGTATTTCAGTTTAAGTACAAATTGTACTTTTATTGTAAAGTTAGATAGCCTCCATTGCGGACTGACAGAACGCGAGATGCTACGAGTTCGATCCTCGACTACTTGGCAATTGTTTATTAAGTCTATAGTTATGACATTGTTTTTGTACTTTTCTATGTATTATCATAAACATTTACAAAAATAAAACATATTTGAGTATTTCTATATGTTATCAGGTTTCCATACCTTAGTTTGGAACTAGGTCGCCCTAAATGTAGGTAATTTGTGTCCTGCATTATTTTTAATTTACTGGCGTTCACTTAAGGGCGTTGCATTATAGATAAGTATTGTTAATAAAATCGCCACCACTCAGAAGTTCCACCAAGAAACTCAAGAAACTCAGTTGTCGACAGCGCGTTCTTTGAGAACGTGGTAATTTGGCACTTCTGTGAATAACCAAATTCTGCTTCAATATATGTATATCTACTGGTGCTTGTAGAAGTGTAAAAAGTTGCTGTAAAACTTTATTAATGTTATGAACGCTCTTATACCGCTTGACTATACTTTTTTGCTATATTTTTTATAAGGTACATAATATGATGAATACTTGTTAACAGCCTATGTGTGTGGGCCCTTGATTGTTTTTTTTAATAGTGCTATAATAATCTACATGGCAGCTGTGTTTCAAATAAGGGAAAGGAATTTCAACGCATCAGGAATCATAAAATTAATACACTATGAATAATTAAAAATAAAGTAAAGAAAAAACAATCGTCCGAATGGAAGAACCGCGAAAAACAATAAACTTTCACAAAGCATTGAAATATCTTGTCTTTTATTGTTACGCAAATCTCCAAATAAATCCACTTCTCAGTATTCATTCAAATCAGTGCCTTCACCATTCAATTGCATTAATCGAAACTGTGAATCATCAATTACCTAAATTGAAAAGTTCACACTTCATTAATCCATTATTAATTGAAAGGCAAATTAAGTTTAAAGATTAAACTTTCTTTTAGTATATTAAGGCTACCTAATTAGTGATTAGTAGCAATTGTGCCGATGTTGAACTGTAAGGCCGTGGATCCATCTCTACGGTAAGGCACCGAATGCCGTGTAACGGCGCGGCGCCGCGCCGTAGAGATTAATCCACGTCCTAACCCAGCAACCCCGAAACCCGCAAATTGCGATAATGCCCAAATCCCGCGGGATCCAGATATTTCCTGAAATCATAATACGCAAGACTACAAATAAATTATAAACAAGTTTGATCTTTGAAGGGTTAAGTTCCAACCTTAGTCTCAATATTTCGGTAAATATAAAATTAATAATTTAGTACCGAAGGGATTTAAGTTTGCAAGTACATTTAAGCTTGGTGTACTTAGTAGTATGAAAGAGGTGTTACAAGATTATATCTGCTTGGGACGCAGGACCTCCATTACCTAAAATTTATAATGAGGTCGATTGATTAATCAATTTTATGTTAACTTGACATAAGACTCGTACACTTCTTTAATATTTTCCCCAAATGATGTAATTTCTTCTTCCACATTTTTTTTCCGTTTTATACTCAATTTTCTCTCAACTCACTCAATTTTAATTGTATTGATAATTTTTTTTTATAATTTAATTTTAAGTTACTATAATAATTGAACAACCTACCCATATATATTCTTCTTGATCTATTTCTGTCAACATTTTTAATCGCCCATAAAAAGCATTTTATTAGAAATTCAGATTGTACCTACAGGTACTATTTTTTTTCGAATACTTATATCAATTGTATTGATCTGCATATTAAATCTGCTGTTGATGTGAGTTTATTAAGTAAATAAATAAATGCAAATAAAAAAAAAAACATGTAGTCAAAAAATTATTTGAATTAAGTTCTTTAGTGTTTTTTTGCTACTTCCGAAAGCATTATTACGCTGTTCTATCGATGTACTGTTTGATACATATTAGGTCTTCCATTTAAGCTTTTAATCTTATGTTATGCTGTATATTTCTGAACTCACTTCAATATATAGAACACGTTTATCTATTTCGAAGCTCACTTGGTCGTATAGATCAATGACGTTGGGCTAAAAATGAACAGACAGAGTCTGCGGTCGCAGGCAGTATACGATTTTACTTTGTGGTTTCGAAAATAACCTACCCTATAATAAAATACGTGACCAGTGGGAATTCGGGATATTTCACATTGGCAATTAAATATGGTGAATCTTTAAAATGATTAAGTGAATTTAATTAAATAACCGCCCAAACTGACAAAACAACTATGTGTCAGTGAGAGTAATTTATTCACCTCTAATAATTTTATCTCTAATCAAAGTAAGCCTTTTAAAAGCATATGTTATGGAGATAATACAGCGGAATCTTAGTATATAGTATACAGGGTGTCCCGTAAACCCTATACCTATTTTCTTTTTAATATTTTTTCTGTAATCCTTATGAATACTAGAATACCTCCATATAGGTATGTTATAGGGTTTACGGAACACCCTGTATCATAGTATACAACTAGAAGCTAGCTAGATTAGAAAACTTTATGTCCTTGAGACTCGAACCCATTGATGACTGGAGACTAGACTAATGCAATATAATATAGGTACAGTCACTTGTAATACTTACTATGTTTACATTTTTATTGGACTTTGAACTTTATTGCATTGCAACCGAATAACATAGTATTACTCGTGATTGTACTGAAAACTACTACATAACTTATAGATCTATACTGGAGCAGTCCCGGCATCGACATCTGAGGTGTTCTGAAGAAAGTCGAGCCCTATATTCGTTATTCTATTTAAAGCAAGGCATTAAATGTTTATGTTAAAATCGATACTAAGCAGTGGTCTTGGGTGTCAACCGCAATGTGTTATTAAATTCTTCAGGACTGTAATATGTTCCTTTTAACTACAAAAGTTTTTTTTAAATGTTTTTGTATGTTTATGGGATTGTAGATTTCATTTAGTTTCATTTGAATTTGCTTTTAAAAATCGAGTTTTCACGTCTCATTAGAATAAATAAAGTTTTTAAACGGATTATCGTGTAATATACCTATATTTTAAAATCTAATTCGGGACGCTGCGACGTTTCGGTAGAGACAACAAAACGTCAAGCTTAAAGCTTGGGAGTACAACTTTATAATGATAATGATCCTATAATAAGCTTAGCATAGGTCTTAAGGGTTAGGTCCTAAACCGCCAAAAAAACAGAGATGCTTGAAAAAAAATTTAAAAAAAATTTTAGGGCCCCAATATGGCTTCTGATAAACCTTAATGATTACTGTAATTTGAAAACAAAAATTAAATCCAAGCAATTGTAATCCAAACACACATTTGTATGTTTAATTGTTAGGCAAGAAAGGTCCTCGTGTACCTATAGTCTTTGTGTTATAGCATTTCAGAAAAAGTTAAAATAAATTATACGTAGTTACAAAAAAGAATTACTTTAATATCCAAGGTGGGGGAGTATGAATAAATATACATATATATAAACAAACAAACCAACACACCTATTTGTTACCACTGACACACACAAACATTTCCGCATGCCTAAGTACTATAAAAACAGTCTATAAAATGAGGTATAAATGTTATGTCCAATTTATTCTAACATTACCTTATTATTTCATACATTTAATTTAGCAATCTTTTTGTAAACTTAAAAATTATAATGCAGTTTCAAAATATTATGCAAGGAAGGTCTGGTATTAGAATTTTAAAATGGATTCTCATCAAATAAAAAGTTGTTATTTGTTAATATTTGTTACACATTATAGTTTTCGGTCGCGGAAGGTTGGCTCTACTGCCAATGGATAAACGTTTTTTAAATTGCGACTAATACACATATTTATACATATTTTGTTTTAAATAGTATCTTCCATGCTAGACTGGGAGCGAAAGAAAAACGTAGAATGTACCAGCTGCTTCTCATCCCGGGCATACTGTAAAAGTCAGTTAAGGGACAGAAGCTTTATTGGCGTTTTTGTGGGCGATAGGCAATAGCCTCTCTCCATCATTATAATACCTCCTTTGTCAAACGTGACATCAGATAGTCTTATAACCTCTGGTGTTCTGCCTACCCCATAAGAGATACAGGCGTGAAATTATGTATGTATGTAATATCCTTAATCGCATTTAAAATCCTCTGCCCTAAGGTTGTCTGAAAGATATAGCTTTTTAGCGATAAGGCCACCGATTTCTCCTTAAAAATTTGTTTCTCTAAATACATTGTATATTTATAGTTGTGCAATAAAGAGTTTTTATTATTATTATTATTTCGAACGACCCCTGCTTGGTGGTGGAACCCTTTCCTGGCTTGCCTGTCTGGCGAGCACCGTTCTTTCGGTGGTTTGAGCCGGTAATATTTTATAAAAAGACAGTTCCTTTCTGATCCTATGTCTTATCAACTTCGATCTCATCAACACTTAACGTCAGGTGAGATTGAGGACGGACAATCTGTGAATCAGGTGCTTTTTAGTGGGATTTTTATCTTACACTAGCCACCGCGCGTGGTTTTACCCGCGTAACTTTTGATCCCGTGGGAATTTCGGGATAAAATAAAGCCTATAACCTTCCTCAAGAGTTGGGCTATCAAATGCAAATCCCACTCGTAGTTTCTGAGATTAGCGCGTTCAAACAAACAAACAAACTATTCAGCTTTATATATTTATATATCTTACATAAGTTTTATTTAGTACATTTTTTTCAGTTATTTAAGAATAATTAAGCATTTTATTGCAATGCTTCACTTTGACTGGGATTCACTATTTCTAAAAAGAAATTGGCCTCAGGTTCTCTTAGCTGCAAAGCTATAAGACCATTAGATGGAGCTACGTTATCAATATAACGTAAGCACAAAAATGCGCTAAATAATTTCGAGACGTACCGCCATGACCCGGTAGCTCAGTGGAAGAGCACTTGTCCGGCAAACGAGAGGTCCCATGTTCAACTCCTGGTCGGGTGATTTTTATTTTGCTCTTTTTTCAGTTATTTAACCGTAAGGGATTTCGTTAGTCTGCTAAAACTTTTACTCACTCCTTAAAACAATCATGTATCTAACCAATAGTTAAATTTAAACTATATTAAAGTTACGGAGGGTCTAGCCATATTCGAGTAAGGTTACACAATAATAACACTCTCCTGAATTACCTGCCATTATTCCCCAGGCATGTCTAGCTAATTGGCTAGGAAGTACTTCAAACCCGAGTGGTAACTAAATAAATAGATGCCAATGGTACTCGTCTTGTTGGTACTAGGATTATTCTCGTTATGTCATTATACCGATGGGAATTACTAGAATTCAGGGCTTAATATAGTTGGGAACGTATGTAATGTACACGATTGTTTTGTCTTTAAAACATCGAAATTATTTTTTGATTCGGTCGATTCTACATTAGCGAAGCCAAATTTCAAATTAAGTTAATATTGAACTATAAGGACAGTAATATCTAGATCCTAAAACCACGTGGGCAACATTAAAACTAACATAAAATAAACTTGCACCTAAGAACTTGTTGAAAATGGACCTTACACAAAGCGAACAAACTGAAGTGAACTCAGAATAAAAATAAAATAAAAACAAACTTACATTTGAGATTCGTATGTATAATAATAACGTAACGGAATTATAAGCAACAATGATAGAAAGAAATGCGTGCATTTCAGTTGCTTCGGTAGTTGAACTTGTGTAGTTAGTTCCAGTAGTACATTAGTCAACTGGAGTCAAATGGCTCCGTGATTTAAGGTGGCGCGAGGCTGCGCAATGCCATGCAAAATCGATTTTTCAACGGATTCTCATGATTGTATGATGAGAACCGAAGCTAGGTAATAATTGAGTGCGACTGAGCACAAAGCATGTGTACAGGTGGATTGTTCCAGTGTGATATTACGTGTTGCGTCGGTGATAAAAATTGAAAGTTCTGATTAGAATCAGTCTTTTGGTGCATAAAGAAAGGCATGGCTCATTTTTTGTGAAATCAAAAACTGATTTACGTGATTTTTATTCAACATTATGACGATTGGAAGAGTGTATGAATACTCTATCACATTGGTAGACATTTTTTGTAGTTGATCAAATTTGAGCCATTTGAGATTTACTTATCGAAAAGGCTAATCGAAAAATCAACGATATGAAAAAAAATCAGTACCTACTTTACTCTTACTAAAAATGGATATCCGGTTCAAAAAAAGTCGTGAAAAGTTAGGACAATATTATATTTTATTGAATAAAGAACACAAAAGAAGAGTTCTAGCGAAACAAACCCTACGTGTAATTGATATGGTAGGTAGCGTATAGCGGCAAGTATGCCCTTCCGTGTGTCTATGGCATTTCATTCTTCCATACTACCGATGTGTTGGTATTAGTAAGCACAATTATGAAATTAATTATGAGAACTATTCTTTCATAGGACCTTTAGTACGTATTGACTATTGTTTTAATAGACATAAACAAGATAGAAGGTTTCCCGATGTTTGTTGATGAAACAAAGGAAAATGTCTTTTTAGAATAATTGATTTCCTTGTACTTTTGAGGGAAATAATTGGAAAACAAAGAACATTTTAAGAAGCTTTCTACTCATTTCTTTTCCTGATTGTGTATAAGTTTTTGTAGTTTATTTACAAAGTGCATGGGTTTTTAGAACTTCAATGAGGAATTTTCAACTAAGTCTAAATAGTACCTAAGTGGAAAACCTAGGCGCTTGAATTATAATGGTTTCTAACAAATAGGACTTTTTAAGGCTTTGAGTTTGACTTTAAATATAGGTACTTGAAATTGGTGTTGTCATAGTCAATTTGATTAACTAAATATATTTTATTGTTACATTTTTAAACATTAATGAATGAATGATTAGGAAATACTTTATTGCAATACATATAAGTTTTTAAACATTCATTAACATTAAAATTTACTTTAGAAACGGGATATTTATCAGTAGGTATTTTCGTGATAAGGGATTCTTCGAAATTCGAAAAGACCTGAAAAATTCGGATTTTTGAAACTTTAAATTATTCAAAATCCGATTTTTAGGAATATTTTCGATTTTCTTTCGTTTGAAGTATTTGTTATCATCACAATTGATGCTTCTTATGAAGCACCGTCCTTTTATTGTTATTATTAATTATTGACTATTTTCAAGAATACTGCGGCACATTTAATTTATCAAAGATTCATAGAAGAAAAATATCTCAACTAGACTCTTGATTGGGCATATCATGTTGTGAATATTTCATTACGGATTTAACTTATAAAAAGTGATTTTAATTTTATGTAGCTGAGAATGTGATGTGAGTAAAAAACTGAACGTTTAACTCTGGCTTGTGTAGTCATAGTTTAAGTTCAGTTCTAATTTAAGAAGGCCTTATTTTAAATTATTTTATTAGTTTAATGGATATTATGAACCTCCTACTTTTTCATACTTTGTTGTCTAAATATAAAGATTTTAATTTCAAAGCATGATCCACACAATCCAATTTCATACTCTACTCATGATCTGAACCACATCGATAAACAAAACGTTACAAGGTGTGTCGCAAGAGCAACTAACTGTAGTAGACATAGGCGCAAGCGCACAATCTATGCATCGATCTGACAAGACGATCGATATATGCGGTGTTAGAATTAATTAAAAAACGTTTTGTTACTGAGGTTTCGGATTCAAATTCTAAATAGATTTTATTTATAGTGTTGTAGAGTGTTTTTTTGTGATGCAGAAGAAGAGTACCGGAGAGTGTAGTTTTCGCAAAATAATGAAATAAAGCGCCCAATTCTATAACAAATAAACTTTGTCCAATCGGATCAAAAAAAAACAGTCGATTGCCAGGTTTTTTTTACGCAATTTGTTAATTTAAAAAAAAAAAATTAAAATAACACCAATATTGAACCCCTACAAGACTTAGAACTTAAGCAGCCGCTTTTTTTTTAATACAGTGAATTTTGTTAAAGTAAAAATAAAAGTTGCTGCAGTGGTAGATGCATTTTGTATATAGTTGCTAGTTCTTAGGTTTTATTACCTTTTTAAGGTTGACGACCACTATGGCGATGGGGTAACACTGTCTGCCTCAGACGCCAGTGGTCGTGGGTTCGATTCCCTCACGGAACAAGCAAAATGAAAATGTTCCGGGTCTGGGTGTTTATCTATATATGTATTTATATTCTAGGTTATCTAGGTATCCCATATCACAAGCTCTGCTTAGTTTGGGGCCATGTTGTTGGTGTGATTGTCTGGGGATTTTATTTTATTTATTTATTATTACCTACTACACACTGTACCTGTATGAGTAATGCGAAACTTTACACGCCAACGAGATGCCCTAGCTTGGTAGCAAATAACATTTTTGTGATGTCCTGAGACTAGAAACCGATTTCCTATAAGTCATCATTCCATTTATTTTGACGTCGATAAATTCTATATACAATTGTTATTCCACAATCCAATATCATAGTTTTGTTTGTACAATAATTTTTATTTGTAAATTTACATAATTGATAAATCTAAGAAATAATAATTATTAATAAAACGTACGAGTGAAGTTTATTGTGCCATTTAATCGATAATATAAGTTTTTTAATCGGTAGTATTAAGTATCGGTAGTTTTTTATTCGCAATATAAATTAACTTATTAAAAATGGTAACGACTTAAGGTACATAAATAATTTACCAACAAAGTTAAAAAACTTGCCACTGACAAAATTTAAATTTATCCTACGCCAATGGCTAATAGAGCTATGTTTTTATACAATTAACGATGTTTTTATTAAAAGTAGGTATCTGATTTTTTTTCTAACCTAAGAAGACATAATATTAAATATTCAATTAAATGGTATGCATGTATGATTTTTTTAATTTGATGAATTTTAATTGAATTATATAGGTAGTTATTAATTGTTTACACACTAATATTGCATGCTGTAAGACAGTAAAATATGAGCTCAATAACGAATATTTACCACCAAATGTATTACCACCATATTTGAAGCAATAAATTGATTTATATATTTTTTTTGATGATTTGTTTTTAATTTTTCAATTTTAATCTGCCTACATGGTATATTTTCACATTTCACATTTCAATATTCTTTATTTTTGTTTTTTTTTTTATGTGTCGTAAGCTATAAATATAAAACGGCAGGTTTTCAACTTACGTTTTCTGTAACTTAAATAGGTTTTATAAAGTAAATTGGTTTTGTTTTGTAGTTTTAAATTGCACTCAGTATATGCAGCAGCTACAATAACGCGTTTCATTTTTAAGAGATCCCGTTATTTTGCCTTTATTCTATAAAATTGAATCAATAAAATGTTATTTATTATTTTTTTTATCGCCGTTATGTGAATTGTTTTGTAGGAAATCATGGTAACTTCGAAATAAGTGAAGTAAGTACTTATTGTTTCTTACAATAATAATTATCATGTTTGTGGATAATTAAAACTAATTTAATACACCCGAGTTTCAAAAAATAATATTTTCATTAACTACCTATCTTTTTATATAGCTTGTAAAATTAGGGAAAATCTAAAAAACCTGGTGAAGAAATAGGTAGGTAATAAAGAAGTTAGCGACCTATTTTAAACATCCATTCCTTTTATAAAAATGTACTATTTGAATATAAAATTATATTTTAAAAAAATAATTAATAAAAAGAAAACTTACCAAAACATTGATCAAAACCAGCCATCCTAAAATCTTCATTCTACTAGATTTCAATGCCATATTTCACCCACATAAAATTTTAAAATCAGGTTACGAAATTCGAATTTCGCGCTCAAATTGTTACGCGATCCCGCGCAGTGATGCCAACAAAACAAACGACTGTCGGCTGACGCTGGTCCTGCCAAACTGACTGCGACTTTACGGACCGTGAGAGCTTTGCTTTCGCGAATCGTCTTTGAATGGCCCTCTCTAATCAGAGGGAGAAATGGCGGGAGGGCTCAACTTATAGGGGAAACCACGCCGACCGCCTCTGGTAATTCACTAAGAAAAGTTATTTGCGACTTCCCCCTTGAGATTTGTTCGGTTTATAGATAAATATAAACGATTTACACTCAGGTTGTTGTGACTCGAATGCAATAGTTTTGGAGAAATGCAACGATCAAGTTTTATTTGGGCTGTTTTCACTTTTTAAGCTGATGCTCAAAGTTCAATACAGGATGTTTTGAACTTTGGGCAAGAGACACAAATAAAACATGTTTTGGATTTTTATTCGCCCGCAAAAGGCAAGTACCTAAGCTAAATATCATTTTTCTAATTGTCACTCCAGTGTCCAGTGTTTAAGGTACAATTTTAAGTATGTCAACTCAATTAGATTATTTTTTTCTCATAACAGAAGACTATGCCCGCGTTTGACCTCAATCTCACCTCATGCTAATTGACGATGAGGTCGAAGAATGCGCTATAGGTTTAAGAAGGAACTGGCTCTTCATAAAACATTACAGGAACACATCACCGCCAGAGTAGCGATATTTGGCGACAGAATTCAAATGAAGCTCGCTAGCCAGGTGGAACCTGAAGCACGGTATCTACATAGTATTACCGTGCCTGAAGGCTACCACCAAGCGGATTCATTTGAGTGCTAGAAATAAAATTGTTTTTTTTTAGTAAGACTGCTCGTTATCGTACTATATTTTATAACAAAAGTCTTTTCAACTTCTACATCAATTTTGTTACGTAATAACCTACTACGGAGGTTTAACGTAGGTTAATCAAATTGCGAGCCATAGATATAGTTACAGACACAAAAAAGAACAATAAAAATAAACGAGAGTTATAGAGCCTGTCAAGTTTAAAATTAATAAAATCCATGACAACATTCAACATATTAATTTACATTTACTAGCCCTTCATACCACGAGTGGCTGCAGAGCATTCCAAAGACATGCGCAAATAAAATAAAATATTATACCTACTCGGCAGTTAATAATAATCAACGAATGCAGAGCATTAAAAAAACCGACTTCACGTCAAAACTTTGGCTGAACTAGAAGGTTGTCAAGGTAAAAGATCTCTAAAAGAGGTAGAAGAAAGAGAGAAATCATGAAGTACTTTAGTACTTTTAGTAGTATCCTCTATCATATGAAAATAGAAACATCAAAACCAGTTCACCAAATCAAAAGTTAAGAGGTAACAAACATCAAAACAACAAACAAACGAATTGAGTATCTCCATCTTTTTTTGAAGTCGGCTAAAAATTTAAATCCCAATTGAAATAAAATTAAAGGATTTTTTTAGTTAAGCCCGCGTTACACTTCAATCGCACCGGTGGTAAGTGTAGATGAAGTTGCAAATTACGCACATGTTCAGAAAGGAACGGGCTCTACATAAAATATTGCCGGAGCAGGCGGCAGGTTTTTTATGAAGGCTGGTCGTCAGCCAAGTGGACCCTGAAGATATCCTACGCAGGTGGGGTCTAAGGGGGGATGAAACGCTTGTCCAGGGGGGCGGTAAGGCAGTTTATTGTAAACCGACCCTAAACGGCTCCTCTGCAGGGCTAGCATGCAATCAATAAATAGTAGAATCGACAAGTAAATATTACAATAAATATTATTTTGTTATTTTATCCTATTATGTAAGCTAATATGCGCACCATAATAGATATAATTACTCGATTTGATACCATGATTAAGACCACAGAACCAAATAGGTCATAATCTTTATACACTAAATACCATATTCTAAGAAAATATCGATAAAAGGCCCGATTTATCGTTGTCGACGGTAGCATCCTAGCCCTGCTGGTTGCAATTCTGTAGTCGAATCATACGACAGCTATGGGTTGAAATGTGGTTGAAATAATATTCTAAGGATTACACTGCTTGTTAATCTGAAGTACTTAGTCAATTGTCCAGGCAATATGACGGGCGTAAATATTATTGGTGTAGTTGCAACAACGTTGCCTTCCAAACCAGACATGGGTCCGAATCCAGCAGGGCTAGCATGCAACCATCGATAAATAGTCAAATCGACAAGATAAATATTATTTTGTTATTTTATCATATTATGTAAGCTAATATGCGCACCATTATAGATAGAATTACTCGATTTGATACCATGATTAAGACCACAGAACCAAATATGTCATAATCGTAATAAATAGCATACACTACATACCATATTCTAAGAAAATATCGATAAAAGGCCCGATTTATCGTTGTCGACGGTAGCATGCTATCCCCGTTGGTGGTTATTTGTGAGATTAACGCTTCAATTATTCAACTATTGTAACTAAATTAACTTCCTGATTCTGTGATGCAGGATTTCCGTGCGTTTATTCACCGTCTTCCCTACCTCAAGAAGCAAGGAATGCAACGAGCTCGGAACACTATAACCCACACCACAAGCTACCACCTTGTGGTAGTCGCGGAATCAGCAACAGTAGTTGTCATGGATTTCCGCAGAGTAACGCCTGATTCAATCGATTATATTAACTATTCAAGTACAGGAATAATCTATTGTCAAACGAATCGAATAATGCTAAAGGATTTCTTTCTTTGTTTGTTTGCACACGCCTATCTCAGAAACTCCCAGTCAGTTTTGAAAAATTGGTTTGGCATTTGATTGCCCAGCTATTTAGCAACTAAAAGTCTATATTGTACCATAAAATTGTTACGGGGTCCAATATTCCACTTGTAAATCATTCCACGTGCGTGGCTCTTGTTATTTTTTATGTGTGATGCATGATTCTGAACGTCATTCATCCGTAAACTAGTTTCTATAATCAATAAATTATAGAAACACGTCCAAGACTGCATCTCATTGCTGATAAGACGTTGAAAGAAGAAAATAATTATTTACCTACTTTTTTTTAATTCAATTTTATTCTATACCTAGTACCTAAGTTATTATAAAAAAGCAGACTCAATGTCACTCTACCGTACAGGATCATCAAAAATCGTTCCAGAGTCGATTAATTGTTAGGTAGGTGCGTACTTAAAGTAGTACATAGCTAACCTAACCTAACCATTTAGTAGGTAGAGATCAAAACATTACTTACATTGTACAAAGTTCTCCCTAAATGCTTCTTTACTTCCTTTGATTTGATCATTCAACGTAGTATCACCATCCTAATGAAGTTTCAATAATTCGACTCGATATATATTTTTTTTATTTCTATAGTAGATACTTTCGCTGTTTTCGTAATTTTTTGTCACATTGTTAGTGTCTACTGGTAGGCAGTAGTAAAAAAATCGACTTAAACATAACATTTATCTAAACGGAAGTACCTACGTAAGGCCCTTTGCCCACGGAGCTACTCAAAAGTAAGGCCTTCCACTCACGGAGCTCCTGAAAAGTAACTTGTTACAAACTTAAATTACTAATTACTCTCGTGTTTGAAAAGCGTCAGCAACTGATCGCGCATGACACGGCGTGTTAGTCGCCGCACTACTGGTAGTAACTCGAGTTTCTTTGTTTGTATTCAGAATAAAATTTTCGATCAAACTTTAAATATAAAATTTGTATAGGAGATGAAAAAATATCCATGCTTACACAGGGTGACTGGTGACTAATTTTAAATACTGAAGGAGAGCTCTCTGAACTCGATTCTGATCATAATTATGTTATTAAAGGAGGCATTTAATTTTTCACCAGAAATCCCTATAAGACCTTACTGCACTATTCCCGACGCGCTGCCTGAGTCAACACGCACACAGCAGTGTTCCCATCAAACGCACACCACCACCCCCTAAGTATCTATTGCATTACGCTTATGTAACCATGCGTTGCGTTATGAGTTCTTTAACTTTCGGTTGAGTTTACTCAGTAAATAATTAATATTTATTTCTTATTTCTTTACAGAAATTGTGAATCTCAGTTAAAGTGAAGCATTGCAATGTTTAGGTCTCGGGTGGTCTTAGCGGCAAAGCTATACCATTAGATGGAGCTACTTTAGCAATATAACCTAAAAACAAAAATGTGTTCAGTAATTTCGAGGCGCACCGCCAGGCCCCGGTAGCTCAGTGGGAAAGCACTCGTCCGGCAAACGAGAGGTCCCAGGTTCGAGTCCTGGTCGGGTAATTTTTATTTAACACATTTTTTCATTTATTTAATCTTAACTTTAGTTATCTTAACTGTATTATAATTGTATATTTCTATGACAGGTAGGGTGCGAAAGCGGTCAGACTCGCATTTTGCACATCGATGAATCTGTCTGTACCGCACCAGACGTACGGAACACTTCTCCGTATCACCGTTTTCACTTACATAGCTTTGCTGCCCCTGCATAAGCGTGTCGTAAATGGCAATAGGTAAGCGTCCGTGGGTATCGTAAGCATCGTACATATTGCATCAAACGGAATGTAGTACCTATTATTTGTATAGAGAGCGTGCGTATCAGTAGACGCACTGTACGGCTGCCTTGTCACGTAAATATTAGCGATCAGCTATAATGGCGCAGTCATCACGCCATGGACGCGCGATCCATTGCTTTACATCGTATTATGTATTTCGTTCAATCGTTCGTTGATCGCAGAATGCATTTATTGCTACGATGCTAGCGCCAAAAACAATTTGGTAGCTAAAAAAGAAACTAATAAAATGTGAAACAGATGTTTGCTTTTAAAATTTCGCAGAAAAGTACACACGAAGGGTATGAAAGTCAATACCGGCCTAGACCAAATGGTATACGCTGGTATTTATTGGTCACACAGCGGAGATCGGGAGACAACGAGGCTTATGGACTATCTCAGCAGTACAGCGGACAAGGTTCAGCAACGTTTTCTCACAGCGCAGTTGGTGTTCCTGGGGGATTTTAACGCACACCACGGACAGTGGTTATACCCGTTCCAGGACACTGACCATGCTGGTAGAGAGGCTTTTAAGTTTTCGCTCACTCATGGCCTCTCTCAGCTTGTTGACGAGCCTACGCGCATCCCAGACGTTGCTGGCCACACTGCTTACTGCCTGGATCTTCTGCTGACAACCGATCCGGACAGATATTCGGTGTCCGTCACTGCACCCTTAGGGACATCCGATCACTGTCTGGTGAAATCTGTATCGCAGTACTCGCCACCTGACACCCGACCAAGTGGTTCTAGGCGAGTATGGCGTTACAAGTCGGCAGATTGGGATGAAATGCGACATTTCTTCGCATCTTATCCGTGGCGGCAAGCTTGTTTCACATCAACCGATCCATCGTGCTGCGCTGATGCAGTCTCAAGTGTGATAAGTCAAGCAATGGAGTACTTCATTCCATACGCTGATCTATCCCTTGAAACCAAAGCTCGCCCATGGTTTAGTGCTGAATGCTTTTCCGCTGAAAAGCGTAAGCGAGAAGCGTACAAAGCCTGGGCAACCGCTCGCAGAAGCAAAGCCGTGGATTCGCATGAACACAAGAAGAGGTACAATGCTGCCGCCAAGTCCTGCCAAAAGGTGATCAAAAGAGCTCGTTTCGCCCACATAGGCTGTATCGGAGACAGAATAGCCTCATACCCCTCGGGAAGTAAAGCTTTCTGGTCCCTCGCCAAGTCGGTCGAAACGAACTTTTGTCGCCAGTCGCTGCCGCCTCTGCGGAAACCTGACGGTTCTCTGGCCCACACCGCTAAGGAAAAGGCGGATTTATTTGCCAATATCTTTGCGGAAAATTCTCGTCTAGATAGCCAAGGAAAAATCCCACCCCAATTACCTCAGTTCGGTCCTACAATGGGTACCGTTCATATTCGCCAAAAGGAGGTTCTTAAATGCTTGCTGCACCTAGACGAGAACAAGGCTAGCTGTCCAGATGGTATTCCTGCAGTGGTGTTGAAACGCTGCGCAGCTGAGTTGTCTCCCGTTTTGACGCGTCTCTATAGACTCTCTTTGGAATCTGGTAAAGTCCCCAAATCCTGGAAGCTGGCTAACGTACAACCAGTACCGAAGAAGGGAAGCCGTGCTGATCCTGTCAACTATCGACCAATTTCAATCATTTCCATACTTTGCAAAGTCATGGAACGTGTATTGAACAATCGACTCCTGGCATACCTTGAGACCAACGAGCTCCTAAGCGATAGCCAATATGGTTTCCGCCGTGGACGCTCGACCGGCGATCTTCTCGTGTATGCCACACACTTATGGAGTGAGGCCTTGGAGGGTCATGGTGAAGCAATAGCTGTATCCTTAGACATCTCCAAGGCCTTTGACAGGGTCTGGCACGATGGTCTCTTAAGCAAGCTTCCAACATATGGCACACCGACCGGGCTCTGCGACTGGATATCTGATTTTCTGAGGGAACGGTCGATTCGAGTAGACGGCTACTCCTCTGACCTAATGGCGATTAATGCCGGGGTACCTCAGGGATCTGTTCTCTCTGCAACTTTATTCTTGCTGCACATTAATGACCTCCTAACACCAGGCATTATTGGATATGCTGATGACAGCACTGTTGTTGAGAGATATATATCCAATGCGCGAACGAACGCCCATGAAATCCAGGTTTTGAGAGAGTCTATGATTGAGCGCGTTGATTCGACCTTGCGGAATGTGTCCGATTGGTGCGAATCTAACCTGGTTAAATTCAACGCCTCCAAAACACAAGCATGTCTATTCTCCGCAAAAAAGAGCACCTTTACTTTTACGCCCACTTTCCAGAATGTATCTGTTCCCATCACCGACCAACTAGGGCTTTTGGGCGTCACTATAACGTCCAAATTAAACTTCGGTCAACAAATTGAGTCTATGGCAAAAACGGCTTCCAAAAAATTGGGTATCATCTCGAAGGTCCGGCGGTACTTCAGCCCTGAACGGCTGCTCAACTTATACACAGCCCAAGTGAGGTCGTGCATGGAGTACTGTAGTCACCTTTGGGATGGTTCTGCCAAATACCAGCTCGAAGCGCTAGACTCAGTTGACCGAAGAGCCCGTAAACTCATAAATAACAACAATCTTACAAATAAAAAATTGCAGACGCTGGAGCATCGTCATAAGGTTGCTTGTTTGACAGTATTTTATCGGCTACATTTTGGTGAGTGTGCAAGTGCTCTTTTTGACCAAATTGAACCCACCCCTCTTTACCACCGGACTACCAGAAGCAGACAGAACTTCCTTTTGCTTGGTGGTAGGATCCCTTCTGGGTCCGCCTGGCTAGCGACCACCCTTTATATAAAGTCTGCCGCCAAATGTTACCGCTCCGGCGGTAATGTGTTCCGGCAATATTGTATAAAGAGCCAGTTCCTTCCTAAACCCGTGTGCTTTCATCTTCGACCTCATCGTCACTTACAATCAGGTGAGATTGAGGTCAAACGCGGGTTTAGTCGCTAATAAAAAAAAAAATCCCTATATAGTGGATTTACCAAGAAGTCGAACAAAACGCTTCGATAGTTCCTTTTTGGTACGGATTGGCAAGGTGTGGAACAATCTGCCTGCGTCTGTTTTTCCTAACCACTACAGTCCTGGGACTTTTAAGTGTCGAGTGAATAGGTTTCTCGTGGATGGACGTGTAACACCATAGTCTTCATGCGCACTTTCCATCAGGTGGCATGGAAGACAAACGTCCTATCCTTACAATATAAAAAAAAAAAGGGATTATATGCACTTTTAGTACATCGATTGTACGATAGAGGCAGCACAGTCGTCGGATTACTATGGCTTTGTTTTTGTTGTAACGTAATACGAATTAGTTCTTTTTTAGCAAATCTTGCGCAATTCATGCCATCGCTTTGCTCTTGCAAGTTACATGATAAGGCAGCCGATCGCACATCGGCAATGCCGACACTGTTGCTCCGAGAGGCAAACGACTTCTTCGCTTTTCTCCATTCTCACAAACACTATCTGCGATCACTACGAAAATCCGAATGAAGTGGCAATGGCATGCGCGTACTTGCGTCGGAAAATCCGTTGGCTACCGATACAGTGGACGCACTGTGAAAAATTAATCAGTTTGCTGCGATGCGTCCGATCCTTACGGGACGCTTTCCTCCGAGCGATCCCCGCTTATTGGTAAAGTTCCTTCAGGGTTCGCATGGCTAGTGACCCTTCTTATAAAGTCTGCCAGTTCTGCGTCCAAATAACACTGCTCCGACGTTGATCTTTTCAGGCAATGATTTATGAAAAGTGAGTTCTTTCGCAAACCTCGTCTTCACTTACCATAAAATGAGATTTAGATCATCCTCTTATTTAGTCAGCGATAAAAATAATCGGTTTTAAATTATTAAGAAATTCTTTTACATAACAATACGGACAGTCCAGTCAATAAAATTGTCATGTCATTGATTTCCGTTATTTTTATTTATTGAGAAGACGAATTTGGAAACAATTTTATAAAAAAAAATATTGACTCTTCCTTTATTTATGCATTTATACATATATAACTTCATATTTCTATTACCTATCTACGAAAAACAGCCTCACGTACATACAATCCAAACACGTAAGTATTCCTTCTCCTACAAATATTTAATAGCAAAGATGTCTGTATAATGATTTGTTGAAAATATCTCATTGTAGGTATGTAGGCAGCGTTTCCGATCTGCACTTCCTTGGTATGTAAGCTTAATTACTAGAGTTCTTATCAAATTAGGCGAATTATATGTTTAAAGCATGTAGGTTACAAATAATTAGGTTCCCTGTTAGAAAATTGTAGAGTATCTACCTAATTAGGTTTATCCGAATTCATTGGTTTTTTGTCAAACCATGACCGCTTTATAATGGTTCTAGAAATACCTATAATGAGACTAAAGTACCTGTTTACAGAGTCCTCCATAACACCATGTTATAGAAACATAAAATTAAATTGCTTCTTCTTAGTGGGTTGTGATGTAAAGGAGACTCGGCATGGTCCTCCTTTTCAGTAACTAGCTGTTTCTCGCGGTTTTACCCGCTCAATTTGAATACCGTGGGAATAAAAAATAGCTTATGTGGTATTCCAGACTGTACACTATCACCATACCAAATCTTCCATTGAGCCGTTTTGCCGTGATTGAGGAACAAACATTAATACCTACAACCATCCATCCAAACTTTAATATTTTTAATATTAGTAAGAAGTTATTAGTAAGATTTATGTATTTTTTAATGCATGTAATTCTAACAATACTTATCAATAGTCAATAATCAAACATTGACGCAGTTGCCTTCTGCTATTAATAAGGCGCAATATTATTTTTTTATTTATTTAATGGCTACCGTATCAATTATAATGAAATTCTTTTTAAATACCTAATGAATATTATAGCAATGATTGTGATATTATGTTTGAATAACCAAAAATAACGATATTAAAATAAAAAAATCTCAAAATTAAGAAAAATGTACGAAGCACTGAAAAGTGCGCGAGCTACTAGGTACACTGTTTGTTTAAATTTTAGCAAATAAATACTCACTGTAAAGTTTGAAATTTTCTATTTATTTAACACGATATATATGTAACCGAGCTATAATGATTGATTGGAGTTTTATTAATGGCCAGAGAATCAACAGTGAACCGTTCAAATGTTTTATGCGTTTTTTTCTAAGCGAATTGTAAACTTCAATGAAGAATTTGGAAGTGGAATTTCTCTAGAAAAGAAATGTTTTATATGTTTCAAAAAGGATAATAAAACTCTGAATAATTGAAAGGATATGTATGAAAAAAGTAGGAATGAATATGTGGAGCAACTTTTCTCTGCGCTAGCCAGTAAGAATGACAACCATATTTGTGTTATTTTGTAACCTTTGTTGTTAGCTATTTTTTGAGATACGCCGCTACGCTGTTGAACCTGGGGTAAATTTCTATGGACGATGCAACTTCTTCTTTGCATTATTTTTCTGGAATAGACGAAAAACACGCTATTAGGTACCTACTTCATTTACTAGTCAAAAGTAAATATTATAATAATGTTAAAGCAGTAAATAATTATGTTAGAAGATACAGTGTCTATCTAACTTTCAAATAAAATCGTTGGTTACATTTCCACCATACTTTTTTTCTTTCAATAATCAGTTTATTCCGAGCCCTATCAGGAACGCTCTGAAATCGCACTAAGTTGCGCGCTTTAGGCAGCTGAGAGAATTTTTTTCATTTACCTTATCTAATATTACCAGACTCATTTGACTCTTTAAATGATTCCTGGTCAAGTCTCACCGATTTGTTTCGTCAGGCAATTTGAAAGCGATTTGCATACCTTAGCTATGTGTTTTTATTTTAATGAATCATAGTAATTAACTAATAAGGATAATTTAATAAGAGAATGTTTTCTTACCTTTATATCTCTCAAAGGTTTCATTCGGTAAACCGGCCGGGGAAACAACACCATTCGTGGGTTTCCACTAGATAAGAGTGGTTTTAAAAATCAAGAAATGCCACAAAAATTCTTAGTTTAAACAAATAAACAGTTTACCTATGTAACTGTTCTTAAATTTCTGCTATTAGAAAACATATTGAGAGTTATTTTATAAAATAGACTAATCTAATGCACTAAACTTTGATAGTTCCTAAGTTGATTCTTAAGTCTCTACGAGGAACAAATATTGCGTTGCAATAAACTTAGGTCAGCGCCTAAATGCTTAAGACAATGCAGAGTAAGTGTGACGTAGTTTAGGCATGTCTTAACTAAGTTTATGCTAAGTAGAGTTTAGTGCAGACGGGCATAAGTCCGCGTTTGACCTCAATCTCTCCTGATGGGAGGACGAACACACACGGGCTTAGGTAAGAACTGGCTCTTCAAAACATATTGCCGGAACACATCAGCGGAGCAGATTTGGCGGTATATTTTATATGAAGGGTGATCGCTATCCAGTGGGATCCTGACGGAATTATACCACCAAGTGGGGATCACTTGGATTAGTTGCCTTTTTACAACACACTAATTCAGAGGCTATAGGGCTACTCTAATCTTAAGTGCCTATAATTCGGGACTTAATGGTTTCTTAATCCTTAATCCAGTCTTCTTGAGACTCTGACCGTTGCCAATCAGTCGATATACTAAATAAATAAACTAACGTTTAAACGCGATCACGAACGCAACTGACGTATGCAATTACCTAAAGGCAGGGGCCACTGACCCCTTTTTATACATATAAACTACCGCCAAGCATCACAATACTTCGGTAACATTTATGAAGAGCCAGTCCAGAGTTAAGAATTGACCCATAGGTTTCCATCTTCGACCTCATCGTTACTACCGTATTATCATAACGTAGATTGCGTTCAAAATTGGCTTTTTAGGTATATTTAAATCTATACTTAATATATAACGCTGAAGAGTTTGTTTTTTTGTTTGTTTGTTTGAACGCGCTAATCTCAGAAACTACAAGTGGGATTTGAAAAATTCTTTTTGCATTTGATAGCTATATTTTATTCCGAAATTCCCACGGGATCAAAAGTTACGCGGGTAAAACCGCGCGCGGTGGCTAGTTAGGTTATATTTAGCTGATAGCACATATGGTAAACAAGATAATGTCGAAAAAATATACATAGGTACATACATAACGTGACGCCTGTATCCCTTATGGGGTAGGCAGAACACCAGACGTTACAAGACCATCTGATGTCACGTTTGACAAATTTGGAGGTATTATAAAGATGACCCCCTGTCACTACAATAGTCTCTCTCCATTATAAAGATGGAGAGAGACTATTGTAGTGACAGGGGGTCATCCTAACGCCCACAAAATCGCCTTTAAAACCTCTGTCCCTGAACTGACTTTTACAGTATGCCCGGGAAGAGAAGCAGCTGGCACATTCTATGTTTTTCTTTACAGAACAGAGAACAGAACAAAAAATATAACAGGTAATTACATAACAAACACAAATTAAAAATCCGATCCATTCGGGAAAAATTATAACTGGAGACATTTTGAAAATAAAGTGGAGAGGGTTTGATGAGGCCTCATTTTTAACGCCTATTTCCTTCGCAGACCGACACATCACAATGAGGTATAAATACCTAGGACTCTATTCTTAGCCATAGCAAGAGCATAAGGCAAAGAATATCTATAGGTACTCACAAGGCGGCGTTATGACCGGCACCTTTGATTTGGAGCGACACTAATGGTGACCGACACGTGTAAGCCACTACAAATGTAATATACCTTTACACGTTCTCATTCACTTTCATTCGACAAGCATCGACAGTATTAATGTTAACCACATCCTTATAGTTAAATTTCTATGGCGAACCTTTTTATGATGACTGGAGGAAAATGTGCTAAGGCGGACCTTTTTTGGATGACTGGAGGAAAACGTGCCAAGGCGGAGCTTCGAGATATTTCGTGATGATCGGACAAGCCCGGATTGAGCCACTAAAAACTTCCAAACTCATTCGTTTTTAGCAGGTCCCACGGTATTTCCAATGGCATAAAATGCAAATCACGGTGGAATGCGCTCAGCCTGAGCCAAGGACACCCCACGTAGAAAATGGTCGACTACACATGACCATTCCTCCACCCATAAGCCGTAGGCCATGTAGGCTGTATACATGCATTATGTAATGATATTTTTATTTACCTACTTAATTAGAACAACGTAATGATCAAGTTGTTTGTCATGTTGACAAATTTGGTGGTATTATAATGATGACAATGTATTGGAGTAAAATATGGTCACCCTAATGACATTGTATGAAAGAATAAACAATCGCTTATATTTTTTGTTCGGCAGTATTTAGAGCTGTCACTTACGACGATTTGTTGTCTTCGTCGCCGGCACATTCCTTTTGATAAGCGCTGGAATTGGTGGCTCAGCCAGCCGGACACTTGTTACATGTCATCAAAATCTTTTTCGAAATAACTCTTAAACACATGCGTCAGGTACGTTTTAAAATATAGGAGGTCTGTCAGATATCGCGGCACATTCCTTTAAGACTTAAAACTCAGTTCTAATTGCGATATTTACTGAGATAAGTATAACAAAGTGGCTCAGCCAGAAACGTCCGGCTGCCCACTTGTTTTTTGTGTTTACTCGAAAATTATGGCGTTTTACTTGACAAAACCACTTTAGTTGCTGTCACGTATCGCGTCACATACCTTTATATACCCGCTGGATCCTCAAAACCCTCTGGGGGCTGATATCTGGAATGCTGGAAAATGCGAAATTCTGGCTGGATGGCCAAAGTTTTTTCGTCACAAACGATGAAACCTTTATACATCGTCGGCACAAATGATGACTTAGCCACCTAGATAAGCAGAAACTCTGTGCGAGTAAGTTTCCAGACAGCCGGACGCACGCGTTTTAAGGTAGGACCGTAGGTACGCCGTAGGAGTAAGATTCAAATGTAATTAGAATAAGGAATATTAAGCTAGTAAAAAATAGTACGTATTTCTTTCTTTAAATAAAACTCTTTAAAGCATTTAGTAAGTTTTCTTGGCAGTTAAATATTTTTTTGTTAAAATAAGTATTTCTGTATTTTAATATCTACTTTAATTAACTGCCGCACAATGTACCGTAGAGTTAATGGTGGATGATACACCTGTCTTACACCGTATTATTCGCTTGGATTTTCTTTGTTTAATTCGACTGATACGCAACAAGCCAGTAGGTTGAGTCGAATATGTATGTCTGAACTGGGAAGATAAAGGTGTCTACACTTGCTCGGAAAGCGGCGACCCTTTTAGGGCAAGCATGCTTCAATCGACTACTTATGGAGCGGTAGGTATCTGAATTAACGGCCGCAGGAGTTTTATATCCTATTAAAATTGGAGTTTATCAGGATGGCATTCTACGTGGCTAGAATGTAGAAAAAAGCACAAAAAGGTAAAGCACGCAGCGGAAACGCAAGAAAAAACATTAAATGTCAGTGGTACCTGTAGTTTTCTTTACAAAAAGTAATGATATCCCACCAAAATATAAATGTAAAAAAGGAGAGCTAAGTTCAATACAAAAAGATGCTAAGCTTTGGGCTTTAAGCAAAAAGAATATAGATCTAAATGAAAGCCAAGTTCTACGCAAAATCGAAGTATGTATTTATAGGAACAATATAACATTATGAACAAGTATTAAAACTTTATTTTTTTGCTTTATTAAATACCTATAGCAATTGAATGTTATTTGAAATGTAATATCTCACAGTAGGTTAGATTTTACTTGGCCAGTTTTTATTACATCAGTCATTTTATGAAGTTATTCAACTTTTTAATTCTGATAAAAACCGGCCAAGTTAAATCTAACCTACATGACAGCAAAGCATAAGTTTTGTACATAACTTGGCTCTTCTTTTTTACATTTATGTTTTTGGTGGCATTTTTTTCAACAAGCTTGACAAGCATGTGTTATGGTGTTCTCCGGATCAGACCAAATGGTGGGTATGTCAGGTTTGGTAATTTGAAAAAATACATACTTACGTGTAATTTAATAAAGTTGTTGCAAATACGAAATACGTAGGTACGTACTTACCTATATCAGTAGGTAAGTCAGAGGCTACAAATAAGTTATTTTCATTGCACTGCTATCTAAATTACTTTTATATTATGACAGGAATACAATAAACAATAGATAGATACGACATGCACACACCTCCTACGTATTATAAGGTAAGTACTTATGTACGTAAGTCATAACATATTATTGATAGCTTAACTGGTGCTGATAATTTATTTTATAGACAAATACTTAGAACTTAAATAACTGAAAAATGTGGTAAATAAAAAATAAAATAAGTGAATATTAATTTCGATGGCGGATCGCCAGGGTCTTGTAGCTCAGTGGAAGAGCACTCTCCCGGCAAACGAGAGGTTCCCAGATTCCAGTCCTGGTCGGATGATTTTTATTTAGCAATTTTTTTTAGTTATTTAAGAATAATTGAGCATTATTAAATGCAAAAACTTAAAAATGTTACTTAAAGCTTCTACTTATGGTTTTGTCGTATAATTATGGCCTATGTCTAGTTACGAGTAAACACGAAAATGTTTAAATCTGGTCCAGACTCTTGAGTTAACCATCAAATCGACAAATAAGTAATATTTGAAAAGTTGATGTAACTGCTGTTTTAAGCGTAGAGAGGTTAAGAAACTTCTTATAAAATACCTCTAGTGCAGTGATGTTTGACGACAAACTTCATAAGCCCCGCTTATGAAGTCGCCTTCTACGGCACACTTATCCAAGGTAAGGCTTACTCCAAGCGCGGATTAATCTATAATCTGCGCTTGGAACAGCCTTACCAGCCCTGGATGATATACACGAAACTAACCCAGTATCAATCCAAAAAATACATACTTACCTATGTATGCCAGATTATTATTTTTATGATGGGCATCTGCATTGAAAACGTCTCATTGATTAGAAAATGCATCGGAGTTTCATGACCGTTTCAATTGATCGGACAAGTTAAAAAATCCAGGAATGAAGAACACCAAATTTTGCGGCGAAATTAGTCGAAATAGAAGAGTGCAAAAAAATAATTGTCGAATCAAAAATAGTTTGATCATGGCCGCAAAAATGATTGATCGATGTTCACTTAGTTTGATATTAATAGCTTTTTATACTATTTTTCCATCATTTGCGGATAAAAATCGATGTGTTCCATTTAAATTATAAGTCTACAAAGAAATACATCGTAATATCTTAGTCCTAGGTATTATAATTAACCCAATAACATCGATCAAAGAAGCGTTTCGTTCGCGCGGCCACGATTTAGTATTATATCACTGTTTTTGTTAGAATTATTGAATACGTATTAGAAATTTAAAATGGTATTGTTAGAATCGACAAATTATTTGACAACACCTTGAATCTATTTTAGCCATTAGAAGTCGTGAATTTTGGAAATAATCAATGATAAAACAATCGGAAGTGGACAATGGCGCGGCCATAACTAATTTCTTAAAATAATGATAATTTTTGAAGTTTTGTTTTTTCGACAATTCCCGACTAATTCACTCTTGCTTTAACACAAAAGACTAGATCTCTAGCTATCGTAGTTATCGAGATCTCCATGGCCGCGCCATTCTCCGCGTTTCGATTGCGCGGCCATGGTCAAACTCGAATAACTTCACTATTTTTGCTCCACAATCATTTTTTGCACTCTTCTATTTCGACTAATTTCGCCGAAAATTTGATGCTATTCATTCCTGGATTTTTTAACATGTCCGAGCAATCGAAACGGTCATGGAGTTTCTTACTGGCCCGCATAAGTTTAAAGAAGATCAGAAGCTATTATATAGGTACCTACTATTTTCCATTATTTATCCTATGTCAAAAGGTCAAACGTGCGGCACTCCAGCGGGGCTAGCATGCTACCGTCGACAACGATAAATCGGGCCTTTTATCGATATTTTCTTAGAATATGGTGTTTAGTGTAGGTATGTAATTTATTAAGATTATGACATATTGGTTATTTGGTCTTAATCATGGTATCAAATCGAGTAATTTTATCTATAATGGTACGCATATTAGCTTACATAATAGGATAAAATAACACAATAATATTTATCTTGTCGATTCGACTATTTATCGATGGTTGCATGCTAGCCCTGCAGGTTCGTACGCTCACAACATCCACTTCTACCACGTAGTCAATTGACATAAAATGAGACTGCGACAAATAAAATGTTACTGTGAAGATCGTGCCAAAAATCTACTGCTGTATATGTACATATGATGACGCCATGCAGCACGGACTCCATTTGCGACTTGTTAACACTATTTAACCACAATACACATTCAATGACAGCCAGAAATAGTGTGGCATCAATGTGATAATTCAATTTAAGGTTCAGTCTTTACTTATATGTGTCTGAAATGAAGAATACGTCATCATTAGATAGAATAAAACACTATGTAAACGGGATTTAATCGCGTATATATTTATAATTTTTACTCGAAGTTTCGGTGCCCTTATATATATATTAATTAATAACCTTATAAAACTATAACACAATTAAATCCAGTTATAGGTACTATTGTATTTAAGAATAAGTCAATTATTTTCTGAATAGATATAAATACCACTTCTTTACTATTGCAACTGCCAAACATTTTTGCTGTGTTTTGGAAAATACAAGTCGAAAAACAATAGGCCCATAGGTATGATTACTGGCCCGAAACCTATCACGCACTTATAGCGCATGGTCGGAGACGCTCAGTTACTCTCGATGTCTAGGGAACAGTGGCATAACATTAAAAACAGCAAGAACACCTGGGATGTTGAAACTTTCTCTATGGACACCACGCAGTTAGAACGGATCGCTGCTTATCTATTCAAAATCAAATATTGAAAACACAGAAAACACGAAAAACTAGTGAGCCAGACGGACGGTTTTCTCGCTGAGTCTTTTGCCAATATCTCACGTGGTATGAGACGAACCCCATATAGTTTAAAACATAAGCACGTGACGCATGCGTTTGATTATTGTCAAAAAGATTTTGCTGAAAATTTTACGGCGGCTGGCTGGATCAGCCGGGCATTGTTGCAGTTGCAAACAGTAGAAAACGTTGCTATAGGTCCAAAAATAAAAAGTAATGTGCGGGACGACGTTTGTGATGTCTCTAAATACTGGAATCTGGCAAGAGGGGCACGTAAAAACGACAATTTATTTTATTTATTTATTTAACACACTTTATTGTACACCAATTAAAAAACAATTAAAAACAAAGAAATACAAAAGAAATGTACAAAGGGAGGCCTTATAGCTAATAAGCTATTTCTTCCAGACAACCTTTGGGTGAGAAGTTGGATTCCAAGTTATAGGGTGTCTTGGCATACATGTACTACATTAAAATTAAAACAATTAGGTACCTATATACATAAATATAAAGCAGTTACATACGACTAATACACAACAATATAATTAAATACACATACTTATATAATATACGTAATACAATATACTTAATATATATTTATATATACGACTCTAAATAAAAATAAATATAAACATTGTAACTAATTAACTTGTACTATAACGTCGTGACTTTAGAAAAGAAATATTGCTTGACCAGTTTTTTAAATGTTTTAATAGTTTGGGCAGACTTGACTTCGAGTGGCAGTTTATTCCAAAGTGATACAGCATGGACTGTAAAGGATTTCCCATAAAAGTCACTTTTATGTGAGGGCGTCGATAACATTAAATTGTCAGCAGAACGTAACTCTCGTACGTGCTGAGAGTGTCTATAATTAAATCTGGTTTTTAAATACTCCGGCGAGGCAGGATTGAACAGCAAGCGATACAGCAGACAAAGAATTTGAGTATTCCGGCGAAAACGAATCGGAAGCCACTTGAGCTTAGCGCGATATTCTGAAACATGGTCATATTTGCGTAATCCAAATATGAATCTTATGCATAAGTTTTGAAGGCGCTCAAGTTTATTCAATTGGTCTTCGGAGATATCCAGATAGCAGGCAGCACCGTAGTCAAGAATTGGTAGGAAAAGGGACTGTGCAATAGAAATTTTAGTAGGTATTGGCAGTATATTGCGCAAACGTTTCAAAGAATTTGTGGCAGCAAACATTTTTCGGCTGACTTCATCTATTTGTGCTTTCCAAGAAAGATTGTTATCGAATAGGACTCCCAGATTTTTAACAGTTTTGCTATATTCGATCATTACATTATTAAAAACAATTTTGGGGCATAAGTTCCAATCAATTCTATCAACGAGCTTTGAGCTCCCCATAATGATAGCTTGAGTTTTTGATGGGTTTACAGTCAAGCCATGCTGTTGGCTCCAAGATAGAATTTTCTCAAGATCATTGTTCAAGGTTGTTATTGCCTGCGGTAGCTCCAGAAGGTCCGTGTGAAGATAAATTTGGAGATCGTCTGCATACATGTGGTAGGAAGAAGTTAAATTATTCGAAATAGAGTTTATAAAAACAGAAAAAAGAAGAGGAGATAGCACGCCACCTTGAGGGACGCCGGCTGTGATATCGGTCCAGTCTGAGCAGGATTGTTCGATACTTATACGTTGCCGACGTCCGCTCAAGTAAGTATGAAACCAATCAACCACGAATGGAGATATGTTAAGAGAGCGAAGCATCTGTAACAAGATAGCGAAGTCAACAGTGTTAAAGGCATTGCTGAAATCAAGCAATGTTAACACTGTTAGCTTTTTATGTTCCATGCCGTGGCGAATATCGTCGGATATTTTAACTAACGCCGTGGTGGTACTATGACCTGGCCGAAAACCAGACTGCAGCGGATTGAGCAATTCATTTTTTTGCAGGAAATTATTTAGTTGCTTATGAACTAGGTGCTCAAGGACTTTGGATAGGAACGGGAGGATAGATATTGGTCGAAGGTCTTGAAAGGATGTAGGAGAAGGTTTTTTAGGAAGTGGGGTAATGTGTGCGTCTTTCCATAACGAGGGAAAGTGACAGGTGCTGATGGAGTGGTTTAAGATGTTGGTAATGATAGGTAGGAGGAAATCGATTAAGATAACAATCATTTTTCGGTTGATGCTATCAGACCCGACGGCATTTGAGTCGATTGAGTTGATTGCTCTTCTAACATCACACTCGGTAAGTTGAGTAAAGTGAAAGGATTCGTAAGAGGGCTTAGGTAAAGATGAAATGTTGAATATTGTTTTAGATTTTTGTGCGCTATCTATAGAGCAGGAAGATGTGAAATGTGAATTGAGAGCATTCAGATCTATGTGGTCAGGAATTGGATTTGTTTTATTTTTACCTACGCCTAAAGTTTTGAGGAAATTCCAGACTTTTGCTGGAACCCCATTCGAAACGGATTTGTGAATATGGCGTCTTTGTGCATCCCTACACATGGTATTGCAGCGATTCCGAAGGAGACGGTACTTTTCGTGATTATCTTCGGTTGGTTCCTGTTTGTATTTGATCCGCGCCCGATCTCGTTTAGCCATAGCGGATTTAATAGTATCATTCAACCATGGGGCAGGTAAATGCTTCAGCCTGACGGGTCGAACTGGGGCATGGCGATCATAAAGCTGAAGAAGGAGAGAATTAAAAATATCAATTTTCGAATCGGTAGTTTCAGCATTTATAACCTCAGACCAGTCGATTTCCTGCGCATCACGTAGCAAGTTGTCGTAGTTAATCCTATTAAAATTTCTTTGCAACAGTATTTTAGGTTTAGTTTTAGGAGGCTTGACTTTATACGAAAGGAATATTAAATGATGATATGAGAAGGCATCTGCTTCTAATTGTCCGTGGTGAACAACATGATCCAAAGAGGAAACAATCATAAGGTCTAAAAGAGAAGGCGTGCTATTGGGGAAAAAATGAGTGGCAGTGGATGGTAATATTTTCAGATTGCATCCATTAATAACTGATTCCAATTTATTTGAACGAACATCTTTCTTTAAGAGACACGTATTGAAATCTCCCATTATAATGACGTGATTGAATGAAGGGATAAGTTCTTCCAATAGAATCTCGAACGTAGGAAAATAATTTGCATTAGGAGACGCACTATATAACACTCCCAAAAGAACTTTAGTATTGGCTATCGAAACTTCTACAAAAAGATGTTCAGTCGCATGTGGGTTAAGTGAGGTTTGAGATGAAGTATTAACAATTTTGCTGGGAATGTCAGAACGTAAGTAGATAGCCACCCCACCACCGGTTCGGTCAATACGATCATTGCGGATAAGTTTGAAGCCAGGCAAGGCATAAGAAATTGAAGGTAGGCAGGGTTTCATCCACGTCTCTGAAACTAATACGGCATGAATTTTCTGCGAGTCAAACGTTGCCAACATATCGGAGTAATGAGCTGGAATACTCTGCGCATTTATGTGAACTACATTAAAATTTTTCAGTAAGCCTGAGAACTGAGAATCAAGGTTAGAAGAAAGTGAAAGAAAAGAGCTGTGATAACTATCGGAACTGTTCAATCCGCTCGAATCACATGATGTAAAATTTAAAGACCGGTCAAAGTCATCATCATTGCTAGCACAAGACATGAATATAATATGTATAAATTAATATTTAATAAGTCTACGAATATATTAAATAAATATCAATAGGTATATATTTATATATAAATGATTTCAAAATATCAACTTCAAGGCAATATCACCCACCAGCTGTATGAAAACAAAAAAAAAACAAAAACAATTATAAACAAACATGAATTTCAACAACAAGGAACATTGCTACATTTAGAAGAAAAAAAAACACAATTATACAATGAAAACGGAAAAGAAACGATAAACCAAAAATTACTCTACAGATTATAAAGAAGTATTTTTGAACGCAGTTCAATCACTCACGATTCACTATGATCAACTGTCAGTTTGCTTACAATGCTATTCAATCAAGTTGGAAAGTGTCAGAAAGAAAGAATGAATGATTATTAATAAATGTAGGGTGTAATTAAAAATACTCAGTTATTTAAAAGAAAAGATAATAAAACAAGCGAAAAACAAACGTGCAATGTCAACTCACAGTCTTCTCATTGTTCGCTTTTTGGGCCCCACAGCGGTCTTGGTCGTTGGCTTCGTTACATTTTTATTTGGACTATTGGTTGGAGATATAGTAGCCGTGGCTTGAATTGCTTTCAAGTCTGCCTTTGTAACAATTTGTTGGCGGACACCATCGGGATCCAGTACAAATACACAGCCTCCTTGGGTCCAGCATTTCGTTACACCGAAGCATTGGCGAGCTGCTAAGAAGGTTTCATGACGCAGTGCAGTCAGAAATTCGGACAATGTTACACCGGAGCTCTTTAGTGCAGACTTGCTCAACCATATCTTGTCACGCAGAGTAACGTCTTTAAACTTTACCAACAAGGGCCTAGTTTTACCTTCTCTCAGCTTGCCTAATCGATGAGCACGGACAATCCCAGCTTCAGAAAAGTCGTTCATTTTTACTTTGTTCCGGATCACTTCAGAAGCTGTAATAACTGGGTTTTCCTTATTATCTTCGGGAACTCCATGAAGCAGTAAAATCTTTCTACGGCCTTGCATCTCAAGCCTGTCGCAATGTCTTGCCAAAAAATCTATCTGATTTTGTAGGAGTAAAAAGCAGGATTGTACAAAACATTTAAAATCAGAAAACTCTTGTGAAATACCAGAAGAAGAAGCAGGTGCCTTGGAGTCCTTACTAGCTTGGAGGTCATCTTCAAACTTAGTCATGCGTGCAGACATCATTTCTTGCAATTTGTTCATAGATTGTTGAAGCGTTTCCATTGTGTGAATGTAGTGATGACTCAGTTATATTGTAAAGAAGTAATAAAGATTGTTTGATGAGAGTGAAATTGCTGGTTGGGTATTTATCTAATTACACATTAAAATAGGTAAAAATTTTAAATTAATAAAGTATATTTACTATTTATAATGATTAAAAACTCTTGGAGCAAAATCAAACTGTATGGTTTCATTGACTACCCCCAACAAAAAAAAAAAAAAATGAAATTTAAAATATTTTTTACTTCTTTTAAATACTGACTGAACCTTTTTTTGTTAGATACGAAACTATTACATAAAACATATTATTTATGGTGTACCTACGTAAAATAAGAACTGTTATATAGGGCATTTGAGTTATCTAAATTTCTTATCGCACAGTCCAATGTACTACTATTGAAAAACTTAGTCCATATCAATATTATGGCGTCCGTATCGACCGCGCAGCCATGACGAATTTTTTAAATATCTGACCATGCCAAGATTATGTAAAAATTTGTAAAAGTCGATTCCCAAAACCATAAATTTGTAAAAGGTATAAGTAGTTAAAAAGTTATGAGGGTTTGAACGTAGCCGCGCCATTAAAACACGGCGAACCGCGCGGCCACGAGAAAAACTTAGATCTTTAAAACTAAATATTGCAGAGACCTGAAATTTAGATAAAACATAAGATTGAATTTGTAAAAAAAAAATATAAAAAAAAATCCTGGATTAGTATTTTAGCAGCTGTACGGTTATAACACCGTGGCCGCGCCACTGAAACGGTAAAAAATACGTTATCGTCGATATCTTGCTGAAAAAACATCGCAGAGGTCTGAAGTTTTTGTAAAACCTGGTTTTGAATTTGTAGAAACTATTAAAGATGCACAAAAATCTCCAAGGGTCATATTTAAGGAGTTGTAGAACTGAATCTTTAATACGGTTTGAATACTTGGATAGGGTGACCATAGCTTAGTATTAACTGAAAACTTTCCATCTGTTAAATAGAAATTATATCACAAATCCATATTTATTTCGCTTAGTAAATTTAATTTTATTATATACTAGCTGCTGCCCGCGACGTCGTCTGCGTGAACGCTATGCAGCACCAAACGCACCTACGATTATAACACTGCTAGCGTGATAATATGTAGCCTATATGTTGACCCGACTTCTTAACTATCTTCATGCCAAATTTGAAGTAAATCCATGCAGTACTTTTTGAGTTTATCCCGGAAAGACAAACAGACAAACAGACAAAAATTCTAAAAACTATATTTTTTGTTTCTGTTTCGATTGTAGATCATACCCCAAGTATTCTTTTAAAAAAATATTCAATGTACAGTTTTGACTTTCCTACCATTTTATTATATGTATAGATAGAGGCCAAAAATAATAAGCTCATTTTTCATTTTAAAACTTTGCTTTACAATAAGTTTGCTATAGGTTTCCACTTTATCTCAGCGGCACTTTGATGAAATTTCAAAATAATATAATATGGTGCGTGTTTTAGTCGAATTCATAAATTATATTTGGAAAAAGTTAAAAACAAAAAAAAAGAACCATTATATTTTTATCGATTAATTTCGAAATAATTAATTTATTCGGAATCGGAGGACTGGAAGATGCCGTCATAATAGATGACGATTCAAATTAAAAAAATTGTATACGAATTGAGTAATACTATTTTATGCGATCTTAATGGAATAGATAAAATCAAGCTCGAAGAACTATATCAAATTTAAAAAAATATAGACTGATGCTGTAGAATATGTTCCCCCAGTTGTAGGTGTCCCATTGGACATTACAAGTGTCATTGCTTATTAAATACCTCTGAAATGATTTGTTACGACGATAATAAAAGCGGAACACACGCAAGTTCATTAGAACCTAGTACAATCCATAACTTGACATATGGTCTATTAGATGATGACTAAGATTATCTGTGTTTTTAAAGAAGTAAACATATTTTTTACACCTTATCATTTCATTTTAATTTAAATTGGAATCCTTTAGATATAAAATGCTTTTAAACCGGTGGAAAGTTTATAAGCGGAATAAGCCATGGTGACCCTATCGACATATTTAAGCTGTATTAAAGATTCAGTTCTACAGCTCCTTAAATATGACCCTAAAAGATTTTTGTAAAACCCAGGTTTTACAAAAAACTTCAGACCTCTGCGTTGCTTTTTCAGCAAGATTTTGACAGTAACCTATTTTTTTACCGTTTCAATGGCACGGCCATGGGGTTTTGGTCTTACAGCTCCCATATTTTTTTGGAATATTTTTACAAACTTTCTACAAATTCAAATCAACGTTTTACAAAAAACTTCAGACCTCTGCGATGCTTTTCCAGCGAGATATCTACGATAACGTAGTTTTCCACTGTTCGACGGCGCGGCCATGCTGTTATAGCTTTACAGCTGCTAAAATACAAATCCAGGATTTTTCTACATTTTTACATTTTGTTTACAAATTCAATCTATGTGTTACCTAAATTTCAGGTCTCTGCAATATTTAGTTTTAAAGATCTACGTGGCCGCGCGGTTTGCCGTGTTTCAATGGCGCAGCCACGTTCAAACCCTCAACTGTTTAACCATACCTTTTACAAATTTATGGTTTTGGGAATCGAATTTTACAAATTTTTACATAATCTTGGCATGGTCAGATATAAAAAAAACGTCATGGCCGCGCCGTCGATACGGACGCAATATTATATAAACATCATAAAGGTACACAGATAAATAACAATCACATTTATTTACTATCACAAGCCAGTAGGTACAGAATACTGCGGATCAAGCGTTCCAAATCTGTCAAAAATATATAATTTAATCTGAACTCTATGCCATCGGCATTAAGTTAAAATTGGTTGGGGAAATTCGATAGGTTTGTAACATGCAGCCTTTTCTACCTACATAAACAGCACAAATTCCTGTTGATTGAACAACATTGTACAATTCTGAATTACAGATAAGAGGTAGGTATTAATTTTATCAGACACAGACCACAGTGCAATGTTCCACTATCTAAAAGACTTTGAAATGATGACCGCATCTAAAAATACTTAATGTGCACACGCCTACCTTTAAAACAAGATAAGAACACAAATATTGTTTGTTACTGAATCCGATATCATTAATTCGTTATCACTTTATTTACCTTACAATGGGGCGTATTCAATGTAAAACTCTCTCTAGTTTTAAATCTCTCAAGTATGAAACTAAGCAACTTCAAATTTAGTTTTTGTTGGCAATTGTAGAGACCTCTAATTTGAAAAACAAATCTGGATTTTGGTTGTCATGGCATACATCTAAGTGTTAACAAACAAGTATTTAGGAGATTAAATATACAAATTCGCAAAATTGTGTCGCCATTAAATCTTGATTTGACATCGAACTTGGCGTTTAATTTAAGAAATGAATATAATAGCAAACTACAAGCGAAATCCGTATTGGTATCTTGTCAAATAAATGTTTTATTATAGACTGACTACTTATTTACGACAGCAATGTATAGTTAACAAAAACAAAATTATAAAAAGGGAAAATTTAAAAACGTCAAAGCTTATTTACTCGTATATTCTTCAGTATTAATCATATTTTCAATATTCTCAGTAATAATTTTTTTTTTACATACACAAATATATTTTTACATGCAATTGTTTAGACTTACACAGTTTGTTGATACTACTTTGAATTCAATAACTGTACTAACACTTTTATGTACCTACTAGCTGCTGCCCGCGACGTCGTCTGCGTGAACGCTATGCAGCACCAAACGCACCTACGATTATAACACTGCTAGCGTGATAATATGTAGCCTATATGTTGACCCGACTTCTTAACTATCTTCATGCCAAATTTGAAGTAAATCCATGCAGTACTTTTTGAGTTTATCCCGGAAAGACAAACAGACAAACAGACAAAAATTCTAAAAACTATATTTTTTGTTTCTGTTTCGATTGTAGATCATACCCCAAGTATTCTTTTAAAAAAATATTCAATGTACAGTTTTGACTTTCCTACCATTTTATTATATGTATAGATCACTTTCCTATCTAATAAAACTAAGGCTCCATTAGTTACCTTAATAAAAAAAAGTAAATAAAAATATATTAACTAAAAACAAATTTGTTCTATGTGTCTCTCAAGCCTTGCTTATATTTTTATCGGGTATGCTTTTACTTTTGATCAGGTAAATAAAAGAGAGCATGGTTTGAAAGATAACCATTATATATTTACGTATAACAAAAATTTCTAATTGTCACCATACCTCATTTTTATCAATAAATACAATAAATAAATGCATAAATTATTTGAACTACCCTAAATCCCACATCCAAAACTTACAGTAAGATTTTAAGCAAGTATCTTGTTATATTGTATAAAGTGTATAAAACGATTTTTTATAATTCTTACAAGTTACTACAAGGACAATAATTTTTGAGTTCAGTGGTTAGGTTCTCCGCAAGTTTATTCATGAACTCAAAAGTTTCGTAGTAGTCAGACCGCTGCACGTTGTTCATGCCTTTGATGCAAATAGCCAGATCTTTGGTCATGACTCCACTTTCAATGGTCTCTATACATACTCTTTCTAAAGTCTCTGCGAAATGTTTCAGAGTCGCGTTGTCATCTAACTTAGCACGATGCAGAAGACCCCTGGTCCAGGCGAAGATTGAAGCGATTGGATTGGTGGAGGTCTCCTTACCTTGTTGGTAGAAACGATAATGACGTGTAACAGTACCGTGGGCTGCCTCAGCTTCAACAGTCTTTCCATCAGGGCAAAGCAATACTGAAGTCATCAGACCCAAAGAACCGTAGCCTTGAGCAACAGAATCAGACTGCACATCACCATCGTAGTTCTTACAAGCCCAGACGAAGCCACCTTCAGACTTCATTGCGTAGGCAACCATGTCATCAATCAACCTGTGCTCATACCAAATTCCAGCTGCTTCATATTGAGCTTTGTATTCCTTTTCATAAATTTCTTGGAAAATATCCTTAAATCTACCATCGTATTTCTTAAGAATAGTGTTCTTTGTGCTTAAATATAATGGATACTTTCTTTCCAATGCAAATTTAAAGGAAGAGTGGGCGAAATCGATAATCGAAGCATCCGTGTTGAACATTCCAAGAGCGACACCAGCGCCGTCGAACTCGTTGACAACATGCTTAATAGGTTCACCTTGTGGTGGAGTCCAGATGAGTTCTAGTGTGCCCGCACCAGGAACAACAAAGTCAGTTGCTTTATACTGGTCTGCATGAGCGTGACGTCCGATAATAATAGGCTTTTCCCATCCTGTCACAAGACGAGGGATATTTTTGCAAATAATAGCTTCCCTGAAAACAGTTCCTCCTAGGATATTACGAATAGTACCATTCGGACTCTTCCACATTTTCTTTAAGTTGAATTCTTCAACTCTCTTTTCGTCTGGAGTAATTGTTGCACATTTGATGCCAACATTGTATTGTTTAATTGCGTTGGCGCAGTCAATCGTTACCTGATCATCGGTTTTATCTCGGTTCTCCATTCCCAAATCATAGGTGTGTAGTTCAATATCCAAAAAAGGTAAAATTAGCTTTTCTTTGATAAGGTCCCAGATGATCCTGGTCATCTCATCACCGAGGATATCTACGACGGGTCCGGCCTTTATTTTCGACATATTGATGATTCTGAAAAAGAAAAAATATATTTTAATATGTGAAGCAACTAAATACATACAACTTGACAACCTCTTCTCTGTAGTCTCTACGTAAATCTTCAGGTCGCGGGTCGATCCCTGCACGGAGCAAGAAAATTTATGTTGTGGGTCTGTTAGTTTATCTCTTTACGTGTTGATACGGGGTGCCTGGTAGAAATAGCTTGAAGCGATAAGGCCGCCCAAATTGTCCTAGATTTTTGTTTTTTTACTTTCTTTTTGCATTTGTTTTGATCGCAATCATCCACAGCCAATAGATATCCACTGCTGGACATAGGCCTCCCCAAGGAGCAGTGGATAGCAGCTATGTCTTTGATGGAAATAAAGTGTATTTATTATTATTTGGCATCTTCATATTCTAAGTTCACCTAGTTCGCTACATGGTATCCCATATCACAAACTTAGTTTGGGGCCATTTGGTTACTGTGATTGACTGGAGATTAAAAATATACCCTAAAACTGATTACGAGGTTTCATAGCTTATACTACTAATAGGTTTTACTGGAGATTAAAAAATACCTACCCTAAAACTGAATAGAGGTTTTATAGGTTATACTATTAAAGGTTTTACAACCACTATTATTCTTAATCTTAATAACCTTAGATAAAGATTGATTAACACACAGATACATAAATATTTGACTGAGATTTAAAATCGAAAACAACAAAAACACATTATATTACGCAACTTGCACGGTAATGAGAACTATGTAAATACCTTACAGAAGAACGAACGTATTCTTATGACATTGTACAGCCATGAATACATTTTCATTGGAATTTAAACCTTATTACAATTGAATAAGAAGCAAAGTGTTTACATTTGATAAGACGTGACTGTACCTACAAATAGTTGTCGTTAACAACAAGTAGAACCGGAATTTGTTCTAAATTGAACTGTTATTGCTTTACGACCTCCATTTAAATCTCTGCTTCAGATGTTTCTGAAGGCTTAATAAACTGCTTTATATTTTGTATTGTAACACTATTTTTTTATTAATCTCTACTTTGTTACTATTTACGAAGCAGCAAATGGTTTGATCATAAAACTTTAGTTTGTTTGCTTGGTCGTGCTAATTTCTGAAACTTCTCTATTGGCCCAACTCTATTGGAAGGCGGTCACCCATCCTGTTACCGACCACGCCGAACGTCGCTTTACTTGCGATATCGTATGATATACACAGTCACCACGGCGGCGCGGCGCGCCATAACGACTTCTACATAGGTATAATGAATAAACTTAGTTTTCCTTAAATGTAGAAACACCAATTGTTTGTGAGTTCAAGATCCTATACTATATTTTTACCACTTATGTATGAGTAAAATAAGTAAGTATTGTTAAAACACGAGGTAGGCAGCCAAGGTTTTGAATACTAAATGTATTTTTTTATCAAGTACTCGTAAATTTATGTAGGTACTTAGTCAGCTAATATAATGTAACAAAACATCAGCTAAATTCTCTATCGAAGGACAGCAAATGATAAATAATACATATATCTTACTAATCTTATCTTACTAATATTATAAATGTGAAAGTTTAGATGTATGGAAGTATGGATGTTTGTTCCTCAATCACGGGAGAACGGCTGAAGGGATTTGTATGAAATTTGACATAGTAATAGTGTACAGTCTGGAATAGCACATAATGGTGCGTACAGATTGCTAGTAATGCAACTAGTAATGTAACATTCTGCGCAAGTTGCGTATTTGGACGTGTGGTGCGCAGAATGTTACATTACAAGTTCCATTACAGCAATCTGTACGCACCATAAGCTACTTTTTATCTCGAAACTCTCGCGGAATTCGAAATTGCGCGGGTAAAACCACGGGCAATAGCTACTACATACATAACTTCACGTCTGTAACCCTGACGGGGTAGGCAGAACACCACATGTTATAAAACTTGGAGGCATTATAATGATGTAGCGAGAGTCTTACAGGGGCTAAGCCTATCGCCAACAAAAAAGTCTCCAATAATAAATAATTTGGTAGGAATTGTACTCCTTATACAGGAATGAAACTACTGCTAAATAAAAGAAGCGTTATGTCCAATAATATACCTAAATAATAATTGTAAATAGAACCCTATCATATTACTTTAAAGAGAACACTTTCAGCCTTAAGCAATGTAGCTAATTAAGTAAGTAAAAAATAAGTGATTTATAAAAATTAAAAGATAGTTAAATGTAGAATAAACATGAATAGAACACAATTCAAAATCAGGGGTCAAGGTCAAGGGTAATTTTAATTATTATGCCTCGCCTTACAAGTTACAACCGACCGGGCATGACAAAGTATATAACACTATTTACATATCAAAAAAATACTAAATCAACTTATTATTTTATTTATTCTTTGAAAAGTTAACCTATAAATGAAATTTACGTAAGTGGTATTCATTGTATGCATTGATAATAAATAACTACTTATAAATGACTCCAGCCCAAAATATAGTTTGATTAAGACATAGAAGTAATAAGTTAAAAACTAAAATTACAAGATAAAGTACAATAAGCTTGATAAACACTTGAGAAGCAAAAATATTGAATAAATTAATACTGAACATATGAACAAAGAATCATATTCAACAAATAATATTTACACTTATCCCAAAGTATCCAACCAAAATGGAATTCAACCCGAGAGGCTTTGGACGGTAAAAAAAAATACCTAGCAAGACTAATTGTTATAGAATGCCTCAAAAGTATTAGAGCACTCACCAGGGAGCACCTTAACAAACTAAGATAACTCTACTAAAATTAAGAAGCCTATTACAAATAGTTAGAAGTGCTGATAAAATGATGATAAAGTAAGATAATAAATTTTTATGTGATATTGTCTTAAGTATTCACAATTCATAATTTAAATAAAACTACTTTTTAACCAGATAAATCGCATATACATACTTTATATTTTCACTAAGTCGCTAGTGACCACGGGGTCTGTAAAGACATGTAAAATATAAAGTATATGCGATTAATCCGGTTTAATAGTATTTTTTATGTTATGATTAGGTTACTAATACAAAGAATATATAACACATACATAACTTCACGCCTGTATCCCTTATGTGGTAAGCAGAATACCAGACATGATAAAACTATCTGATGTTACATTTGACAAATTTGGAGGCATTATAATAAAGGAGAGGCCTATCACCCACAAAGAAACATCCAATAAAACTACTGTCCCTTAACTGACTTTTACAGTGTGCCAGGGAATAGAAGCAGCTGACACATTCTATGTTTTTTCTTTGCTCCTTTGCTTGCAGTTATTATACAATTTTATACTTCAATATGAAAAAAATTTAAAACTAAGTACCTACATATACTATGATATTTAATCAATCAAGCTACCTAGCCTTGGCCTTCCTTGTGACTTGTCCCAGGTGTTATCCTGTTTTAAGAAAAAAAAACTTGTCTTCCCCAATGCCAGCATACATACAGGGGAAAGAATAAGTTTATCTTCTTTTGATATAGTTATATGGCTGAAACAAATTTCCTCAAAAATTTGTTAAGACCACTTTCCAAATTTGGAAGTACATGCTTGGAGGAGGTGAAACAAATGGTGAAGAAGTTGAATTAAAATATAATTGATCCTCTGTCCATACTAGATAGGTAGTAGAATTTATTTAACTTTGAAAATCAGTTTGCATAAATAAATAGGACTTACTGGCAGACTTATTTTCTGCTCTAGTTTATATTATATTTAATTTTCGAAGTTGTGGATTACATAAATAAATTGCCCAAATGCACCAACCATTAACTATTACTAATTATTTACTTTCCTAAAGCAAAAAGCTCATTGTTAATCTTTGATTTATGTCCTAACACATTCAAGTATAAATATAAACAGAACAGATATCAACATCAATTAATTGGTTTATATAGTAAATATTTTATTGACCTTCTAGGAGTCCATTATCAGAGCATTGACAGACAAGACAAATTAGATAATAACATTGTTATGAATGAAAATATGAATGTTTCATTGTTTAACAACTTTTCCTATTTGATACCTATGAACCATAAAACATTAGAAAGAATCATGAAAATCAATAATTTAAGCAATAATGGTGTCTTCAGATGGCTTTGTTTCCTTTTAATAGATTTATTAAAACTTTCATTCAAGTATACCTATTTTTGTAGAACTTTCAAGTTAAAATGTAAAATGTTATATTTTTGTCAATTTTAAATTAAATTCAATCTACATCAAAATATTACTTGAAACTTAATACTAAAATCCTGATTTGTAAAAGAGTTTCTTAAGTTTTTCTAACAAAACTATAACTGGAAAAAAATCTGAAAGAGCCATTTAGCACTTCACATTAAACAACACACACATGATGATTAACAATTTTTCAAGTTATTTCTTTAACAATGTCAAAATAGTCAAGGTTGATTTTATAAAAACTAAACAAAATATAAGTAACTACTGCAAGTACCAGCTTTTAACATGACTGTAGGTAAATCTACAAACAACAAGTTTGAATGATTAAACTATGAGAAGTAAATTAGCTATTGTTAAATTTCATGCCTCATTATGACGTAACAGAAGTAGGTATAGCCAGAAATAATCAAGTGAAAAGAGATATAAATCTCAACAAAAAAGGTGAACAGTAATTAAAATAAAGATCAATAATATAACCAGTTAACAAAGATTGATGTTATTATAAGAATTTTAAATGTATATCTTGTAAACTACTCCATCTGCTACCATTTACTTTTGTAAGGGAAATCAGCAATTTGTGTTCTGATACCACGCCTCTGTTCAATTAGCACAGTAAACAAAACTTTTAAGTGTAGATATGGGTACAAAGTTCAAAAACACCTTATAAATACAATAGGTAGTTATTGTATTTAATGGAGAGAAGATACTATTAATTACCAGTTAAATAAACTAAATATTGGATATAAGTGTTTACTTAAAAATTTTATAGGTAGTTATATTTTAGGAAAAGCTACCTTTTAGAAAGTTGCTGACGTGCCAATTGTCGAACCGGCTAACAATGATGCTTCACAGACAGCTCACACAAAACTAACAACGAATCAACATGCTAGCTAACTACTAGCACGACTTCATATCAATATTCATGAAGTCAAACATAATCATGCGATGGACCTGTTTTAGTTGACGACGAGTTATTTTTAAAACCGTAGCTAACTTCACAGAATCACAAAATTAAAATACCTTTACAGCATAGACGACTAAAATTACTATTTTTATATTTTAGTGCAGACTATGCAGACCGGCCACCAATTAAGTGGATTATGGAGATACGTAATAAATTAAAGTTTTTGACCTACCGACTAAAACTGGTGCAAGATCTACGTCGCCGGGGCTGATAAACAAATTATTAATAATTAAATAAATCAACACCACACACGTCACACTTTCACTTTTACTTCAGTCAGTCAGCCATTCGCGAATGAATGAATCCTTCAATGCGACTACTTCAGCTGCGTTTAGTTCTTCCTTCACTAGATCACTTTCAACCGTATCAGATATTATCTGTAGTTCGCCGCTCGCGAGAGCGATCACCGAGCCATTCCATCTATTAAAAGTTGAGCTTTAAGTGAATACGCTAAGGGTTCAATTTGGTACATATGAAAAAGTGAAGTATTGAAGTAAAAGAAAGATATACTTTAAAAAACATAAGAAGTTGAGCTTTAATGAAATGCAATAGGGTTCATTTTGATTTATTCGAAAATCGCTTGAATTCTTAGTTCATAAACAAGTGCATTAGTGAAAAAGAAATTGAGCTTTAAGTAAATGAGTTGAGGTTGATTTTTGGTAAACATAAACGCGAATGTGAACGAAAGTATACCGGCCGGCCAACAAGATATGACATGAGCTAGCTAAGCTAACTTCATTCGCACCCTACCTACAAAAGGTAGGTAGGTACTTCTATTCTGTTAAAATAGCAAAACTATGAATTCTCTAATTCTCATCATCCATTGCTTGTTATGAAGGAGTTGGTTTAAAACTTACGTCAGTATTAACGTAATGTTTAAAAAAACAAGCATGTTTGTTCGAACGAAATGGAACAGGTACTTACAAAATGCAATGAATTAGGTAGGTATAAAAATATAAGAAGTTGACGGAATGCATTAGGATTCATTTTGGTATATTCCTGAGTCGCTCGACTCCTTATTACCTTATTTGGTAATAACTAAATATTACGTATCTCCACAACATAATAGGCCCACTGTTTTAGTAAACAACTTACCTACTGAACTAAAAGAAAGGTGAACTTTAAAAATATTAACAAAATGAGCATTAAAACAATGCGTTAGGGTTCATTTTTTTACATTTGAACTAGAGAAGTAAAGATGTACTGAAGTAAAAGATAGATATACGTACTTAAAAATATAAGAAATTGTGCTTTAAGGTGGTTCGATTTCCATACAAAAAACAATCGGGATTCACTGATACAGGATATGGTTTAAAGCTTTAGTTATGAGTTCTACAAACTATTGTCTAGTTAAATTAGGCGCGAGATGAACAAAAAACATACCGCTCATTTAGAAATCACAAATAAATCAACTGAATATTTTCATCTAAAATGCGAATGTGTGTGTGAAAATAACACGATAGGCTACGTTGCCACTCCATGCAATCACTGACAGAGACAACGGCGGGCGGGCGGGACAGTTACTCGTGTGCTTTGTTGCCGATCTTACTTACTTTACTACTGACTGCTCGCGCTCGCTCATTCAATTCAACGTGAGTTATTCAGTCAGTCACTTTATATCTTACTTGACTTCTGATCGCAAAAATCCTGCTTCCTATCCTATTTGCTACATAAACACCTAATTTATTTATTACAATATAAATAAAATTGCCAACTGAAAAATATTCAATATTTTGTAACTGAACCATAAATCCGAAACGCACACGCTTCCCTAGCCTACCTACGTATCAACCTAGCTGACTAGCTGATATCTACAACGTGTCCAAAAATTCTACGATAAGCTGGCACCAGGGGGTGTACCTAGTCATAACTACTCGTACATACATTTTTTTGAATTTTATAGTGTTTTTTTGCTATCGTAAGCTATCGTGAGTTTCCTTTAAAACCTTTAAAAGTTCCACAAAACTAATAGTTTTTTTTACTACTAAAATCAAAAATATTTTTTATCAAAAAATTTTGAAAGTTTTTTTCATTTCCGCTCACTTTCGCTCATTGTGGTGTAAAAAAAATGTATGAAACCTACCGGGGCAACTTTTTTTTTAAAATTAGCGCCACTTTTCCTGATTATAAAATGGTATAGTACATAAGGCATACTACAATACAGGAAAAACGGGTACTATTACTAGATAATAACCCTTTTTGCTTTGCCACGCACCGGAGACCGATCCTTTGTTCCTGTTCTTGGAAATTCAATGGATGTTAGAAAGAGACAGATAGAGGAATATCATACATTGGTCAGGTAGAATTGGTTTGGTAGGAATTCTTTACATAATGGCAATTTCGTACACTCTGCTCTTGTGTTTACTGCGCAACTTTTGGACACGTTGTATAAATAAAAGGTAAAGGTCTCCACACTTGCTGACCATCTGTGTGGATGTAAACAAAAGATAGGAAGTTTTGGTGAAATAAAAGAAATGTTTGTCTCTTTGACGGTTGACTCCGGTCACAATTTCTGCATGGGATTTCTAGGAATTTGTTACAAATGATTACATTCGCTACAACCAAGGTCGCAATAAATGAAATCCTCTGAGAGTTTGACCAGCGTTTTACAAGCCTTTTTTTTTTTTTATATGTGACTAAACCCGCGTTTGACCTCAATCTCACCTGATGGTAAGTGACGATGAGGTCGAAGATGAAAGCACACGGGTTTAGGAAGGAACTGGCTCTTTATACAATATTGCCGGAACACATTACCGCCGGAGCGGTAACATTTGGCGGCAGACTTTATATAAAGGGTGGTCGCTAGCCAGGCGGACCCAGAATGGATCCTACCACCAAGCATAATCTATGATCATATCTCCCTGTATAAATAGGTTCACATCCAAGACCCATAACATATTATACATACAGAGCCATAACATATTTATTTTTAATTCTTGTCCGTGCGGTGATCGAACCCTCGACCTTGCAGCTAGCACTTTAGGCATTGCACCGCGGATGTCGTCAACATCTGCGTATTTTTTTATATGTGACTAAGCCCGCGTTTGACCTCAATTTCACCTGATGGTAAGTAGGTAACGATGAGGTCGAAGATGAAAGCACACGTGTTTAGGAAGGAACTGGCTCTTTATAAATTGGTTCCGCATATTTTGCTATTCATAATATATGATAATCCATTATACAAAGCTTGCTTTCTTTGGCGCCATAGATTACTACTCTGGGTATTTATTATACCAATACCATAGACGGAAACAAAATATTATATAGAACACCAGAATTTCGCAGCCTCCTTTATTATTTGTTTGAAATTGGGTAAAAACATAACTATATTATAGACATCTTTTCTATCCCAACAAAAAAAAGAAATTTGGTGCTCGAACTGCGGCTTAGAATCTGGGCCAACGCATAAAACGCCAACATGCTAGATTTGTGTCGTAAATAAATAATAACAAACAAAATATCAAACAATCGCTACGAGGAGGCCATAAAACACGGAAAAAGACGCCATCTGTTGCGTTCTCTGTCGCACTTGTGAGAGTTTCTTCTGTGCATATGTGCGTTATCCTTACACAACGTAAAGAAAGATTTAATTGAATTAGTTGGATAGTACAATACAATAAATCGTGTGAATTATTTTTTGGAAATTCTATATTCATATAAAGATGTCGTGGAACATTTTTAAAGTCTAAAAATGGGAAAGCTGATTTTGATGTTGTATATAGCGGAGTACGCTGTGGTTTTAAGTTAACTACACTATTTGTTAGATAGATAGTTAGGACGAATCAAATAATATTAGCAAAAAATAAATAAACACAACTTTTCTCTTCGACATTTTTATTCAATGACACATATAACAAGATGTCACCCATAGTCAATACATTATGGTTCATATTTGACGAATACAAAGAGGTTTGCTATCAATTACATTAATATAAACTCTAACACTTTCCCTTATTCGACAAATACACAAGTCCCATTGCTTGACTCAGTTGAGTGAACTGTACACGTGGCAGTGCTTTGGTGAGAATGTCAGCAACTTGATTTGCTGTACCAATTCTGTTTACTTCAATGGCATTTTCAGACACCAATTCTCTCACATAAAAGTGACGAATACGAATGTGTTTCGTCCGCTTGTGAAATTCCGGATTATGAGCCAGACGAACTGCAGCTTCATTGTCTACACTTAGAGTAGGCACTTCCTTGAGCTCAGTTAGATCTTGTAACATTTGGCTCTTTAGCCAAACCAGTTCTCTAGCGGCTTCACTAGCTGCTACAAGCTCGGCTTCGGTTGTTGAGATAGCAACTGATGCTTGTCGCTGACTCAGCCATGAAATTATTCCACCAGAGTAGAGGCAGACTACTCCTGTTGTCGATCGTCCGGTGTCTATATCTCCACCGTGATCAGCGTCACTGAAACCTTCCAGTACGCCGGGTAAATGCTGTGCTTTATATTTTATGCCATAGGACGTTATTATTAATTCACGACGTGAACAACATTTTGCAACTCTTGTGCACCAAATTTTATCTACGCAGATACCTAGATATCTTTTTGAAAAGCTGCGGTTCTCTTGCATGGACAATCGTTATAAAACTAGGGCCTCTAAATATTTATTGCAGACGTACAAGCACAATACCGCTGCATTTAAAGGCAGTTTTCGCTATCGAGCTACCCACTGTTGGAATAATCTACCCCCACCTTTGCGAAATCCACAGAAAAAATATACTTTCAATAAAAGAATCAAAGTTATTTTATTGGGTAAACAGAGTGTTCCAAAGTAGGTAGCTTGATAATTTTTAGTCATAACATTTATGTATGTGTATGTATATGTATGTGTGTGTATGTATATGTGTATTATTTTATCTGTTTATTGTATTTAGTAAATTATCATAGATATTTAATTTAAGTCCATTTACATTTTTAATAAGTACTATATTTTTATTTAATTTTTCAATTTTTTATTATGTGTGTATATGTGTTGAGAGTACGGGGGTGGCCCTACTCAGGCCGCAACTGAAAACCAGTTTTTAGCTTAACTGAGTTGTGTGCCTTTGTATTGCAGTACACTTCAAGATAAACTGAATTATTTAAGTTGTAATTATCCTTTTTTAATTATTATAAAGTGTGTGTATTGTTCTTGCTGTTATGTTTTTTTTCCTGTATGTGTACTGTATTTACAATAAAATGATTTTTACTTTACTTTACTTTTACGTCGTTCCTTTGATATAACGCATTATTTGTTTTACTCGAAGCCAATCCTCTTTGGAAGGAGATTCTAGTTTTCGAGAGGCGACTCCCACTGCAAAAGCAATATCTGGACGGGTGCCTACCATGAGGTATGCTAAAGCGCCTACAGCTTCACGGTATGGAAAGTTTTCTTCGTCCTTATTTGCAACTTTCCCTGGTTCTGAGCTATTTTTCTCAATAGGGGTGCTTACAGGGTTGCAGTTGGCCATTCCGAAACGCTCCAATATTTTCTTTGAGTAAGCTTCCTGGGTGATGAATACTGAACCATCTTTCTCTCTGAATATCTGCAAACCTAGATAGTGAGTCGCAGGTTTCGAAGTAATCTGTAGTCTTTTCTTCAGATCTTTCAGGAAAGCGTAAGCCAGTTCTTCATCAGTGGCTGCCACTAATCCATCATCGACATATAGCGTGATGAGTAGCTTCTTGCCATTCACATTCTTCGTATATAGACAACAGTCAGATTCACTCTGTTTGAAGTCCATTTCTAGTAATATATCCTGAAAACAGGCGTTCCAGCACCTCGGAGCTTGTTTCAATCCATATAGGCTACGATTAAGTTTACAGACTTTTGTTGTACCGTCAGAATATCCTTCTGGTTGCTGTACATAGATTTCTTCTTTCAGTGTACCGTTAAGAAACGCAGTACAAACATCAAACTGTACAAGGTGCAGATTCTCCTGTACGGTAACGCTTAAAAGAGCTCTGATGGTAGCGAGACGGGCAACAGGACTAAATGATTGGTCGTAGTCCTGTCCTTTTCTCTGTCTGAACCCTTTTACGACAAGACGAGCCTTATACTTGTCAACAGTGCCATCGGGGTGCCTTTTGATACGTAGTACCCATTTACATGGAAGTGCTTTTCTTCCTTTTGGCAATGTGCAGGGCGTCCAAACATTTAGGTCTTTCAGCGCTTTCAATTCAGCTTCCATAGCCTTTTGCCATTCTTCGCTATCGCCTCGGTTCATCGCATCCGTAAAATTCTTCGGAAATGTCTCGGTGACACAAACATAATCGTCAAATCGTTTAGGACGTTCTATTTGGCTTCGATTACGCAAATTGTATCTAGGCGGTGGCGGCTCATCGGCATCTTCGGCATGGTGGAATTCTCCATCTTGATCAGGTACACGAATAAATTCTTCTTCGAGGACTTGGTCCGGAACATCTCCCTCGATAATTTGTTCGTGGCTATTCTCATTGGCTCCCTCGGGTTCTGAAGTCTCTTGCTGGGGTAATTTTAATGAAATTCTTTCCTGTTTGTCGTTGGCGTGTTCCAGCGGCAGTTTGAAAGTGTATGTTTTCGTACTCATACTATTGTGTGGTTCCTCATGTTCAGAACTTGGAAGTGGCTGTTCATTAAAAGTTACATCTCGTGAGCGGACGAGCGTGTGCTTCTTACCATCGGTAACCCATATGCGGTAGCAATATTCGTCATATCCAACCAGTCTTCCTTTGAGGGCTTTTTTGTCCATTTTCTTCCGTTTCTGCTTAGGGATGTGGACATAAGCAGGACACCCTATAATACGGAGGTGCTTTATTATAGGTTTCTTGCCATACCACAATTCGTACGGAGACTTATCTTTCACGTTAGTTTGCCCAGTTCTATTTAGTATGTAAGCAGCCGTGTTAATAAGTTCTGCCCAGAGGATTTGAGGCATTACTTCGTGTGCGTACATCATAGATCTAGCGGTTTCGACTAAAGTTCTATTCTCCCTTTCACTTACGCCGTTTTGTTCCGGAGTGTATGGTGAGACGAGACGTTGTTGAATTCCATTGGAGTCAAAAATTTTCCGGATGGACTGGTTGTCGAATTCTCCACCGTTGTCGCTGAGAATACATTTTATGGTGTGTCCAACAGTCTTAGCCTGTGCGAGCATCAATATAAGCTTTTCTTTTACTTCAGACTTGTGCCGTAGGAAGTATACCATACGATAGCTTGTATAATCATCTTTGAACACAACGTAGTACTTGAATTTTGAATTACTTTCTTGAAAGGGTCCGCAAACATCGGAATAAACAAGTTCTCCTGGCATACTTGCTCGAGTTCTCGTTCCGAATTTAAGTCTGTGTGCTTTTCCATATATGCAGCCTTCGCAGGTATCTTTATCAAGAGGTAGGTCCAATCCAAGCTCGTGTTTGACAACCGATTTTACATGTCTCTTGTTTTGGTGTGCCATTCTTTCATGATACAGCTGCATGGTGGCCGTCGTTGCGTAGACTTCGTGTGGTGTAGCAGGTGGTACGTTTATAACGTCGAGTCTGTAGAGACCACCACGATGATGACGTCTTCCAATCAGTGTTGCTTCTCCTTTGACAAAGACGGTGCATTCTTTTGTCGTAGATACGAAGGAACTGTTCAAAAGTCTGTCATGCATTGCGAGAACTGAAAACAAATTTTTCTGTATGCTTGGGACATACCAGACGTCTGTCAAGGTAACGCGTTGTCGTTTTCCTTTTATATTTGCTTCCAAAATTACGGTACCTGTACCTTTAGCTTGGACGGAATTTCCATTAGCAGTTGTAACCGTACGATTGTCATCAAAATGTTTAAAGGTTTGGTATATGTCAGCCCGATTCGTGACGTGACTAGTGGCGCCGTTATCCACAAACCAACTATCTGTGTCTATTTCGGTTTTATAAACTTCAGTGCTTTCTATTGTCATCAAGACCATATGTGCAGATTTAGAGGAACAAGGCGTTGTCGTTTTCGGATTACTGGATTTCGGAGGCTTGCCATCGCGTATCCATTTCTGGCAATTTCTTACACGGTGACCGATAGCATTACGGTAATTGCATTTAATCTTCTTGTCCTTATTTTTCTCGTTAGAAGAGCTGCTAGAATTCGTAACAAGGGGTTCTTGCTGTTGTAATACGTCGTTATTACGTAGCTTGGCTTGTTCAAATGCACATAAGTGGCTGGTTAGACTTTCGATGTTCCGATTCACTTTTGGTAATAGTAGCCAGCTGCTGCGAAACGCAAAATAAGATTCGTCGAGAGTGTCTAGGATTTTACAGATCAGCATTAAGTCTGGTAATTCCTTGTTGTTTTCTTTCTGGAGTTCTTGATTTAATTGCGTCCAAATATTTTTCAATTTTGACATATGAGTGGCTATATCATCAGCGGAATCTTTCTTGAAGCCGAAAAAGTTCATACATAAATTGTAAGCTTTGTCTTCATTAGTTCCATCAAAAAGTCTATTTAATTCAAGCCATACCTCTCTAGCTCCGGTAAATCGCATGACCTTCCTGAGAGTCTCTTCATTCATATTGGTCGTTAACAAAAGAATGGCAGTTGCATCAGCCTTCACATACTGTTCTAACTTCGTTTTATACGTGATGACTGCGTGTTCTCCAGCTTCGTTGGCCGGGGACGTGGGTCGAAGGAACGTTCCCTCCACTACTTCTAGCGCCTTCGGTACGGTGCGAAGTAGGCACAGGACTTTATATTTCCAAGTATCCCAATTTGATTTTCCTTCTAATAGACCAATTTGAATTTTTCCTATTTGATCCATCTTTGCTGTGCCCTTAACCTGATGTTGTATATAGCGGAGTACGCTGTGGTTTTAAGTTAACTACACTATTTGTTAGATAGATAGTTAGGACGAATCAAATAATATTAGCAAAAAATAAATAAACACAACTTTTCTCTTCGACATTTTTATTCAATGACACATATAACAAGATGTCACCCATAGTCAATACATTATGGTTCATATTTGACGAATACAAAGAGGTTTGCTATCAATTACATTAATATAAACTCTAACAGATTTTACAAATAAATAAAAACCAGAAATTTGTGGAACTAACGCCATCTAGCGGGACTTTAGCTTTTTGTAGGCTCATCGTACCACCTTAAAGATCCAAGCAAGCAGACCATGACGTTACATTAAGGAAGTATGTATGTGAAATAGAGATATAGAATTTAATGTTTCACAAATTGTGATGGATGGAAGGATGATGATGAGTAGGTACTTGCATGCATGAGAGACGTCCGCGTCGCTTTAGATTAACATGCGTTTCGAAATTGTAAATACCCTTTTCTATTTACGTTTCGTTATCAACAAAGGTGAGTGAAATGAGGTATAAATGGATTTTAAGTTTTTTACATCTAGTAACACTTTAAACCCGGAAAATTGTCGGGCTTAAGGACCTGTATCCATGCCGTTAATAAATATATAAAAAAAAAATATATATGAAAATTGTCGTGAAAATTTTTATGAAACGCTTTTTACTGACACTTGTATGTCACCTGTAGAATTGTAATTTTATGAAACGAAAGTCATGTGAAAATCGCTAACAATTGTCAGTTTACCACGAATTTTAGCTTTATGAAATAGGGCCCTGGTCTTTTATCTGGGCCCATAACCTCTTCGACGGTGGGGAACGACGAAGTAATAGACCAAGAGACTTTGTTTCAATGTTCAGTATATTTCCTTTTAGATATTAACATATTTATAAAAGATACATCATGATAGTTTGACCATTTTACGAGAAGTGTTTACAAAACAACAACTAACTATTTATTATTATGACATGCTAAATACATTCCAAGATTCTGCTTAACATGTGTCAAGTGTTGCCTTCCAATGCTTATAAGTACTAAAAAGGATACAACCACAGATACAGCCAAATTCTAACTCCAACAGAAAGGATTCAACAGTGTAAAAGGAAAGAGGTTGTACCACTGACCTCTATATTTACCACTGGACTGGCGGCTGTCAAAGTGCTTTTGTGCCCGTTTGATAATCGCCATTTTGGCGCTGTCGGACGTAGCGAGCAGTAGCGAGTGTCCGTGGTACTAAAACTAGTCGCTTACACATATGTCACATGTCCTCATTCTTGATAACTTTTATATAATGCTTATAACAATAACAACATAAAATTCGAATTAATATTTAAAAAATATAAAATCACTTAACAATAAGCAAGCACTTCTCTGGCGGCCACTTGCAATATACGTCAAAATTTGTTCTGCGGACACTCGCTACTCGCTAGTGGCGCTTCAAATAGGCACAAAAAAATAGCTGTCAAACTTACGGAACAGCCAGTCCAGTGGTAAATATAGAGGTCAGTGGGTTGTACATATAATTATAAAGGTCAACCACTGGCAAGAAAAAATTCCCGTGGTTCACCTAGGTGGACTGAGGTGGACCACCGGCAAGAAAATTTGCCCGTGATCTACCCAGCTGTATCAAACAGGTGGACCACGGCCAAAACGCGGTCATCAAAATTTTAAATCAAAGATTGATTTTTACAAATTAGAAATCTGGATTTTAGTTGTCATGGCAACGCTCATACATTATATTGTTTTACTTGTATAAATAAATACTCAAAAAGCTTACAGTTTAGATCAATAGATGTCACTCACTCACTAGAGCTAATTTGATTGAGTCATGAGTTGAAATCATCTACCTCTCTCTTGTATTCTATACTCTGTGTATTGTGCGCAAAGAAGAATTTAAAATGGTAGAACATACGAAAACAAGAAATCGATTTTAATAATTCTAATGTGTGGAGTCTAATATTATATTTGTGGTGATTGTGTGTTGTAGTAGTCATGGTTATTCAAAAAGAGTGGAATAGTACGGAATCGTCTGTACCTACCCCGATTTCCGTCACTGAAACCGTAGCCACAAGCACCTGGAGCTTTCAAGCTCCAGTGAAAACAATGACTACTATTCGCACAGCAATTAGCACTCCTAACAACACAAATGTGGTGAGTGTATTGTTCTTTTTATTATGTATATTCGTGCACAGTTATGTAGTTTTTCTTCTGTTGGTTTTTCGCAAAGCTTACCTAATTATTGTTTTATATTATAATCTGTAGTTATTGTACTATCTTCAATATAATAACAGTGAAGACGGATTAGAGGCCCCTAGAGATTTATTAGTCTATAAATATGTTCTTCAATATTATTAAAAATTTAATGCTTGAATCCATAACAATCACTCATCTTAAAAACCTAGGTATTCTAGTTTCGTTTTCTACTAAAAATCTGCAATATTTAAAGGTTTATGCAGCAAACTTATGCTTAAAATGTGGTCATAAACAATTAAATACTTAAATGGATACAGTTGCTTAAAACAACTAATTCATTTGCTTACCTGATTGTGTTCCTATAATTTAAAATCAGCAAAGTTTGAATTTTGTACAATTTATATACTATAATAGAATTGTTGTGATTTCATGATACATTTTATTATTTATTAATATAAGGATTTAGTGCTAATTGCACACTGGTTTATGTAGTAAGGTGTAACTAAGTCTGAGAGAGTGACTAGAGAGAAATTTACCTGTTCCATATTTGTGTATGCATAATTCTTTGTATAAAAATATTTGGTTTGGTTTGCTACACAAAGGGTGTGAAAGACTTTTTTATATTATTTATTGAAATTATTGGCCTTTTATAACATGACCTTACTAGTGAGGAACATTAAATTAAGCAACTTTTGTCACTATGTTTCTAAACTTAATACTTTTGGAGTAAGAGAGTCAAACCCAAGGATAAACCAACCAAAATTTACAGTGATCATGTTACCATTTACAAAAATGACGTAATGATGTAATACCCGCCCATACCATAAACCATAACTGTTGAGCCCTTGTATGGATGAACTTCCTGAATGCATCTTTCAGTATTTCCAGGACGATGGTACACTAACCTTCTAGTATCAGGTTTGAACCCAAATCGAGACTTATCGCGAAATAAAATTTTATCCTATTGTTCCTGGGTCCATGTAATGTGTAGACCTTCCTTGACATGGGTGCTGTTCAGCAGGATCTCCCATGATAGTATAACGGTGATGAAGACAGTAAATAACCCTTCTGTTAACACCAAAATATACCTGAGATTGACTTCTTCCCACTTGCAACATCCCTATAGCTCTTTGCATTTCATCTGCGGTCAAATGACATCGCCCCATGACCTCAAAATGTCTCAAAATCCAAATTTGTTGAAAACTGTTTTTAAATTATTGTTTAAAACATAAAATTGTTGATACATAATTCAAATTTTTAATAAGCAAATAAAACTCTATAAAATTATCTCTATAAAATTTGAACACATGCATTCACTTTTGAATTTGTGAAAAAAGAAAACAAGTGATATATTACTTGATTTATTTTCAACCAGCCAGTACCTATGTCCTCTAGATCAAAAAGTTTATGTAGGTACTACTTGGTAAGAGAAGATATAATAATTGATTAATAATTTGAAATACCTACTATGTGTTGCTTAGACTTTTTTCATTAGTGTAAGTATTTCTTAAATTATTCATCAATTACAGCAAAAGTTCTTCAAGAAACTTAATTATGACTAGATATTGAGGTGTGATTGTTAGAAATATTTATTTATTCTTGTTTCCAGTACCTTTCAGTAGTGCTTTGTTTCAGAAACAGCCAGTAACAAGACAGATTGCCATCAACACATTGGCTGCTATGCACAGAAGGTTCAGCTTGCCTGGGCCGGTGCAACCACATTCCCGTCCTATCTCCGAGTTTAGAGCCAGTGCCAACAAGTCCTTAGATATGTTAAGACAAACCATACAATCAGCAGTTACAAGAGAAATTGATCAAGTAATCAAAAAATATCTGGAGGTAAGAAATATTATATGAAAAGACAAAAGTTTTATCTGTTGTACTTAATTTAATTTTAATAATTGAATTTTACCTTTGTTTTTCCAGAAGTTTTTCGTTCCTGCGGTGAACAATATACGTCAAAATCTCGGAGATGAATCCGTTAGTGAAGATCAGGTATGTTCCATTAAATTTTATTTAAAATGATTTGAAAAATTATTGGTTAAATACTTCTTACTAAATATTAACCTTACTATTTCCGTGACTAATGTGATTTTTGTTACACCATCCTTAAAAAAAGCAAAACATCCATTACAAATTGTAGTTTTTTCTAACACTAGTTACTAATAAAGAGAAACTATTAACCTAAGTCGTTATGTGAGTTTCAATTTTATAAAATGTTAGTTTTTGTTTACTGGAAACCTAATTAATACATGGGTCAAATATTTTCGTTCAAAAAATCGGTATAATATAGCAAAAATATAATAATAATTATGGAAACCCAGCAAGTGTCAAGTCTTTTGTGGTGCTTTGTATTTGGCGCGCGAGTGGGGGACACCCAGCGCAGCGGGCGGCGCTCACTGGCTAACCCTTCATGCAACGTAGATACCATCGAAGACCTGCAGGCCTATTACGGTTCTTTCATGACATGACATAATAAACAAGATTTCTATGATACAATGATCAACAATTGTGACATAAAGAATAAACGAAGTCCCTTTACATTTGCATGCAAGAGGCGTTGCATTACCTTTTAAAATTCAATCATCAATCAAGTTTCAATCATTGTCTATGACTTAAAAACGTCAATTGAAAAAGGTGAGATCGCACCCACCTCTATGATATGTTGGTTTCTTGATTTCATTTGTGTTCTTCCATTTCGTTTGCTTTCATAAATAAATACTTAATTATTATATATGGGGGTTATTGTATTTAATTAACATGGTATACCAAATAATGATCGTATGATAAGTTTTAAGGCCGCTCCACATTCTCGCGAGAATCTCGCGAGTCGTTAATATAAATATCTTCATACATAGAATATAAAGCCTTGAGATCAATATGTTTTTATCACAATTTATCTTTATTTGTTAGTAAATAAAACATATTAAATATTATTTTTTATCTTCCTGGACCATTTTCAATACTAACAATATAAAAAAATTAACAAAAACTCTTAAAATCTATTACGAGTTACTTCAAAACTCTCTCTCTCTAAAGGGAGTTATGCGGGTGAAACAGCGGACACAAGCTGCCTGTCAATGCATTCAGTCATTCAACTAACCATTCTAATGCTTTCTTTCAAGGTCAGTCGGCTATATTGAGGTTAACCATCGTTAGTAACTACGAATATTAGAAGTATCATTCGACTCAGGACGTTTGTATATTACTATCGTTCAAGTCGAATATTCAAGTCAGTATTAGTAGTTTATTCGACTGATATGATAATTCGCAGACGCGCATCGCTGAGATATACTCTGCGATGTAACCGTTTAAATCGGCGGCTCGCTTGTTACTGAGAAACATGCGATCGTGACTCCTACACAAAACTCCAAACTCCCCACAAACCCCAAAACCCACAAAAAGTAGAGAAAAATGAGAGAAATTCAGTAGAATACGAGTATGGCTTTCTCGGGAGATTCTCGCGAGAATGTTGAGCGGCCTTAACGTCAAAACTATTTCATATCATCGCATGGTTTTGAGATCCATAATAGGCATTCGAATCGATCCGAAGGCGCGTGCGCGTTTCCTAGACAATACCGTCCGACAGTCGGTCGGCATCCGTCGCGGTCCTGACGCCCGCCGTGAAGCGAGACGCACAGGGCTCCCGAACGGAGCTTAGACCGACATCGAACGGGTCGCGATGCATTACTAAGAGAGAAGTGCACGCCGTCCGCGGACGTGGAACGCGCTCGCGTCGTGTCGTCCGATCGAAACCACCAAAGTTAATTTTTGCTTTCACTCAAAAAAAAAAGAATAGATAGTAAAACCACAGCACAGATATTTGCAGTAATTCAACTTCATACAAACGGACGAAACGCGAGCTATACTTACGCGGTTCGATCTCAGCATGCGCTCGGCATGTGGCCAGTCGCGGGTGTCTACATACCGAAGCAATTGTTAATTAACGTTAATATACGGATTGCTTATACTTTAAAATTTAATAATTCATCTTTTCGTGCGTCTCAGTCGAGGCGCATGTATTTTTCGGTCGCTAATTTATAAGACCGATTTGTTATTCAAACGTATAAATTTCAATTATTTTATTTCTTTATATAAAAAAAGTATATTTGCAGTTACAAAACTAAATGGAAGTAAACACAAAGTAGGCTAATGTAATTTAAACGCTGAAGGCGGGCAGCCCTATCATATGTGAACGAACCGCGGCGCTGTAGGCATTTATTTCAAAGATGAGGCCGAGTTGACTTACTGTAGATATTTGTGCTGTGGTAAAACAGTTCGGCGCCGCAGCAATGTTTATGCGACAATTTTTTAAAAGTGATTAGGCGGCAGGGGCTGCGATTGTAGCTACCTACTTACTTGTATCCTGGGATCGCCTGCGATACACGCGCGAGTGACTGTGTATATAATTTAAGTTTCTATAGAGATTATTGAGTTAATATAACATGGTATAAAAACTATCGCACTCAATTCCGTTACCAATTCTGAACAAACTGTTTTCAGATTTCGTATAAAAGTAACATTGTCTATGTGTAGGGTGTCAGTACAAAAGCTTGAAATAAACGGCAATAACACTACTAATTAACTAATACAATTAATTTTAGGTCCGAGCTGTATGCCGAGCAATGCTGGATGCAACCAGGCTATTGTATACAACTCCACCAAAGACAATGACTAACTTACTAGATAATAATGATTTGGAGGGTGGCAGTGCTGATGTGAAGTTTGCCAAACAAACTAATGTAAGTTCAACTGCTAATTTATTAACATACTAATCCCTTATAGTGCGACCGGTGGAGTTTGCGTTCCTGACAGCTGTCAAGATCATAGATTTTTCCCCTTCGAATCGGAAATAAACTTTATTTACAGTGGAGATAAGGAGCTGTCAGGAACGCATTCCCACAACGGCCGCACTCTAATGTCAACGCTACACGTGCGCGTGGGACGTGGCTAGCTCCCAGCGTGTTCTACAAGCGCGTAAATCGTTTTTCGATTTAAATCGAAGTTTAGCCAAATAGTAAGAGATTAAGTATTCCATTGACACGACTGTACAAGCACACTTATAAAATTTTATTAGAGAAACTGCCACGCGTGTCCACGCGCTCGGCTACTATTGATGCACTAGTCAGTAGTGTCTATGGAATACTTAATCTCTTACTGAAGGCTGATTAGAAATAAAAGAAAAAAGACGTTAGTCCGTTTGTGGAATCGAGGTTGGTGTGCGGGGATTTTGTTTTCAAATTTAAACTTCTATCCATGCCGCCTTTCTTCTTTCATCTCTGTCTTTATACAGCTCGCTTCCTCGTTTATGGGATCAACCCAAATCCCTGGTCGAAACTGTACCTCAACAATTACTAAAACGAAATAAAACATTTTTCAGCTCCAAAGCGCGCTTCAAAATGCACTTCAGAATAAACGAAAAGACCCCGAGATAGATCTTGATCCGAAGAGAAAGAAAGTTAAATTGGAGGATGGGGAAGAATCTCCCATTCCATCACCAGCAGTACGGGATCCAGAGAAGTGGAATCCAGCAAGACTGACCCCTGAAACTTTGTTTATCATGGGATCTCATGCTCATAAGGTATGCTTGGTTATATAGGGTGACTGGTGGGTCACTTTCGAAATTCGAGGATATGATAGTTTGAGATCATACATGAAGAGAAAATAAAAAATAAATATTAATTATTTTCTAAGTAAACTTAACCGAAAAGAATTAATTGGGCAACGCATGGTTACACTTGTACGGACGTACTCACGGCGTTATCAACACAGAATAGGTAGGTAGGTATATGACGGGTTTAAATATCATGAAAACTGTTCGTTTTGCCTTCGAACAGTTTTCATGATATTGAAACTTGTTTCACTACCAAAATGCCTTTCTATATTCAAAATCTTGACATCTAAACCACTGCTTAAGAACTGTTTGACTGTAGTAGGCAACGTCGTTACATTTGACCATTTACAAAATAAGTCATTTTACCTAGCCAATGACGACGTAACAAGTTATTAATTTAAACCAATGAGGTAAAGGTGTCATGGAGGCCTGCTGCGGCCAATAGCGAATTAAGTTTTCATTACATATGACCAAAAGCCAAAAGCTATTAAAAAAGCTTGGTACACAAAAAAGCTCGATATTTGGGTACCTCACGAGCTCACTGATAGAAACCTAATGAACCGTGTACTCATTTGTGATTCTTTATCACGACGTAACGAAACCGAATCATTTTTGAAGAAGCTGATAACTGGTGATGAAAAGTGGATCACGTACGACAAGAACGTGCGAAAAACGTCGTGGTCAAAAGCCGGTCAGGCTTCACACGCGAAACCCGGGTTAACTCGCAATAAGGTGATGTTGTGTGTGTGGTGGGATTGGAAGGGCATTATTCATTATGAGCTGTTACCACCAGGCAGGACTATCGATTCTGAACTCTACTGCAAACAACTTATGAGATTAAAACAAGAAGTTGAGAGAAAGCGGCCGGAATTGATCAAGAGAAGGGGTGTGGTGTTTCATCATGATAACGCTAGACCTCACACATCTATAGCCACCCAGCAAAAAATAAGAGCGTTTGGCTGGGAGCTGTTAATGCATCCGCCGTATAGTCCTGACCTTGCACCTTCAGATTTCCACCTGTTTCGGTCTCTTCAGAATTCTTTAGGCAGTGTTAGGTTAACATCACGAGAGTACTGCCAAATCCACTTGTCGCGGTATTTTGATGAGAGGTCCTAAATTTTTTATAGCAATGGGATCATGTCCCTACCTACAAGATGGCAAAAGGTTATCGAACAAAATGGTACATACATACTTTAGTTAAATGTCAATAAACTATATTAAAAAATGTTTTGAATTTTCTAAAAAAATGCGTAGAAACTTTTTCCCCAACCCAATATTTAGACGATCTACCTTAGACCTTTCATTCAAACTCTCAGATACAAAAATTAGCAATGCAGCTGTGCTATTGTCATTATGCTGAAGCTACTTTGTATTAGAATAATTTTTATCCATATTTTTGTTATCGTTTTTGTTTTCCATTTGGCATTCTGTTTTGCTTAAGGATTTCTCCTAAGAGGAGTCATGACCCCATTTGGTATAAAAAAAAAAAGGGAGGCCTTCGCCCAATGTTTGTTTTTTAACCTGTCAACTAACTGTTTATTGAGTGTTTTCGAGTTTTAGTGGGTGGGGACGATGGATTTTAAGTGTTTGTTTGAAATTCTGGAATTTATTACTAGTAAATTAATAGATAGTACGCTTGAAACTTTCGATCTCTGAGTACTTAAAATGAATTGATTGAAGTTTCAAAATATATTTATTTTAACTAAAAATATTCGTTAAAAATTACTATAAGAATAAGACAGAAGTTGGACAAATGTAGCCTTAGTAATGATATTTCAGTTTTATCATTAAATAAATAAATATTTCTGACACTCACACAACATTATCTAACCCAAATTAAGTTTCTTAAAGTACCTGTGTTATGGATACTAGATAACTGGTATACTTAAGAAATATATAAACATACATATTGAATAAATACATAATTTTTATTAGAATAAACTTAAATAAACATATAGACATCCATGACTTGACGACTAATATCTGTGTTCATCACACAAATATCCGCCGCCGTCGGGATTCGAACCCAGAACCCAGAAGGCAATGTATGTTACCGCTACACCAGCCGGTCGTCAAATACATACATATTACATCGTTACAACTCTTTGTAATGAGCCCAATGCAGGGCTATGAGTCTCTCCCTTTGCTGATGAGGCGATTTAGGGCGTAAAACACCAAGCTGGACCTGTGCTGGTTGGTGTATGTCAGATTTTTTAGGGTGCCGAAATGGCTTCTCAAACCCTAACGACTACTGTATACAAGTTTACAGCACTTGGGACCGACACCTTAACGTGCCTTTGGAAGCATGAAAGTCGCCGTGAGAAATTAGTCGTCGTCAAAAAGTTAATAGTCGTCGGTTAATAGTCGGTGATCAGCCATCGTAGTACCTACACTGTGCCACGATGACTTATTTTGAGTTTATCAATACCTAATTTCCGTGTCTTTGTATTTTGTCTGTCGATTCGATTTAATTGTCCTGAATTTTAACTATTGAGCTTGTTGAAATCGAGATCTACTCTATTGATAATAAGAATCAAAACACAATTTCAAATTATGTAGCTTAAGTATGTATTTTTCTTATTTCAGGTATTAGGTCTCGGTAACGCCCGTGGCCGACTTTACACGCGCCATTCTGGATTATTGCGTTACCCAGCGGACAGTGTTGACAAGGAATGGATAGCTAGCCATAATTTGGTCAATGCAGTTGGTGGAAAAACTTATATCATGGTAAGTCAATATATTGGCAAGTTATCTTTATTAGCCACGTAGGGGTTTCTTAGAATGTCGACCCTGGATAAAAGTGTCTTAAAAAGCGACAGATATGTGTGACCCTCCTTGTTGCTTGCTTGGCCAATGTGCTGCCGAAATTAACACTTCGAGACGGTGACGTAATTCGGGAACGTTTTAACGACAGTCAGTTCCTTTCCAAACCGGTTGTTGTGTGACCTTAGAGTACATCTTTGCTTACCTTATCAGGAGGGTAAGGTCAAACACGTATTTAGTCATCAATGAAAGAAAAGTTATTCAAGATTTTTGTATGGTAGTAGAAATAACTAAAGAACCTCTTATTTTGCATGAGTCTCTTAACATGAAATAAGAGACCGAAAAATGAAGTAACGAGGTTAATCTACCTACATCATTGTCTTTGTAATTTCAGGTCTTAGAAGATATAGAAGAACTCGCAAACAGTGAAGCCTACCGCCACAACTCACTACCAATGCTCGGAGAACTAACAGGTTTCAAAGTCCCTCCATTCATGTTACGAAAAATAAAGGCCTACGTACTAAAACGAGCATTAAGCGGGGAATACAATAACGCTGACAGCCCCCAACCTTCAACCAGCAGTATTTCAGAAGAAGATAAGTTCAAAAATGAAATCAAACTAGAACCCGACTCCTTCGATACTGCATTTAACGATTACGTTAATGACCCAGAGAATTCAAGGGATTTCGCTGATGTTACCAACATGATAAAAGACGCAGGTTTTGCCGATATTAAAGTTGAAGACATCGATGATATTAAAGTCGACGGAATTAAAGTAGAAGATTTGGAAGAATTAAAAGTTGATGGCATCAAGGTAGAAGATTTAGAAGTTGGCAACATTAAAGATGAGAACATAGATGATATTAACGTCGATGGTATAAAAGTTGAGGATATAAAACTTGAGAATGACGATATACTTTTCAGTAAATCTGAAGATGATCAGAGCAATCTTGTTGATGGGTTAATTGATGCGGATATAGAGTTTTTGAGTCGAAATTTGGGAAATATTGAAAGTGAAGCAGATGCAAGGAAAACTATAGAAAAGTTGACTGGTGCCAATGCTGATTCTATTACATTAGTTGGAGATGAGTTCGATCTAGGGAGCACATTAAATACTAACGTAAGTATTATAATTTTTTGTCAATCTATCTAATATATATCAAGCTACCTTAACCATAGAAGCAAAGCTCAATTTCAGGTTTTGATGGAAGAATAAATAATACAAATTGCTCTATTTGATACGATTTTTTTTATACGAATTTATGACCTAAACACATGCCATTTCTGTATAAAAGATATAATAACTATCATCTTATTCTCAGAAAGTACTAATCGAATTCCTTTTTTTTCTGCATTTGATTAGCCCTACTATTTCAGTAGTTATAGCTATATTTTATAATTCTTACGGAATTTAAAATGATATTTTTTATATTCATTTTTTTTTGTCCTTAACTTAGCTCATTTTAAATCTCCTTTCAGTTTTCAACCAACGAAACGAAATGCATAACCGTAGCGTCTACCACAAGCGGTATGATCCACAGTGTGCCAGTAGCCCATATCGCGACCCCGCCTCGAATAACAGGCAGTACTGTTCACTATTACACAAGTTCTAATGTACAACCTACACAGAGAACGATTCATCATTTGCCGCAGGCCACTATTACTGTTCAGAGCATTCCTGGTTCTACTTCACAGATGATTCGTGGGTGAGTGGTTTTTGGTTAGATTCATTGAGATATTTTGGTTTGACCAATTAATATTTACTTTATAAAAGTTTTTAATAAATGATAGTAGTTTTAACTTTATGTTAGTTTTGAGACGATTTTGGTACCATGAACATCATACAACATGGCTATCAGTAAAAAATGTTTTTTGATTAATGCTTTCGAATAATAATTACATTACAAGAAAACTATGATTACCATGACAAAGTACGTCCAAAGAGATAACTGAGTGTAAATTAAAAGCAATATGCAATAAAAACTCAAATCGTTTTATATTTGGAACATAAAATTTGAATATATTTGGTACTTAATGTTGATGAACTTAATTTGAAACAAAAGCAGATTTTTTGAATAACTTAAGAATCCAATTCCTACATATGATCATGCAATATGTGGGGTAGTTTAGCGTCAGCTCCTTCTTATTTTTCCAATGATTGCTCGAATTCTTGGCGTCTACTTGCAGTGTTGGAGTTCTTAATTAAAACGGCAGGACTTCAAACTAATTTCGTTTAATAATTAAGTTTTTACAAAGGTAAATCGTGTGGGTAGGTATGTATCGAGAAGAGCGAATGAATGCAGAATCAAAATTTTTTTTATAAAAATACAAGTTAGAACTAACTGTAACTGTGTCTACAAATCAGAATTAAGATATACAATACTACGATAGATGGCGCCAAATTTAATTATACAACAAATAAATTTTAACTAGGTTTACGCTAGGTGGCGCTCGTACGTCGTTTGGATACATTTCAATGGCGCCAACACAATATATGCTAAGTTTGCAGATAGAAAAGACCTGCCCCGTTCAGCTCTCTCAGTTATGTAAGATTCAGCATGTGAAAATTGCTGGATATAGTCATTACAAAAGAAAAGACGTCCATCCTACTATCACTAATTATCACATTTATTGAATATCGACAAAATCGTGCTGTTTAACATTGTATTTTCTAGTACAGGCACGTAAAAATAAAATAAGTATTTATATCATCTATAAAGAATGGTTTTAATTATTTCTTATTGTATCACAAACAACTCAGATTAGTCTTTTATGGAACCATACGGCATCAAAATATGTAGTAATGATATTTTTAATTCTAACTTCATGTTAATATCTTAATTTAGTGTTGACATAATTGTTTAATTGTACATATTTTTCCTTGCAGAATTCCAATCAACACGAAAACAGGCACACTCAGCTCAGTCATGTCGCAAGGTACAGCAAGCACCATCATAAGCTTCGGTACCCGCACATCTAACGCCACCATCATCGGAACCCCCCAATACGTCACCGTATCCTCCAAAAACTTCCCTACTGGCAACATTCTACACAACGCCATCGTGTCACGAAACATGGTCAACAGAAACATGGCCGCCGTCACTTCTGGCGTCACATACAACGTCAGACCTATAATTCAGACAACGACTTCGAAAACACTCGCAAATAATAACGATTTCGACAACATATCTACTACTAAAGATATGATTGATAACGCGTGTAACTCTTCGCTTATGCTGAAGAAAGTATTGACTTTAGGAAGCTCCGGAGCTACTAAGTCTTTCGTTATGCATAATACACAGAAAGTTCTTTCTACCGGGTTTGCCAATGGAGTTACTCCACCGCCAAATGTTACTATAGTAAGTTCTGGAACGAGCGGCGGTATAATGAATTCGAATGTCGTGTCATCAGATATTGTTAATCCCACAACTGGCACTTTGAGCGCAACCCACGCTACATTATCCGCATTGTTGGCATCTAGCGAAAACGGACAGCAGTCAAAGAATTGAAACATGTAAACATACAAATGAATCATCGAAACTATGTATCTTTATTCTATTATTGATATTATTCTAAGCTTTACAAGATATTTAAATTATTCAATCTATTTATCTATTCAGGGTAAAATATTTATTACAAGTATTAAATGTATTACGTAACAGTTTGAATTGATTGCTTTAAATTAATCATAATTTTAAACCGGAAACAAGATCTCTTATACAAATTGATTATTAAAGTAATTTATAGTTTTTAACGTTATCAAATAGTTATTCTCGTTAACAATGGCGGATTTCCATATTCAATTCAATTCTTTATGTGTCTCAAAAACATTTAATACAATAGGACAGCATATAATAGAAAGCTATCGTAGCGGCGGTCACGGATTGAGATTTCAGATTGAATATTGAAACTCGCCAGATGAGATTCTCGTAAAGCCTAAGCTTGATTCAAACAGTAAACACTTTTTGAATCTTTTTCTTATAAATATTGTGATTATGGATCTCAGAGCTAGTAAACGTTAGTGATAGATTTTTCTCTCGTTCATATCTATTTTCTGTGTACGATTAGAGTTGTGAAATGGCTGTGTCTTAGGCTTTTTTTGTTATTTTCCCGCTCAAAATTAACCTGCTTGAAATCATCAAACTAGTGTATTTTTAAAAGCAATATCAATTACACATTCACTTTTATCTATATAAATGGTGATTTCAACTTAATACGACACTTTGTTTTAAAAAATAGATTATTTTGCCAATAGATTTTGACAGAGAACGTAATATATTTTTTTATGCTGCGTTCACAGTGCTCTTTACAATCAATATTTTTTTATATGTTAGAATACTAGCAATTAGACTGTGACTTTTCTTAGATGTTAGAAAATTTACTAAGTAGTGGTAGATTGAACTCTATTTCAAATTATATGTGTAGTATATACTGGGCTGTTATTTCAGCTCCCTTGAAGTAATCATTTTGAGTCTAAGACTATCTTAACCAGTGTTTGCAATAAAAAAAGAGTTGTGGTTTTTAGAATAATGTTATATGGCAATTGGGATTATTCTCGAAACTTTACAATACCATATGCGTTATTTATTTCTGTTATATAAACCTTACTATAAAAAGGAATTAAATCATTCAGTAAAACTTTAAAAATATGTCCTACTATTTAAATTAGTATGTGGCTTAGTATTAATGGAAACTATGATTATTACTAATGATTTATCTACCTCTTAAGTTACCTGATACTCTGTGTTAAATGTAGTTTACAATGTTAGTCTAATAAGTATTAATTTAAATGTTGTCTATTGGAACTGTGGTTGTGTTGTATTTTGTGCCAAAGTAGTTATTATGCCTTGCTGTATCCTTTATGCACGTTATAATCCAAAGCGTAGATATATTAGGTACTCTTAGCTGAGTAATTGAAATATTTATCTCAATCATGACAATTTTAGGCCACCATTGGGCGTAAAAAAACTTTTCGGAATTCGCGAGTAGTTTGTTTGCAACTGATGTACTATTGGTGTTGTTAGGATATGTAATCCTCGTAAGTGTTTTTAATGTATAGGTACCTCTATTATTTCGAAATTCTACTCGTTTGTTTCAATGGAAAGTATTATTTATTTCGTTTTTACTCTTTTGAAAGTAGTACAGATTGCAAGAAGTTGTAGTTCACAGTTATATATTATATGTAAAAAACTTAAATATACAGGGTGACTGGTGAAGAGAAAAAATAAATTAATAAATAAATATTAATTATTTACTGAGTAAACTTCTCCCAAAGTTAAAGAATTCATTACGCAACGCATTGTTACATTAGCGTACATACAATAAATACTTAGCGGGTGGTGGTGTGCGTGTGGCGGGAACACTGCTGTGTGCGTGTTGACTGAGGCAGCGCGTCGGGAAAAGTGGTCTCTTTATTTATTCATAGGGATTTCTGGTGAAAAATTATGTACCTACTTTTATTACATAATTATGATCAGAATCGAGTACAGAGTGCTCTCCTTCAGTATTGCAAATTTGTCACCAGTCACCTTCTATAGCTTTGTGATTAATATGGATAGAGCGCTCAATGGTATAGAGAATGTGTATTTATTCAAGTTCTTTTAGTTTTAGTTATACATAGTAAAGTTAGACTCCTTGCCTCTTATTGTAACATAATTATTCAACGGTTTTTATTACGTCTATTACGTTTTGTGCCTTAGAAGCCAATGTTATGTTTATTTTTTTATCCTTTAGAGTGTTGCAGTTGCGTATTATAAGTGCCATTTTAAAAGATCTGCTTTTTTACAAGCTAAAATAAGCTTTAAGTGCTTTCTTGCAAAGCTTTAATTTATGCAATATAGTTTTATGCTTAAGTGTGCAATCATTTTTAGTTAAGAAAGAAGTGGAGATACCGTAACATTTTTTTCTTTTAGTGCTTTGATGTTTGTCATATGCTTATTTTTTTAATCATCCAAAAGCTCTTCGAATTACAGAATCTCGGTTTGTAAGAAGGTCGTTTTCGAAACAATAATTTTGTTTCCTGCTCTTTGTGTGCTCTCGCTACCACCATAGTTTAATTATAGTCGGCGCGGTGAACCTTGATCCCTATGACACTGACAGTAATTTCCACAACATAACCTTGTAGTGCGGTCACCGTTAAATTAGAATCGTATTGGAAGCTTCTAAAAATGGCATTTATTTATATAACGTAGCTATATTCCAATAACATTATATTACATTGGAATTGTAACAATTCATGACATTTGCAAGAAATTATCTCAATCTCAATCACACTTTACGTTTACGTATATAGCTACGTTATATAAATAAATGCCATTTTTAGAAGCTTCCCATAGTGACGGCACTACAAGATTATGTTGTGAAAATTACTGTCAGTGTCATAGGGATCAAGGTTCGTCGCGCCGGGTATACAATCAAAACAGTACTACACTATATAAATAATTATTTTTGATAAAACAGTATATGCAAATCAAAAAACAAATACTAAGCTTAAAAATTAATAACAGTACAAAAAAGACGTTTGCTTTAACATACATATATTTTTAGCTAGCTTTCTTGTGCAATTTCGACATATTTATTTATTTAAGCGTTGCTGTAACATATTTTACGATTCGCTTTGCGTGCAATTTTTTGTGTTTGTAATTTAATGTTTAGTTTTAAGTGACTTTGTTTGTTAATATATTCGTTTAATTGTTGGTTTTACACGTCAAGACTGCCTTTTTGAAGTACTTTTTATTGTTATTTATGTTTATATTGTCATTTCAGTATTAATTATGTGACACTATTTTGTTATATTCATAGGCTGTGTATAATTTTATCAATATTTATTTTAATATTGTTATTAGTAGTAGTTTTGTTTTTAAAAGCAAGGTCTTACAATTAAGATTGTCGTTAAAAAACTATACTACTTTAAATAACTGCCAACTATGGGTAATGTTTTAAGCTAAACTTAAGAAGTTCAAAGTACTTTTCGCTGTGATTTGTTTTTGTCATATTCGTGTTTACACATATGTGTAATTTGAGGTACAGCCAGCTTCATATCAAAATAATGTTTCAGAAAAAAAGTTATAGTTAGCGTTATAGTTATAATTTTTGTAAGCAACAAAAAAATTATGTTATGGCATCTGGATACCGTACACTCCTTCGAATGATAAAAGCGCGATGCTCGCTACCTCGAAGTCTCTACGTCAAAAGTACGTTTTGTCGAACTACCATGCAATTCGTATTTTTTTAACCCGAAATCATATTGGTTTAAATGAAACATAAACATATATTATTACACTTACGTGATAATTTAAATAAACCTTTAATAACAACCCAACGATGTAGTGTACCGTCGTTGAGACCCGACGAGGTAGAAACTCTTATTTGTTCTGATTTTTCGAGGTAAAATCGACATAGAAACATTGAGGTATCGTTATTCGAAATAGAATACGATACCCATGGCGTCTTGCCTTCTATGAATATAAGACGATATGCGTGCTTCGGAGGCCACTTGATGCATCAAGTTTACTCCGGCTGCTGTAAACTTGAATGCAGTTGTTAAGATTGTCAGAAGTGCTCAAGTATTTCGGCCACCCAAAAAATTCTGACAGTCTTCAGCCATCATTGGGCCACTTTGGAGCCTTACGGCTTGAACTAATTATGGCCTGTAGGCTTATTTGAAGGGGTTGTTATAATGAATTATCGATGATAAACCTTCGCTAAGTAATCCATATATATAAAATCTGATTTTATTTGTTTACTTTAAATGCCAAGAAAAACAAAAGAAGCTTTACTTTCCTGTGAACGTATTTTTATATGAAGCCGACTGTACAGAATGTACCTACTAGTACCTGTCATATTTTAAAATATAAATTAATTAAGAGTTTTCATTTCAAGATTTACTTAATTATTGCCATTAAAATAATAATCACATTATAATATTTTGAAAAAGTTTTGTGAGTCACAACTAATGTTTATTATGCGGCTTTACTCACAGGTTATTGTCGGAAGTGTCGGACTAGTTTCGGGCTCAGGAGTCCTTCTTTAGATTTGAGTGCAGTCGCGGCTGCGCCTCGCCTAACGCAGTCCGAAACTAGTCGGACACCTCCGACAATAACCTGGGAGTAAAAGCCGCAATAGTCTATAATCACATTATGAATCATTTAAAAAAAGAAAGCACTGTTCAAATAAAATAACTGTTTGTATAGTAGAAAATATGTCTACCGATATTTAAATCGCATATAACACAAAAATATTATTTTTTCATTACTTACTTCTATTGATTAGTAAACTTGATTGTCTTCAACTATAAATTAAAAATTGTTCAAGTTAAATACACTGCCTTCTGTTGCAAGATTCAGCTTGTATACGTTGTGAAGTTGTAGAATAAATACTCTCTACGAATTATATGTATTTTATTTCTATTATTTACATTTTTTTTAGAATGAGTATTAGGCTGCGTCCCCAGTGGGCAAACAGCGGCTCAACGAGTGAGCCGCAAAGGGGATTGGCGGCCACGGTATCACTTAATTTTAGAGTTTTCAACCGTATCAAAACCGGGCTATATGTAGTTAATAGGTCAATATGAGACACGTTTTTTCCAACATTTATTGTTGTGATAGTTGTTGGGAATATTTAGAAATACAATAAAATCAAATTAAACTTGCCGAAAGCACATTTTTTAATTTCCCGGCAATAAAAAATAATCAAAAGTCAAAGTCAAAGTCAAAAGAATCTTTATTTCGTAAGTATTTAAATACATTTGAAATAAGTCACAATTTACAAATTGAACTGAATCTACCACCACTTCGGAAAGTCGATCTGTTGAGAAGAAGTGGCAAGAAACTCAACAGCAATCATCTTTTAAAAATACACAATAACAACAACAACAATTTACAATCTTCTTGCATCCGGATATCTTATAATAAAACTTTATGCTTATCCTTAAATCTATCGAAGGGTTAATCTTAAATATTTTGGAGTTTTATTATAAAAGCGTACACATTGACCCATGAACGAGTTGGTGATCTTCTGGAGTCTACTATTATATTTATACATTAGGCAATCAAGTACTAGACAGAAACGTAGACATAGATATAGAGGTAAAGATAGAAGTAGATAGATGTAGCGATAGAGGTGAGAGATATTACAGATAATGTGGATGGAGATGAGGATAGTCGTGGACAGAGACTGGACACTAACACGGACGTGAACATGGGGGAATGGGATGGAGATGGGGAAGAATAGTTGTAAAGTCCTACTGTCAAACTTGAATTAAGCCGCCCGCGCCGCCACCCCGTTTCAAACCTCTGGATTGGTTAATACCTGCTTATGTAATGTAATGGTTTCAAAATACGACGCCATGTTAGAAAAGACGGACTATAAATTCCTGTAATTTTTAGGTTAGATTATTGTTTTGACTTTTTATTCCCAACTTCTGTATAAATCTAATAATTATATTCTGATTACTCGTTATCTAAGCAATAAAACGCACATATTAAGTTCGAGGTACGTGAATGCTATGTGAAATAAAAGCGGTACTGACAATGTATGGGACCTTGCCATTCTTCTTTGTGTCGAACTAAAAGAGTTCCACACGCCATGGAATGCCTACCATAAAAATATATACTTATGATCATGCTTATGATGATATGTGGAGTGTTTAAAATGTTTTAAAATGCATGTTTCATATTGTTCGTTCAATGTAGAAATACGAGTATGTAACCAATTCAGTAAAATATGAATATAATTTTTTGACTTTGACTTAGGAAACAAATTATTAAATGTTAGTGTTTAGACTATTTAAAGTAGTGGTTTCTAGTTGATCGATAAATAGCAGCAAGTGAATTGATAGTAATATAATTGTTTTTGTACTTGTACTTGTATGTGTAAATAAATGCACATGTACATTGTCTTTGTGTGCGTAAGGTTGTACCTAGCATATGGCGCTTAATTAAGAGCGCGCCGCTCACTAAGCCAGCCTCATCATTGGGTTCGGCAAAACCATCTTGCTATTTCACTTAGCTTCACACGGAGGTTGACATGTTTGGTGAGACGCACGATATATTCTGACAGAAATCTAAACACAACATGCTTTTGGGAATTGTGTTCGTATCACAAAGACAGCTTATTATTATCCAAAAAAAAACAATACTTATTTGAAGTTATGTGAATTTAATGAAATGTCGACTGCTGTTAAAATCCAAAAATTTGGTATAATATCAATTTTCCCGCTTTGAGGCTTCTATGTTTATATGGAGAATGTACAAAATGAGAACTCTTAAGCGCCGCGCACGCATAAGAGATTACTGAAACGTTCAGTGAGATCGAGCTTGAGTTGCTCTATTTGGTTACCTAAGTCACCGAAAAGTAATAATTTATCATCATTTGGTCTATATGTTGTGGATCTCGGCTCTTTGCTGCTTTATTTCTCTGTCTGATATAATTATAGCGTATCATAGCTGCTATGGTTTACCGTATTACTGTGAGTTAATTTCAAAAACGTGTTTTCCTCAAAAACTCAGCCATTTTGACTCGCGCTTGACCTCAGTCTCAACTAATGGTAAGTGCAGATGAGTTCGAAGACGACATCACACGCGTTTAGAAAGGAAGTGGCTTTTATAAAATATTGCCAGAACACATAACCGCATGAGCGGTGATATTTGGTGTAAAATTTTGTACGAAGAGGGGTCACTAGCCAGGCAAACCTTGAAGAGGTCCTATTACCCAAGCGAAGGCCACTCGGATTAGTCACCTTTTACAACACTGCTTGAAATTGAACATAAGATAACCTAGATATACAAGCATACACTTATTCAATCTACACATACAAACTTCTTCGCGCCTACTTTCTTATAAACTGTTTATATTTTATCTGATATATTTTCTTTCTTTTATTAAATTGTTTAAATTTAAAATAAAAACGTAACAATACAGTTGTTATACGCAATAGCTCCGCTACTATGTAATTGATAATGTAACAATTTCTTAGGGTCGAGCAAACTACTCATCCTAAGTTCACAGGGCTTTGCCCTTTTTTAGGGAGTAGTGCACTCAGTAAAGATTGTTTAATTTATATTTAAGATAAATAACTAGAATTTAAGTGCCTACTTGTTTTTACTGATATCTGTATTCCTATTATCCGAAATAAACAATTTATTATTTATTTGTACGATGTTTTATACTTATTATTTTTGTATGAAATACCTACGAGAAGGTTAATCTGCTACAAGCATGTTGTACTTGCTGCACTAAGTGCTGATGGATTAATAGTAGAGGGCCGTACACAAGTTTTTTTTTACATACCTATTATGTAAACCGCGGGCTCCATCTGATGGTAAGCTATCAGGTAAGTTACCAGGCCCATGGTTATCTTTAATTAAAAATAGGATATAAAGTAAACATTAATGAAGCGTTCCCTACTAAAAATTGATAAAGAACAATTTCATTCCAACAGCAAATGGCGTAGTTTGCTCAGAACTTTTTGCCTGTAAAAGTAATTCCTTTTAATGCCAATTAAGTAAGTAGGTATGTGAGTTCCAAACCGTCATACTTATATTACTTGCGGAATTAACTATTTTCATGTCAAAGGACGATGTATGACCCGCTTCAATAGACATGTGTGATGATATCGTGATATATCGTTAAAAAGAGTTCATCTTCTAGAATAAGAATTGGTATGGCGCTTGTCTTGACTCTGAGTCCAAGCTGATAACCAACCTAATATAATTAATAAAATCGAATCGCATTATTTTGATTCTCCAAAGGCAAAATTAAAAGAAACCTTAATTCTGGTGTGAAACAGGGCGGCAGTGTCGCTTACAATCTATGCTATAGGTGACCAGTCAGCTGTTTTACCTCCCGGCTCATTATAGTAACACCAATAGCCAAGAGAAAGCCGGGGTCATCGTTAAAAAAACTAATCGGAGTTCTTAATCCGCTGCTGGTTCACCTACTGCTGTGGTTTCGTCCCCTTTACCCATCGCAAGAATTTTAATAGTTAAAAGATGCAACGAAAGCTTATAAAAATAAAAAAATACAGTGTACATGCAAATGCGTGTTATTGTATAGTCTGAAATTTAGGGCTTTATAGCTCTGATCGGACTAAAGAGCGGAACTGGGCGCAATAGTAACTTTTATTCACTAATAACTGTTACTAAGACCTATCCAACGGATCCTACGTGTCTATTGGAGGTGGGTACAAAAATTATGCATCGTCCTTTAAGACTTATAGGTAAAAAGGTGAAAGAAAAAATAAAAATTACTTCAAACTAAAATAAATAAACGTAAATGATACACAGTTTGTTCCAGATAAAAAAAAGTTCTCTCTTTATTTTACTGTACGGTTTTTTTTATTACAGATTAAGGCCGCGTTTGACTTCAATCTCACCTGATGGTAAATGAGGATGTGATTGAATATAAAAGCATATGAGCTTAAGAAAGAAAGAACAGGATCTTCATAAATTATTCCTGAAAAACATCACCACGTCGCTTCGGAGGGGTAAAGATTTTATATGAAGGGTGATCGCTAGCCAGTCAGACTCTGACTGGATCCTATCAACAAGCCAAGTTGGATTCTCTAAAAGTGGTGTTTAACATAACCCTGATACATTCAAGTATGATACCAAATACTTGAGAAGTAATATCATTTTAAAGTAATACTCGTCGGTCTGGTAATACTCGTTCAAAAATCGAATATTTGAATGCTATGTTGATTAGAGCATTAATGGATGCAAAAAAAAAACTAAATGCTCCATAGTGAAAGGTATCTTCGACATTATACAGGGTGACAAATTTGCAATACTGAAGGAGAGCACTCTGTACTCGATTCTGATCATAATTATGTGATAAAAATAGGTACTTTATTTTTCACCAGAAATCTCTTTGAATAAATAAAAAGACCTTACTACACTTTTTCCGACGCGCTGCCTCAGTCAACACGCACACAGCAGTGTTCCCGCCACACACACCACCACCCGCTAAGTATTTATTGTATGTACGCTAATGTAACAATGCGTTGCGTAATGTGAATACTTTAACTTTCGGAGAAGTTTACTCGGTAAATAATTAATATTTATTTTTTATCTTCATGTATATTAAACTAGTCCTGGAATTTTGAAAGTGAACCACCAGTCACCCTGTATATATCTACATTACACGAATACTTCGAATGCTTCGAATAGCCTGTGGAACCAAGATGAGGGATTTATGTGTTTATTTCTGGAAAAGAAGAAGATGTAAGTTGAAGAAGTATTAATAGAAAAATGTCTTTTGTTTTTATGCTAACGAAATAGTTAATGACACTTAAAGATTTTTAATAGTTTTATCACACAATCGTGTGATAATTGCCCTATATTTGAATGAGAGAGAGAGAGAGAGAGAAACTAGAGTATAAACGTGGAAATAGAGAATCTCTAAGACAAAAGTTTAATTTGCATCACAATATATTTATGAAAACATTATGTATATTTATAAGAATAGTAATAAATTGAAAACGATGAAAGATAATCATGATAAAAAATATTCTTTAAGGACAAGGAAAGACCATAAGTTAGCGTTTCCCAAATTAAGGCTGGCTAAATGCACCAAATCATTTATGGGAATGTCAATACGTATTTATTATAAAATACCAAAGTCAATTCAAGCACGTCCATGCAAGCACGAAAAACTGTCTTCTGTTTGTTTATTACATAGCTGAGGTGTATTTCTGCCAAATTGTACCTATAATGAGTGCTTTGATAAAAGAGTGCCGAGAGGGTTCTTATTTCATTTCGTTTCTTAAAGCCGAAAAAGTAGATAGCTATATTGAAGTATAATGGGCGATCAAAATCTTCGTGAGCCGAGAGACGCACACTGCTGGACGGAGGCCTCCTCCAAGATGCTCCACGTCACGCAGTCCTCGTCTACCGTTTGACGTTCATTAAGTATTTTTTTGTAAACCTATAATGAATTTAACTTTTTTGATTTTTTTTTTAATTTTTGAACTACCTTAATACGGCATAGGTTATTTTTTCACCCCAAACGTTGTTTTTGATACCCGATAGACTTTACTTACAAAGCATTTGATGCTGTGGAAAAATGATTGTTTTTAGGGCTTTTAATAGTATTCGGTTTTTAAGAAGAGCCTATTTCATATATCACAGTGGATATAAAGTCCCAATTCTCGATCTGAGACTTCGATCACAGCAATGTATGAGCGTTGCCATAATATAATCATCCCCGATCGACTGGTCCAATTGTCGGGTCATTCCGCCTGAGAAGCTGCTTTAGTCATTCATAATAATAATAAAATTCACTGTTGGCCCGTGTGTGTGATACATCTTGGAACTCATCTTCAGCTTTCATGTGAGATTCAAGTCAAAAGCAAACTAAGAACTCGCTGTTTCCCATAGCTTCACACAGAAACTCTCAATCCCTCGGGAATATAACTAAGTATTTGTGTGCGTCTAATAAAGACACTTTCAAGCGATGTTGTCGTCAATTTTGAAATTGATTGAAATTGATCCTGAAAGTAAACCATCTGACTTATGGAATTAAAGGGCAAATCTATTAGATATTAATATCTCTTGCTAATTTAGTGTTTTTGTGTATTTTAATATACTAAAACTATCTTAGCCTGCGCCTGCGCTGGTGGTTGTCATGTTTAATGAGAAGCACGGACATAAAGTATACCTACTTATAAAAAATTCTATAAATGTGAATTTATTGGATAAATTGGCTTAATTTAATAAGCTTATTAAAAATATCTGATAAATAAACTTGGCTTTCTGGTCAAAATATTTTTTTCTTTTTTATATTATACTTGTCCTTAAGTCAAAGTTGGGGTTAAAATATGAATTCTTCAAGTATTAGTTTTAGTTTTATAATGTACTATTAGTATCACACGGTATACAAGCTTTAATATTGAAGAGATAAACGATATCATTTTTTTTATTTGGCATCAATTAGTAAAGCTATAAAACTCCGAAGTTTGTATGGAAAAAAGAAGGCAACTAAAAACAACCTTAAGAGTCAAATCCCAACGAGGGAACTCTTTTCAACCGACTTCCAAAAAAGGAGGAGGTTCTCAATTCGTCTGTATGTTTTTTGTATTTGTTACACGATATTTCGGACAATTCTGAATAGATTTTGAAAATTCTTGTTTCATATGATGGAGGATACCTATTTCATAGTTGGTCTCATACAAATTTCATCGAAATCGATTGACTACTTCATGAAAAATTTCAAAATATGTCTGAATTCGGAGAATTTTTACCTTGATGACGTTATAATTCAGCGACGTTATAATACATTCATAAATGTTCAAAAATGTGTGTAGTATTGCGAAATCAAATTTTATTAATAATAAAATTCAAAATAGTGTAAATATACCTAAAACTACTTGGAAAATTATAAACAGCGAAACTGGAAATTCAAACATTAGAAACGCGGAACATAAACTGAAAATTGGTGATCGACTGTTAACATCAGACACAGAAGTTGCTGAAGCTTTTGAAAAATTCTTTGCAGACATTCCAGTTTCGACTCCGAAGACATTAAATTCATCAGTTAAAGCTGCACAGTCTTTTCTTGAAAATAATGTAAATAAGTGTAAAACTAACTTTACTTTCAGGCATGTTACTGAAAGTGAGGTATTGAAAGCTTTTAAAAGTATAACAATTAAGAACACTGCTGATGTAGATGGTATTTCTGTTAAAATCATCCAAGCTATCATTGACGGTATTGCACCTTATTTAGCCACTATATTTAATAATTGTGTTGATAATGGTGTGTTTCCGGACTTAATGAAACTTAGCAAAATTATTCCCGTATTTAAAGCAGGAAGCATAACCGACCCCAGTAACTTTAGACCAATCTCTATATTACCAACACTTAGTAAAATTTTTGTAAAGCTTATTTTAAACCAACTAGTGGTACACTTCTTTAGCAATAATTTAGTGAATCCAAATCAATTTGGTTTCACACGGGGTCGCTCAACAACTGATGCCAGTGTTGAGCTTATCAAACATATATTTGATGCCTGGGAGGAGTCACGTGATGCCTTCGGTGTCTTTTGTGATCTGTCCAAGGTTTTGACTGTGTTCACTACGATACACTACTCATGAAGCTACACCACTATGGAATCAATGATAGGGCACTTGATATTATGAAATCCTATTTATGCAATAGAATTCAAAGAGTTGATATTAATGGAAAGAGATCATCGGGATCAGCAGTTCATAAGGGAGTGCCCCAGGGCTCGATTCTTGGGCCTTTCTTATTCTTAGTTTATATAAATGATTTGCCATTTGTGGTGAAAGACAAGTGTGAGGTCATATTGTTTGCTGATGATACCTCTTTTCTATTTAAAGTGAGTAGGCAATTGAAGCATTGCTTTGAAATAAACTGTTGTATTGAAACTGTGGAGAAATGGTTTTCAGCCAATAACCTACTACTCAATGAAAATAAAACTAAATTTTTAAAATTCTCTTTGCCTAATGTCCGGCATGTAAATACTAACTTAATTGTAAAAGGACAAGAATTGAGCCCTGTAAATTCAACAGTGTTCCTTGGCATAACCCTAGATGCACAACTACAATGGGGACCACATATAGAAAGGTTGGCGAAGAGATTTAGTTCTGCAGCATATGCCGTCAAAAAGATGCGAAATATCTCTAATGAAGCTACTGCGCGATTGGTTTATTTTGGTTACTTTCATAGCTTAATGACATACGGCATTCTCCTGTGGGGAAATGCTGCCGATATTAAAACCATCTTTGTGCTGCAGAAACGGGCTATTCGCTCAATCTACAAACTTAATTCCAGGGTGACACTAAGATATAAGTTTAAAGAAATTAATATTCTTACGTTTGCCTCACAATATATCTTTGAAAATCTTATGTTCGTAAAAAAGAACTTAAACATGTTCCATAGAAAATGTGACTTGCATAATGTTAATACTAGAAATAAGTACAAGTTAGCCGGCTATGATAGTAGACTTCATAAAGTCACTAACTCATTAATGGGTCAATGCATACGTTTTTATAATAAGGTTCCCACAAATATTCAAGACTTACCACTTGATAAATTTAAAGAAACTATTAAACAAAAATTGTGTAGTAAAGGCTTTTATACAATTTCTGAATATATGGTCGATAAAAGTCCTTGGTTGTAATTGTAAATTGTAAATTTAATGTAAATTGTTTTTCAAATATTCTCAATCTCCAACTTCATCTCCAACACCATCTCCATTTCCTTCTCATCCAACGCCATCTCCACCTCCTTCTTATCCATACAACAGCAAGAACGTCATGCTCCCACAGGCGGCATGGCTAGCGGTAGCGTCGGGTGTCGGGTCACCCTATTCCCTAAAATATGGTTGAGGAGAGTGATGGCTGGTGCTTGCGTTATACTCGTGAACGGGTGCTGCTAGCGGTGCCAGGTCGTTTTGCTGAAGACTTTATGAGTATGTTACTTTTTTGAATTTGACTCTGACTTCCCCATCTCCATCCCATTCCCCCATATTCACGTCCGTGTTAGTGTCCAGTCTCTGTCCACGACTATCCTCATCTCCATCCACATTATCTGTAATATCTCTCACCTCTATCGCTACATCTATCTACTTCTATCTTTATCTCTATATCTATGTCTACGTTTCTGTCCAGTACTTGATTGCCTAATGTATAAATAAATATAATAGTAGACTCCAGAAGATCACCAACTCGTTCATGGGTCAATGTGTACGCTTTTATAATAAAATTCCAAAATATTTAAGGTTAACCCTTCGATAGATTTAAGGATAAGCATAAAGTTTTATCCGGATGCAAGAAGATTGTAAATTGTTATTGTTATTGTGTATTTTTAAAAGATGATTGCTGTTGAGTTTCTTGCACTTCTTCTCAACAGATCGACTTTCCGAAGTGGTAGTAGATTCAGTTCAATTTGTAAATTGTGACTTATTTCAAATATATTTAAATACTTACGAAATAAAGATTCTTTTGACTTTGACTTTGAGCCAAAGTTTTGACGTGACGTCGGTTTTTTAATTTCATTAATTACCATATGACAAGTTTTTTTTTTTAATTTAAAGCTATTTACTTTCATAAAATAGCGCTTTAAAACTAAAAGCAAAAAGTTTCTAGCTTTATAATATTAGTAAAGATTATGTACACACCGATATCAAAATATTAGAATTGTATTAATGCAATTTTTTACAAACATAGTCTATGTTGTATGACCAAAAAAATAAGCTTTCTCATTCACAATATTATCTGATGAGACGAAATGTTGAGATACGAAGTATTTAAAGCACCAAAGCAGTCTTTTCTATTTTATTTTAATCGCCATAATTACTGTGTAACTTATTTGTGTCCCGAATAAAGAGTAGGATTAACCAGTAAAATTGTATTTGCAGCTTTCTCAGTTTAAGCTTCGTCGGAAATGCATCAAAGTTAATTAATAAATATTAATTAAAGTTAAATGAATCATCATCATCCCAACTCCGTGTAATGAGACCTATGGCCATGCCCTATCTCTCCTCTGGGTGACGAGGAGGTTTAGGCCGTAATCCACCAAGCTGGCCCAGTGCTGGTTGATGGATGTCAGATATTTCAGGGTGCCGAAATGGCTTCTGACAAACCCTAACGACTACTGTGTACAAGTATACAGCACGGAAGTCGTCGTGAGAAATGAATGGTTGGCGGTCACCCATCCTAATACCGGCCGCACCGAGCGCGCTTAACCTGCGATATCGTTTGATATGCACAGTAACCACGGCGCCACGGCAACTATTAATGAATAAAAAAAAAGAAATAAATAAGTAAAATAATTATTTATAAATATGACCTTAGTGGCCAATTGCATCTAGTGTTTGTTTGTTAACTTTCAAAATATGAATAAATATACTTATTGATCATAAGCTCAGTGTTAATTTTCATTCTTAATAGTCTCTCGAAAACTATATACAGTTACGTAAATCGTAATTTTTAGAATGATGTGAAATGCACCATACTCACTTAATATCTTAAATTCAAAATGCATTTCATATTTACATTCATAATCAAGTTAAATTAAATTTTAATTGGCGCCGTAGCCTCAATACGTATACGTCATTAAAGAGAAAACGTACGAGTCTACGACGTAGCTTCGTAGCTGATTGCTACGATTCAACTTAGTGCTATGCATTTTTTTTTCTCAGCATTAACTATTTTTCTTTTGTTGGTTATTGCTAAACTATTTTTACGTATCAACGATAAGTTTCTGAACTTAGTAGATACTTACATCAAACGGATTTCTGAGATCCGGTGAACACGGCATTTATCACATCGATGGTGGTTTACTAATAATACGTTGTTAGTTAACCAATGCTGATGACAGTAACCGATGCCTACTTAGATTCTTGCTAGCTCACATGAGAAATTTAATTACCAAAAGTAGAAGCTTTTGAGTATTTTTAGGTGAATAAATTACTTTGGACGATATTGGCGCGCTCACGTTGAACCTTTCAAAATAAAATAAAATATTTAAAATGCCTCATTAAAAAAAACTTCAGTTAGCATTGAGGTCGACACCAAAAATGCCACAGTCACTTTTATATGTACCTACATTCAGCTTAATAAGTATGTAAGGGATTAATTTAAATATTCAATAAGGTTCGATTGACATGTAATTAACTAGAACAGCTTCGTAAAGTTTAAAGTGTTAATAGAACGGTGAGGCTAGTACTTCTGACCTTTTGAAATATTTTTATTAAGTACGAGCGTAAGTTTAATAAAAAAAGAATGGAGCAAGCTAGGGAAGTAAATGTAATTAAAACTGATTTCGGTTACCATACATCATATAGACAATTATGACGTTCAATTCATGTTTTGTTTTTGGCATATACTATTGTTAAAAATTAGAACCATCAAATGTAAAAATTACAAAAATCTCCGAATTACTGATACAGTGACAAAGAAATATCTTTTTTAGGTGTAAATGTAACAGCGCAATATAAAAACGTAGCTACGTAGATCATAGATTATGGAATTTAAAACCTAGTGACTGACTTAATAACTAATAAAAAAAAGATAAGACGTCCTCAACTCTCAGAAAATAAATTTATATCTAATGTATAAAATTCTCGTGTCACAGTTTTCGTTGCCATACTCCTCCGAAACAGCTTGACCGATTTTGATGAAATTTTTTGTGCTTATCCGGTATCTATGAGAATCGGCCAACATCTATTTTTTTATTTTTTTATTTATATGGTAAAACAACGTTTGCCGGGTCAGCTAGTTTATTTATAAAATTGATTTGAATAAAAAAAATCTGGAAAATATAAAGGTCAAAGTCAAAATATGTTTTATTTCGTAGATAGAAATATGTTTTTTTTTATTTGTGACCAGACCTTATCAGGTGAAATTGAGGTCAACTAATCAATCTCACCTGATGATAAGCGACGATGAGGTCGATGATGAAAGCACAGGTTTAGGAAGGGCCTGACTCTTCATAAAATATTACCGGAACACATCACTGCGGTGATATTTTGCGGCAGATTTTATATGAAGGTTGAAGAGTCCTACCACAAAGCAATCTTAAAAAGTCAAATTGACCTCCCCTTTAAATTTCACCACAAATGGCAAATCATTAGTGTACACTTATAACTTAATTTTTGCTTGGTGGTAGGATCCCTTCTGGGTCCGCCTGGCTAGCGACCACCCTTTATATAAAGTCTGCCGCCAAATGTTACCGCTCCGGCGGTAATGTGTTCCGGCAATATTGTATAAAGAGCCAGTTCCTTCCTAAACCCGTGTGCTTTCATCTTCGACCTCATCGTCACTTACCATCAGGTGAGATTGAGGTCAAACGCGGGTTTAGTCACTTATAAAAATAAAAATAACAAGATAGGCCCAAAACTTGAGCCATCACCGCAGTAGTGATGACATTAGGCGATCATATGAGGGATGTTTGTTCGTTAGGCAGACCGGATTAGTCGCTTTATACGACAGATTTATCCAGACAGGGAAGGGCTATTCTTGACTAACTGTCCGCGGACAATTAATTGTGATCGGCAGAAAATGGTAAAGCCTAAAAGTATAGCAGTTTATTTAAAACCAAAAACAAAATACCTTTACATTCTGTGATAACTAACTAATCCTTATATTGTTTCTAGTTCTTTAAAATCAATCAAGATAACTTGGCCTGAAAAATTTTTGAACAAATGTTATAGGTTTTTTTTTCCAAATTGGAATATTTAATAAACACTTGATCATAAGGTAGCTAAAATTATACTGGTATCGATAAAAATATCTAAAAATAACAATAAGCTTAATTAATGGCGCACAAAAATGTTAAAGTTTGATGTAAATGGCAAACGCCATGCTACATAAATAAATATTAACTAGTTATCTACATAGAACTTATGGCGCGATTACTACAACAACGCTGTTCTGCTATACTAGTGCTACTGTCTTCTATACATGAATTTATACTCATACTCATTCGCAACACATACATTTAAATTAAAATAAAATCGTTTTAAAAAAATTGTAGACCGTATGCGCTTAAGTTACACTGACTGAGACGCCGCCTCTGCCACTGGTCTGATATATTTATGAAAAATACTGCTTAAATTAATGGTACCCTACGTGTTTACTAACGACCAAGATCCAATTAATCAATTTGAAAACTACATGCGACTAAAACACGTATAAATAAAACTCACTTCGTAATTTAAATTGAACCATTTACGTTCACGTCCTCAATTTTCTAAAGGCTAAACACGGAATATAGCCAGCATTAAATTCTAATGAAGCTATATCTAACCGACTAAGTAACTCGTTGTTTGCCACTCCATCGAGTGGCTATTGATTTTTCTTAAAATAAACGCTATGAATAAATTGGAGCGAAATGCAGTTGGACCGATTCTGGGAACGGTTTATAAAGTTATATATTCTGTGCTAATCACTATTGATGCAACTCGCCGTGTGCCTTTTTATAGAAGAGAGAGAAGTTGGCCTCTACTAGAGATAGAGAATGGTTGAGGCGGTGTCTGCAACTTTCCTGAAATGTCAAGCAAAAATAAAACACTTTGCTTTTGTTTCATTGGCTGCTTTTGACCTCAATTTCGACTAGTAGGAATGGTGGATTTAGTTGGACTCTAAAAATGCACTTCTCAATTAGATTTTGCTTAAGTGATTCAGAAAATACCTGTATTTAATTTTTCATGTAGCACCAAGTTTATTAAACTACTGCTAATTATGAGCCTGTTTTACTTGCTTTTTTTTGTAAGGAACTGTAAATTAGGCAAATCATATATAAATGCCAAGTTAAATTTTCACTTCTTTTGACTTTTTATATTACTCTAACTTCTTGAAATGTGAAATTCATGAATTAGGCTTTTTACAGCTAATGTTTACTTTATCTATTATATATTTTTTAACTAAAATCAAAACTATTATAAAGCCTATGTGACAGTAAACTATTGTGCTATTAGACGGTTTTACGTAAAAATATAAAAAAATACTTATTTTTTTTAAATAATCTTATCATCACAGTAACTGCTATTAAATGCCAGTTTAATAGCCATTATCAAAACAATAAGACGATTAGTGTGTAAAGAGAGGGTTTAAATTTGATACCTATTAATAGGGAAAAAGGTGACGCTAGGAGGCAAAAGTAAAATTTTCCTCGTCAAGTGTATTTAAAAACGTTTTTCACAAAATGTTTTCAAATTTGTAAGGTAAAGGCACTCAATTCCGAGGGGTTCTAGAAATGGCGCCATATTCCGATATATGGCGCCATTCTATACCGGTTAAGGGACAGAGGTTTTATTGGCATTTTTGTGGGCAATAGGCTGACCCCCTGTCACTGCGATAGTCTTTATCCATCATTATAATACCTCCAAAGTCAAACGTGACATCAGATGGTCTTATAATCTCTGGTGTTCTGCCTACCCCATAAGGGATACAGGCGTGAAGTTATGTATGTAAACGCTATTCCGATGTTCTATTTGTACCTTATTCCGTAGTAATGGCACACGTTAAATACAGAGTATTAATTATTTTACTTAGCTTGCTTACAAATTTTGTATGGTTTTAGTAGCAATAATATAAATTTGCCCTTAAAAATTACTTTCATATTCCTATATACTCAGATATAGGTATATTATTATAATTTTTTATTTTATTACAATTGTTCATTGTAAGATAATGAAGCCAAGAAAAAAGTTCTCGGAAATGGATCTCTAAAATGGTATTACAGCAATTCATAATGGCAGTAGTGTTTACAAGTTTCTCAACAGTATTATATTCCAGAAACGACATTGCTAGACAAACTTGATGAAAAATATTGTGGTGATATACCTGGCAGAAACAATACCTTGCTGTCTGAGACTAATCCAAAGACTGTAATAAATAGAATTGGTTTATTGAACATCATGTATCATTCTCCCCACCTCTTTTCCTTTGTATTTTGTACACTCGGAAATAGGAACCAAATACATCGCAATAAGGATTTTTAAATCTGAATAAGGTGACTCGGACTTCTTCATATTTTTTAATAATTAGACATTTTCAATAAACTTTTATCATGTAACTGTAAGTATATTTAAAAAATACGATGTATAATACTTCTAATAAAAGTAGCCAATTCCACCGAAATATACTAAATACTTAATTTTATTTTTATTTTATATGTGACTAAACCCGCGTTTGACCTCAATTAGGTGCCTTTACCTTAATTCGTTATTATTCATGAAATATATCAAGTAAATTATGTACTTAGAATGAGTTTCGATGGTGTATTGAGACGCGAATAATTCGGAAAATACATTTTTAAACCCACCAATTATAAAAAAAATAAAGTTTACTACAGAAATATCTTCAAGCAATTTACATTTACTAACTTACATATTTAATACCTACTATAAAACAGAAGGGATGATTCTTAATTATATGTAATTATGTATTTAGAATTACCTTTCGGAAAGCTAACCCCAGAGTTTCATGTATGGCGGGGAGTATGACAAGATATTAAATAATTGATGATGACGGTGGTGGTGCAATGGTCTCTCTGCGGTGACTGAGGTTCTAGATTTGTTTCCCATGCAAGCCAGTTTAAGAAACGATTTTATTTCAAACCAAAGGAGACCTCTTGTTATAATTTATGGTTTCCACAATTCAAGCTTACAGACACGTGTCGGCTGAAGCCATTTTTAATTTATTATTTATAAACATTCATGCCCCCCCTATAAATAACCTCATTGTTTGTTACCTATTCACGTATCATGTCGAATTTAGGTCTGATTTATTGTCCACTTAAAAATAAAACTATTGATTCTAATCTCTTTAGAAATCTATCTACCTACCCTTTACGTAGTTACACGCATAAAGAAATCGCAAAATCTTATATATTTATGAAAAAAAATACGTTCGAAAAAAATAGAGACACTTGAAAATGTGCTATAATTAAGAGGGTACTAGAAACAAATTTAAATCGATATTAATGGAAATTAAACCTTTCAGTTCTTCCTTTTTTAAGCATTTTAATTTGGGGATCAAGCCTATTGAGATGATGCCTTACTTGACCTATTTGTTTGACCTATGTTTTTTTTTAATTAAATTTAAATTATTTTTTATTTGGTATGCTTTTTTAAATTCAATTTTACAAAAAAAATAGCAAAAGGGGTGTTTGTCAAAAATCTCGTTTTAAAAAAATTATCGAGTTGCAAAAAAAACCTATTATAAAAAGTAAACTCATGAAAACCTTAGGAAAATTTTTGATTAATCATGATAGATGGGACTTCATTTTATATAACTTATCTTCTATCTTTTTATCTTCTACGTCTTCGATATTGTGAAAAGATAAAATTTACTAATTATATTGCTACAATTGTTAACAACCTCTCCTTAAACTAAAACTTAAAACTAAAACTAAACTAAAAAAATTAAAACTGAGTACCCATTTATAAAGTTATCTTAATTGAATCATCTACCTATATCATTTACAGAAACTTCCAAAATGTAGAGATTATTTTTTATAAAAACATATGAATAAGAAAAGTTTCGAACTAATAAATAACTCGCGGATCCAAAGGGAAATAATAAATTCGTCTTTATATTTACCAGACTAAGTATTTAAAAATTTTTGCTCAATAATTTTAAAGATTAAATTTATTTACAAAAACTTTTCATTAAGTTCAGTATTAGCAACCAAACTTTCCATCAACGTAAACAAACACATCGAACTCTACAAAACTTCCAATAACAAGCTGTCAAAACGCACGTGTGTCAAAAGTTTTCGGTGCAAATGTCAGTTGGCGATGGGCGTGCAAAGTGCGAGAGGCGGGGCGCGGGCACGTGGCGCGTTCGCTGGTCGTGCCGTGAATGAATCGATGCGGGGCCGGCGCGCGGGGCGATGCGTGCGACACTGCGCGCCTTCAGTCTCGTGCCGGTAGTCGGTAGACCCACAGAGCGACCACCCGCCGCGCTGTCGCTCTAGTAGACGTAGTGCCCAGCGGCGCCCATGGAAACCCACCAACAAGATGCCAACTCCAGCCCCGGAGAGGTGCCTAACGACCCCGGGTACGAAGATTACCTACTCAAGCTTTACAAAGTTTAAAGACGTAACGCAAAAGTCTTATTAAACGTTTGTTCTTGCAGGAAAATGTTCGTCGGAGGACTCAGCTGGCAGACTAGCCCAGGTACGCTACAGACAACTCAACAACAAAAAGATTTAATAACGTGATGACAACAAATAAATACAAATAGAGACGAAATGACGTGACCGATATACATACGAAAACACCGGTAAAAGTTTGGTAATCAGCTGATCGGTTGCGATCGCAAGTTTCGACTTAACTTCGGTTCGGATGTTTAGTGCGTGATAGCTTTGTGTTTTATACGTTTTAGGAGCGTGATAAATGGCTTTTCTAAATGTGATATGGTGTTATTCTGTTATGATATCGAGATATATCGGTATTCAGGTGTGTTAGGCGGCCATGGCGGCTGCGCGCGCACCGCCCGCCCCTTGCATCACCTCACTTCCAACCTTGCAAGGGATTTACACCCCTATTTAAAGCAGAATTCAGTACAAATATCCTTGAAAGATTCCAATGCCGGTAGCTATTCAAACCGATATCACAACATAACCTCAAAATAAAGTACTCGCATATAGTAAACTGCATAAATGTCTCCACGACCCGCGGTAATAAATTTCTGACGTAAAATCCTCATTGACAATTGGCAATAAGTAATGAAATGTAATTGGAAAACTTTGTAAACATGTTGAAATACAGAACCTGTTCAATATTTTTGTTTTATTCCTATCCTAAACATCCAAATTGCTTAAACTATAGTTCGGAAGATAAATTACGAGTCGTCAGATAGCCTTCCTTTGTAATTGTGTAATTAATTTCACACTTATCCTGTGTAGTAAAGATCGTCATTCATTGCGTTGATAGAGCTAGCAAATTAATTGCACCGGGGCAACGCAAAAGGTCCGCGTTGCGTTTGCGCATACATTTGCGCAGTGCGGTATTGGGTCAACTCCCACGCCGCACTTTGATCCTAAGTCTATGCCAACTTTGTTTTCTGGACATATTTAGGACGTACATCACTGCGCTTGGGCTGTAATCAAACATATCGATTCGATGTTCTGAGAACGCGCGTCATAAATACACATTTGATCCTGCACTCTACTATGGATCTATATCGGTTATAATCTAGGAATATCATTGATAAATATGTAACGGAATTTTACAAATCATTTGAGTTTACTTTTCTGAGTTTCCGTTTTATGATCTACAGCCAAGGTCAACAGTCGAACTAAATGTAACTCAAACTACTTCCATTCCGCATAATATAATGAAAAAATAGGTTCATTATTTCACTATTTTTTATTAAGTTTTTTTTTATATAAAGAACAGTTGGTTTTGTTAAAAGGACCAAAGCGTTTATTTAAACTAAGTTAAAGGTTATTAACGTATCTCTAAATGAAAAAAAGCCATATAATTTTAGATTAGTAATGTCTTCAGCTTAACTTAATATCAGATAGATCTGGTGCTTGATTGTTAAATAAATATCGTGATAACATTCAATAAGTAAATTAAATTATCTATATTATCGTGTTTTTGGGGCTACCAACGGAACAAAATTACTAAAATTATGTTGTGAATCTTCTGTCCTACTTTTCAATGGCTTTACTTTTTTAAACGAAATTTACAGTTAGATGAAAACCAGCATAACAAATACTAATATGTAGAGCAGTATACTTACAGAGAATATAGTCTCTAACTTTAAATACCTATAATATTGCATTAAGAGTATCAAGACATCAAGATGCAACACCGACTCGCCCAATATTGTTTAATTCAGTAAATCTTATAAATAAATCTAAATTTTAGTAACATTAATTTAATTTATTTATATAAAACATAATTTCATAATCATCATCCACAGCCTGTAGACGTCCACTGCTGGACATAGGCCTTCCCCAACATAATTTAATTAACTTTTATTACGAAACTCTAAAAGTGTACATTGACTAACGTAGGGCTAAATAGATTGCTCTTTAAACTTTCATTACAACTTTACATCTTTATCCAGGCAGTATTACCAACTCTATCACACCAAAATGAAATACGATATATTTAGCTAAAATCCGACAATTTTGTAGCACATAATAAAACTATACATACGAACTGCTAACGATCGCTAACAGATACTGAGCTGTCAGTTAACATGGGCCTGTCAAATCGGAATCAGGACAATACGGAAAATGTCCGCGTCTCTGTCTATTGAAGTGCTTCAATAGATGTAATGCTGAAGCGATAAAGGATTGGATCAATCGATCGCGCTCCTGCATTTGTTTAAAGCGCCCTTTCTTTGAACGATCGGTGCTTTGAAATTGAGATTAGAATGTTCTTTATTTAAAATTTAACGCGTGTAGCTAATAAATACAATTATATCAGATATAAATGTTAGTTAAATAAATGTTTATCCTTGTATTAAAAGTACAATTATGAAATAGATCTTAAGTATGACGTTAAACATTTTGCAATTATCCTTAGTATTATCATTTCAAAGGAGTTTTTATCCGTGAAGATTTCATAATAAAATAATTCACCTAATTATTCTGGTGGAGGTAGATTTTGATATCATTCAAGGTTTATTCTTTATCCTTATTCATAAGAAATTTCATTTCATTCATTCCATTGAAGCCTTTACAAATTTAAATCTACAAGAAGCACTAACTTACGATGGCTCTTGAAATTAATCTCGACCATTGGATTTTCACTACAATATTTAAGAGCAATGTTTAGACAAACTGGGGACAAACTTGTCAATTGATTTAATATACATTACGGTAATACTAAATTTTTTGTTGTTTGTATTTATAATTATGTTTTCTTGTAATTGATTAGCCTAAGTTGGTTTTCTATATATATATTGTGTAAAATAATAATAAAATAGCATTAATTTGGTACAATAGGGATAAGTATGTAAATATTCTTACTTATATCGTGTTTTAACTATTTATACGTGCAAATCTTCACGACAGATCAGACTAATATACAATATTTTGTTACGAAGAGTCAATTTCATATCATTCTTCAAAAAATAAATGAAGTCACTCAAAAATCAAAACCCCAAAGCGCCACTTTGAAATGGAGTTTCTAAACTCTATCCCCTGTTTACTTAAGATGTTTGCACCTTACCAAATTCTCAGCGATAAGATAATTTATGAAATTACTATGTTCACTCGTTATCATATTGATACACCACAACCAAGACGCTTATCGTTTTGTCTGATAAACACGTCAAAAATGAAGTATCCAGAAAGGTTTTGGTACAAAAAATCAATCACTTCACGATAAGCCCCGGTTTAATTTTTTAACTACTTTGCATCTTAAAACCGTTTACTCTAACGTCAAATAAAGCAACACCCACTTAAGTCACTTACCTAACGTAAGAAGATGCATAAACAGCATTGTTTTGATATTTAGTTGTTTTGTTAGTCTAGATTTAGAAGATGCCTTCAACGGGTTTGGTGAATTTATTTACATTAAGGTGTTATATATCTTATCAATAACGTCCTTGAGACTGATTTCATGAAGCAACATAGATTTTTATACTTATCTCATTCCTCACGATTCGCAAAGTTTTTTTATTACTGAACACGAAGTATAAAGTTGTATTCTCAAGAGTCACTGTTAAGAGTTAAATCGAACATCTAACTTAGATTTTAGTCTTCGCCGCAAACTTTAGTTCAAGTTAAGCAACGTTCTTGAGATAAAATAGAAAACAATCAAAGTGCTGGGAGTCCAGCGCTCTCTAGAATTAAGTTCACGGTATTGTTTAAGTACCTTTATTTATCCAAAAATCAGAAATTAAAGTTTAATGACAGTGTAACATTATTATATTTTAAACATTATGGGAAAAATACTATCATGTCATATCGTGTCATCACCGCACACGATCTCATAACTTTAATGGCATTTTAACGACTATACAAAATAATTTTAGTCCCTTGACATTTTCGTTAACCGCTGTCGGATTTATGATGTATCCTGTGTCAAATAAATTTTTAGTGTTAAATTAAAATGCTTTTAGCGCGTAAATTCGTAACAATTGTCATGTTTATTTTGGGGTTTAGTTTCAGGTAAAGCAACTAATTGCGAAAGTAAATTAAATTTATGTTTATTAGTTAATATGTAGTAAAGCATTATCTAGCACACTTTGTGCGTCTTAGATATGAATGACACGCTGACTCTGAGATTTACTCAGACATAGACAAAAGACGTCTATGTATGTCTATGTACAATACACATTAGTTACACAAATAGATATGAGTAACTAGAGCAAACAGTGGCTCCAGCTATCAATCTTGATACTTTGATTTAAGGTTATAATGTTATAATCATTCACATTAGAATTTTATGAATGTGTTCTTGATATAATTCTCAATGTTTGCAATACTTCAAAAAAAGTTAACTGTCATGTATATTACATTTGGATACATAAAATATTATGTACATACCTTAATTTGAATCTTAATTTGTATCAATAATTTGGTCAATTATTGATATATAACTTTGTTATCATTAAACCAAATCTATTATATCGCATTTACCGACAAATTATTCACTGACCACAGAAGCTTCGATTTAAAATATTATGTACTCTATGTAAAACTTGATAATGTATAATTAAAAATAAACGAAATCATTACTAAAAATAGTACGCCGACGCACGTTACGATTTTTCTTCAAAGTATTAAGAATGGGTTCCTCAGCTCACTGTGTCGAAAGATCCACTTCCTTTGTGTTAGTTACCGACTAGTTAATGTTCTAAGTCGTTCCTCTCTCTGCTCCTAATACAATGCAGATGTGACCTAAAGTCGTTACGGTCATTATCAAGACAATACGCACGTTTACGTTGCGCGCGCTCTGTGGTTTCTTGAACAAACTATTTTAGTTACACTTTATAGGTCCGTCAATCAGTTCTGTGATGATAGTAGAAAAGATTCCGATGCCCAAATGGCTGTGGGAGATAAAAAATAAGTCGTAAACTAACAGATAGCCGTTTAGAGTGCAATCGAAATAAACATAAAACTAATCGTATAGGCGTGTCTTATTAAATAAAATATGTTTAACACTGGATTTCATCGGGCTTTTTCCATAATAGTACTTATTCCAAAAAAAAAATATAGATAAGTACTAAAACTAAATAAACTAATATTTCCATTCTTCAATTCCACTTAAACCCCAAAACAATTTTTGGTAGGGTCAACAGCAAAATTGTGGGATAAATAAATGAAACACATGAGTATAAATTGCTTATAGCTCAGGTATAGGTAATCAATCAAGAACCCGCTGTAGTAGAACAACAAATTTAGAACTTTACTATATTTTATAAATAAAGTGGGCTTAATTACAGACTCCGATATAAATTGCTTTACAGTGAACTAATTTAAAAAACGTATAAAATCACTGCTTTAGATTAGCACTATTACAGTAAACTATACATATATTCTGAAAACGATTGCCCCTGAGAGCACTCTGTACTCGATTCTGATCATAACTATGTAATAAGTTGGGACTTATTTTTTTGCAGAATTCCCAATAAATAAATAAAGAGTTTTACTAAGTCAACGACCGTTCGTGAAGCCGTCTATACCTACCAATACATACCAGTGTAACCATGCGGTGCGTAATGAATTCTTTAACTTTCGGTTAAGTTTACTCAGTAAATAATTAATATTGATTTTTTTTCTCTTCATGTATGATCTCAAACTACCACGTACTCGAATTTCATGAAGAGCCAGTTCCTTAATAAGCCCTTGTGCTGTCATTTTTGACCTCATAACCAATAAACATAGCTTAGACGCAAAAGAAAGGCCTCGGGTACGTTATTCTTAGATTTATGCATATTTAGAGTACTTCTTGATAATAAAGACCAACTGTTCAGAGTTCAGATGGTCCGAGCCTTTCCGCCCGAAGAGGCGTGGAGTAGTAATTAAATTAAAATTGTATGTTTATTTTTGGACATCAATTTGTTGTAGTATAAACCTTGAGCTTAAGTTAGTAATAAATAACTATTAGAATCATCATCATCATCATCACAACTCTTTGTAATGAGCCCACTGCAGGGCATGAGTCTCTCCCCTGGGTGTAGAGGAGGTATAGGCCATAATCCACCAAGCTGGCCCAGTGCTGGGTGGTGGATGCCAGAATTTTTAGGGCGCCTAGATGGCTTCTGACAAACCCTAACGACTACTGTATACAAGTATACAGCACCCGGGACCAACTGCTTAACGTGCCCTCCGAAGCACGGAAGTCGTCGTGAGATATGAATGGTCGGCGGTCACCCATCTAAGTACCGACCACGCCGAACGTTGCTTAACCTGTGATATCGTATGATACACATAGTAACCACGGCGCCACGACGACTTACTATTAGAATACTTCCCTAAAATCATTTCATTGTTTTATCTTTGGTTGGACAGAATTGTTAATCCTATGCAGTGTTTTATAAAAGCGCTGTCCACAACTACGCCCTGGATGCTGTTGGGACAATGGCGATAAAACAAACAACGTTTCACAGCACACATCGTCACAATACGTACTTTTAATGCGAGGTAGGATAATTATTTTACAAAACATAATAAAAAAAACGCATTCAGGAAACGGTCAAATGTAAGATAAGAAATCATTCTTTGATTGGTTGAGAGGGCGAGACAGTTTTTTAGTAATTATTTTCGATTAAATTTTTTTGTTGACTCTACTTCTCACTCTTGGGTTGTAAGTGGAAATAAATATTACGATTGATTATTCTTTTAAAAAAATGTTTTGGGGTTGAAATGGAACTCCTTTTGTGGTGAAGTGGAAAAAGCCATTTAAAGGCATTGTTTGTTTGCGCTGATCTCCTAAATCAGAAACGGATTGTCATGTTATGTTTTTGCGTGATAATATTTTTTTAAATAAAATGGTTTTTAAATCTTTAATCCAATATAACATTGATCCTGTTTTAATCGACTTCTATTCTATTTAATATGAGTTAATAGTGAAATCTTAAGACATATTAGATTTAAAGTATGAAACTGCAGGTTAACACCAAAACTCGCTGTTCTATAAAAATACCAATCGGGTCAGAAAAAATCTTACAGCTTTTGACAGCTTAATTCTTTATGAAGGCTATAAGATATATTTATTAAGGAATTCCCTTGAAGATTTACGCAAGAAGGAAACTGGAACTCAATTATAAAAACAAAAAATCGGTTCGATTATTGAATTTCAAGATGACAAAAGAGGTCGAGACATAAAAAGGGTCACAATTAAATTCCTTCATCAATAGAAGAGTTCACCTTTGCTCTCATCTGCTAATCCGGAGACTTTGCATACACTGAATAATGCAACAGGCGAGTCTGTGACGTAAAATGTTTCAAATGTGCTTATTTAATTTTCAGTTGGTATTTTGTGGAGCTTTTAAGTCGCTCCGAGCTTATTCGCAGAAGTTTCGTGTTGAACCATCTGCAGGTGTGAATTGTTTCAATCAAATGTGACGGGTTCTAGAAATTTTGAGCTAAGTTTTGAGTTAAATAAACGAAGTGAATGCAAATGAGATGTTGGAGATGAAAATTTTAAGTAATTTGAACTATAATTGCTGGTTTTAATAAGTAGTTTTGACTTTATAGTTTCTTGATTTGTATATACTAATAATTTTTAGTATAATAAAATCATGTCAATTTGAAAACTTTCAAAACTGCCGCGTCATATGTGATTAAAGTAAGGGTTTTAAATTTTAAAATAGCTCAGTATGAAACAAAATTTTAAAAGAATGAAAAAGATATGCGCATTTCAAAATATCTCATACAGAAAGCTAATGTGACATAATTAACAGAAACAGTGTTGTAGCCCGATTCACTACAAGGGGGGCAGCCGGGACCCCGCGGCTAAATTTGACAAAACGCCAAAAATTCACCAACTGGTTACCAGAGCCGTTCAACGGTCATCCAACGCAGGACTTCTCTTGGGCCTTGTCCAAACCATTAAAGCACATGTCTCTTATAACTACCCAACATTAGAATGAAAAAACTGTAACAGGAAAACCTGCTTTTGACAGAAACGGGACAGATAGAATTACAAAAAAACCTGAAACCGCTTTGGTCACAAAAAATCTTCTAATGGTTACAAATGTTTGAATCTCATTTGGCTAATGATTTCATTTGTTTTTGAATCGCCACAGCGTTAGTTTTGTTTTTGTTAGGGAAATTTTAAGCCGCCTACAGTTTTTGGATCTGACAGGGAAAAGATTTTACATGTGGTCAGTCTAAAACCTACGTACAGGAGCGCAACCCGCTTTGACTGCGAGCGATGGCATAATCCTGCGCTGGCCAGTATTTGCTGGATTTATTCTGAATGCTTCTTTGAAAGTCAAAAAGGTGGCGGTTCATTTATCGATGTTCGGGTTTATTTGTTTCGTTTTACTCCTTTCAATTCCAACTTATTTATATAATATTCTAAGGGCTATTTCCGTTAAGTATTTTAAATTTAAGCTTTTTTTATAGGAACTCATATTATAGCGTTCCTTGAGAAATTTGTCTCCGCATCCAATGAAGTCCAAATTATTAAATTATTTTCAAAACAAAGACATCAATAGAGCGAGTAGAGCAAGTTATTATTAACGATATCTTCGTGTAGTAAGCATTCTTTGCCTGACATTTATAGGTTAAAAAAACTGTCAAGTGAGTTCGAAATTCAAACACAAAGATCGATTACAAAAGTAGTATTTCGAGGATTAGAAGCCGGATTCCCGTATTCTGTAAGTTTTGTAAGATATAAATAGAGAAGAATAAGACAAGTGCGTGCGTATACTCAACCGTAGACAGAAAATAAATCGAGTAAGAATGACAGCTAAAAAAAAGCGATAAATCATTCAGTAGAGTCTTGCTTTTACTGGGTAATAAATAACTGGCATGTGGTTTGTTTTTGATATTTTTTTACCTGGAAAATGTTTAGTACCTATATTGAATTGTATAAACATTCATTTTAGTTCGTTTATCTTGAGTTCCGGTCTTGTGTCATATCTAAACAAAGTTAATCTGAAACTATAGATCGTTATTAATTTTATGTATTTCTAATCAGCTAACAATGTTGCCGAACTAGAATTAAACACTTTTATAAGCCAAATATAAAGTCATTCCATACTTATTACTTCGATTATCTTAAAAGATTCTTATTTAAAATAAGAATAAAAAATGTTGGAACATTATAAACCCAATTTCCAAAAATTTATCATTTGATTTAACGAAGTATCATAATATTGGTTCACCGCTTTCATACAATATTTATCCAAATAACCGTTAGCATAATAATTTTTCACTTTATTTTGAGTCATAAACTGTGTATTAATTGATACTTATCCTCATTTTTGACTAGAACAACATTGTTTCGTGTCATGGGACGTAAACTGTTGTTAACTTGTTAATTGATGTTAATGTAACCACAGATAGTGTAGGCTGTAAAACTTCCGTTTACTGCTAACCATACTCGTTTAATTTAATATCCTTTTTTGTGGACGGTACATGTCTTTGTCACTAATTTAGGGAAATCCTAATAATGATTTCGTTTGGATTTCAATATTATTTTATGTTATTTAATTGTAATATTAAACGTTGTGGGCGCTAATTGAGTTAAAAATAAATAAATGCAGTTTATAATAAATAAAATAAAATCTCAGCTACGTGTGAGATATAAACGAAATTATTCTTTTATTTGAAAGGCCTATTCATGCCATTTCTTGTTTGAATATAACATAATTCAAATGTCCGCCACAGTATCGCACGGATCCGGGAAGTCCAATTTTAAATGATTCCGTTGCATTAATTCTACTGAAACTGAGTGATGGCCTAGGTTATGTCGACTTTCAGGGTATCAGTTTATTGCGGCTTATTATACCAAAACATGGTCATTTCAATTGGTCATTGGAGACTTCAAAAACCCCCACAAGAAAATATCGTACCCATATGTTTTAATTTAGGCTTAAGAATTGGATTAAAATAAACATATACCTAACCTAAGTAAAGCTTGCTATATGGGATACACAATATAGCGAACTAGAGGAACCTAGAATAGATAAACACCCAGACCCAGAACAATAGAAAATAATCTATCTCCATCTTTATAATACCTCCAAATTTTCAATTCAATTTTCAAACGTGACATCAGATGGTCTTGTAACCTCTGGTGTTCTGCCTACCCCATAAGGTATACAGGCGTGACGTTATGTATGTATGTATGTACCCAGAACATTTTTTCTTGCTTCGTACGGGAGTCGAATCCGCTGCCTCACAATTTGCATAGCGGCGCCTTATACCTACCACTGCACCACGGAGGCTCTTATATAAATTTTATAATCGTTTATAACTTTTATACGCACACAGGTTGCCTGTCAAAAAATTTTGTAGCTTTTCGGGCCTAAATAAAACTCACGGTGTTAAGTGGGAACTACGCAGCTGGACTTAAACTGGCTCGGTGCTAACTGTCTTAACTATCGGTGTTAACTCGGCAGGGAATAGTACCTTGTAACTCTGGCGAGGCAGTTGGACAATGCCTGCGCAATAGGGACCGTTAATTCACTTATAATATCTATCTAAAAGTGAATAATAATATATGTAGTAATAATAGTAGCTCAGTTGGAAGAGCGCCCGTCCGGCAAGCGGTAGTCCCAGGTTCGAGCCCTGGTTGGGTGATTTTATTTAGCAAACTTTTTCAGTCATTTAGGAATTGACTGAAAAAGGAAGGAATTGGGTTTACTAAAGGCAAAAAGTTTAAAATATAAAAAAAAAACGGTTTTCGGTTTATCATTACAAAGCACTAAAAGTAGTTGGTATAGTCAATGTAGTAGAATTAAGACTCCTTAACCCAACAACAAAGCTGCTTTTAAATACAAAAATAATCTACAATACAATACAAAAAGAATCTCTATGTTAAAGTGCATAAAAAGAATATTATCGCTGTCAGTTTTCATCCATAAGAAACTTACTTACTTACTTTTACAATATTAATCTTATCTTCTAATTATAGCAGTAAGACTTGTATTGAAACAATATGTCTAACAGTAAGGTTATTATTATCAAACAAATATAAGCTTTACATTAATCTCAACTAAAACCAACTTTCCTCTACTCACCATAGGAACGCTTCCAGTTCCGTCATTATATCTTAGTCGTTATTATTCACAGTACTATCAAAATAAACCATAATTGTTTTGTTTACCCCCAAGTTGCATAACCAAAGCAATTCGTGCATAGAACTCGCATCTGCGTGTGTCCCGAGCGTCTCGGTACCTTGTAGTCATTACTCATATGTCGCGAACACGTCTCACTATAACTCTCAATGTGATACCATATTCCTTTAACTTCAACACCCCAAAATAAACCTAAACACTCAAGTGACAAGGCTCAAATTCAATCGATTGCACAAAAAAGATTTGCTTTTTCACATCCTAAAGTCAGACCGTGCGCTATGTCTTCAAAAGACATGCTAATTGACAGCGCGCTGAGAGAGCTCAAAACTGTGACATTTTTCGTTTTGTGAGGTTTTGACTTTTTAATGGAGATTTTAACGGGTTTCTAATTCGTAGAGAAATTTGTAGTTTTGTGTTTGATAACGTAAAAATGAGACAATTGAGTGTTTACTCGCCAGCTTGGTAGCTTCTGCAAGTTTGTGCGTCATATTTGGATACGTGAATGTTGATATATGCTTATCACCGAAACTGTGTAATCATCGTTACAAATATTTTGCTTATACCCTCATATATTTATGGTCTTCTAACATGTCACACCGATACAAAACCATAGATACCATTATATCGAGATATGCCATTTTTATCGTTTCGTTGATATGATATAACATCATAGTGAGAGAAATATTGAATATAAAAATCGTCTTATTGACAATGCATGTCGTATCTATAATCTTGTTTAATTCTTTAAAATACTGATTCATGAATCATCAGATGCATTTTAGTAAATATTGTTATAAAAAGATATAAATAATACGATAAGTCGACCTATATTTATCGTATCAGTTGGCTAATTATAAAACTTTTGATAGACTGGCCTTGATGAATCAGTATAAGCACCAAGTAAAGCTAAAATCGTAAATTAAATAACTTAAATCTGAAATATATTAAAAAACCTTTAATATTTATTGCAAGATAGTGACTCGAACTTGACCAGTTCAACTTAAAATCTTTCTATGTATGTACTCTTAGGTTTTAATTTAACCCGTAATCTTTAAAATGGACCTTAAAGTTTCGTCATTATTTGTTTACTACATTGTTAGAACATTGACTATTTTTACTACTGCTTCTAGATAAGGAAGCGGTTTTATTGAGTAAGTATAAAATAATATTATATTGAAATATTTTTATTTACTTACTCAGGACTTATGCATTCTAGATTTGCTCAAACATTGCACAGAAGGCCGTTAAGCGCAAAGACACTTAAATACTTATGATATATGTGCTTACAAATAACGATGAAACTTTCTTTGAGAGGCATATAAAAAATATCACGTTTTAAATTGATACATTGTGATTTCACTAAACTAATTTACAAATCAAAAACACTTGCAAAAGAAACAAGTGCTACAACAATTTTAAAGAAAACGTGCTACCATTAAAATCATAATTTCTTTCAGAAAGAGAAACGACCAAATTAACTGTGCCTTTACGTTGTAAATATTTACTTAAGAGGCGAAAGAATTGTTCTAAGTCTTCCTTGAGGACCTTTTAGTGTTTGAAAAGGGGCCTTAATAATATATTTTATATTTAAGTTGGTTCTTTACTTGTCAACGGAAGCCTTACTTTCTTCTTTTTTGTTTGAAATTAAAACTTTTTCTTTAAATCTAAAGATAACCTTTTCTTAAGATTTTTGTTTGTTAAGGAAACCTTAAATCGCAACGTGACTCGTGTTTCCATTATAAATGAGTAGCAGAAAAATATTGTTATGAATAAAATACAGGAGAGGGTCTGTTTGTTTAAACGCGATTATCTCGGAAACTAACAGACGGATTTGTATTTTTTTTATTGTATTTGATAGCCCAGCCTTTAGGGAAGATTTTAGACTATGTTTTAAACACGAAATTTTTACGGGAACATAAGTTATGTGGGTAAAACCTCGCGCGGTTGCTATACCCTGGCAAATAATTTAATGCAGTAAAATGGTTCCAGTGTGCCCACTTTAGGGAACAAAAACAATAGGGATACGGTTTAAATCAAATCACATCATTTTATTGCGTTAAATATGGTTTACATTTTGGTGGTCGGCTTATACATACAGGGTGACTGGTGACAAATTTGCAATACTGAGGGAGAGCACTGTGTACTTGATTCTGATCATAATTATATAATAAAAATAGGTACTTAATTTTTCACCAGAAATCCCTATGAATAAATAAAGAGACCTTACTACACTTTAAACGTCGCTCTGCCTCAGTCAACACGCACACAGCAGTGTTCCCGCCACACAACTCCACCACCCGCTAAGTATATTTTATTGTATTACGCTAATGTAACCATGCGTTGCGCAATGAATTCTTTAACATTCGGAGAAGTTTACTGATTACTATAATAAATATTATTTTTTAATTTATGTTTTCTTTTAATTTATGATCTTAAACTATTCCGTCCTGGAATTTTGAAAGTGACCCTGTCTCCTGTAGCTCTCATATCTCACTGTAGTACAGGATGCAATAAAACATTACTTACAATAAATAGTAAATTAACTTGAAAATGACATTATAGGTATGTAGATATAAACTTGAACAGTTCCTCCGTAAAGTTATTTAGCAGTTTGAATTATTACGTTAGGTATAATATTCTTATTCCAATTAAAATTCTATTTTATTTATGATATTTAAATTTATAATAATATTTACTTCCATTAATCATATCTGCATCATATTCACTGTTTTACCATATAAAGATACATACAATATCCTATATTTTTTTATATATTGTAAGGATAGGACATTTGTCTTCCATGCCACCTGATGGAAAGTGCGCATGAAGACTATGGTGTTACACGTACATCCACAAGAAACCTATTCACTCGAAATTTAAAAGTTCCAGGACTGTAGTGGTCAGGAAAAACAGACGCAGGCAGATTGTTCCACACCTTGGCAATCCGTACCAAAAAGGAATATAGTATTACTTGCACTTTTATTTATTGAACAATGAATTTATTTTTATATTTATACATTTGTCTTTAAAAAACTCATTTAAACTATAAAAACATTTTTCCCATAGCCTATCTATGCAGAGTGGATTTAAATATATTAAGTGGCAATGCCTTTATATTGTCTGGTACTTTATTGTATATTCGAACACATAAAACTAAACTATTTCGGCTACAAATATCTGTTTCAATGTTAGAGGTGAATGTCTAGTGCTAAAATTTAATATATCTTTTTTTTTAATAAAACATTCTGGATGCATCCTAACACATAAAATGGTTTCGTAGATATATAAGCAGGGGACCGATAACAATTTTAAAGCCTTGAACCAAGGCTTGCAGGTAGTCCTAGAATCAATGTCGAAAATTGCTCTAACGCATTGTTTTTGCACTAAAAACACTTTATTCATACTAACAGAGTTACCCCAGATAAGTAAGCCGTATCTTAGAATTGAAGCAACGTAACCCTGATAGGCTTTGAGCTCAGTGTCTTTATTAGTTACTTTTGCCAGTTTCCACAATACAAAAGAAAATCTATCAATTTTAGAACAAACACTGTCTACTTGCAATTTCCAAGTGCAATGTTCGCTAAATTTAATACCCACAAATTTTTAACAGTCAGTTTCTTTAATGTATTCCTGTTCTATATCTAGATGATTTGAGTTACTTTTACAAACGCTAGGTTTTTGTCGCATTCTCTTGAACAAATAAAGAACGGTCAATTGCTTTAGTTTATCAGTCAAATTAAGATTTGTTATTTGTTTATTAACACCTGCAAACCCCTATTCTTAGCAAACTTTTGTAAATAATTATAGTAAATACTGTCAATAATCATTTTGATTTGTTTACACAAAGAAAATCTGTCAATATAATATAATAAATGGTATTTTTTATTAAATAAGTTACGAAAAATAATTTTTTTATACTTTCATTTTCCCATTCTAGGGATGCTTTACGCATCTTACTTTTTCATGACTTTAAAAAAATAAGAAAAAAAACTAATTTTACTTCTGCTGTGTGTGACCATTTTTAAGCACTAAACATGTTTGGTAATTAATTATTTTCATTTAAGTTACTGTAAAAATAAAGTACACACCTCAAATTCACATATTCATGCATTGCGTTAAAATTTTATGCTAAACGAATGAAAGAGTACCATTCAATTTCAATCATTCTCATTCAGTACCTTACACTTAAGATTTTAACTGGTTTCATTATTTTTCTGTTTGACATTTCAACCTGTCAGTTTTCTGCATTGAATTATTTGCCAGAGTATAGTATAAATACGATTATTAATCAATACGACATACGGGAATTAAATACGATCATTTTATCACATGGCAATAATCTTATCACATTCGAGTTTTATTTTTATAAAAAACATTCTTATATTTTCTATTTTCTCATAGCGATAGTAGATTAAATAACACTGTTTGTGTCTGCCTCACCTTCAGGTGACGGTTTGGTATAAAAAATATTGTGATTTCTTTGATATGGATACATCTGGTAGAGAGAATACATATTTTATTTATGAATCCAGACCGTTTGTATCCTCTCTGACCTTCATTACGATACACTGGCATATCAGTAGATTTGCTTAGGGAAAAGTCCGTATCAGTTTACAAAGTAAATATTGCTGTTTTAAGTGACAGTGTAGGAGAGGCCTTATATTATGTTTACAAAATAAATTACCAAAAAAACTTTCATAAGACTGATTTTTAAGTTATTTATACAAGTTAATTTTTGAATAAAAAAAAAAACAAAAACGTATGTTTATAAGTTGGAATAGACTTAAGGTCATTTAGGATGTTTGAGACAATACAACATTAAATTAAACTTTGTTATTCAAACAGTGTTTCCAGTCTGCATACTAAATTTCAATTAAATATAGCCTTTAAGTACTTAAATACCTACCTTATACATCGCCTGCCACAGTCATGATATAGATATATTTAGAATGTATCGTAAATACGTTATTTCTGAGCTTTTACAAAGACATGATTATGTAAATTAAGTAACAATTATTTGCTTGGACTGCATTTGTTAGTACAAGTATAAAGAATTATCTTACTAATATTATAAATGTGAAAGTTTAGACGTATGGATGATTGTTCCTCAATCACGACAGAACGGCTCAACGGATTGCGATGAAATCTGGCATAGTGATAGTGTAGAGTCTGGAATAGCACATAGGCTATCCCGATATTCCTACGGGATTTGAAATCACGCGGATAAATCCGCGCAAAACAGGTAGTTTTATTATAAACCAAATTTCTATATTGATTCAAAAATTTCATCACAAAATATGACAATTGCGCATTAAAATGAGTAAACCAAGAATTTTACTCACTTATATTCGGCAGTAAAAGTCTTATAAATAACAGTAAGTATTATTACAAATTTAATTATAATTTTGGCTTCTACACCGTCGTATAATGAAATGTAAAAGGTATGCATCGTTTTTCTCTGGCGTGACGGCTGACATTGGACGATCACGTGGTCGTTTCATGTTCTAGTTACTGACTGCGTTTGCGCATGTATCTTTCATATGATACGAGGGCCCGGGATAAGAGATCTTTTATGATTTGAAATTTGAGCATAGTTATTAAGGGGCCGGGTGTGAGTATTAAAAAATGTTTAGGTTTACAGTTTGTAATAAATTATATTTTTATTATTTAAAGACTCCTAATAAAAAAAAAGAAATTGTATTTTTTTTCTAATAAAGATCTTAGTTTTCATTCTATCTTTTTGATGTTTCTAATACAAATTAGTATTTAAATATATTTATGATTTGAAATTTCTTTACTGAAAATGAAAAAAAAACATATCATTTGATTTACTCTTAAATACGACACATCTTTCTTTATTATGCAACAAATAATCTTAAATAAAAGGCAAAGCAAATACACACACAAAATGTTTCCCTATCAGAGAAGTTAGTAATTAATTACACATCAAATACATTTAATTACAGTAATTACTTTGACCAAGTACCTATCAGTAACCAAGCATATATTTAAGTAGTAGCTTAATGACATTAAATAAATGTATTCGTCAAATATTCCATTCGAAATGATAAACCATAATTATGTGGGTAACCAAAGTTAAAAGGGCGCGATTTTTTGTTAGATAATGAGGAGGTTCTCAATTCAGATGTATGTATGGTTTTGAATATTCTTGTGTACTTCATATGATAGAGAATACTTCAGAGGTGGACCCATACCTATAAATTTCATCGAAATCGATTCAGTACTTCATGAAAATTTTAATTTGTAAAGTATGTATGAATCCGGAGAATATTTAAAGTGACGACAAAGTTTAGACTTAAAGTTGTTTTGTTAATGCTCTGCATTCGTTGATTATTGCGTTTTGTAGTAAACTTATAAAAAAACTTAGCCATTAAAAGTTTTGATAAACAAAGAGCAAAAAAAGCGTTAAGTTTAACCTTTATCCAGTAAAGCATTTATCTGACGCAATTTTTCGTCTCATACTAATGTTCAGTCGTTTATTGTTGACTAAAAATAGCTTTGCCCTTCCTGTAAATATTCTGGCTAATGAAAGTAGAGATAGGAAAAATTTCCATCATGGGAGTACGAAACTATCTACACTATCACTATCACTATGCCATCAATAGTACAAAAACATGGATTTAACAAAGTTGAAACTTTACTAATTTTATTATAAAAGTATAGTAAAAACATAACAAAATTGTGACTGACCTACTTTTTGATGAGAAGTATATCACGAAAACGATAGGCAACTAGTATTAACTAGGTTTAAAAATAAAACAACTAAATACAATAATTATTTTTGTTCATTGTAATCAAAATCTGAATCCAGCAATTAACTAATGTAATGAATCATCAGAGTCACTGTATCGCTAATCCCTACATTGATTATGAAAATACCTAAATTTGCATTTTTTTATTCATTTTCAAATACGAAAATTCCAAAATCTCAATTACCAAAACCACCTAAAACCGTTCAGTTGACAACAGTGACACCAGAAAAACGACTTTGACATTTGTGCCAATACTGCCAAAAAAAATAGTTAGCAAAAATTCCCAGTGTCTACTTTCGTTAGGCGGACTATAAAATTTTTGTAAAAGGCGACTTATTGAAGCGAGTTCTATTTGGTGGTGGCGACCACCCTTCATGAAAAGTATGATGCTAAATATCGCTATTTTAATTTTAACTTTATTATATAATATTCTGTATTTCGGCTGTGTTAAATGAAAACCCGATTCTGAGAGTTCACTTTTAACACAGCCCGAAACACAATCTTTAGTTTGCCCGATCATTTTCTTTAAATTGTAAAGGTGTACATACATAGATACATAACTTCACCGCCTGTATCGCTTATGAGGTAGGCAGGACTAAGAGGTTATAAAACTATCTGCAGTTACGTTTGAATTTGGAGGTATTATAACGATGGAGGAGACTATTGCAGTTACAGAACCCGTCGGCAGAGTACTGGCATAAATGCTAGTAAAACCTGTGACCCTTAACTGACTTTTACAGTATGCTCGGGAAGAGAAGTAGCTGGCACATTCTGTTTTTCTTTCGCTCCCAGTCCAGCATGAAAGGTTTAGTCTCAATATCAACCTTATACAAGAGCTGATAAGGTCGAAGATGAAAGCACGCAGGTTTTGGAAGGAACTTGTTATAAACATTGCCGGTATGCATCAGCTTGGAAGCGGTGATATTTGGTTGAGCCAAACTTTTTGAGCGTGTGGAAAATACACTTGATTGCTTTCATCATCGCTTAATAAACTAAGATTTAATAATGCAATAAGGCTATCGATACTATACAGGGTGTCCCAGAAACGACACGTATCCGTGACACTGGAGGTAGATGGACATTAGGCATATCAGATAACATCAACATGGATTTGCAATATAGTATCAAGACAAATACCTAGCTTACTGCAAATAAGGGCTACTACATTTTAAACATTAAACATACAACAAAAAGTCTTTAAATAAACTGCCTTATAAATATAGTTCTAAGGCAGAAAATTGCATAAAACCATGGGCATATTTTAGGAAAGACTATCTTTTCGTGACCATTACAACTCGGTTGGAACTTTGAGGTTAATAAATAAACTAATGTTTCAACGCGATTAAGTCCCAACTTACACAATAAATATGAGTGCAAATCGCGAAAGTTTTAAAACAACAATTTTATATTATTACTCAGAAGAAATAACAGATTTTTGAAAATAAACATTTTATCAGAAACGTACTATTTTATTATCAAAATCTAACAGTTTCACGAATAAACTGTCTTTCACAGTATTTACATATCGGAGGATTAAAACTTTTAATATTTGCGCTGCGATGCGGCACAACATAGAGTGCGCGTGCGTTATACGCACACTTTTCAATTTATAGCGTAATTATACGCCATACAATCCCATTAAAATAGTCTTCCTTCACTAACACCGTGGACATGAGTACGGGGTGTTTGAAAAGAAACTGGAACGACGTCGAAAGTGAAAACGAAGTAAAAAAGAAGAAAAAAAACTAGAGTCAATAATAAACAAACTAAGTGCCTTAATATCATAACTGAACATTCATCATCACCATCATCCACAGCCTGTAGACGTCCACTGCTGGGCATAGGCCTCCCCAAGGTCTTCCACGTCGCTCGGTCCCGCGCCGCCCACATCCAGCGTTTACCGGCGACTTTGACCAGGTCATCGGTCCATCGTGTGGGGGGCCTGCCTACGCTGCGTCTCCCAGTACGTGGCCGCCACTCAAGAACTTTTCTGCCCTATCGGCTATCTGTTCTGCGAGCTATGTGCCCTGCCCATTGCCACTTCAGCTCTGCAATCCTTCTGGCTATGTCGGTGACATTGGTTCGCCTGCGAATGTCCTCATTCCTGATTCGATCCCGCAGGGAAACTCCGAGCATGGCCCTTTCCATTGCCCGCTGAGCAACTCTAAGCTTATTTATAAGGCCCATAGTTAGCGACCACGTCTCAGTGCCGTATGTCATCACTGGCAACACACACTGGTCAAAAACCTTTGTCTTCAGACACTGCGGTATTTGCGACGAGAAGATTTTACGGAGCTTCCCGAACGCTGCCCAGCCGAGTTGGATCCGACGATTGACCTCTTTCTCAAAGTTGGACCTACCTAACTGGATTTTGTGTCCTAGGTATAGATAATCGTCAACAACTTCGAGCGTGGTGCCTCCAACTACCACAGGAGCAGGTGCAACATGGACGTTCGACATGATCTTCGTCTTATCCATATTCATTTTAAGGCCCACTCGCTGCGAGGCTCCACTGAGGTTATCGAGCATTTTACTCAGGTCCTGCAGGGTCTCAGCCATGACTACGATGTCATCCGCGAATCGAAGGTGAGTGATGTACTCGCCGTTGATGTTGATGCCGAGCCCATCCCAGTCCAGAAGCTTGAAGACATCTTCCAACGCTGCGGTGAACAGCTTAGGCGATATAACGTCGCCTTGCCTGACGCCTCGAGCTGAAAGCAATTCGAGCTGAAAGCTTTCGGGGTTTTGGTTCTGGATGGCTGCAGGACGAAGTACAGACTTTATCAGTCGAGATCGCTCCAGTTTTGGATTCAGACTCAATGTGCCTCTTACTATGCGGTGATCGCTACCGATTTTCACGGCATTGATCACAGAGACATCATTGAAAATCTGTTTTCTCGTTGACATGATAAAGTCTATCTCGTTTTTGGTGTGACCATCGGGGCTTATCCAAGTCCATTTGCGGTGTTCCGGTTTCTTAAAGAATGAGTTCATCATAAAGAGGCCCTCTTTCTCCAAGAAGTCGGCATCTGGCCTCGGAACTTCCGATAAATAAAATGTCGAAAGCAATTTTACTGTCACTACGGACACGAGTATGGGGTGCCAGAGAAGAAACCGAAACGTCGAGTTAAAAGGAGCTATAACTACCGTTCCTGTAGGAATTTCAGAAATTCCTTCTATAATGCAACTAGACACTCATTTAAGAATATGTTTACCAAGTTTCACATTGGTCCTTAAATAATAAGAATTTTCCTTTATTAGTGTTATTGCTGTACGTTGTCTGTAAGTCACTCAGTCAGTAACGGATCAATATTAAATATATTGATAATGATAAAGAGTCATCAAAACTTAAGACCCTATCACACAAACTAAGTGTATTAATATCACAACCGAAGAGTGTCACAATGAAACTATCTCCCACCGTATTTACATACCGCTAACATCAAACTCAGTAGTTGCACGGCGAACTGGCAAGCACTTCGCTAAGAGTATCCTAAAATTAATACTTGGCCTGTTTACTTTACCAACTGTTAATGGAGGTTCCGTGGCTGTTGACATTATTGTAAAAGGGGGTATTATAGGTTCTTTATTTTTATTAGACCAACATAAATGAAATTAGAGCAGGGTGATTATTGTTCTGATTTTAAAAGCTTTGCTTGTGGCCAAAGTATCTGTAAAGACACCTAAACATCGATTATGCAATACATGCAAAAAATGTGATAGATAAAATCTATTATTAACCTACATGTAAAACAACAACATTAAAAACAGTAAGTAAAAAATCGAAACAAATACATACATATGTACATAACTTCACACTTTATTCCTTATGGGGAAGCAGAACTCTAGAGGCTGTGAAACCAGCTGATGTCACATTTAACAAATTTAAAGGTATTATAATGACGGAGAGAGACTATTGCAGTGAAAGGTGGTCCGCCAAAAAAAACGCCAATAGATCCTCTGTCCCTTAACTGACTTTTACATAATGCCCGGGAACAGAAGCAGCTGGCACATTCTATGTTTTTCTTTTGCTCCCAGTCCAGCATGGAAGAAAAAATCCGACTGCGGCATAAAAAATACCGATAAATAATTATTTGTACATCAAAGTTTCAACTAAAAAGCACAAAACAAGTTTGTTAATGAGACTTAATAGAGATTTTAAATAGTAAACAAAAGTTTTTGTTTAAAAGTCTCATAAGAAGTACAAAAGAAAGGAATATGCCGCTCCTGCATCTGCTTCACTTCTAATATACTCGTTTATTTCAGGAGTCATTAAAGCTTTTTCGTTAAGTTTATTTATTTAAGATTATTTTCGAAAAAAAAAACGAAATTAGAGGTGGGGTTAAAATTTACAAAGTATAAGTAACTTAATGTTTTTAAATCATTAAATCGTTCCCTAATTTGGTTAATATGGAATAATTAAAGGCAATAAAATTACGGTAAATGTGACAGGAAAAATTTCTACTATCAAAGAGTTTTAAGGAAAATCCTTTAAAAACGGACTTTAAAAGTATGCAATAAGGTATATATTTACTTATACCAAAACATTGACATATCTTTTTAATGTTGAAAGTAAGCTCGCACTTTAACAGTTTTTCTTGTAGAGTACATAATAAACATTTAAGCGAATATGTTTCCTACAGAACCGTACTTTAAGGGTTCTATTGCGATGAAAAGAACCATGACAGTTTGTCCCGTCACAGGGTCTTGAGGTCTGATTCCAATTGCTTGTTAATTTCGGCAATCAGACACATCAGTTACAAATGGGGAGCTGGCATCAACGACCTGAATTATATAGACCACCTATTTTGTACTTATTTGTGTAACTTGTAGGAAATTATTTACAAATCTTCGTAGTATGAAATTAAATAGGGAATACGACAATACGAAATAACTACACAACTTCACGCCTTTCTGAATCGAGTAGACAGAACACCAAACGTCATCAAAAACATATGATGTCACGTTTTAAAAATTTGGAGGCATTATAATGGTGGAGAGAGACTATTGCAGTGACAGGGACTAATAATAAGAGACCAATTTCATGAGTGTTTTCATACTAGTTGATTCGCGCGGTTTTTTTGCGCGCGCAATTTAAAAAAGGATTGTCGTATTTCAGAAGATTCACCGAAATCTCAAAATTATACTATCAACATTAAGTAGGTATGTAAAACCAAATTACTTAAACACTTCTGATAGAAACTTTTTACTCGAAACCTCTTTCGAAAAAAAAAGACAAGAAGAAAGAAAAAAAAGTCTTCAATTCAACGACTCATTCCATTTTTAAAAGGGTAAGCCTGAACATTCCATCCAGTGGTAATTTGCATGTCTTCTAATGGTTAGTATGATTCAGACCAGACCAGTAGAAGTAATATGCCATGTTTCCAGTAAAGTGAAAGTAGTTGGAGATTTGCCAAAGAATCCGTCTCGTTGCAATAAAATTCATAATATGGGAAATAAATAGCAACACTTATGACGCTGCAATGAAAATCTCGTAAAGTAAGACTTTTCTAGTTCAATGTTAATAATCTAATAATACCATGTCATGTTATATTTAGTTTTAGTAAGATTCTAAGAAAACATTATGATCAGTGATGAATATAAATTCTATTATCAAACATCCGAATTTGAGGATACTTTTGTGATATTACAAGTTGTGAAATCTTCTATTTGATTGTGAAAGATAAATTAAATGAACTCGTCTACTCAAAAATAGGTACTAAGCTATATATTTTTTTCTGTAGTTCATTTGAAAATTGATCTGAACGTAAACATGATATTCGTGGATATTAATTAAACACTAGCTGATGCATGCGGATTTACTCTCATTAGGTATTTTTGGTCTCTTGAGAATCTGTAGATTAATATTATTACCAACAATTTTAAAAAAGCTTAAAAGCTGGACTATCGAAAAAAATATAAAAGTAACGACCGTTACTTTACATAAAAAAAAACTAAACAATAGTCAGCACCTTAAAACATGTCTTATCCCTTAATAAAATGGAGAGACTCAAAGCCCTGCAGTTGGTTCATTACAAAAAGTTGTGATGATGATGATGAAATATTTACAAAAACGTCATACGACTTTTTGGATTCATTCTTATTAAAAATAATTAAGTATTTAAAATATCGTGATATAAACGTAAAAAAAAGTCTTACGAAGTTCTTCTAAATTTAAAATTACGATAAAACTAAATTATTATCTACAACGCCCACGTGAAAATCAACACACATACACGAACACCCATACATCACTCAATGAATTATTTTTTATTCTTATTTATATACTAAATGGCTTCTTGTGTTGATAATTATTTAGCTTTTTAATCTCATGTTCTCAATGATTGCTTAAGTATTATTAGGAGCCTCCAAATTTTTACTCGTTATTTTGGACTGTAATGTCTATAATGTCTTTAACACAATTTACTGGACTAGCTAGATCGACAGAAACATATCTAGTTACTGATTACAAATTAACTAATAAGCACCAAGTATGAAGTACTCATGTAGCTTTAAGACCCTACTGAACCATCATCATCATCATTACAACTCTTTGTAATGAGCCTACTGCAGGGCATGAGTCTCTTCCCTGGGTGACGAGGAGGTATAGGCCATAATCCACCAAGCTGGCCCAGTGCTAGGTGGTGGATGCCAGAATTTTTAGGGCGCTGAAATGGCTTCTGACAAACGCAAATGATTACTGTATTCAGGTATACAGCAACCGAGACCGACTGCTTAACGTGCCCTCCGAAGTCGTCGTGAGAAAAATGAATGGTTGGCGGTCACCCATCCAAGTAGTGACCGCGCCGAACGTTGCTTAACATGTGATATCGTATGATAGACACATTAACCATGGCGCCACGACGACTTCTGAACCATATTTAGCAAATAAATGAACTAAGTATATTCTCTATCCTCATTTTTATATTCTAGAGTAAATATTAGTAACATTCTGCATATTTCTTTAGATCCTATCAACCCTATAATATTTTCGCCAAAACACACCAAACCCTCATAATTTATTCTCCTATACCGATTGCCTAAATCGCTCCGTCCACTGGTAAAACTATACGAAAATTTATTAGACAGTTTATCCCATTTTTTGAATTCTGATAGACAATTGAGAAAGTACTTGTATTCGTATGAACTTTACTATAAACTATCCGTCGTGATCATAGTTTGCAACCGTGCCGAAATATCCAGTATCAAAATAAATCTATTTAAAATCCCTTTCATACAGTTAATAATTGATGTTAATAACTATGGTAGTTTAAAAACTAATAAACTATCTGTTTGTCAATACAAATAAATTTCTTAACTTTCAAAAATCGTTCACAACACTGCCCTTTCAACAGAAAGTTGGGGTCATAACCCGTGATTGGAACAAACACCTGACTACGGCTTTGCCATTGCCGAGATTGCCCAGTGTACCGTGTCTCCGTAATCAATACCTTCTCACAATCTATTTACTTTAGTAGAGAAATCTTTAAACTCCCTTTAGATATCGTTGATTGGACGCGTATCCGCTTATTTTGTTTCAATCTCTTTGATCTGAAATTTAGAATTAATTTGGATGTGCCATTTTGGTAATAAGGAAGTTGTAGTTGATTGAACGGTTGGTGGAATTTGTGTTGCTGATGTTACGAATCGCTGGTTAATGATTTTTGACTAATCAAATTAAAACTGTAAACGGATTTAGTTAAATATAACCTACATTAATTATATTTTACATTTTAACTCGACTTTATGGTAGAAAAGGCAGCAGTACAAGCGCTACAAATCTGTCAAATTTGCCCAACCAATTTTTACCTTAATTTGTAAGGCATAGAGTTCAGATTCCATTACAATTTGACAGATTTGGAACGTTTGATCTCTTGCCTTGTGTACATTAAGCTCTCTAATTTTATGCTTAACTTAGAGGATTTAAAATCAGTTTTTGTTAGACACTGGGCCGTATTCGACATTGCATTTTCCACTGACTTCCAAAAAAGGAGGAGGTTCTCAATTAGTCTGTATGTTTTTTTTGTGTCTTCGTTACACGATATTTCGGACAATTATGAATTGATTTTGAAAATTGTTGTTGCATATGATACTTCATAGTTGGTCCCATTTAAATTTCATCGAAATCGCTTGAGTACTTTTTATGCTCTGCATTCGTTGATTATTTTATTCACCAGATATTTTACGACGTAAAACGTGGCAGCCTCATACAATAACTATGTTTGTCTCTTTCTATCACGGTTGAGTTTGAAGGTGGTTTGAAGTACCCTAATTTGACATAAGAGAGTGCAATGTCGAATTTAGCTTATTGTAGTCATTTTTGGTCGAACGCGACAATATTTGATTTAAAAAGTCTTTTATCAAAACAAATAGATGGAAAATTTAAGATTTTTTTTAAGAAACTTAATTTGGGCTAGATAATGTTGTGTGAGTGTCAGAAATATTTATTATTATTATTTTATTATTATTAATTAAAAACATTATAACAAAATTCGTAGTAAGGTTGTCTGGTAGAGCGATAAGACCGCTTTTTGTACCTTTTGTGTCCCGTTTATGTTATTGTACAATAAAGAGTAAATAAATAAATAAGTAAAATTCATTGATTTAAATACTCAAGTCATACAAATTCATGATTTAAACAATATACTACTACATGAATTGCCCTAACTCCAGGCCTTCTATTACTTTTGGTGTAAGATTAATAATATGAGTTTGTCAAAGAGTATTTATCAAATTCTAAATGATTTTCGACATCGCATCATTGAAGCTGCAACTGACTAGCCAGAGCGATTAACTTACATTTATCAATAAAAGTGTGCCTTTATCATTTCTTCTCGCGATAACATATAAATAAATGACAAACGCTTTTATACAGGGTGACTAGTGGGTCACTTTCGAAATTCGAGGACGTTTGAGATTATACACCAAGAGAAAAAAAAAACAAAAAAATTACTGATCAAACTTAACCGAAAGTTAAAGAATTCAATACGCGACGCATGGTTACATAAGCGTAATACAATAGATTCTTAGCGGATAGTGGTGTGCGTGTGTCTGGAACACTACTGTGTGCATGTTGAGTGCGGGGCTGGGCGTCGTCGGAAAAAGTGTAGTTATGTCTCTTTACTATAGGAATATCTGGTGAAAATTAAATACCCACTTTTATTACATACTTATGATCAGAGTCGAGTACAGAGTGCTCTCCTTCAATTTCTAAAATATGTCACCTGTCACCCTGTATAAGATACCATGTAAGGGATACAATTAACATGGAAAAACGCCCAGCTCATAAAAAAAATATTTCATAACGATACTTTGATCGCCGCTATCTTAAACTTATATCTCAAACGTACACATCAAATATTTCCGCAAAAGCTTAAAATTGACTTGGCAATAGTAATATTAGGTCTCTGTGTGTATAAGGACGATGTCTATTTGACGTAGGGTCACATATTTTTTGCCAGTCTTATACAGGACGAGATTGAAACTATCCATTTGTTATATTGCATAGTACTTCCATTTTTAAGATCGCCGGGATGATTACTAGTATTTTCAATACATCATGTTAAGTCCCTAATTATTACATTAATGCCTATTTGTGTTCTGGATACAGTTAAGGATATTCTGGTAAAATTACAGAAACAATATTTTTTTATTTGCAACGCACCATTCAATCAATAATTAATTTTGGCTTTCGTAACATACAAAAAAATAACAAAATTTAAACGATTTATTCTACATAAGTAAGGAAGTAGGTACATAAATCAATGTTTGTGTCCGAAAAAAATAGTTCTTGAAATCATGTATTTCTTTTTCTAGTCAACTGAAAGACAGACTAGTGCTCGAATCTTTTTGAAATGGGTTTTCAAGTAGGTAATTTTGTTTTCCTTATCCTAAATTGTAATATAATAATGAAATTAATACACCCTGTACATATAATTAAATAAATATATAGGAACTTCAAAGTAGTACAAGAGGTTACCTTTTAAAGTCGACAGTTCAAAGTCCAAATATAGAATATGTCCATATAATATCCTTGTACAAGGACCAACCCATTAAACCCGTTGCCCTTGTATTGAGTAAACAAATATTAAGACATCGTAGGCGTTAAAACGTACGCTGGGTATTTGCCTACAGGAAACTGCAAATATTAGTTTAGGTGCTCATATATAAACTATACTGTACTTAGGCGAATACATTATTCACACGTTAAGATCTTTAATACTATCCAACACGAACTCTAAGAAATCGAGTGAGCGATTGAAGAGAGCGTTAAAAAGATTAATTTTGACTGATAGTTATCTAATTTTTGTTTCTTATTACGGTGGAGTTTTAAAGGCTGCCAGAAATCGCGTTGAAAGAGACTTAAGACTCATTTATTTGATTAAAATTCAATTATTTTAAAAATAGGAGAGAATTAAGATACTCATGATGAGATTATTGAATCATCAAATCATTTTATTCGTACTGTTTCCTCAACTCAGAGTTCTGGTCAAAATATCTGTAAAAAATCTAGTATCATATTTAATTTCTATGCTAAAAAAAAAAGAAGAAAAAAACGAAAATAATTTGTTGCTTCTGTTTTCAGGTAGATTATTAGAGTCAATAAAGCTTGCGAGTACATCGTTAAAGTATTATTGTAATGGGTGAGTGAGTAGAGCATACTTGTGCGCCGACGACCTTTCCGATGCGACCACGATCGCCGGCGTGACTTCAGATAGCCTGATGCACTTTTCCACTAGATTCTCCTATACGTCATTGAACTTCATTGAGAAAATAACTTCCTATATAAACATACGTATGCAGGTTATCTTAATTTACGTAATTAAGATTATTATAGGATATGATATTAACGCGCGTTTCATTAATGTGACGTACACCTTTTATCTTCACACTATCTGTGACCGCAACTTCATTTAGTTGAAGTTTTTGATGTTTTATGACATGGAAACGCATTGCAGTAATGAAAATTTTATTCAGTGTTATTTCAGGAACAGATTTTAACCGTTCAACCGTTGGATGGAATCAGAATCTGTATTTACACAATTTCACTTTGTGTTTTAAGTTTAATGCTGAACCAGCAAGCTTTGGTTTTTTTATGAATAAATATCCGGTTAGTTTGAAGGTAAATGGGTGAAAAATTTAAATAACTGAAATTTTTGATTTATGACCCCACTGCATTAATAAAGAATAAACATTGTATTTTGTTCTGTATTTAGGCAAAAAATAATGATTTATGATAAAGTTGAAATGTGCTAGTTTTGTTGTAAAAATTTCAACTATAATAATAATAAAAAATAATAAAATAAAATCCCCAGACAACCACACGAACTACATGGCCCCAAAGTAAGCATAGCTTGTGTTATGGGATACCATATAGCGAACTAGGGGGGAACCTAGAATATAAATACATAAATAGATAAACACCCAGACATGGAACATTTTTTTTTTCTGTTTCCGTGCGGGGATCGAACCCGCAACCACTGGTGTCTGAGGCAGATAGGTTTACCCCAACGCCATAGTGGTCGTCGTGGTAACTATAACCTTTCATGGACCTATTTGAATCATCATATAATGCCTTTATTGTTATTCTCCCTATCTTTTTGTACATTTGGCTCATGCATGCAGTCATAACCAATGGATAAAAGTAAAATTCTGAGTTCATTCAGTCTACAGTGACATTTCAACGCTGCTCGTCTTGTGCCAATCTCTGCCAACTTCATTTTAGTTTTGTATCCACGGAGTATTAGCTCTTCGACGTACTTTCTGATGATCTGATGATAAAGTAAAATGGTAATAATATAAAACAACATAATTTGTTTGTGACAAAGTAAAAATAATGCTTACTAATGTTGCGTCTATATTTAAAGCGTCAAGAGAGTCGGTGTGTTACAAAAATAGTTCTGACAGTAAATTTCAGTTGAACAACAGTAAATCTTTATTCTTTAATCTTAATTATTCAGTCAATTTTATAGCCCGATAAATAAATAAATTCAATTACGGATATAATTAACAAGGTATTCCGTGTGATGTTGTCGATATTTTCATTTATTTCACAGTGTATTTTTACAGTGTGAAATTTATAGAGTTGTTGGCATTTTAATCCTGGATAATCTTGTTGCGATTCGAATTTATTTTATCATTTCCTGGCATTCATTTGCGCGGAGTTAAAGTATTTACAGCTGATTACTTCATTTTAAAGTTACTTTATTTATATTCGTAGTATAATTAAGCACCAAATATAAATGGTTTGTGTATTTTCCTTGCCTAAATAATTAATTCATCCATGAGACATTTAAAAAGTTATCAAACTATTCTTTCTTCTAAGACATTTTACATACCTAATATAATTTCACCTGTAAATCTTAGTCTACTAAAATTAGAAAATCTTTTTTATATTATTCAATTTCGTTTCATTCATATTTCTTGCTACAACTATAGATATCGGTTAGTTCTCTGGTTGTACCAAATAACTGCATTCATTACTTAGACGCTGTGAGTTGCTGCAATCAATTACTTTACAATATTATTATATCCGAAGGCAGATAAACATAACATTTTAGTAAAGCGTGGTCAGTGTTACGATAATTTTAAATAAATATCCCAACAGGTTAAGGATGTTTGGAATTACGTCTTTATCTATCTTACATATCTATTTTCTCGATAAAAATAAAAACTATGTTTATTGTGTATGCGTTCCAAAGCCAATGATCATGATCCGCGACTGCTATAAACCTTTGGTCGTTCTACGTTCAAAGTTTCCCCGTCCAAGATAAGTCAATAAATTTTACAATTCCTTTAATTTAATTTCAACGTTGAACCTGAAATTGATCACCCTAACCCATATATGCTCAAAACTGCCAAGATGGGAGGTGCCCGCGCAGTAATGACATAAATCGCGTATGCAGCAAGCAACTAACAGCTAGTTTCCAATGAATGGACCAGTAATCATCTGCATTTGTGGCCATTATCTCAATTGGCTTGGTCTCAATGAACGAGCGACCTCTACCGGACACCGCGCCCGTTCTGGCTCCACAATGCGTTTATGGATGCCTTTATTTGCCATTTTAGGTTTTGAAAAAAGACTTGTGTTTTCTATGCAAACCTCTTTCAATTTTCGGACTATCTTTTGTTTTAAATTTGTTTTTTTTTTTTTACATATTTCGTTCTGTTGATACCCTGGAGGTTTCGTAATTTTATTTCGTTGATTAAAAATAATGAATTCAATCTTTTACAGGTGATTTCACTTCATTCGTGTTAATTATAATCATATATGGTAATATCTTGAAAAAAATATTGTACACCTTCTTTTTAGTTAGGTTTTGTAATTTAATATGTAGAAACAACTGTGTAGGAACCTACTTCTTTTACTATCACTTTATCTCCATAGCCTTTTAAACTAGATCTTTATAAATCTATATCAAAGTGCAATTGTGTGTTAGAGATATTGTGTACTCATAGTATCGTTGTTTTAAGTTTTATAGAGTTTTTTATTTTCTTAGTACCGAATAGCGGTTCATTAGATTTTTTGTTCTTACTTGTATGTAGACTAAGAGTCGAAGCGTTGTCACTAAAATATCACTTTTGAACCCCGAGAGCAAAAATGACCCAGTCACGTGAATCAGCATGATAGTTTAAGTCACGCCCCAATTTTCACGGATACTTAAATGTAATTATAAGAAACACTGTGTTAAGGATAAGTTCCACGTTAGATTCACGGAGAAAAATATTTTTCCCAGGGTTACGGAAGCGGTAATTGTGGTGGAGGACCTTAGTTGCCATCCCCGAGTTTGGTAAGTGAGGCACTCCATTTATATATTGCCCGTCGTGATTCCGGAGAGAAATATTTTGTTGACTGTTCCGTTGATGCGTGTATAGACTTGTGACATGGTATGACATGAATCGAAGGAATAAATAGCATAAATAAATCTTTCCCGGGAACCACTAGTAGCGTAGTCTAGCTTCCTTTTCGCTTTTAGATAATGTGCGTCTAACGTCAACCAACACGCTATGCATGATACAATAAGAGCACGATATGTAGTTTATTTCCATTTCTATTGTTGTTATTTTAGTTTTTTTCTCATGCATCTTGTGGTGTATTTCAATTTTTTATTGCACATTTTTTTTCTTAATCTTTCACCAAGTTTTTTTAAATATCGTTATAAATTACATTGATGTTGTTATATTGTTTTGGAACGGTTGTTCTGTTTTTTATGAAAAGTCTATTAATTCTATTTCTTAATTTGTGATCTTTTAGAAAAGTTAAGTGTTTTTCTTATAGAACTTTAAAAACGTTTTTAAGCGTTTCAAAACGTATTTAGAGACACTAAGAACATCTTATATTTGAAAGAAACCTATTACTTAATTAATTCAAAAACAAGGTTCTCTTTTCAAATATCGCTGTATGAAAATTCCTATCAAAACTAAAATTTAATTTTGCCCTCATTTTCTTTAATATAAAAAAAGCCATAAAAAGAAAATAAAAGCCGCAATATTTTTCAAAACACCACGCCGTCTAAGAGGTTACATTGTGAAATAAATATTCCCCAAAAATGAAAGAAATGTGTACGAAAATCCTTGAATTTTAAGCCATAATATATACAAACAGCGGAGCACATCTTTTCGTTGAATTAGGTTAATATAATGTCAGGAGTATTGTATCTTTGCCAAGCCCATTTCAAGGCTTATATAGGCTTACAGTCAGGGTTATGTACGCCACAGCATTTGGACATCATTTTCATGTGTTTTCGAGTACATTTGATATTCTCTACTGTTATACATATTGATGTTTATGGCGAAATTATTCTGAGAATCTGAGAAGTTCAGTTTGTTTGCAAATGTTATGATTTCTGAGAAAATTTGGTTTTGATCATCGAAATGGTCTAAACTTGTTGAGTTCGTTCATTTCTTCATGTGAAGGACTTTTATAATATTTAGGCATTGAATTCCCTATTGTTTTGTTCTTTGACTTGCTTTGAGTATTAAAGAAAATTCAACTTCTTTTTTTCAAGACTGGTCCAATGATGTTAATTTACATAAGTATATATAAACAAAAATCAAAGTTCTTTAATCATATAGATTGGAAAATGTTTTCTATGTTTCTGAGAATAAGAACAGAAAATTAAATCAAATAGAAATGATCAGCCTAACGAAATAGTATTTTAATGCATACCACGCATTTAAATCATTCATTACACCATTAAACATATTCTAGACGGAGAGCAAATGATTTTTTTGGAATTTAAAAACATGTACTTTTATTAGTAAAAGCGACTGTTGTATTTATCGGGATTGTCATGGATGTATTTAGAAGCAGACGGAAAAGTAAGTTTGTTATTATTGGTACTAGAAATCAGCTATCTTGACCGCAAACATTTCAGAACTTTAAATACTACGAATGGATTCTCCATAGGTTTACTTTGTAGGCTTAGGAGAGAAGTCAACTGACTATCATGTGTATAGTGTAAACACGTACGAGTTTTCGTCAGTAGCCATCAAGTATGATTAAGATCAAACAGGAATTTAATTCTTTTCAACTGACTTCTAAAGGAGGAGGAGGTTTACGGTTTACGTTAAACGATTTTGAAAATTCTCGTTTCATATGATAGAAGATACTTCAGAGTTGGTCCCATATAAATTTAATCGAAATCTAGTAAGTACTTCATGGATAATTTCAAATTTTGGAAAAAAATATGTATGTATTCGGAGAATAAATAATAAATAAATAAATAAATATTTCTGACATTCACACAACATTATCTAGCCCAAATTAAGTTTCTTAAAGAACTTGTGTTATGGATACTAGATAACTGATATACTTAAGAAATATATAAACATACATATTGAATAAATACATATTTTTTATTAGAATAAACTTAAAATAAACATATAAACATCCATGACCTGACAATGAATGTTTACATTGACGACATATTTCAACCAAAGTTTTGACGTGAAGTCGGTTTTTTAATGCTCTGCATTCGTTGATTATTTACGTTTTTTTTTCAATTCCAGCACTGTGTTCGAATATGAAAGAAGTGTTAGTCTTAACTTTATATGGGTATAAAATGTATACATATACATACCTACAACCAAGCTCAGTTTGACGATACATAACGCTATTTTAAAATAATATAATGAATTTTGTTAAAGTTATTGTCTTGGCAACATCTCTCAATGTCCCTGTAATGGGATGTAAAAAAACTGATGATGATGAATAATAAGCTATTTTTATCAATAAGTCAAAGTTACTCCTGAAAACGTTAAACGTCAATCAAAATGTGTCGATAGTGCTTTCCATTAGCGTTTTAGCAATTCTTTAGCTAAGAAGCTAAGAAAACGTTGGAAGTCTGATCAAAGCATACTAAACTAAATTAACACCATGATTTAAATGTATTTAACTACAATCAGCTTTATTCACTGATTTAAGTGGCGGATAAAATATAGTTTGTAGTAGACGTTTCTATTTTAGTCGCAAATATCGACTTGTGCTCGGGATGCCTATTTTTGGTTGAGTGCCAGCCAGTTAAATATTGTTTGCTGGGAGTGACTTTAAAATTCATCTCGACTCTGTAGTATTTTAGTGTCTCTTAAATTGAACAAAGGGTAGGACTAACATTCAATGGGACCCATTCCCATTTAGATTTGTATTTGTTGCGTGATTAAGTATCTTACAGAGTTTTGCAGAGAATGGTTATTTTGAAATTATGTTTATCTGGGTTTTTACATATTCATCTGAAACCAAAGCTATTCGGTATGTTAACTTCTAATGATAGCGAAATATTATTTGTTTGTCATTTAATTTCATAATACTTCCTTTTACACAATATTCTGTATTTGATACTTATTTTGAGTACTTTATCACCTTTGGAACACTTTTAGCATGATAGTACCTTCCAGTACATATGTTTTGATGTATGTCTTGGTATTCTGTCGCGTGAGACAGTTGTGATTAATCATCAAAAATGATAAGAATGTGGAAGACATTATTGATTTTCAAAAGATGTACAAGTTCATAATTGACTATACGGAATGTTGCAATTGTGCCTACCATAAAATAGTAAGTAAAATTATTATTTAATATAAAGACTGAATACTTTCTTTAATTTCAAGAATTCTTTATTTGAGGGTAGAGTTAAATTTAAAAATCAATACTGCTAAAGGATAGGTGGAAGTAAAAATAGTAGCAGAGAGGTTCCCGACAAGGCTTTGCCCGATTTAAATCTATCGAAGTGTGGAATGGAAAAGCAGTTTCTCGCCGCCTCGCGTTCGGTGATAATTTTTATTTAAATATGCAATTTAGGTAACGTACGCTACTACGAACTTTCAAATATTTTAAAGTCTGATTTATTATGACATAGTTATTTATTAACCACGAGTAATGGCGGCTTCCTTAGTGATGATAGCTTTCGGGATGCTATTATGGGTTCGATTCCCAGACTGATACATTTTGGAAATTAACTTTTTTAACCTTGGAGTGTTTCTAGGCATACTTTAGATTTGTTTTTTGGTCTCCGGAACACAATCTCAAACTCCACTTCTGTGGTGCGTCAGTTAAAGTATATTTTTTTAAAGCAAATATAGGCTTTATGTTTTAATAATTTCTGTTTATAACTATCAGTGTTTTCATAACTGTTAAAATTATTTATTTGTGAGTTTTGGTTATTATTACAATGTTTTCGGAAAACTTGACCTGACTGCGATAGCTAAAAGCTTTAAGATATAATATATATATCCAAAAGAGACTTAACCCAATAGTTTTTTAAACATAAACAAAGATTACAACATCCAATCCAAAGACTTTTGTTATACAATGTTTAAAACTGAAGGCAATATACCCTATTAGACGTTGCACTCTGTAATTAAAGCTATGCCTTTAGAAACTTCAAAATTTTGTAAAAAACCTAGAATTAGACCGTGTAATGTCAAAACGAGCTCAATATATAGATAATTTCATTTTCTGATTTACGACAAATACTCTTCGATATAAAAGTTAAGGGTATGTGATAGAAGGGCCGAGACACAATGGGTTAACGTGAAAGAATTTAGACATTCTTCAGTTTATTGAAGAAAACTCAATATTCCATCCAGTAAGATAATAGAACTGCCGATTCCAATACTAGAATGCTTAAAGATCGGTAGTCAAAGACAATTGAGAACGATTGAAGTCCATAAATGAAGGGCCGTTATGGACTTTTTAAACAGTAATTCGCTTAGGTTTTGTTCTTTATTTATAAAAAAAAACGAAACGCATTGGGCACAGGATTTCTATAGGACATTAGTAAAAATAATTGTTTTAAACTATCGCGGTTATTTTCACTTTGATATAATGTATTTACGAATTCTTACTACGATTTTCGATTTTATTTTCGCACGTCCGATATTTTGATGCTGTTACAAGCACCATGATCGCATACCCACAGAAACACTCCATCGAAATGTAAATTAACAAACTTTTAAAACTGACAATAACTGTATAATAATTTCGTCATTTGAAAATTGCAGACTTGTATTAAATAAACTTGCCAAAATTAATTTAAAATTTAAATAGTTGTTTGAACACGTCAATCTCAGATAGAAGTCCGATTACATAATATCTGACTTCTTTTTGATGAAAATTTATTGAAGTTATTTTAAAACGCTTGCCAATTTAATAAATCCGAAAACTTCGTTTATTTGTTTCAACGCGCGTAATCGATTTTTTTTGCATATGACAGTTGGACTAATGAAAAAGGTTATAATTTAAAGAAATTCTTCAGAAAATGGTACAACCGCGCTCAAAAGCTAGTTATAATATAAATTGTAATACTCATCGTAGTGACAAGTATCAGTGATGCGATGCACGAGCGTTAGACGACACTCCATAATCGGATTAAATGTAACAAAATGCTACACGAGGCCAGACGGTAATATGTCTAGAAAAATACGTAATGGCAATACTTCCTTTGTTACTGAGTATAAGTGCGTTTGATACGTTTCGGGCAATTTGCTTTTTATGCCAACATGTTACGGACCTGTTTTAGAAAATATAAATCAGTCACATTTTGCTTGTTTATTATAATAAAGTTTAAAACTTTTTTTTTTATTACATACATACATAACGCCACGCCTGTATCCCTTATGGGGTAGGCAAAACACCAAAGGTTACAACACCATCTGATGTCACGTTTGACAAATTTGGAGGTATTTTAAAGAAGGAGAGAGACCATTGCAGTGACAGGGGGTCAGCCTATCGCCCACAAAAACGCCTTTAAAACCTCTGTCCCTTAATTGACTTTTACACTATGCCCGGGAAGATAAGCAGCTGGCACATTCTATGTTTTTCTTTCGCTCCCAGTCCAGCATGGAAGCATTTCGCTCCCAGTCCAGCATGGGAGCATTTTTTTTTATTGTCGACTTATAACGCTATTCTTTATGCTGTACTCGGAGCGAAAGAAAAATAGAGTATTTGTCGGCTACTTGTCTTCCCGGGCATACTGTAAAAGTTAGTTAAGGGACAGAGGTTTTATTGGCATTCTTGCGGACTGCCAATAAAACACAGGCTGACCCCCTATCACTGCAATAGTCTTTTTTCATCATTATACTACCTCCGAATTTGTCAACCGTGACATCAGATGATTTAAAGCCTCTGGTGTTCTGCCTTCCCCATAAGGGATACATATACCACATTTTACCCACCATATTGTAAGTAAATATCAGTTTGAAATTGGCACACGGCTGACGGCACACGGAAAGAGATGACTCTTCATAAAAAGAGTACATTACCGCTGTAGCATTTTATATGATGTGTGATCGCTACACCTATCTCATAGGCCCCTGAAGGGCCCATTTGGATTTGTTGCCTTTTACCACAGTACAGATATCTACAGTAATTCAACTTCATACAAACATGCGTATAGACCTATTGATTTATCAACCAAATTTAAAGAAACTTCTTTGATACTAAAAAAAAATGATATTCAAATACCAAAAATCTCTTATAAAATCAATTAATGTAAAAAAAAACGATAAAATAAGTGTTCATATTTTAAACCTAATTTAATTTAATGGCCGATATTCGAATTATCACACAGCTGATAACCCTAATGTAGAGTTGATATTACGATTTATTTACACTAGGAATTTTGGAAATCAAGTAAATAAAAGATGTGTAGAGATTTTTGAGAACTATCTGTGAAGGACAATATCTTTAAGGTACAGTAACCCAAATGTAGGGGTGTCTCTTATCAGTTACTTGCCTTTCTAAGTTATATTTATTTTTGACCTGAAGCACCAACAGGGTATTTTTATATTAGTTAGTTAGTTTTTTTTCCATCAACGTTGAGTCCTTGGTACATTCCAATGAATGCTTGAAAATACACCTCTAATGTAACATTAATTAATACGAGTAATATTAATTCAAGTATTAATATTTTTATACCTACATTTGATTAAGGCGGTACTAAAAATGAAAAATTAAATTTGAGTTTGTAAAATTTAATTTATGAATGAATTCATGTGACAGTAAAACTTCATCACTTTGACTTTAAGCTACATTTAAACGACCATTACCTACATTATAACTGTTATAGCTAATAAAACGAGACTAGCAACGATTCCCATACTAGCTTTGATCTCCGCAAATTTTCCTTCAATCTGACTTGAACAAACTACCAGCAATATAACTAATTGAGACTCGTGCGCAGTTCAAATCAAAATGACTTCCTTTCATTCGCTGTGATATTTGAATATTTCACGCTTTATTGTAAAGCTGATCCTTGACGTCGTTTGCAGTTAAAGAAGTTATGCAATTCGCGATGTGTTTCATCCGCCGCTTTCCTAATTACCACGTGTCATTCTGCTAATCAATTTAATATATCAAGTCACATCATAGAAACACATTTCATTGATATAACAAAATATGTGATCTATATTAAATCTTGTTTCTACACCGAAACATAATTTAAAAAAGAACATAACAAATAATTTACTTAAACAATTATTTGGACATTTGTTTTTTTTCATACAAACGTTTTTTTATTGTAATGTATTAGAAAACGCCATAGAAACTACTGTAATATCATCAACTAACTAAACTCTACATAAATAAATAAATTGAAACATACGAAAATTTTAATGAAATTTAAATAAAAAAAACATATAGAAATTTAAACACATAATTTAAACATTTATCATGAATTCAACCCATCTCTAAGATTTAGCTCAAAAATAATGATGCTGACAATATATATTTTGTTGTCTTTTAAAGACATTCTATCTTTATAAAAGGGGCAAAAATGTATCATCATCGAACAGCAGATATACAGGGTGACTGCTGACAAATTTTAGATATTGAACGAGAGCACTCTGTACTCGATTCTGATCATAATTATGTAATAAAAGTAGGTAAGTACTTAATTTTTCACCAGAATTCCCTATAAATAAATAAAGATTTTACGAATGCTTCACGGCTCGAGTACCGTTAGTGAAGTCGTCTATAAGTACCTATTCTGTGTTGATAACGATGTGCGTACGTCCGTGATAAGTAGTTAACGTGCGTTGCGTGTGATTCTTTAGCTTCCGGCTAAGTTTACTCAGTAAATAAGTAATATTTATTTTATTTTTTCTCTTTGTGTATGATCTCAAATAATTACGTCTTCGAATTTCGAAAGTGACCCACCAGTCACCCTGTATTAAAGGTATTCACTACCCAGAATACGAATATACGTAAGCAACTATAGTTTAAAATCGGTTGCTAGTTGTAAGTAGCACTGAACCGGTTAAAATTTAAATCTACCCACTGCCGTATGACAAGTGTAAATAAACATGTTTCATTGTTAAATAGTACTTTAATATTATAATAATGTAATAACTACAATGTTGCATATAACTTGCAACCGACTCTAGACTATACGAGCATTCGTAAACAAACAAATTTATAAAGATTTTTGATCGCACTGTAGGTTCGACACCGAAGAGTTCATTTCATTACTGTGTCTTAGTCAGATTAATCGTGTTTTACGACAACATTATCCAGCACTAAGGAAACATTCAAAAGAAGTCAAATAATTTCAAAGTATAATTTAATTTAAACATTTACAACAAAAGAAATGAAATATAAAGTAACCATCGTAAAAGTACAATACAAAGTTTCAACATGAAACCTTAAGCATAGTAATTTTCTTTTCAAATAGATGTGCTGGTTCTTAAACACAATCTGTAATAGTACGGTAAAGTAGTGATTTTACACAAGTAATATTTTACTTCATATCACTGATTACAATGTACGCGAGTCTCGCCCGCCCTTCAATTAACTGTACAACTGTATACAGTCGGAAACATTTTGTTCGCCAACGAATGGCGATTCAATATCGTTTACTAGGCCTATTCATTTTTAATGCGATGTCCATCAAATGGATTTGAAAACAAATAGGTCATTTTTGTGTCTGGCTATTGACTGGTAGAGAGCTGAAATTTGGTACTTACATACAATCCTTAGAGGTTGCGGGAGAGCACTGAAGAAGGAATTCCCGAAATTCCCACGGGAACGGGAATTATTGGACTTTTAAGTTTGTATGAAAAATATTATTCCTTGAGTGCACGGATATGATACTTGGCATAAAGGTTCTTTAAAAAGTGACTGGTTGTTTTATGGAAGGAATTCCCGAAATTACCACGGGAACGGGAAATATATTATGTTTTAGTTTGTATGAAAAATCTTATTCGTTGAGTGCATGGATGTGTGTGGTACTTAGTATAAAGGTTCTTCAATGAGAAATTTCTGAGATTCTCACAGGAAGTGTAGTTTTAGCGCGTACGAAGTTGCGGGAAAAAGCTCCTCAGATTCAGAAAATAGTTTTGAAATAATAAGATATTTTGGTACTTTCGAATGAAAATATTACATGAATTCACAAATTTTGATTAATTTTTGTGTGATGCGTAGTCAAATCAGTTTAGAAGTATTTATTTTTCCACTCCAATAAACACTACGAGATCGCATTTAAAATTTGTTTTACTACCAAGTTCTTAAATTTCTTAATGCCGATGACCTAAGAAGATGATAGTTACAAATTATGAACACAGTTTGATTCAGATTCTACTAGTTGTATAGAACATCTCGTCTGAATTAAACAATATGATTGTTCCCTCTACAGGCAGGATAGCGACACTTATAATGTTTAGATTCTTGAGGTACTTAATATGCATCATGAAGGTTCATTCGTCTCATTCACGGCCATTTGTCATTACAATTAAATCAATGATTCAGTTGACATTGTTGTTTTCATGACTTATAATCGAAATGCATATTACCTATTATGGTGTAGGTAATATGTTTAAAAATGTTTAGTCAGAAGACATTTATATCGTCATTTGGGCAACCTTGCAGAAGTTATTATCACGATTGACTAAGTTCATAATGGTTTGTGAAAATGACGGTCCATTGTTTTAGTGAGTTTTGTGATCTTCTAATGGCTAAATGCGCTATGATCGATAATTTTGGGGAGTGCTTATCGTCTAACAGTTTGTTGGACTTAAAACTCTAATTGTTATATAAGCTTGTGTAAGCTTAGGATTGAAATATTTCTCTGTGCTAAAAAAAATCTCAAAATTTTTAATACTGGTTGAGCTGGTCATCAACGAAAGCTCTTGTCCAGCTGTGGACCTATGAGAGTTGAAATATCTATTGATTGGCGGTTTGCATAAAACAAAAAGGAGTCTAGGACAACAAAAGTTGACGACCGGCTGGTGTAGCGGTAACATACATTGCCTTCTATGCCAGAGGTCCTAGGTTCGAATCCCGGCAGCGACGGATATTTGTGCGATGAACACAGATATGAGTCGTCAAGTCATGGATGTTTATATGTTTATTTAAGTTTATTTTCTAATAAAAAAATATGTATTTATTTAATATGTATGTGTATATATTTATTAAGTATATCAGTTATCTAGTATCCATAACACAAGTTCTTTAAGAAACTTAATTTGGGCTAGATAATGTTGTATGAGTGTCAGAAATATTTATTATTTATTTATTTAAAAGTCTATAATTTCACGCGAGGTATTAAGTTGGTTTTCCGTTGCGGGGAAGCTTTATTCCCACCAATACGATGGGAGTTTAACATTGAACATCATCTCAGAATCAAACCATTTTCAACCGATTTCCAAAGAAGGAGGAGGTTCTCAATTCGTCTGTATGTTTTTTTGTGTCTTTGTTACACGATATTTCGGTCAATTATGGATCGATTTTGAAAATTCTTGTTTCATTTGATAGAGGATACTTCATAGTTAGTCCCATATAGATTTTATCGAAATCGGTATGACGAAATGAGTTTGGTGAATGTTTACACTCTTTTTATAACTCAGCCGAAGTTTAGACGTGAAGTCGGTTTTTTTAATGCTCTACATTCGTTGATTATTGGATAATACGCTTGGGATATGGTGGGGATTCCTATTTACATATCAGTTTGTATAGATAGGTCTTTTACATTTCACTCAGTACTAGAAGTAGGAGAAATGATCAATCGAGATGATTGATGGTAATTTTTTCAACTAGTAACATATCTAATCAGTCTATCGTGACCAACCTGCAAAAGATGGCAAAATGTTAAATTATAATGTGATATAATCTCAAAGTCATTTGCTTTGGTTATGACATGTGGGTGATAACCTTAGCTAAGAAGATGGCTATCAGACGTCGAAACATCAAAGCCAAAAGGGACAACCTAGAGTTAGTTGAGTTATCTAAAACCGTCAAATATGATCAAATACATTTTTGAGATCTAACTCACTGAAGATAAGATAAGGCTTGCTCGAGTTATATGCCAGTGAATCAAGACTAAAACATCTTCTTCGGATTTAACTTGTGTATTGGCTGATAGAAAGCAGAAACCGAGATAAATTTATATTCGAAATAAATTTCCATGTTTTTAGATTTTTTATCTTTAAATATTAAATGCGCAGAAATATAGTCTCAAAATCTTTTGGCGATTAGTAGATAACAGTTTATCAATAACATGTACAGTTTAAGTAACTCTCGCATAGGATAACAGACGAGGACAAGTGAAACAACTTTGACGCTTTCAATAATACTGTCTCTCAGTGCCGCAATAAAGCGAAGATTTTCTAGTACAGCGTGCTTATCCACGGATATTAGGGATTTTCTTATCCTTCCCCCAATACGGATACTGTTTTGGTTTATGAGCCACTAGCAAATATTAGCGCAAGGAAGGCAGTAACGTCTCCTAAATAAACTGGGACGTCATAATATGCACGTAAAAAGTGATGACAATTTTAGCCTCTTATAATATCAGGAATAACCATGACTCAACGCATAAAATGGCCATGGAACGAATTATTTATATTGTTTCAGTTTAAAAGAAAAATTATCTGTGTAAACGTCCGGATTTCTATGACAGTTTAGATCATCACCATCACCACAGCTCTTTGTAATGATCCCACTGCAGGGCTATGAGTCTCTCATAGCCCTGCAGTGACGAGCCCCTAGGTGACGAGGAGGTTTAGGCCATAATCCACCAAGCTGGCCCAGTGCTGGGTGGTGGATGTTAGAATTTTCAGGGCACCGTAATGGCTTCTAACAAACCCTAACGACTACTGTATACAAGTATACAGCACCCGGGACCGACTGCTTAACGTGCCCTCCGAAGCACGGAAGTCGTCGTGAGAAATGAAATGAACGGTCGGCGGTCACCCATCCAAGAACCGACCGCGCCGAACGTTGCTTTACATGTGATATCGTTTGATACACACAGTAACCGCGGCGCCACGACTTCTTTTTTTTGACAGTTTAGATAACCTTAAAAATTATTGGTTTTTAAGTCAATAGCCTATATTAAAAAGCTAAATATTTTCTTCAATTTGCCAAAGTTTTCATCCAATACAACCACTTGCGACTGATTATCAGTAATTACAGCGTCTGCAGTCTGACCTACACGATCTATTACTGCGATGCATGCTTGTAACCTATAGCTCTGTCATATGCAGTTTAAAGTATGAAATACAAATAATATCTGTCATGGAACTTCTGTCTTTTTCTGTCCTTCATTGATGATGGATGCTTACCAAACAAAATCAATATCAGATAGAGCTATTATCAAATTAAAATCTTTCACTAAAAATATTGATAAAACATTAAACTGAAATTACTTATTATCATAAACGCTCAAAACAAAATAAGTGCCCAAATATTGAGCACTCATATTTAGGAAATAACGATATCATTTTACAGTATTTTTATTATATTGATATTTTATCAACTTCAAAGATAAACCGCAAAAATTCCCCGCAAACAATGACGCACCTACTCACCTGCCCAGCATGTCCACATAGCTGCACACTCCAGGAATTGATGGAGGCTAGCGATGGTGCTGTAGAGGTGGCGAAATTTTGGACGAACAAAATTTGAATTTGTGTCGACTCGCAAGAAGACGAAGAAAGATAAACTAAGAAATAAAAATACTTACATCTCATTTTTTAGTTCTAATCTTGATTAGGTTATGTCCATCTATCCAATCTTTATGCAAAAAGCCTAAATTCCAGAAGAAAATTATACAGGTTGCCAGTAATTGATTGGTCCTTCCACCTTTTATTTTCAAGGTCTTTATTTTTATCGAACGTACCTATCAAAGGTCTATGAATATTCCCAAGGAGTTTCTTAAAAAGAGCTATTAAATATTTTGTATTCTCTGCGAATAACAACGAAAAAGACTGCTTTTTTACCTCATCCGTCATAACAATTGAAACATGTCTCAGATTACAGCCAAAAATTAGGGGCAACACGGTATTCTATCATGTTGATAAAAGCCAGGGTCTGTCTCCTCAACAGAGTAAAAGTATCTCACGTCTTGTGTTCTCAAGATAAAAAATAATGTTGACTTTCGTTGATAAAAATCTCTGTAAAAAATCAGGATATGACTGTGATAAGCTCTTATCATTTAATACAAATATTACTTCAGATTTCTAAGGAAGTAGGGAGACTTATGTATGAGAATAAGTTAAAGGGAATGTAAGTTGTTTAATAAAACTTGTTAATTATTCACTTTACTACCCATGCGACTTCGTTCGCGTCTTGAGTTAGGATCAGTGGGTAATTTGCTTCAAACCTCTTTCCTCTAATAAAATAGTTGCATGCGCGATTTAAAGTACTAACGACGCCATCTAGTGTTAAGGTGCAAAATCAAAATCTCTCTAGTAAAACATCCGTAAGAATCAATAATATTTTATCGGGATAAGAAGTAGCGTATGTGCTATTCCAGACTGTATACTATTATTTTGCCAAGTTTTATTCCGATCCGTTGAACCGTTCTGCCGTGATTACAACATCAAACAAAATGCAGAGATAAAAATATATAAAGATAAGGGTTAGCTTCTATACCATACGTAGAAAATACAGTAAAAGAATTAACATGAATAGTACAACAAAATATTTTGACAACCCTAGTCAACCTAAGAAGCTAAAGAAGACTTGTGCCACAATGAGTGACCTTATGACCTTTCCCGCACCTGCTGAACTTTGTAGTATCTGTCTTAGTTACCCATCACTTTATTTTTAAGCTATCTGTTAATCTGTTATCGAATAGATTTCATCAGAAGCTAACAGCTGTTTTTAGGGTTGACACTTAGATATTTTGATCTAAACTTTGAACTTGTTTTTCGGCCAATTATTATCTCTTCATTATGTTACAAACTTTTGCAATTATAATATTAGTGAGACCAGACTTTTCTGCAAACAGGACAGCAATCCTTGTATAACAAGTGACTTGAAATAAATGAAAGCATATTTAAATGTTACACAGATTATATTAAATATATATCAGCTAAACTTTATTTGCTCGACATAAATTATTAGGGGCTCATTGAAGCCACTTTCCATTATGTATTCAAGTCAGACGGTTATAAGATTGAATGATATTAATCGCGCTTACTTATCTAGTATTAGCTAAGGAAATTATGTGCTCAAATAGATTATAGTCCTTTGTGATACTTAGTTAACGGTTTACGTATAGATAAGCCTGTTTTATGATGTTGGATAAAAATAATAATAAAAAAAATAATAATAATAAGCTATATAAATAATTATTGCGCCGATCATAGGCGAGGTGATCATATTTAATGTCAGGCTCTATGTTATGGAAGCTTGGTATCTTGATGAGCCCTAAATTAGACATGAAAGTAAGTCATCATCTTCTTGAGTCGAGAGACGCACACTGCTGGACAGAGGCTTCCCCGAGACTCTCCACGTCGCGCAGCCCTCATCTACCGTTTGACGTTCATTAAGAGTGTTTTTTTGTAAACCTATAATAAATAATTAAAGTATTACAAACTGTCACTATTAAACTATTCCAACATTGTTTTTACTCTGCTCGACTAGTACTCTTAAAAAAAAAACAAATTAGTAACGCCTTCAGACCGCTGTCATTTATGCTATCTCTTTCTTTCCTTGCTGACACTAATGAAGTAGTTCCGGACCGAACTTCTTTCATTATAGAGTAATTAATATTTAGAGAAGGAAATTACAAAGGGTACGATATTTCTGGTGTGCTTATTCAAATAAAACAAAAAAAAAATGAGTAAAGATATCAGAGATATCAACAAATAAACAAATCATAAGATGCGGGTCATACATACTTGTGTTTTTCACATTGAGTATGTAGTGAAAAACACGGAACATGATAACAATACGGTAATTTTGATAAGATATTTATAATTATACGCATAATATACACTTTTGCGTAGTTTTACACTACAGCATTTATGTGTTTTTATGATGCATTGTACACATTTTACATTTGGTATTGCTTTTGAAGGTAGAATTGATTGTATAAGTAGAGTATACATATAAAGATATCAAGACGACGACTTTGGCGATGGGGTAACACTGTCTGCCTCAGACGCCAGTGGTCGAGGGTTCGATTCCCGCACGGAACAAGAAAAAAAAAGTGTTCCGGGTCTGGGTGTTTATCTATATATGTATTTATATTCTAGGTTCCCCGCTAGTTCACTACATGGTATCCCATATCAAAAACTCTGCTTAGTTTAGGGCCATGTAGTTGGTATGATTGTCTGGGGATTTTAGTTTAAATTATTTATTACATTATTGTGATTATAGTATTGTTTAAAAGTGGGAAAACCTACATACATACATAACCTAACGCCTGTCTCCCCTTATGTTAGGCAGAGACAAGGGAACACCAATTGCTGCGATCCAGACATACCTCTTTCGCTTCTTCCACGTTCATCAATCTTTTCTGGGGCAAACCTAATTTTGTCTAAAGTATAGTTGGTTCATATAAGTCACAAGAGACTGACCTGCATAGACACCGAAACGTTTAGTTAAAATGTAGGTAAATAAATCCGCCTAAAAAGTGTTTTATCAACCGACTTCAAAAAAAGGAGACGGTTCTCAATTCGTCTGTATGTTTTTTTTTATGTTTGTTCCCTCATAACTTTTGACTAGGTGAACCGATTTTGATGATTCTTGTTTCATATGATAGAGGATACTTCTCATTTGGTCTAATATAAACTTCATCGAAATCGATTGAGTACTTTATGATCATTTTTAAATTATTGAAAAAATATGTATGCGTACGGAAACCATTTACCTTGACCACTTATACTTCAGCCAAAGTTTTGACGTAAAGTCGGTTTTTTTATTGCTCTGCATTAATTGATTACTATCAACAAAGTAGATGAACATATCGATTTAGTTATACTTTAATTGCAAGGATAGTGAAGACCTAGCCAAAGTACAGAAGGCTGCAGAACAAGCGTTCGAAACCTGTCAAAAAAGTGTAATTGAATCTGAACTTGTCCTGGACATTGAGTTAAAAATTGGTTGGGGAAATTTGACAGGTTTGTAGTGATTGACCTGCTACCTTCTGTACATACAAGCAGGACCTGGCACTATAGCTAGTAAATTGACAAAAATCGAACAAAACTAGACCAAAATTATGAACGAAGGGATTAGACAGTTTTCCGGTGAAATAATCATATAAATTCATGTATAAAGGCAAAATTACTAAACCTTCACAGAGTATAAATATAAAGTTTGACCAAAGGTTGACAAAGGTTGACCACAAACCTTTGTGGTCGAAAATGTAAACAAGATGTAAGTGGTAAAGTATGAAAATTTGTAAATTATAACTATAAGCTATAAGAGGTTTTTCGAATAACTACACGACTAATTATCGACGATAGGTAACTCTTTCCAATAAATTTAGAAACTTGTAACAATCTTCATTCAAAATATTACCTTCTACTAAACCTTTGAGGTCACGTTCACACAACGTTCTAAATTTAAAATTACAATTTCTTCTAAAAATCGTTCCTTAATCTTGAAAACAAAAAACATCTCCGAGTATACAAAGGAGATAATAGCCGTATGTAAATAAACTCACACGAGACACAGAATGTTACTGCACAAGAGGTCAACACTGCATGTATTTATTCAAATGTATATGGAAACACGAGTAAATTAGATGCAATATCAATGCTAGATAATAGTAGTAATTGCCCCATAAAGACATGGAATCATGTCTCTAGGCAGAGAAAAAGCGATTACGCTGTTACGTTATCGTCTGTGCATGCAAAAATTCTTGACGTTTTAGGCGATGCGATTTTGTTTGAAATTACAGAATAGGGTAACTTTAGGAAGTAATAGTGTTTTACTCCTGGAATATATTATGTTTTATAGATGCAAGCTTAGTTCCGAATTGTACTTTATTATGTCTTCGATGTACGTCTTAATATATTCACATACAACTATCTAACTCCAAAGTAAGCTTGTCGCTTGTTACATTCGAAATAAAATAAAATAATTAAATTAAATGAAAATGAATGCAAATAAACACGCCCCTATAGTTTTATTACGGCATTGCTCGGGAATTGAATCCTGGAGAGTTGAGGAGATTACCCTAAAAATCAATCAAAAGACCATTTTTTTTTCATTTAAATATGTATCGTCGCTTGCTATTATAAGGTTTATTTTTGACGCAAACTAGTTATGATTAAAAAAAGTAAAGTCTCATACAAGCAGTTAATTTGATAAGTAACTACATACATCCCACATAACTAGAACAGTAGCTGCCCTAACTACAAAACTCCGTTGAACGCAAAACTGTAATGAATGCAACTATGACTCATCACTATTCGAATAATGGCAATTGTGAGCCAAATGAATTGTTATATGTGCCGTTAGTTTGCCATCTTCGCGAATAACGTATAGAAACTTATTTAAGGCATAAGGCATGCACATAAAAATATCTGTTAAGTATGTTTAATTAATGTTTTCGAGTTAACATCACTCATTTACCTTAACGTTTCGATGCCTTTTCAAACAAGTTATCATTTGATAATAAGAATTGGGAACACTTTATACAATTTTATAAGCAAACATTAAAAATGTTTTTACGCTTTCTGTGTTAAGATTTTTGTGGAACAGCATGGCTTAGCGTGACTTGGGAGTAAAATCTGCTAATAGATGTCAAATAACTCAAGGTCGAAGTCTGCGACTGTTTTTTATGTAGAGTTAAATCTTGCCTAGTTTAAATACAGCTATACTTAACAGCCTATTTCGCGCATCGTAAGCTTCATTTCAAATTTCGCCATCATTTAAAATCATGGAAACTGTCTAATGAGGTTAAACTCGAGATTGGTCCGCCATAAAAAAAAGGAAAAGCTAAAGATTTAGACACATAAAAAACAAATGAATTTAATTTCTTCTCTCGTTCTGTTAATTTGTTGTTTCGTTTAAAGCAACTTCCCGTCTATGCTTCAGTAAGTTCGGTGTGAAAGCAATCCGGGATTTTTGGACGTCGAAGGATGTCGAAGTATGACGACGCTTGTGTGGTTCCGGCAATCAGACACAGCTGGCTCGGTCAGATCAGGAAGTAGACTTAAGTAAACTTGTTATTTTAAGCTTTCTTTTAAAAAAACCTTTTGTTAAAAATAAATTTATAAAAATCATAAGTTTCGTTCTCTGATAAACAGTTTTCCAAGTCATGTTGTTAATGGCGTTTTCTTTAGAGAATGTAACAAAACCCATGCTGAGATCCTATGCTGAAAAAAATTAGGAATAGTCATATATATTTTATGAAATAAAACCTATTCGATTTTTATTCTTACTTAAAACAGAAACTATCACGAGACAGTATAATTTTTCATAAATAAGTATATTTAAAAAGCTATTTGTTAAGACATCAAGATTCCAGTCTAAACACGCCCTAAGTTTCCTCAGACTGACAAAATAAACTGTCTTCACTTCATAAGGGTATAATTTAAAAATTTGGCTTGCTTCTGAAAAGCTTACAAATGGGGTAGGGGCTTACCATGTCTGATCATAGGGATATTTTCCAAGTTTCAATAGTATAAGATGAACACTTCTTGATTTGGTCGCGTTTGCCAATATTGGAGTATTTGTTAGATTCTATATGAAATCTGCAAAGCGAAGAGTTACGATATATTTCTTTGTATTGTTTGTTTTGAACGAATGGTTGTTTAAAGAGTAAAATATATTATCTTAAAAGTTTCAGAGACAAATAAGACATTCTGAAAAGTGTTGTTAGTGGTGCAAATCTCCAACGTTCGTCGTTTCAAGTATTATGGCTCACCTTTTCAATTGTGCTCTAGAAAGTATTAGCTTTTGTAGGTTTCAAATACATAATGGAGCACAGACAGAATAAATTATTGGACCACTTAGAGAGCATAAATATATTCAGGGATTGGTATATATTTCGAAGTCTCTATTATTTAAAGTGAACGGTAACTGGAAAAATATGGTTTATTTAGAATAAGTATTTTAAGCCTCCTGACTTTTTCGCTTTAATATTTTAAAGATAATTTCATATGTCAGTATTGCTATTTTTTTACTAACTAACTAACGATAACTAGATCTTTCCTAGGCCCGTGTGCTTTCCTCTTCGACCTCATCTTCACTTACCATCAGGTGAGATTGAGGTCAAATGGAGGCTCAGTCTCAAATAAAGAAAATATATGTATATTTTTGACCATTCCCGTAAATTTCGAAGAAGGAATCAAACCCTTGCCTTCACCGCAGTAAACCAATCCCTTGTCGAGACTACAAAGATTGTGGAGTCTCTATAGTCTAAAATAAATGGTAGAAATGTCGGTAGCATGTGTGTATTCCGTAGATACTATCGTGTAGCTGTCGACAACGCGACTAGCTTTAATCTTGAGGCAGAACGTGTGTCCGCTTGTTGAAGTCAGTCTTGTTGCACTTAGAGCTATTGAACGGAACATAAAATGTTTTCTAGATAGTTTTAAGACTATATACGGTGATAGTTGGAGAAGCAGCTCAAATAAACTCGATTATTATTTATATGTCTGCAATCCTTGTAAATAATTATTTTGCATCCATGGTTTTTTTTTATTTTGCTGATATTTCACAAATGTTAACACGAACGGAGAAGCTTATAAGAATATCTACATATATTTATCAATGGATAAGCTCTTTGATTAATTATAGAGACTGAAGCTTTTTATGACACTTCCATCAACTCACTTTGTAAGCCTAGCGACTTTGCTCATAAATTCTATTTCGCAAAAATAAAATAAGTTTATATTTTACTGTGTTCTTAGTAATTCTTTGAAAATTAAAAAAGTTCAAACTAAGTCTAAACCTGAAATCTTAGGTTACAGTTTAATTAAAAATAAATAATCAAAATATTTTCGTCCGGAAATGTTGAACAGCTCAATGCGGAACTGAACAATGCCACAGTCACAGTAGAGTTTATTCTGTGCTTCGAGCTGGAGCTAGAATCCAAAGTAGAACACATTGAAATTTAGCAACTGCCAGTCGAGTCGCATTACTTTCCTACCGTATTTATAAATATTCGTCTGACGGTTCTAACTCTGCGTTGAGTATAGGTCACGATATTTACAGCTAAGATAAAAATAAAATAATACATTATTTTTATGAAAGAAACGAATCAATCTATTTGCGTTTCTGTGATGGATGAACGGAACTAGATATTTTTACTGACCGAATATTTCAGTGCGAATATTTAGATCTATTTTTTATGTTATATTTGTATGTGTTTCTTCTTTTTAAAAGCCAACGTTTGATACCTAAAAGTCAAAAGTGAACAAACTTTATGGATAGTGTAATACCTCTTAGTATAATGCCGTCTAATCTTATTATTTAGCAAATACATCATATATTCTTATCAAAAAAGCATAAAGTAATCGTAATAATTGTTAACTCTCTACTCATTCTTGAAAGATGATAAAGCTTCTTCGCAAGACAGTATACTTATATAAATTGATATTAAAATCAAATTTTGGCTTTTCTCCAAGCCACACAACCATTTTTGCCATCTTCGCAGAAAGGATAATCGAGGAAAGTGGTGTTTCCTGATTTTTTATTATATCGAAAGAGCTATGAACTTCTTACGTTGTTTTGAAATGTGGTATAATATATGTATTTCTCGAGAAAATTCAGAAATAGACTGGACAATTTATATATTTTTGAATTTGAAAAGTGAACAAAATTTTTTCTTCGGTTAATCAGTTTATTATTGAAAATATTTTTAAAAGGTATTTAGTAATTTTTAATCCATTTATGTATTTTGAAATGTTACAATACAATTTCTACAAGCGTTTCGAGTGAGCTGATTAAGCTTTATGGTTCTACTTGGATCTACTTTTGGGAGTGCCTGGTTAACCAGTGTATATGTCAACAGAACATTACTCTGTACTATAATTCCCTATATTTATATATTCCCTAATTTTAGTTTACAGTGATACCAAAAAACGTTTATTTATGTAGTTCATTATTTGACTCTGGCAAAACCTTTGCTGAAAGAACAATACCACAAATAGTTCACTTAAAGGTTTATAATGAACGGCTTATATTTATTTCCTCCAATTAATTTTCCATCTGTTCCTTCTATCATATCAAAGCAATACAGCTGACTATATTATGTTTTCCATAAAACTTATAACACGATCAAATAATCCCAAGATGAGTGAATGCTCACATTAAACAAATAATATTACCGTATCTAATAATGTTCCTACTTGTTCTAACTCGGATTAAGCCATCCTATTCAATGATTGATGCTAATGTCAAGTATGTATTGTGTGAAACGGTATTTAGTACGGACTAGGAGATAGCAATAAATCTATTGGCACTTCCTGAAACTCGCGCGCAGGCGTAATGAATCTGCTTTGTTTTGTGAATGGTACAACAATGAGTTTACTTTTGATTATTTTGTTCTGTCAGCGGTAGTTGGTCGAGTTCGCAGTATTTTAGGGTATTTACTTTGTGTGTTGATTTAAATTGAACGAAATTTTTTATTTTTAAATTGTAAGTCTTGTCCTGAAATAGAACTAATATCGTAATGGTTTTCAAAAATAGAATGCTGTTTAAATTTCATGCTTAAGCTGTTAAAACATGTTTTCTATAGATTATTTTGGTTTTGTCATATAAATAAGTTTTTTGAAGTTTTCACAGGTTTCCATCGTTATTTATAAACAATTGATTCGCATTTTGGCACCTTTTCAAAAAAGATAATCATCAGACAAAAAGTACATGATTCAATCTAATAAAACCGTTTGTTAAATAAATGGAAGTACTTAAAAAGAAAAACATTCAAAATATAACACGATTTTTCAATTACATGTAAATACCGCAAATTAAATATAACGCCTTCTTAATAGTTTTCAAAGGACACGTTTCTGTTTTGTCACAAAAAGGGAAATATTTAGCCCCAAGTAGTTAGTCAGTTAATAAAAAATTATTGCAATATTTAACTTGGGTAAACATTCATGTAAATTTATTTGCATAGAAACTTAAATAAAGGTATCATTGAATGGTACTGTTAAAGTATTTCTAAAATTTAAATTAAATAAATGAAACTCTTTCAAAGTAATTTAATTTTCTGAACTTAGTAACTGATACCATAATCCGGTAATCCTTCGTTATTTTTCAACTATTACGAATTCATAGATTTATAAAGAGAGTAAATTTAATTCTTTAAATTTTATTTTTGAAGTTATTTTAGAACACACCTATTATTTTACAGAAGATCATAAAGTATGAATTTAGTTGGCGATTAAAATGTCTTCCTGTTTAATAGATACAGTCAGAATAGTGTGACAATTCAAATATATTTTTGAAGATATTTAATAACCCTTGAGAAGATAAAACGTGTCGATTAGTCATGCCACTGCGTTAAGACGAATTTCATTGGGTGGTCGAGAGATAGCAATCGAAATTCCAGTATAGAAATATCTATTTAATATTAGTTTAGAAAACATGAATAACCATTAAATGTCGCGGGCTTATTCCCGTCCTTCTCCGGGGATTTTAGTTAAAGTAAATAAAAAAAAAAACAAATATAACATTGTTTATTACTACAGATATTTGGCCTGTCAGCAATCAGTTATTGCCAAAATGTTAAGAAATTTATACGAAAATTTGCAAATGTGTATTTTTCAATGTCAATGAGGCTGAATTAAAACTTTTTTTTTAATAATTCATTATTATTTTTATTTATATCACGTTTTTAATTGCGTTTTTTATCGCTAACTACCTACTCTCGATTACTTTTGTCCATGGTGTCCGGTATATAAAAGTTAATTATAATTTAACGCTAAAAACATCTTCAATTCAACATCGCATTATCGCTTCTAAAACTTATTTATTTATTTAACTTTTTATGTACACACTACAAATAATAATAGAAAACAGAAATATAATTAAATGGTACAAAGGTACTGCTTATTCCTAGCGGAATCTCTTCCAGCAGATCTGCGAGTGGAGAGTGGGATGTATAAAGAGCAATTTAGTGTGCAGCTGTAATGAATATAAAATAACTTTATAACTATATAAATAAATGAACATATAATTCATAAATACGTACATAAATACAATATATATATACACAAAACCTTAGTTGAGACTTTTTAATTATTACAAGGTAAAAGCAAGTTAAAAATAAAAATACAAACGCTGACTGATGTGTTGTCATTGTCACGTTATTTTAGTCTCGCGCCGCGCCGTTAGCATAAAACGTCACATATATTTCTATGAACGTAAGCGTCTAAGCATAACAATGCTGAGAACTAATGATTTTTTTACCGGAAACTAGTTGTCACTCGAAAGTATGTTGACATGAACCAAAAGTTTGTCACTGAATCAGAATTAACTACAAGGTTTTTGACTCTTCTCGTGTTTAAGCTAGTAATTGAGCTTGTATCTAAATTTGGTAAGAAAGTATGGAAATATTAAGTTACCAACTAAATAATCCTTAGGTTGTTAACTTCAAAGGTGTAAATCAAAAGGTTACTCTTCGTAAAACTGCATAGTTGTTCAATGGGATATTAAAGTGTATTATTATAATTCAGAGAGGACAATAAATCTTCTGCTGCTTGACACAGACAGAGGGTCTGATAAAGCTTGAGGCTTAAGCTGAGGGCGTCCACTAGTGTTTTAATTATGATTATTAGGTAACATTGCCTATGGGTTAAGAATGTTTAGATAAGCACAAAATAAGTAATATACTCTTGTACTGTTATTTAGTGCAGCTGCCTTCTATTTATATTTATTCACAACACAACTATAATTAAATAAATAGATTGCTCTGTGTTTCGGTAGCTTTTTTTTATTTACGATGTATCAAATTTTGTTTTACTATTATATGATAAAATTTCTATTTCAAAATAAAAAGATCTACTGTCGTCAAAAATAATTTTTGTTCACCTATTTTATTTACATTTCTTTTTAGAAGAAAAAAAAACTGTGTGTATAAGTTTTTTTTCCCCAAACGAATTCAAGATAGCTACATACGAATGCATAATAGTGATACACTTTCCCCCTTGCATACAGGAATATAGCCCCCACGTCGTCGTATTTACATTTTCATTTAAAAGTACCGCCGCCGTAGGGCATTTTCCCGCGTAAAATTAAGTTAGGACGTGCGCACGCGGCTCGGGGCAATCTCCGGTTCGCACTCATTGAAAATATATCGAATTCGACTGTCAAATTGTCTACGATGTGAAATAGGAAAGTCTGCTGTACTGTATACTGTTGATTTGATAAATGGATGAGCTTTATCATAAGTTTATTGATTTATGTTGTAGTTTTGTATCAAAAAACAAGTTTCACAGTTCTTTAGTTACTTACTTAATTTATCACTACATCCATACTTCATATATTTTTTTAAATACTCTAGTTACAACAGAGATATCATTAGGGAGCAATAACGTATAAGATCTATGCTTATAAGTTAGTTAAGTTTAAATTACTGCCCAAATTGTGGAGCGTTAACTAGAATGGGTAAAACGATATACTACCGGGTACCACTACATGTTAAATAGGGAATGTTTGTGTTTTCGTATGTCCAGGCTAGTCTTTAGAACTACTAAACATATTTTATTAAAGTTTGCACCAGTATAAGCATTAGTCACAATATTTTAGTATAAACTATTAATTGCTGGCCTTCAGTAGTTGGAGAGGCACCGTAAGAAGAATAATAAAACTCACGAAACGTTATCGACCGTTAAATTCTTATTTAAAAAGCCTTCTCGCAAAGACAGCTTTTAGACCAAACAAAGCCGGGTACTACAGCTAGTCTTTTTAATACTATAAATGTGAAAGTTTGGATTGATGAATGTATGGATATTTGTTCCTCAATCACGGCAGAACGGCCCAACGGATTTAGATGAAATTTGGCATAGTGATAGCGTACAGTCTGGAATAGCACATAGGCTATATATTATCCCGATATTCCTGCGGAATTCGAAATTGCAACAGCTAGTTCTGTATAAATAAAACAGGTACTTAGTTATTTAGTTTCCGCAATCGAGAGATAACCAAGTTAGAGGCGTTAGCAGTCCCCTAGAGGGGACGGCGACGCGGGTGAAGACACCCTTGTAATTAATAAACGAGATAAGATACTTAGGATTAAATTTAATATTAGATTGATTTAGCTTAGCAAAATATTTTTGTTTTATTGATTTTTTTATGTCTGTGGCGAGTCAGACAACATCGTTTTATAAATAATTATGTAATTATAATTATAAAAGTTTGGTGCAGTTAAGTCAAGATGGTGTTATGATATTTAAAACACTAATGCTGGTTCATGTAGACGTGTACTTAGTCGTAGCACAGTTCAATTACATACATAACTTCACTCCTGTATCCCTAATAGGTGGGCAGAACACCAGAGGCTATAAAAACCATCTGATGTCACGTTTGACAAATTTGGAGGTATTATTATGATGGAGAGAGACTATAGCAGTAACAGGGGTCAGCCTGTCGCCCGCAAAATCGCGAATAAATCCTCCGTCCCTTAAATGACTTTTACAGTTTTTCCTTAAAGAAAAGCAGCTGGCCAGTTCAATTAATAGCCTATTTATTGAATCCAACCTATTTTCCAAATTACTTGCATTATGAAATATTACTTAGGCTTCATCTCCATTCAAATAAAGATTTTTGACAGGTTTATACGGAAAAATTTACATCTAGTCTATGCTTATCTATTATAAAGTAAGAAAATTAATTTATTTTCATTTGACAAACATACAAGCAAGTTGTTAAATAATCCTTATAAACGTTATTATCCGCACATCTTTAATTAAACATTACAAATTCGAGCGCAGCTTTACATAGAATGTCAAAGAAGTGTCAAATGTCATCTCAGCTGTACCTGCTTAATCACATTCCAATTGCTACTGGACTATGAACTCAAACGTTATAACATAAAGTTTAACATTGCTTAAAGTTCAAAAAAACGTCACTTGTTTCCGTTAGCACTTCGAACCATTTGCGGGTTCCAAGGAAAAGTATCAACATGTTGGATATCACTGATTAGAAATACACGACTATTGTGACAGAAAGCTTAGTGTAGACTTACTAAATAAATACGCCGTTGCCACCGGTAAAATAAAGAAAAAAAAAACGGTTAGCTTAAAACAAATATTTTGTCGTGCGTGACATGTGTTTTAGGGTCGATGGTCTTGAAAAAAAAGACGCCATTGATTTCAGAAATGTGTTAAATGTTAGTGCACGTAAATTAAATACTTAGATTCGTGATATATTTTTTTTAGAAATAACAGTAACTGGTCAAATGAAAACAGTAACGTGTAAAGGCAATAACGCATATACCCGTTAATCTGTATTTTCTAGTTGGTAGTAATAGATGCGATAGGATAGTTTGGTGACCACTGAATCAACTACCCGGGTAATACATTATAAATAAAATAATAAATAAGATCCCCAGACAATCACACCAACTACGTGGCCCCAAAGTAAGCATAGCTTGTGTTATGGGATACCATATAGCGAACTAGGGGAGAACCTAGAATATAAATAAATAAATAGATAAACACCCAGACACGGAAATTTTTTTTTTCTTGTTCCGACGGGGTCGAACCAGCAACCACTGGCGTCTGAGGCAGATAGGTTTACCCCATCGCCAAAGTGGTCGTCAAAAAGTCGTTATTGAAAGTTAAATTTAAACTCAAAGAATTAGAGTTCACAATGACTTTTAAAAATCCAGCTCCGCTCGGATGCTGTTTGGATTTGAGTTTTTATTGTCTTTGTAGTATAAGTACTGTAAAATTATTTTTTTTTCCAATTTTTTTGATAAAATCCGTGGTCATTTGCCTCTTGGGTGATGTATTGCGATGTTTATTACCCTATGGTGAGCATCGCAAACTAATTTTAAAAATATGCAAGACAAATTAATATCCTTTCAGTAGTTTGGAAGATTACCCCAAAGAAAGAGACAGACGTCCGTGTAGGATAGGCTTAGAATAGGGGTATATCCACCTCTGGATAAGTGTGTCATAAAAAGCGACTAATCCTAGCGACTATCCACGCTGGGTGGTAGGATCCCGTCCGGTTTCGACTGGCTAGCGACCATCCTTCATATAAAATCTTCATATAAAATCTTCTACTAAATCTTACCGCTCCGGCGGTGATGACTTCCGAAATGATACTTTACGAAGAGCAAGTCCTTTCCTTAACCCGTGTTCATCTTCGACCTCATATTGACTTACCATCAGGTGAAATTGAGGTCAAACGCGGACAGTACATACATTCATACATAACTTCATGCCTGTATCCCGTATGGGGTAGGCAGAACACCAGAGGTAATAAAACCATCTGATGTCACGTTTGACAAATTTGGAGGCATTATAATAGTGGAGAGAGACTATTGCAGTGACAGGGGGTCAGCCTATCGCCCACACAGCCTCCCATAACACCTCGGTCCCTTAACTGACTTTTACAGTATGCCCGGGAAGAGAAGCAGCTGGCACATTCTATGTAGAGAAATAATATGTAGAGAAACTAGAGATGTTTGTCCTTTTATTTCACCTGATGAAAAGGATGGTGAGAGTAACACTTCTTCATACATACGATGCCATTCAAGCGCTGTACATGAAATGCCTATTAACTTGGTCTCTAGTTAATTGAACTCTAACCTTGAAGTAAAGAACTAAGTTATTTTATCCAAGCTATGTCTTTCAATCTTCCGTCATGAAGTTTTTCAATTAACACTGTAAAAGTAAAACATTTTAATTTAATTATTATGTCAGTCACGTGTGCGGTAGACAAGTTCAGTAGATTTTTTTTCGTTTAAAAAAATTAAGTTATTAGAATTCCTCCTGACACTTTGCGGGAGTCCTGATGATGACACAAACGCGTATAAAAACTGTCTTTTTTTCTGAACGAAAGATAATTAATCATGTTGGGACGGTTCTATTAGGTGTTGGTATAAGGCGAGCTGTCAGTTGTGATAAGCTAAACGTAATAGGGCGTTTATACGTTGAGTGGATCGTTTTGAAAAATAGTGTTTTTTTAAATACATTTTATATCTCTTGCGCAGGACTGATCCGTTTGGAGAACCTTGGGGAGGCCTTTGCCCATCAATGGGCATCTCCTGGCTGAATGATGATATCTAGGTGTTTATTTAATTTAAAGAAGAATGTCATTGAATAATCAGAATGAGACATATTTTGTCTTAGGACTCCCCCAGGTTTTAAATCCTACCGTTCAATTGTTAAGTGACTGTGTAATACAGAGTAAAGTACATCTTTTAATAAATTATAAACTAGTTACTTCCTGAATAGAATCTTCTTGGTGTCTTGCTTAGGAAACAAACATTATTAATAATATATAGACGACCATTTTTACGACTGTTTACACCCGCACGGAACAAGAAAAGAAAAAGTGCCGGGTTTATCTACATATATAATATGTATTTTATATTCTAGGTTCCCCCCTAGTTCGCTACATGGTATTTCATAACACAAGCTTTATCTATTTGCTTAAAGCTTAGTCATGTTTTTTGTTTCGTTTCAATAACCTTACCGAAGAGTTAAAGTAAAATCGTTCATCCAGCATTGATTAAGCTGTGTCCTAGAACCGTTCACAAGCGTGGCCGGGGGCGGACTCTAGAGAAAACGCAGGCCAAGTGCAGAAACCATAAATATCAGAAGGAGCATTAATATCGTATTCATTTAAGTACGTCATAAATATTCACAATATTGATAAATTGCGTTGAAGCTGTGTTGAACATTACTAACGGCTGTGTCCTAGTTGATTGCTTAGTCGTAAAGCTTCTTTGTAGAGCACTATACTGCTTTGCGTCGTTATTAAAATGAGATTATTAGATAAAAATTTCAATTGGCAATAAATTTGATATTTTATAGCCGAATTATGTAGTAAAAAATGTATATCTTTTGTAAAAGTAGAGCAGAGTTGTTTTTTTTCTGGCTGATTTTTTCCAACATTTTCAAGTGTTAGGTATTAAAATATTGATAAGCTATTTAAAGATATTTTTTATGAGTAGGTACTGAAATTATTGGTAGAAAAATCTGTGTTAAGCCTTCACGTCACGGGATTAATTAATGATGTACAGGAGTAAGTAATGATGAGATAAATTATACAGTTTTTTAAAACGCATAATCACTAGAGATACAGTCAGCTACAGAAATTGATTAGCACATTAAAATGTTCAAAGTCGTTTTTCGTCATATTGTGCCTAAATAACTACTAATATTGACTTAGTTCTATGTTTTATTATTACAATTATACATAGAAGTTAATAAATATAAGTCGTTAGGCACAATATGGTGAAAAACAACTTTGAAAATTTCAATATGTTACTCAACTTTGGTAGTTGACTGTACAATGTTTGGTGTAAATTTTATATGAAACAATGTACCTATGTATGGAAGACCAAACCCCCGTATTTTGAAAGCTTTCTTAAGAATTAATCTTGACTTAAGATATTTATTAGTTCTCCATAGAGGAAAATCTGATAATTAAGGTTGGGGCTGTAGATTTAGAAAACTCACATTCGATTATTTGTGTTCTAATTATCGATACGATAGATTGAAACGAACAGCCGACTTAACTCGACCAATCAGTCTTTATCTATTCTTCGATCTGCCAATCACTGATAAGAAGCGACGCATATTACATGATATACTAATTTAAAACAAATCTTTAGGTCTGTAGTAACTATGTGCCTAGTGATTAAAAATAATCCATCAAAACGACCATTCTTATCTTTATTGCACTGACCTTTTCTTATTATTACAAATACAAATAATAAAACATTAATTTACTTGGTCTATCTGTTATTATGTTCTTCTATGCTGGACTGGGAGCGAAAGAAAAACATAGAATGTAACAGCTGCTTCTCTTCCCGGGCAAACTGTAAGAGTCAGTTAAGGGAAGGAGGTTTTATTGGCGTTTTTGCGGGCGATATTCTGACCCCCTGTCACTGCAATAGTCTCTCTCCATCATAATAGTGCCTCCAAGTTTGTCAACCGTGACATCGGATGGTTTTATAGCCTCTGGTGTTCTGCCTACCCCATTAGGGATACAGGTGTGAAGTTATGTATGTTTGTATCTGTTATTAACTAAGGGGTATATTTCACGGGGACAAGATGGCGGCGCAACCAGTCGCCGCTACTAACAATATGTATACAGCTCTATGAGAGTTACTCACCTGGAGTCCGCTTGGTTGCGCCACCAATTTGTCGGCGCGACCAGCAAAGTATGTTTGTATGCAAGCGTAGGGCTTGCTTAGAACTGCAATACGGCTCCTTAAGGCGAGGATGCAGCTTTTTTGCATTTTTTTGAACGATAATATACCAAGTAATGTGTACATGTTGTGTCTGAAAAAAATACTCACAAAAATTAACCATATAACCAACCGCTGTGTAAAGATAAAAACACGATTAATGACAATTGTCTCGATAAAAAAGGTCGCAAACATAACACTAATTTACCATTTCAAACGGGTATTGCTAAGAAATGCCATAATAGATTCAAGTAAAAGTTTCATAAAGCAATTTTTTTTAATAGTTTTAATTTTTGATAATAAACCCAATGAACGTAATTTCGCTTGCTCACGTCGTCGGCGAAGTTATCTGGGCGGGAAGTATGGAAGAACGCACCGCGCACTGGAGGCCCTTAAGGGACGTAAAAGAGCGGCTGGCCCTTCTTGGTGGTAGAATCCCTTCTGGTCCCGCTTCTAGCAACTAGCCTTCATATAAAATTAGCCGACAACCCAGCGGTAATATCATCATCATCATCACAACTCTTTGTAATGAGCCCACTGCAGGGTATGAGTCTCTCCCCTGGGTGATGAGGAGGTTCAGGCCATAATCCACCAAGCTGGCCCAGTGCTGGGTGATGGATGTCAGAATTTTCAGGGCCCCGAAATGGCTTCTGCCAAACCCTAATGACTACTGTATACAAGTATACAGCACCCGGGACCGACTGCTTAACGTGCCCTCCGAAGCACGGAAGTCGCCGTGAGAGGTAAATAGTCGGCGGTCACCCATCCAAGTACCGACCGCGCCGAACGCTGCTTAACTTGTGATATCGTATGATAAACACAGTAACCACGGCGCGGCGCCACGACGAGCGGTAATGTGTTCCGATATTATTTTATGATAAGCCTGTTCCTTCCTTAACCGTGTGCTGTCAACTTCGACCTCATCTGAACTTACCGTCAGGTGAAGTTCAGGTCAAATGCTGGTTAAGTGCCTGACAAAAAATGCGTGATTAGAATAAACTTCAAAACAATGCTTGTCTAAATGATAACGATACTTTCAAAATATGATAATACCATGTAAGATACCTGAGGCGTAAGAGTGTCGAGTAATTACTTATTACTGACATCATACTACACTGTAGTCTTTATCGAAATGCAAAAGTCCATTTTTTGTAATAAAAATAAAAAAAAACGTAGAATGTGCCAGATGCTTCTCTTCCCGCGCATATTGTAAAAGTGAGTTAAGGGACGGAGGTTTTAAAGGCGATTTTGTGGGCGATAGACTAACCCCCTGTCACTACAATAGTCTTTCTCCATTTTTATAATATCTTCAAATTTGTCAAACGTGACATAAGATGGTCCTATAACCTCTGGTGTTCTGCCTACCCCATTAGGGATACAGGCGTGACGTTATGTATGTAAGTAATAAAAAAATGCAGTATCAGCACGTACACCGTTTAGTATTACGAGTAATTGGATAAAATATACTTTAACCAAATTTTTATTGCGTTAAACTTCGAGTTTAAACATATTATAGTTCTAGTTCCTTTTTGTAAAATATTCCGAAGGTTTTGAGGCATTCTTTTATTTTATAAGATAGCCTACTTGATTAAAATCGATTCGTCTTACTTGACGTTTCTGCGTAAGCTTTCTTCACATGGTGATTTTCTGTCTACCCTCAGTATGGTAATATTTGCGCTCAACGAGATCTTCCTATCAATCGATCACTGTCATATACACATTATAAGTGTACACTGACATGATTAGAGAAAAAAACTTTGCAAAATAGATCTTACGACATAGGCTTACGTTCTTTTCAACTTAGATGGTTTCGCGTTTATCTGTACCACATTATCTTTAGGAACATTGACCCCTTTACTCCGTTGTTATTTAAAAGCTGATAACACGTTTTATTTCTTATCTTATTTGATTTACGCGTACCTAATTTGAATATTTTACTTGACACTTAAAATTGTCTAATGCATCTTCGTAATCAGCTCGAAAGTAGATTAAATTGCTTTTAAATGTTTAATTTAACAATTGAATTTATGAAATAATAAATATTTATTGGTTTTGAAAATAGGTTATTAAAATAAATATGTAAAAACACTGGCACATTTATTTAAGTAGCATCATGCACAGAAGTCCTTAAAGGTATTTATTTGTGGAGACTTTCTTAAACTGATAGAAATGAATTCGCTTTTTTCAATACGATAATCAAAGCTTGTCTTCGAGTTTACGTATGTCGATGTAGAGTTGTTAAATTCTTACAGTTGGCCGGCACTAGATTGAAAGTAGGAGAGAACAAGCATATTTTGTTTACAATATCCACTGCGGAGTCTGAAGAAATACTCAAAGTATAGTCGGAAGCGGTTTTCAAAGTTAAATTTTCAGTGTCAACTTAATAAAATATGTGTGAGTTTTTTCAATTGATGGATGAATAGATGCAGCGAATGCAGCTAGGTTAGCATTGTATTAAATAAATTTAATTATTTACTAAAAAAAACAAAGTTATTAAATTATTACCTCCTCGTCATACAGGGCAGAGACTCATGTCCAGCAGTGGGCTCATTACAAAGAGTTGTGATGATGATGATGACTTAGTAATTTCGAGTGTTTCACCCAGGACCCGGTAGCTTATTTCCTTAGCAAACGGGACACCTGGGTGGGGGGGGGGGGAGATTTTGTATTTTCATCTTTATTAATAAAGAATGTTTTATTAATAACACGAAATTATTTATAGAATAGTAATAACAATTATTTAAGTCAGACTATCATCCATATTAGGTTAACACTTACTTAGGTAAATTTAAAAGGAATGTAATATTATGCTTTATTTAGTTTCAAGTTATTAACAATTCTTAACATAGTTTATTACACCGCAAGTAGAGTGTATGTGCAAGGTATGTGTCAGTCCCCAAATTCACATTCGGCGTCAAGGAATTTCGGTTAGAGTGGTAATATTCAAGTTATGATTCAAATTCCAAAGTACTCTCCATGTGATGCATCATCGATGTAATGACACCAAAACAAAATTACTACGATGTATGAAACTGGTTGTGTTATATTTAAAAAGAAACCGGGCTTTATAGTTATTTTTTGATTATTTTATACATAAAGTACCAACGTTAATATATTAAAATAACCTGAATTAATAAATGAATAAAATATTTCAACCAATCAAATTGATATAGGGATTTGAAAAAATCCTCTTATTTTTTTTTTAAACTGTACCTACGCAGAGCTATTTTTTTAGTCGGCGTCCAACTTTAAATATTACATTATTTTATACAATAAAAGCGTAGCTGCATATTTATTTAAGTATCGCTCAATAGAAGTAAAATTAACAATGGCACGAAAATTTTTCTTACAAATAGTCCAATGAACACTCTACGCACGGTACTATACTACAACGCGGCATTTTATTGAATACGTGACCTCGCGTTGCTTAATAAGTTAGCGAATATATGAATTTCTTTGTAAAAAGTACAAGCCTTTATTTGCAAAAATGTTTTCTATTAAATGAAACTTATTGGGTAAAAAAATTGGGCCGGTCACTAAAAACTGGCCCTGTATAAGCTATCGCTCAATTATAATAAACCAAGAATTAAATTAAACAATAAATGTTTAACGAAATCCTTTAGTAACGTGTATAGACAAATTTTAGAAAAAAATCAAAAACGCTTCTTTTCTCACTGCGCCCTTACCTCAGAAACATGAGATGTTGCGCCCTAGATGAGACGGCACCGTTGAAATTTAAGTGATGTTTATATTTCTCAAAAGTCTTTCTGGATCTCGCTCGGCACTAGAAAAATTATACACTCGTTTTCTTAGAGAGTTTAAGTGGTTTTTGGAATGGCAACAAGCATAAACAATATTTTTTTGGAATACAGTAGTGATTAGGTTCAATGTTTATGTTTGAGATAGTTTGTTATCAAATTTGAAAGTCAATGTAGATTGGTTCCGAATAATGCATGTTTTGCAATCTTTTTGATAATCTTTTGATTTAATTGTCTATTAGAATAGGAAAATTAATTTTGAATTATACATAGTTTGAACAAAAAATAGAACATTTCATAATACTTATACTAAAAATTCAGCTTAATTTATTATTTGTATTATGCATAGGTACAAATAGTTAAACTCATATTATATCAAAGTATTATCAAATTTATAAAATGTTTAAAAGCATTGATTATCTTAAACCTTTGTTTGGTAAAACCTAATAAAATAACAATACTTATCAGACTGTGTAAAATTGATGTAGTTGACATTAAGATGTACTATGTTACATACAAGTGATACAATTTGAAATTGAGTGCTTGTTCGCCAACAAACTACTTTGTAGTTTGGCGACATTTTGTGTTCTGTAACTACCTCTATATATTGATATGAAATTGAATATATAAAAAAAAATATGTCTAATGAACAACTATCTAAAATTATAAACCAATTGTGCAGCTTATCATATGTCTTAAGATTGCGTATTTAGCGTACCTATGTATATTTACTTTCTAGAATAAACTCAGAAAACACTGTCCAAATGGGATTCGAACCCAGGAAACAGATTCAATGCTCCATCGCCGTCATCAATGGAAATTTCGAATTTTGGGCGTGTTTAATCTGATCACAAAATAAATGATATAATATAACATTGGTAATGTATAGGATTAGGAATAATCGACGTATTATTCCTAGACTCAACTGCAGTTGACTGATAGAAATAAGCCAGAACCGAGTTTAGTATCAAGACTGTGCAGAGTTTGTATTGATTTCTAAGTGTATAAATATTATTTTGTATCGACTAATTTATTATGGTACGAATGTAATAGGTAAATTGTATTTAATTCAAAATCCTTGTTGAAATAGGCAATGCAAATATAGGTATAAAATCAATAATGACTTATAAGAAATATTAAATAAATTAATTATTATTTAAATTGTGAGTGTCAGAAATATTTATATTTTTATTTTTATTTTATTTACAAGACACGTTCCAAACCAGGTTATTTTAATATTTTAACTTTAGTTAACGATTAGTTACAAATTCCTTAAAATTCAACAAAAGTGTCTTTTATTTAATAAATATTATTCGTGCATGCTAAAAGCAATACGCTTATAAATAAGTAGCCAGAACTAGCCCTTCAACCGTGTAGTATATTAAATTAACTTGTATATTGTAGCCGCCACTGCAAAAATATGAGGTATGCAGTTACATGTAATGCTATGTATGTATACCTACACTTAGCAACTTATTCTGTTGTAATAAGGTTCAAAGTCCAATGAAAATATATACATAGTATTATTTATTTATTTATAATTGGCTCTTTAACAATAGGAACAATGGTACACTTACAAAGAAAGCTATTTTAACTAAATCTAAATGCCCCCATTACTAACAAAAGAGCACAGCGTGCACTAGATAACTTAAAAAAAAAACAAATATGCTACCTACAACAGTCTTTGGGTGAATTGGCTAATTTAGTTATTTTGCAATTAAAAAAAAATACAATCTACATTACAAATATAAATTATAAAAGATTTAAATTAAATTTTTAAATAATTTTAAGTCACAAAAAACAATAATGACGACAATTAAAAATAATTAAAGGCATTAAATAATGAAAGTGGTAAATTATAAATTAATTGAATTAACACACTAAATCAAATAAATTAAAAATAGAATAATTATTTAAATCAAAGCATATTTATCAATCGTATTAATATGTAAATTAAAAATCTCAATATAAATTCATTGAATTATGTATTTTTTTAGCAAAGGAAGTGTTTGATAGAAAAGGTCTATTTTACTCTTATGTTCTCTATGCAAGACGAACATTCTGTACAGACAACAGTGTTTTATTAAATTGGTCCGGCATGTAGAGAGACAAAATAGTTTTTTTTTTGAACAAGTGTCTGTACTTGTACCGAGAAATGTTAGAAAAGTTCATTTCCCAAACTGTCCCCCCTACTAAATGATCCCAGGACCTCTGGCATCATAGATGAGTACTCAAATCATAGCTTCACTGAAATCATTTGTTTCGTATCGAATTGTTTAAATTGACGTAAACCGAACCTTAAGCAAGTTGTTGCTGATAACTAAAAAAACATAAAGATGATAATATTGTCTTAAGTTTTTACGATTCATAGTCTAAAATACAACTATAACAAAGCGACTTCACTCGTGACCTCAGCATCTGTAAATACACTGAAACGTCGGGTTTCCGTGTCAATACATCCGGTCAAAATTGTTTTATTTTTTAACATGTAGACTATTTGTATATAAAAACAAACTTATGCTAAACTAAGAATATCAAAAGTATTAAACATATCAAAAGTAGAGACATGATAATTCTTACGTATCACGACCAGAATAAGTCAAAATTAAAAGCATTCCATTCTGACCTCTTTTGTACTGTCATTAAAATATATAATGCAATGAAACAGTACTTATTTTTAAAAAGGAGTTTAAAATAATTTTAAACCTGTCACTTTGCATTAATAAACTGTTTATTTTCCACTTTAAATTTGCGCTGACATACATTTCATTTTCAATAATAGATCAGTATTTTCACAGCAGACGTTCTACGAGTAAAAACGATATCTTGTTTCAAATATTCTGGCTGTCAAAAGCATCAGACGGGCTAGTGAGATATCCGTTGCCACTAAAGGAATAGTTAACAGAGTGGAACAACTTTAAAGCGGGTAGGTTTATTTTAAAAACAGTTGACACGATGGCTACATTAAAGATGCAAAGTTTGGAGGTTCGGAACCGAGTCGGTTATAGTTGGACCGATCGAATAACTATTATTGGACCGGCGGCGGCGGTTTATTTTGCTTCTTAATTCGGTTTAACATTGTCACAATATAACCCAATTTGATTAATTGTTTGAATTAATTTATGTGTTTTGTGACAATTACGTATATTGATATGGATTTTTATTTAGCTATACTAATATGTCTATTTATTTAGCAATGATATCCGTCACACCAATATGCTTGGTGGTAGGATCCCTTCTGGGTCCGCCTGGCTAGCGACCACCCTTTATATAAAGTCTGCCGCCAAATGTTACCGCTCCGGCGGTAATGTGTTCCGGCAATATTGTATAAAGAGCCAGTTCCTTCCTAAACCCGTGTGCTTTCATCTTCGACCTCATCGTCACTTACCATCAGGTGAGATTGAGGTCAAACGCGGGTTTAGTCACTTATAAAAAAAAAAAAAAAAAAACCAATCAATCGTGATTTTTGAAATTTTGATATTTAACAACAAGCATGTTGCCAAATTTACATGCCAAAATTAGTTATCAACATTTTTATGGTATTAATCCACTCATACGTCTAAGATTTATGAGTCGCATGATTTAAATAGCCTTCAACAGACTTTAGTTTTGTTTTGATTTTTACTGGTAGCAATTTTATCCATTGTTTTTTACTAACTTGCATGTTTTATCTACAGCTTTTAGATATAAGATTAGTGTCATAAATTGTTTGCAATAATAATTTAATGATAATAATATGAAGACGTTTATTAATGCTTCCTCGTATACTTACGAGTTAATAAACAGATTTTAGTAGCAGTTAAATATAAGAACTTCCAGCTTACTGATATACAAAGAAGGCGCTCTAATGGCTGTAAGCTCGTAAGAGGCTTGAAGTAAGTTAACGAATAAAAACATACAAATAAGTATCAAAAGTTACCTTCCTTAAAGTTTTAAGTCGTATGCTCTTTCTTACGAAAAATTAAGTCGATTCATAACTTCTTCTTCATAACTTCACGTCTGTATCCCTTATGAAGTAGGCAGAAAATACCAGAAGTTACAAAACCATCTGATGTCACGATTGACAAATTTGGAGGCATTATGATGGTTTTTAATAAATGTGTTGACTATGACCGACCAAACGAACGTTTAAATTATTTACCATGTGACGACCACTTTGGCAATGGGGTATACCTGCCACAGACGACAGTGGTTGCGGGTTCGATTCCCGCACGGAACAAGTAAATAAAATATTTTCCGTGTCTGGGTGTTTATCTATTTATGTATTTATATTCTAGGTACCCCCTAGTTCGCTACATGGTATCCCATAACACAAAATATGCTTACTTTGGGGCCACGTAGTTGGTGTGATTGTCTGGGGATTTTATGTACCACCTGCTTATCTTTTCGGGCATACTGTAAAAGTTAGTTAAGGGATAGAGGTTTCATTGGAGATTTGTTTTGTGGGCGATAGGATGACCCCCTGTCACTGCAAGCGTCTCTCTCCATCATTTAAATGCCTCCAAATTTGTCAAATGTGACATCAGATGGTTTTCTAACCTCTGGTATTCTGCCTGAGGGATGCAGGCGTGAAGTTATGTATGTATGTATGTAAACCACTGAGTCTATTTCTTGGCGTTGATGTGTTTCTTTTATATTATATGATGATTTTAAAGTGAAAATTGTTTAAGAGAAGCCTTTTAGATAATTACTGTAATAAACGTAGTAGATGTAATTCCTGATTTTATTTCATCTGGTGGAAAATGATAATATGAGTGATGTTTACTTATCTAATATCAAATCGTGTAATGTATGTTACACATTAGGGATGCAACGATACGGCTATTACGATACCAATACAAATGACGAATACATCGTAATGGCCAAATACGATAACGAATTACGATACGAATGCATTACGATATTTGTTTAATACCATTTTGATGAATTTATTGGAAGCTTTGTTGTATCATGTAAGACCAAGTCAAGTAAAAGTATTTAAAAAAAGTTATGAATTTTTATTTAATCGATATATTTATTAATTTTCATCACTAACTTATGTTTTATTTTAAACTGACTATAAATTAATTTTAATTGTAGTCCTAATTTATTACTGGCAAATTCTTATGCAGAAAACACAACATTTTTTGTTTTTTACCTTAAACTTAAATTAAACTTTTTGTCTGGGGATTTTATTATAGATTTTTATTATTACTTTTACATTTTTGTGCACCATTAATTAAGCTTATTGTAATTTTTCGATATTTTTATCGATTCCAGCATAATTTTAGCTACGTTGTGGTCTAGTGTTTATTAAAAATTCCGATTTGGAAACATAACCTTTAAAAAAATTTAAATAAATGTATCGTAAATATATCGTATCGTAATATTTACGATAATGCATGATCGTAAATGTTTACGATAATCGCCGATATACGATTATCGTATCGGTATCGTTGCATCCCTATTACACATTAATCATGTTAATATATTTGTACTAATATTAATACAATCTCTTCTTGTTTCAGGTAGAATTATGCAAAAAAATGCACAAGAATATAATTAGTACTTTACCATCGTAAGGAGTCTATGGAATGTAAGTTTTCGAATCTAGACAAATAAAAAAACATTAAAATAAATGTATAAGTCTCATCCCAAAATGAATGAACGAAAAAATACATAAATCTAAACAAGTTAAGCTAAATCTATGATTTTTTAGCTTCCCAAAATATAATGTTAACAATTACGGAGGAAAAATGGGCATTGTTGGCATTAAATTTAAGGGGTCCGTTAGTAATAGGGTGTAATATATTCAGGGAGAGTCAAATAAAATTAGCGCAATGAAAAATGTAAACGAGTCTCTTACTCGGATAAGGACGTGTAAGCATGACATCGTGTAAACGCGGCCTTGTTTTTGAGGAAAAGTCAAAGAGAAATGTTTATGCGGGATAATTAAAAAGGTCAGAAGTGTAATACGTTTCTAACTTTGAGATATAACATTTGCAACTTAGCGTTTTTTCGGGTTCTGGGTTCTGTTTATTATAAATTGCTTTAGATCTACTTCAAACTAAATAAAGTTAAATGAAACTAGGTAACAGAGAAAATCTCTTAATAATTTTGATATTATGTAACTCCTCAAAATACACAAATAAGAATTTCAAGTAGCAATTCCTATTGAGATTTGTAAAGCAGCCCCTAAAAACATTCCCCCAAAAGTTCAGTGAAACAAGAAAATTAGTCCGAAAAAGCCTGTTAGTGTCTGTTTAACGCAATCTAACATGAATGAAGTTAATTGCACGAATAGCGTTGTATTTTGTGGTGTAATTATGAACCTTATGTGCTTGTAATAGAGGTGGTTAATAGTGGCTGAGTTGCTATAAGTTTGGCCAGCGCAAGAGCCGCGCTTGCCAGTTTGGCTGCGACTCGAAGCCGCTAATCAGTTCAGGGGCTATTACGGGTTTTTAGATATATTGTCGTCTTTTTATTAGAATCGTTTATTTTAATTTTTCGTTTTTTACTTAGTTAATATTAAATAAAACTTATGATAGCCTTATAAATTTATTGGACTCTATGACGTGTTATACATACGATATTCAATTTGATTCTACATGTTTACGTACCAAAATACAATAGTACAATAATAACGAAAAATACGAGAGAGTTTGGTAGTAACCATAAAATACAACGGACTTAATACTCTTCATGCTACATTTGTTTTAAAAATACACATACTTTAAAAAAATATAAACGAAGATGTGGTCGCTATTATTATTATTATTCATTTATTTAAATTGATAGACAAATGCTTTTTGAATCTAATTTACGTTGAAAATCTATTAAATTGATGGCCTATTATAAAACGAACACGGCCAGGACTCGAACCTGGGAGCTCAGTGGAAGAGCACTCGTCCGGCAAACGAGGGGTTCCAGGTTCGACTCGTGGCCGGGTAATTTTTATTTATCACATTTTTTCGGTTATATAAGAGTAATTGAGCATTATAAATGCAAAAACTTAAAATCATTATGTAATTATATTATTTCGCCACCCTTCCAATTATTCATTAAAGTGTATAAAATAAAGACAGCAACGAAACTTTAGTTTAATTTACAAAGATTACATGAAAGTAGTATATTTTATTAGTGTTGTATATAAACTACACCGTATTCCCAGATTTCCACAACAGATTTTTTTTTTGTATAATATGTCAAGGATTTTATGCCTAGTTCTAAAAAACTATGACAATCTGACAAAGTACATTTTTTGAGGAGTCTCTGGTTTAAATATATTGTCATTACGAGCTATTGTGTAAAATCCTTTTTAAAAAAAATCATTAATTTCAGAGTAAATGTAATAAAATTCGATAAAAATCGATTTTCATAGTTTGAATTTTAAGCAATGAGTATCGAGTGACACAAAATAGCTCCCTGGTGACATTTTTCCGCACATACATGTACAGCGGGGTGCCACTAAGTGCTGATTAAAAGTTTCGTATGTTGGCAGTGAAATCGAGGTTATAGCCTCATCGTGTACCACAAACACAACTTTACAAATATGCAAAAAATACAAACACTACGAACCTCTATCTACCAGGAAAGAAAACAGTCTGAGCACAAATCAATGTTGTTAGCATAACAAGATTCTAAGCAGTTGTTGAGTATAAACCAACCGATTCTCAGGGTGAGGGTGCTAGAATGAATCGTTCATACCGAGCGATCTAACTCACGGTGTAGGGTAATTGTGTATGCATTTGTTTCAACGCACTGAAGTTGAAAAATCACAGTGCGTGAAGATTCCCGCGCGTTTAGAAGAGAACACAAATACAAGGTGCGAACCACAGACATACATCTACATAGATGACGCAAGTGTCACGATTTGTATTGAAACCAAACGTGCTGACTTTTTAACACCTATTTTGTTGTCACAGCTGATATTTTGTGATATAAAATACAAACCGATTAAGAACGATATCTATATTGTGATATCGATTTTAGAACAGACATACATACGCGCGACTGAATCTAGCGGCGCGACCAACCTTGACGCTTGGTCAGGGTTCGGACACGTGAAGCACATGCATTTGCGTTGTCTATGTAGATGTATGTCTGTGATGCGAACCATAATTTCACGCCAAATGAACGACAGTCTCGTGAATATTATTTAGTACTATCAAGTCAATAAACTTGACAATGTGTGTAGCGCCTTAGAGACTTCGTATTTACTAGGCAATTAATTTCCATAAATATAAAACATTTTTATCGCCATACATTTAAGACTAAGTACGCAGTCGCATCGTTGCGCCCTCACCAAACATTCTTTATCTAAATGTGGCATTATATTCCATCATTTATGACGTACGGTCTTAAAATAGCTGCAGAATGAAAAGTTATTTTCGAATCCGGTAGACTGGCGCATTTTGCCTTAAGGTGTCTGAATAGAAATCGTAAATTGATAGTATAGAAATCGGAGACTTTAATCTTCCTTCGCTCGGCTTCAGATTCTGTCGACTTTCGAGCTGGGAGATAAGTTTTAATTTCATTTTCATTCAAATTTTGTGATTGCACATTCTTCCTGAGTTTCTCATTGTTTGGAGCTAATCAGATGATTAATTAATTCAATTTGTGCTTATGGAAATTTTGCAGAGTAGATTTAAAGAATAGATTACTAAATTAAATTGCTTTAGTATTTGGAAAATGTAATTTGTAAACTATGGAGGTGGATATGTATGTAGTTAATACTTATGAAATAAATAAGTTATACTGTACAGGATACATATATTTTATTTATACACCATACGAATATGTTTGTTTAAACTTGAAGATGTTCGTTTGATTTTGCGTGTTATTTCATGTGTAATATGTAGGATCAAATACTTAAATATAATATGGTGAAAGACCGCACTGTATGAAAAATACCTTAATTTAATTGTTTTTTGTTTTATTTGATTGTACTAAGATTCAATTTCTCTTAAAACTTTCAGCTAGTCCTTGAGCTCGATTTTCAGGAGAACGAAACTTTTAATATAACTCTTTGGATAATGAACTGTTCTAAACTACTTTAGGCTGTGTGTTTAATGAAATACTACCTAGTTTTTGTGGTCGTCGCAACAAAAGACAAGAAGCCAAATAGGTAGTATTGTCTTAAGTTTTCACGATTCATAATTTAAATAAAACTACTTTTTAACCGGATTAATCGCGTATAATTTATATTTTACATTTTAACTCGACGTTTCGGTGTCTTTGCAGACCCCGTGGTCACGAGCGAGTCGCACAAGCCGGTCTCCGGCTTGACCGATTTTGATGATTTTTTTTGTGCTTATCCGGTATCTATGAGAATCGGACAACATCTATTTTTTTTTATATGGCAAAATAACGTTTGCGGGTCAGCTAGTATAATATAAGGGGTTGTCGTTGGCCAGGTGGACTCTGAATTGATCCTCCCACCAAGCGGATTATTAACCTTTTTCAAAACACTAGTCTAAGGACGGTAGGGCCATTCTAAGCTGACCTTAGGACATTTAAAAAGACTTCATCCTCATCACAACTCTTTATAATGAGCCCATTACAGGGCCATGGGTCTCTCCCCTGGGTGGCGAGGAGGTATAGGCCATAATCCAATACGCTGGCCCAGTGCAGGTATTTTTTTTAAAATCTTTGTTTAAAATGCCATACACCTATAAGGTTAAGACAGCTTTTTTAAGCTATTGCATAGCTTCTATCGCGGGCCTTGAGCGTGGGGACTGAATCCAGAAATTCCGTTACGAAAAAAAGAGGTGATACTTTGATTTCATAACTTTACATGCGGGCTTTAATAAAAAATCAGCGCCATCTACGAGGAATTTGTGGAACTTCATATTAGATCAAACATTACTGCATTAATAAAATAAATAAATAATTATAATTGCATAATTTGATAAAAAATGCTATGCAATAGCTTTACCGCGGTAGTCTCTGAGTGCCACACGTCTTTTTTTTATATTTTGTCAATAGAAAAAACTTAGGTAGACATCATTTGTTTCCTTAACACTGGAGATTGTATATAAAAATAAATAACGCGTTAACTATTCTCATTCATGAATTTGGAACTAAATACACAGTGAAACATAAACATAATATCTTGTTTATGACATTGTGTATCTACTAACAATTTATTTCGTAATGACTCATTATTTTTACATTCTATTAAAACATGGAAAAGGTCTTCTTTTGTATGACAAAAAACACAATGCAGGTTCATGGATGTCAAAATTTTCAATTTGCAATAGCTTCTGACAAACCCTAACGACTATTGTAAGCACGTATACAACACCCAGGACCGACTGCTTAGCGTGCCCTCCGGCGTGGAGCACGGAAGCCGTGAGAAATGAACGGTCGGCGGCCACCTATCCAAGTACCTACCGACCGACCGCTTCGCCTGCGATATCGTATGACATACACGGCACCACGACGACTTCTTGACAAGGACTTATTAAATTCAAATTTGCAACCAAGAAACTTCCAGTAATTCTAAACTCAATTATTTCTTTTCCGTCTCGGAGGTAAATGCAGTTCTGTCACTTTGACGCAGTATTCAAATAACGCTTTTAAAGCAGCAGTGCAGTGCCTTTAGCTGATTAATATAACGACAAACCAACAACAATTAAAATATAAACAAAAGTATTTTAACTTCTCTTTGTAATTAAGAACTAAAGCAACAACTTATTTAATTTGCATAAACAGTTAAGCATAGCAACTAGAGTGTTTGTTTCGAAATAACGAAGATTACGTTGCTGGCAGTGAATGTTTGAGATTTTAATATTTTAGTTTCGTTTTCATCTATATTATTACATATAATAAAATGGTAGGAAAGTCAAAACTGTACATTGAATATTTTTTTAAAAGAATACTTGGGGTATGATCTACAATCGAAACAGAAACAAAAAATATAGTTTTTAGAATTTTTGTCTGTTTGTCTGTTTGTCTTTCCGGGATAAACTCAAAAAGTACTGCATGGATTTACTTCAAATTTGGCATGAAGATAGTTAAGAAGTCGGGTCAACATATAGGCTACATACGCTAGCAGTGTTATAATCGTAGGTGCGTTTGGTGCTGCATAGCGTTCACGCAGACGACGTCGCGGGCAGCAGCTAGTTATTAATACACGATTATTTTATTGTTTTTATGTAAGAAAATCAAAATTTATGTTATACTTACCAATAAAAAATTGTTCAAAAATGAATTTGGCACAAATTTCAAAAAATTTCCAAAAATTCAAAGTATGCACCTAAAAGTACAGATAGAAATTTCTTTAGGTACCTACGTACAGTTTTGAGCTCAGGTGACAGATTTGTGGCACAAGTTATTAAGACCGGCCGTAAATAAAAATCAACTAGCAAAGCAGGTCGATACAATTTCAACTTTTTCAAAAATCAGTTTAAAAATCTAATTTATTATATAGATAAGTTATAGTAATATCTACACATTAAATGCTAATATCGTAGTAATTTTTGCATCAACAAGATTCATCCCTTTAGCAGAGCTTACTGCCGTCATTATATGAACGCAGCAAAATAATTGACGCATCCAAGCAGCAAATTGGAATGGCCTGTGTATGTGATTTTAATTTTAGCAGCAAATGTCTGCAGTCAATATTCGACTGCATTTTAATTAGCAATGAGGGATTTCATTGAGATATTTATGGGTTTTATATTTTCAAACGATTAGAAAATTTATGTTAGACTTTATCTTACAAACTTATCAAATCTTGGGATTCATAGGGGAAACCTGTACAAGACCGTATACCTGGGTAAAACCGTACAGAGTAGCTATTTTCGCCATTAATCCAAATTTCGTGCGCACAAACCGCTCAGAGGTGCCTAACCAAACAGTACTATTTGCAACCCAACACTTGTCATTGTAGACTAGCGCAATTTGGAGTTATTTAACTTCATTGTTTTTTAGTAGTCTTGATCGTATTTTCGTAAATGTACAAGCAGTGATTGTAAAGTGTACATACGCAACAGGTAAGTCACTAATCCACTATGTTGTAGGTGATATATTTGTTCTTAAATGCAATGTTTGCACCGGCAAGTTTGTAATGACTATGTATTCGAAATAGGTTGAGTACTTCATTGAAAATTTCAAATTTTTGAAAAAATCTGTTTGATTTCGCAGAATGTTTACGTTGATGACATATAACTCAGCCAAAGTTTTGACTTGAAGTCGGTTTCTTTAATGTTCTGCATTCGTTGATTATCATCAGCGCTGCTCGTTGACCAAACACGATCAACTTTCAATGTGTCATTCAAGACAACTTCCACTGCGCAAAGAGTTGATTGACCTCGTGAAATAGGCTGTCAAGGTTGGGCCCATGAAGGCTGAACCAGCTGTGATACACAGGAGTTGGATGACTTCTTTTGCACAAGATGCAATGTCATACGGTAAATTCCGGGGCAATATCGTATATAGTATACGGTTTTACCCATGGGTCGGGGCAAAATCGGAAAAAGTAGTTATTTGCTTTTTCATTGAAATTGTTGTCTAATTTTTTTTTTTTTCTTCTAAATAATGTTAATTGTAATGGGTACCTTATGAGTCTGACTGAATATATATGTTGATTTAATACCTTTGCGTTTTAAAACGGATGAACTTCATGCCCGGACTCTTAGCTATACGGCTTTGAACCGGTCTCCCATATGTGAATGGTAAAGTGTTTGAGAAATAGTATGTGGCAAATGTTAGTGACATTAACTCAAAGAGTCTTGAGACTCAAAGATTTGTGTTCTGATACCTGTGATGTATAAGTTCTCATTATGGTTCTAGATTCTGAACACTTAGATGAAATAGTACTGTTTAATTTTTTTTTCAATAACATATTTTACTATCAGATGAATTTTGCCCGAGGAGATTGTTAAAAAAACGTCTAAATGAATTATTTCCCCATTATTTAACTAAAAGAAAGATTTTAATACCGTATAAAACCGATTTCCTAGAAATAAGGCACAAGTCAGGTTAATAATTTGTATCATACATAGTATTGTTCATTTATTCTGTTTGTGAGCCAGATGTTCTTAATATATCAATATACCAGAAAATGATTTTTAAATTACAAAGTTTTATCTTACGATATATTAATAAAACTTTATACCATAATTCTGTTTCAACGCATTAAAAATATTAATCCTATTTTTTAAAAGCAAAAGATTTTTAAAGATGTTTCTTATCTACTCAAACCGTGTTTTTGACCGTGAAAAGTCGGCTTAGAAGTGTGCCCCTGGATAAGTGTGTCATTACAGGTGACCAACCCGAACGACCCGTTTGGTCCAACTGGCTAGCGACTATGCTTCATATAAAATCTGCTTCATCTAAAACCTTCGCTCCTCCGGTGATGTGTGCGGCAATATTTTCTGTAGAGCCAGTTGTTTTCAACCGACTTCAAAAAAGAAGGAGGTACTCAATTCGTCTGTATGTTTTTTTGTGTTTATTACCTCATAACTTTTGACTGGGTGAACTTTTTGATGATTCTTGTTTCATATAGTAGAGGATACTTTCCATTTAGTCTCATATTTTATTGAAAATTGAGCACTTGATGTTTGTTAAGCTATTGCATAGCTTTTATCGCGGTCCTTGAGCTTGGGGACCGAATCCAGAAATTCCGTAACGAAAAATACCTAACACCCCCCACTCCGACCGGCACAGCGGTGATACTTTGATTTCATAACTTTACATGTGGGCTTTAATAAGCAATCAGCGCCATCTACTAGGAACTTGTGGAACTTCATATTAGATCAAACATTACTGCATTAATTAAAATAAATAAATAATTATAATTGCATAAGTTGATAATAATCTGTGTCAATCAATTAGATTTAAGATATAATGTAACTTTTACTGGTGGTCCTAATAAATAAATAAATAAATAAAAAATGCTATGCAATAGCTTTACCGCGGCAGTCTCCGAGTGCCACACGTCTTTTTTTTTAAATATGTATAAATTCGGAGATCGTTTACCTTGACGACCTTTTACTTCAGCCAAAGTTTTGACGTGAAGTCGGTTTTTTTAATGCTCTGCATTCGCTGATTATCTAAGCCCGAGTGCTTCCATAATTGATCCTATCTTCACTTACCATTAAGTGAAATTGAGGTCAAATGCGGGTCAAATCTAAAAAAACTGTCTGCAGTTTAAGGCGAGGATTTTCGACCGCAGTAGGCATTAACGCTATATGGGACTGCGTGGCGGGCAGTCGCGTAAATGAACACGTCAGCGCACAGAAATGTCACAGTATAACTAATAGCAGTAATATAGTAGCCTATACCTATGGTGTGCCTTGTTATACGAAATTCGTTTCTACGATGACTAAAACTTATGTCAAGGATGATATAATGGAATCTATATTTTTTATTTATCTGGATTTAGTATTGCGATACCTATACTTACTATTTTATTTTTTATAAATATTGTAATTGCCATTTTATAGATGAAATCTTTTTAAATTTATATCCTTACTGAATTCTGTTGTGAAAATCGTGCTATTTTGACTTGAAAGTATAGGTATCGTGACGTTAATTTATAACTTTCATAAATTATTTGTTCCAAAATTCATTAAAATCAGATAAGTAGGTAGTTGAGATCTTTTACGTAAGCTTTTATCTCTCTGTCATTCCAATCCAATAGGGCTGGTGTTTGAAAAAAAATAGGGTTTGGGAGCTATTTTCATTACTAATTTTCTACAAATTGGTCGGATGGTTTGGCTGAAATAAAGGAACAGAAAGATAGACTTTCGCATTTATTATTTAGTATGGATCCGTTATTTATTCACTACAACACGAGTTAATTTGAGCTAAATAATGTAGTGTGAATGTTACAAATAATTATTTTTTTTATGAAATGAAATTCAATACACCCCTTCGGAATGTGCACCTGTTTACACGAAGTAGTAAATTTGTAGTAGTTAATTATATCAAAAAAATAGTAATGTATGATTATATTCTTAAATGTCTATGTATCGTCATAATGTATTAGCCGTCTAATCTATAAAGCCGAAGGGTTTGTCTGTTTGAACTTTGAACTAGATTATTCGTGAAAGAACCGATCAGATATAAATTATATCTGATCGGTTCTTTCAAGATGTTACTAAGTTGATGTATAAAGGTCCAAAACACTATATTTTTAAAAAACATAGCATATGAAAGTTTAACCACAAAATACATAAAAGGTGACCAATTTAAACTAACTTTTAACACTGTGAAATTATAACTATCTGGAATAATAATTTCAACACACAGGAAAATTGGTGGTAGATGCCATCTACATTCCCTTTCAAGAACGAAGTAAGTACTTTTTATATATTAATAACTAGGTACATCAAAAGAATTGTAGGTGGCAGCATTACTCAAAAACATATTTGTTGAAATTATAAAGATACCAAACTAATTTGATATCTGGAACTTTTGAAATAGAGTCTATTTTACTCGTGACGAAAATAAATACAAGAAGGTATTTTAACGGACAGACATTTTCAATCCATTATTTTATTTGACGTTTAAGTACAGGCAAAGCAATATTATTTGAACGTAACCCATTCAAACAAATTAACTAACAAATTAACTGATATTATTTTCGATATTAATAACTAATACCCATCTTAATCTCACCATCAGTGCTAATGTCTTATCAGCACTCATCAGTACCTATAAATTACCATTAGTACCTATCAGTAGTTACCCATCTGCACCGATAAACACCTATGAGAAGCCATCAGCACCTATCAGTACCCATCGGAACCCAATAGCATCTCTCAGCATCCTTCATTACCCATCAGCACCTATCAGCACATCTGAGCACCCAACCTATCAGTTCTCAACAGCATCTATCAGCAACCATCATTACCCATCAGCACCTGTTTGCATCCATCAGTTACAATCGTCACCTATCAGTAAACTATCAGCACCCATCAGCATCTATCAGCACACATCAAAAAGAACACCTCTATAATATACAACTTTGCATAGGTGTTCTTTAATACTTATATAATATTATATATCCCATAACTTTGAGGTTTTGTTCCTTACTTAAAAAATAATACTTTTTGCCAAAGAATATGTGGTTCAAAAGTGCATACTTTCCAAGATATCCTCGGTCTTAATATAATGAGTTCTAAAATATCACCCGTGTAACATCTCATCCACTCAATAGACGCGTGTCACTGAAGTCATACAATAAACAACAAAAACATTTTAAACGTCGAGGAAAGTTGCATACAATGTACACCGCAAAACGTCGCAAACTGTACCTACCTGTGCATAGCGATAAAAAAGGAGTAGAAAACGCCACGTTGTCATACTTCGCATAAAGTTATTTTTGACTTAATTGAATTATTTTGCATGAAAAATAAAAACCAAAAGAAAATTGAAAAATTATTCACATGTTATTTGATTCTATTACATGGCCCCATCAAGACCCTAGAGTTATGGGAAATCAAGCAGAACATATTGTACATAATATACATGGCAATTTTTTTTTATGTCATTTGGGGGTAAAGTTTTCTTAATAATAGAGATAGCAAATTCTACTCCATAAAACATTCCTTTATTTTAGGAAAAATTAAAACTGTATTCAAAGAGTTTTCAAAAACTCTCTTCTTCACCCAGGAATCGAACCGACTTAAATCTAAAAATGAAGATTTCATGGTTTTCCTTTCAATGAATTAACCTAGTATGTGAGAGAGATTTTATTCTTGTGATTGGCTCTAACGAACCACACAATAAAATTACAGGGTGTCATTTTTACAGATTTTAGTCGGTTTGAATCCCAGGTGAAACGAGTGAATTCTTAAAAATCTTTGAATGCGGTTTTATTTCTGTTCAATAATAAAGGACAGTTTCTTTGGAGTAAATTTTGCTATCTCTTCTTTAGAGTACTTTCCCTCCAGATGGCATTAAAAATTACACCCTGTATATTTATCGATGTGCACCTATCAGTATCTACGTTGGAATTGATGTGGAGGGGCAACCCACAAGAGGTGATGCGTTAATATTAACCCTGTATACGTACGAATAATAATCCTCCTTTTGTTTTCGTCGGGTGATTACGTAAGAAAAGATTTATCGCAAAAAAAATTATATGCTTTTTTGCACTTGTTGTCTAATAAACTTAAAAAAAAATATCAGAAACAAGTTTTTAGCTCTATATTCAGAAGTAATAATTGTTTATAATACTCCTTTAATTTATCAATCAAAATATAAAATGTGACTTAACAAAAATTAAATGATTAAATTGTCGTACTGTTATGTGTACGCTATGGTCAAAAAGACGATCAATTACGCGGGAAAATCGGGAGCAAAAGCGACACAGGTCCTACCTCCATGACGCCTCGCGTGGTACTGAATTGTATCGCACCGTCGTCTTTATTATATTATATTATATTAGAAAAAATAGAACGGTTTAAGAAAGAAATTATCCAAATAAATTAATTTTATGCTACATTACCAATATTATGACAAGTTTTTGTAAGTATAAGTTTGATATTCTCTTAGAATATCGGAAAATCACTTAAAATTTTCATCTTTTTCGTAATTTTTTATGATCGAGTAAAGTTTTCAGTATCGTGTTTTGATCCACAGATTTATAAAATGTATTAAACAAACTTCAACATATATTTTTATCCGATCCAGACAAACAATATTGGCCGGTTGTAATGAGTTTAAAAACGCATAGATTTCGCGAATGGGGGCCTTAATGCTAAAGTGCGTTAGTTCTTCAGTTGCTCAATGCACTGACTGAAGGACTGAAGTGCTTCATTTAACCCACGTTAACTTCTGTGTCACCACAAAAGTAAAATATTAAACCTCGTTTGAATTAGTCGACAGCCGTACGACTTAAATAGCAAAGAAAACCCGGTATTAAATTAATGGGATTGCTACTGCCTTTGAAAGCTGTACAAACTGTTTTATTCTTCTAAGTTTATATTAATTTGAATTAGCATTGGTTAATGTGCGGTAATTATTCTTAGTGTAAGTAATTATTTATTTAAAATGCATGGAAATGATGAGACAAAATTGGTGATAATTGTATTGCTGCATAAGCTTTTAGGAAAACGAGATTATTGGAACAGAATCTATGCAATCGTGTGATTAAATAATATTGAGTCATTTCTTTTGCTCTTTTGATTGTCTGACAAGAAAACTGTGACAAAGGTGATTGAAAACGATACCCTTAAAATGAAGAATGCAGGTCATCAAAACACTAGCGGCTTCGCGTGGTTAACTCAAGATTTCGGCTATCGCTTGCAAAAATATGTTTTTATATCCGAATGTAATAGAGTTAAGTCTTCCATGACACCTGATGTTAAGTGAACATGAAGACTAAGGTGGTACACGTCCATCCACGAGAAACCTATTCACTTGACGCTTAAAAGTACTAGGACTATACTGGTCAGGGATAATAGACGCAGGCAGTTCATTCCAAACCTTGGCGACCCGTATCAAAAAGGAACTGTCAAAGCGCTTAGTTCGACTTTTCGGAATATCAACCACATACGGATGGAAGTTCTGTCTGCGTCTAGTAGTCCGATGGTAAAAGGGTGAGGGTTCAATTTGCTCAAACAGAGCACTGTTCAGCTTTCTTATATACTTCAACTTATCATGAAGCGAGGCTTGAATCCTGTATTATTTTAGCCAATGAGACAATCATTCTAATACAATACTTACATACTTACATCAGGTTAAGAACATGACAAAAAAATAATATTACAAATAAAACCAGCTATCTTCCACGTATAGGCTATCTGACCCGTCCAAACGATTTAACAAAGGCAAATGATAAACTAATACTCGAGTATTCACATTCTTGTCCGCTAGTCCCTCAACCAGATGACACAGGCATTGATCCGAGTTCAGTATAGCATGGTCCGTGATTCTCTATGGAAGACCGAAGTATTGTGTTATCAAGTCTTTTTATGTGACCAGACACATTGTGTCCCAATATTGTGTGTAGCGTTCCCACGTTGCCAGCGCTTGCATTTTATGCAATGTCTATATTATTAGGGACGAGGAGTTGCGAATTTTGTCGGCCTTTCGTATTTTATAGCTGTAAAATTAAGGAAAGACATCTTATAATTATTTTAAATAGATTTTTACTAATTACAAAAAAAAATCTTTAAATTCAAAGAAACTGACATTGATAAAATAAAATGGAAGTTTTTTAGACTTACTTTCGATTTAGCGGTTATCGTGCTCCAAAACTTTTCTATTTATTATTACTTGATTCAAGTTTGATCTTAAAGTCAACTACTGGTAGATAATAATATAGTCGGATACTTAAGAAGGTTGGTATGTTTATCGTGTATTTTGTTCTATTAAGAATTAATAGCCTACCTCAGGTTGAAGTAAGTTACTTTTAGGTAGTTTTATGGCGTCAAACTTAACGACCATCTATTTTTCAAGCCATTATTGGCTATATTTATTTTTTTTATTCAATTATTTGACTACTCAACATCAGAAAGTATAGATCAGATATAAATCTGATCTATAGATACCTTCTTTTAATATTTCGCCAGCTACCCAGAACTAAATGAATAACCGCTGCACTAAACTTTTTTGAAAATAATTAAAAAGCTTTCGCTTGTGTAAGCTTATGCTTAATATAGTAAAATCTACCATTTTTATTGTTTAGAAAAGTTTTTGTAACTTTGTATGTGAGTAAAGCAGCACTTTTATTTTATTAAATGCAACTTAGCAAAATATTTGGTGCCAGACAAAGGCTAACTTTATCAACTGTTTTGACTGTTTTTATTGTTCCAAAATAAAAAATATTTGATTTATAATTTAATAATTTAATAAAATCATATATGTAATAATAATAATAATACATATATTATTCCAATTGACTGGTCAAATTGTCGGGTCTTTCCGCCGAAAGGCGTGTAGCTGTAAGCATACGTAATAATAATAATAATTACATACTGATCCCCGACCGACTGGTCCGATTGTCGGGTCTTTTCCGCCGAAAGGCGAGTAGTTATAAGTATACAAAATAATCATAATATAATAATAAATTTATTTATTTCTCCCACAATAATATTTTACATACATATATAAAATATTATTAATAACATATAACATATCGTGTTTAAGTACATACATACATAACTTCACGCCTATATCCCTTATGGGGTAGGCAGAGTTTATAAGACTATCTGATATCACGTTTGACTTTGGAGGTATGATAATAATGGATAGAGACTACTGCAGTGATAGGGTGTCAGCCTATCGCCCACAAAAACGCCAATAAAACCTCTGTCCCTTTATTGAGTTTTACAGCAAGCCCGGGAAGAGAAGCAACTGGTACATTCTATGTTTTTCTTTTGCTTCCAGACCGGAATGGAAGATAATTAATTTAAAATTAGAACCCTATAAGATTAATTTCAAAATAGAATCTAATATAGTTAAAATAAAGTCCATTCTTTTCGAGACACATGTTTATCCAACTTGGGTGGAATAATTAATACCAAGTAAGTGTATATGACACACACAACGGTACCAGATTTACGACTTCTGACACTATAACCCTATATGCTTCTCGGGTGTAAGATTAATTCATCAAAATACCATTATGAGTTCAAAGCGCTGTCCAAAAAGTACCTATAAAGTCATCATTACAATGTTCAAAGACAGTTGACACTAACTTTTTTCTTTTTAGACCTGCAAAATTGAGATTGGGGTCATATTTTTTTTACTTTATGCTGTTAGTTCCTGTTATGATTTGTAAAATATTCTTTAAAAATTCTCAATATTCGGTTCTTTTTGGTTTAATTACAAAGGAATTAATTTTGCCAATACCTTGGAAAATATATTCTTCCAGGACTTTAATTAATAGGCGGAATTATTTCCTTAAACATTTATTTCTAAAATTTGCTTAAATATAGGCGCTAAAATATTTTTTATTTGAGCTTTCAGTCCGTAATTCAACACTAATCGTTTCGAGAAAACAGCTGTTTTCTTGTTCTTTTCAAATTTTGAATCTGTAACAAAAATAGACGAAACTGGAATGTATAATATAATTTGAAAAGCATAATAGCTTCTATGCTGGACTAGGAACGAAAGAAAAACATAGAATGTACCAGCTGCTTCTATTGCCGGGCATACTGTAAAAGTCGGTTAAGGGACAGAGGTTTTATTGGCGTTTTTGTATGGCTGTCCCCTTGTGACTGCAATAGTTTCTCTCCATCCTTATAATACCTCCAAATTTGTCAAACGTTCTGCCTTCTATTAATCCATTTTACACCTATACAGGCGTAAAGTTATGCATGTATGTATGCATAGTAGGATATCTTTTCTTTATAAATCTAATCAAAATGAATATATTTGAAGAACTCAATAAATTATTATTTGATAAGCATAATATGTAATATTTTTCCATACTTTAACTAACTAAACAAACTAAATATATTTATAGCCTTCCGAAATAAAACTAATACAGCATTTGGCGTGCGAAGTTACTTTATCCAAGCTCCTGGCATATAGCCTATAGGTACATGGCATGTTAAATTATGACAATCCAATAACGCTGGGGAACTTCGGGCTTGGGCCCAAATCGCCGGTATCGATAGCTGATGCCAAGTGAGGGTGGAGAGTAGCTCCATGTCATATAACAAATGGTATGAAAGGGTGCTTCTAAGTTGGGTAAATTTTGTTGTGCTTTTTTTTATTATATTTATTTATAAGGTTTTCCAACAGCAGGTACACTATTACATATTAGGTATATCAAAAAGGTATTAATAATGGCTAAGTGCCCTATCACTAACAGAAAACCACCGCATGAGTTACTTCTATTGAAGGATTTAGTAAATCAAAATACAATCACAATTTAAATACAAACGCAAAAAATAACAAAAATAACATTATTATGCAATAAAAAAGTTTCAATAATACGAAACCATTTTTTAAGATTAAAACTAGAACAAAGATCAATGTCATTGTTATAATTTTCATACAGTGAGTACATGCGTGACAGTGAACAGTACTTTCTTAAATTTTTACGATAATCAGGCAAAGTAAACACCTTTTTGCGACTAGATTTTAGAGTTTGGTACAAAGAATCTTACGCGGCTCAATAGATCGGGTGAATCAATGAGGCCCAGACAAAGTTTCTTAAGAAATACTAAATCCTAATATTTTCTGTAATTAGAAAACTTTTTTGGATAGAAATCGTCGTGGCTTAGTGAATCCTATGTATATCAATCGATAATGTAGATTAAGCAACGCCCGGGTCAGTACTAGGATGGATGACCGCCGACCATTCATTTCTCACGGAGACTTCCGACTTCAGTGAATAGCACGTTAAATGTGGGTATTGTATACTTGTATATAGTAGTTGTTTAAATTCTGATATCCATCCACCAACCAGTACGGCCAGCTTGTTAGTTCAGGGCCTAAACCTCCTCGTCACCCATAGGAGAGACTCATAGTCATGCAAAACATATTTTGTAGACTTGTTCCCAAATTTGTTTAAGATCAAATAATTGAACTGATTGAAAATAAAACTAACAATATTTTTAAAGCTGAGAAAAAATATTATATTTTAGGTATAACACCTAAAACGTGGGAAATTTGATCACGAATAACGAGTCAAATTCCCGAAAACTTACGAAAAAATAACTATAACATTTTTTCTCTTCAATTTCCTAGTAACGATCAAACTTAATTTAACCTCTATCACGCACTACGCAGGTGTACATTTCAGGTATATATTTCATGTGAATCCAGAAACGTCAATAACCGTAATGGATGGATGACATTTTAAAAATAAACCGGGTAAAACACAACTTTACCGCTGTCTGCGGCCTGAGTAGTTTTATTTTGGAATATTATATTTTTCCCGATTATTAGAAATGAAAATTTAGGTAACGGCTTTTTAATAAAATAAGAGATTTAAACCCCTTTAGCATCACTGACAGTTTTTTTTCATATATTAGCTTAAATCTTTTTAAGCTAACTTGGTCTCGAGAATGTATTGAGTAGCTGCAAAGTGTTAAATATGCTTACAAAAGACATTTAGTTTATACAACTAATACTGCTATTGTGATTAAAAAGACGAAACAACTTTGTTCATATTTGTCATCTTTAGTCTATAAAGTTTCGCAAACAGTAAAAGTCTTATATGGAAATATCTAATATCAAACAAGCAGAAAGACTTACTATAAATGCAGGTAGGTACGTTTTCTAATAAAAACATTGTGTATACCATGCAGAAGACAAATATTTGAACTAGATAAACTAAAGAAGAATCAGACTGTTGAAATATAATATGGTTCAAAGAAAGCTTTTTCGTACAGTTTTGGCTTATTGAGCATTGATTAACACAAAGCGGTAATGGATGGTGTCTTAGTAAAATGTCATTTCAAATTTGTCATACTTCGACGTTATATTCCTTAAGTATGGAAAACCTCAGTTAGTCTTCAACTTGTGTATGAAGGAATCCAATTATTAGGTTGAATTTAAGATCAACTGTATTTGTTTAAAGAATTTGCATGAAGTTTTTTTTTGTGTATAAACTATTTCACATGTAGGTATAGTTGATTTGATAAATTGGTATAACACATAGGGAATCATAGTCGGATATACATCCTTAAAATTTGTATTTACAGGAATCCTATTTTTTATCCATACTGCCTACTCTTGCAGAACTGTTTTAGAGCGTGAACTTAACTCATATCAATAGCATGGGAATTATTGCGAAACAACAATAAATTATTGAAATGACATTACGGATGAACTTCATCATACTGTCAAGCGAAAGAAAATAAAGTATGCTGCAAAAGAAATAAGTGAGAACTGCTGATGAGAAATAATATTTCAATAAATAAAACACGTGGTGATCGCCGGATATTCAATAAAGATACAAAGATAGAGTTTTAATACATGCTAGAATGTTTGTATCGATAGGCGAGAACTTCAATATTTTAATATTTATCTATGATATGCCTATTTAGTCTTATCTCGTAGAAATAGACTAATAGTAGCCAGGAAAAGTATACACTGGCTGTTTATTCCAAATCTTGGCAATACTTAATAAGAAGAAACTTTTGGGACGACTCCATGGACCTATCTGGACATTACCTGGTACCTTTATCTGCTAGTCCGATGATGCCAATGTAGCTTAGAGTAGTTAAGTATATTATCGTATCGTGGATTTGATTTGAGCGGAACAATCTATTTCCGTGATTACAGCAAAATGATAAGTTCAATGAATATCAATCTTAACTAGAATAAACTTTGATTTGATTTTTTTTTTCTGAGTTATCTCATTTACACCTGAGTTTACACTCAGGTAATCACATACAGTTGCCGATTTAGGTGAGGATCCTAATAGACCACGGGCAGACCTAGGTTTAGCCAAGTTTTTATTGAAATCATCTTTTGACCAGAGCCGAGTAAGGTGATGTTGCCTATTGTGAATAATACTTTGACTAATAGTTATTGTTGGTTTCATTTAAAGTCTTACTCTCAGCAAAACCACGACAGCCACAATATTTAGCGACACTTTAGAATGAATAGCATTTCACTTTTAATAAATATAATCAACGAATGCAGGGCTTCAAAAAAACCGACTTCAAGCCAAAACTTTGGCTGAGTTGAGAATGTTATCAACGTAAACATTCTCCTTATGTTTTCCAAAGTTTGAAATTTTCAGTGAAGTACTCAACTGATTTCGATGAAATTTAAATGGGACCAACTATAAAGTATCCTCTATCATATGAAACAACAATTACACAAAAAAATATATAAACATACAGTTGAATTGAGAACCTCCTCCTTTTTTTGAAGTCGATTGAAAATTTATGCATGGTCTGTATGATTTGTTTAAATATATATAGCAAGAAAGGAAAATCAGTTACTCAAGTTGTTTTGATTCAGCCGTCTATCGGTGGGTTTAAATATCGTATCTCAATCTACAATCCAAATTTTTCTCATACAAAAATAAATCTGGATTTGGTTTAAGATACAATATTGAAACCCACCATAAATGAACAATACATACCTATTATCTTCAGATTCGCATACAATCGTACATTTTTTAAGAACAACAAAAAACCCAAATTTATTTAAAAATAGTACAGTTTTTCAACAATTGCGTCACAGACACGTGTAACAGACCATATGATATAATTAAAACCGTTCGTTTGACGGCCGGCTCACAATCCGGATGCCGTCGGATGTTCGGGCACGTGACGCTATCCGGCATAACAACCGGACGCCGGCGGTCACGTGACAGCCTCCCGGTATTGTTGGCCCGAAGCCTAGGATATGACTTGCCCGTTTAACTCGTTTTGATACTCAAGTTTATCCTTTAAAATTATTTACGTAGCTAAAGTTCCTGATTCAAAGACATTGATTTTCTTCTCATATTTCTTTTAAGATTATAAATAGACTAATAAGATACTAACAGTATTGTTGTGCAAGATATAACCAGATTGATTGACTCGTTTTGGTCAAGCTCAGAAGGTTATGAAATTGACGTAGCTCAAATTATCTGATCCAGATACAGTGATATTCTTCTCGTATTTCGATATGGGCCGAAGTTCTAAGATATGACCTATATAGTAAACTCGTTTTTTGGGTGCTCTTTTAAGATTTTGAAGTTGATCTCTTCAAACCATTAACTCTGTCAATCAGCTGTATCAAATCTCCTGATTGAAAGTGATTTTCTTCTCATAGAGACAAAAATATAAATAGATAAAACAGATACTAACTGATCCTGATATATTATTGGACTGAATCCTAGGATATGGTTTGCCTGGTTGTATGATTTTGGAGCTAGTCTTTCAAAATTTTAAGTTGACCCTTGACGTTTCGGTGATTTTGACATAAATAAATAAATAAAAAAAAATTACGATACTTCGGAAGTTGTAACCTAAACAAGATTTTTTACCTAGAGCAAGACTTAAAGGCTCAGTCACTCGTGACTATAGTGTGTATAGAAACACCGAAACGTTTAGTTTGTCTGAACGTAATTATAAGCGAAAAATACCGGGAAAAAAGTATTTTTATAACACATGAAAAACCCTTAATGGAGTAAAATAGTATTAGCAGTATTCCAGGATTTCCAGGATTGAACCTGTGGGATATGATCTGTATGGTTAATCTGTTTAGAGCTCTTGGTGACTGATCCTAAAATAATAACTACTGGTAAAATGCTCTTCTCATAGAGCAATAGTTAAAGGACAATTTCATTGACCGAAGAAACTTATTTTTGTGTGGCTAATAATTTTATAGTTTACTAGCTGACCCGGCAAACGTTGTTTTGCCATATAAATAAAAAAAAATAGATGTTAGCCGATTCTCATAGATACCGGGTAAGAACAAAAAATTTCATCAAAATCGGTCAAGCCGTTTCGGAGGAGTATGGCAACGAAAACTGTGACACGAGAATTTTATATATTAGATAGATATTTTTCCAAGACGTGTTTTCTTTGTATTAAGTAGCTATAGGTCGACACATAGTACGTTTTTAGAGTTTTCTTCCACGTATCGAAATAGACACGCAAAAATATGTACAACGTTTTTATGAATGTATTGAGGTAAGAGGTAGATTTCGATCATCAGGCTCTTGTAGTCCTTAAAAAAGTAAAAAGTAGGATAAGTTGCCGCCCTCATCATAATTTACTTTCTCGTAAGATTAAAATCACGGGGTTAGTTCCCAAAAATAATTAATAAAAATAGCAAATACTGTCGTCACAACTAAATAACAGCAGAATGAGATGTAGGAACCTCGTGACTGAGTTATGCAAGCACACCTATTGCACCGATCACGTGTCCTATTGCACCGATGTGATAGATACAGTGCGACACGAAAGTGGGATACCATTTTTGATTTGGTTTTCTAATCGAACTCTACAACAAGGTTCAAAAAGTAGACAATATTTTTTCACCGTAACACTGTCTGCCTCAGATGCCAGTGGTCGGATTCCCGCACAATGGAAGTATTCGTGTGCATATAACATGTTTTTTTGCTTTGTTCCGGGTGTATTATGTATGTATATACGAAAAAAATAGGTTATGTATGTCTATCCGTTGTCTAATACCTATAAAAAAAGTCATGTGCATTACTTTAGGGCTAAAAAGCGCTGAGTGAATAAATTTATATTTATATTTAATATGTTTGGACATTTAATCACTCAACAATAATTTCTTACATGCTGGACTGGGAGCGAAAGAAAAACATAGAATGTGCCAGCTGCTTCTTTTCCCGGGCACACTGTAAAAGTCAGTAAGGGGACAGAGGTTTTATTGACGTTTTGCGGGCGATAGGCTGACCCCCTGTCATTGCAATAGTCTCTATCCGTCATAATAATACATACAAATCTGTCAAACGTGAGATCAGATGGGTTTTATAGCCTCTGGTGTTCTGCCTACTCCTTAAGGGATACAGGCGTGAAGTTATGTATGTATTTATATTTAACTAGACAAAGCTGATACAGGTGCATAATAATAAGGAAAGCTTAATTGATACGTATTCTTATGACATAGGCCACTTATAATGTGACCGAGATTTTTACTTTAGGTATTGTAAATCGTCAATTCAATAATTTCAGCTAAGAACTTTAAAATATTTCTAAACATAATTAATAAAGCTCTATAGACATTCAAATTCAATTTGGTAAGAAAAAAGACAATTGACATTCTGTCAAACAAAACTAACCCTTATTACCTATAAATCTGAAAATGGCAATCTACCTTAGGGTCGTACACTACTTTAATGCCCACTGTACAGTCACATGCATTAACATGTACACACTTCGCAACTTATTCGGTTGTGATAAAGTTCAAATTCCAATAAAAATGTATATGTTACCGGCAATCTGTATAATCCAATATTCTATGCAATCCCCAGGTAATGTATACAATACCTAAAACGGGACAAAAAATATTTTTTTCATACTTTTTCTAGGTATTCTATACAATATCGAATGCACAATTTATTTATTTATTTATACAGGCTTATGCAAATTATATCAATGTTTTTCATTATTTCTTTTCTAAGTTTCAACATATGGTCCGTTGTTCTAAATGTCATACTTTTCGAGAAAAATGATCTTTTGCTTTTTATAGGGGAAAATATTTATAGATGACCAAAGTATTTTCGGAAAGTTAGTTCCGTTTTCTTTACTTTTAATGTAATCTTTTATTATTTAGTTGAGTAAAGTTTTATCCGAAAACGAATTAAAACCATGAGCTTTAGCATTGTTTGCATTAACAAAAAGCAAACTAACCGAGTATTATTACATTGTACATTAATTAGGTAGATATCGTATCTATGGATCATTGTTGCACAAGAGGTCTAGATCATAAAATAAACCGCCAAGATATTTTTGTAAATGAGTACTTTTTTGTAATTTTATTTGTAATTGACTAGTTATGAACGGCACTCAGACGTGATGGTCGTTAACTATGGGCCTTATAAACAATCTTAAAGTCGCTCAGCGGGCAATGGATGGCTGCTGAAGTGGCAATGGGCAGGGCACATAGCTGGTAGAACAGATGATCGTTTGGGCAGAAAATTTCTCGAGTGCTGGCCACGCACTGGGAGACACAGGCTCCCCGCAATAAAGTATGTAATGGACGATAATATTCATAATATTTCATACATTACCTGAACGACCCAGGTATTGTATACATTACCTAGGGATTGTATATAATACCTAAATTATACAGATTGCTGGTAACATACATATTATTAGACGTGACTGTACATCTTGTTTATAGAAACTTCATAACCTATTACGGATCTTTGAAGTTATACCGTGAAGTAGAGCTTCAATACCTTAAATAGGTAAAGTGTTTACTTTATAGGCTATACTAAGTTTAAGTTAAAACGAGTAAAGCTAAGTAAAAAAATGTTAACATTTGCTAAATTGTGCATTATCAATAGCCTGAACAAAGCTCTATAAGGATTTGTTGACTTTTGCACTAGGAAGAGTTTATTTTCTAAAGCATGCCCGTGTTCGTAAGTTCAACTTTTGCTGAACATCCGAGTTCATCCGGATTAAAGGGCCATAATTAGTGCCACCGGGACTTCCTAACTAACTTTTGAAATCGCATCTTATCATCAAGACAAATATTTCGGCTACCTGGGGTTACATTCTTAACACTAGATAGCCAAAATGCTGATTTGCCAATTTAACAACAACAAATTTTCTTATACGAGTATAGACATTATGCTACACCCCAATTTTAACGAACGGTTTAAATAATTTGAGCACAACCATGAGAAAATTTGAGACTATGCTTTCATGTCACGCCAATTATTACTCACTTTAAATTCAATCCTAGATGGTAAAATCCAATAAATTCATTTAATATTTTCCAAAACATTGCAATACAGTTAACAGTTCCAGGAATTACGGAAACAGATTTCGCCAACTCAATAATTCAAAGTGTAAGCTATTTAGTGGGCAACGCCGTACGCCCAACTTTGCTCATATAGCGATAACTACGACCGACTAGACGAAATATGACCCCAATTAAGACCTTAAATCATAAGCATGAGAACTCAAAATTGCACACGTTTACAATGACGATTGTATGCAAGCTAATTTTGGTTACTGATACCATTTACGAATTAATATTTATGTTCCATTTGATAGTTGAATGCTAGTCGTATTATTAGGTAATGGGAGGCACTTTCCCTGTGCAAAGAGTTTGACATGATGGTTCGTGAAAAATGCTTGCAAGCTTGGTCACTTTTTGAATAAGTGATTACCTTCAGTCTGTACTTTTTATAGAAATATGTAGTTCTAAACAAGAAAGCTATACGATTTTAACAAGGTATACGAGTACGCTTTAAGTAACAGTTTCACATTTAAAATTTATAATAAACATGCTTGTGAAGTGAATCCAGATGGCCAACGGTAGAGTACTCGGAATCACAAAAAAAAAAAAACGAAATTACACTTTGCAATCCAGCCAGAACTGAAAAATAAAACAAAAAGTCCGTCAAGAAAAGAGATCGTTTTCAAAAATATTTCACGTCGCGTTGTAACAAAACTTTGCATACGACATGAACAATCAAACGCCGGCACTGTGCACTTTTCAATCTAAACTGCGGTTTGTTCATTGGAAACTGTAAAACCGTTACGAATGTTCGGTTAAAATGCTTCAGGTTTAAAGCAGAGTTAAGATTATGCTAGGTAGGTTAATGACTTCAGAGGTCGACCATTGTTCGTCAAAACAATGCGATTCCGAGACTCGTCAATCCTTCCAGTTATACGCTTGAATAGGCCACAGACTGTACTGATGCAGTGACAAAATGCAGATTTTTTGTCTATGTCTAGGTATTTTTTTCATGATATTGGTGATTTTTAATTTTGAAATATTTTACAGGCAATTAATAGACAGGCTTGATAAGGTTTTTAAAAATATTCATAGGAAAGTATCTGCATAATGAAGAGTTTACACAATACTATCATAAATTCCATGTTACTAGTATGATCAACAACTAAAATCACGGTTAAAAATGCTTTGAACAGAATCTTGCATGCTATTAATAATAAACAAGGCTGCAGAATTAAGGAGACTGTTTATTATGGTTTGATATTTTAAGCGTTAAAACGCAATATATACATAAATAACTGAGAAACTATTAAATGCTTTAAATATTTATCAAAATTATGTGGACTTTTTCAAACTTATCGTACAACCTCTATAAATGGAAAGGCAGAAACCATCCTAAAGGTAAAATATAGCTAATGTCGCAGATAACGATATTAAGAAGTCTTGATGGACTTCATGTTAACGGAAGTTACGATGTTATAGAGGGCGCTAAAGGCAAACTGAGTGACATTCGATTGAAGTGCCCGGCGGTAATAATTTAAAAGTAGGAATTTGGCATAGACGCAGATACATTCAGACGCATCGGAAACTGACGGTTCAAAGTGCCTTGGTATTCATTTATTATAGTAACAATGGAGCAATTGATAGAATGCACTCGCAAATAAAAATGAAAATAAACCTAGGGTATTTTCTAACCGCACAGACAATGTACTTACTAAAAGCTCAAAATATTATTCTTGCGTTTAATTGTGAATACCACTTCAATATTTTCTTCCTTCTCCTATAAAATATATGGATATTAATATCAAAATATTTCTTATTACATACATGAATTTTCGTCCACACACAGCTCCTGTTTTGCAAGATTTTTTCTATAAAAATATAGCTTACGTTACGCCTGAATATTGTAAACTTATACATACATACATAACTTCACGCCTGTATCCCTTACGGGATAAGCTGAACACAAGAGGCTATAAAACCTTCTGATGTCACGTTTGACAAAGTTGGAGGTATTATAATGATGGAGTAAGACTATTGCAGTGACAGGGGGTCAGCTTTTCGCCCAAAAAAACGCCAATAAACCCTCTGTACCTTAACTGACTTTTATAGCACTGGGGAAGAGAAGCAACTATACATACTATGTTTTTCTTTTGTTCGGTCTAGCATGGGAATGTAAACTTATAATAGTGAAAATATATTTAAAAACAGTTAGGCAGCTTTTTGGTTTATCCAATTCATTTTATTAATTGTACGTTTACGTGTTTATTCAAACACGTTTCTCTTTATGGCAATAGCTTAGATGAATTGATATACGAGTATAACTAAGAATTTCGTATCAAAGGTATATCTTACAAAGACATCATAACAAATAATATGATACACAAATGTAGCAACCAACCAACACAATGAACTATATATTTTGTTTCAACGAGCTACTGATAAATGTTACTGAGAATAACTCCATGTAATTCTAAGCGCACTGTTATATGTAGACTGTAACCATGCGATGCGCCTCGCGAGTTATGAAAAAATATTTAAGTAGGTATATGACTTAATGATGTAGCTGAAATAATGATGGTGTATTATGTTGTAATTTAATTTAAATCTTTATATGTATAACCTATTTTTTTATAAACAGATAGATAGGCATATTTTTATGGCAATAAAGCCAGCCAATGAGCCTAGAACTCTACTGATTTTAAGTGGTATCTGGGCTCATGGACGTCAATAATAATAGACAGTAGTATAAATGATGCATTTTCAATCTAGGGTTTCAGCAAATGTAACCTTTTTGTTCCTTTTATTTCACTGGCTGATCCTTGTCAAATTGTTTGAGACGCAAGAAACTTTAGAAACGAAAACATCATTCCTGGGTTCCTGCATTCAACAGAGGTCCTGGGTTCGAATCCCGGCGGCGGCGGATATTTGTGTGACGAACACAGATATTAGTCGTCAAGTCATGGATGTTTATATGTTTATTTAAGTTTATTCTAATAAAAAATATGTATTTATTCAATATGTATGTGTATATATTTCTTAAGTATATCAGTTATCTAGTATCCATAACATAAGTTCATTAAGAAACTTAATTTGGGCTAGATAATGTTGTGTGAGTGTCAGAAATATTAATTTTTTTTATTTATCACTAGCTGCTGCCCGCGACGTCGTCTGCGTGAACGCTATGCAGCACCAAACGCACCTACGATTATAACACTGCTAGCGTAATAATATGTAGCCTATATGTTGACCCGACTTCTTAACTATCTTCATGCCAAATTTGAAGTAAATCCATGCAGTACTTTTTGAGTTTATCCCGGAAAGACAAACAGACAAACAGACAAAAATTCTAAAAACTATATTTTTTGTTTCTGTTTCGATTGTAGATCATACCCAAAGTATTCTTTTAAAAAAATATTCAATGTACAGTTTTGACTTTCCTACCATTTTATTATATGTATAGATTGGTGGTTTTCTTAGATACAGCCATTCATCATTCAGTTCTTTTGGTAATCAGTTTAAGTCGGTGATCAGATTAGGTTGTAGGAATCGTAAACAAGGCAATCATTAACATGTTACAGGAATACCTATAATATGATATTTGGCATAAGCAGAGAAGATGGCAAAACACTAATATACAATAATACTAATATATATTATTATTATAAGTTTGTGATATTTTTCCTTTGCCCCGGGTTGCCTGGTAGAAATCGCTTTAAGCGATAAGGCCACCCACATTGTCATCGCTAATTTTGTTAAAATGTTTATTATTTAAGTTCATTGGCCATAAAGAATATTTATTATTATTATTATACAAAGTTGTTCTTAATTCAACTTAGGATCATCTCAGTTATCATGTGACCCGAGTGAATATTTTTCAAAAATCATGTTTAATATTTTTTTCGGCTAAATCTATGTTCTCAAACTGTTTAAATCAAAACCGCAGACTGAGAAACCCCACAAACAATGGTGCAATTAACCCCACAGTCTGCTAAAGAAATATACTGTACACAAAAGATAAAATGTCATAATTATTTACCAACAGACCCCCGAAAAGTATAAAAGCGCTGAAGTGGCAGAAAGTAGGGTCACGGGAAAAATAACGGCGACTTCGGATAATTAATAGCTTCATTTATATTTCTGCACTTGAAAGTCTTGACTGTGCTCAGTTGGGTAGAATTCTTTTTTCGAAATTTCCAATAACCATTGTTCTAATGAAACCATTACGAAATTTATTAGGCGTCCATAATGAATGGTATTGTGATCATAGATTGTGTTAATTGGGAAAATCTAATAAACATTCTTAGGTAGGGATAGGTTACGAAGAAGTTATTGGTTTTTGTTAAGAATAAATGAAAATGTTGTTCGTTCAATTAATATGATGTGATTATGTAATTGGCTAGATTTATTCAATTATATATCTATAAAATGGAATTCTTGAAGCCCATTTTTAAACACTTTTATTAAGACCTAGATGATGCTCTACAGGATATTTGCAGACAAGAACACCGACAGTATCAGAATGAAATAAAATAAATTAAAGAGGTGCACTAAGCCATTTATCATTGATGAGCCTAGCGCAGTACAATTCAAGTTGATATTTGATGATATCATTGATTTCAAGACACTTAAAGAGCTTCTGCTAACCTAATGCAAAGGACATAGCACGCAACAATCCCTCTAAAGCACGGAAGTCGTTGTGATAAATTAATGTTCAGGGGTCACCCATCTTTGTACCGACCAAGGTTGTTTAATCTGCTTTATCGAACCATATCGGCCGGAGATGCGATGCAATGACGACTTCATTACCTCATTAAAGCATAGGTTCTACTTGGAGCGAAGAAATAAGTTTTGCTTCAGTCATGATGCCCTAGAAGTAATAGCAGCTTTGTGTGAATATTTATTCGTTGATTTGGACTATGAAATTTGAACTACTTGAACTTAAAAAGAGTTGATATACAGGGTGACCTCCAGGTCACTTTCGAAATGCAAGGACGTGATAGTTTAAGTTCATAAAGGAAAAGAAAAAAATATGAATATTATTATTTACTGAGTAAACTTAACCGAAAGTCAAAGACTTCATTACGCAACAATAAAATCTCACACGAAAACAAGACGAAAGTTTTGGGATGTCATGTTGATAAAATATACGTTTCTGGTGTAGGCACTGCAAATAATTAGTTTTTCATTCGACGCCGTTGGTGGCACAGTTTTGCATGATAAATGTTTGTAGATCGTCCTATGTATGGTGTTTTTGACATTTTATGAGCATATATTTACATACTAAAATATTTCAGTTCCTATTCTAGTTATTGTCACGCTCCCTTAGCACCTTAGCTTGGAGAAGTGCTGTGTTTAATGTTTAATAATTTAAACATTATTATTTCATTGATATGTACTGAGTATTACAGAGTAGATAATGCCAATTTTTCTAACATAAAGCTTTAAAATTCTAAAAATAAGAATTTTAAGCCTGATTTTATTACGACTGATTATGTTTTACATACTTAAAACTTGATATTTTAATGCCTTTTCAAACAAGATATTAGCAAATGAATATCATTCGTTTTTTAATTAACATTTCGGATCGAAAACCTAACACAATACCTTGAAATTCATAATCACAAATGTCGATTATAACCACAGATTATAACGATTATTGTACCTTGTGTGTGGGCTCGTCTACAGTTATTTAGATTAGATGAAACTTGAACCAGCATTATTATGCAGAACACGAGAGGTCTCCGAACAGCGATTACATTCCCCCGAGGGACCCTGACCTCTTGATCTCATCTTGAAACCTCACTTTGACATTGGAAAAATTATGTACCTACTCACTTCATTAAGGAATAAATTTAATGTAATTTTGTCGTAATGTCTCGGAATGAAATGTATTTATTTCCTTTTCAGGAATTTTTATTTGAAATAGAGATATTCACCATGTTTTTATTTGTCTTCAAATAATATATCTTGAACTTGAGTAATATCCTATTTCTAAATGTGCCGTTTATTATTTTATACATTTATCCATGGATAATTCTTTATAGATTTACTTGCTTTGCAATTAATTCTAAAGATGTCCGATTAACATACGACTACTAAACAGAATCAAAAGTAACGTTAAGTTTAACTAGAAAAGTAAAAAAACTCTAAGGGATTCTTATTCATAAGATGTAAATGCCGTAGATTTAATTTTGACCGAAATTAAGATAGTAGAGCTTACGAGTAAAGATGATGAATTTACCGGGATTAAAGTAAGGGGCTGTATTTTCGAACAATTAAACTACTAAGTAAGTTTTGAATGTGAAAAATTAAGAAAAAGTTTAAAGTACTCAGATTAATGCTTCATACGTTTATTTTAAAAATGTTTGTCTTTTAGTTGTTCAGTTGTTTTAATTTTTTTTAAAACAACTTCTCGGTTTAAGCCCTTTTCTGATTAATACCCTCGTAAGTATGTTAAGCTGAGTGAAGTATGTTCTGGTTAATGGAACGCACGAAAAGCTATTAAAATGACTGAAATTAAGGGTTCAAGCTGCAACCTAAGCCCTTTCTGATTATATTTTACTCGAAAATTAATTATTCTAAAACTGTACGTTTAAATATCTTAGTTTCAACTGCATTTTATATCGAGGACGACATTTTCTTATGTTTTTTCAAACGAGCTTAAAATGTAGCTTTTACAATTTTATTTTTATTTTCTTTATTAGGATATCCAACAGCAGTACAATTAAAGAAATACGTTAACAAAACATGAGTAACTTATAGAAGCTAATAACAGGATATCACATCATGGTTAAATTATATACAAACAAATTCTTCGAATTAAGTAAGTACTTAGAGTTGAATTGCTGGACTACATCTTTATAGTAGCATCATGTATAAAAGTCTGTATATACGTACATATTTATTTAAGCTAAGATATTTTAAATAAAACAAAATTGTTATTAATTGATTTAGAGTGTTAGGATAATTTTAAATACTATACGTAAATTATGATTAGTAATGTGATAATAATAGAGTTAAATAAAATAACTTTTAGTTCGATTCTATTGTACCCATCACCAATATAGTTTTAGTATGTGTTCAGAATGTTTTGTACTATCTTTAGTTTGAATGTGTTTTTAGTAAGGAGTAATATATCTGTATCTTTAAATGAAGTGTTATAACTTTTTTAGGCTCTAGAGAAATATTCGTTTTGACTGTAGTTAGATTTACTTGCTGGAATATAGAATAGTTTATTTTTTGAAGGACGGGGATGTCGTGGTACATTTATGTTTAACAATGAGATCAAGTTTGGACAGTCTAACCTTGAATTAACTATATCGTGTAGGAATAGTATGTCTAATAAATTTCTTCTATCTTCCAATTTAACGTTAACCAAAAAAAATTAGTTTGCAAGTTTCAAAACTTGATTACACTTTAGCAAAAGTTGGTTTACAAAAACTGAATCTTAAATAACTAGCGAAATCCATTCCAAAAACTTCCTGATAAACATTTAAAAAAACAGTGGCAAAGATTTCGTACCTCTCGCGCAAAAAATATTGAAAAAACTTTTCTCGCCGTGAATAACATTGTTTTCGGCATGAGACTTTTGTTTTAAATAGTTCGGTTAATGGGTACGTCCTTAATTAGAATGGGCACCGAGAGAAATAAAGGCCTCTCTTCTGATTTATGAGGGAGGTGATAGTTTGATCTCTCTCGCACAAGCTTGGCTCCGCCCTCTGAGAGTTAAAAATCAATAACTCCCTCTAGAATTGCATTTGGTAGTGTAAGCGACTTACATCAGTGGATTCACAATCTGATTCTGACAGTGGCCAGTCGCCTCTAAAAGCGGTAAAACACGCTCCAAAGTTTTGACAGGAAGCTCTAAGTTTGTGACAGTTTTGTCAGTAAATTAGGCATTGCATTCAGTTAGATAAACTAACTTATAGATTGAAACTGGTGGTAGACTATTTCATAGACGTTCCAGATGAGTTGTTTGCAGAATAAATATGAAATTTATCACATATAATTAAATGTGAATACTGACTGAATGATTGCACGTATATTTTTTAAGTAGCTATGGTACTGGTCCCTTGTCGGGCGCCAAAAGCTTATATTTATTAAAAAAATATTCATTTAAAATTGTTTCGGCTAATCAATACTTATAATAGTGTTCAAGGGCACGGGCACTAAGAATAAATGTAACAGCGCTCTATTCTTGATATAAGGAGTATCAATGTTCATGTAACTCTGCCGCTAAATACCATCGTATTGGCCATCATTTATTTTAAGAATGTTTTATGAAGGGGAGTTCAATAGAACTACACTGGAGTACTATCTGGCTTATCTTGCATCAAGGTAATACAGGCACCGTGGCTTTAGTTAACTATGAAAAGTTAATAAACTAAACACTTAGTAAAACCATCATTTTCTTTTTTGTCTAGTTTTGTAACTCTTCCAAAACTTAATACCAAGTTATTTACTGTGATCGATTACATTATATAACAAAATAAATTACAAACCGTTATCAAATTTACAATGTGCTTAATTTTGTTGTTGGATGTTTAGAGGTAACGACATTGTTTAAAAAGCTTCAAGGTATTGTAATTAGCAAACAGTTTAATTATTTAATGTACTCAAAACGTTCAAAAAAAGATTTACCGATAATTGCTTCAGATCCCTCTACAGCAAGCACCTGCATTAATTACAAGATTTATAGACATCCGCCATTTTACTCTCACCTCCCCTTTGTCCCTTTTGTATGTTTATTAAACAAAAGATTAATAGCTAAACCAAATTTTAAGAATTCAAAACTGTTTTCGGGATGGTTCCAGAATTTAATTTAAAAATTCCAAAGTTAACGAGACAGGTTAGCCAAACTACTAAGCTGGTTATGAAATTTCCCGGCGTTAGTTCCGGTTTTTTGGCGGTAAAACTTTACCGCTTATCCTGCAAACTGCTAAAGAAAAACCTTTTTTCTGCGTTTTTCTCTATGTTGGTAATATTTTTGTTGTTATTTTCAAAAGGCAAACTGAAATACTAACTATTGTGACAACAGATTTCTTTGACATGGGAAAAAATGTATTGTGTGGTGTCTTTGAAATAATTTTATTGTTACAATAATGCCACTGTTATCGTCGCAAATTTACGGACAAGCTATATTTTATCGTTGAATGGCTTTTCTTAGTTTTACAAAAACAGCGTAATTAACTTATAAAGCATGGTAAATTGTTATGAGAAACCTCTTTTTTATCTTTTACAAATAACTTTATTTATTAAAGGAAATCAACGACCTTTTAAAGACATTTTGTATGTGTGCGTTGGTGTACAGACACATATACCCTGGCAAATGAATCAATGCAGTAAAATGACAGTTCTAGTGTGCCCACTTTAGGGAAGAAAAAAAAAGTGATTGGTTTAAGGGAATGAATGTAACAATTTTTTTTAAATAATATCGTAATGCATGGAAAAAAAATGGTTGACACACAAGATATTTCTTTTTTGATTGTTCTGTTAGCAAAAGGCAATAAGAACTTCTTGAAATTTCATTTTTAACAGCAAAAGGAGTTTAAAAATATAGAAGTTATCAAGTCGATTTTACTTCTACTGTGTCAGTTTTAAAGCATTAGGTATGTTTAGTGATTAATTATTTTCATTTAAGTTTTCTTGGAGATAAAGTACACACCTCAAATTCAATTATTTATAAAATGCTTCAAAATAAAGACTCTTTCATTTTCAATGATTCTCATTCAGTACTCACGCTATAAAGTTTTTAACTGGCTATAGAAGGCAACAGATCAAGCGTTACATTCCCTGTCAAAATTGCCCAACTAATTTTAACTTAATGTAGTGGGCATAGAGTTCTGATTCAAATAAAAAATTTAACAGATTTGTAACGCCTTACTTGCTGCCTTCTGCAACATTATTTTTCTATTTGTCATCTCGAACTGTCAGTTTATTGCATTGGATTATTTACAAGAGTATAGTGTATTTTGACATGTCTTGCTTCGTATGTGCGTGAATGTTGCGGCTTGAATTATTGACAACGCCGCGCCGATCACAGACAACGTAAGTCGTGCGTCATTCTGCATAAACACACATGTGCTGTCGCCGGCCGGGTCGCTTGGGAAATGTTATGTCTAAAGAAAAAAATATTTTTTCTCACCTATCCCATTTATCGTCAATCTTTGTGTGACTCTTAATTGACATACGTATAAAAGAATCATTCTTGAAATACATCAATTTCAAATATTTTGTGATTTGGTTTTTGAATTTAATGTTATAAAATAGGATAAGTATGAAAAATTAAATGTAATTATTTGAATTCAACTATCAAAATCCATGAGATATAATTGGAAAAAAATTATGACTTTGATTAACATCGCTTACAAACAACTAACAAAAAGATGTGAAAACATTACTAACGTTAAGAAATGAAAAAATAAAAACTGTGCACATACAAAATGGGCATGACTAGTTCGTATTTAATTTTTTTTATTGTGGTGAAACACTCCGAATACATTTTCAAAATTAAATATCACTTTGTAGTTTTAATTACTTATTATCACAGCTTAATAGCATTTAAGAAAAATACTGTTCAAACTTATAGTACCTACTATCGAATCCAAACGCATTGGATAGAGCCCTTATTTTACTGTACCTACCTACCTAATTTAGAACTCACATTTGGTACACACCAGATGGCGCTATTTTCAAATTTGATATAACTTTAATTATCACATATTGATTATGTTAATAAAATAAAAATTACTAAAAGAAACATAAATATAAACAAATAAATGTTACGAATATTCACACAACATGATCTATTCCCATATAATGTTTCATTAAAACTTATGTCATGGATTTTAGATGACGAAAAAATAAATAAACAAATCAAATACATAAATAATACAAAGAAACTTGATTATATCATCCATGACCAATATGTGTTCATCACACGAATTTCCACCTGAACCGGAACAGTATTTACCACTGCACCATCTCACTTTCATATTTTTTATTTAAATTATTTATAGAACAGTAATTAAGAGATCTGTATATTAAAATAGACTAAAACAGTCTATTGAAAAATGTATAAATTGCAAGCTAACTTAATTTAGACTTGTGAAATATTCAACAAACAATCTTTCTATGGTTACTATAATTTTCTTTTATTTCCTTCACCTTAACTTTTCGATACAAATGTCTTCTATTGTCTATGCTTCCATCAAAAACATTGCCGAGCGAGGCACGTGTTCGTATCGCCCCATGCGGCCTTTATACTGCCCTTCGCTCGGAATACAAATAACTAGTTAATAAATAGTATTTTAATGTCACTTTCAATTATAGGGAAGCAAGTTAAAATTATTACTGAATATTAAAAATACAAAAGAATTGAGAACCTCCTCCTTTTTTTGGAAGTCGGTTGAAAAGTAATCAGTACCTACTTTCCACATAAAGACTGCAAAACTAATTCGAATTATATTTTTATCAATACATTATGTTCTTAGTGTATATTTACGTAAGTTTTTCGCTACATAAGCTCCTGACTCATTGCGTCAATTATCTTTGTTTCCCCAGAAAAGAAAATCACATTACCCCCAAAATAGTGCCCTAAATCACCATCTATCCATCTATACGATGAACGTAGGTAAAGTGCAGATTAAGTACAAAAATACATATTATAATGTTCACAAAAATGTTATCCTACAAAATTGTGAACACGTTTAAACGAAGATATACTGTTGTCCCAATACGTTTACACCATTTAGTCGTAGTTTAACTTATGTTCGTATTTTTCATACAAACAATTTAGCGTCGAAACGCAAACATGAGAACTTGACTCGATTTTGTTTTCTCGGAAATCGGGGTTAAATGATTTTCGCTATAGGCTGGTTGTTTTTATGGTTTTTGATAAACGCTGTTTGTCAATAAACTTTAACACAATAGCTGTTATTTTTACTTAGGTAATTAAGATAAAAAATGTTGATTGCTTTTGGATTGGGCACGTTTTTTTTTTGTTTTTGACGAAATGGAAACTCTTCTTTTGGTTTTATAACTCAATGATGCTTTTGTCTTAAGTGTGACGCATGTGTCACAACTGGGTTGACTCAAGACTCAACTCAAGTTTATACAAAAAGTTGGTATTACTATCACCGTGACACTAGGAACCTTTTTTCAAAAACCCATTTTCTAATGCAATAGATAAACGTTTCACCTAATACTATTTAAAAATCATACAACCAATATTAACACGTTGTTGGTTTTTAGGTATGTAATAATATTTGCGATATAGCACGAATGTTTGATTGGCTATGAATATTTCCAACTATATTCCGGCAGCCGCGGGCTATAGGCGGTCGCGGCGTAAAAGTGTTACGAAGGTTTTTTTTTTATCATAAAATAGAAATGTAGTTTTGTACTGATTTCATTTAATTGTGTGTTTACCTAGAAGTTATATTCAGGAAATGTTTCCACTTTGGTGATGGGGTAAACCTGTCTGACTCAGACGCCAGTGGTTGCGAGTTCGCTTCCCGCACGGAACAAGAAAAAAAAAAGTTCCTTGTCTGGGTGTTTATCTATTTATGTATTTATATTCTAGGTTCCCCCCCTAGTTCGCTACATGGTATCCCATAACACAAGCTATACTTATTTTGGGGTCTTGTAGTTGTTGTGATTGTCTGGGGATTTTATTTATTTATTATTTACTTTATTTCGTTTTGGTAGATGGATATCTGTATCGCATCTGTTCAATATCTTTGTTTTAATATTGATCTTGATCTCACTTGATTGTAAGTGAGACACACATGCTTCGGAAAGAACTGGCTCTTCAAAAATTATTTCCAGAACCATCGTCATTTTATGTGAAGGGTAGCCAACTAGCCAGACTCTGACGGGATCCTATTCTACCACCAAGCAGGGGTCACTGGGATTTGTCGCCTTTTACGACACGCTTATGGGGCGAAAGGCTTTACAAAGCCGACCCTACACGCTCCCATGGTAGTCGCGCTGTAATACGAGTACATTTAACTGAACTTTGAGTACGAAGCCATTATCATAATATTTTGAAATAGGGCTCATTGCGCGGTTATGTGTCTCTCTCCTGAGTAATGAGGAGATTAAAATATGGCCCAAGCTGGCCCAGTGTTGTTTGGTGGATATCAGAATCTTCTGTCGCCGACTTTTTTAGAAAACATAATAAATAAATAAATATAAATTGAGTTCTTATATGGATACTAGATAACTGATAGACTTAAGAAATATATAAACATACATATTGAATAAATACATATAAAAATCCATGACTTGACGCGACTAATATCTGTGTTCATCACACAAATATCCGCCGCCGCGCCGCCGGGATTCGAACCCAGGACCTCTAGCATAGAAGGCAATGTATTTTACCGCTCCACCAGCCGGTCGTCTAATAATGAAGCGCGTAGTAGCGCTCAGTCGTCTTTATTTTAATGGTATTCATTAATAATTTAGAGTGAACATGGTTTGCTAAATATGTTAGCGAATATTTGAATTTCCTCGTAAAAATTACATTTCTATAAATGATAACCACTGTGTAAAAAAATTTGGCCGGTGACTAAAAAGCGACCCTTTATATGAAAAATCATTTATAAATACACCATCATTTTGAGCCTATTAAAAAGCAAATATGAACAGATAAGATACCTATTTAAGAGAAATAAGAGTCTCTAAATTAATGTATTTTGATTAATTTTACATAACAATAATTAAGGGTTAACGTTGTTAAAAAGAAGCGAACCGTAATGAAATTCTTCAGCCAATATGAGTTTGCTCGGATTAATCATCTTTTAAGGCTCTATTTCCAGGGACCATTGGGATATTCTAGCGGAACCTACACGGTCTTTATAAGATTGACAAAATAAAGCTTTAGTAAGTTTCAATCCGTTTTAAAGTTCAATGCTTTAGGGAAATTGCGAATTTCCTGATAAAAACTTTCGCGTTTTTCCTCTTTAAGACGCTTCTTCTCTTACCAGAAGTCAAGGACAGTCATTGATCTTAAATGAAATTCCAGATAACCCGTACAAATAGAACTTCGATACATTTATTTTGTTTTTCGAAGAATAAGGATAGTCTTCAGGGTTGATATTCAATGGCATGGAGAATTGAAGAAAAAAGGAATTATTATGTTGGTAAATGAAATGAACTAAAATTTGAATCAGATCACATAGAATTTGTTTTTCCGAAATCGAAATTTGAGGCTATCGGCTAAACCAATGATTTCACGGCAAAGAATAATGTTCAAATTGTATGGACCCCGTCCCCAAACTTGTAGCATTTTGAAACCTGCTTGAAAAAATGTTTCTCATTTTATTTTATGACAGTAAATCTGAAATGTGCATCCGAAAAAAGGTATGTTATGGCGATGGTTCGCTTGCAGCACGCATGCAATGCACTGACCGAATCGTTCGCCGGCTTCTGTCTCTCCTGATCCCCGACCGACTGGTCAAATTATCGGGTCATTTGCCTTAGAAGGCGTGTAGCTATTAGATATGTCCAATAATACAATAATTGAATAAAATCACTGACAGACAAACCATGTCAGTTTTTAAACTCTTTTTTTATATTATAAACGTGATTCTTACATCTGTCATAAGGTTTTCTTACTCTTTTTAAACTCTTTATTCACTTACTGCAAGAAGCACCCAAACCTCACGGTACATTTTAAAAATTATAGTAGCTAATTACAGTGAACAAAATATTATTACCTACATCTTATAATTGTAATAGGGCCATCCCATCATTACATCATGTTGATAACGTACAATAAATGTGTACTGAAATTATTGCTAATTCGGGACTGATTGCGGTTTCTTTATGTCGATATAACTTTTTTCAGATGCACGTTTCAGTTTCGCCGTAATACAATAAAATTATAAGATGGTTATGGCCCTTCGAATAACATAGGTTTTACAGTGCTAAAAGGGTGGGGACGTTTTGAACGTTCTTCTTTATTTTTTTTATAAATCTCAAAATTCCTTATAATTTGCGCATCAAAAAACTTCTTTAGCTAAAAAAGCTCACAGCGACCAAATATTCCACGATGAAATTAAACATCGACGTCAGACCACGCGTCATTTTCGATCGTCACGCGCATCGCAGCCGCGCCCGCGCAGCGCGTCATGACAATCTCGTGACCGACCATCCTGACGTTGACAGTTATTAATACAACGCAGATACGAGGAGACAACGAACTTTTGGAATGAATAATTTCTAATTAAGCTTTAGTATTCATTAAACTATGCGACGTACTGTGGTTTAGGTCCTCTAAATTATTACTACTTCTATAAATTGAAATCTAGCAACAAAATCAAGTGACCCAAAAACATGATAAAAAGTCCGTGTTTTCTCGATTTTAAAATAGAACCAAAATTAAAAGGAACATTCAAAGTATTTTTACTTTTAAACGGATGAAAAATCGATGAGGCAAATACGAACTGGCTAGAAGTTGTTAATGCTATCTTGATTGAGCCCAAAATCAAAAAATATTCTATTTTCGTCGAGCACAGATAAATGTGACATTATTTTGCACTTTTTGCTCCGCATATCTTATCAGTAAAAATGAATCATCTTTTTTCAGCACTGTAAATATTCACTGTGATTTTATGCAAACATTATATACGGATCGGAATAAAATTTAAACGGCACCCATACAATTACTACCTCTTTGTTTTCATGCACTTGATGATACATACATGAATATACATATTTCCGATTATTTAGAAATGAATATTTTTTATTTTGTTTTTAAACTCAAATACAAAAAATAATGCGGTATTCTTTTATGAATCACACCATCTATGTAGATCACAACTCCACAGGTAACGTTTAAAAATCTTTTGTTGCGGAAATAGAGTAAGTAGAGGCTATCCTTGTATGAACTGAAACCCGAACCCAGTTTAAAAAAATTGGTTTCAAAAAAATACCCTGTACTTCTCACTCGACCTATATCTACCCTACAAAGATCATATTGCTTTCTCATAGGACAGTGGCAAAAGTTTGTACAAAGCTTTGTTGAGGTTGATGTAGTGTGGGTTGATTTCGGAAAGGCTTTTGAAACAATCTATCACAGAATCCTTATACATGTTTATCGAAAAATTGATTCTTAACTAACAGGGTGTTATTGTGAACGAAAAATATTATGGAATTTTAATCCTTTGCAAGCTTTGTTTACAAAAAACTAAAGGGCTATAAAAAGTGTGGTTTCATATTTATAAAATTATACATATGAAAACACTGCGAAATGTTAAAAGAAAAAAAATGCAAGAAAGAAAATTATATACATATTTTCTTAAAACAATCAATTTACTTTCGCAGGAAAACGTAACACAATATTTAAACCTTTTTACACGGGAGGAAATACCAGTTACAAGAAGAAGAAAAAAAACTGTATTTGCGTTATGAACCGATCAAATTAACCATAACAACTTTTTCTAACTAAAATAGTATTAAGATACTGAAAGTGACAAGTGGCACTTTATTAATTAATTTTATGCCGCATTTCGATTAAGGTATTTATTATTTATTTGAATTTGTTTTAAAGTAGCTTTCAATACAGTTACTTTAATATAAAGGTTCATGGTTCGTATGAAAATAACTATAAGCGATCTTAACGTAGAGCCCTGTGGCACACCGCATATTATTTTCTTAGCCTCCCTTTATGTATGTTTTTATTTTGATTACTTGAAATAATAAAGCATTTTTATCATATTACAAATTTGATGAAAGATAAGAAATAGTACTTAATTAAAAACTTCTAAAAAATAGTTACAATAATATTTTCTTAAGCTTTCGCGATTCATAATATTAAATACAACACTTTTTAACCGGATTTATCGCGTTTAATTTATATTTTACATTTTAAGTCGCTCGTGACCACGGGATCTGCAAAGAGACCGAAACGTCGAGTTAAAATGTAAAATTAATTACAATTTTCTATTTCAATCGATAGGATTTTTCTCAAAGTCTTACAGGAGTCTTGAAAACTACAAAACCTGCTTTGCGTTTGATTTTATAATGTTACAAGCTAAGCCATTGGTATCTATACTAATATATAAAGCTGAAGAGTTTGTTTGTTCGAACGCGCTAATCTCAGAAACTACAAGTGGCATTTGAAAAGTTCTTTTTGCATTTGATAGCCCAACTCTTGAGGAAGGTTATAGGCGATATTTTATCCCGAAATTCCCACGGGATCAAAAGTTACGCGGGTAAAACCGCGTGCGGTGGCTAGTTATCTTAAATATACAGAGACGAGGATTTTTTAAAACTACTTAGAATCGCTATAAAAGTGAATAAAGAATCTCATGTATTGACACACAAAATAATCAATTCGTCGATTCTAAAACATCTAACTCTTTACCCGCGCATCTAAATTGAAAGTAAAATAAGTTCAAATGTCGACTCGTTTCATTCATTTTGCGATAGGACCAACTTAGACGAGTAGTTGAAATGTTTGGCAACGTTCCAGCGCTGTAAATTAACGCAATTGTTTCTTTCTTTTTCAGGTAAATAGCTGTAAAGGATCCTCGAGGTGTGAGCGGAAAATTTTGCAAGACGGCGAGTCTTTGCCTTACCGCTATTCTTAACCGCTGCAACAATCTGACTTATACATCTTTTTTTAAGACCACTTAAAATGCTATCAGTGGTTTTCGACTTAGTTGTTTTTTAAAGAAATTAATGGCTTCTTAGAACTTTATAAGAGAACCGTATTGTAATCTTATTTAAAGGAAATATTGTTTGTTTTTAATTTAAGATGTTGATAGTGTTGAAATAAACTGGAATACGGATTTATTTTTTTCATTTAAGCCCTAATTTGACACATCAAAGTATCTTTTAAAAATTAAAATATTCATAATATCAAATATTGACTATCAAAGTTTACTAGGTTTATAAGGAAGTTTCAACATGTAAGTATTTTTCAAAGCGTCTATTAAAATTTTATAGGCTTAAGTTTATTAAAGATAATAAATTTGTCTTAACGTTCTTTAAAATAAGTTAATAATTAATCAAAAACTAGCAAACCAACTGTGTAGCCCCCGATTGTAAGCCTAAATAAGCTTGTACTATTAAAACCACTTGGAACTAGGAGGTATCCTTCTCTACACATGTAAAATGTAAAAGTTACCACAATAGTAGTTATATACAGGGTCCGCATATAATAGTCAATTATATTTTAATAGCAGATAAATTTTTTTTTAAATATTTTTCCTAAATTAAAATTTCAAAATTCTTCTCTGTGAGTAACATTGAAGGTTAATCTTCATTCTAAGACTACATACGATGGAAAAGTTTTTATTGCTTACTGTGTAATTCTTCTCTGTGAGTAACATTGAAGGTTAATCTTAATTCTATGACTACATACAATTATATGGGAAAGTTTTTGTTGCTTGCTGTGTAGTCAGAAACCACAGATCAGCCTTAAATTTTGATCGCTTAGAAGAATTTTGAAATTATAATTTACGAAAAATATTTTTAATACAATATTTGTTTCGTGATTGTGACCCACTCATCAGTCTTAACCGGCTATTAAAATATTATTGACTATTATAAGGCGACCCTATATGCATTATAGGTATACATTTTTTAAATGTACGCGATAAATCCGGTTAAAAAGTGTTAAATAAAACACACATCGAATACATAACGTTCCTTCTTTTAATCGACTTCCAAGGGAGGAAGGAGGTTCTCAATTCGTCTGTATGTTTTTTTTTGTTTTTGGTACACGATATTGGGTGGAATTTTTGAATGCCCCCTGGAGGGAAAGTACTCTAAATAATAGAGATAGCAAATTTTACTCCAAAGAAACATTCCTTTATTTTGGAAAAGAAATATAACTGCATTAAAAGATTTTCGGAAATTCACTCGCTTCACCCGGGAATGGCACTGACTAAAATCTGTAAAAATGACACCCTGTAATTTTATTGCATCAATCGTTAGGGTCAATCATAAGAATGAAATCTCTCTAACATACTAGGTTAATTTAATGAAAGAAAAAGCATGAAAACTTTTTTTTTAGATCTTCCAGGAGGCATTTTCCACCCTGTATATTAAATATGCATGGTCGTATAATCTGTAATCACGTAACAACGCCTGCCAATACCCTTAACGCTTGAAATCAAAAATGATAAAACCGTTGAACAACGTAGTACCTTCCAAGTCATCATGCTGAAGAGGTTTTGGCAAGCAGTCAGGACGTCTGCTCAGCTCAACTTAATCGTGTGCCTCTAACTTGAGCTTAAGCATACCTAGGAGCAAAACTCTTAATGAGTCGGAACCGATGAACGTCGGCTTAACATCATTTCACGTGCTCGAGTACTCTTAATAGCATAAGCTTCACTGCAAAATTTTACACGTGTAATCGAGAATTTAGTTGGAGAAGTTTTATAATTAGATTGCGTTTTAGTTAAATTTGTCTGCCTATTAATAAATGGCGTAAGATTCATAATACGCGGTCGTTAATTTTGGCGGCACATCTGAGCTTTTGTCTCAATGTTTGTCACGATGATTCTACGTGACGTAGGACATAAATATTCACGTTATTGTACTGTGGATTTGTGAATATGTGGGAAATAGCACAAATTCAAAAAATGCGATTTAAAATGATGATAGAACAGTTTATTTTTATTGTGAGAATCGTGTGATTGGGGCAATTTTCGCAACAATCGGAAGGCATTGATAAAATATTGAATATGGCTTCCAAATAGAATTTGCAATAGATGCAGTCACGTGCGTCCGTTCATGGAGCGACGATCAACAGGCTTCCAAATTTGAAAATTACCATCCATTCGGGGCAATAAATTTGTTGAGCTGTCGGCGGCAAGTGCGACCATTCGCGATTGTAGATTGATTCGTTGATTGAAGAGCCCCATTCGTTTCAGCTATACAGAACGGCAGTCTTAATTGCCACCGGAGATTGAAGTAGTAACTGCCGATATATTGTTTTGCATGCTAACGCTTTTGTATTGCCATCTTGTTTAGATTCGTTGATTCGGAACTGCGAGATGAAAACGCTTAATTTGCCTTTTTTTTTCAATTATCAAACAGTTTTTTTACGACGAGAATTTTGAAAAGTCAATTTATTCTAACCAGCAGCGTCCTGGTTAGCTAGTCAGTAAAAAATAAAACTATCTATCTGGAACGCTCCATGCAGGCTGTCAAGAACCGCTTCGTGTGTAAGTAGCCTTGCAACGCCGTTCAATGACACTTCAACATTCTTTGACAGTTACAAGTAAACTCGTACTTTTGCTATTTTGCGGAAAAAATCGTTGAATGGCTGAGTAGGGAATGGATTTTTTTAAAAGACGGTCAAGTATGCAAAGACTTGGTATGCTTTTCGTACTCGTACTTAAGGATTTATATTCTTGTTTAGTTTTTGACAGTAAAATTTACGAACCTTAGTTGTAAAAAAAGTTTAAAGTTCAAAAATCTTAAGCTTTCATCCATTTTCATTGATTCCATCAACCAATACAGGTCATATGCTTTATGTGGATCCCTCTCAGTAAAATGACCTTGAAATGCACATTACTGGATGGTCAATCATATTTTGTCAGAAAATTAATTCGAGCACTGAATATAAACCACCTCGTTACCCAAGGAAGAGACTCATAGTTATGTAGTGGACTTTCAAAGAGTTATTATGATGATTGAATGTAACTAAACCCTTAGATTCAAAATATAAATGTTAATTAAAAACATATAAAATATAGATATCCAAAAATTATTGATTACCTTAAAATTAACGTTTGAAAGAGCTTAGAGCATGATTAAAAATATGTTTTGTCAACGGTTCAAACTGTATCAACATTATTTAAATATGAATTTTCAATTCAATTTATAACTAGCTAATAACAGACGATACCTACTTATGTATTTAAATAATATAGGTAATTTTAATATAAGATATCACAAACATACATCATCGTTGAACGCCATCTAGTGGCGAAATGAGAACTAAACTATAATTTATAATATTTTTCAGAGTTAGTGAAAATTCAAAGTTACTGTCGTATTTGAAAATATAATTTAAAAAAAAAATATATAGTAGGAATATTTTTTCATTGAATAATCCAAATGTAGAAAAATTGTTATCGGGTTCAATAGTGGCTCTGGTAATATCGCGTGAAGCTGTTATTATTGTTTTTTATTTAACAATGTAAGAAATTCTTACGGCATAAAAAGTTACATGTGTATAACCGCGGGAATGTTTTTTTACTATCTATTTTATTTCATACAGCAGTGCTTACGACCAAAAATATTGAAACAATTTAAAACAGAGCTTCTTCTTCTTAGGTCGTAAGGGTTCCAAAGGTCTTAAGGGTGTAACCAGACCAATCTATCAACGTCGATCTATCGGTTTTTTTCATCGGAATGGTCTAGTAAAAACTATCGATCGACGTCGACGATCTATTCTACCATCGATCGACACCTTCGAGCGACGATCGCTCGATTGGGCTGGTAACACCCTAAAAGGCAACAAACATTATATAATAATTAGGTAGTACACATTTTTATTTAATACTGGCTGACCCGGCAAACGTTGTTTTGCCATATAAATAAAAAAAAATAGATGTTGGCCGATTCTCATAGATACCGGATAAGCACAAAAAATTTCATCAAAATCGGTCAAGCCGTTTCGGAGGAGTATGGCAACGAAAACTGTAACACGAGAATTTTATATATTTTAGATTAATGGAGTTAAAATTAATTACAATCCTAAGCTAAAAAATACCAATGTAATCGTTTTAATTTGTACTAACCTCACCTCACCTGTATTACAGTTACTGAAATATGCGTTAGACAAATCATTGTAATACAAAAACGAAAATCTGTGTTATTGCTCTTTAAATCGTACGAATCATACATTGTGATGATGGTATACAGGGTGACTTGTGACAAATTTTAGATTTTGAAGGAGAGCACTCTGTACTCTATTCTGATCATAATTATGTAATAAAAGTAGGTATTTAGTTTAGCAGAATTCCCTAAATAAAGAGTTTTACTAGGTCGACGACCGTTCATGAAGCCATCTATACCTACCTAACTATTCTGTGTTGATAGCGCCGTGCGTCCGTCCTTATCAGTGTTACCATACGTTGCGTTATGAATTCTTTAACTTTCGGTTAAGTTTACACGGAAAATAATTAATATTTATTTTTATTTTATTTTTTCTCTTCATGTATGATCTCAAACTATCACGTCCTCGAATTTTGAAAGTGATCCACCCTGTAGATTGTATTCGTAAGTTGTGCCCTCCAGTTACGATAAAGTTGATGTTTAGTAATGATAGCAGAGGGTCCTTTCTAAAATTCCTTATAACTAATAAGTTAGGAACTGGGATTTTATCATGTGGTCATCTTAATACAAAAATTTAAATACAACTACCCGCCGCATCTTCGAACAGTGGCACAAATGTGTGAGGTCCAATTTTTTGCAGACAGAAAACAATGAACAGGCAGATCCATTTGAATATTTTTTTTAGCCTAAATTGAAGGATATGGTTGTGGATGACATGTGTTTCCAGCAAGACGACACAAGACAATGGACATTTTGCATGAACGGTTAGAATGTAGGGTTATTTCATGCAGACGTGAGTTGTGAGTTGGTTACCAAGGTTGGGCGATTTGATTCTGCTGAAAATTGGACCTGTCAGATTTGTGCCACTGTTAAAAGACGCGGCGGGTAGTTAAATGATGATATGATCAAAACAAAATGGCTTGAATTGGACTTTCAAATAAAATAATAATGTCGCACACAGCCTGTTTTATTCCATTTTGAAATCGACCTGTCCTTATTGAAAGACCATATAGTATTCTGAACGGTGATTCTTCTGCTTAGAAGTTTAAATCATCAACTTAATACTTTAAACTCTTATAAGTGATTTTTCCAATAGACTGCACATTATTAAATTGGAAATAGTTGATAATCCGCTTGATAGACCAAGGGCGAGAAGAATAAACCCTTGTTATTATTTTGTGAAAAGTCCCACTTAAGTATGTTTATCTGTATTAAGTTTCTTAGTAACTCCCTATGTTTATAGAGGATGTAAGTGTTCGGGATATGATAACAAAGCTGTGGACAAAAATCGGGTTCAAATGATTTTTACTCTTCTTGAGTTTTGGTTTTGTAAGTTATTTACTGACTGGCTGCTTCGCGAGGTTTTAAACCAGCGTAATTTCATATTTCGGGAATAGCGGGATAATAAGAATATGAGCTTTCCAGACTGTACTAGCACTATGCTAAATTTCATCCCAATCCGTTGAGTCGTTCTGCCATGATTGAGGAACAAACATCCATACAAATCCATCCACCCAAACTTTCACATTTATAATATTAGATCAGTTGGGATACAATGTTGAATACCTACAAAAGTAATCACGAGTATATATTTGCATCCCTTTATTAATCAAATAAATTAAATCAATAAAAACATTTAAAACAGGCTTATCACTACGATACAGTTCAACTTACGAAAGTCTTCAACTTCGCGAAATCCTGCAAGATAGTCATGTCAATTCTCTACAATAAATACAATTGGTTTAAAACCTCACCTTCAAAATATATTTAATACCTAACACCTGACAATGTTTTGCTTTCTGACATTTTAGTAACTTCCATGACTGATGACTTTATGACAATGTTACTTTTTTGAATTTGACTCTGACTTCCCCATCTCCATGTCCACGTCCGTGTCTGTGTCCACGACTATCTTCATCTCCATCCACATTATCTGTATTCTCTCTCACCTCTATCGCTACGCCTATCTCTACTTATATCTTTACCTCTATAAATATGTCTACGTTTCTGTCTAGTACTTGATTGCCTAATGCATAAATATAATAGTAGACTCCAGAAGATTAGTTTAGATTAGATTAGTGTTATGTGAAAAGGTTTACTAAAAGATATCTGGATGCAAGAAGATGGGATTCTCTAGCTGTAAATTGTTATTGTGTATTTTTTTTCTTATTTTTAAAAGATAATTGCTGTTGATTTTCTTGCCACTTTTCAAGAACAGATCGACTTTCCGCAGTAGTGATAGATTCAGATCAATATGTAAATTGTTTGACTTATTTTAAATGTATTTAAATACTTACGAAATAATTTTTTCATTTTCACTTTCCAAATATAATTTTGTTTAATAATTTAAATAATAGGCTAAAATTCACTTAAAAAGTAGGGATTTTCTCGGAGGCCTGGTGGTACTTAAACCAAAATCTAGTAGCTTATTATATTACTCAGATTGGATTTGTCTAGTGCCTTTGGAATAATTCGGCCTAGTAAAAAGATTCAGCATGAAAGTAGCCTCTCAAACAACTATAACTTCTCCGTTTATTTTGAATTGATCACTGAATCTGCGTTTGACCTCAATCTCAACCTGAAGATGAGGGCGAAAATAACAGCAAACTTGTATATGAAGAAACCAGTTCTTCATATTCCCGGAACATATCACGGCTAGAGAACATATTCGGCAGTAGATTGTTTATGAAAGATGGTCCCTAGCCAGGCGGTGAAGGGGATCCAACGACCAAGCGGAGGCCACTTAGAACAGTCGCCTTTTACGAGACGATTTTCCAGGGGATTCAGGGGATCCAGGATTTTTTTATAACCCGAAGGCGAACACAAAAGCGATTAAAAATGTAAAAATTATGCGTAAAGATGATTGCACGTTTTAACAAGTTGCATCTTCACTCCTTTACTGTCGAAGTATTGTATTCGCCTTTGTATACCTTCAAGAATTGAAGGAAGCGATTTATTATTCTTTATTGGTGGAGATTGGCAGAATAAATCAGTCTGGTTCAGTTAATGCAAAGTGAATTGGCACTGCGCGTCCTAACTTCCGTTAGAGTGTATGCGAGACAAGAGTCTTATCCATTTTTATTCAAAATAGTTTTATTATAAGATCAAAAATCAAAATAATTTTTATAAAAAATCATCAGTATTTCATACCAAGCATCATTCAAGGGGCGAAGATTTTCGTACACTAAGTATACATTCACGTCTAGGTACTTCCTCAACCCTTCTTTCCGACGTAAAAAAAATACCATTTAAATTAGGAAAACGCTCAAAATTACGAACCAGTTTATTTCGGTACTTCCGGTAACTGTGGCTTCATAGTTCTGACCAGTAAGTTCTGCCATTGAGCGAATGGCCCTAGACACTACTTTGCGGTGAGCCTCCAAGTACGGGAATATGCGGGCGGATTCACTGAGATCAACTATTTGTGGCTGCTTTTTGGTCTTAAATGCAACCCCTGAAGTTTCAAAACACGGTGTTATTGTAATGTTATATCTCTAATTGTAATATAGCGAGAGTTCAAAATTTTCTATTTCGCTAGCTGTTTATTTGATACTAAATGTAAGTAAGTAATACTTATAAATTCCTATAAATTGAATATATTTACATTTACTTTTTTATATCCATGATCTAATTAACTACTTTCTCCTTTTCATCTTAACGTAAGCTTATTTAAATTTACTTTGAGGCTTCACCACTGTTATATCTGTTTTGGTTATCATGTTGTTATACTTCTCATTTATAAGCTTTTAAGAGTAAAAAGTCACATTAAAAGAAAAACACTGTAACTCAGTATTTCCAAGAAACAACAAATTTAATAAAGTGGCCGTGACCTCTGAATAATTCAGGCACGGTGGAGTACCTAGTGCATTATTTATGATGATGACATGTCGAAGGTAGAGCAAAGTCGATCTTGCCTGCGGTTTTGCTTCTAAGACATGTTGTCGTTCAAGGAACTTGGCTGGCTGAAGCAATATTTTGCGAACATATTCGTTGATAGTCCAATCAAAGCTTAGGTAATAGCCTCAAACCACCAAGAAGAGGGTTTAATTTTAATAAATAACCAATTTTGCGTAAGTATTGAATTTGCGGTTTAGATATGTTTGTAATTTGTATTTCGTAATAGTTTTAAAGTTGTAATTTATATCAAGAAATTTATGAACGGTTTCGTAAATTAATTGACTTGGAATATTTTGGGTATTTTTAAACCATGTTTGTCTTTTTATGTTCTTGTTTATACAAATAAAATATTTTTATAATACATTTAGTTGTGAATTTTATGGACGTACGTCGAAACAAAACCCACTTAAATATTCATGTAGGCCCTTAACTCATCCTCAATCATCCATATCTCAGCCCAACCGTGAATATTTATATCATCTCGTCAAGTATATGTTTTTTAGCATTATTTCGCTTTGTAGGTAGTTTGGAACGTTGTTAAAGTACTTTGCGTTTGCTGTCGAAATAAATAATTGTACTTTTTTAAGACCTATTTTTTAATCTATGCTCATTAGCTTTTTATTATACAGTTTTATACTTTTGAGCAGGTTTAAAAATCTTATTATTCTATTTCAATAGTATAATATCTAAACATATCTATTATATCTATTATAAAGATGTATAATAATTCATTTTTTAGGGAACCTATACATATAATATGCGTTTTCTAGTTTTCGTAATACAAGTTTTTAAATCAACTAAATTTGGTTTAAATAAATGTAAGAAATATTGATTCATCTGTTTTGATTAAATTATTATTCCCGTACAGTAATTACAATTAACAGCTTTTATTAAAAAAAGCTTTTATCACTAAGAATTATTACTAATTAAAAATAACGATTAAGTGCCTATTTCCAGCCCTTGTAACTGTCAGGCGTGGAGACAGTAACAAATGATAAACTGAAGCAATCAACCAAGAAATAGAACATAAAATAGGCATGTCATTATTCTCAATATACCCAGTAACAAATTATTTTGTCTAATGTTTTCAATGTAATGACTTGTTACTGCCAAACGTACAGTGCACTTGCTGTATATTTTATACAGGATCTCTTATTATCAAATAATAAGACTGAATTTTGCGTAGCAAATCAAATCAAATCAAATCAAATCATTTATTTACCAGATTTGTGGTTACATAAGGGTGTTAAAATATAATACAGATCATTCACAATCTACCATAACAATGGTGTGTAAATATGTCAAAAAAATTACAATGAATGTTAGGATTACATATTAAATTATTATTATGGCACAAAAAAATATAAGCTTATAATCAAAAATTCCTAAGGTCAAAAATTTTATTGAATTATATTAATAAATATGTCAAATAGAAGTTTACAGTAAAGTTTTTTTTTTTAAGTACATAATGCTCATTGGATGTCAAAAATTGTATTAAATTCTAGATTGATTGCCTAATTTATTATATTATGTTCTTTGAATGTCAAATATTCTTTTAAAGTGTAGAAACATTTTTCTGTAAGCCAAACATTTATACTTTTTTTAAATAATGTCAGTGGTAACTCTTTAAATTTATTAGGTAATTTGTTATAAACATCTATAGCTTTAATAAAACAATTATTTTCAAAAATATCCAAATGGCATCTAGGGCGGTAAAGTTTATATCTGTCACGAGAATTCCTACCTACTGCAACGGCATGTGTGACAAAGTATTGTGGATTCGTTTTAACAAAAATACAAAGGTCCCTAATATACATACAAACCAGTGGCAGTATACGAAATTTCTTAAATATTGGTTTACAGCTGTCTGTAGACCAAGCACCACAAATCGCTCTTACGCATTTTTTTTGGACTCTAAATGCTAAGTCAATCTCAACCGAGTTTCCCCACATTAGGAGACCATATGATAGCACCGATGATACGTATCCGTGGTATGCACTAAGTGCAGCTTCCGTTGACACGGTCTGCCGCAAACGTTTGATTGCATATACAAATTTTTCTAATTTATTACAAACTAATTCTACATGGGCCTTCCAATTGCAATGTTTATCAAGTATAAGCCCTAGAAATTTAGCCGTGTTTGTTTCGTTTATTTTATTATTGTGATAATTTATATTTAAGTCGATATGTCTTCTCCTGTAGTTTTGAAATTGTATTATTTGAGTTTTATTTACATTAACTTTTAAATTATTATTCCTTAACCAACTAATCATTTTACTGAGCGTCAAATTAATGTCATCTTCATATTTTTCCTTATTTTCCTCCTTAATGATTACTGTCGTATCATCGGCGAACAAAACAGTTTTATGATGAGTTATGTTTGGCAAGTCGTTAATGTATATAAGAAATAAAAATGGGCCCAATACGCTGCCTTGTGGAACACCAAATTTATTTAGTTTTAAATTGGATCGGCTTACTATTTTTTTATTATTATGAAGTTTTGAAATTTCAACGCACTGATATCTATCTTTTAAATAACTTTTTATCCAGTTATTCGCTACTCCTCTTATACCGTATTTCTCTAACTTATAAAGCAGTAAGTCATGATCCACAAAGTCAAAAGCTTTACTCATATCGAGTAGTAAAGCTGCAACTGGTATTCGGTCATTTACTGCCTCAGTTATATGCCTAATTAAATTAAAACATGCTAGCGAAGTACTGCTATTCTTACGAAACCCAAATTGTTCATTTTTTAAAATATTTTCCTTTGAGACAAAATCATTGAGTCTTTCTAACATTACTTTCTCAAAAATTTTTGAGAAGATTGGTAATAATGTCAATGGTCTATAATTTGACATGTCTGTTACATCTCCTTTTTTAAATAAAGGTTTAACAATTGAATATTTCAATATAGAGGGAAAAGTTCCTTCTTGAAGTGAGAGATTAATTATAAAGCTCAAGGGTTCACACAAAGGTTTAGCGCATTCTTTGATCAAACTGGTGCTAATCTCGTCAATACCCACCGAATTTGTATTATTAAGACTACGAATTAATTTATAAATTTCATTTGAATCTGTAGGCCTTAGAAATATAGATTTAATATTATCCATGTCCATAGTTTTGTTTATATCGTCAATATTAAATTTAAAGTCATTAGAATTAGTCATGTCAATATAATACTTATTAAATATATTACAAATGTCATCTGCTGTAGTATATGATTCATGATTAAACAAAATTTTGTCAATTTCTATTCTATCCTTGTTATCTGCAATGTTATCATTAATAACTTCCCACACCGCTTTGCATTTATTTTTCTTATTAGAGATGTATTTATGATTTTGTATCTGTTGTGACTTATTTATACATTGCCTTAATATTTTAGAATACTTTTTATACCATTTTATGTTGTTCTGTTTATTTTCTCCTATTTGTTTGCTTCTCAAATATAAAATCCTTTTTTTTATACAACATTTTTTTAATCCCTTAGTCAGCCAAGTATTTTTTTTAGAGAAAATATTTTTTTTGACGTTTATAGTGGGAAAACATAAGTTGAAAAAAAGTGTTAATAGGGTATGGAACTCTAAGTAAGCTTCATTAACATTATTCTTTTCATATATTTCTGAAAAGGACAGAGAAGAAATACAGTTGCAAAATTTATTTATGTTTTCTTTGCTAAAATCTCTAACATTTTCATACCATGTGCAATTTTGTCTTTTAGTATTGGAACTCACTGTCAAAGTTTGTCCTGTTTCATGATCTGAAAGTCCTAAATAATGAATTTCAGCTTGAATAAATTTAATATTACTCGCAAATTGGTCCAGACATGTATTTTGTCGAGTGGCAGATTTAATGTGCATTTCGATATTAAAATTTTTAAATAGATTTAGAAGTTCCAAGCAGCTTTTATTTGGTTTCAATGTATCAAGATTCCAATCACCACATAAGATAACTTTTTTTGTCCGTTTTAGTACAATTGATAACAAATGTTCCATTCTTTTTATAAAATCATAAGGATTACTATTGGGAGTTCTATATACACATATAATAATTAAGTCTTGCATCTGTACACCACAACACTCAAATTCAAAATTACAAGAAAGATCCGGGAATGTTAACTTTTTGAAGTCATATCCGTTTTTTATAAGAATACCTGAGCCTCCCCTTTTCTTATTTCTCGAATATGAAGCTACTAGCTTATAACCAGGTATTTTAAGTAAATGTTCCGTACCTTTTTTAATAAAAGTTTCTGTGAGACATATGACATGAATTTCTTTTTGATTTGTACCCTTTTGTGAAAGTTCGGATAATGCAAATATAATATCTTCAGTTTTATTGATGGCTCCCGCTATATTTTGATGGAATAATTTTATGATTTGGTTTTTGTTGTTTATATTTTTACGGGCGAAAAAACTTGTTTTCATTTATATTTTTACTTATTTTATTGTCAGGAGTCTCCGATACCCGTGTTTGAGTAAAGTAATACGGTATGGTTCCCTTTTTAGGGCTTCTTGTTTTAACATTGGTATTATTAACACTGGAACCTGATTGAGATTGTTTAATCTGCAGATTGTTTGGACTCGTACATAATTTGAATTGCATTTGGTAGCGATCTGTGTTGGTTGATCTACTCAAGTTACATGGCCTTAAATTAGAAGCCTCACTCCGGCTACAGATTTTATCTAAATACATATTTTTTTTTAGTAAATTCTAAGACTGCCATTTCTACAAGTAACTTAAATGATATTTAAGTTACTTGTAGAAAAAAGCAGCTTTCGATTTCAATGAAGAATTCTGTTTTTTTTGTTAAACATATTTTAGTGTCACAAAATTTACAAAAGCAAAGTTAAAAGGTTTGGTTGGCGTGGTCTTACTTACTTTCGTATGAACTACTTTTGGTATTAAATAGTAATTATTAGTGTGCTATTTCGTATGCTCAATACGAGCATGCCTAGGAACAATTTACATTTGCTAGCAATAGGCATGCTAGTTTTAAGTATGCTTATATATTTAAGTATGAACGATACTAGCATGCTCAATAAGCAAAAAAGTTTAGACGCGCTTAAAGCACGCCCCCTTCTACCCGCGTCGTTGGTAGCATGCTCAAAAATCGCAATCCTGTCGATGCACAGAGTCGTTCGAAATGAGCATGCTTATTTTGAGCAACATTCCGACACACATACTATTTAGCAAGTGCTCTATTAAAGCATGCTCATTTCAAGCACGAAAGCTTGAAATGAGCATGTGTAACAGAAACTTTACTTTATTTATACACCAACTTTTGTTTTGAGTGCAAAAACCTATAATGACGAGTTTCAAAAAGTCAATTTTTGATAAATTTTCATTTAAGGAATAAGTACGTTTCTAAGGAAAGGTTTGGTATAGCATGGTTTTCTTTGGAAGAAAAAATATTTAATAAATGTTATACAAACGTCTGTCTTATAGACACTTATAGAAAATTCAAATAATCTTACTAATTTAATGAATCCCTAACATCTAAACTAATATATCATGGTACGCCCAAAATTGCTTACATATCAAATTATCAAACGCCAAATTTGGTAAACAGCAGGTCTTGCATATTCCACACAGTTAATTCCTGGATATTTCGACGTAACTTATCGAATGACAGTGACTGTTATCGAAAATTGAATAATGACAGAGCGTGGGTGGTTGACAACTGTCACGTGTCTTCGACATGATTAACTGTGTCAATAATACACGAATCTAATTTCTATGCTGTATATTGTTCATGAATAGTCTATAGTAGTGGATTAATAGTATATCTATACCTAGGAACATACCTATCTGACCGTTTGAAATGAGATTTGTGCATGGATGGATCAAAATTTTAGATTCGAATGAATCATATTTCAGATATATGGATATTCTTATTTCAAATTCAGTCTTTTGATTGGATTTTATGAAATCTTTTTCGTCAGTATATGGACGTTAAAAATACGAGTAATAATGGAATATGGTGTTCTGCTGTGGTGCCAATTTGAGGCAAACTGCTTGCAACGTTTACGAAGTCCACGGAGTGAACATTACAAGATTCGTTATTGGAGTGAACACTTCCGATCTGAAAGTTAAAATCTGAATAAACTACGAATGCAGAGCATCAAAAAAACCAACTACACTAACATTTTGAACCTTTGTCAAAACTTTGAGTGAAGTAAAAGGTCATCAAACTTATATATTATCCGTTGTCATTCAATTTTTTCCGAAGATTTCAAATTTATAAAAAGTACTGCATCGATTTCTTTGAAATTTATAAGAGAACACCTCAGAAGTATCTTCTAGCATATGGAATCATCAAAATCGATTCATAGCTCACCAAATTATCGCGTAACAAAGATAAAAAAAAATAACATAAGGTAAGGTGGGGTAAGACAGTCAAGGCAAGACTATCACAGCGCAATAACTCGATGTGTGTAGCTTCCTAGTCTTGTTTGCTAATATGGTTACGAAGCTTAAACTCAAAACTTTCTCGATTCAAAACATAGATGTCACTGCTTAACGTAAAAAAAGATCAATTCGTAAAAAAATTAATTTGACATTTCAGAAAGCAAAACACGAGATCACACGTTGGTGTTTGAAAACAGTAATTAGGTGGAAAATTTGGTAAATTTGAAACGTTACAAACGTTAATATTATTGCAATATCAATAACTTATAAGTGATTATATAAGGGCAACGTAAAACCATTCAATTAACTAACAATTTACCTAAACAAATACATCATCTTAAAATCGCGAGGTGGGGCAAGACTATCACTCCACTTGGGGCTAGACAAACATACGACAGTCTTTCCCCAAATAGGTGTTGTAAACAGTTTTTTAGGAACTATTTTCAATTATGTCTAAAAATGATAACTATCTACTTATTTTATTTTAAAACTGACGTTTGTACGTTTTTTGCTCTACACTACCCTTACATAACAGAAACAAAATTTGATTTGCCATATGTAGTGCTCTTAGTTGATGATTTATTTTATATGAGAAGTGATTTTCTTTTGCGAATTAAGGTTATTTTAATTCTTAAGAAAAAAATAATTTTGTAAAATTCTCTTATTTAATAAACAAATAAGACATCGTAAAAAAATCCACTGCTACCACAGTATTAAGTGGTAAAAAAAGAAAAAAAGCCGAGAAAAAAGTATGACCAAAAGTAAGTAGCTCAGCTCAAGCTCAGTCTCAAAATCACATGACATAGGAACCAATAATTTACGAGTTATGTGCGATCAAAGTTACATTATTTTGTCACTCACTGACTCACTCACTCACTGACCGATCATCAAAAATGTAAGGTACTTCTAGCAAACTTAGAACCTTCAAATTTGGCACCAAGATAGGTTATTAGCTACATATAAAGGAAAAATTATAAAAACGTTAATAAATTATATTCATTAGTAAATAATAAGAAACAAATTTATATTTGCGGTTTTGCAAGAATATTGTGTATGAATTTCGACTGCAATGTTAACTTTGTTTTTTGTTTTTGTACAAAACGTAATAAATTCGTTTATACTATTATTGATATGTAGTGTGGTGTATTGTTATGTATTAAATATATTATTACATATTAAGTTAAACATTACTTGGCTTCTATGCGATCTCAAAGCTTTTTACGATGAAAGAATTGCGTAGAGAGACTTGTTTTTTTTTATATTTAATGTTTTTGGTGGGATTTTAATTCTATCAAATAGAACCTTTATAATATGTAACGGAAAACAGGCTATCGTAAAGGCTGCTTCTTTTAAAACTTCAATCAACGCCTTTTTAAACGTGTTTAATTCATTAAAAACATTATTATTTAAATTAAAATGACTACGACTATCGAGATGTTCGCAAAATAATAAGCCATTTTTGCTTGTACTCGTAAAGTACTTTTACTGGAAAATCATTATTTTGTTAAATAAATGTTGTAAATTAAAACGGGCGCGTACACGAAAATAAGACCAGCAATAAAATTTGCACTGGATGAAAAATTGGGTCGTTCCGAAATTAAAACTTTCAAATTGGTCAAAATGCACTGTGGTGTACGTTGAAATGTTACGTAATTAACAATAGAGCAATTAAGTTAGGCTACGCAGTTGACTCTGAACGAATGCCATTTCGCGGCGCTCCGGCGTCTGCCTGCTCTAAAATTTTCCGGAGTCATACGTTTGATGCATCCTTTTATATTTATTTTCTATTTTATCAGTAAATGTGTTTCTCACTATTTACCTTAAAGTGTGTCTATACTGCCACAACCCTTTAGTTATGAGCCTACTGCGGCGCCTGGAGTCTTTCCCCCGGGTGACAATGAGGATTTCGCCATTAACCACCAATCTGGCCCATTACTGGTTGGTGGATGTCATAATTAGAAGGGCGCCGAAATGGCTTCTGAAGAAATCTTTTATTTATCCAAACCCATGGACATCACTAATTAAATGTTAATAAAATATTAATAAATTAATGATGCCAACATTATGATGCGTTGCCGACCTAAAGCTTCAGATGTTAAAGCTTTTTGTTCGTGTTATTTCACTGGCTTTTCCTCCCCTTCAACCGGATCGCAACTAAGCTTTCGCGTACTTACAATGGCGGGTAAAATAGAAAGGACTGTAGTATTGCCCCAGGCCTGTCCTTTCACATGGATACTACTACCATGACTTCCCTTAACATTAGGCATTTGGGTGAACAGCACCCAAATGCCTAATGTGCCCCTCTCAAGTACCCAATGCAAGTTGTGTAAAATTAATGATCAGCAGCGGTGACCCATACTTGCACCGACCATACCGAACGAAGCTATTATTAATATATTATTTTATTAATAATAAATATTTTTTTACAGGTTAAGCATGTAAACAACATGTTACAGGTGTGAATATTCCAGTAGGTATTATAAATATTGTTGCAACTTTTCTAAATTCAGAATGAAATAAATAGTTTTTTGGCCAGTGAACTTTTTCGCGAAAAAATATTTTTGCTTGTCATCTACGTAAAACTCTTTGAAATGAAATCGGGTTTTAATTTTACATCTTAATATATAAAACTGTTCCATTACTGACTGAGTGACTGACAGACAACTTACAGCCATAACTACTAGGTGCTGAAATTTGGAAAATACATTCCTTAGTGGTTGTAGAGGTCCACTAAGGCAGGAATTTCCGAAACTCCCACGGGAACGGAAAATATAGGACTTTTTAGTTTGTATGAAAAATATTATTCCTTGATTGCATCGTTGTGAAACTTGGCAAACAGGTTCTGCAATGGGTGCCTGGTCATGCCATATGGAAGGAATTTTTGAAATGCCCAGGAGAACGGGAAATATAGGACTTCAAGTCGCGGGAATACGCTCGTCGACGATAAAGTTCTTATTAAATAAATTACCGGTATAATTAAGCATAGTTTCAACTGCTAACTGTAAAAATGTTTTAGATAGGAATAACCCTCAGGATCCGTTCCGCTCTATCGATGGACAATGCATTCCGCTGATTTTGCTGACTACGTTTTGCTGACTTTAACATTTTGAATTCGCTGCACATATGCAAAGAGCAAAGAAAATATACTTTTACTTCATCAAGAACAGAATGAATGAATTTCATCAACTATTGATTTTTTCTCTAAAACATAAAAAAATATAAGAGTGCGAAATAGCTATTGTAAGTAGCTTTTTGTTGATAAAGTAATTTGAAGAAAAACAAAACAAAATAAAAATTTTGAAAAACCCACGACGCGACGTTTAAAAAGTAATTGAAAAAGAATAAAATAATTTAAAATCCCCCGACTAAAATGATTTATGTGACGAGAGATAATTAACGAGAAAAGCTTTTTTAAAAGTTCACTTGATCTCACACAGAGTCGGCCATATTATGAACAACATACTATTCGTTTTCATAGCACTTCCCTACGCTTACCTATTCGGTTCTCGAAGATGTAGATGTCGCAATAACATAGGTATTCAACTCCCTGTGAACTTTATAAGAAGAGCAAGAAAATCCGTCTGGGGCTGCCATAGAATGAATTCGTTTTGTAGTTTTATATTGAAATTTAAAATATTGATGGCAGCCATCGACGGATGACTTGTAACAAAGCCGTTTTTGGATTTTGGAAGTCGGTTGAAAAAATCTGAGAGTAACCTGAAGGATTCGTGAATAGTATCCATATTCTAATTTCTCACCGTCATACGCATATATTTATGACGACCGGCTGGTGTAGGGGTAAGTACATTGCCTTCTATGCCAGAGGTCCTGGGTTCGAATCCCGGCGGCGACGGATATTTGTGTGATGAACACAGATATTAGTCGTCAAGTCATGGATGTTAAATGTTTATTTAAGTTTATTTTCTAATAAAAAATACGTATTTATTCAATATGTACGTTTATATATTTCTTAACTATATCATTTATCTAGTATCCATAACACAAGTTCTTTAAGAAACTTAATTTGGGCTAGATAATGTTGTGTGAGTGACAGAAATATTTATTTATTATTTATTTATTTATCATTATAACTACTTCTCAAAATATTTTTCAAATAATTCAGATACACTTCTTAAACATAGGCTTACTTTACCTCCAAAGAAACATTAAAACGTTACAAAGTTTGAAAAATTGCATGACTAAATTTTCTGCCCGTAGGAAACTTGTTAAGCTAAATAAGCCATTTTCCTACTTTACCTCCGATTAGTAAAGGTATAATTAATTAGAGTTTTTAAAAAACTTTATTAATTCAAGATTCATGGTGTAAAGTAATTTATGCATGTATAAAATTAACTGCAATTATGTTGCATGCCGTTATGGAAGGGTGTAAAAAGGTGTTGTAATTTATAGTGCAACAGTTCACGATATTTTATTAAAATATGGGAATACATTTTTCATATAAACTGTAGTAGGAAAAAATCAAGGATGAAAGTTCTGCAAAGGTATTAATTACATATTTTTTTTATTAATTACATTGCGTTTTATTAAATTATTATACTTCGGATACTTAGGGCATGGAGACATGTGAAAAATTAAAATCAAAGCTGACACTACAAAACAATGAGGGATGTGACCTGCGCAGCACACCGTAGTCGGCGGCGGTGCCGTACCGTAGAGACGGATGTCTTTATTTTCAACCGACTTTCAAAAAAGGAGGAGGTAAAAACTTAGAATCTGCCAGCTGCTTCTCTACCTGGGCATAATGTACAAGTCAGTTAAGGAACAGAGGTTTACTTGGCGTTTTTGTGGGCGATAGGTTGACTTCCTGTCACTACAATAACCTCTCTCCATCTTTATAATACCTTCAAATTTGTCAAACGCGACATCAGATGGTCTTACAACCCCTGGTGTTCTGCATACCCCATAAGGGATACAGGCGTGACGTTATGTATGTAGGTATGTATGTATGAGGAGGTTCTCAATTCGTCTGTATGTTATTCTTATTTGATGATTTCGGAGAATGTTTACGTGGATGACATTCTAAGTCGGCCAAAGTTTTGACGTGAAGTCGGTTTTTTTAATGCTCTGCATTCGTTGATTATTCTATACTATGAGTATACCCACTATAATTAGCATTCACCAGCGTAAAATTATGTCACATATTGGACCTATAGAAAAACCCATTAGAGTACTTTACGTGAGATTGAGGTCAAACGCGGGTTTAGTCACTTATAAAAAAAAAAAAAACCTACATCGTTATCATAAGCAACAGAACATCAATATTAACAATAGCTGTTATTCATTACTTAAAAACATGAAAAATGCTTCTCGTATGAAGTTTTAAGACATATTAGACAGAAAATAAGTAATGGTTATCTGTTTTCCATTTTGTACTGTCATACATAAAAATGCTTCGTTGCAGTCAGTCAGGAGTAAATAAGTATGATAACGAAAACTTTGTAAAAGTTTATATCAGGTTTAAAGAAGAGAGGTGTATAATATGGATAATATTCTGTTTCTGATAATTCTACACAGATAAAAAAAAGCAAAAAAGAGATCCTGTAAAGAGTGATAATTTATATTTAGGAGAATACAGATCTCTTTAAAAATAAAAACAATGGTAATAAAAAAATTAGTATATGACGGTTTTGTATGATAGGTATGTTTTTGCCTATGTTTTGTTTTTGGCAAAAAAATTGGGTATCATCTCGAAGGTCCGGCGGTACTTCAGCCCTGAACGGCTGCTCAACTTATACACAGCCCAAGTGAGGTCGTGCATGGAGTACTGTAGTCACCTTTGGGATGGTTCTGCCAAATACCAGCTCGAAGCGCTAGACTCTGTTGACCGAAGAGCCCGTAAAATCATAAATAACAACAACCTTACGAATAAAAAATTGCAGACGCTGGAGCATCGTCGTAAGGTTGCTTGTTTGACAGTATTTTATCGGCTACATTTTGGTAAGTGTGCGAGTGCTCTTTTTGACCAAATTGAACCCACCCCTTTTTACCACCGGACTACCAGACGCAGACAGAACTTCCATCCCTATATAATGGATTTACCAAGAAGTCGAACAAAACGCTTCGATAGTTCCTTTTTGGTAAGGATTGGCAAGGAGTGGAACAATCTGCCTGCGTCTGTTTTTCCTGACCACTACAGTCCTGGAACTTTTAAGTGTCGAGTGAATAGGTTTCTCGTGGATGGACGTGTAACACCATAGTCTTCATGCGCACTTTCCATCAGGTGGCATGGAAGACAAACGTCCTATCCTTACAATAAAAAAAAAAAAAAAAATGTCTCTTTACTTAGAAGTTCCTTTAAAAATATGAGCAACTAACTTACTTCTTAAAACTTCTAAGACTACTGATAAAATCATGATTTTAACAAATCAAAAAAGTAATTTAAGCATGTCACGACTTTTTCTTATCGCAGTGCTAAGAGACAAATTGAAAGCTAAAAGAAAAAAAAAAGATTTTTCGATAAAAACGCAAAGTTTTTCAATTTTCAACTTGCACGGAGAAGGATGTTAAGTGTAAGCATCAAACTTACAAGATACTGCAAAGTTTTCATAGACAACTTATTTTAGAACTATTCAAGTACTTTTTTAAAGCTTAAAATAATATTCTGAGGAGGTACAATCGACTAAATTTCGAATGCTGCATCTTTGGACGTCTTCTCAAACGTTCAGGACCGCAACCGCTTTGGTGAAAACGAACAATAAAAAAAAAAACCATCATTGCCACAGTCCTTTGTATAGAACCCACTACAGGGAAAAAAGTCTCTCCTCTGAGCGACGAGGAGGTGTAAGCCATTATCCCCCAAGCTGGCCCAGTGCGTGTTGCGGAAATAATATTAAAACTTGGTAAATTGATGGCTTGAAAACAAAATAATTAAGTGTTATTTAAATTTTGTTACAAAATATGAATTAGTGAAAACCGTAAAATTACTTTATAAAACGTCTTTAAGTCTTTAAGCGTTTTTTGAAATGTCTTTGGTTAACTGATCTAAGCAGGTCTTAACTCAAAAACAAAATTATAGATAATAATAAATAATCTTTATTTGCCAGTACATGCGTAGTCAAGAGTTACAAAATAAATATATCATAGTGCGTTCACATACTGCTGTCATTTCAGCGTGCAAATTTAGAGGAATTAGTACAACATCTTCATTTTTATAAATTTAAATTATCATTACTATGTCAATCAACCAAGAAAAATATAACACAATAAATCAAACACAAAATAAAAAGTCAAATCAATATTTAAATAAGTCAAAAAGTATTCTATAATATATTTCTATAATTCTATATATCTATAATATTTATCTTATAATGTCAACCGTCTTTTTATAAAAAAAAAATATATGTATATTTTGATTGCAATTTCAAATTAATTCACTCATTTCTCATTTAAATATTCTTTGACGCTATAGTACATTTTTCTTAAGCGTAAACTAAATAGGGCAGTTTTAAATTTGTTTCTAGGTAGTTCTTTAATTTTTGATGGCAATTTATTAAAAATGCGTATCGCCATACAATAAACATTACTACTATATAATGATAGTTTTTGAACCGGTATGTATAGTTTATATTTAGAGAATATACTTACATAAAATACAGTCTTAACTTATTTTATCGCGTAAACTTTACTCACTTCATGTTTTAGTTCTTTATAGACCCCATTTGTGGTGTGGCCAGTTAAACATGTATTTTGTTAATAATCAGAATAATAACTTGATGAAAATCCTCAGTCTCATTAGTTACTTTTCTCATTCGCCTACCCAACTTGCTTATCAAATCGCTGGACTCGACAAAATTAAATCTCTATTAAAATTTAAAGAAAAGGGTCGAAACTTTTATCAGTTATAAACTTTGGTAAATTTTGCGAAGAAATATTATCGTCTTATCTAAAGTAGGTATCATTTTGTCGAGGGGCGAACGAGATTCACAGGCCCATGGTTTATAAAGTTGCATTTTTTTCAATTTATAAGGAAATTATGTCTTATCAATGGAGTAATATTTCCAAGGAAGTTGTCGAAGTATAATTATTTTTTTATCATTGACGCTGTAAATCTTAACTTAGGGATCTTATTATAATAATTTTGCTATAGACATGATACATTATGATTGGATAACTGAGTTTAGAAACTGAAATTTAGTCTCAAGAAACTTAATTATTGAGAAAATGAACCATTTTTAAACCATTTTAAACCATTTTTATGTTAAATCATAAAAGTTTTATTGGTTTTCTTGTTTGTGACTTATAGACAATTTATGATTATTTTGATTTCTACCTGGAATCTAAATGTTCAATCTTAGATTTTTTTTACAAAATATTATTCTAGGTTTTGGTAATCATGGCAACGCCACTTCATTGTTCCGTTTTAAATATTAGATTGATGATTGAGATTGAAATCCACTGTAATAAGCTAATGCATCACATTTCATTTTAAAGGATTAAGTCATAAAATAAAGTTGTAAAACTATTAGAAATCAAAACTGATTTACAAAAATATATATTCGAATATATTACTATACATTTCTTAATACCTACATTTTTTTAACATAAGTAATTTATTCACCTAACATCATATTTTGTAGAAAAAAGATCCAAAAGTCTATTTGGGATAAATTCAATTAAACAAAACGAAATCGGCAGCCTTGAAGTGTCACCGAATAATCAGCAAACAAAGAATCCGCCAATAACTCAGTGAGGGGTTATTCTCAGTACCACTCACTTTCTACATTGTCACGTCTCACTTTGAATTGGACGTGCTTTGATATCGATAGCCTGGATTCTGTTCACTCAAATTTTTTATTCAATTCTTTTCAGTTTACTCATATTTGATTTGATTGTAATAAATGAGGTTTCATCGTATTTGATACTTTGATAAAATGAAATTATGTAATATGGTTGTTTGGCTCGACGGACCAATGTTTGGGGTGAGGTATGGGGATGCACTGATTTGCAGTTAAAGTTAAAGAAAATGTAAAGTTAATTAGCTAATTAGCACTATACTCAAAGTTCTACAAATGTTTATCTTAAAACTAGTTAATTTATAATTTAGATTGTTCAGTTATGTTAGCGAGTAACGTACGATCGGTATGACGACGCGATAAATACGTACCTACTGAGCTATAGGTAATCAGGTTAAATTTAAGTTAGTAAAGTCAAAACCGCAGGCACGCAATAAAAGTGTTTGGTAGCACTTCACCGAACAATTGTTCTAATATATTATCAAGGAAGATTAATTTGATTATATTTAATTTAAATAGAAAGTCTTGAAAAGTTTAAGTCCTAAAATATAATGAAGATAAAAATGTTTAAGTTTCAAAGTTTTTATTGGTAAAAAACGTAAATAAAAGCTTTTTTTGTCATTTACTTATTTCTTGGCTAAGAATATTCAGGGATCAATTTTTTTATTTTCCTTTTACGCCGTCGCAAAAATAGTATTCTTTTTTACTTTTCACTACACAGAGTAGGGTAATCATTGATTTACATATGGGATGTCATTTGAACTCGAATTTATGAGAAAAAACATAGTTGCAAGATGAAAATAATGTTTCTTGTCTTGAACGGTAGATAAATTAGTAATTTATTTATTTTGTCTCAAGCAGAATTAAAATTACTTGAATAATTCCTAGTTATTCATAATGCCTGAGTTTCTCATCTTCACCCCTCATCGTCACTCCAACCAAGAGATTCCCACACAGATTTAATATAAGAAAATTTTTCATTACTTACTACAGATTCGCCTTATTTCATCCAAGTAGCAGCATTTGGGAAAAATCATAACAACTCTCAGTAGGTACGATTTTGCCCAATACCTATAACAATTATTATTATCCTCTATTCAGCCAATTTACCCAACATTTCAGCAAATAACTCACGCTTAATTGAATAAAACCATTATAGAGTTTTTGAGTGTATAGTGATCAGACGGACAGACAAATGTTATTTGTGTGTGATAGAGAAACAGATAAACATTTTTTTTTATTTAACGTGAATAAATAATAGCGTTACGGCAGCTGTTGCCGTTAAAAGTACTATCTGAGGCTTTTCGTTAAAATTAAACAAAAATCAACTTGATTAGTTGCTATTCATCAGCAAAATAACTTGTTTCCATAATTTCACTTTAAGGCAACTCTGTAAAAAAGTATCGTGCTCCCGGACCGAGACGGAGCAATCCATTCGTTAGCGTTGATTTCCTATCGATTTGACGATGAAAAATTAAAAATCCGTCAACGATTGCCAGCTCAAGCAGAGTTGTTTTTTAAAAACTTTTTCGATAAATTTATCGTCTAGTCTTAAAAAAGGTAGACGATCACGAAATAATTGTAACCTTAGTCTGCCCCTTTTAAAATAATAATCTAATTTACAAAGTTCATTATCTCTTTACAAAATAACGTTGATGTTTTGCGTGTGAAATATTGATCACATTAGCAACAGGACAATATATTGGACTGATGTGGTTTATTTTGCTAGCTTATAAATAAATTTGGCAAAGTGTGAGTTTGATTCATAAAGCAGGAGTCCGCTGGCGTTTGATATTATAAATGCATGTGCCTTGAATGACAGTTAAGCTACATGATCAATTATAATTAGTTATTTTATAAATAGTTTCAGTTGATTTCCCAGAAGTGCAGTTTGATTTGCGGCTTATATTTTATCTGTTTTGAGGATCGAGAAACGAATGTAAACCTTTCAGTGTAATAATGGCTTTTTTACCATAAGATTCAATTTAAACATATGGCTATTTCAATTTTTAAGTTATTGTAGCGACTAATATGATAATGAAATCTTTTGAATAGGTTTGCATAACCTTATTAAATTGTCTACATGAGATAGCTGTTTTCCATATTTTTCAGCTCATATATGAGACCAGCAAAACACAACCTTCAACTGTCCTTATTATAAAGATTTAAAACTTAGACTTATTTTTTTTTATAAAAGACCGAGAATCCTAATACTAGAAACAGGTGCTCTATATATAAATAACCCAAAGAGAGGTACAGGATAGACATCACATTTGGAGTATGTGAGAATAACTGATAAAAGAAAAAGCACCGGTTTCAGAGCATTAGGGTATTAAAAAATGTAGGAGGCGCGATCAGATTAGGGGTGTTTACTAAAAGTCTATTTTGGCAACTTTATGAAAGTATAATGAAGTAGAGTAGTTTATGATGTGAATAAATATTTTATCAGCCAAATCTTTTAGTAAGATACTTTTGAACGGGAATTAAGTACTGGCTTAGGATGGCGTATTTTGTGTTTAACTTTATTTCTTTATGTGTTTATCGGTTAAGATGTTAAGGTAAAAAGTATGACAAAATCGCAAATTCACATTAAAAGCTTTCCATATTAGGAAAGCTTTTAATGTGAATTTGCGATTTTTTCTAAGTGTTTTAGTGTCTGCATAATACACTTACGTTTATTTTCATTGTAGCACTAAAGAGACAGGATAATCATGTGTTTTTCATAAAGATTTACAAACAAATTAGTACGCCAAACTAATTTGCTTGTAAATCTTTTCGGTTTATTAATTTCTGTTTAGCCTAAAAGCCTTGTAGTAAGTTCTGTAGTGAATCTTAATTTACAATCCCAGATTTTTTCAGATAAAATTGAAATCTAGATTTGGGTTGTCATGGCAACGCTAGTATTTTAAACGAAGGATTTTGAATCCTTTGTTTAAAGCTTAACAGTGAAGGAAACTTAACGTGGACGTCACTGGCCAGAAGTTAAATTACATTCTCTGGAAAATCAGTTTATTGCTTTTTAAATACTGTTAATAGTTTCTTTAAAATAATTAGCCATTCAGCAGTAATTTGACGAAACAAGTATATGTTCATATTTGGTGGCAGATTTAATATGAAGGATGGTCGCAGCTAGGCGGCCGCTGAAATGGTTCTACCTCCAAGTCGATGTACAGAAGGCAGCGTTACAAATCTGCCAGATTTCCCCAACCAATTTTTTGCTTAATGTCGAGGGCATGGAGTTCGGATTCAATTACAATTAGGCAGATTTATAACGATTGATCCTGCCTTCTGTACATTAATGGGTTCCATGGTACATTGGTCGAATGTTCATTTGGGGTATGAGTGGTTGACTAAGCCGGACCAGATAGAGTTAAAATATTTTTTCTAAACTAACTTGAGTCTGGATGTGTAACATCTGCAACGGCCAACGTCTTATTCGGTCCTGATGATCCCAGTAAACCATAACTATACGGACTGAGTCATAAATGAAAAATCCTTTTTATGGTAAGCGACAACAGCAATAACCATTTCTTAATTCAAACTAATAGCACAAAACTACAATCCAAAGCTAAAAACTTTAATGCAAACAGCAGTACAACGTCACCCTCAGCATTCCAAATGTAATACGAAAATGAATTATTTGTCGCTGCAAGTTATTTCTATAGCAAACGCACACCAATCAGAGCGTATAAACACAGGTTCTAGTTTGACATGTGTGTGTTATGATTTAAAACATGTGTCGCGTATCTAGACTTGGTGACGTGAACCTATATTGCTCTCTGAATAAATATTTACGCTGTATTGTAACATGTGTATAGATGTACTACAACTAGAATCGTGTTCTGTACGTGTTTAGATTTGAAAGCGGGTTTTAAAAATACACTGATTGTCACACTGTTTTTGGACAATGTAACTACAAATCGAAAAAAAAATTAAAGGTAATCTACAGGTAAATCTGTCACTATCTGATGTCACGTTTGACTTTGGAGTTATTATGACGACCACTTTGGCGATGGGGTAAACCTGTCTGGCTCATACGCCAGTGGTTGCGGGTTCGATTCCCGCACGGAATAAGAAAAAATAAATGTTCCGTGTCTGGGTGTTTATCTATTTATGTATTTATATTCTAGGTTCTCCCTAGTTCGCTACATGGTATCCCATAACACAAGCTATGCTTACTTTGCGGGCCTGTAGCTGGTGTGATTTTCTGTGAATTGTATACTAAAAAAATGCGTTAAATTTGTTTATATTCAGTTCTTTGTAAGTATTTATGTTTATTAAATTTGCTGATACCCATCACAGATACTGCTTTAAGCATACATACATTCCTTCACGCCAGTATTCCTTACGGGGTAGGCAGAAAACCAGAGGTTATAAGACTATCATGTCACTTTGGAGGTATTATAATGATGGTTATAGACTATTGCAGTGACAGGGGGTTACCATATCGCCCACAGAAACGTAATGTCAGACTTATTTATAAACGAGAAAGCAGTTTACTAAGTGGTCATCTCCTATCTTGCATTTTTTTCGAGGCACATTCGATTTCGCTGCATGCTCGCCAGTTTCGGACAGTAAGTTTGTATGGCACTCGTTGCAAACATGAAGACTACCTGTAACTTTGTACCTTTTAAGTTGCGTAAAACCAATCCTTGTGCAGAGCTATAGACATGGAAATGTACTTAAGATTTTTGTTTCTTTCCTAAGCCTGTGTGCTTTCATCTTCGACCTCATCTTCACTTACCATCAGGTGAGACTGAGGTCGGCCTAGTATACAGGGTGACTGCTGGTGGGTCACTTCTTTTTGTTTTTTCGCCAAGGGAAGTCTTTGGCACCCACTAAAGCAAGCTCTAGCAGGAGGAGGATGAATCCTGTTACGGCAAAAAGGGAATTCTAAAGAGCTGCTAACCCCAGTGACTAACAGATACAGAGTACCCAGATAGTGCGCGGACCGCTAGAGCGGCCACGAGACTCCTCAGAACGCCTGAGTATACCCACTAAACATCCCCCTTTAATAATCCGCCTTGACAACGGCCATTCATCATAATCGGAGCAACGTCCAATCGGTAGCTAGAGGCTGCGCAGCGAGCGGCATCTAGACGGCTGTCACCATAGATGAATTGAAAGCAAAAATTACAAAGCTAAGACTAGCAAAATTACGAAGTTGAAACCAAGAGATTATCTAGAGTGATGAGACTCACTCTGAGATAGGAAGGCTGGAAGAAAGGGACAACGTTTAGAAACGTTGAGCTTGCTGAAGTTTCCTAATAAGCGGAGCGAACTTGGCAAAGCCCGGAAGAGCCTTTTGAAGTTCAAGGAAGTGATAGTTTGAGATCATACATGAAGAGAAAAATAGAATAAAAAATAAATATTAATTCCTTACGGAGTAAACTTAACCGAAGTACGCAACGCATGGTTACAATAGCGTCACGTGCTGCGATTGACTCAGGCGTTAGTAAAGTATATGTACAGAAAGTTAATTTATTTATAGGGAATTCTAGAGAAAAATTAAGAACCTACTTTTATGACATAATTATGATCAGAATCGTGTACCGAGAGCTCCTTCAATATCTATAATTTGTCACCAGTCACCCTGCATAATAAAAAAAATTGGATAGATGCAGAATGCAAATAAGTAATAAAAATCAATAGTATTCTTAAGCTTAACGCTACGATTATTGTAAATTACGACTTTTACAGTAATTTTTTTTTGTGGCTGCTATGTTTGTAAAGGGAATTTAATATGAATTACTTTATGCAATTTCTATTACTTAAATTACAAGATAATAGAAGAAATGAAATAGTTCGTCTGAGTTAACAAAGAAGTTTTTAAAGCGTTCGGATTCGAATATTCCTTTAATTTGACTCATGTGGATGTTGTAAAATGCTAGGGCATCGAAATCACACGTTTCTATCTAATTTCTTAAAATAATCAGTTTTTAAACCTATGCGATTTTAGGTATGTTCATATAGATTTAAATACTATTATTATTTAACTGTTGGTTTTACAATAAACAGATATACAACTGCGTTTATTATGCAAAGTAATTATCGTTACATCAATTATTTCATCATCATCGGTATTCAGCCAAGAGAGGTCCACTACTGGACAAAAGCAAAATTAATTTAACTGAAATATAAAACAGAGTATAGAGCGTGTATCTATTTTGAGATATCACTAACAAGACTTAATCACGTTGTAAATGGACTAGAATCTAAGCACCTGTCACTTCCTAGTTCCAAGCTAGTGTTGGAGTGCGAAGTTTTCAAATTAAAGTATAAAAATGCTTCCGTGCACTTTACAAACAAGGAGCTGTCTAATACAATGACGTTAAATTTATTTCTTTAATAGCCAGAGATAGAAAATAATAAAATATACTGCTTCACAATTCTTTGTATTGAGTACAGATTGAGTTTTCTATTGAGTGACAAGAAGTTTTACACCGTAGACTACAAAGCTAGGAGTGTGAATTCGAGAATATAAATTTCCTCACCCAAATTAATTCTCTTTGCATTTTAAAATCTTAAGAATTATTGCAAGTTCAGTTGTTTACCACCAAAACTAACTCATAAGTACCTACTCTGAGGAAACACTTAAAGGCTTGCAGTGGTCTCAAAAATTTATGCGATAAAAAATTTCTGTAAACTGAAAAGTGGTCCTATAGAAAAAAAAAATGTTTAGATATAATAAATAATAATAATAATTATAAATATTTCTGACACTCACACAACATTATCTAGCCCAAATTAAGTTTCTAAAAGAACTTGTGTTATGGATACTATGTAGATAACTGATATAATTAAGAAATATATAAACATACACATTGAATAAATACATATTTTTTATTAGAATAAACTTAAATAAACATATAAACATCCATGACTTGACGACTAATATCTGTGTTCATCACACAAATATCCGCCGCCGCCGGGATTCGAACCTAGGACCTCTGGCATAGAAGGCAATGTATGTTACCGCTACACCAGCCGGTCGTCGAGATATGAAATTGTAAAGTTAATTTATAAATATTTTTTGTTTTATTAGTGACATCGATAGAATTTTCAAGTTTTTAAAGGTCAAAAAGATTGTGATGATGCCAGTTTTACCAATGACCTGCCGCTTATTAAATACCCTGTACTTTTTCCGCTTCATATACGCAATACGGTTACGAATTCGTTTAAATTTATCTGACATTTTAAAATAAATTAATGGCGGCCAAGCACAAATCTCATTGCGAATAAAATTGATCACAACAACCAAGAAATTAGCATAATTTCTGACCATCAAAACTAATAATTATGTCCCATGCAATCAAAATAAAGGCACACGCCAACTTTTCTTCTCAAAGGTTAATACTGCATAATCACCCGCTTGTTAGTTTCACATTAACCGTGAAGTTTCAAATAGTCACGTTCTATTCTTAACTGGACAATGTAAAAGGTACAAAGAGAGACGTTCTAGAATAATCGGTAGCTAATCAAATTGAAAATAGATTGATTCAACGAGTGTTGGCCGTGAGAGAATAAAGTAGGCACTGATTTACGACTGACACGAATGTTGTCTCATTCCTTTCGGCACAGGACAGTCACCCTTGCAAAAATGTTCGAATTTTGAAATACAATAGAATCTATAAGAGTTCGCTTTAAAACCCTCTTAATATTCACTGGATCTTCTCAGACTTGTTTTCAGAGTATGAGACTTATTTATTTATTTATTGTTCATTGTATACATGGAGTAAGAAAAATTTTTACTAAAAATATATTAGGTACAGTGCACAAAAGGCGGCCTTAACATCTACAGAAAATCTCTTCCAGACAACCCTGGGATCAAATAGAGAATGATACTTAACGATTATGATACCCCTTTAAAAATAAGACGATTTTGATGATGATATCTATGAATATTGCATTTGACTACCACTTTGGCGATGGGGTAAACCTGTCTGCCTCAGACGCCAGTGGTTGTGGGTTCGATTCTCACACGGAACAAAAAAAAATGTTTCATGTCTGGGTTTTTATTTATTTATGTATTTATATTATAGGTTCCCCTAGTTCACTACATGGTATCCCAAAACACAAGCTTATGCTTACTTTGGGGCCATGTAGTTGGTGTGATTGTCTGGGGATTTTTATTATATAATGCATATACTTTAAAAACTCTCCGGTTATATGTACAGTGAAGTGGTAAAAGTCTAAATAATACAGGTACTAATAACATTAAAAACTAAAAGATTTTCACGTATTTTAAGCTGTTGACTATACCTGAATTACAAATACGATAGGAAGACGAATTGAAGAATTTGACGCAAATAAAGAAAAAGACTTTTTTGGCCATTACCCAACCAACTGTAGTCTCAAGTTGTTTGACAAGTCACATTAATTAACTATCAGATAAAATCACTATGTAAGATGCTCTAAAATATTTACGATAGGCGATGTAGCTAGAAAACATTTATTTCAACTGACTTGGAGTTTTCCTGTATGAACACAATCCCAGTTGGTCACACCTTAGTTGAAAATGGAATTTAATAGATTTGGTATAATTAAGTTATATTAGATTTAATGACAAGGATAAGAAAAACCTAGTTGCTCGCTATAAATGTATTCTGAGGTTTGCGTAGAAGTTCGCATAATGGAATTATAAATATCTTTTAAATCTTTCCCTTAAAGAAAGAGAAAAGTAGTAGGATGGTTTAATATTGGTGATGTGATGTGTTCACAAAGGGATTGTTATATTATCGTCGTCTAACACAGTATTTTATCATGTGGGATTAGGTAAGGTAAGGTTAAACTTACATGTCTGATTAATTACTACTATACTACCTTAAGCTACTGCCTAAAAGCATTTTTTTAAAGGAAAGGGTCGTTTGTCCTCAATGCCACCTGATGGAAAGTACTCATTAGGACTCAAATGGATTTTCATCCATGAGAATCTTTTCACTCGACACTAAAAAGTACTAGGACTGTATTAGTCAGGAAAACAAGACGCAGGCAGTTTGTTTCGCAACTCGTACCAAAGAGGGACTTTCAAACCTCTGAGCTATAATCTGGATGGAAAGGCTGCATAAAATCAGTAATCACTGGCATCAGGACGTGTTCAATGTAGTGTTTCAGGGCCAGTAATGCATGTTGAAATTAAAAATGCGCTGGTAATTTCTTAGCCGTTGTTCAAAAACACATGTTTTCTCGAGAATGCTTTGAGTTTAGAATGATCAATTTCCAGTAACACTGGGCTTGGAGTAATTTACCTACAACTTTTATGTAGGCAATCAGAAATATATTGCGAAGATATAGTAGTCATAGATGGCGAAGAAAAAATTAAAAAAAAGTCAGGAGTGCACAACCTTCCTGCGGTCAGCATTGGCGATCTCTTCGAGCAACTCCTATTTTATGATTTTTTGGTCCCATTTTTATGTCCCATTGTCTGCTACTAAACATAAGCGCACTAGCGCACATGTTCCGGCAATGTCTTATAAAGCGCCAGTTCTTTCCGTAAACCGTGTGCTGTCTTGAGGTCAAACATGGAATTTAACACTCAATTCATAAATAGAACTTCTCCCAACAACATCTTTAAACGGTAAAGAAGCATTTTTTTTAAATATAAACTTCAATTTTATTGCAGACTTACTATATTTTTTATCGTCTACCGTGTCGAGTTGAGACTATGTCGAGATGGGACGTGAGCAAGCTAACAGGTGGGGTAAAAGATAAAGTGTTTTGCGTACTTGATTCATTTGTGTGACGTCATTTCTTGTCGTTAATAAATTGGTCGGGTTATATTCTAAATTGCCAGGTTACATTTTAAGGTTGCAATGCTCGGTCTTTCATTTATGTTGCTTTGTTTTTTTTTAATTTTTTTATAACTGGATATAATTTTGATCTATAAAATACATTTGAACATGATCTTTGTATAACTTTTTCTTTTTTGTAAAACTTGAAGATTAAAATAACTGAATCGTATTTAAGACCTGGGTCCTGAAAAGAAAATCTTATAATACAATCCATAATTTTTCACACGTTGCAAAAGCATGAATTTAAGATTGAAAACAATTTTTATTGTATTTCTTTTATTTTCTTTCACTCCCAAGAAATCATTACACACACAAGAAATAAAAAGAAGTCCAGTACAATAAGTAGTACCTTTGTACAAATTGTCTTTAATTTATGTGTAACTTTTTGAAGTGTGAACATAAATTGTTATATAAATGAATCAAAATGGAGAGCCATACACAAAAAATTTATTGGACCTCAAAAGTTCTACGTGCTATATTTATTCTATTCATCAAAAAAGCAGAACGAGAAACGTCGTATTTTTATAGTTTTGAGAAAAAAAAAACTAAAACGATAAAACCTTGCATAAAAAACGAGTGCACTACAGAAAATATACGAAACATAAATTATAATAACAGCAACAAATAAATTTAACTCCATTCAAAGGTTCTTTTAGGCTGCGTTTTCTTTGGCGGGAATCACGTAGGCTTCTAAGCAAACACGCTCGGTTTATGCCAACTTTGAAAATGTATTCTCTCTTTGTTTCAGGTAACGACCTCTCTTTCATGCAGACCCATTGAAGGCCGGTAAAGACCGGATGTGACGTCTTAAGGCACGGCTTTTTTCAAGTCGCCGTAATGTTAAGTCTCGCAGTTGAGAAAAATATAGAGATGTATTTTGGCGGGAAAAAGAGTAGGAATTTATTTATACTTTATTTATTTTGTTGGTATGATTTGGAGTTGAATTAGTTTTGTGTTGAGGGTTTGTATCGCAGATTTACATAACAAAAAATACTTATGAAGAAAAACATTTTTGATGTTTTATTTGTAATTAAGCTTAATATATTAATACATGTACGTAGATAAAATAATTATAATAATAGGGAATGTTTTCGAAAAAGTAATAAACTCAAAGAAAACATGTCGAGAAAACAAACAAGGTTCAGTCAAGTTTGCAGTTTATTTACTTTAAATATATATTTTTAAAATTCTTGTAGCTCTTTACATTATGTACGATTTTTTAGGAAAAGTTTCAATAAATGGCTTGTCAAAAGTTTTCTATTTTTATGCATTGGCTTTCTTCATTAAAATCTTCTTAACATTTTTTACAGTTTCTACATTAGCAAGTACAAAGAGGTATAATTCAAAAAAAAAAACATTCATGCCTTATTGGCTTCTTTACAAAAATCAATATTGCAGATATTAAAACTTCAATTTTTATGTCTAACAGCTTATACATTTTCGCAATTTGAACATAATAAGGTATAAATGACTTAAGTGTCTTAAAACATAGAAAATATATTGTTAAGAAATAGAAACTTCTTTAAGAGTTTTACTGTTAAATGTGAAAATCAACCGGTAGTTTTAGAAATAAACAAAAACTTCAGTAATATTTTATTAATATAGAAAAGACGTTACGATGTAGTTGCAACGGTCGTGTTCATAAGAAAATCGTCTAGTCAGTTAAGCTGTAATGCTTTTATGAAATTAAAATGCTTATAGACACCACTATAATTATTTATTATATAAAAAAATGGATATCAAGGGATGCAGAAAAATCTTGTCAAAAATTTAAAATTTAATTACTCAAGTCTGTGTTAAAACAATAAGCATAAATTTTATTAACAACGTTTTCGAAAAAAGAACTGAAAAGAAACGCATTTCATTGTTTATACACAAACACCACGAACGGCAATAATCGTAATACGTATCGCTTTTACATCACGACTTCCGGTCATTCAAAAGCCGTATTCCTAAACGTATTTCAATGATGTAGGCAATGCTAGACAAAGACAAATGGATCGTTTTATCCCGGTCCTTCTCACAGTAATGACGCTATATCTTTCCACATTATTATTTATGTTGTGTAACTGAGAACAGCATAATAGTACCATAAGAATGATATAAATTCTTAAAAAGTTCTAGTTTTTGGCTTCGCTTGAAAGAAGCCATGATACTTATTGTTTCATATTTGAGGAAATGTGATTTTGGCTGTGTTCTCTATGAAATATCAAAGCTGTTGTGGGAAAATAAGAAAATATTTATCTCAACTGGACTCTTTTAAAACTCTATTTAAACTGTGAACTTAAGAAAAGCTTATTTGAAATTTAAAAGCACAAAAAAGGTAACAATAGAAAACAAAAAAGCTGCATTTTTAGACTAGGTACTTTAAATCCTTTATTGCGTTTTAAATTTAATATGTGTTTAACAAATCTGAGATTCTAATGACCTGGTTAGTCAAAATTATATGAATAAAGTAATTTTCAAAATAATTCCACCAGCTTTTTTTATAAACAATGATAGCTCCAAAAAAACAATTAAACCAAAACCCCAAACTGATCACACGATAGACCAGCTAATTCGAACCGCTCTTATTCGGCTCAGACAGTTGAATTCGTGTTCAGACCACTAGATACGTGCTACTGACGTCACTTCCCGATCAAATCGAGCGATTCGCTCCATCGATCCTATGTTACTTTATCAGGTACCACAAATAGCTCTTTGGTTTTACTCGACTGTGTCCAGATTCGTCCCATTTGAATCTACCCTGGCTTTGCGAAAAGGCACCCATTTATTCATGTCTGCGTTTTTACTTGTTTTCTAAATCTGAGGTTAGTTTGGTTCTTGGTTTGTTAAGCCAAAATTTCTTTATTCGAAATAATCGCTTTAAGTACTTTTAATATTACTTGTTATAACTCTGAGATCAGACCATTTCCTAACAGTTTATTTTTTTAATAAAAAATTAAGAAAACTCACTTATTGTGAAATAATGTTTTCCACAATTATCTATAAAGACTATAATTTGCTTTACGCGTGAGTACAAGAATAACAAACTGTAGCAACTCATTGCACTTTGTATCGTCTTAAGTTTTAAGGATATTTATTAAAAAAAGGACTTAATTACCGGAGTTAAAATACTTTTAACCATAGTATAATTTCGACGTTTCGGTGCCTTAACTCTGTAGTTAAGAGTTTTCCTTAATCATCTTTATAATTTGACTTAAGAAACTAAAAATTCTAGTACAAGGTTGTGATATATTTATTTATTTTTATATTTAACGTAATCTTTAGCTTTACTTCATTTAAGAAAAGAAAATTGAAATGCATCCGCTATTTTGTGGGTATTTTAATTATAATAAGCCTTCATTTTGCAGTAATAAATGAAGAAAATAAAATCCCCAGAACCCAATTTCCACCAACTTAATGAAGTTATCAAAAACCCAAAAAAATACCATATAATGTGATGATATTAATGTGTTTTTTCTTGGGTTTGCCTTCCATGGAAAAACTGCGCTTTGACAAGCCATTTTTGATAATCTTCGAACCTCGAAACTTTCTGCAAAGATTAAAGCGCTCCTGCGAACTAGTGCAGCGGTTGGCCGCCTAGGCAGTTCGTTTTAGCGGTACACCCGCTTAGCGTGATTTCAAGGCTGCTCCTTCTCGGCTGGCTGCCATAGCGGTCAGCAGCGAACCCGACCGAAGGTCTCCGTTCAACCGCCGCGGTTGAAAATTTGTAGTGGTTAAGTGCGTACAATCACAGGCGGTTCTATATTAAACTAGAAAAGCTTGTTCATACTGAGCGCTTAGAATAATAACATAAAGATTGCTACTAAATGTTTTTTTGAAGTAATCTTGATTTTGTGAGTCGATCTGCAATTCAGGAAATTATAATTCTCTCAGAAAATCTGCTATTAATATTATTAATATTAATGTTAAATGCCATGAAAATATTTAGACATAGTTACTGCTTACATGACCCTTCAAGGTTTTTCGTCGTAAAAACTAGGCCTAACATAGAAGGTCATCATTTGGTGTTCACTGGTAAAACTTTATAAATTATTCAAAGAGGTCGTTGGTTTAAAGTTTGACAGAAGATAATTTAATAAATAAACTGGTTTTCTTACTGCCTTCAATTTACAGCAAGCTTACAACTACCTATTTATGGTGAATATGAGTAATTTTCGACAGGCACTCAGGTAACTTAGAGTTTGCCAACGAGATGCATTTATGATGAGATATATTCCATCAGGTTTTTGCAAAGGCTGCAAATATGGGTGGCATAAGTTGTACGATTGAGTAAGAGATAGAAAATTTACATAAACGTTATAGAAAGTATTTGATAAGTTGATACGTACTTTCACTATCGATAGTTACTATACAACGTGTAACAAAAAGGAGAGATAAAACTTAAGGGTTAGCTTCTATACCATACGTAGAATATACGATAAAAAAATTAGCATGATCAGTGCTGGTATGGACTTTCATAAAAATTTATTTAATTATTTTACATAAATTTGTATGAAAAATATTTTGAGAACCCTAGTCAACCTAATAAGCTAAAACAAGACTTGTGCCGCCGTCAGTGACCTTATGACCTTTCCCCACCGGCTGAACTTTGTATTATCAGTCTTAGTGACCCATCACTTTATTTTTACGCCATCTGTTATCGAATAGATTTAATCAAAAGCTAACAGCTGTTTAGGGTTGACACTTAGATATTTTGTACTACAATTTGAACTTGTTTTTCGGCCGAACCGTAAGGATAAAAACTTTATGTGACTGTTACTTATAAACTACATCATCAAACATACAATCCCTTTAAGTATCTCTTCATTATGTTACACGTTGTATGTATAATCTCTTCAAATACAAGTAATAAAAAACAAAATACAACAAGCTTAACGAACAAAACAAGCACGTTAGCATAATTTATTAAAACCCCTCTATTTGACTACACCTACCTATTAGGTATTATCACGAAAGAACCAGCCAGTTAATAAAAATACATTGATCGAATACGTCCAACGATACCGAGTATAATAGCCAACAGCGCGGGTATAAAACAATCACTTATGAACTAAGCATGGTTTCATCAGATTAATAAATAACCTATAATTTTGTACATGTGAACAATAAGCTAGATATGAGCTATACCGATTAGAAATAGCGTTATGAATATACGATGAAGTTGGCTCAGGGTAGCGTTAGCATAAAAATATTGTTTTTAATTCTCTTCCAAAAATAGATCGCAAGTGATTTTGTTCGCTATTGTGACTCGCAGAGTGACTCTTTATTTGTCCGCATATTTTGTTAATATCAAACAAGAGAAACTTCACTAGCATCTGATAAAAGAAAAACCTAACGAAATTGATTTTTTAGTACTTAACAGAAAAAATGCATAGGATTCAATTCCAACATATTTGTAATCAAATATTCTACCGATTCTGATTACAGTTCACCAGTACAAATATGTCAAGAACATTTAAGAGAACATAATTCATTTATAGGATTATGCGTAAAACTTTTCATGAATTTTATGAATTTTAACTTAATGGAACATTGTCACCTAAAAAATTATTGATAAGCGATTTAATTTATTTTTCATTACTACTCATACTACTAATATAAAGATAAGTACAAACGGATTTTTAGTGGTGACTCGTGTAGTGACCATGATATCTCTAAAGAAACCAAAACGCCGATTAAAATATAATAAAATGATCTTTGAACAGTGAAAACTTAAGACAGAATTTAATGTACTTTTAAATTATTATGAGTTAGTAAATCAATCAATAAAAATATATCGCAAATCATTAAGAATTCTTTTGTTTTATTAGTAATATGACCAACGTATGATGATTCTACAAGAAAAATGATACTTAATAAAAACAAGTCTTAATAAAAGTGAAGTAAAAATTAAATATGTAGCTTATTTATTTGCTGACCATACATCATACATAAAGAAAAACTTTTTCATGATGACTTTTGTATTAGAAACTCAATAGGAATTGAGAATGCAGTTTCTATCATCTATAGAATATTTATTTAAAAGTAAGTATTGTATTGTACCAATAATATTTCTATCTTCCATGCTGGGCTGGGAGCGAAAGAAAAAAATAGAATGTGTCAGCTGCTTTTCTTCCCGGGTGTACTGTTAAAGTCAGTAATTAAGGGACAGAGGTAATATTGGCGTTTTTGCGGGCGATAGGCTGCCCCCTGTCACTGCAATAGTCTCTCTCCATCATAAGAATACCTCCAAATTTATCAAATGGATACAGGCGTGATGTTATGTGTGTGTCATCATTATATTACCCGGCTATTAGCTGACCCGGCAAACGTTGTTTTGCAATATAAATAAAAAAAAAATAGATGTTGGCCGATTCTCATAGATACCGGATAAGCACAAAAAATTTCATCAAAATCGGTCAAGCCGTTTCGGAGGAGTATGGCAACGAAAACTGTGACGCGAGAATTTTATGTATTAGATAATAGAAAAAATAAGGCGGTAACGAGCATTATTTTGATACCTACTGAGTATCTACTGAGAACTATTACTTTGTGTATTATCTTTGTAGTCAAGTAAGTAATTAGATATTATATCAAGTGCTTAAAACATTAAACAAAAAGTTTGTCAATATTTTTCAAAATTATATCTCTAGATATCTCTTTTTAACATCAACCTTCATTTACAATAAACAAAGTATGATATATTATGAAGCTAGAAATTTTCCAACATACTAACAAACACAAGTCTTTTAAAAAGTCCCGCTGAACATAAACAATATTTTTATATCCTCGTGCAAAGTCGATTGAAACACAAGCATTATCAACTTTATTCATTAAAGTAGTTTTATCCACCTGCTTACTGCAATTTTTTAAATTAATGCCTTTAAGGAACAGTCGAGAGGAAACTTCGTTATCTCAGCAGTATAGATATAATTAAAAACAGTATGGAATACTTTCAGTAAAATGCACACCTTTTTAGATTTATATTCCTCTCATAATTTGCATGATTGTTGTGTTACTCTGTATTTAAATTTTTTTAAACTTTTTTGGATGTCATACATAACCACAGACTGAACAAAGTTTCGTTAGGTACTTTAATACCCATTTTCGTCTAAAATACAATAATTTTAGGGATGAAAACAAAATTCTCGGTCTCAGCCGTCGCGTCAGACTTAACCCTACATATTAATTCAACCTTATTTAAGAAACGAATGTTTCTTGTCTCATTACAAATGCCACATATGTTGAGCTGTCACAGCTGTCATAAAATTCATCAGTTTTTCAACGCTATTATATCCTACTTACAACATGTGTTAATTTTTTTACGTCTCCACATTTTCTCATTTGACGTTTTCATTAAATTAAACAGAGTACCAACAAATCACAGAATATCTTTAATAACTAAATCAGAAAAGCACTTGAAAATTAACGCGTAAATCAAGTTAAAACGGAAGTAAATAATGCATTTATGGAAGTAGTTAGAAAACTACGAACGCTACGCTTATAAAGAAATATTACAGCGCCATCTATTAGAATATTCTCAAAGCTTGTTATTCCCCCGTGGACTAATTTAAAATTGCAGCGCCATCTAGCCAAACCGGGCTGTTTCTCTTAGTTCCCTTTTTTCCCCTTTATTCCCGAATTGCTGTGGTGTCGCTGAAAACATTGGAATGGATTGTTCGTCTCTGTCTAGCACTTCGAAAGTGAGTGAGCAGTGGTATAAACTTCCAAAGACAAGTTTCGTAAAGTTTTGACAAGTTATAAGAAGACGTCACACTTTGTAACATCCATCATAAAATTAACTTGATGTCAAACGTAATGTTATCATTATTATATGTATAGTTTTGATGAAAGAGTACTTTCATAATAGTTTTTCAATTAAAACAATTCTTGTGTATTTGCTGTTTTATTTATACGAATTACATGCAATGGGATTCAATAGCTATACCTTTTCGTAAATATATCTAGTAAATTTTAATCAAAAGATTGAGATAATATTGGGTATTCTATTTTAATAAGAAATAATTGATAAAGATACTTGTGTTAGAAAAATGCTTAAATCATATTCAAATTATAACAACGAATACGATGCCGATTCTTGTTTGAAATCATATTGGTTTTTATTAAATAAAACACTTTTATTTAAGTGTTTTATTTATAGTGTGAATTGCGAAAACTTAAGATAATATTATTGGTTTTTATTGTTTAATAAGTATGTTCACTTTTCACTCGTAACACCAACTTTAATATTACTGTTTAAAATATTACCTACCTGTTTAAATTCGTTTTCAACCAATTTAAATCGCGTTTAATTAATATGAGTCTTGAAAACTTATTAGTCCAATATTATTTAAGTTATTACTTAAGTTAAATAAAAACCAGAGAATCAGAGGGGGTATTGCGAGTATTGACATATTTTTTAAGTTTTTTATTATCTATTATTTATAACATAAGTTCCTAAATAAACCTATGTAATTAAGCTACATAAATTGGTGTAATTGTAATAAAAAAAATATAAATTGATTTTTATTTCATTCCATATTAATTTTATTGTCTTTTTAATTTCATTTCATTAAATGTCAGAAATATTTAATAATGGAGAGTCTAACATGCCTAAGGCCACATAGCTTGCCAAAGAGACAGACAGATATATAGGAATATACCCTGGCTACCATACGTAGGTAACATCAACCACATTTGAATGTTTACATACACATGTTAAGTGGTGCGCTTCTTATTATTAAACTGTAGATGTGTAATGCAGCAGGTCATACAAAGAAAAATACAATAGACAATAATACCGAATGGTGCACTGCTCTAATTCTGCCATACTATAGACTATGTAAAGTCTATGCACAATAATAATTATGCTGTCAACTGGGCAAAGCGAACTGGCCATACAAAGCGGATCTGCCTCGGATCAGTCGCTTTTTGTACACGACAAAGGCCATTACGCGATCTGTTTGTGAATCGAAAGTCACTAACGGTATGAAGTTTTGCGAAAATCGGCAAACGTGCTACGGCTATTCGAACGGCTATTCGAAAATCTTATTTTAAAAAAACAAAATTCAATTACAACCTTCGCTGCTGTAACTTTTGCAACCTTTTCATAACAGACGGCCTCTTAATAAACCCCTGCCTTGTTGTTGTGAGGTTGTCACCTGATATGTCGTGACGTTCTAATACTCTGGGAGTAGCCATTTCACTACTAGTTAGTTCAGTACTAGATAGAATATAAATTCTGGCTGTAAATCTGCCTTTAAGCTGTGAAATATGAACGCAGCACCTCGCAGGTATAGTGGATATATGATTCAAGTTGTCGATTTGTTACCTTCTAAAATTCATATCTTATAAAAGTAATCATGGAATAATGTAGATACTCAAATTTTCGTCTTGAATCCTACTCTAAAAACCCTATAAAAGTTTAGTAGGTAGTTTATCTCGGTTTGGCAGACAGATAGCCGAGATAGTCATTTACAAAATATAAAGTTTTATGTCACATCCTCCTTGATTTTGTGGTCCTTTTTTTCGTCACTCAAATAAAATGTAGATAGCTATTACAAAAACACTGAAACTACCTTTGAAATTTAAAAGAATGTATTTTTTTATGACATTGGTTTGTTCAAACCTTCCCACAGAATACTGAACATGAAATTAAGAATAATATGCTATGTAATCGTAGAGTACAATTAAGTTGAGTGTGAAAAATATTAATTACCATAAAAATGTCGCCTCGTTCTAACAATTTACTATTAATTATTGGAATCGTTTGCACCTACGTCAGCTCAGGTGTATGGTACCGGAGTTCCCGTAATTAATTCAATGTTAGCGTTGCGTAATTGACTCTATATGTAAATAAACAGTTAGCTTTTACAATCAGCGCTCAACTCAAAAGGTTTCACGTTTTATGGCTCGACCTGTAGGTGCAATTATTTGCGCGTTACCGATGAAGTACTTGTAAAGGTAGTTTCTATTTTAAATTTGTAAGTAAATTAGAAAACACTCAAAAATTTTGAATCAATTTCGCGTTTCCATGTTTAATGTAAATAAATAAAAAAGGTAAGGCTTTTTCCAGTCACGAATTCCTCATGTATCATAGAATTTAAGTACTTAACTCTGAAAACATGTTTCTAAATATTTTGTAATTAAACCACTTCTCAAGTTTCATTACTAATTATCACAATAAAAACTTGAATATTATATAACGATACCGACCGAACTGGCGTTCATGAATTTTGCCTCATGGTAAGACACGTCAAAATCGTTTGTCCTTATCGTAGGTCGTCGTGGCGCCGTGGTTACTGTGCATATCAAACGATATCGCAGGTTAAGCGTGCTCGGTGCGGCCGGTATTAGGATGGGTGACCGCCGACCATTCATCACCCACGACGACTTCCGTGCTTCGGAGGGCACGTTAAGCAGTTGGTATCGGGGGCTGTAAAATTGTATACAGTAGTCGTTAGGGTTTGTCAGAAGCCATTTCAGCACCCTGAAATATCTGACATCCACCAGCACCGGGCCAGCTTGGTGGATTACGGCTTGAACCTCCTCGTCACCCAGAGGAGAGACTCATAGCCCTGCAGTGGGCTCATAACACGGAGTTGTGATGTTGATGATGACTGTAAAGTCTACCCTGAAACAAATCTGACAACATAAGCCTAACATTTCATTATATGTATAAGATAGTTTAAAATTGGTTATTATTTATGGAAAATGGTTTTTAAGAGAGTTTATTTATTTTAATTTAATTTTTTATTATGTACTAGCTGCTGCCCGCGACGTCGTCTGCGTGAACGCTATGCAGCACCAAACGCACCTACGATTATAACACTGCTAGCGTGATAATATGTAGCCTATATGTTGACCCGACTTCTTAACTATCTTCATGCCAAATTTGAAGTAAATCCATGCAGTACTTTTTGAGTTTATCCCGGAAAGACAAACAGACAAACAGACAAAAATTCTAAAAACTATATTTTTTGTTTCTGTTTCGATTGTAGATCATACCCCAAGTATTCTTTTAAAAAAATATTCAGTTTACACTTACACACTTACGTTTAATTACAGTTTTGACTTTCCTACCATTTTATTATATGTATAGATGTGAGATGTTCTTTAAGATTTTGTAATTTTCTATTACCTATATATAATAAGTTTAAGATGTGTAAGACTCTTAGTTAATTTGTTGCACTTTACTGTCACATTAGGCCTCCTGTAATGATAGATAAAGTGTTTTGATGTAATAATAATAAATAAAAATTAAACTTTGATATAAATAAAATAAAAACATCTTATAGGTATTACCCTCAAAAATAAACGCTTCGTTAAATCATTTAAAAGATAAAAGCAGAGTATTTAAAATGTCACAAAATGTAAAGTAAAACTGAAGTTAAAAACACGTAGAAATCCAGTGAAGCAATCGTTTTCGAAGTTGTTAACATTCAAAAGTATTCAATAAAATCGACATGTCACATGCAGCAGAACTAAATGTGAAAACAGCCTAAAATAAACGTGCTAAATCAACTATTTTAAAATCGCAATCGAATCGGAATCAAAACATCGAAAAAACATTTTCATTTCAGACAGTTTTTTGTTATTCAGTTTTCACGTGATACTCGTTTTGACACGTCCCCGATGCGAACGGCCGATAATACCTGTAGGCATTTGCCATTTTCGACTTATTTTATCTGCTTCCTGGAACATCTTTCTGCAGATTTTTTGAAGAGATTGCATTCAAAATTATCCCTATATTTTAATCTTGAGGTGAAATTTCGTTTTTATTCTTAACTCACCTAGAGGTGTTTTTTTAGCAATTTCGTTTTTATATTCCTATTACATATTTTTATTATATCTTGATTAAATTCAAATTTGAAAACGCCATCAATTTTAAAATAAATAAAACCTCGGTAAAAATTTCTACTGTAATGACATTCTCCAACTTATTGGCAAAAAAGATTTATACAATCCGGGTTGTCCAACTCGTAGATTTGCTGAAGCATACCTTTCTCAGTTTTCTGTAAAAAATATTTTGAACCGTACGTGTTTCGAGAAAATACGAAAGATACAAATCCATGCTTAATAAACAAGATTTCCATATTTTTTTATCAATCCATTTCGTTTTCCGTCTCATATCCTTTTTAAAATAAATAATTTTCGAGTATTGAAAAGATACATTTTCTTTACAAAATTCTATTCTTTGCAGTTAGTCATTGTTTGGTTTGCAGTTAATACCAGTATCAATTAAATCTGTCCCTCTGATTTATTTTATCGGTTTCACAATTGATTACATTACGCTAAATTGCCCGCAATGAATGGGATTGAATATAATGAAAACTACGAAAAATAAAACTATAAAAAAGTAACTTATTTTTTTTATACGTAATATATAAAATAGGTAAAAGTCATAATATAATTTTCATTTGAAAAAAGAGTTTTAACTTTATAAGTAATTTTAACGAATGGCAACATTTTTTCTTATTTTTGCCCACGTCATGGTAACCCCTGTAATAAATTCATGCCGATTATGCTTTTTATGTGGTGATTCTTGCTTAGTTAAATATTTCCCTGAATTTAGCACTTAGTGAAGAGGGTCGGTGGTCCGGCCGAGATCTCCAGAATTTCTGGCGAATGGCGATTCTAGTGATATATGACCGCGCATTATTTTCTTATCTTTTCTCTTTCTAACTCAACCGGCCATACTTCATACTCGTTGGTATTATAAACGTTTTACTTTTCATATCTTGTAATAGACGCGTTGCCCCAAATGGTGTTAGTATTAAGGGATTTATATTTTGTTATACTGAGATTATTGTTATGTTTTCAAAATGTTTGTTTTATTATACGTTTGAGTGATTTATTGCAGATTTTGTCTTTTATTTGTAATTTTATGCAGTTTTGGAGATGTGGATTAATAAGTTTATTCTTGTTACATATTACGGGAAATTAAACATATAATAAATAATAAATATTTCTGACACTCACACAACATTATCTAGCAAATTAAGTTTCTTAAAGAACTTGTGTTATGGATACTAGTTAATTGATATAGTTAAGAAATAAATAAACATACATATTTTTAATTAGAAAATAAACTTAAATTAACATATAAACGTTAAATGACTTGACGATTAATATCTGTGTTCATCAGACAAATATCCGTAGCCGTCGGCATTCGAACTCTGGCATAGAAGGCAATGTACGTTACCCCTACACCAGCCGGTCGTCAATTGTACATCTGCTCTTTTAATACTATCATCATCATTATCAAAACTCTATGTAATGATCCCACTGCAGAGCTTTGAGTCTCTCCCCTGGCTGACGAAGAAATTTAGGCCGTAAACCATCAAGCTGGCCCAATGCTTTAGTGGATGGTAGAATTTTCAGGACGCCGTAATTGCTTCTGATCACCTCTAGCGACTACTGTATACAAGTATACCGACTGGACCGATGCTTAACGTGCCCTCTGAAGTACGGAAGTCGCCGTGAGAAGTGAATGGTCGGCGGTCACCCATCCTGTTACCGACCTCGCTGAGCGTTGCTTAACCTGGAATATCGATGATACATATGGCAGCCACTGCGTCACGACGACTTGCTAAGAAGAACTTACTAAGTTTGGATTCTGAGCTTTAAAGTGAACAAATTATGTCGCCATTGTGTCTCTGCTGGTTTACTAACAAAAATTAATTCCAGAAATAGATGCTACGCAGCGATGAAATTATCACAGCAAACAGTGAAGCGCGAGCAAAATATTTTCATTTGAAGGCGAAGTTAAATTTAAACAGTTAATAAAGTTATTTTCCCTTTTTTACAACGTGGAGTTTGGCTTACACTTTCAATTACGCTTTTATAAAAAACACGGAATTCGTTTCATTTTTATATTTATAATGCCAGCCAGTGAGACGTACTTAAAGCTAATTTTTATTTAGTTTATCTGACCTTAAATTAAATTTTGATATTTTTATGGTAGCCAGAAATTTTGTTGCAAGTGCAAGGTATGAAATTTATAGAAACTTTTGAATTTAAGTGTGTAAAAAATTAATATATCGGAATTAATGATTTTATCGTCCAGTAAAGTCTCACTATGGGTTATGTACAGTCTACAACAGAATTATGTATAACAACCAGCCATAAAATATGTCTGCATATTTTATGAGTGTTGGAAACTGGGTGGTATACATAATTCTGTTGCGGACTGTACAGTAGAACATGGTCTTAAACCAAAATCTTATAAAAAATAATAAGGTCGATTAATGTCATTACAATGGCTTTGAATGTTATCTTTACTATTTTATTTTATACTAGGGACTTTCCCATGCTTTGCGAGGTCCAAAAAAAAAATCAGATTTTTTACTTTTGATACATTAACTATTAACAAAAACCACTTCAATCATAGGTGAAACCCGAATAAAATAAACACAGTCTATCATCACTAAAAGCAGTACATAATGCAGGTAATGTAGTTGTGTCTGGTACATTAAGTAAATCAGGACGCTAAAGTCCTTGGCACATTCAATTCAACAGGCAGAATTTATCGACTTTTTTCTAGAAATCTGTTTCTTCACAATAAGACTTGTAGTGGTTTTCTACAGTGATGTGATGAGTGAGAGATGAGGGATGGTAAGAAACAAACCCAAAGATAGTCGATCTAACACTGAACTTTATTCATTATTTAATCTTAAAGGTAAACTATAAATATAAGCATAAATTTGTAAGTTATTAGTTAGCGTTATAATAACCTACATTAAAAGTCGATTACTCGACATTTCAAGTGGCATCATAACCTAGTAACATAGAGACCTATTGTACAGCTGCTTCCCTGTACATTCTGCCCACTCAAAAGAAATGGATATAAGACAAGGTTAAATTATCACAACATAAAATTTTACAAGAAATCAACATACTTAAACAAACTTAATTGAAATTGAAAACTTATATATTTTACACGACATATTATTCTAAAATCTTAAATATTTCATTATCTCTATTCTAAGTTTAAACTATATTCGTAGCCGGGATATCCAATCGTACGGCTCGCGGACGGGGTACTGCATAAGTGGCCGTCGCCTGTCCGTCGCTGGTCGCGATCACCGCCATCTGGATCGGAGGTTCAGTAGAGCTCGGCGTTCTCATTTCCAGGGCTCTCTTGCTTTTGCGCCGTCGCATGACTAAGCAAACGGCTCCAGTGACTATTATCAGTCCCAATATGCTATAGAGAACTGAATATTGATGAACATCGTGTACGCTGAGGGTGACACCTTCTTGCTCTTTGATGTAGTTTATCTGGTTTTGCATACGGCGCCATGTTTCCTGGTGATCTTCTGGATTAGGTTGTTGAAAGATTAGAGTATAAAGTGAGGAGTTCAATATTGAGTTTAATATCGACATCTCTGGCAATATAGGAGTCTCACCTTGAACCTGGGCGAGGCTCAAATAGTTATTGTGACGTGTAATAGAGAACGTGTCATTCTTTATAATACAGCCTGGTCCTATGTCTAGAAGGCCGTTTCCAGTCAATGACTTTATAACCATTCCAACGTCAGGGCAAATATGCGCACTACGCATTTCCCACAGCAAGTGAATAACCACCTGTTATCGCGGTGTAATTTGATCCATCGCTCGTGGCACGGCGTCGTCTTTGCGCTACACATTGTTTTGTTATGAATGCTCACGTTACAAATTGAATGAGTTAATTGTAATTAATTAATAGGTTTATTTATAGAGCATAATATTGTGTTTGTTTGTACACAGCGCTAAACATCTGTTTCTGTTAGAGTAAGCAGCAAGTCCTTTTGTAGTTTGTATGCAATGTACGGGAAACTAAATTCGAACGAAATTGAAGTTTGAGGTAGGCTGATAACCTTGTCCAACTCGAAAGCCTCCTTGTTAACACTGGTTATCGTGACGTCGAGTTCGCGTCACGTAAAGGTGGTTGAGGGTATTCATCTTTTACGGGTAGCATTGATAGCTTCGTGATAGGCCTCATTAAGATCCCATTTTTCGTTTTTATGGATACAACTCGAACGTATCCATCCTTATTAGGGTGTACATCCACTACTCTGCCCATCGACCATTTACCTGGGGGCAGGTTTTCCTCCTTTATCAAAACGATGTCATCGATTTCGATGTTTTTTGTGGGTGTCCTCCACTTAGTTCGAACTTGCAATTGTTGTAAATAATCAATAGACCATTTCTTCCAAAATTGTTTGTTTATATCTTGCATCATCTGCCATCTGGTGGTCAAGCTCATGTGACCGGGGTCCGTCTGTGGTCTGGATACTAGTGGGCCACCAATAATGAAGTGTCCTGGAGATAGATATTCATCATCTGGGCTTTCACTCAAAGCAATTAGAGGCCGAGAGTTAAGGCAGGCTTCAATTTGATGAAGTATCGTAATAAACTCTTCATACGTGAGTTTCTGCTCGCCGATTACTCTCTTAAGGTGGTATTTGAAGCTTTTAACTGCCGCTTCCCATAATCCTCCTGCAGATGGGTTAGCTGGAGCGTTAAAATGCCACCGAATATCGTAGTCTCCGATACTGTTAAGAGCGTGAACATCGAGAGTTTGAATTATCTCAGCGTACTCTTTCTTCAATAGTTTGCTAGCTCCGATGAAATTTCGTCCCTGATCGCTATACATATGTTTTGGAGCTCCTCTTCTAGCACAAAAACGTCTGAACGCGGCTAGGAATCCCGGCGTAGAGAGATCAGAAACCAACTCTAAGTGAACTGCCTTTGTTGATAGGCATACGAACACTGCTACATAACCCTTATGGGTTCGCACGCCGCGGCCTTTGTTGGCTCTGATGTCAAAATGTCCGGTGAAATCAACCCCGGTATGAGTGAACGGGCGTGAAGGAGTGACACGGGGCTCTGGTAGATCGGCCATAATTTGTGTTCTTTTCTCTTCTCTGTAGCGCCGACAAGTCACGCACTTCCGGAGTTCCCTTTTTACAGAACGAAGACCGCTGATTATCCAGTATTTCTCTCGAATATACGATAACGTTAAGCTCGGTCCACCGTGTAGCGTGACAGAGTGAGCTTGATTTATTACGAGTTCGGTGAGCTTGCTGTTACTAGGTAAAATAATAGGGTGCTTAGCAGATTGACTGAGCATGGAGTTATTCAATCGCCCTCCGACTTTCAGCAGATCGTCCCTGGGGTCTATGTATGCACATAGACTCGCTAATTTACTTTCCCTTTTTAATTTTCCGTGTGCCTTCAAATAAAATAAATCGTCTTCAAACTCGATAGATTGCGTAGCCTTGATAATCAAATTAAGCGAAGTTTGCATTTCAGAGGCTGTTAAATGGTTAAGTTGTGTAGTCTTTTTATTATGCAACCACTGCACAAAACGTGATAGCCAGCATATTGTTGTTGTTATACGTCGAATTGAACTACATTCATTTAGTAGTTTTATAAATAGCTCATTTTTATAACATACTACTGCATTCACGTGGATTTTCTTTGTTTCTATTAGTGGTACTTCATATTTATTTTTAATGATCCTGTTTGGATCTAATGTCGGTAGCCATGACGGTCCACGCCACCATAAGGAATGCTGAGCCAGTTGTGACGAAGTGAGACCCCTGGTAGCGCAGTCTGCAGCGTTTTCTTCAGATCGGACGTGGTGCCAAGACGATGATGGGATGATGCTAAGTATTGTACGAACTCTGTTGGCCACAAACTGTTTCCATCTATTGACATCTCCATGAAGCCAACCAAGCACCACCATGGAATCGGTCCACGCGTAGACCTGAGTATTTTGTTTAAAGGTTTCTTTTACTTTCTTAATGAGGCGTGATAGTAAAAGCGCTCCACAAAGCTCTAGTTTTGGAAGAGTCAATTTATTTTTAAAAGGTGCTAGCTTTGTTTTTGCGATCACTAGTGTTGATGTGGATTCGCCGTAAGGATTTTTTGTGACTACGTAAATTACACAACTGTATCCTTTCTCAGATGCATCAGAAAAGCCATGAATAATATAGTCTTTACCACCCAAGTAGCGTGGGATTTTGAATGTATTTATCTTTTGCATGTCATTTCTTAGTCGAATCCACTCTTTGTTAATATTTTCAGTAAGTGGTTTATCCCAATCAGCTGTTTCTTCTGTCCACGTACGTTGAAATAATAACTTAGCCCTTATCGTGATCGGAGAAAGCCAACCCAAGGGATCAAATATCTTCGATATTTTTGATAATAGTTGACGTTTAGTAATAATAGCGTCCCCTGTGTCATCTTCGAATTTATTTTGAAAAGAGAAAGAGTCGGATGAGGGGTTCCACTGTAGCCCCAATGTCTTCCGATCTTCAGAACACTTAAAGTGGAGGGGCATGTCACGCTGGTCAGCTGATAGATCCTTTGTGAGTTCATCGGAGTTACTAGACCATTTGCGTATGTTCATTCCAGCTCCTGCTAGTATCTCTATAATTTCTTGTTGTAGTCTTTTGGCTTCGGAGATTTTATCACAACCTGCCAACAGATCATCCATATAAAACGACGTCATCAAGGTCACAGCAGCTAAGGGAAACTTGTGTGCGTCGTCCATAGCCAACTGCCTCAGAGTACGCATAGCAAGATAAGGTGCTGCCTTTGTCCCGAAACTGATTGTTCGGAGTTGGTATTCTGTCAAAGGTACTTCCTGCGAGTTTCTCCATACGATTTTTTGAAGCTTTTGATCGGACTCTCTCAAAAAAATTCTGCAAAACATGCGTTCAATATCTGCTGTTATGACGTACTTGTGCTGCCGCCATACTAAGATGAGATGCTGGAGATCCTTTTGAAGGTTAGGACCCCGTTTCATCAAATCATTAAGACTATAGCCACTGGAAGTTTTTGACGATGCATTAAAAACTGTTCTCAGTTTTGTTGTCGTGGACTCATGTTTCAACACGCCGTGATGAGGGAGATAGCACGATGGTTCACCCTTTTGTTTTGCTGGAACCATGTAACCCTGTTGTTCATAGCTTTGCATAAAATCTTTATACGCTGTGGCATATTCTTCATTTTTATGCAGCTTTTTCTCCAAGTTATAGAACTGTGCGACGGCCTTAGCTCGCGATGTACCGAGTTTCTTTTCGAATCCAGGATTCATCGGGAGCGCAACCTCGTACCTTCCGGTTTCTAAGCGCTTCGTTGTAGACTTATACAGCTGTTCACAGTATAGCTCATCTTGCGTTAACTCGGAGTTCGATTCGCTTATCTCTTCTAGCTCCCAATATTGAGATATGGCTGATAAGTCATTAATAACAACGTGACACTTAAATGTTTTCACATTGCCTGATAAGATCCAACCCAGCCTCGTCTGTTGGGCGATGGGTGCCATGCTAGGACCCTTTATGAGACCGCTCATGATTATATCGGAGTATATACTGGCATCTAGTAGCAGGTCTATGGGTCGGGAGACGTTATATTCAGGATCTGCCAGTTGTATGTGCTGCAAATGCGTCCAGGACTGTTTACTGAAAGTCATATTAGGTAAAAAGTTGTTTATGACGTTATTTATGACTAATGCTTGTGTTGTAAAGTCGTAGTCTTCATAAACCGACTGACATTCCAGGACAACAACTCCTTTTCCTTGCTTATTTCCATTCCCGATTCCGGATACGGATGCGTGATACCGCTGCCGAGGCAACCCTAATATCTGGGCGGCATTTTCAGATATAAGGGATATCTGTGAGCCCTGATCTAAGAGCGCCCTCATGGTAACATGGGTTCCATCGGCTGCCTTGACCTTGATTGACAAGGTCGTTAACAAGATCTCTTCGTTATCCGCAGCGACATGGTTAACGCAAAGGTCTCGGTTGTTATCTTGTCGTGACGTTATTTGAGGTTTCTGTGTTATTGGGGCGGTTGGAGAAACTGATGAATGTGCAGTCTCATTCGGTTGCTTTACATTGTTTAAATTCGCATACGCTTCATGTAACATTGTGTTATGGCCTTTTTCACAAACTCTGCATTTTTTCGTCGATGTACATATATTATCGTTGTGTGAGTATAAACAATTGTTGCATACACTCAATTTTATGACGGTCATCAGTCTGTCGTCCGAACTCAATTTATAGAATTTGCTGCATTTGTACAATAGATGACCTTTGTTACAAAGTGGGCACCTTGTAGTACAAGTGGCGGCAGCTTGATATTCTCGATTTTGAGGTTTTCCAAAACGATGACCCCCAAGTCGTGGTTGAAGATGTTTAAACGGCTTGCTATTAACGGTTTTATGTAGATCAGACTTGTAAAAAGGTGCCATAATCTCTTTATCTTTCTTGCTTATGGGCTCCAAAGCATTGAATTTGTCTTCGAGAAAATTCATAAGTTCAGATAGCGACGGTAAATCCCGTGGAGACTTTCGCGCTTCCTTGTAGTTGCTGTACGTCTCACTATCTAATTTTTTGGCAATGAGATGTACTAATAACGGGTCCCAGGTACTTGTATCTATACCTAGATTCTGTATCGCAAAGATGCACTCTCTAGTCGTGTCATAGAGTCGTCTTATCTCATGTGCCGATTGCTTATGCGCGACAGGTTGATTTATAAATATTTCAATCTGCTTAGTAAACAACAGTTGAGGGTTATTATATCTGTGAGTTATAATCTCCCATGCTGTTTCATAGTTTTCGGTTGAAATGTGTAAGTGCTGAATTAGTCGCTCAGCATCTCCTCTCAGCCGTCCTTTCAAATGTTGCATTTTTTGTGCGTTGGTCAGGCTGTTGTTATTATGTATGGTCTCTACAAAGAGGTCATAGAATGTAGGCCACTGAGTGTATTTCCCCGTGAATATTGGGATGTCGACGTGTGGGGTTGCTTGTTGAAGATGCGCCGTAGAGGCCAGCTGGAGGTTAAGGGCTCTTTTCACCTCCTTGAATGATTTTTCGTACTTGAGGAACTCTTCATCGTAATTGTAATCGGAGCCTTGTAAAATATTGTCAATCTTGAGGTGCAGAGCGTCGATTGTATTCCACCGTGTTTGGATGCTGCGTAGCTCATCTTCGAGTTCCCATTTGTCACGCATCTCATCAACTTTTAAGCTGTTTACTTGCCGTAGATACGCTCTAAAGTTGGTTCGTTGTAGGGATAGCAGCTCAGCTACCGGCCCTTGGAGTGTTGTTATTGGCGTCGGGGGTATAGGTCGCCCTCTCGACGTAGAAGCCTCTCTCTGATCGGAATCTGACTGAATCCTAGACTTCTCTTCTCGTCTGGTTGGAGTTAGTTGAAAGGTCTCGATTATTGGAGCAAATGACGCGATTTTGTTACGCACTGCATCAAAGTATACTCTTGCTTGTTGAAACTGGTTTTCAATGAAATAAGGTTCTTTGTCATTCTCAAAGTCGGATAATTTATGGTTGTTGACTTGGAACTCTCCCCATAGTCTGTCAATTGAGTCGAGTCTTTCATCCAAGTATGTACGAGTCTTCCGGCTTTGAGAATCTTTACTGAAGTTTCTTTCTACCTTCTTGATAGCTTCAATGATTTCTTGTTGTCGCTGAAGAAGGCTCTCCATTTTGTTCACGTGTGTAGCGTTAAACCTCTTAGGAAGCAGAGAGTTTATGTAGGTACGCTGGACGTCGCTTGAGCTTTATGTAACTGATATGTCACTCAATAAATACTGATCTTTTTCTCAGTATATGTGGATACGCAGTGGTCAATTTTACTCTATGTCTTCGTGAACCCAGCACGACTTTTCGCACCTTCTCAATTTTAACTGGGGGATCTCGCTTGTGAGAAGCCAGAAAAACCGATTCGCATTCGTACGGATCCACTAGGAACACAAAGTAGTGTAAGCGTTAATCCACTGTGTCTTGCTGTACATACCCCAAATGTTCGATGGAGTTTCACAGGTTCGACGTAGTTCACGGTAGTCTTCGATTGTGGTTTTAAGTCGCGGCTTCGTTGAGAGACAGGGGCAGGTTCTGGTCTTCGTTAACTTGTCTTGTCCGTTCACTCGACGAATAGTCTATAGTACGACTGTATTTCTTGCAGCTGATGGCAAGTAGTTGACTGGATATCTCGCCGTCGAATGTTTTCCAGGTGAATATCCTTCCTTGCGGTCCCGGAGTTCCAGGTAATCACTCTCTCTAAATTGTTGTTATGCGCCTTCTCAATTTTAACTGGGGGATCTCGCTGGTGAGAAGCCAGTAAAACCGAATCGCCAACAATGTTCGAAAGAAATAATTACCAGAAACTTAGTCAAGTGGGACTGCTGGTACTGTTCGCTCGAAGGACCATTTACTGTATTCTTCGATTATGACGATCATTTACTTCGATGCTCGAAGGGCCAATTACTGTAGTCTTCATATAATCCGGCTCGAAGGACCATTTACTGTAGTGGTTTTCTACAGTGATGTGATGAGTGAGAGATGAGGGATGGTAAGAAACAAACCCAAAGATAGTCGATCTAACACTGAACTTTATTCATTATTTAATCTTAAAGGTAAACTATAAATATAAGCATAAATTTGTAAGTTATTAGTTAGCGTTATAATAACCTACATTAAAAGTCGATTACTCGACATTTCAAGTGGCATCATAACCTAGTAACATAGAGACCTATTGTACAGCTGCTTCCCTGTACAAGACTACATACACTGAACAAAAAATATTCCTTCGTTTTAAATCGCTGTTTGAATTCAAGGTTACATCCAACGAGGTTAACAAAATTCATCGAAGGATAACAATTTGCTTACATTTTCGTTAGAGCTCTCAAAAACATATTCTTGAACTTGATTTTACATTTTAAAAATACAAACATGTAGGACTTCAGATCTCAGCTTACTTCTCCTTCGAAATGAAGCTGTAGTCCTTTTTGAATAAAGCTTGAAATCGTTTACCGTTTAAGTTAATCCTCTGCATGTTTTGTATGATCTGTTTTATAGATTCAAGAATAATCGACTGCGTAACGGTCACAAATGTAAACAACATAGCCTTGACAGTTACTGAATCTATACATATTCTGAATAAATACATGTAGACAGACTGACCTACAACGTTTTTATGCATGAATTTGTTATTTTTAGCTTGTAAGGGTCTCAAAAAGTATTTTCTGTATTTTTTTTATGACAGTCTTGTAAAACTTGATATATCGGCTCTCTTAGGAAAAATATTTTTTTTCTTTAATGCTGATTTTTACAGTCGTGTTTTACGAGATTCAGACCTTCAACTTAGATTTCTCTTTGAAAAATTTACAGCAAACCATTAATAAATGATTAATTCAAAAAAATAATTATTATAATAATTACAAATAAAACTTATAAATATAGCAATAGTTGTGATGATGACTAGAGAGGTTGCATTATTTGAATGCTGTGCCTACCTACATTGACTTATAAATCAGGTTTTTCAAATATTTCACATTTGATATATTTATTTATGGTGTGTATTATAAGGTATTCTTCTTTGCGAGCCAACTCTGGCGTCAAATAAATTTTAGACATTATTGGTAAGTACAACATATAGAACTTCATCCTCATTTTAAACAATTGCCTTCTATCATATCTTTTGCATCGGGTTAATATCGTATAAATTTCTCTTTGCAACTTACTCCGCAATATGAACTCTTCTGAACACATATACAACCTCCATGCTTATAAATACCTAGTAAACGCTTTCCATAAGCATCTTTAAAGTTGAAAGTGTACATGAACGCTTTTTAATTTGAAAAAAAAAAATACATGTAATGCCTTGGACCTTTTTAAAATTTTACCGTCTTTGGCGACTCGGTTCAAAGACGCTATGATTACGAGTACATCTATGTACGTACAATAATCAAATAAACAATTCGTATATGGGATTGGATCAATAGATATTTTGGAATGCAATTTAACACACATCCTCGTGTGATACTTTTTATCTAAAAAGTTGTTGATTTGATGGAAGATCATTTTTTTAGTTTTAGGAATACTTTCGAAGTTGATTGTGATTTTCGTTTTTAGGTTGTACTTATTGAAGTTCATTAAACCTTAATAATTTTATGATAATCGCTTTCCAGTGATAATATTAATATTATCAATAGAGGTTCATAATAACTACTCATGTGATATGTCGTATTTACAAATTTACTGCAATAATTAACTGCCTTATTAATTGCGATTATTAAATATAACGCTGCGTAAAAATGGAAAATGTAATGATTATGTACCATCGTACCAACTAAATAAATACCCATTTTGCTGAAAATTCGTTTGCCACTGTCAAACTTGTAAGGTCTATCGCGTATAATGCACTTATGACTTTTTAGATACTGTACAGATTCGGTACTCATTAAATGTCAGTGTCGAATGAAATGATAACAAGTTCGTCACTAAGGAATCTTATTTTCAAGCAAATTTCAACCTTCTAGCATTTAGACGATTTTCCAAAATAAGCTTGTTGTGGGTTATGATTCAGCTGGTTCGATAGTACATAAACTAATATGATGATGACAATACATACTTTTTTAGTTGCGTGTTTATTGAATATTTATTTTCATAGTGCTTCAATATTCATAAAAAAAACACTCAACCCAAAAACGTTAAAAAACTTAACCAAACACGCTTTCACCATAAGCAGTAGAAACGATCCACATTTTCCAATCGCCCTAAGCAATTTTCCGCCTCATAAGAACAAAGTAAAATTGATCAAATTTTATAAGGAACAAATGTGTCTTTATACGATCAAAGCTTAATTGCGTTGACCGCGCTTCGTAGTCGGACTTCCGTTTTCCAGTATAACAAAGAAAATGGATTAAAATAAAAATAGTGGCCTTTAGCTACCTTAAAACACTGTCCATACGAGTTTTGGAGTAACCGGTTTCTAGTAAATCCTTATTAATCTTTACTTACGTTAATTGCTCTGGTGCTTCCACTAGTGGATTTTTGTTGGATAAGCCTCGGTCAAGTTGATTTTTATTTTAACTCTTCTTATCGAGTTTATTGGAAAAGTTTTTTGGATTAAATGTAGTAAGTTGGTTGTGAGGGAATTTATTGGTGAGGGGTATCGACTTGGCGTTTGTAAATGAATCGTTTTAAGTAATAGATAATTTAGTTTCATCAATGTCTAAGTTACACCTTGTTACAGCAAAGTTAGATTTCAAGATATACTTGTGTTCTATTGTATAAAGCAATAATAAAAGTAAACAAATCTATACTAATATTATAAAGAGGAAACCTTTGTATTTTTGTATTGAATAGGCTCAAAAACTACTGGACCGATTTCAAAATTTCTTTTACCAATACTTAGAGGGATTCTTCCGAATCCGTATAGGCTACTTTTTATCCCGAAAATCCCGCGGCAATCGAAATTGCGCGGGTAAAACCGCGCGCAACAGCTAGTGTAAGATATAAGCAACACAAAAGTAAACTATCAGAAGTTTTGTTAAAATCACAGATTAAACAGGAATGCAGTTTCGACACGGGCCTGTTAATTGACTTTGACGACTAAATACCTTTGATTGTTTTACAAAACAAAAATGTCATCATTTTTGTTTTCGCTGATTTTATGAAAAGCGCCCAAGGTTGAATTTGGGTGGGATCTGAGTAACCCCTAGTTCAAAGGAGTGGTTTCCGTACACCTTTTTTTCACCTAAATTAAAGCTTACCTTGCGGCTCCATAGTGGGTTTATCAGTTTAAGTAATAGCCAATATATTTACTTTTATACTATTTGTTATTTAGTTTGATGATTCCTAATATTATGTGTTCTTAATGTAAAATTTTGTACCTATGAAAAGCAAGCTGTACAGTATCGACCAGTCACCCCTATAGTAATGTTTATGTGGAACCCTTTCAGAGAGTGTGCGAGTTGAGTGTTTTTAACAATTCGAACACTCTCTTTAACCTTCGTACAAACAGGCGCTGGCTGCGCTTTTATTGCTTTATGGTTGATGTACCAAAGAGTCGCACCAAACGCTTTAATAGTTCCTTTTTGACACGAAATACCAAAGTATGGAATGTGCTACCGGCAATTGTATTCTAAAATTACAATGTTAAGGGGAGATGAAAATGTGAATATGTAAAAGATTATCATGGAAGTATGGTTAATCTTCTTTATTATGTTTCCTGATGGTGTCTATGGTGCTGTATTCGAATAGTCGGCTAATACGTTTCAAGATATTTGTCACGAGCCTGAGTGATTTTATCCTAGTCACCCAGTGGAGAGACTCATAGCCCTGCAGTGGGCTCATGACACGGAGTTATGATGACTGAGTGGTTTTCTGTTTATTTTTCCTGCCAAAGAATGACACCCTACTGTGGCGCCCCAAAGGGCGACCACAGATAGGGAGGGGGTGAATACTCCCAGTATGCACTGGGCCCTGCACGGGAATAAATCCCCGCCGATAGTAGCAACCGCTCGCCAACGGAATACCACCGTATATCCAGCCAGTGTGAGACTTCTACTCACTAAACACCCCCTTCTCCGATCCCTAACTCAAGAGCTATTCCTAGATCGTGTAATGAGCTACCACCCCGTGGGATCCAGGGCGGCGCATCAGGCATCCTGACGGATGACCCGTAGTAAGACACTGTAAAGCTCAACGGCAAGTGTAGAGAATGACTAGGGGAGTGGTTTTCTGTGTTTGATTACTATTAAGTATTTCAATTGTATATTTTAGTTGAGGCTTTATGAAATTTTTTGAAAATAATGTTAATAATAAATACAAGATCGGAAGGGCAGCTTAAACATGAATTTCTGTTTCAGAGCTACAATTATTATAGAAGAGTATTTGTGGCACAATTATTTTTCTCATTATAATTTTAGTGAAGTAAATTTTCAATTCACGATTTATTTGTTTTAAAAGAGAGCAAACTGCATTTTAGGTTCATGTTTATACACATGCAACTAAATAAAGGTGTTTTTGGTTTGAGGTTTAATGTTGAATGAAATTAACTAATAGCAGGTTGAGAATTCCGGCACTATTAGGTTGTTACAGCACCAATCAATCGATGTTAGAAAAGGGCTAGGCAACATCGATCGATAGTTTTTACTATACCAATCCGATCAGTCGAACGTCGGTCGACCGTCGACCGTCGTGTGGTAACACCCTTAGTCTAAATATGAGTGACCTAACATTAATTTATCAAACGACTTCCGCACTTCTAAAGGGGTGATGAACCGTCCATTTTGAGAGACCTGAGATTTGAGTAACAAGTATCTACTTGTCATAAACGCCGTGTATGCCTTTAAAATGTCAAATATCTACAGACTAGCACTCTCCTTAGGAATTTAGGTCCCACACCTCAGTCACCAAAGAAAAAGATCGATAGCAGTGGGCACATAATATTATACATATTTGTGGAAATAATAGGTAAGAAAAGTAAAGTTAAAGTTAAAACTACAGCCTTATAGCTTAGTGGTACGACCACTCCAGTGTTTACTGGGCTAGCAATCAAACAAGCAAGTACTGTTTTATGGTTGACTAAATCTTAGTTTGACCGAAGAGCCCGTAAACTAATAACAATTCGAACCTTACCACCAAAAAACTGCAGACCCTAGAGCATCGTCGTAAGGTTGCTTGTTTAACCGTGTACTACAGGATGCAATTTGGTGAGTGCGCGAGTGCTCTGTTTGAACAAATTAAATCGTCACCCTTTTACCATCGGACTACTAGACGCAGTCAGAACTTCCATCCTTATGTGGTGGATATTTCGAAAAGTCAAACTAAGTGCTTTGACAGTTCCTTTTGATACGGGTTACCAAGGTTTGGAATGAACTTCCTGCGTCTTTTATCTCTGACCAGTATAGTCCTTGTACACAATTCAGGGCCAGGTAGGGCTATCTTTAGCCAAATCTACGCCACTAAGTATACTTTCCTCACTTAATAAAACCAGGGTTACCTGGAAGAAATTGTCTTTAGATAATAAGGCCGCCTATTGTGCAATGTACCTGTAACATTTTTATTCAAATTACTTACTCCATTTGTACAATGAGGAATAAATAAATACAAAATGTAAGTACCGATCTCATTTTGCCATGATTAAAAAACCAAAAACCTAATACTGCATGTTTCAGTAAAATTCCTTCGCGATATCACAAAATAGGTTTTACATTTGGTAAAGCGTGCGCAGATATCTCTGCGGCCGCCTATCGAGCGCAGAGAAAATAAAATTGATGTTGCTACGCCGCAGGCAACTTGAGAAAAAGTATTTTGAAATAAATGACTTTTTAAATTTCATCGTTGAGCACAGTTTCTCTATCAATTGTCGAGCCTTGGAACGTAACTTGGTTTTGTGATAGACATTTATTGTATACGACATGCTGGGAAATATTTTTATTTCAGGTATCGTTAAAGAATCATCTTAAATTTTTCATAATAAAAATGTGGCTTGAAAGGCATTTCATTTATTTGGGGGTTTGATTTGGCTGATTCATATTTGAATATTTTTTTCAAGCTTTCTTAGAATTAGAGTATTTTTAAACAGGTCCACGCTGTTTGAACACTCCACCCTAAAGGACTTTTAATCTGAACATGTTATACTTGCGCCAAATTTCAAAAGGATACGAATTACTTTTAGCCTATTTTCTACTTAATTTGACTGGAATATTAAAAATGTTTCAGTAATATTTTTTTACATCAAATATTTTATTTTCAACTATAACAGACCTGCTAAAAATACAGCCATTAAGTTTACGTGGCCGGTGCTTTATGCACTTCAAGGAGTCGTCTCATTAGTGTCACCTCTCAACATCGGCTTCGAAACTTCATTTGACAATGACATTATGTCATTTCGCGGCGACGGTGCACGAGAGCGGAATATAATTATAGTTTACCTAGAATAATCGTATGCCTACCAAATATTTATAAAATTGAGGACTAAAACTAAGTTGCAAAAAGATGAATCAGGATTTCGAAATTCATTTTCATCATACAGCGATTGATACTTCTAAGGATGCTAAGTATAGTTAAGGTATCGTATATTTTCTCTTAAAGTTACTTGGAAGCATACATTTTGACTTTGTAGAGTGTTTTGAAAAGAAAATATTCTAAGTACCGTTTCACTTTGTGGATACTAAGGGAGATAATCAGGAAAAATAGTGAACCTTACAATTCAAGTAGGCTTTATAGGAATTCAATTGCTTATTATCAAAACTTTTGAAACAGCGTTAGGTCTAGATAAGATAGACAACTGTTCCATTCGGTGAGCCTATTCAAATAGCAATGATATCTTAGACCAAGCGGTATTTTGTAAGGGATAAAGGCAACGATAAGTAATATTTATAAATTTCAGGAAAAATATAGGATAGATAGAATAGGATTTTCCAACATAAAGTACAACTGATGATATCCATAAGCTTAAAGAAGGACCCAGTCTCGTATCTATATTTTTATTTTAGTTACATTATAAATGTGAATATTTGGATGGATGTTCCTCAATCACGGCAAAACGGCTCAACGGATTTTAATAAAAGGAGAAACCCACCTTATCATACATGCCTGGGCCCAGGGCTTTTGTTTAGTTAACACTATGAAATTTAAAGCTCGAAATATATAATATCAACAACACAATTATAGAAAGTTTCAGAACATTTTGCAATCTGAAAACAGAGTTATGAATACTTGAAATATGGTAAGAAAAATTAACAGTAGAGGTACAACTAAGGCTATTGAGATTTTTTGGAGAATTATAACTATTACAAATAGTTCATTAACACATCTTTGTTAGTTAAACAAGGAGAATAAATAATTGGTACACATCCTGTTAATTGATATTGCAAAGGTAATGGAGATCAAAATGAAACACTTATTTACTTTAAATGTTTTTATTCATCTTCAATAATAATCAATACATCATCCAAGAACTGTGCAGGTGGATTAATATTATCCTGGTACCTAGCCCAGCTAAGATACTATATCACAGACATCACATGAGCGCAGCAGCCTACTGTTCTTCTTCCGACTATACAGTTACAACAATACTGAACAATAGATTCCCTGCCTCTGCGAGAACTGTCAACTAAAATATATATAAAATAAGTTTTTCGACTTATATGTCTTGAATGGATACATCCTCTTAAAAGCCATGCATTATTAGAAGTTGACAGATCTCGCTGTAGACTGCTGCTTACCTCCCTGCACACTTCTATTACATAACCATTGTTTCTCCTCGTATGTTCTCCAAAATAAGATCGTGCCTGTTTAATTTGATAGGTACCAAGAGAAATTAAAATCAGCTCATCATATGTAAGCTGGGGAAATTCATTTAAATCTTCATTTTCTACATTAATCGATTCAAAATCAGCCCTACGTCTATTATAATTATTAGTTATTACAAAATTAGCTAAACTATTTTCTCTATCCATGTTAATATTAATTTGATTGATTATTTCCCCAGCATCAACCCGATCAACAATAGGATGGTGAAATCTATTTAAAAGTGCTGCTGCAACCTCAAAATCTCGAATTAAACTTTTAGATGCTTTACTAAAATAGTCTTGTCGAAATATTTTAAAGTCTCTCTTAAATCTACCATTTACAACCTCTACAACCCAACGACATATGGTGACTGCTCGTGATCTATTCGCTTCTATTGTCGACAATTGTGTTTCACCCTCCTCCAATGATGCAGGCACGTACGTTCTGTAACCACATCTATTTAAAATAGGAAGGGCATCTCTGAAGCCCCTATCCAGAATAAAAGCATCGCCTTCGCGAAAATATTGTCTCATCAAACTATCGCTATTTGAAAACTCATTTTTAATTATTTCAGAATCCGAAGTTATAGCTGGATAGGGGCCCAAAACATCAATAATATGCCCATCAGTACACACTATCAAAAATGGTTTGACCAAGTTTTGGTATTTATGTAGGCTATATGTTCTCTTTTGGTATAAGTAGTTTGCACTCTTTTCAATATAACAGTAGGTTCCATCAAATATAGCTATAGGCCTAGACTCTCCTTCAAATTCGCCAAATAATGCACTAGGTATGGCAAGATTCCTTTGTACTATTTGTTCCCTATTTAAATGATTTAATCCTAAATGCATAGGTACAAAGTATTCTGAAAACATATTTCGAGCCTGATTCAAGTATTTTTCTACTGTTGTTCTTGATATATTTAATAATATGGCTAATCTTTCATTGGAGTCCCCTGTTCTAAGCTTCATTAAATATGTTCCTAGCACTAATGAAGCTTTATTTATGTTCGAGAATTGAGGAACTTCACTTAATAGTTGATGGAATTGAGACTTATTCAATCCAATCCAAGTGTGAACCACATGATCTTCCATTTGACTGATGTTTTCTAGATTCAGTACAGGTAAGGGTTGTGATTCTTTCAATTTCAACATGTCCTGTATTTGCTGAGCGTTGAAAGTTTTTAAATAATTATTGCTTAAGCTCTCCCAGAGATCCCAAGACTCAATAACAATATGATGATCACACAATCTGTTATTTTCTGGTACATAATATTTATAGTTGTTCAAAAGCATTTTTCTAGTTTCCAGTGGAACTCTGTACCTCTCGACTCTTTGACAACCTTCAATAAAGCAATGGCTTTCAGTTTCAATTGCCCTCATGTAGTCTGGCAGTACTATTGTCTGTCCTTGTTGGCTACTCGGGTTTTGCGGTATTTCAGAATTTGATGGTTCCTGTAATGGAGGATCTGCTTGTGTTTGAGGAGAGTTTTGTGTAGACGTTGATGGGCCAGAGGTCATATGCACTGCAGCTCTATCAGCCAGAATCCAACAAGAATGGCATATGTAGCTGCCAGCATTAACCTGCAATGCAAATACTCTCATAAAATATTTTTCACATAAGAAAGTATTATTTAGATGGTGAAATATATTATGTATCATGGTAAATAGCATTTCTCAAACAAAAAAAATAAGAATTAAAACAATGCACAAAAGTTTTTTTAATACTTATTATTTTTGAGTTATATACATGTAATTACAATATACTCTTATATTATCTATACATCTATACAGAGAAATTGGATGTATAAGAGAAATTGGAGAGCCTGTTTGTAATATTGAAATAACTGATTTTTACTTAATGCATATGAATGTATAAATGTACATACAAGAACGGGAGTTGTGTTGAAAGTTAGATTAAGAAAACATGCTATGTTTTTTTTTTAATTACATAAAAGTTAATTTAAATCTTTTAATTGAATCTGCATTCAACTTTTTTAAGAAACTTGATCTTAATCTCAAAAATAATTCAATATATTATGTCATACAATAGTGTCATCAATGAAGTTCTACTAGTTGCATTATAAAACAAAAAAAAAGACTTTCCTGACTGACTTTCCAGTATTCACAGTGTTGAGTTTAATAACTAAAGTAGCTGTACATACCTAATTACTTACAATGAATCATTACCTACTACAGTAATAATAAAAAGTTAAAATAAAAGTTAATAATTATCATCATCAACAATAATGATTAGCAATACTAATCTATCAAAGTAAAGTTATGATAACATTATTCTACTTAAAATAATATACATAAGTCAAATAACTGATTCCACCATTTGTTGAATTAAGTAAAAAGAGCCCTGCATGCATGATTGTAAATAGATTGTTTACTAAATAAGTCAATTCAAGTAACCCCTTTGTTTATTGTTAATTTTGAACCATTTTTGGCATAAGTTTATTTAAAAATATTAAACCATGTTCCGAATGCACAAAAAGAAATTAATAATCATGAGTTTATATATAAAATGGTGTAGTCACAAGACTGCAAATAGTAAAAAATTATGGCTAATTATCTATAGATGATATACCAGTTTCATATGCATGTTGATCTCTTTTAACTTACTTCTTGTGATAATCTCTTTCATTCATTTAAAATATTAAACTTTGTTAAAGCCAGGAGACACATGCTTGCATATTTATTAAAAAAGGAATGGTGATTAAATCTGCCCAGGCGTCTCTGAACAAGAAACTACTTTACCAGCTGAAGCCTTGAGTCCACAATTGGAAACAATTGGTTAATTTGTAGCCAACAAAATCAACCAATTCCAAACCATTAAGAGTTTTTATTAGATGTAAATAACTATAGTCACCGTTAGGCTTGATTAAATAATAAAATAAATAAATATTTCTGACATTCACATCACATTATATAGCCCAAGCTAAGATTCATTATGAACTTGTATTATGGAACCTAGATAATGGTCGAATAAACTTAAGATATCATATTAGACATATAAACGTTAGAAAACAAACCTTAATATATATAAACATCTATGCCTTGAGGGCATCCATGTATAAGGCACCTGTGTTCTTACACAAATATTATTACTGCCAGGATTCGAACCTGAATCTCGGGCATAGATGACAGGTGTTTTTACCGCTCACCTTATTGCGGGGACTGTTATGGGCCGCATACTTGTATGAATCTTTATCAACTTTGGTTTAGAGAAAATTATCACAATGGCAATCTTTTGCAATTGATGTGTGTACCAATTCAGATGAGCTAGAATATTTGTAAAAAAAAGGTACTCACAGTTCTGGGTATAATCCACTCTGCAATGACATTATAGATAGCTCTTTCACGGGGTGTGTCTGTATGTAGGTGATGAGTTACTCTTAGGCCTGCCAAAGAGCGTCCACAGCGGAGACAAACCCTGGAGTGACCAACACGTCTTATGTCAGCAGGAAGTTGTCCTGATAAAACTTGTTGCGACAGGTTCCAACAAGCTACACAGACGAAGTGCTCATTGCTGACCTGATCAGAATAATATGACATTAAGTTAATTAATTTAACAAAAGTAATGATATACCTAAGTAATAGGTTAAATAGGATGATGCAGCAATACTTACAGGGCAAGATGTAACCCATGCACGAAATATTGACAGTGTAGCTTCATCTTCCAAGACAATTCTACGTAAGGTATTACTGCGACCAGTGGCAATACCACAATTCACACAACGATCCATCGTTTTTATCGGTGTCCGGTATGAAAGCAAAAGTATCAGATGTAGCAGGTAGGTAATCGAGTTCGTTTGTGAAGCCAAGTTAGTAAAAAACACAGAAAGAAACGCAGAAAACACACTGAGAGCACTCGTAACGCACGAAAAGAAACGAAACGAATGACAGTTTGGAGATTAATTTGATTTGACATAAGCAAGCATGCTTTTTTCAAACCTACTGCTGTGATGCCAAAAAAAAACATGAAAACCCAAAATATTTTTCAAATGTTTTTATTGATAACTTCATAAAAATATGAAAAAATGTTTCAATATTCATGTGAAATAATCAAAAAAAGTATATTACACATTTTTTTTAATGAATTCTTGATATTTCTAAAACAAAAATCATAAAAATGTGAAGACGCCGTTATCATAGTACATTCATTATAATTTATTTTGTTTCACAGATCGAATATTTTTGTAGGTTTTTTTATACAAATACAGAATAATTTAATGAATTTTTTGATATACATTTCGTTTTGTTAACCGCCAAGCCTACGACTTTCTTTCTCCTTTGGCATAGTGATAGAGTACAATTTGGAATAGCACATACGCTACAACAGCTAGTTTGTATATAAAAGGACGCTTTTTCGTTAACACATATTCGCATTTAGAAGCTATATAAAATATAATTGTAAGAACTTCGTTGTTAAAAAGACGTGTGGCACTAGGAGACTGCCGCGGTAAAGCTTTTGCATAGCATTTTTTATCAACTTGTGCAATTATAATTATTTATTTATTTTATTAATGCAGTAATGTTTGTTCTAATATGAAGTTCCATAAGTTCCTAGTAGATGGCGCTGATTGTTTAGTAAAGCCCGCATGTAAAGTTATGAAATCAAAGTATCACCGCTGTGCCGGTCGGAGGGGGGGGTGTTAGGTTTTTTTCGTTACCGAATTTCTGGATTCGGTCCCCACGCTCAAGGCCCGCGATAGAAGCTATGCAATAGCTTAAAAGCGTCGTTTTATATACAAACTAGCTGTTGTACTTGTATATAAAACGTGTGTACTTGTTTTTCAAGTCAGATCAGTCACTTATATCATTCACAATTATCCATCCATGGTACACATTTCATTACTCCATAATCAATTGAAGTCAGCAACAGCTCAGAGCTACAAACTCAATTTCCTGGACAAGTACCTCTGTCCATTTGTCATTTGTAATTAAATGTGACATAAGGAATCTCCTATCTACGCACGGATGTCACTGTCAAAGCTGGACGTAGGTATATAGATTATTGCAGACGTGTTTCTGTGGACAACAATAGCCTTCCTTATGACAATAGATGCACAAACTTGTAGATATATTGAATATAAAAATCGGTAGGTATAGCGTTTCAACAATTTATGAAAGTATAAAACTTTGGCGATGGGGTAACCCTATCTGCCTCAGACGCCAGTGGTTGCGGGTTCGATCCCCGCACGGAACAAGAAAAAAAAATGTTTCGTGTCTGGGTGTTTATCTATTTATGTATTTATATTCTAGGTTCCCCCCTAGTTCGCTATATAGTATAACACAAGCTATGCTTACTTCAGGGCTATGTAGTTGGTGTGATTGTCTGGAGATTTTATTATTATTATTTATATGTATATGTTTTTTGATTTTCTCCTTTTTCAAGGGCTTTGCTTTATCATGCGGGCTTAAACCAAGCAAGATAAAGATAAGGATTCTTTTTTACTGCGGATTGCTTGTGATTACTGCTGATGTAAGAAATTTCCTAGTGATGCGACAAGTATTATTATTATTATTATTCAGTGATCAGTGATTTTGGATAACGCTAATGAAATTTAAATTATTATTTAAGTAGCCTGTAGTTATCAAAAATTATGTAAATGCAGTAGCTGTTGTGTATTAAGGTAGCTGTACAAATATTGAAATTAAAATTTATACTCATATAAATAATATAGTGAAATTGAAGGGTTTGGTAGAATACAAAAAAACGTGGAAAAATAGTTTTCTTCTTAGTGACAGACTATGTACATACATACATAACTTCACGCCTGTATCCCTTATGGAGTAGGCAGAACACCAGAGGCCATCAAACCATCTGATGTCACGTTTGACAAATTTCGAGGTATCATAATGATGGAGAGAGACTATTGCAGTGACAGGGAGTCAGCCTATCGCCCGCAAAAAAACGCCAATAAAACCTCTGTCCCTGAACTGACTTTTACAGTATGCCCGGGAAGAGAAGCAGCTGGCACATTTTATGTTTTTCTTTCGCTCACAGTCCAGCATGGAAACATTAACTTAAAGACTATGTTTTATCAAGAAATTATTTCGTTTTAAACCACGTGCGGCCTACAATAGAGACATGACTGATTGCGTTTTTAAATTTCAGCACTAATACTTGATCTTTCTTTCCACAGCATAGTTTTGCTCCCTACATGTAAATTTGTATCACTTCAAAATAGTGGATTTAAATTTCATGCTGTCACATTTAATGATCAATTATGGCCTTGATAATATCTATTACACTCGTACATTTCGTATAAAATTATTGAAATTCATATTTTCATTATGCATTTTGCATTTTCAATGTTCCTAATGAACTGGCTAAATATAATGATTGGCAGAACTTACGAAGTGTTTCATATAATAATTTATGTCAAATTACATTTCAGTATAAATTTATGATAACTTTTATGCCAAAAGATAATTGGCAATTTTATATAAGTAATTAACTTTGGCCATGTCAGCATTTATGGCATTTATTTATAATAATAGCGCAGCATTAACTTAAATTGTGTGTGGTTAGATATTTTGGGGTTTTGGATTTGTCGGATAATCTGAAGACTAGTTTGACGTTTAAACTATTCTTTCTGTATTGTTTTTATAATAAACTAATACAGTTGAATTTTTCAGTTTTTAAAATGATCGACTAAAGAAAGATTTTTCAATAATCTTTGACAATCTTTTATCTTATGTAAGATAAGTCGTTGGCTCAATATCTACCACAAAAAGTTGTGATTCTCGTTAAAAAAACACATCAGAAAAATTCCGCATTCAACAATCCTTTTTCAGTTCGTTCCCTAAAAAATCATAATGCAGATTTTCTGATTACGCAAAGTAGAGGATTTGGAACAACTGAAACAAAAAATGGTCTACGATTTCGCTCACGCATAAGATGGGGGGCAAAAACTGAAAACACTGCATATCTTATACAAATACGCCATAACTCATATGCAAAAAGATCAGCTTGAGGAAAATGAATATGCGAGCGGTAACTTGGATAAGTTATCTTCGATTCTTAGTCTTAGGGCGACTTTACACACGTTAGCTTACACGGTGCAATGCTAATTTTTGAATTCAGAATGTGTCATAAAAAGTATTGACAAATGACGTTACCATAATAATCGCTCTTTTATATAGCCTACAGGGAAACAAATGAAAGTGAATAATGACTTTTATAAAGAAAATTCTCATTTTTAATCCATATCTTCGTTAATTTATATGTGCATTTTTATTATTTTGTGTATATAAAACTAAAAATTGGTCTTATTGAATCTTAAGACAGTATTAGGTTTTAAGATGTAAAATAACCTTGTGTTATAATTTCTGTTTTGTAGCTACACTTGATAAACGCTCAAAGTAATATTGAAAAAAATTGAATACTAATTAAGTTGATTCACTGTGATCAAATGCAAATTATATTTCTGACATAATATATTAAGAAAATGTTCCATAGAGTAAGGGTTACATGAATGTTATTCTAGTGACAATTTTTATTCAGCAACCTGGAATATGCTGAAAATTAGATCCTTTAGCTAATTAAAAAAAAATAGATAATTTAGAAGTGACCTTTAAATATCATTGTAAAACCTCCTTATTTTATTCTATAAGTAGATATAGATAGCTCACAGAAAATCGTTCCATAATAATATTGGTTTTTGAGGTGGAAGCCGACTGTGAAATATTGCTTATTGGTAAAGTTTTATTGTTCCCGTCACAGGTGCGTTTTGATTTCAAGATTTTAATATTATACTTATCTGCTTTGCTGCTTTCATTCCAGAATTTATATATCTGTTATTTTCTTTGATTAACATAATAATGGACTCTATATTTAGGGAACAAAAAACATTTTCAGAAAGTCAAAAATCTACACTAAGGGAATGAAGGTATCATAATTTTGTGCGACTTCTTTTATATAGGTACCTTGAATAAATTAGGATCCAGAACAAATTGTTAGGGACGTAATATATTAACTAGAAATTGCCTAACATCATTTTTTCCAAGGATTAAATAAATAAATAAATATTTCTGACACTCACACAACATTATCTAGCCCAAATTAAGTTTCTTAAAGAACTTGTGATATGGATACTAGATAACTGATATACTTAAGAAATATATAAACATACATATTGAATAAACACATATTTTTATTAGAATAAACATAAATAAACATATAAACATCCATGACGTGTTCATCACATCGATATCCGCCGCCGCCGGGTTCGAACCCAGGACCTCTGGCATAGAAGGCAATGTATGTTACCACTACACCAGCCAGTCGTCTTTCAAAAGTTCCTCTTACAAATTAAGTTTGATCTAATAAGAGCTTTTTTTATTATATAGTAATATTAGATTTAAAACCACTGGTTGTAGAGTATATCCATTACTAAGTGTGCCCATCTCCATAGGTACCCCGTCCTGCTTCTATCCATTGCCAAACCGTGTAACTGTGTTCGAAGAAGAAAATGCAAGAGGTGTCACTTCTTGTTCTTCTTGCGAGTCGACACAAATTCAAATTTTGTTCGTCCAAAATTTCGCCACCTCTACAGCACCATCGCTAGCCTCCATCAAGTCCTGGAGTGTGCAGCTATGTGGACATGCTGGGCACGTGAGTAGGTGCGTTATTGTTTGCGGGGAATGCCCGCATTCACACTTATCCTCTGAGCTATCAGAGAAACCCCACTTGCAGGTGTCACTGATATCGGGTGTTACCAAAATTGTCACGTGATTCGCAATTCATCCTTTCACCATACTTGGAAAAACTAGTGTGCTATCCAAATCATGATAAAGCATAACTGTTTCGTTCATAACTTTTTTTTATGATAGCTATTTATTCTGTTCTCTATTCTATATATTCTATATAGCTTACTGTTAACTAGAACCCAGCGTGTAACTAAGATTTTATAAGTGACTATAAATTTCACGCGCATTAGGGCGTGGATCCTTCTCTACGATACGGCGCCGTATGCCGTGCCGTTTCACGGCGCCGTTGCCATGAAACGGCTCTTTGCACTGATATACGCATAGGCGCTTAGGTAAGCACTGGCGCTTTGAAGGCGAAGCAATAAAATCATCATCCACTCGTGAAGGTACTCTGAAGCCACTACACCATCATTAATTTTCTTTACACAATACACTTTCCATAAGTCACAATAGAAGTAATTTTGACGGGATCAACCGTAAGGGCGTGGATCCATCGCTACGGCGCCGCGCCGTGCCACGGCAGCTGCGCTGTGCCGTTTAACGGTATACGGCATCCCGTGCATGGCGCACTGCTCAGCGCTTCATATTAGCTCTCAGAATTTTCTCCATCATGGTTCATTATAGAAAAGTATGCCGTATAACGCCGTGAGATGGCGCGGCGCAGTGCCGTACGGTGCAAATCATTTTTTTCTATAATGAACCATGATGGAGATCATTTTAAGAGCTAATATAAAGAAATGCGCGGTGCGCCGTGCACGGCGTGTCAAACGCCTTGAAACGGAACGGCGCCGTTGCCTTGGCACGGCGGGGTGCCGTAGACATGGATCCACGCCCTTACGGTTGATCCCGTCAAAATTACTTCTATTGTGACTTCTGGAAAGTGTTTTGTTCTACATGAAAAAGCAAATTCGTGGTGATGTAGTGGCTTTTGAGTACCTTAACTAGTGGATGATGATGTTAAACAGCAAAAGTTCAACAAACAACAAAAAAGTTCAAAAGTGTTCACTCACAACAACAATATAAATTTCTTTTATGAATTCCACAAAAGCCCTTTAACCCTTTCAAAAGCCAAATATATCCTTGGTGTAAAATATAATTTTACCTCATTGTAAGTCGATTTAACACAATAAGGCGACGTGGCGTAGAAATGAAACAAGTACTGATATTTTCAATTTCATGAAACAATTATTCCGCCAGGTCATCAATTGGATTCCAGTTTTGATTGCGCAGCAAATTCGTTTTGTTTGGACAAAAATTGCAATATAAAGAGCTGCCACATCATTCCCTTTTGGTTAAAACGTAGATTGCTTCCAAAATGTAATATTGTTTGCTATTCATTTCCAACAGGCGATTGCCCACTTTTATTTTATTTATTTCCCGCTTCCGATACTAACTTAATACTTCGTATAATAGAAATGAAAAACTATGGAGTCGCGTGTTGGCAATTAAATTTGTTTAATTATTTTCGAAAACTAAAATATTTACATTAGTTACAAAACAATTGTAATATCAGTTATTAAATGTTCCTTGAATTCCTGTAAGTAAAAAAGAGCCAATGTAGGGCATTTGTCTCAATTTTTAAACAACACCTTTCTAAATAATTTAACCAATATGTTGTGAAAGTTGCCTTATGTTTTATTTTTATTATTTTATTGATTCAACTTGATGATGAGTGACACTCTTTATCAAGCAGCATTTATCCTTTAATAAGTAAATATTTCTATCGATTCTGCTATTTTAGAACATTTACAACCTCGAAATACAAATAACAGATAACTCACATGTTCGTTTAATGCTGCTGGCATAAAAGAAAAAAATATTTAAGGCAAACAAGGCCACGGGAAAAGATGGTGATTTTCAACCGACTTCAAAAAAAGAAGGAGGTACTCGATTCGTCTGTATGTTTCTTTTATAACTTTTGACTGGGTTAACCGATTTTGGTGATTCTTTAGTGCCATGTAAATTTCATTGAAATCGATTTAGTACTTCATGAAAAATTTCAAATATGTATGAATTCAGAGATCGTTTATCTTGACGACCTTATACTTCAGCCAAAGTCTTTTTATGCTCTGCATTCGTTGATTATAATAATATCCTACAATTTGTGAGCTTCTGTGAAAAAATATTTGTCATAATTCTTTGAGATTATATAAATATTATTTTTATTTAAGACCTAAAATTTGTTTTGTGCTAAAATACATGCGACATCTCTTCGTCGCCATGGTTTGTAATGAACTGCCTGCGTCTATTTTCCCTGACCAGTATAGTCCTAGTACTTTTAAGCGTCGAGTGAATAGGTTTCTCGTGGATGGATGTGTACCACCTTAGTCTTAATGTCCGCTTAACATCAGGTGTCATGGAAGACAAGCGTCCCATCCATATATTATAAAAAAAATTACATCTCGTTTCAATACAATCGCATTTAAAAAGAGTATTTAACTTTAATTTGAGTAAAATTATATAAGGTAGTTATTTCGTTAAAATTCCTAGTCGGAAATCGAATTCAAGGTCAATCGCGCCTCCACCGAACACTTTACCGCTACGCTACGGATGTCGTAAATTATATTATTTTACTGTTGGTTGTTAGCTTTATGTGGTAAAAGAAGTTCAGTTTACGACACTCATAGGACATATCGGTCACCGTATTCTTAACTTATAAATAGGCCGCTTCAAAAAAGCTCTTATAAGGTAAGAAACGAAAGGACTATTTAGATATAGGTTTGTTGAACATCTTTCATAGTTCCATGGCAACGGCGAAGACAACATGAAAGTATACATCGGATTTTAAAGTTAATATACATCTTGAAAACAGTTTTCCTGTGATTGAGGACAAACAATTCCTAGAGATATCTGACGTTTCTTCTAAATTTAAATATTTCCACAAAAGGTTAAGCTGTAATGCTTAAATAGAATTACTTTTAAACAATTTAACCTTACCTAGAAATGTTGTTATTCACAGTACACCCACACTTTATATTAATATAATCAACACATCTGGTACAGTCAGTGTCAAAAGTCTTTGTGCAAGGAAACTGATTAACTTTTTTAATAATAGACTAAGCCCGCGTTTAACCTCAATATCACCTAATGTAAAGAGAAGATGAGGTCGAACATGAAAGCACAAAGGCATAGTAAATAACTGGTTCTTCTTAAAATATTGCCGGAGCACATAACCGCTGCTAGGGCGGTAATATTTGGCGGTAGATTTTATATGAAGGCCAGTCGGATCCTAACAGGATCCTATCACCAGGTGGAAGCCACTTGGATTAGTTGCCTTTTATTACATGCTAAACCTGGGGCGGTAGGGCTATTATATAAGCCGACTCTTTGCGGGCAAATACGTTTTTATATATAAAAAAATAAAAGCATGTTTTGTAAAATTTTTTACCTGACTATCGTAAACAACAATACAATTTACAATATATTACAATATTAATACAAATTACGGTAATGTGTAATTTGTATTAATATTTTTTATAAATTAATTAGTCTGGCGGTAATGTGTTCCGGCAATATTGTATAAAGAGCCAGTTCCTTCCTAAACCCGTGTGCTTTCATCTTCGACCTCATCGTCACTTACCATCAGGTGAGATTGAGGTCAAACGCCCGCGTATAGTCACTTATAAAAAAAAAATTTTTTTTTTCTTAGATAGTTAAAATAAATGAAAAATAAAATCCCCAGACAATCACACCTACTACATGGCCCCAAAGTAAGCATAGCTTGTGTTATGGGATAACATGTAGCGAACTAGGGGGGAACCTAGAATATAAATAGATAAACACCCAGACACGGAACATTTTTTTTTCTTGTTCCGTGAGGGAATTGAAACCGCAACCACTGGCGTCTGAGGCAGACAGGTTTACTCCATCGCCAAAGTGGTCATAAAATTTTTATTTTCTATAAATTTAGCTTTTAAGCCTAACAATAATTATACTTCCAGTACTTTTTAATTGAAAGTTCATATTAAAATTACGAATTAAAAGATAGAAGTAGTCACTTATTTATAATAAAATAAACAAAATGTAAATTATATAGAGTCATTCAAGACTAGTACGTCAAGCTTTTAAATATAGAAAATAAAGCGACTTCCGTTGCAGACTGTACCAACCTTCTTATTCGTACATTTGAAAGTCGTAGCATCTTACAAGAAGGTAATCAGACTGTGCCGGGAGGTAATCTTGATATGCACTCCTACCGTTTTCACGTCATTGTTCTGTTTTGTTGACGGTCACATTGCCTTACGCACTTATTTTAAACTAGGAGAAGGAAAAAAGCAAATGTTTATTTTGTAATTTTTCCATATTTTTTTAAGCTCACTTTTGTAGGTAGCCTTTTTATTAACAATATAAGTTTGTATGGTTAGTAACTAAGTCACTTATTTATTAGGTGTGGAAAATAACTTTTAAGATTTAAGATATTATTACTTTTAAAAGTTTTATATAATTATTTACAGCATCCTTAAAAACAAACGCATAATATTTTTTATGACTGCGAACAAAAACAATTTAGTCGCTAGCGGATATCGCGAAAACTTTATAAACTTGTTTGTGTAGTTGTCAACGTCTAAATCATAAATAAAGCGCTTAAAGCGGATGAAGTTTAAAGGACTTAGCTAGATGAAAGTTAAAAAGCGCTGCAATTCATGCAGCGCAGGTGACCAGGCGTTTATCAGTGTGCCGCAGCCGGATCGCGGCCGAGCCGGCGGGGACGGGCCGTTCCAGAGCACGATGGGGTATTGTATCCATGCGTGTTGGTATGGCTTTTAATTGATCTACATACATACATAACTTCACGCCTGTCTCCGCTTAGGGTAGACAGAGACTAGGGAACTCCAATTGCTACAATCCATACATACCCCTTTCGCTTCCTCCACGTTCATTAATGTTTTCATACATGGATCTACGCGTAGGTTTATAATTTTTTCGTTCCAAATTTAGTATTTTAAGAAATTAGCCCCACTCTCTTGGATAAACCTGGAATATCTAACTTCATCTGACCCTCAATTTAGAGGATTCCGGATTCTTTCATACAAAACCAAATCTGGATTTAGTTGTCATAGCAACGCTCATATATTAAAGTGTTTACAAACTAGGATTTTGGATTTAGATTCAATATAGGAATCCAGAGTAGGTGACGAATAGGTTTAGTCCAAAATTAGCAAATTGTCAACTAGCTGGAGAATGTCACCAACGCCTTCCTAAAAACCCCAACGACTTTTAAGAAAGTGTCACTCTCGAGTCCGAAGGTTGAATGTAGTCTATTTGTGAATAAGTTTCATACCCAACATACGTCAGTCACCGATTAGAAAACAACAGTGTAATTTATAAAACTGCAGATTATTCATTTGACATAATCAAAACTTTTAGTATCTAGCTAGACGAAATAATTTTTCGAAATTGAGCCAATCCAATTTCATAAACCACTTGTTAAACTGACACATACGTACTGATTTTATCATAGATTAAAACCGTCTTTGATCTGAAACTCACCTGACGATTAGTGAATATGACAGCCCAGGTTTAAAAAGAAGAACTATGAATGAAAAATTGCCAGAATATATCACCGTTTCAAAAGTGATTTATTGTGGCAATTTTTACTTAATACTTATATGATACTTAGGTGATACTTAACTTTTATTTTACACTTTATTGTATGCTGATTTTTAATAATATGATGCCATAGAGAGATAAGATACATCGTGTATGTGTGGAGCAGCCCGCATCGGACATCCAAGGAGCCAATCACCTATCGCGGCGCGGACCTCGAATCACGCGAATCGTCTCAATTGTAAATATGCATTTTGTTATACCTTTAGATGGATACACATGTGTGATAATCATTTCAATATTGAGCTATTTAAAGAAATTAGCCCCATTCCCTTGAATTAATCCCGACTTCATCTTAAATTTTGAGCATGAGCCATTTCCGAATGGACTCAGTCCCAAAGAATAAATGCATCTCTTTAGGTGACGAGAACGTTTAGTGCAAAATTATCAAATTGACCTAGTCAACAGCTGGAGGATGTTAGAATCGTCATGGCTTCAAAATGCCTTTTCAGAGGCTAATCATGCCTTTTTCCTTTGGAACTTAATCTCACCTGATAGCGAGTGAAATTAAGATAACACACGCGCTTAGAAAAGCTGGCAAAATCTTTATAAAACATTGCCAGAAGACATCACCACTGATGCGGCAATATATGGTGGCATACTTGAAATAAAAATAAAATAAATAAAATCCCCAGACAATGACATCAACTACATAGCCTCAAAGTAAGCTGAGCTTGTGCTATGAGATACCATGTAGCGAATTAGAGGGGAAACTGGAACATAAATACATACATAGATAAACGCCCAGACCCGGAACATTATTTTTTTCTTGTTCCGGGCGGTATTCGAACCCGCAACCACTGGTGTCTGAGGAAAACATTTACCATATCGCCAAAGTGGTCGGCTAAAGAATTAAAGGTAACCTAATAATATCACTGAGATAACATACATCACTTATACTCGGAGCAGCCCGCAGCGGACATCCGAGAGCGTCCGCTCACCTATCGCGGCGCGGACCTCTCGCGCCGCGCTGGATAATCGTCTCATTTATAAAGTTTACCCGGACAAAGCTGCGCGAGTTTTTGATTGAAAACAAACTTAGAAGGGACAGCCTCATTTGAATAAGTATTTCACGAATAAAGTGTGGCTTTATGTTTTCTTTTAGGTGTTTTTTTGTCCTTTGTTATGCAAAACAATGTTCCACCTTGTTTAGGTACTACAACACGCTTTATTTTTGAGTGAAAGGCTCTTTTGAAGTTAAGCTTTCCAGTATAAATTATTTTATTTTCATTGTATTGTTCTAGAGAGCAAGTCTTTTCAAAGTTGCTAGCTATGATTCCTCATTCAGTTTATGGCTACAAAGAATTGTAGCTTGCGGTTAAGATGTGATAGCCGGTTTGAGTAGAATACATTATATATTTTTGCATCTAGAATTTTATTACTTAAAAAAATACTTGAAATTATCTTGCAGAAAAGTGGGATTTATCTTTTAAGTTTTATCATGCCAGATGGTCTTTTACATGTTGAGGTTTTGTTTTAAAATGACATCATTTTGAATTTAGAAAATTAATTTGACTCATTTCTCCGTGAAATAACTACAACGTTAAATTCGAAACTCAAATTAAAGTCAATAAATCTGTACCGATACGACTTCCATGACTTTAACTGGATTAACTTAGCACTTTCTTCCTCTTTTAACGTATTTTAAGTAGATTTTTAGTTATGTCTGAGTACTCCCCATCAAATTTCTAAATATAAGAGTTTTGTTTTATATCCCCATAATTACGGCCCTCTTTTTATGAGCCAGCTGCTGACCCTGAGTCTCTACCCTGCGCTGGTTTTTGGAATTTTCGATCAGACAAAAATTAGATCTGTTTGTACCCAGGATCGAATACTTAACGTATTCATATAAAATATTTACGCTGCTGCTGATCTTTATCTCCAGTTTAAGCAGAAAAAGACATAATGTTTGTAAATTTATTTATTTATATATAGTTCACCAACGCAGTGGTCACCAAAACAAGGTTTAACAAAGAACATATGGCATTGTGATACAATTCTAGTGCCACCATACTTATAGGTGAAGACAGTATAGTTTTGCGAATAGTAAAAAAAATAACATATTAATGTAAAAAATTAAATAAAATTACATATTGATTTTAAAACATAAGCACAATTTTTTTAATACATTAGTCATCAAAAATAATCACAATACTTAAAATAAAAAACAAAGGTAAAATTAATAATAAAAGTAAAATTAACAATGTCAAAGTTGCCAAGGAGTGGAACAATGTGCCTGCGTCTGTTTTTTCTGACCACTACAGTCCTGGAACTTTTAAGTGTCGAGTGAATAGGTTTCTCGTGGATGGACGTGTAACACCATAGTCTTCATGCGCACTTTCCATCAGGTGGCATGGAAGACAAACGTCCTATCCTTACAATATAAAAAAAAATACGGGGGAAGAATAATTGAAATTTATAAAATACTGAAAGTCACAGTGAATTCGGATAAATAAAGATATGATCAATTTACAACTAATTTGTCGCATTATTTACTCCTTTATAACTACCTAATAGCTTGTATAATCGATTACCACAATTTATCTAACAAGCGTTTCTTCAATGTAGAGACGTTAATGAGCATGTTTGTTCCACGTTAGCTCACAAATTGCTAGACAATGCTAATGATTAGCTGTGCGAACAAATTAGCTTATTCGAGCTAACGCAGCTCAGCTTTGCAACAGTTTATTAAGCTGTGTTATCCATCGGCAGTTTGAAAGCTTATTTTCATCCTTAAATAGAGGATGCATTTTGTTTGAATGAGCATGCGATAGATAAAGATTTTTTATTGAGTCTGCATATTTGACTCTGCAAGTTGTAAGTTTTGCCACTAATGCATCTTATTTTGAATGAAATATAATATAATCTCAACAGACAGAATTTTTAAAATATGTATCTTGAAGGCTTTGGAGAATATTCTTATAAAAGTGCCTAACATTCCTTCAGATGAACTTCTTCAACTTTTCAATAGATACTCTTTTAAAAAGCCTATCAAAATAGCCATAATATAGCCTTAAACTGATTTGACGGTGTTCTAATTCGATGTCCGTAAGCATAAATTTAGGTATTATATACAACATTACATTAAACAATTTAAATATCTAAAATCTAACGTTTACAAATTCAAAATATCTTAAAAGTGTTTTCGTCTTTAAAAAGTACGGAGATGTAGATAAAATCTTTTATTAACGCCGTACTCTCTAACAATTATGTAAATCAAATTGTTACGTTTTGCTTTCAGATTTTAAAAACCAAAATAAATCATGGAAAATTCTTTCTCTGCTTTTTCTTGAAATTTGTGAAATATTGCTTTGCTTTAGAAAATTAAATCTAAAAAGTTTTCTTGGAATATTTAAGAAAAAGATGACACCTTTTCAGAGCCAACAAGTAAGTTAGGAACTCCGTTAAGTAATGTTTAATGAAGGTTCAGCCCTTGTTGCGGGCCACAACATAATTAGAAAAAGATCAATATCGAAACTCTAATTTATTTATACGTTGGCATGTTGGGTGTTTTCTTTTGAGTATCAAAAATTCTACAGAAGGCAGCACATCAATTGTTACATTACCTGTCGAATTTCGCCAACCAATTTAAACTTAATATCGAGATCATAAAGTTCAGATTCAAGTAAAATTTTTGAGAGATTTGTGACGCTTGATGTGCTGCCTTGTGTAAAAAAATAATGTTAATTGAGCCAGTTTGTCGCACTTTTAATACTATCAGAAAATGTATATGATAGTAAAGCAAAAAGTTAAAATAAGCCTTATTAGCAACTTGGATTTTTTCCTTGAGTTTTAGAAAAAAATTAGTTTCGTAAGTATTGACAATTCTAGTTTTTATATGTATGAGCAAATATTTCCTTAAATTTGATCACTTTATGAAGAGTTTTATCATGCAAAAATGTCCTTAAAATACAACAAAATAACTACAACTTAAGTCTATGATATTAACGAAATTAGAACAAACTACTAAAAAAACCCTATTTTTTTATCGAAATGTAAATTGGGTATTTAACCCAATACTTATAGGTATATTTACATTTCGATGTACTAATAAATTAATACAGTTGTCCCCCCTTGCAAAGACGCCTTCCAAAAGACATATCATCACTGCACTCGTAAAACTGCCTAAGCCCAAATTCGCTGAAAACCCAGTTAAGACAAAAAACATCGCAGCGATTCATATTAAAACGAAACGTTGACACATGAAATGACTTTTAGACTTGAAATAAAAGACTATTTTTCATCCAAGACCGCAAAACGCAATGAAGTAACCTTAGTTCGACGACAATGCTCATAAAACAACAGTCTTTTATTACTTCTATCCACCTGTCATGGAAAAAGATTGTAAAGGTAAATAAAACTTCTAACAATGTTAATACCTACGGCGTTTTGTATAATAATATTACGTTTAAGGTTGGTATGGTTTGAATATAAATTGGTTTTGGAAGATGGTATTTGTAATTGGAATTTTGAGAGTCTGATGATCAACTAATGTAACTAGATAACTAATGAATATAGTAATAATCAGTATATTGAATACTCGTGTAGAGTTGGCTACGACTGAATATGATGTTCTCTCAAGGGGCTTTCTAGTTTCTACACTTTATGCGAATTCTACACGTAATTTGGCCTGGCTTACGATTGACTGCTTGGTCATATAAAATAAATAGTAAATTATATTTACTCAATGCGTCATAATTGTGTAGGTTAAGATTAGCTGATAGCATTAGATTTTAAATTTAACTGAAGAGGTAACTAAATCACAGATTGCCGAGCAAATCCAATTATCGCTTCCACAATGGGTCACGAAACAATATAAACTAAGAAAATTAATCTTCCGAGTCCAGAGAGGCAACGTCTGAGCAAACTTAGACAATGGATTTATACTTCATCGATTTGGGACATCGGAACCGGCTGTGACGTACTACGATAGCAACCTAAACTGGTAACTTTCTAAGGATTTGTAGTTGTGTGGGTTTGTATGCAGACCCATTCACATGTTTGATAGATGTGGAAGTCGGAATCTTGAGTGAGGAATGAGTTTTTAATTGTATAACTGCGGAAATGGATAACTTGTGACGGAATGTTGTGCGTCATTGAAGCTTTTAGTTTAATTATTTAAACTGGAGATACATCTTAATAAAAAATACTAAAAATAATATGGGTACTGATTGGCTGTTTATTTATGATAGAGTAGCTGCACCTGTGATTCAGCGACATAAATACCGATTTTGTGGAAAAGTCAGGGTGAAAGCATTACCTCTCTTATTATTCTAGAATTTCCTACACTTAGCTTGTAGGTAATTCTGTCGAACTGTCCCACCGTGGAAGAATTTTAACCTTGCCATTATCACATTTTTTTTTGCATATAATAGGTATTATTTTAGCAGGATAAAATCGGGATGAGTTTTGCTAATCAGTTCAAATAGTATAACGGTCTGTTTATCTACATACGGAGTAGTTGTTTCGGTATGATAAGGAAGTGATTGCCAGTGAAATAAGTAGAACAAAGGACAACTCCTTGAATTCGCTCAGGGTTTTTTAGAATTGGCAACACGACTTTTGCTTGTTTGCTAGTGTTATTTGTTTATGTCAAATAAATTGTCTAAAAATGATCTTTTTTCATTTAATTAAAAAATCAATTAACAAAATTTTACAAGTTTCAAGTTTATACGATACTTTCATAGGTATCGTTTTTTATTTCTGTTTTTGCATGATTCAATAAAACCTGACTCTAGACACATCTAAATTAATGTAATAAAACGTTCAGAGAGATAGTGGCTGCCAGATTAAAATGTTTATTAGTTGATCCCTGACTTCGGTACTTGAGCCCAAACCCTCTTGTGGGACAACCTGTCGGGATATTCACAAAGTTTTGGGAAAACCTTTGATCGAGCCTCACGGTAGCCTATGATATAAACTAAAACAAAAATAATACAGTTTGAAGTTTATATTCAAATAAAATAGGATTTCAGAAGAGCCGTGTTCGCATGGATGTGTTTTGGACTTAAATAGTAATTAGTTTATCAGTTCTAAAGCATCGGTAATAAAACGAACTAATGTTTATTAAAATTGAAAAATCTCTAAAAGGTACAAACTTAAACCTTAAATAATTTAAACAAACCAAAATCTCCATAAAACCTACTCCAGCAAAATTTACGATAATTGAAAAAGATTGCATATTTTTCAACTCTATAATTTAGCTGGCCAATTGAATATAACTTTTCCGGCCAATACAGCACTTTTACAAAATTACCAGGGCGAAATGAAAGCGGGGCGGTGGGTAGGTAACATTATACAAATTGAACGCAAAACTTCTTAGTAATCTGAGAAAGAAGGCAAATAGAGTAAGTAGACACGGCGCAGACGCTTCGGAGCTTATCACCGGATGATTTCAAAGGATATTTACCACAAAATAACAAGTAGAACTGTGTTACGGAGAGGAAATAGTTTTTAATTACAGCACTCCTTGGTACGGTTTACGTTCTACTGAAATTTTGATACAGAGATATTTAAAGCAATTTATGCGCAGTACAGTTGGAAAGTTGAAAATGGGACAAAAAGAGTAAAAGGTTATTTTCATATGGTTTCAAAGGTTACGAATAGTTTGAGTTGATAAATGCTTTTATAAAACTATGTTAAGTTTATGTAGAGCGTTCGAAAAATGAGTCAATCATTTTTATAATTAATGCATTGAAAATGAATTTTGGAATATAATATATATAATAGACACAGAAAATTTTAAGGCGTTACGGAATCCTTCTCGGCGTAATTCTTATATTTTATCCAATACTAGCTGCTGCCCGCGACGTCGTCTGCGTGAACGCTATGCAGCACCAAACGCACCTACGATTATAACACTGCTAGCGTGATAATATGTAGCCTATATGTTGACCCGACTTCTTAACTATCTTCATGCCAAATTTGAAGTAAATCCATGCAGTACTTTTTGAGTTTATCCCGGAAAGACAAACAGACAAAAATTCTAAAAACTATATTTTTTGTTTCTGTTTCGATTGTACATCATACCCCAAGTATTCTTTTAAAAAAATATTCAATGTACAGTTTTGACTTTCCTACCATTTTATTATATGTATAGATAAGTAAACTAATATATCGGTATGTATTGTATTTTTGTCACAAAATGACAAAAATATCTTCCAAAATGACACAAAATTAAATATAAAAACTAACATTCTAAAGAAATCTCAATTGTATTGTTGCTACCAGAAATTTATTAGGAACTCTCGTACGTAGTCTAGTACGAATGGCTTTAAGATGTTTTCAATAGAAATGCCGGCAATACGATGTATAAAGTTTTGCAATAGTGCACTCCGGATCTTGCAATTATTGTGCACCCGTCTTGATTGAATTCTTAGGTCAAGTTTGCACTGAAAGTTTGCATAAAGACCTTTTTGCAAATTAACAATATTCTCAACCAGTTTTATTTTAGTACAATTTGAAAGTTGATGCAATTTAAAATGTAGAATAGAATCGTTTGCTGAACTAATTCTAATTGAGTTTATGATTGTGAATTAACATCTTTTAGTACCGTTAGCAACGTAATTCATTATTTAAGTTGATATTTTGGAAAGGAATACAGAAGATGATATAGGTTAGTATTTTTTTTAACACTACAAAATTAGACCTTGTAACATTACCTATCTGTCTCATACGCCAGATTCATTCCCCGAGAATTGCATTTGTGTACATGAATCTATTATTTTCTATACACAATATATCATTATGTAATATACGTAAGTATTTTGTATGATACAGAGCTCTGCAAACGAGGCTAGGAATAACTTGATGGCAGTCAACAAGCTGGCCCATATTAGGTAAGAAGAGAATCGGGACCCCAGTAACTTTTTTCTTACAATAATACTGGGTTTAATTTATTTGTAGTTGACTGTATATAGCAAAAATTCTGTTGAGCTCTAAATACAAGACTTAGCGAGATATGCTACTGAACTGAATTACCTTAAAATTGCCGATGAATGAAAGTAGTTACATGTGACTTATCCGTGTGGTCCCCGCTTCGGAACCCTTCAGGGCATAACTGACTAGCGACCAACTTTTATTTTTTTACCGCAAAATATGACCTCTCCTGCGGTGTATTCCTGCAATATCTTATGAATAAATAAATAAATATTTCTGACACTCACACAAAATTATCTAGCCCAAATTAAGTTTCTTAAACAACTTGTGTTATGGATACTAGATAACTGATATACTTAAGAAATATATAAACATACATATTAAATAAATACATATTTTTTATTTGAATAAACTTAAATAAACATATAAACATCCATGACTTGACAACTAATAGCTGTGTTCATCACACAAATATCCGCCGCCGCCGGGATTCGAACCCAGGATCTCTGGCATAGAAGGCAATTTATATTACCGCTACACCAGCTACACCTTACTCGAGTGCTATCATCTTCGACCTAATCATTCACTTACCATCAGGTGAGATTGAGGTCAAATAAAATCTTAGTTACCAATAAAAAAACATTTAAAAATCAATATATTGGCGATTAAAGAACTAACTCTGCAAACTCCATGATCAAAAAATCGAAATATTTACCTACAAGAAACTCAATCAAATACACATTTTTAATACAAATATTACTGTATAAAAGAGCATATGAACAACGGTTTTTTATGAATGCTATAAATCAGAAAGTGTAATAAGTAACCCGACGTGTAACAGGTGACGCTAGTTCGTCGCCAAGAGTAATATGTTCGGATAGTTTCTCCATGTCTACATAAACTGATGTCTATAGAAATGTCGTTACTTTTAACATCCGAATACTTATACATCCTTTAAATGGATGGTCTGCTTGTCTCTGTGTATGGGGTAATCTTTGCAACTACAGGACATGTTTTGTTTTTTTTCATCAGTAGTTTAAGAGAAGTTCTCTATCACACATCAGAACTCTTTGTAAGGCATGAGTCTCTCTCCTGCGTGACGTGGAGGTATAGGCCATAATCAAACTTATACTTTTTCAATCTACCAATCCGACGCTTGACACCTCAGTCGCTCGTGACCACGGGGTCTGCAAAGACACCGAAACGTTGAGTCAAAATTTAAAATGTAAATATACGCGATAAATCCGGTTAAAAAGTGTTTTATTTAATAGTATGAATCGCGAAAACTTAAGACAATATTAAGAAAATATCGATAAAAGACCTGAATTATCGTTGTCGACGGTAGCATGCTAGCCCCGCTGGTCTCTTTATTTATTTGTAGGGAATTCTAGTTAAAAATTAAGTACCCACTTTTATTATATAATTATAATCAGAATCGAGTATAGAGTGCTCTGCTTCAATATCTAAAATCCACAAAAATCTACCAAATCTAAGTCCACAGTCACCCTGTATAAGTATAAAGAACAACCTCACTGTGAACTACCATCATGTAGGAATAAGGTCAAACGCGGGTGCAGTCACAGTTAAACAAAATATGACATCATTACCTAAGTGGTGTTATTCTTAAAAAACTAACCTCATTTTATAACGGGAATAGTAAAAGTTTTATGGGTAGTAAAATGCTCATCAGAAGTGATTTCATATTTTTTGCTGTTTTGCAAGTTGCAATTAACATTACTAAGTTGCAGGTCAAAAGCTTTTCTTTTGGAATCTGCTTTTTTGAAATTGAATTCTAACCAGCCAGTTATTCAGTACAAAATCCACATTTTAATTATTTCCGGAGCCTCAAAATTTATTATAATGAAAGCACCTGATGAAAAGTGAGTTCCAAGTCTATCCTTCAGTATAAGTTAAAACGTTTGATAACACGAAACCTTACAATAAAGGATCAACGAATGCAGAGCATTAAAAATACCAACTTCACGTCAAAACTTTGGCTGAGTTTATCAACGTAAACATTCTCCGCAATCATACTTTAAAAAAAGGTTAAAATTTTCAATGAAGTACTCAACCGATTTCGATGAAATTTAAATGGGACAAACTATGAAGTATCCTCTATCATATGAATCAACAATTTTCAAAATCAATACATAATTGTCTGAAATACCGTGTAACAAAGACACAAAAAAAACATACAGACGAATTGAGAACCTCCTCTTTTTTTGAAAGTCGGTTGAATAGCGTCCTAATCCAATGATTTCCTTAAGAATACCTTAGGTATTGTTAGTCAAAATTAGTTTTTATTTAATAAAATCATTTTCAAAATCAACCTTCTTTCATGTTCTTTCTCAATAACTTATAATTTACAAATATCATCATCTTCAACATAATAGAAACATTGTTTCCGATATCCTTAAGATATCGTATCTCCCTTCCTTATCTCAGCAAATAAATAGATTATCTTAAAAGTTGAAAAAAAGCCCGAAAACCACATTTTTCCAAGAAACATAATCCGTTTATACTGGTCGAGTGACTTGTTTGTTAGTGGCATTACAACAAGAATAAAACACAGGACAGCTCAGACGCTGTACGGTGGCGCCCTCTATAAATCAGACGGCGATTGACGTCTTCCAACAGGGAGTGATCTATGCTGAATGTTAACTACAGCTTTACTTGGATTTTTCAATGATAGATAAGATGCTGACTTGGGTGCTTGCGAATAATTGCTGGTTGAGAATCAGACTTGTTTTTTGAGCGTTTTGTTTCATAACAGTATTACCCTGTTGTTGATTGCTTCTATATTTTGAAGTGCTGACTTGAATATCTTATTGCTGGAATAGCTTAAATATCAAGTTTATGAATATTGTGCTTTTTATACTTAATATATTATTTATATTAAATTGATTTAAAAACAGAACAAAATCTTTATATGTTAGCACTTTAAAGGTCACTTTAAATAAGGAATATTTACTTATAAATTCCATGCTGGACTGGGAGCGAAAGAAAAACATAGAATGTGCCAGCTGCTTCTCTTCCCGGGCAAACTGTAAAAGTCAGTTAAGGGACGGAGGATTTATTGGCGATTTTGCGGGCGACAGGCTGACCCCCTATCACTGCTATAGTCTCTCTCCATCATAATAATACCTCCAAATTTGTCAAACGTGACATCAGATGGTTTTTATAGCCTCTGGTGTTCTGCCTTCCCCATTAGGGATACAGGCGTGAAGTTATGTAGGTATGTATGTATTTATTTATAATGGTAAACAAAAGTATTGTAAGGAAAATAAAATGTGTAAGTAAATCTCACTTACTCACAAGATTCTTGAACCTACAAGATTACTCAAATAGTATACTTGTATACATAATACTGCATATGAAATTCAAAATATAAGGTGTTGCAAGTAAGCAATATATCACAACGTACATCGGAAGAGACAAATCAGAACGCAACAAAGCGCCACCGCGCCACAGATTAAGCTGCCTCCCTCATTTCAGACACTCAACCACAAATACCGAATAATCATAACCTTGCCTTGTGCCCTAACTAGACATTGAGACACCGTTGGCAAAGTACCCTCATCTGCAGAACGGTACATTTAATATTTTAGAAAGTCATGTCACGCGCTACCTTCTACGGTACCTGATTGCTGTCCTATAGAAATAATATTTCAGTGGCACATTCAAAGCTTGGCCGGACAAGATTGCGCCTTCTAAGACGATGTAAAATGTTGATTTTGTGTAACGTGATTTCAGTGGCGATTCTACGATTTGATTTTTATTGTATTGATCTGTTTACTGTGAAGTGGACTTTTTGTCGTTTTTATTTTCAACCGACTTCCAAAAAAGGATGAGGTTCTCAATTCGTCTGTATGTTTCTTTTTGTGTCTTTGTTACACGATGTTTCAGACAATTATGAATCGATTTTGAAAATTCTTATTTAATATGATACAAGATACTTTATAGTTGGTCCCATATAAATTTCATCGAAATCGGTTGAGTACCTCATTGATAATTTAAAATTTTTGAAAGAATATGTATGATTTCTAAAAACTATAAAATCATATATTTCCCATTCCAGTAGGAATTTTGGGAATTCCTTTCATAGTCAACCAGTCACTTTTTGAAGAACCTTCATGTCAATTATCACATCCGTGCTCTCAAGAAAAAAGATTTTTCATACAAACTAAAAAGTCCAATATTTCGTGTTCCCGCGGGAATGTCGGGAATTCCATAACACAACCAGTCACATTTTGAAGAACCTTTGTGCCAAGTATCATATCCGTGCACTCAAGGAATAAGATTTTTCATATAAACTAAAAAGTCCAATAATTCTCATTCCCGTAGGAATTTCGGGAATTCCTTCCTTACTGTTCTCCCACAACCTCTAAGGATTGTATGAATTTCCTTAAAAGTTCAAATTTCAACTCTCTACGGCCAGTAGTTTTGGCTGTCAGTCACTCAGTCAGTAACGGAAGAATTTTATATATTAAGCTTATAAACAATATGAAATAAAATTGAGTCGCTCTACTGTAATTTCATACAAATGTTCGCTGAGAGACTACAGAAGTCATTGCCGTAGATTATCTATTTATAGGCTCACTTTATGACCATGACTCTCATCTGTAGATGACACGAATTTATAACAAGCTTGCAGTCTGAGAATATTTGAAATAGGTGATGTGAAACCGTAAAGATATACTGTGTGCAACCAATATCAACAGCTTTATTTTTCTTTTAAAGCACATTAGCGTCGTTCATATTATCGCTATACATTTAAAACCCGAATATATACTTATTTATTTGGTTGGCATACGCCAAGGTTATTTTTCCGTCTATATTTAGTAATCCTATAAAGTAATTCTAAACTGATCTCACTCGCTCAGCAGATTAGCTTAGCTTCAAAGGAGACTTATCATCGGGCTTTAGATATATTCTAAGCTTGCCTCAAAGCAGATCACGATAAACTGTCCTTGCTATATCTTATTTGCTACATATGTTAGTAAATATTACAAACTCTATCTTTTTCTTTAGAAGTTTTAGATATCTATGGCCATATAGCCTAGTTTACATTCTTCCATCAGCGAATTCAACACATTTTTTGACGTCAGTCTCATAGTTTAAAAAATCAACCTTCATTAAGTGATTAGTTGATACGAAATTATTTGGGTTATGTAAGAAGCTGGCTCTATATAAAATATCACCTAAGAACAACAATCCTGTGGATATTTGGCGCTGAGCTTAAGTGAGCCAAGAAAGAAACTGCCACGGGAAACTTAATAGTCTGTTATACTAATATCATTCCGATTTGAATGAATAATCTCAACAATACTAATGGGAAAAGATTGGCAAAACAAATATTAAACGCAAAAAATAATACAAGGTGTCCCGCAAACCCTATATAATACCTTCACGAAAAAAAAAATGACGAAATTTATTGCTTTCATACAAAAATTTAAAAGTAAATTTCGATTTTTTCTTTTTTTATATTTTTTCTGTAATCCTCATGGGTACTAGAATACATCCGTGAAGGTATTATATAGGGTTTATGGGACACCCTATATAATCTAGTATTTTTTAAGCTATTATTAATAACCAACTTGGTTAAACTTAAAATCGATTTCAACAACACAGTTCAACTTCAAAAGGATTATAAAATAACCTGAATATAAATCTGCCTATGCATTTCAACGAACAACTTTTTTATGCACTATTATGATAATAACTCAGAAAGCGTGTTGTAAACACATTACATCAAGTCCATTTAACACTTTTTTGAATTAAAATGTTCCTGTTTTAGATTGTTTATTTTTTTGGAGTATTCATAACAGAGAAGGGTATGGTCGCGTGACCGCGAACCGTAGTTTACCCGACTTAGAAAGAGTAGCCACAAGGTTGGTTAATCTTGGTTTCATTGTATTCCAAGTACTTAGAAGCTACTTACACCTAATAAATTGTGAATGGATTACTTTTCTGTGAATATTTAATCTCGTTATTGAGGTTGATTTGTTAATAGATTTAAATTTATTGAGATATATTGCTTTGTAAATGAGGTAAGGTTAAAGAAAGAACTCTTTAAATAAAACACTTTTTTACCGGATTTATCGCCTATATTTACATTTTTAAATTTTCAGTCTCAGACTTTGAGTCGCTCGTGACCACGGGGTCAGAAAAGATACCGAAACGTCGAGTTAAAAATTAAAATGTAAATATACCTACGCGATAAATCCGGTTAAAAAGTGTTTTATTTAATAGTTTGAATCACGAAATAACTCTTCTTACTGATATGTAAATAAAAGTGTTTACTAACGAATGCAGAGCATTAAAAAACCGATTATACTAACATTTTTAAATCCTGGTCAAAATTTGGCTGAAGTGTTAGGCCATCAAGATCAATTCACCGTATTGATGATATAAATATATAGAAAATTATATTATTATATATTTTTTAAAATATACTAATAATAGATTTCGATGAAATTTATACGGGACCACCTCCGAGCTATCCTTTATCAAAAGAAACGAAGAATATTCAAAATCGATTCATAATTATTCGCAAAATTGCGAAAATTTATCAAAATTGGTCGTCAAAAATGACGACCGGCTGGTGTAGCGGTAACATAAATTGCCTTCTATGCCAGAGGTCCTGGGTTCGAATCCTGGCGGCGGCGGATATTTGTGTGATGAACACAGATATTAGTCGTCAAGTCATGGATGTTTATATGTTTATTTAAGTTTATTCTAATAAAAAAAAAATATGTATTTATTCAATATGTATGTTTATATATTTCTTAAGTATATCAGTTATCTAGTATCCATAACACAAGTTCTTTAAGAAACTTAATTTGGGCTAGATAATGTTGTGTGAGTGTCAGAAATATTTATTTATTTTATTTATTTATTTATAAAATCGTGTATCAAAAAAAAAACAAAAGAAAAATACACACGAATTGAGAAACTCGTCCTCTTAGAAGTCGGTTGTATAAATATAAGTAAATGTTAATGTTTAAGCAATGTTTTTTTTTTAAATTCTACAAATTTTATTATAAACTTTTTTGGTTCTAACAGCTAATCCTAGAAAATGTACGATTGTTATGAATCAAGTACATAAAAAGTACCCATTCCGATCTACGATTATCAAACTACCAATTGAACGTAGCACCAATTGCAACTCGACAACCGAACTCTGTCGATTCACAACCCAATTATACTATCTGATACAGAATCTAAGGTGAGTATAATATTGTTGGTATACCAAATTGATATGCCAATTATTGAGTATATTAGCATCTAGAGCATCCCAACAGAGCTGGAGTCAGGAACTAGACCGTAGCATATAATCCTGTAGCTCAGACATTAGGCGACGTTAATGATATATGATTTAGACTTCCATGGAGGTTTGAATTAAACCGAGTTCGAACCGTATTTAATGGTTAAATGTCGAATGTTTAGGGATTATAGCTGTCTATCACACTAGCTTATAAGAAAGGCGGTTAATAACTTGTAAGTTTGTGTTTATATTCTACTAAGTGTGCTTAAGTTTCCTACAAGTAACAATAAAATAAAAATATTGACCAAATTTTTGAAATTTTGTTTTGAGGATATTTTTTTTCGTTCTACAGCCTTTGGATAAGCGTACCTAGTAATCCGATTACACGTTAGGCAGTACTTTGTATGAGTTAATGAAGTGTTTATTATGTAATTAAAAGTAAAAAAATAAAAATCAAATAGATGTCAATAATAAATCATACAAACGCAACAAAATGGGTTGCCTCTCAGACTTGTAACCAGGTATCACCAAGATGCTATGACGGTGAGTGTCTAACTTATCTATTCACATATCTGTCCCGTCTCTAGACATAGAGGCTTAAGTGAGCGTCGATATTGGTTAGTCAGTCAGTCAGATTATCCTTTAGTATTCCATACTAATATAATACGGCCGAAGATTTTGTTTGAAGCTTCTTATGTTTTACATAGAACAACGGAATACATTATCTCCGAGATTGGATAAATATTTGGTGAAAAATATTATGTGGGGGTCAAATCAGTGTCAAATGGTCAGTGCGCGAGTGCTCTGTTTGAACAAATTGAACCCTTACCCTTTTACAATGGGTAGTATTTAATCGAGTAACTGTAAATAAAAATTTTAGGTGACAAAAATAATGAATTTGGCTTACTGTTTTAATTAAGTGAGCGACTGAGAGCGAGTGACGAAGAATCAATGAAACAGCGACTTAAAAACACTTTTGACCATGTCGGGATTGTCCAGGGTTGACTATAATAGCTGACCAGGTTTATGGCGCTTCGCCGGCCGCTGCCGCGGCACCGCTCGCTTCGCTCGCTCGGCTCGCGCACGTGTATAACTATATGCAACCTAACATGCTCCTCCTCGCTGCGCTCGTCGTCGCACCTAACCGTACTGATTCCGCCTTCCGGTGCGGGAGCCCTTCTCGTAACTTATCTCTTTCATCGCAATGTATATGTGTTTTAGTCGCTCACTTAGTAATTCAGTCGCAATATTAATATTTAAAACCGTTCATTTTCATATATTTTTCAAGACAGTCCAAATTTGTTTTTTAGTCGCTCGTTTTATTATTTCCAGTCCAAATTTGTTTTTTAGTCGCTCGTTTTATTATTTCCCTTTTACAATCAGACTACTAGACTCAGACAGAACTTCCATCCGTATGTGGTAGATATTCCGAAAAGTTGAACTAAGCGCTTTGACTAAGCGCTTTGAAAAAGGTGTCCCTTTTTAATAATTAAGCGTCGAGTGAATAGGCTTCTCGTGGATGGACATGTACCAACTTAGTATTCATGTTCACTTAACATCAGGTGTCATGGAAGAAAAACGTCCCATCCATATTTTATAAAAAAAAAAACTAATGCTTATTAAATGTTTATTTTTACTGATCTTGAAAAAACTTTTCACCCTACTGCGGTTCGTTAAAGAGGATTATGGTTCAATGCGTATGTATGTATGTCTGTTTCTTGTTCAACAATAGTTTGATATCGACAAATAGTATCTTTCAATAAGGACCGGTCGATTTCAAGGTGGAATAAAACAGGATTTGTGTGTGACATTACCGAAATTATTATTTGATTTGAGAGGCATTTTGTTTTGAATATAACAAATGTCCGCCGCAGTTTCGCACGGATCCGGGAAGTCAAATTTTCAATGACTCCACTGTATTAATTCTACTGAAACTGAGTGATGGCCTAGGTTATGTCGACTTTCAGTGGTTCAGTTTATTGCGGCTTACTGGTAATTTCAATTGGTCATTGGAGACTTCAGAAATATCATATCCATATGGTTAATTTAGGCTTAAAAAAATAAATTAAAATGGATCTAAATGTTGATTGCTGTCTGTCTGTTGAAAATTTGAACCTCCGAGATTTGTGCCAACATTCGAAAATGCGGCGGAATGTTAAATGATGTCATATTCAAAATATGATGCCATGAATGAGTCTTTCAAATTACAGTAATAAATCAAAAAATCGTTAGTAACAATAACATACAAAGAGCGTTTAATTCCATTTTGAAATCGACCAGTCCGTATTGAAAGACCCTATATATGTAATTTACATTTTTGAAGATCTATTCCATGTCAAGATGACTACAAATTAAAATTACAAATTATAAGAACATAAAAATATAGGGAACTTACGCAATGCAAAAAATCTTTCTAGTTAATTAACCCTTTTCCCTGGCTTCGCCCGGTATCTCGGTTCCTTGATAATGTCAGTATTAAAGTATTCCGTAATTCCAGGCTTAACCCTAAATTTTAAGTTAATCCTTCGCCGTCCAGACATCCATCTCATTCACGATTAAATTACTATTAAATTTGTCATTTCAACTTAAATCAATCTTATAATAAATTCTAAATATACACAAGTAGTTCAAACTAAGATTAAACTATTCTATAAGAGTAACTTCAAGATACGATTACAGCCTATCTGATCTGAAACTATTGTTGTAAACTTGAGATGAAACATTGGAATCGACGGTCCATGACAGGCTCAAGTAACCCCAGATGGTGAGCCCGTAGAATTAGTAGTGCTTGGAGAAGCCGCTCTGTCGAGTATAAGATCTGTGTTATTGAGTAACTGCTTGTAAAGATCAAATAGTTTGATCGAACGGTGTTTGGAATTTAAATCTGTGGTACGAAATCCCTTTAGTACATACATAGTCTCTCTCCACTATTATAATGCCTCCAAATTTGTCAAACGTGACATCAGATGGTTTTATTACCTCTGGTGTTCTGCCTACCCCATACGGGATACAGGCGTGAATGTATGTATGTACATACTTGTTTTTTGGAATTTTGTAAGTTATTGCTAGAATGATAATATTAGACTGTAAACACTTGTAGATAATTGGTATTTGATACAAAAAATATCTGTCAACTTATATTTTTGTGAAGATGTTATTTTCTTCGATTAGATTGTCGACCGGCTGGTGTAGCGGTAACATACATTGCCTTCTATGCCAGAGGTCCTGGGTTCGAATCCCGGCGGCGGCGGATATTTGTGTGATGAACACAGATATTAGTCGTCAAGTCATGGATGTTTATATGTTTACTTAAGTTTATTCTAATAAAAAATTCGTATTTATTCAATATGTATGTTTATATATATCTTAAGTATATCAGTTCTCTAGTATCCATAACACAAGTTCTTTAAGAAACTTAATTTGGGCTAGATAATGTTGTGTGAGTGTCAGAAATATGTACATATATATGTATTTTATACGTAGTTTAATACTTATACATCGCACATATTATGTATATGCGTATTTAATCAATTGTTTTAATCTATTAATTTTGTTGGATGTTTCACACGTTGTACGAGAACAAGTAGGCGGAGAGTTCACCAGAGAAAGCTGAATCCTTTAAGATTTTTTTACTGAAGAATCACCTCAAGGGCCTTTAAACTCTAACTTTAAAAAAAAATACTGATTTGGGTTATACTACACTTCTAGCAAGCAGTTCAATGAAAACTTTCCACTAGCTAACTATGATTTATTCCAAAGCAATTAGACTTTTACTTTTATTTCCGACACAAGAATAGATGTGTAGTGACTGGTGACACAAATTGTTACGCCTGACGTCGCATCGTTACTAGGACTGTTAATGCCAAATACCTATTAGTACCTCGACGTAATGCACTGGAGGGGAATTTTTATTGCAAATAACTAAATGTGACCGGGAGAACTAATGGCAATAAGTATAGTTTATAGCTCGGTGCTAATTTAATACGTATTTTGTTTTTTAACTGTTTTTTTTTACACTTTGCTAATGATGAACAAGAAAACGCTTGTATTTTTTGTTTTGAATCTACCCAAAAATATTTACATACACATTTAATGTCATTCTTTGCAAATGGCAATAACGTATTTGAATGAGTCAGACGTTAGACGTAAAAAAGGTAAACATGCATATAAATAATATTACGAAAATCATCCAGAATCATGACAAATATACGCACACCTAACAAAAGTTTGTTATACGCAGTGGAGATCGAACCCGCGACATTAGGTGTTTCGGGCGGATAGAGGATATACTATGCCGAGTGAGACTTATTGGTCGGGTTCTCGTGTATAATGAATAACTAAATAAAAATAAAGTTTCTTACTTACTACTATTTTTAAAATCAATAGCATTTTGATTGCTTAGAAATCTAATTTGGAAGAGGTACACATTTAATTTCATCAACATAAAGCTTCATTTCTTCTTATATTTAAAAACAATTCATCCAGATATGTGGAGGAAATTTCATGTGATAAAAATAGCATGAACTTATTAATTTGTAACTAACATTTTAAGATTTGGATTGAATTTATTTGTTACATTAAATATTGAATAGTCGGCATGTAGCTACTTACTATTAAATACTTAGAGAAATTACTGACAAAACAACTTCGAAAAAAGTTACTTAAATTTTGAACCAAGTACTAAAATTAATATAAATCTGAAAAAATATATTTACACGCCTTTACCATCCGAAGGTTTCATCTGCCCACAAACATTCAAAGTGAGACCAGTATTAGTACAACAAATTGCAAAATTACTTCACAACCGCATAAGTCACTCGTTTACATAACCGCATATCTTCTTGTTACGAAATCCAAGTTATAGTACATCATACGCTCCCTTTGCGTACTTAGCTACATTATAAACAAGCCAAACTTAATATTAGACCACAAGGTACAGTATTCGTGTCACCAGGTGTGGAAAGACGGCCTAACAGCCGACGTACTCTGTATTAGGGTAACTCATATTATACGTAACACTTCTGAAACGTTATGTTTGGGTTTATGGCTGAGAGTGAGACGCAATGCTTACGTTTATGAATCGTTAAATATCTTTAAAATCCTTATTATGGTGTATTTTATGGTTGCAGCCAATCTGAACGCACCGATTGCCTATTCCAAATGCGTGTTAGGAAAAGGCTATTTCGTTGTTTGTTACAACGTTCGCCTTTTCTCCGACTTCAATTGGATTTTGGAAATATTTCGAGGAATATCATAAGGAAAAAAAAAACGCAAAGATTTTCAAAAATAAAGTAATATCGTATTTGTTAATAATGTAAAATAATACTATGTCTACATTATCGCAAACGTTTAACAATAATGATCTTTCTTTAATTCTAACAAAAGCTGAAAAGATAAAATCACAGAAAAAATAATTTAAAATTTAGCTTTTGTAGAGCTTTAATTATTTTTTATTGCCTTTGATTTACAAATAGAACTACTAACACCAAAGGGATAACTAATGCAAATCTAACCTTAGATTCAAGTAATAATTTCACAGCAATTCAAATCTTTTATTACCTAATAAATTTACCAGTAAATAATAAACGACAGAAAAAGGGTTATTAACAGAGCGTAAATTACTCGTATCATTACTCTAATTGCGCTTTCTATTTCAAACAAAATTTATGTTGTAGCGACATTGATAATTTATAATGTCACATTCAGTCTATGCTTCCTCCTGCCGTTGTCTTGTCCCATTCACATTCACGATAGCTAAATGAATGGATGTCACGAAATTAGCAACATATCGCGTGCCAGAACAACATATCGCGTGCCAGATCTTATGACGAAAATACAGATCGAATGAATAGCAGTGTATTACCTGACATTGTGTTATACAGGACTAGCTGTTTCTCGCAGTTTTGCCTGCGCAATTTTGAATTCCGCTGAAATATTGGGATAAAAGTAGCCTATATGCTATTCCAGACTGTACACTATCACTACGCTAAATTACATCCAAGTCCATTGAGCTATTCTGCTGTGATTACCCATCCATCCCATCCATCCATACATCCAAACTTTCACGCTTCAAATACTACCTGTTTCACGCGGTTTTACTTGCAGAATTCCAAATCCTGTGGGAATATCGGGATAAAACGTAGCCTATGTGCTATTTTAGAGTGCACACTACCACCGTGCTAAATAACATCAAAATCCGTTGAGCCGTTTTGCCGTGATTGAGGAACAAACTTCCGTCCATACATCCTATATTTCACGTTTTTTTTTAATTTGAGGCCCGCGTTTAACTTCTGTATAGTAATAGTAAGGTGACAAAAATACAGATTGAATGAATAACAGCATATTACCTGATATTGTATAACAGAGGACGGCCTTATTTAATCACAGTTAAGATAATGATCTAGACCGATAGTTGCGGTTTAGAGTGGATGAAATTTACATTGAAGTTTTAGTGTGTTGTGAAGTTGCTAATAATCGGCCTCTGATGCGGTTTTACTTTGAGATACATTTCTGAATAGCTTTATTACTTGTTTAGTTTAGTATTTGATCATTTATAACTAGTGTTAGGTTTAAAATTAAGCTTGATTTTATGTTGACATGACTTTAAAAGTGATGTTTAAATGTAAGTTTAAGTTTTGATTGGCGAATCAAAAATCCTTATTTTTGTGATAATGAGTAAATAGCTTCATTTCAAATGAATTCTAAGTAAATTATAAGTCGCAAAGTTCCTATGTTTTTTAAAATACATTTTGAAATAAAATTCCTTTATAACCATGCAGCTCCAAGAGTAGTTTGTACTCGTTGCTTAACAAAGGACTTCCTTATTTTAATTATATAGTATAATAATAAAAAAATGCAAGTATATTTTTAGTGAAAATAAGAAACAAACTAGCGCAACAAACGCGACTTAATAAACTAATCTAATTTGACAATCAATTGACATAAACCCAAAACTATCAAAACTGTTTACCCGTCCTATATTGTTTGTTTAAATTTTAAGTACGCAACAATACAATTATTGTACCGATTGTGCCGCCCCCACACTGTCGCTTAGAAGATTAGTTGACAATGTCAGGCGAACTTAGTTCCTGGCAAGTTCATCTTAGCGAACTTGGGCCTCAGTGTACCCTTAAATTGAAACTACGGCATCTACAGCATCTGCAGAAGCTGAGATAGTTATTGAGAATAAATTACATGTCTTAGCCTTTGACTTGAGAAAGTTTAATTACTGTTTATTTTAGGGGCTTTTGTAGGTGTTTTAATTAAAATATGAGATTTTATTATGTTGGCTTTGAAAGTTTTTTAAATAATTATGTTAGTTTAGTAACCCAAATTGGGAACAAATGTTAAGACCGTGCTTGTCTGTTTCTTGCATACTTTAAAAATACTACTAAGCTTTTGAATTATCAGTGTATTAACATTTGACGACCACTATGGCGTTGGGGTAAACCTATGTGCCTCAGAAGCCAGTGGTTGCGGGTTCGATCCCCGCACGGAACCAGAAAAAAAAAAAATGTTCCGTGACTGGGTGTTTATGTATTTATATTCTAGGTTCCCCCCTAGTTCGCTATATGGTATCCCATAACACAAGCTATGCTTACTTTGGGGCCATGTAGTTGGTGTGATTGTCTGGGGATTTTATTATTTATTATATTATTTTATTTGAGGTTACTTTAGGAACGGGACAATTTTCCCTGTTTTGATTATTATTTTAAAAACATAATATTACCATCTAAATAATGACGCTTGAAATAAAAAAATTTAGACCTCAACATAAATAAACAACATGGGACTCAATTATCCCATTTCTGAAGTTATTTAAAATTTTAACGTCTGCTCGATCCAAATTCAAAGCTTGTATACCAATATAAAAGGTCACCACAATAAATAAATACATTAGTAAATAAAAAGGGTAAATCATGAGTACGGTGAGCTGTTTATAGGGAGATCTACATAATATTTCGTGGACTAAGTAACTGCACCCATAGGAATATAAACGTAAAAACGCCATATATTACGATCGTGTATATTATGGGCGAATCTGAATGTGTCAGTGTATAATTTATAGCAGACGTGTTTTTTGTAGAGGTCTTCACTTGACCTCGTAAAACACAGCTCGTGGTGTGGTGAAGAGAGGTGCTTCACGCGATTTCAGGTTCGTCCCGAAAATTGGTAAAAAAACAAGTAATCGCCACTTGACGGGGCCCCGATGACACTTCACACACTTTTGTTGTGATTTTTTAACAATGTCGCCTTTAATATTATTTCAGTATATTTCTTTGTGCTTTACTAGTTTGACGTATTCGGAATATTTCTTGAAGGATTAAATAAAATTATTAACAGTTCTGTATACATTCGAATGGATAAATTTAATTTTGAGATCTAAATTACTGATTTAAATTTATCATTTTAAATACTACCATATATCCTGAATTATTATGAAATTAATACTGCTGATTTTGATATGGCGATTAAAGATTGACGTTCTTGACCAATGATCTTAAAAATCTAAATATCTTTATATTGAATTTGTAACAAAATAAACACATTTGTTTTATATGATTTACAAAAACCTTTTAGCTTCAAAGTAAAGCGATCAATATTTGACACTTTAAATCTTATTATGAGAGCGGCTGGGGTTTTATTACCATGAACATACAACCTCTATAGAATCCAAATATAAAAAAGTCAAGAAATTTTTTACACGTTTTCGTCTCTCATATTTAAAACACCAGCAAAAAGTTTCTATAACAAAACATAACGAATGATTCAATAACTTCAAAACACTCGATACTGATTGATAGAATGATTTGAAAGTGGCGTAGTGGACTCAGAGGTTCGCAGATTCGGACGTCGACTTGTCTGGCCGTCTGGCGAAGTGCCAACCGCAGAATATACATTTAAGTTTAAAATGGTGGCAGTCTTACACAGGACACAATTTTAAAGTAGTCTATAAACGTTAAGTGTAACATTAAGTAACTGCGTTGTTTGGATTTTGGTTGTGATGTTTGGGGATTTTGCGCTTAGCGTAGATCAGTTTGGAAACGATGAAATAATACTAAGTTATAGGCTTCTTGTGAAGGTAGTTGTTTTTATGGATATCGTCATGTTTGATTGAAGTCTCTATTATATTTATTGAAAAATTAATTTAAATATAACCTTATGGCTAAAGTTCAGTTTTGACGTTTTCAAAAGTAAAAATAGGTTATCCCGGTTATGTTATCGTTTTTTTCTCTAAAATTAGTAAGCTTAATTTTTTTTATTCTTGTTCCAAGGTCTTTAGGAAATCCTAAAAAAATAAACTGTTTATTAATCGGAATTGTAATAACTACATGCAAGTAAATTTCATATGTGTTTCTGCCTTTAATAACATTACTTAATATTGTTTTTGTAAACAATTAAATAAAAATGATAATATGCAAATTTACTGAGTATTGTAAGTTAATTAAAACAATTTGAAACTCCTACTAAATAAAACACAAACAGAGACGTAACAAAAATAAACAACACCTAAAAATAGGATATAATTGTATTAAATACCGCATTAACTTTCCCTTTCAAAATTAATATGCTTAAAGCACACAAATCCAGCAAATACACGGCGGATTAATGTTTGTGATTCAATTGTTTTATTTCGCTACTACCACATTTACCGCGCACACGATGAAATCCGTAAAATCCGTGTTTTGGCTAACCCTTCAGAACTTTATCGAAAACATCATTATAACAACAAAAAATTCGTGACGGAACTATTACTGCAGAACATTTTATTTGGTGACAACATTCGAAATTCGAAATTTGCGTCCGGCTAACTGCCAAATTTATGACATTGAAATGTACTACAAAGGTTTTTACTCTAATTGGTTCACGGAAAGGATTGTTAAAGATAAAATATGCGATGCGGATTGTTTTCGTTTACATTTTTTGTTTCCTCTAATTTTTGATTCCAATTAATATTGGTTTTCAGAAATCAAGTAGTTTTTTGACGCTGTAATATTATACCTCTAGAAAACTGATTGGAATATTTTAAATTTGGAATCGAAACAGATTTTACAATAAGAGGAATAGACCTTTTAATATCGTATTATCGGAATCTCAAAAATAGACAAATCGTTATTATTTACTACCTGTTTTTCGTGGTTTTACCAGCGCAATTACGAATACTGCTGGAATATAGGGATAACAAGTAGCCTTTGTACTATTCCAGACTGTACATTTTCACTATGCCAAATTTCATCTAATCCATTGAGCCGAACTGTGGCTATTGACGAACAAACATCGATTCATTCAAACATTCACATTTATATTATTATTATGATCACTAATATCACACTAGCGGATAGGTTCAAAATTAATTGACCAATTAGTAATTGAAAACCCTCACTATTCAAGTCATAAATACATTAATATTTATATTAATATTTTAATTATTAAAAGTGATGCAGTGGCAGTGAAGTACAAAATGTTACAGAGAAATAGTTTTAAGAGAAGGTTAACACCCTTTTGGCATTTGAGGAATGTACCGTGCTAATTTATTTGAATTTTTAATTTTAGACTTATGTATGGACACACTCTGCATAAATGCAAATGTATTAGAACAAAATTTTATCGATGTTTAGTTGTATTTTACATTTTAAACTCGTACCATCAATAATAAATTTAGACAAGTGAGTTTCCTAAACTGTCTCAGCTTGGACTCCAACGCGCTACCTCTCCACTGCAGGCGCATACTCGACCGATGCATGGAGGCCTTTTCAAAACATAATTAATCTAACTATACATTACTAGATACATACATACATAACTTCACGCCTGTATCCCTTATGGGGTAGGCAGAACACCAGAGGTCATAAGACCATCTGATGTCACGTTTGACAAATGAGGTGTTATAATGATGGAGAGAGGCTATTGCAGAAACAGGGGTTCAGCAGTGACGTGGTCAACCTTTCGCCCACAAAAATGCCAATGAAACCTGTGTCTCTTAACTTATTTTAACAGTATGCCCAGGAAGAGAAGCAGCTGGTACATTCTATGCTTTTCTTTCGCTCCCAGTCCTGCATGGAAGCAATTATATTACTATACAGGGTTGATTTTTGGTCACCGGCCAAATTTTTTTTACACAATAAGTATCATTTATAGCATCGGTTTTGCAAAAAAAAAGGTGTGTATTTTTTTACAAGGAAATTAATATATTCGAAAACGTATTTAATAAAAAATAAAACAACTACATGGCCCCAAAGTAAGCATAGCTTGTGTTATGGGATACCATATAGTGAACTAGGGGGGAACCTAGAATATAAATACATAAATAGATAAACACCCAGACACGGAACATTTTTTTTTTCTGGTTCCGTGCGGTGGTCGAACCCGCAACCACTGGCGTCTGAGGCAGATAGGTTTACCCCAACGCCATAGTGGTCGTCAAGTATTAAGCAAAGCAAGGTCACTGTTAAATAAAGACGACTACGCGATATTAAAAATCATCTTGTAGTACTACGTCGTAGTATTAACAAGCAAAATGCCCCGTCGTAGTAGCTGTGTTCATCAACAGCGACTTTTTATTAAAGAGTTTGTGGTGCTATATCTTTATTTCTTCTACGGGGCGTAGATAAAATAAATATTTAGGTATGTTTATATCGCATCAAAGAAAATAACATTTTAATTTGACTGTTGAGTGAAAAACAACCCTGTATATTACTCTCACCAATTACTACTAAAGGCTTTTTAAATTTTACTAGGCTTGGTTTATAAGTGAGACGGCGCACGACAAGATTCACTTTTATAAACAATTGTTGTAATATACACAAGGATTGCATCGTAAATTGAAAGTTCAGGATATTGAGTTTTTAACTAACATAGGTTCGGAGAATACTTTTTTTGAAAAAATGCAGCAGCGACTTAGGCGGACGGGTAAAAAGTGAGATTCTGTACCAAAATTGAGTGTAAACTTAATCTTACATTAATCATTTCATTTATACAATAGGGTATCTTCTACATCTTCTAATAATGAGATAAGAACTCCTTCTTCATCGTGAATTTAATTTACATACATACCTTCACACCTGTATCCCTTATGGGGTAGGAGGAACACCAGAGGCTATAAAACGATCTGATGTCACATTTGACAAATTTACAGATATTATAATGATGGAGAGAGACTTTTGCAGTGACGTGGTCAACCTTTCGCCCACAAAAACGCCAATAAAACCTCTGTCCCTTAACAGACTTTTGCAGTATGCCCGGCAAGAGAAGCAGCTGGCACATTCTGTGTTTTTCTTCCGCTCCCAGTCCAGCGTGGAAGAATTTAATTTAATCTATCATTAATTGTATATTGTATGTATGGTGCACATATTACAAGAATTGTTTGAATTTGTTCGTGTCGGGTCAGATAAGAATAGCCGTACCGTCACTGGATAAGCTTGTCGTAAAAGGAGACTTTCGCGTGGTGGTTAGATTTCGTCAGGTTCCGACTGGCAAGCGAACAACCTTCATATAAAATCTGCCGTACGTACAGCAATACTTTATGAAGAGCTAGTTCTTTCCTAGGCCCGTGTGCCTCACCTTGGCGGTGTGTCCAGCGTGGGGTCAGCGGTGGCACGAGTTGACGTCTGTCGTCGGAGGGGACCTCTCGCTTCCCAGCCTGGTAAAGGCCATGTTGGGGAGTCGAGAGGCTTGGGCGGCCATAACCTCCTTCTGCGAGGACGTTATGTTGCAGAAGGAGGCGGCGGAGCGATGCCATGAGGATGACGTCTCCTCGGCACCGCTCACCTTCTCCCTCCCGATAGCCAGCCGTAGCAGTTGAGGGGACCTGATGCGGCTACTAGGGCTATGGTGGGGAAATGGTCTTGTGTACTGGACCATTTCCGTCATCGGAGGGCGCTCGGCTGAGGCTGAGCGCTACCCGCCGGGGCTCACGGGTAATGCCAATGGCGGTACCGTGAGATCCACTTGTGGCGGATGAGGTATACCTGAAGGTTTTTAGTGGGTGGGTCCGGCCTTCTGCCGGATCATCCCCACATACCCCGCCGCTCCCCCTTGGGCGGTCGGGGACGTGATTGCACGTTTTCCTCCAGTCAAAAAAAAAAAGGCCCGTGTGCCTTCATCTTCGAACTCATATTCACTTGGTGAAGATGATTGAAGTCAAACGCGAGCTTAGTCTTTAATAGAAAAAAATGTTCCACCAGATCAGTTTGAATTTTAATCTCTAGCACTGTTTCAATATAATAAAAATCAATTGAAATGTTCCATGTTCCTACTCGTTACAAAAATACTCACGCGTCTATACGCACTTGAAACATATCAGCTTTTTTAGCCCAATACATTCAGGTTGTTTCCAATTTTATAGTGGTTGGGCAACGACCGTAACTGACAGTTTTGCATCGTGCAAAAACGGCTAACTTTATAAATGCAAAACATAAATGAATTTTTGAATCATGCATCAAAGTAATAAAGTGAGGCGATTTTGTATATTGTATAATTATAGTTGGCATTTGGTTTTAACGTTTTTGTTAACATCAAATTTTGTTTGATGCATACTGAAGCAATGTGAAATATAAAGCAATTTTAACTAGCTAAAATATCCGGCTTCGCTTGGGAAAGTATTTAAAAAAATATATAATAAAGTTGAGAATAATTTTCTAAATCATATAACGACTTTATTTGTATATTTTTTAAAGATTTCACAGCCACGTTTAGACTCATGGTGTCTGGGACTTTTATAGACCTTTGTTTAAGAATATTTATACAATGATTTCAAAATAAATACATATATCAGTAAGTAACTAATTGAGTTAGATTATCAGCCAATATCGTTCTAAGACTACTAATTCCTGTGCAAAAGATTTATTTCTTGAAACAGAAATTGTGATAGAAAACACAACTGCCTTCTATTTAGAATTAATTACATAAACAATTTAAATCTATCAACAATTAAAAACTCAAACAATTTATTTGATCAAGTTTTAAGAAATTAAAAATTTAAATTACAGATTTCTATTGAAAGCTTAGTTGCCAACGCATTCATTTTGGGCATTTATATGTACATACTTAATAGTTTGCCAATTCGGTCTGAATTTCAATTTAATGCTGGCTGAATAGAAGTACCTACTGGTTTCTATTTCTCGGCTATTGGACTCAACTGTGTAAGCTCTTGTGTGAATTACTACATCAGGCCTTTCATTTGTTTTTCAATTTTGTTCGTATCGATGTTTGGTTGAAAAAAGAGTTCACAATGAGCGCACTTTTTTTTAAAGGATTCAAGTAGATCAAAACTGAATGACCTAGTCTAACTACATTGTTTATAAAGTAATTATACAATTTTACAATACTATACCTAAATATTCTCGCTTATACAGTATTTAATCGCTCTATCGTATTACTCAATAAATTTGTTTAAAATAAAGATGAAAATGCTCAGAAGGAAACTGATCAACATACATAATATGAGCTGAAATAATAACCTTCCAAGTCTTTACTCCAGTCGGGCTTAAACTAAATTCAATATCACTGCAATAAGAAATCATACGCAAATGTAGAATACCTTTATGAGTGTTACAGTTTAAATTTTAGATGCAACTATTTCTGTTATTGCCATACAATTTTTTTCCATCCAGGCCCAAATTAAATACAAATGTATGACGTATACTCGTATACAACAAGGTGTCACCTAGTTCAGGAAGTGTGGGCAAGTCCCAATTTAATGGTGGCTGAGCAACTGCCGCGTCGGCCCCCCTCTTCCCAGCACCAAATTAATAATATTGTGGTACGTTTTAAATTTGGTAATTCAAAATATTCCGGGTAAAGTTGAACATTTTTTTCACTGTCAGCAAGTTGCCTCTTGAGCTGTTATGGAAATTTTTATAATCCCCGAATCGCAATTGTTTCTTAGCGAATTTTTCTTTCTTGCGTTTCAAAGAATAATTAGTGAAATTGAAATCAATTTGTTTCGTGGTAGTCAAATATCAAATTAAAATTTGGAGGTTAGGAAAATTGATGTAGATTTTTTACTTTTGATAATTTTGAAAGGCTGTTTTTCCTCGTTTCTTATTGATTGAGTGATCAGTGAAGTTTGAACGTATTTCCTCACTTATAATAATCTTTCATTAAAGTACCTATATCTTACGCATATCTGTCAACATCACATTATTACCAAACATTTTAAAAATAACCATGATTGCAGTAAAAGTGAAAATTTATGTGATAGAAAACTAAAGATCAAATATTACATATTTCAATAGTTTTTATGCGGTTTTAAGCTGAAATCTAAATTACAAAACGAAAACTTGATATCTGAAAATGAGAAGCGATTTATACAGTTAAAAAGTGATTTAAAAGGATGACACTTTGTTAATTTATTACTTATGATTAAAATAAAACATATCCATTCATATCGCTAAGAAGTACCTAGTAATATGAAAACCTATGAAGCCTACATTTCTGAAAAAAACTTTTCTTATTTTATTGTAACAAATACAAAAACTCTCAGATACGTATCACTGCCTTCACCCGAAAGTGTCCCCCTAATTCAGAACATAAACAGTATTATGTCCGTATAGTGTCAGTTTGGTCGAAAACGCTAGTAGCTAGCCAAATGCTAATTTTATGGTGGTTGAGTAAGTGTGTCGAATTGACCCGCGCGCTCTGTATTGTCCCGTAGGCGTCATCGGAATAAAATATACATAGTGGGCCTGCGATAAGGGTCTATGGACTTACACACTGCATTTACTATTGGCTTTTTGATGTTTATTTTCGACATGTTGGTATTATAAGAGTGACGAGTTCAATAAATGTAAAGGTGTCTTCTCTTAAGCTATTTCGTTTTGATCTTGAAATTTTAAGTATCCCGCAAAGCGGAGGATTTATTACTTAATCATTTTCTAAACTTAAACCATTACTGTAGTAGAGTCAATAAGTAGTTAAGTTACACTCAACTCAATTATTTGATATAGTTAAAATCATGGTTAATAAAACTATAACCGAGCATTCTCAGAATTATTCTTACCACGATTTTGATTTTGAGTTACCGATATTTCGGCGCTTTTAGAAAGTTATAGTTTCAAAACTAAATTGAAATTATCCTTAACAATAAAAAAATAAGACCAAGATTGACTCGTTACCACAGGGTCCGGCGAAGACACTGAAAATTCTTTTTATGATTATTTTAGAAAAAATCCAGTAAAAAAGCCTTTTCTTTTAAAAAAAGACTCAAAAACACACTTAAAAAAAAATAAAAAAACTTTTTAGATCTCTAAAAGAAAATATCACATACAATCATCACATACAAGGTGATTAATGGTAGAATAAACATGCAATCGTTACTTTCCATTACTGTTCGAAAGCACAGAACCAAAGCCTGGTCAGCTTGGTTGGATTAGAAAAGTTCACTACGAAACAACTCTAAAATCGACTTTAAAAGCACAGTCCAACATTTGGTTTTAGAAGCGCCTCTCTCAAATTGAAGGAAAGTTTAAATTGGAATGTATCCCGCAATAAGCCGCTGTGATTGGTCTGTTTGTTCTTAATTAGTATTAATCGGGAACTCTTACATTGAATGGACGAACTAAATGTATTGTAAAATATTGTTTTAATTTAGCTATGGTTTTGTTGTATTCATATATTTTGTTTTAATTTTAGATTTAGAATTTTACAAAATAATGTTATGTTGGTTTTTATTCGCTGCTTCATAATAATGTTAGTGGGTTCTGGAGATGTAAGCAATAAGTTCAGTTTAAGTTATAGCTAATTAAACAAAAGTAAAGTTTCAGCTCACAGTAGTGGAAAGTAAATTAATAGTTTATAGAATGTAAAAATTTAAGTATAAATAAATAGCAAAATAAAATAAAAAATCATAAAACTTGATAGAAACACAATAAAGGCAAAATAAATTTACTCGTTATATAATCTCAATGTGTAAAATATGAAACATACGTTAATTAATTATAATTTAATATTATGTACCTACATGTACAATTAATGGATTAATCAGTTGGATATTTTATATTTAACATTAAATGTGATTTAGGGAGAATATTAAATACGTTGTAATATATTGAATTTTTTATAAATGTAACGCTTAAAGTGCTTATTCGTGCTTAATTTGGAGAAGTAACAATGTTAATAATGTTAGTTGTGCAACTATTATTAGAAGACTAATGAAAAAAAAACAGGTAGTTAGAACTCGAGCTGGCTTGGTATCTATGGACTAGTTGTGTGATCTTAAAATAAAGTTGTGGAAATGAATAATTTTACAGCTGTTTATGGGACGACACATTTTTCGTCAAGATTAAATTATAAGAAAATGTTGGTGCTTTTATAAAATAATATATGTTTTGTGCTTTTTAATAAAAGTTGCATAAAGTATATTTTATCACGAGATTTTTCTCGCCATTTTTGTGTCTGCAGAATCCGTAGTTACGTATCCGTATGACACTCCATTTGCTTAACCGTGAAAATTTGAATCTATTAATGTAAATATACGGTTTAAGATTAAAATAATATGTTTTAAATACCAAAAGTCGACTTTAACAGAGATTGAATTTACGAAAGAGGTGTACAGAACAAGAATGGATGGTGTTGTTGGAAGGGGCCGGCCTAGGCGAACGTATGCCGATCAAATTGACGACATTTTGAAAAAGGGCCTATTCAAAAGTACCCGTAGCCGGTGATTATGTATGAAAAGATTGATGAACGTGGAAGAAGCGAAAGAGGTATATCTGGATCGTAGCAATTGGTGTTCCCTTGTCTCTGCCTACCCCAAGGAGAGACAGGCGTGAGGTTATGTAATGTATGTATGAATTTGAACAAGTACGAGTAGCTGCTTAGTTAAAAACGGTACCTAGCAAGTTTACGATACCTTTCTGTCAAAAATTAAACTTACCAAAATCAATGTAAAGTACATCTAAAAATCAAAACACGAAATTACTTAATCAAAATAATGTGCCAGCTACTGACCGGAAATTATGTAAAATAAGCCTAAAAACATGGACACAGGAAATCAGCATATTCATTTTAGAGCGAACCTACCCGCACCCTATCCATTAGTGAGCCGCACCACAAACAATCCTGGATGTTTCTTGTTTAAGTTTATATTACTACCCCATTTTTTATTATAAATGGAATGGTCGAGGATAATACTAGACATTTTTGTCCGTTTAGGGTTGACTGAGAATGGATGTACATACTATACTTGGAAACTGTTGTAAATAGTAAGTTGGCTAGTAAGATCTTTTTATCGACAAAAATTGCATACATTAAAATGCTAATAAGATTGATAAATCAAATAATATTTTTATGGTTTTGCATTTCATAATGTTGATTTATTATTTTTTCGATCTATAAAATTCATAATTTAAACAAACTCGATTTCATAGATGATCTCAACAAGTGAGCCGTATTATAAAATAACTATCTGTTGCCCGCAACTTCGTCCGCGTAAATATATGCTATGACAGTTAAAGTTTCAAATCCGTGCACTTAAGAAAAAATATTTTTTCATTTAAACTAAAAAATCATATATTTCCCGTTTCCGTGGCAATTTTGGGAATTCCTTAAACAAAACAGTCACTCTTTAAGGAACCTTGACGCTAAGTATCATATCCGTGCACTCAAGGAATAAGTTTTTTCATACAAACTAAAAAGTCCAATAATTCCCGTTCCCATGGGAATTTCGGGAATTCCTTCCTTACTGCTCCCCCACAACCTCTAAGGATTGTATGTTCCAAATTTCCGCTCTTTACGACCAGTAGTTTTGGCTGTGCGTTGTCTGTCAGTCACTTAGTCAGTAAAGGAAGAGTTTTATATATTAAGATAAGATTGAATTTACATGAAATAAGCGTGATACTGTATTACCTCACATTTACTGATTCGGAAACATATTTTTTTACGAACAGAAACCTACTCACAAGAAAATTAAGACCCTAGTACACATGTATCTACTTAAATCACTCTGTTTTGTCCAAGACCAAGATTCCTCTACCTCCTAAGTTGTTAAAGAAAATCTCCCATAGCACGATAAAGGGACGGAACGGTTCTCCCGGCGTATCCTCTGAAGCATTCTCACTGACGAGACTCTGAGTCATTTAGTGAGAACGGTCCTTATCGTCTTACTTTTATGGACTGCGAATCGAAAAGACTTCAGTGTTACAAAACGAGACCCTTCCATTGTGCAGGACTGTTGAACGCACATTCTTTGTCACTACACCAATATGTAGGCGACCTTTGTCACGTGGAGAAATAGGCGCCTTGAGGCTACTTTCAGAAGGCTTTAACACTCAAATCAAATAACTATGTATGAATTGTATTTGGCATTATGGGGAGGAAAGAAGGGAAAACTAATTTGGTTTATTTGGCGTTAAAATCTTAGTATACTTTGAGTATTGGAATGTTCCAATGTCGATTTTATAGAACTAAATTCATGTGTAAAAGTTTAGGTGCTTCTTTTTGTGAACCATTCACTAAACCTCTGTTCATCTTCAATCTTAAGTGATGGTTATAAATAATAAAACAAGGTGAGTGGTCTCTAGTCAAGTAAATCCTGGAAACGTAATACAGCATAATAATATGATGGACAGCTCGATTTTAGACCAAGATCTGTATTGAGAAGATTTTCGATATTAGATTTGTGCCGAAACTTTTTAGAATAGAGTAGGATCTGATTTTACGATTTTACTGATTTTACTCCTTTTGTCTCACTTTACCTTTACTTTTTATATTATTCCATCTAATGGTCAACTGTAGGTTATTATAAAACACAGCATAATATTGATATTTAGAGGCAGCCTATCTTATTTATTTGAGAACTTTGTTCACAAGTTAATTTACTGAAATCATCAATTTTACTTTATATTTGTACTCCGAAAATTCTCAAGGAATTCGCCAGAGCATGCTGGACAATAACGTCTGAATAACTGCAATATATATACTTTTTAGGCAATCCCTTTTATTAACTAATAAATGTTGGAACTGGACAAATCTTGAGATTGCAAATAAACTAACTTCCTAGTATCGAAACAAGCCTTAAACTTTGTTACTACGCTTTTCTATAACACATACAAAAACACAGGGTGTTTTAGTGGTTATGTTATGTAGTTTATTACTAGTAAAATCAGTAAAATCGTAAAATCAGATCCTACTCGATTTTACGATTTTACTGATTTTACTCCTTTTGTCTCACTGTACCTTTACTTTTTATATTATTCCATCTGATGATCAACTACAGGTTATTATAAAACACAGCATAATATTGATATTTAGAGGCAGCCTATCTTATTGATTTGAGAACTTTGTTCACAAGTTAATTTACTGAAATCATTATATTTATACTTTATATTTTTACTCCGAAAATTTTAAAGAAATTCGCCAGAGCATGCTGGACAATAACGTCTGAATAACTGCAATCTATATACATTTTAGGCAATCCCTGTTATTAACTAATAAATGTTGGAACTGGACAAATCTTGAGATGGCATATAAACTAACTTCCTAGTATCGACACAAGCCTTAAACTTTGTTACTACGCTTTTCTACAACACATACAAAAACACAGGGTGTTTTAGTGGTTATATTATGTAGTTCATTACGATACACCTAGTTGGCGTTGACTTAATTTTAAGTCTCAGAGTCACTTAGTTTCATCTTTTTATTTTCATAGGAATATATAAGTAACCTAGTAAATATCAGTTTTTACGACGTACCCTTAATTTCTGCTATGTTTAATATTAAAGGATGTCTAAATAAATATTTCAAGCATTATATTTTACTAATATAGTACACTAACCGTAAAATTTTCCTTATTTGCAGAAAGTCTTCGGGACTACTTTAACAAATTCGGTGAAATCACAGAAGTTATGGTAATGAAAGACCCGACGACGAGACGATCCAGGTAAGTTTTTGCGACTGTTTTTGGGCTACTCCCAACTCTACGAGAAATATGAGCTTAAAGGTAAATAGAAACGACCTACATAGGCTGGCAATGTACTTAAACAGGGCGACTGGTAGGTCACTTTCGAAATTCAAGGACGTGATAGTATGAGATCATTCAAGTAGAGAAAAAATAATACTGAGTAAACTTTACCGAAAGTAAAAGAATTAATTATCCAACGCTGGTAACTACTTATCTGGAAGGTAGGTATAGACGACTTCACGAACGGTCGTCGAGCCGCGAAGCAGTCGTAAACTCTTTATTTATTTATAGGGAATTCTGGTGAAAAATTAAGTACCTACTTTTATTACATATTTATGATCTGAATCGAGTACAGAGTCCTTTTTTTTAATTTTATTTAAAAAGATTGCTCTCCTTGAATATCTAAAATTTGTCATCAGCCCTGTATAATTTATTGTATTAGATTGATTCACAAGTAAACTTATAGCAATACTTATTTCATAAAAAAAAACATGATATATTGCTTTCAGAAACTTATTTCGGGAGCATACACTTAGTATACAGGGTTGATTTTGAGTCACCAGCCACATTTAAATTTTCTTTTCTTTTGATACAATATAAACGTACCTGCATATTTATTTTATAAAATAATAAAGATATGGCAACATAAACTTTTTTACATATAGTCTCTGTTTATGAACACAGCTACTACGCCGTGGCATTTTATTGTTAATACTACGACGAAGTACTACAATATGTTTTGTAGTAGCGCGTAGTCGTCTTTATTTTAATGGTATTCATTCATAATTCAGAGATGCTTTGCTTAATATGTTAGCGAATATTATTAATTTCCTTGCTAAAATATACATACCTTTTTTTTGCAAAAATCGTTTGTATAAATTATACTTATTATGTAAAAAAAAATTGGCTGGTGAATACAAAACAACCCTCTATAACTATATGATTAGAATTAAAAATACTTTAATCCACAGTTTATTGAAATGTCCTCTACTCTAACAAATTTAAATTCGAGCGTAGAAAATATTTTGTCCAAATTTTTTTTTCAATTACAGAAAGATATAAAAACATAAAATTTAGCTTAGAATAAAGATACTTATATTCTATTTGACGCAGTAATGTAATAAATATATAAAGAAAATATGTTTATTTTTTGTAATATATGCACTTATCAAAAATATGGTCATATTTTAGTTATTGAGGTTCTGTGTACCTGTTTTCTGTGAAACTTATATACAACTAGCTGTTGCGCGCGGTTTTACCCGCGCAATTTCGATTCCCGCGGGATTTTTGGGATAAATACTTTTGCCTATACGGATTTGAAAGAAATTTTGAAATCGGTCCAGTAGTTTTTGAGTCTATTCAATACAAACATACAAAAATACAAAGGTTTCCTCTTTATAATATTAGTATAGATTTAATATAGGTACTTTTTAGATATTTCAACGTTAAATAAAGATATTTATAGTTCTTAAATATAAAAAGATTTTATATCTTTAAAACCTGAAGGTTAACAATTCTTATATCTCTAGGCCAGCTTTGCTCATAATAAAACAGCCTCCATTTTATTTTATTTTAAAAGTAATTTTAAGTACTTGATTTATACCTTAGCGCTCTTCCTATTCCCATGACAAATTCTCCATAACACTCACAAAACTGAAATCTATCAACTGTTTAACAAACAACTTTCCTGTAATATTTTACCTGAAACCAAAATTTAAAACTTCGAAGAAACATAAATTAAACAGAAACATAAGTTATTCAATAAACAGCCTCTACGTAAGCCCAGGTATTTGTACAGCATTAAAACCACGGCTCTCAAACATTATCCGAAGGTTTTTCTGCAAACCACAAACGTATTTGATCCGTTAGGTTTTTGTTCTAATCAAAGGTGAAAAGGAATGCTTTGTAGGCAACCCACCCCAAGACTAACGGGCTGTGGCCGTGGCATGAACTGACCAACTAAAACTTATCAGTAAGCAAATAACTTATATTCTATAGAGAGGCATACTCGTTTCCAAATTTGTGGTTACCTTTGAATTGTAAGCAGTTAAATGTTGGACTTGAATTTAGGAACTTAACAATAGAACTCGAATTATTCCAACTAAATTAAGCATTTGGCTAACTTGAATGAGTGTGGATTTCGGCATTCACTTTACTGGTTTCTGAACTAAAAATTCCTTTTTGCTCATTTTGAGTTGGCGTTGTTAAATGTTTTAAAGAATTAATTGCGTGTTGTTTTATAATTGTACTTTAAATATTATAATAACACGGATGCTTTTGTTCTGTATTAAAAATATGAATTTCTTCATTACATTTTTTATTGTGTTCTTATATTTAAACTTGATTAAATGTCTTATAAAAAAGTTTAAACGGTATGCATGCAGCAGAGCTATGATTATTTATTTTAATGAGCAATACTTTTACAACCTAAAATTTTTTTAAGCGATTCATATTAATTGGTGTTTCGAAGTTATTTATTTATTCTTCATTGTACGCATGGAGTAACACATCATTTTTATAACAATATTATAGGTACAGTGCACAAGTGGCCTTATCATCTAACGATTATCACTTTCAGGCAAAATAAGTATTAAAAAATACTTACATACATACATATCTTCACGCCTGTTAAACTTCACTGGCTAAACACAAAACTATGCAGAACACCAGAGGTTAAAAAATCATCTGATGGCACGTTTGACAAATTTAGAGGCATGATAATGGTGGAGAGAGACTATGCCAGTGACAGGAGGTCAGCCTATCGTCCACAAAAAACCTCCAATCAAACCTCTGTCCCTTAACTGACTTTTACAGTATGCCCAGAAAGAGAAGCAGCTGGCACATTCTATGTTTTTCCTTTGCTCTCAGTCTAGCACACTTATTGTAAAATAAAGTTAAAATATTATCAAAACTAAACGTTGGTTACTTTTTTTTAACTTTAATGACATCGGTTTTTTTAGTTATATTATCTTAGTAAAAAAACTGTTCGTGATGACCAAAACTAAAAATAATAAATGCAACATGAACATATAGCAGCCCAATAAACCCACCCTAACTTCACGAATTAACGAACAACAAAGATGAATATCGCCAAAGTTTCCGCCCTTGAAACTCCTCAATCATCAGCTAGTATCACCATGAACAACAGCCACTGTGCACACAAACTGAGTGGCTTAGCAACTCCTTACACAAGAAATAAGTTGTCAAAGTGTCGAACTAAAGTTCCTTTGTTAACATTGTCTACTCTTAGGTAAATCGACGGTTTAAAACTCAATATTCCAGAGCTGTGCGACGCCCTGTAATAATGTTCTGAATATTGTTTTAAGGGTGGTTAACGATATTTAGCTCTAATCTATTATTTTTTACTCTTAACGTACATGAAGGAGGTTTAACGGAGGTTAAATAATAAATATTTCTGACATTCACACAACATTATCTAGCCCAAATTAAGTTTCATAAAGAACTTGTGTTATGAATACTAGATAACTGATATACTTAAGAAATATATAAACATACATATTGAATAAATACATATTTTTTTATTAGAATAATCTTGAATAAACATATAAACATCCATGACTTGACGGCTAATATCTGTGTTCATCACACAAATATCCGCCGCCACCGGGATTCGAACCCAGGACCTCTGGCATAGAAGGCAATGTATGTTACCACTACACCAGCAGGTCGTTTAAAGGTTTGGTTGAAAATTTAAGTTAAAATTTAAAGGTTGTTACTTTAAATCCCCAGATAATCACACCAACTATATGGCCCCCAAAGTAAGCATAGCTTGTGTTATGGGATACAGAAATAGGTAAACACCCAGACATGGAACATTTTTATTCTTGTTCCGTGCGGGAATCGAACTCGCAACAACTGGCGTCTGAGGCGTCTGAGGCGAGGAGAAAGTGGTCGTCTTTATAATTTGAATTTAAATGTGTGAGACCAATTCTAGTTTGAGCTCAATCTTACCTGATAATAAGTGCAGATGACAGCGTAAGGGCTTATAAAAAGAATGAACTTCATAAAACATTCATTATTGTCAATTGTTTTGGGAAATAAAATGATTATGCTTTAAAACATCACATCCGCAGTGGTGACATGTGTTGGCAGATTTTATTTAAATAATAATAAAATAAAATCCCCAGACAATTATTACACCAACTACATGGCCTCAGAGTAAGCAAACCTTGTGTTTTAAGATACCATGTAGCGAACTCGGGGGGAACCTAGAATATAAATAAATATTATATAGATAAACACCCTGACCCGGAACATTTTTTTTTGTTGGGAATCGAACCCGCAACCACTGGCGTGTGAGTTTAACCCCATCGCCAAAGTTGTCATCATTATTATTTGAAGGATGTTCGCTAGCCAGACAAACCCTGAAACGATCCTAACATCAAGCTGGCTTACACACTTATTTAGTAAACGGACCTGAAGATAAAAGTGATAAATCAATTAATTTGTTTAACTGGATAAATTTAATTGAATTTCCTACAGGCACTTATCAATTCTCTTAAAAATTGTTAATCCTTGCTGGAGTGACTTCGATAAGCTGACATTATCTTAATAACACTTCGTCACTTGACTGACATGTCAATTTAAATTGGCGATGGAGGTATTAATTAAAGAATCTCCAATCAATTAAAATTTCATTTTCAAAGAAAAAATCACCTTCCGAAGATTCAGCAGCTCTACACATTTTTCTAAACTAAAACAAAACTCAAAATAACCTACATAAATATTCTTAGAACACACCGTTACATTACTCAAGTATCAAATACAATTTGTTTAGCCGTTTCTTATCCTTCAAAGACATTCTGAAGTAGATAAACAAACAAAACTTTACCTTATGCTGAATTTATTAGGGGCTACTATAAAAGGAGGTTATGTGTATACGACTATTTTTTTTTTGGTTTTAAATCTTTCGCGACAATGTTCCCCACCCAGGGCAAGCACGAAAGTTTTTAGGTCGGCACCTTATCTTGGACATAAATCAAGTGGACACAGAAGGCCAAGATGTACCGTCTATCCTGAAAGCGATAACAGTTTAGAAGTTGCTGCCGTAAACAATGATATTAAGAACGCTTTTCCTACACTAAAATGTTGAATATCAACCGCTCGGATTCGCTGCGGTCCTGGTACTTTTCGTTACGTAGTTAACTTTTATCTATATTGTTTTTCTTTAATATCACGCAATAAATAGTCCTGAAAAAGTTTAAGTAAAATAAACTAACACTAAACTACATATTTTTTATACTTACGTACATACTACATAATTTTCCGTATTCAATAGATTTAAGGAACTTTGTAATGTGTAAATCATGTCTTGGCTAACTATTGGGACACACATTAGATTTATCTGTTGCTCTATTATGAACCTGGCCATGTAAATCAATAGGCAAAGTCAATGAATCAAGAGTAATATATTCGGTACATAATAAATGGTCTCTACCTGAAAGCAATATCTGAAAAATTTGCCTGCTCGATATTGCTTACAACCGAGTTTCCTTTCTGCCCAAAATTTAATGCGACGCTCGCATTTTTATAAAAAGAAGTGGGTTAGTGAAATAATTTGCGGTTGGCGTTTTATATCCTTTTATTTATTTTAATGGTAGGTCCCCTTTCATTGTTTCTCTCCTAAGCCCTCAAGGAAATGAGGGTTTACAACGGAACGTGTTAGATTCATATAAGGAAAGTATTTCACAATTTATTTTGATTGATTCACATTTATCTCTGTTTATCTTATTTTACTTAAATGTCATTCTATCTATCGATGCCTACTTAAAATGCCTTATCATAAATTAATTGCCAAAGTTTATAAAGTTAGGCAAAATTTCTGTGAGAATTCAGCAGATGATATGATTTAGATTTCAAAATTAAGTTTTCGTAAGACATTAGTACTTTGAGAAATCTTCAAGCAAATTGGAAACAGCGAGCGTATATTATTTGCGTTGGAACACCAATTGAAACCGGGTATGAATGTACGGGTAACTTTAGGGTTTTCTGATATATGCGCAACTGAATGGGAGTTTATATCATCGTGAGGCTTACATCGGCTTTCAGCGAGCGCGTCTCCATTCACGCCCGTTTCATTCGTTACGCTTTCCACTAAAAATCTAAAATCAATAAAGGATCACGGTATAAATGCAAAGATTATTCTGTTCGGTTTTGCGGCGCGTGAAAAATGTTCGACCCGACACGAGCCGACCGGAGATAAAACCGCGACTCACTATGTAGAGACTCAGTAGGACCATAAAAGAAGGAATCTTGCTCGAGATCGTTTCTGCAAACACCTAAGTACATAGAAATAGAGTTGCGTTAAATGAGAGGGATTGAGAATCCCCCGCGACGAGCCTTCGCTGCTAAAGAAAATCTTACGTCAAATGAGAATAATATTTCCTTTAAAGAAAACGGATCATTAGGCGATGGATATTTATTCCCTTTATTGATCTGAAAAGAAATTGAAACGATAATATGCGTAAGCTTTATTTTATCGAAGGTTTCTTGGTAATTGGCTGTAACGTGTTAGTGAAATATTTTATTTTGAGTTCGTGACGCGTTTTGCAGTAACATCAACATGATTGATGTCGTCACTCGTGAGATAAAATATATGTTAATTATTAAAGAAGACTTTAGGAGATACATGGTTAAGTGTTAGGCATCAGTTAATAAGTTACAAACAGTAATCGGAAACAATATTTTGTGTGTAATATTGAACAAAATGAATAAATCCTCACAAAACGCAGATGAGAACTTTTGTGAAACACAAACATTTCAGTAAGCGTATACATCCGACTTTATCGTTTTAATTTTTATCACCTTTCGAGTTAAGATTTATAATATAGTCTTATTAACTTAACATTCTCATCATTTTAGTTTACAGATGATATTTATAATAAGTACTATAACTGTGATATTAGTAGACAACGTTATTCATCGGAAATACAAGCTTTTAGCTTGTTTACATCAAATTTACGATATAATATATGTAGAACATGATATTGGCATTAGTGTAATAACTTGAAATTAGAATTCGTGAATTGATCAAGCCAGCCACGAGCTGTTTTCATCATATTTGTACGGCACTTGATTGATATCATATATTGAAAATGAAATATATTTTTTATGATTACCAAATTGGCACATTTTTGTGTCTTACTCATCTCAGTAGTAGATATTTAGCGAGTAATGCCAATGTCGGTACCATGAGCTCCACTTATGGCGGATGAGGTCCTGGAGGTTTTTAGTGAGTCGGTTCGGCCTCCTGACGGATCATCCCCACATAACCGTTCCCCCTTGGGCGGTCGGGGACGTGATTGCACGATTTCTTCCAGTAAAAAAAGGACTATATATTTAAACATAACTTTTATACAAATAAATAACGCATATAAATATGCTTATACGACCTTAAGTGTGGTTAAAAATTATTATATCAGAATATAAGCATGTCTTATTTTGTCAAAAATAAACAAACATAGTGGTATTGGAGCGTTACTTAAATTGTACGTGTTTTTTTAAATATTTATTGTTCCACCGAAATAATGTATGCATACTGAAATAGTGAAAGGTTTATATGGTGATAATTGCGATAAAACAGAAACGATGTAATAAAAAAAAGCTTTATATATGTACATATAATAATTGAACCAAAAGGATTAAAGTACAAAAAATGCAATCAATTTTGGATTCACTGTTTAATACTTTTAATGGGTTTTTGATAAAAGGCAAGAAGTGAACTAACGTATGAGCAAATAAACACTGTTAAAAATTTATCTAAAGTTCAGTGCAATAAAGACTACAATTAAGCGCAGAGAGCTAAGAAACTCTTTTTTAATATAGTTTTGGATTATGTACATTATTGGCAAAACGATTATATTCGGTTCCTTTCCAAATATAACTACAAAAAAGAAACCATTTGTATTGTAAATACTCAATCGATTTCGATGAAATTTATATGGGACCAACTGTGAAGTATCCTCTATCATATGAAGAATTGACGACCGGCTGGTGTAGCGGTAACATACATTGCCTTCTATGCCAGAGGTCCTGGGTTCGAATCCCGGCGGCGGCGGATATTTGTGTGATGAACACTGATATTAGTCGTCAAGTCATGGATGTTTATATGTTTATTTAAGTTTATTCTAATAAAAAATATGTATTTATGCAATATGTATGTTTATATATTTCTTAAGTATATCAGTTATCTAGTATCCATAACACAAGTTCTTTAAGAAATTTAATTTGGGCTAGATAATGTTGTGTGAGTGTCAGAAATATTTATTTATTTATAATTATCAAAATCGGTTTACCCAAAGCTATGAGGTAACAAACATACACGACGAATTGAGAACCTCCTCCTTTTTTTGAAATCGGTTGAAAAGTTAAGCAACTTTAAATCGAATATTCGATCATTTCCGAAAAAGCGTGAAAACTTAAAAACTTTTCGATGCGGCAATGTTCATTACTAGTTCGATAATCGGTTCGAAGTAGGACGATGCATAATCAAGTAGTCTGCGGGCCTGAAGGGAAATAAGGGAGCTTTTTCAATGCAACGATGCATCGCTTTATGTAAAAAAAAAACAGTAAAAAACGATTTTATGACTACGAGTTTGAGTCTAAATTCTCTTAAACTCTTACACCTGTTGGTTGCTGCCTTTACGATTGGTTTATATTTGAACTAGGAAATATAAGATCAATTTAAAATACTTATAACATTACTATAACAATAACCATTCCCTTGTCTCTGCTGTACCCAAAGAGAGACAGGTGTGAAGTCACGTATGTATAAATATGTATCTGCTTTTCATTTAATCAACAAAATTTAGTAAATTACACTTTAATGAAGTTTGAGTTTGTAAGTATATCGATTTTGAAATGCAAGAACTTTAGGATGTAGTATCAAGCCTTGAATATAATTAGATTTATAAAACCAGGAATAACAGGATCTAATACATCGATCGTTAAAAAATGTGAGTTTCTAAATAATAAGTCGCTCGTGGCATCGCATCACAAAGCACGCACCCGAACCAGGTCTACCTACTACGAAGGGGGGTCGTAAAACTATTACTGCACACGTTCTGTGCAATACGGAGGCTTCATTAATCGCCTATCAAATAGAGCTGTAATATGATGATCCAGCGAACCATATTGTTATATTAGCGGAAGTGATGGCGATGGTCTAGCAGGATCATAGCTTGCACTTAATTTTATGTTTGTATCAAATTGTTTGAAAGTTTGACAAAATTTTATGAATAAATTTTCTAGGGATTGATTATATCGACCGATGAAAGTACGTAAACAATTATAAATATTTTTTACACTATTTAAATAAAAAACATTTGTTAAGGTTGCACTTCAGTATTTTTTCAAATCTTTTTTTTTTTAATTTAAAAGAGTAATGTTAAATTAAAACAAACTAATTCTTTAGATTTATTATGATGTTTTATGAGTCGTCCTTGTAAGGTCAATTTTAATTGCTCTAACTTAAAAATAGCTATGGTAGATAAAAAAAACCGTAGTGCCTGTTTTTGTGCTGTCCAATGACATGTCTCCGATGGCATTCCAAATTTATTTTATGAAAAAAAAAAGTCGCAGCCCGTGTGCGCTATTTAAACTTAACATCACTTTCCACTTTTTCGCATCAAAGTAAAACCTACAAACGTGTCGGTCTTTCGTTAAGGAACTTCTTGTATTAGTCGCCTTTACTACGTATGCTTATCACAGCTTAGCAGGGCTGTTCTTACCAAGGCTGCCTTTTTTAGTTCAATTCTCTAGCTTTTTTGATTTTAGCTATATTCTGAAGTTCATAGATTGTAGGTAATGTATTGACAGAGAATATATTTTTCTTGATTTCAATTTTGTATTATAACCTAAAGAACTGGTATTTTAAAAGGCAGAGAATAAATTTCCTTAAAAGTTCTATTTTAAATCTGCCTGCCATCTTTAGGGGCATCATCACTTGCAACAGTCCAATAGAATCCCAACTGAAGGTTCGATGAACAGTAAAAACCAAGGTGGGTCTCATTTTCTAAAGACACTAAGCAGTTTAAGGAACTTAGTCTACTCAGTCTCTAGTTACAAAGTGTTTTGGTTTGTTTACCTTAGATATTTTTTCTGAATATATTCAATATCTTTTTTGGTACGGGAGCAAACTATTCTGTTCGCAAAAGTTATTCTCTTAATGCACAATATACCTTTTAATTTATTAAGGCCTAGTTTTACAATGGTCTTATAAAAAATATCTATTGAATAAAGTATAACCGAGACATTCAAGCTCATCTCAGGTTAATTGTCATTCTATGGTATTGTTATACAATTACAAAAAAATTAGAACAACTTTATTCCGCAGAGTCATACATTAATTCAGTAAGATAACTTTTCAGATAACTTTTATACGACGATTGAAAAATCAGGCCCAAATGAACAAATTACTTATAACTTGAGAAAACCCATCTTTTCCCAATACTTGTTGAAATTCTTATGATTTTTCGACTTAACTTGCATAATTTCATTCCATTTTAATAGAAAATGGTAAAATTTTAACCAGACGATCATAGCTTTCTCCGTTCACACATGCCCATATCAATTTCAAATATGGTAGCATGGAATTTCACATAAAATAGAATATTGGGTGAAAATTCAACCGCTGCTAGACCAATCTTCATGAGTGGCGAAGTCGGTGAAGCGATCACGGCGAGGCGAGCTAACAATCTCGATTTTGGTGCGTCGCTACACCAGGATCCTAATGTTGGTGTTGCTTTGAGCCCAAAGAAGTACGAAATATTTTGTTTATTTTTTTTTCTAGTTTTTTACGCAAAAAATGCAAGTAGAATTTGAGAAAAGAAGCCAAATTGAAGAATGATTTATGGTTACCATAGAGTTGTTAATAAAACATAACAAATGCGTCATTTGTTTTAAAGTAAATTATTTCGACTAGAAGGTGATAATTTTGATTATTTCATTAAATATTGATAAATTAACGATTGCCTTCCGATGCTATGGACAAATTTTGTATAGTTGCATAAATTAGATTATATTGTAAATAAACATTCATTTTATCCCACTTATTTTAATGAAACCTTTTAAATTTTCCTAGAGATATTATAATAATTTTAAAGGACCATGGCTAATTTACGCCTTTATTGCTTAAAACATGATGACGAAATTATAAATTACTTATATTTTGGCTGAAAACTCCGTCACATTTATTCTTAAAAAAGCTTTTTCGACATTATTACCGTCATTAAATAGCACCACAAACTATCTACGTATACTATAAGTGATATCTTTTCCATTAATTATAATAGGCGTACAGATTGGCTCATGCGCATATCATTGTTATGGCAGGTTAAGTAACGTTTGGCCCGCTCGGTATGAGCATAGGTGATCGCTGACCATTAATTTATCACAACGGATTCTATTCTTCACGTAAAGCAGTCGATCTCTTGTTGTTTTCTTGTGCGCAGATTGCTTTAGAGTTTGTTACAAGAAATTTCAGCGCCAGAATATTCTGGCGCCCATCAACTAGGTCTCAATAAATTTTGTAAACTCATCATCAAGGAGTGTTATGATAATGATGATAAAGCACGTACACTGCCGAAGCAGATATTGTATATCATAAAAATTAATCAAATACAACTATACTTCTTATTTTTTTCTTGTTACAATCACATCGCTACAGCAATTGTACACAATTACTGTACAATGATCTTTGACGGCTTATTTTAATGTAGTCTGGTCGACAGCCAGGTGGTTCCCAATATTTTGTAATAAAACTCGTAAATAAATAAAAAACATACACTTGTTTTATTTTATTCAAGTATTTACTGTTTCAAATCAGAAGAATCATAAACAATAAAAACAAATACATTGCACTTATTATACCTCCAACTTTAATGCCTCGTTCAGTCGAACCAGATTGGGCTAGTCTAACAAGACCGCCCGTGTACTGTTGCGATCACAGTCCCCTGCTCAATAAAGCCTAGATATTTGGTTAAATTTACCAGCAAGTATCGAATCGTTAGCGATACTGAATATCGAAAAGTGAAAAAAAAAACTTTAAACTTTCACGTGAAGTATTTATATAAAAAAAGAAAACTTCCATGCTGGACTGGCAGCAAAGGAAAACATAGAATGTGCCAGCTGCTTCTCTTCCCGGGCATACTGTAAAAGTCAGTTAAGGGACGGAGGTTTAATTGGAGGTTTTTTGTGGGCGATCACTGCAGTAGTCTCTCTCCACCATTATTATGCCTCCAAATTTGTCAAACGTGACATCGGATGGTTTTATAACTTCTGGTGTTCTGCCTTCCCCATACAAGCGTGACGTTATGAATGAATTTATGTACGTATGTTAAAACGTTTTTGACAAATTGGTAATTTTGAATGTTTAAACCACTCCAAGAAGTTCTAGTTTTTTTTTTCAAATTTCTCAGTTGTATTATTTATACTTAGTAAATCCAAGTTCAATTCAAGTTATTGATTAATTGCTAAATATGCAGAACGTAAAATAATCAAAGAATCTATTTTCTATAATAAAATAAATACCTAAAAATTCCTTATTTTCAAGTCGTAGTTATCTATCCTGCCAGAATAGCTATCTGTTTACTGAAGTTGATCCATCCTGAGTATTCTGAGCCGTGCGTTAACATATCAGCTAACATTTATTGCCTTGTTTTGTGAAATATATAGACACAATCTTTTTTAGATTGTTGTTCTATGAACGATGGGTATTGGAGGCTGACGTTTTGATTTAGTTTATTTCTGTTTTAGGAAAAAATATTCCGATAAGATTATTTTATATTTCTTTCTTTTATATTTCTAATAAAATTCTACATTTTTATGTTTATTTCGTAAGCTTTAAAGACTGAAATGAAATTTGGCTTCATGGGAACTAAGTACGTTTACGCTTTTCCAGTTTAAGCTTCTGGTCGGCTTATAGATGGACTATTAACAGTGCCTATAATAAAAAATATGATGTCAATAGGGCTGGATGATACATGAGGTACAAAAATATGACTGCTTTAATTTCATAAGACACATATTAAAAGCAGTTATTTTTGCTTTTACTGGAAACTTTTTATTTGACGACCACTTTGGCGATGGGGTAAACCTCTCTGCTTCAGACACCGGTGGTTGCGTGTTGGATTCCCGCACGAACCAAGAAAAAAAAATTCTGTGTCTGGTTGTTTATTTATTCATTTAATTATACTCTAGGTTCCCCCCTAGTTCGCTACATGGTATCCCAGAACACAAGCTATACTTACTTTGGGGCCATATAGTTGGTGTGATTGTCTAAGGTTTTTGTTTTATAAATAAAAAAAAAAGACGTGTGGCACTCGGAGACTGCCGCGGTAAAGCTATTGCATAGCATTTTTTATCAACTTATGAAATTATAATTATTTATTTACTTATTAATGCAGTAATGTTTGATCTGATATGAAGTCCACAAGTTCCTAGTAGATGGCGCTGATTTTTTATTAAAGCCCGCATGCAAAGTTATGAATCAATCAATCAATCATTTATTTGCATAAAATATGGTACAGATTTAGGACTTAAAATTAAAAAAATAGGTCATACATATTTTACCTTTTTAGGGCATGCATATATAAATTACTATTGTTAAATTTAACAAAAGTCTCAAAGTAGGCACATTCGGCATATTGTGATTTTTCCGTAATTCATTTAAGGTAATTTCCAACAAGTTAGTTTTAGACAAAAGACCCGCAATATTTTGTTGAAATATTTTTAGTTGATTTGAGTTGCTATCATTATTATTATTTAAATTTACTTTATTTACGAAAAAAATTTTATTCATTATTTTCCAAGTTATCCAAGTTATTTTTTGTCTTTTTAAGAAAGTAGAACGAAATCGTCCCCTTTTTAATTATATTCTGAGTAGTATTCGGATGAGATTTATAGTTTGCATTTGAATGTCCAATTTTTATGTCTATTTTATTTTCATTTTTAAAAAGTATTACGGAATTGTTCCCTTTTTAGTTACACCCTGAGTAGTAGTTGAATTATATTTATAATCTGCACTTGAATGTATATTTTTTTAACCTTTGAATGTTTATTCTTAATATGATACTTAGTAAATGATTAATAATAATAATAATTTATTATTTTGTCCTTTTCTTTCTTTGGTTCTTAAGCATCGTCAATATTTCTTCAGTGCTTGCGTAAGGTATAGTAAAAGATATAACTTCATATTTTTCGTAAGGATTATTAAATCTTGATCTTACTAATCTGTTACCTTTACATTGCTGTCCACCAATTACAAAGATTCTGTGTTCTTCATGTCTATTTTTCTTAGATGTCACCAATACCTTATCCTCTTCCACTGCCTGGAGATTTTTTTTTGTTTTTAGTAGTAAGGACTCCGGTTCCACTCGTAGACAATCCTTGTTACTCTCCTTCAATGGTGATGATAGTGAGTACGATGGTGATGGTGGCAATGATTGTAATTACTCTACGTTTTCATTGTGTGTATTAGCTATTGTCTGCCGACGACTTTTTTGTCTTTTTGTTTTGTTTCGTAGAGTTTTTAGTTTCAAGCGTTTTGGTGCACATATTTTTGAGTAAGTGCACTTGTCGAGATAATTGACTAACTTCTTTTTTTAAGCCAATGTTTTCAATTATAATATTCTCCATTTCCATGTACGTGCTTTCAAACTGCCTCTGTAAATTAATTATTTTAAGTTTGGTCTGCACTTATATCAGTCGATAAATTAAAACTTTTTGAAGCTGTGTCAAGACTCAAGATCAATAGTGTCTATAGTCGGCGCGGCGAACCTTGATCCCTATGACACTGACAGGAATTTCCACAACATAACCTTGTAGTGCCGTCACCGTTACATTAGAATCGTATTGGAGGCTTCTAAAAATGGCATTTATTTATTTTACGTAGCTATATTCCTATAAAATGATATTCCGTTGGAATTATAACAATTCATTTGCAAGAAATTATCTCAATCTCAATCACACTTTACGTTTACGTTGTGCAAAAGTTACTAATTCTTTGATTATTCGAGATAATTCGAGATAATTTCTTGCAAATGTTATGAATTGTTGTAATTCCAACGGAATATCATTTTATTGGAATATAGCTACGTAAAATAAATAAATGCCATTTTTAGAAGCGTCCAATACGATTCTAATGTAACGGTGACGGCACTACAAGGTTATGTTGTGAAAATTACTGTTAGTGTCATAGGGATCAAGGTTCGCCGCGCCGGGTATAGAGACAAATTGTGATCCAGGGATTCACATGAATGTGTGTGCGTGATGCTAGGCGACTTGGCTGCCGGAGGTTTTAAGCCTTTTTCCTCCTAGTAGTGACGGTACTTATCTGGCTATTTGATGTACCCGGTTTATTTTTAGCTTTATCTTTTTTTTCTTGGCTTGGAGCACTTCCGTATACATTTAATGCACTGCCATTTTTTTTGTGCTCAGCTGTTAAGGTATTATAAAACCTTTGAGTCGAAATATTTTCGCATTCTTTGTGATAAATTAATTTACAATTTGTACATGTCAGGTTTTCATTACCTATTCAATATATTATTTTTACATTTGTTAATTTTTTTAATGTCGTTTTTTGGTGTCATCATTTCTGTTTACTTAGTCAATCAATCAATTTGTTTGTAACTGCCTTTTATTTTATTTAATCCAAAGATTGGATTTAAATCTTTGATTTAATCCTCTTAAAACAAAGTAAGTTTCCAATATAAAAACTTAAAAAAAAAAATATTTATAATTTTAAAAGGAGAAAAGAAAAACATAAAAAAGAATTCATGTCAATGCGATTATCAGGGCTTGAACTCGTAACTCTTGATCGGGAAAAAATTATCAGTTTTTTTTTGTGCTCAGCTGTTAAGGTATTATAAAACCTTTGAGTCGAAATATTTTCGCATTCTTTGTGATAAATTATTTTTCAATTTCAGGTTAGGTTTTCATTATTTTATTCATTATACATTTCAGGTTTTCATTATTCAATATATTCTTTTTACATTTGTCAAATTTTTTAATGTCGTATTTTGGTGTCATCATTTCTGTTTAACTTAGTCATTCAATCAATTAGTTTGGAACTGCCTTTTCTTTTATTTAATCCTCTTAGAACAAAGTAAGCTTCCAATATAAAAAACTTAAAAAAAATGTATTTATAATTTTAAAAGGAGAAAAGAAAACATAAAAAAAAGGTTTCATGTCAATGCGATTTATCAGGGCTTGAACTCGTAACTCTTGAGCGGGAACCTCTTGACGTTACCACGCGACCCCTCATCGATTTACTCAAATTAGCGAAATAAAGGATTTGTTATGAAAGCCAACTATTGTTTATTTACCTGTCAACTCTAAAAATTGTCATGTTGCCTAGAATGGATGCCTCTCGATAGATGGCGCTGATTGTTTATTAAAGCCCGCATAAAAGCGCAGATATTTTCGTTACGGAATTTCTGGATTCGGTCCCCACGCTCAAGGCCCGCGATAGAATCTATGCAATAGCTTAAAAACTTCGTATTTAATTTATTTATATTATATTCAATAGGTAAAGTATGTTACTAAAAATGGGTAAGGTATGCTAAAATAAATTTACTGTCCAATACACTTTACGCAAGTAAAACAATTTTAAGAAATGACAAATCGACAGATGCACGTCCTGGAACGAGCATGCTCGCGATGGTTTGCCAAGGCTTAACCACTGCAATGGCTGACACCAACAAATAGACAACATTACATCAGTGGCTGATTGATTCTGACGTCAAAATCGAAACAATTACTTCTGGTGCTGTGTGACTTTTGTTTATGACTGTACTTTATTGTATTTGGCTTATTGTTTCGCTGGAATATAGTCTTTGGAGATAATGTTGGGTATTACTTAGCGAAGTGACCGTTTTAAATTTAGGATTGCGCGTTAGGTTCAGTAGCTATATTGTAGTAGCTAAACTAAAAAGAAACAATATTTTTTTGTTACTGTTATGGTAAATGTATATCAAAATTTATGTAATATTTTTCAAAACATTATAATACACTTATAATAGAATATTTAGAACTTAGGTACGGTGCAGCAGAATGACAGAATTATAGGTGACCATGACAATTTGACTACTTTTGAGTGCAAGACATTGGCACCGGCTACAATCTAATGCAAAGAATAATTGTAATAATAATTGTCAAGAAGTAATTTTCGTACTGGAATAATTATGAAATCATCCAACCAGCACGAATCAATCATAGTAGCAGCCCAGAGCAATGTGAAAGAGGACATAGTAAAATAACAGAATTTATATACTTATTGTTGTATCTTAAAATTTAAAAAAATCTAAATTAAAAAAGTTTCATTCATTACGAGCCTTTGCCCGCGACTTCTTGCACGCATAAACTCAAAAGTCCTATATTTTCCTCTCCCGTGGAAATTTCGGGAATTCCATTCATAATACAAACAAACACTTATTGAGGAACCTTTATACCAAGTATCACATCCGTGCACTCAAGGAATACGTTTTTTTTTCATACAAAACTAAAACATCATATATTTCCCGTTCCCGTAAGAATTTCGGGAATTCCTTCCATAACACGAACAGTCACTCTTTGAAGAACCTTTATGCAAAGTATCATCAGGAATAAGATTTTTAATACAAACGAAAAAGTCCAATAATTCCCGTTCCCATGGGAATTTTGGTAATTCCTTCCTTAGTGCTCCTCTAAACTCTCTAAGAATTGTATATTCCAAATTTCAGCTCTCTACGGCCTGTATTTTTGGCTGTGCGTTGTCTGTCAGTCACTCAGTCAGTAACGGAAGAGTTTTATATATTAAGAAAGAAGATAGGATTATAAAAAAAAAACTCTTAATGAACGTCAAACGGTAGACAAAGGGCTGCCCGACGTGGAGATTCTTTGAGGGGCCTCTGTCCAGCAGTGTGCGTCTCTCGCTCGGCTCACAAATATGATGATTGCCCATTATCGATCAATATTGCTATCTACTTCTTCGGATTTAAGAAATGTAAAATAATCAGGACCCTAGGTAGACCGAGAGGAAAAAAACTCTTAAATATAGTTTTATAAAAAAAATATCCACACGTTATTTTTTTCGCAACTTCTGGACTAAAAACAACACTTACCAAAACCTCTGAGAATAAAATCCAAATATTTCCAAAACCACTCTATAACTTATTTCTAATATCAATATTGTTAAAATCCACAAAAGATACGCATTAGTCAGTGAATGTCTGCGGATTGTTTACCACAATGCTTTTATATTTAGTTTCACTAAAAAGCTGACTGGGTTGAGATATCGCTTAATTGAATAAACAGATTAGATATCGAAGCGCAATTTGCTGTACCCAAAGTATTTTTACTAAAGACATTATTTTGAAGACATTTAATGTATTTTGTTATGAATAATAAGTTTTTGTTTTGTAAGAAACGTAGGGCCAGACAGCTGGAAAGCGATGGATTTTTATTTCTTTCTGACCCAAAGGAGAGTAATTTAAAGAAAAACGCAATTAAATCCTGACAAATCTAGCGTCGAATAAAATAATCAACAAATGCAAAGCATTCAAAAAACCGACTTCACGTCAAAACTTTGGCTGAGTTATAATGTCATCCACGTAAACATTCTCCGAACTCATACATAGGTTTTCAAAAATTTGAAATTTTCAATGAAGTGCTCAACTGATTTCGATAAAATTTATATGAGATCAACTATGAAGTATTTATTTTCTATAATATGAAAGAAGAATTTTCAGAATCGATCTATAATTGTCTGTAATATCGTGTAACTAAGAAACAAAAAAAAAAAACATACAGATGAATTGAAAACCTCCTCCTTTTTTGGAAGTCGGTTGACAAATGATTTGATATTGTGTAAAATGTAATATTTTTTTTTATAAATGGCCTTAAGTCTGGGTGTTACCGTACCAATCATACGATCTCGGTCCACGTCGATCGGATTTTTCGGCATAATAAAAACTATCGATCGAGTGGTAACACCCTAAGAAAAGCCACTTATTTCTACACTTTATCTGCTTTTTTCTTTATTTAACCAATTTTGTTTATACATTTTGTTTCGAGACAAATGAGGCATACCTAATTACGACTTTAGTTTAAAGGGTAAATTTTATGAATGTACATTTGAAATACCTCAATGCATTATAAACTTGAATTCTTTCATAAATTCCTCCATATAGGGTCGCGTTATAATAGTCAATAATATTTTCATAGCAGATTAAGAGAGGGTCGAATTACGAAAAAAAAAAAATTTTTTTTTGTACATTTTTACGTTTTTTTTTTCATAAATTAAAATTTCAAAATTCTTCTATGTGATCAAAATTTAGGTTTGATCTATAATAGCAGATTAAGGCTGATGAGAGGGACGAATTACGAAAAAAAAAATTTTTTTTTGTACATTTTTTCATTTTTTTTTCATAAATTACAATTTCAAAATTCTTCTATGTGATCAAAATTTAGGTTTGATCTGTAGTTTATGACTACAAAGTAGGTACTAAAAACGTTTCCATCTAATTGTGTGTCATAAAGTGTAGATTAATCTCAAATTTTACTCACAGAGCTGAATTTTGAAATTTTAACTCATGAAAAAGATTAAAAGAAAAAAAAAAAATTCACAATTCAAACCTCATCATTCTTAATCTGCTATTAAAATATAATTGACTATTATAAGCGGACCCTGTATATTGGTTAACACTGTCTTAAATCTTTACGGTTTTTCGATTAAACTAGATACCTATAATCGTGTATTTTTATTCACACTAAACTTTTAAGAAGTGAATTATTTTTATAGTAAGATTTTTAGAGGACGGCAAAACATGTCTTTAATATTACTTAAGTACAAGAAGAATGCCACTGCAGTTTAATTTCTCAAGTGGCTGGTGCTGTCCACTGTGATTTCTTTAACTCAATATTTCTAATTCATGTTTTATTTATATTTTCATATTACTCCGGTTTCTCGCTGCAAGTCAATTTTGTCGCACGACGGTATGACGATATGAAAGATTAAAGATTTATTCAACGATTTCTAAAGAATATTGTCACGCGCTTGAAGTTTATCATATTAAAACGAAAACAAACATTTATAGATTCGCGGTACGAAGAATTCAGTTTTATAATATGAAAAAATAAGTAAAGGGCATGTTTCATGATACCTAGCTACTTATCATTATTGGACCAATAAATTATCTTTAAAAGCGTGATGAGTGTCCACGAGCTACAAGTAGGTATGCGCTATGTGACGTCATTCTAAATTAAATATATTCTTCGCCGGTTTTTGAAAGCGCTTGTTAAATCGTATCATTTACTCATAAGTATTTTATTGATACATACACGCTAGTCCATAAAACTCAGTTTTTTAACACCATATTTTTCTATTTTTGTAATAGACAGTTTGATACCACCAATAAAATATTCGGCAATAATTCTACCTTTTAAAACTCTACATCATCCGACTAGAAATATAAACTTTTTACGAGCATACTAAAAAATAGTTTTTTGGCAAAAACGGAATGACATTGGCTACCTATTGAAGTGTTAAAAAAAAGATCGTTTTAAATTTGGAATCTAAGTGGGTACAATTACGTGTCATAAGTTTTATTCGGTCAAAGTTTCGAAGTAAATCCGAGCTTCCATCGATAAATCTTGGCGACGCTCTGAGCGTTTTCATTTTCGAATTTCAGGAGCGATTGCCTCCACTGTTAAAGTTTGCCTGAAAAATGTTCGCGGACGATTGACTCAGTATAAACGGAAATAAAAAGTTTTCTGTTAGAGCAATAGCAATGTATATTGTGCATGTAAAGAGGAAACCCAAAAGAGAATCACAATTTAAAGCTTTTTCAAAACTTTAATGTTCCCATATTTTTACCAGAGAATCCTCAAAAATGCTCCAAAAGTTTAACGTCACACATAAAATGTAACTTAACTTTTAATTAAATAGAATGAATGTTGAAGTAAATGAAATTTGTCCCTGTAATAAGAGCAAATGCGGATTTCATGACGCACGAATTTAATTCAGTTAGGTTTACAGAGCTGCGTTCAGCATTATCATTACTAAACAGCTTTTATTATTCCAGGATATTTGGCGTCGGGGGCCTCACATGTGCGCTAATAGAATAAAAAGTAAGGTTACAAAGTAAAAAGATACAGCGCGCCTCCCGCGGTGGCGTTCCGTGCGAATCTCAACTGAAAATTTTATACGTTCAATCTATTTTGAGCGCCTTTATGCTGTGTCTCGCGCGATCCCGCCTCCGCGCAAAACTGTTTCGTTTTCAATTATTGCCCACTTGTGGAGTGAGATCCAACGAGAAAACAAAAATCTTAGCTCTAGAAATGATATTTTATAGACAAGTCGCTTTATTCGATGTTTACTGCACCTCCATTTGTACCAGAGTGAGATTTGTGATGTTCGGAGAAAATTATTGAGTGGACGTGCCATTGGGATAAGAGGGCAATCCACGTTGTGAGGCGCACTCTCGGCCAGTTACAATTAAATTATTTTAATACCCCTCTATTATTGTAGCCGATCTACGAAACCGTTAAAATCCACTTGGAATGCCTTTAAAAATACTTTAAGAGTCCATAAAAAATATAGCGTCCATCGTCGCAAGTCGCGTAATATAAAATAAATTAAAATTCCTGAACTGAAAAGAAAGATCGGCGTTTTTATCTGATTGTTAAGTCCTATAAAATATTATAAGTCATTTAAATAAACTTTTGTTTATTGAATATTTAATAAATGAGAAGAATGTAGCCCACACACTTACATTATTAAACCCATACGTAAATTAAAGTTATCGTGCATTAAGTTTATGTTAGCGTATATAATTATGTAAATGCGGGCAATCCTTTAGCGTAAATTATTTTCAGTGTTTGTTTGTGAAATTATAAGGCAGCTTTCATTAGCTGAATGCATGCGTCCCAGCAACGTGCATTTTTCGAGATTACAAACGTTCTGGTAAAATGTTGCAATCTCGCATAGCGCGATTACGTATACAACTGGGAACAAGCCAGGTAGATTTTATTTTGCTATGCGCAATCATTTAGTTTTTCATTTTGACTGAGGATAATGATATGAATTTTGAATGACCCGTTTCGTTTTCACCGAAAAGCGATCGTTTTCTTTGATTATGGACGTTTTTGTTCTCGTTTACTGCAGAAATACGAGTGGTATATTCTTTTATGTGGATGCGAAACAAGCCTGACTGTAATTTGAGTCTGCCGTGATGTGTTGTTGACTGAGTTGGTTTTAGGCTCACATGACGTTAGCTTTTGTTTTAGTTTTGAATGATAGAACAGTTGGAAAAAGCTCATGATGAACTTTACTCTTTATAATTAGCGATAAATGTAGTGTCATCAAATAGTATCGTATTAAATTGTGCAAAGGAGTTATTTTCTATATTGTTTTAGATATTTTTAAACTACTACCAGTTTAGGGTTCATGTGTGTCGTGAGAGGCAATTTAAGTATTTTCCGCTTGGTTACAAGACCTTTTTCGTGAGGTAACGTGGCATGGAAAACCATTTATAAAACTACCGCCTTTTGAAATTTCATCGATCAGGTAATGGTGTGTTTTGGAAAAGGGTTTTAATTTCGTTGTCTTTTATCAACATGAGAAATTGAAGATCAGTTTAAAAGTGTTAATAGGGAATATTTTTTGATTTTAAATTGTCGACATCAGAAACAGTGGCTTCATAAGAAAAATAATGTAAGTACACAATGTAGATATAAGAAAATATGGTATTTGATCCTCTACTGATAGCAAGGTAAAAAGTTGATTATTTTGAGGATTTTTACTTTTCAAAATAACGGAATGAATAAAAAAAATGATGAACACATTTTCGCGGATATATTTTAAAATGTATCTGCGTTTCAACCGCAGGTCGAACTTGTTCCTCGTTGATTGTCACCGCACCTACATCCTGCATAATTGATGTCACATCGTGGCAATGGGACACATTCATATTCATGAATTTTACAAATTTTTCAATTTGTGCCGCCAACTGTCATGTTTACGTATAGCCTGTTTGTTTCATTCAATACAATCCTGAAGTTAAGTTTCACATTTCTCTGAACAAGATTTCGCTATAAAAGCGCCTTCAAGTGTTGCACTTTTGATCTTACCAGTACCATTTGTACAAATTCGCTACAATGTATTTTTATTGAATCTACGTAGAGAATTATCTACGTAAGGTTACTAATCTTATTTCATATAAAAATGTTAATAAAACTTGATCCACAAATGATTCTTCGCAAAAATCGCGGATAAATAAAAATTGCCTTCGAGACTGATTCTTTGTAGTGTAGCCTTCGAGGTAATGGGAGATTGTAAAAGGAAGGCAATAAAAGCATAGAATTGTGTAAGTCGCTTGGGAGGACCTGTATTGTGTGGGTCCACGGAGGGCCGGAGAGCCGCCTGACCACGGCTCGGTCAAATTGTACAGAAATGAAATTATCAAGGTACGCTTCCGATTTTCCGAGCCAATGAATCAAGATCCAATTCCCTTTTGTAATAGAACATCGTCGCGAAAAGCGCCCGTGGAGTTATACCACTGAGTAGATGAGCGCGCCACGCACGCGTGTGATCCTATTTCGTGATCATTCGATTCGTTTAGGTTAGTTTTGTGTTGTTGTAAGCGATACGGTTTATTAGATATCTAAAGTTTTGTAAGATTTCATAATTTTGACATTTATCAGTCTAGGTTTATGGTTTTATGGAATATTTTATTTGGTATTATAACACAATGACTCAAGATAAGTGAAACACTTGGTAAATTCTATGATTTTAAGTTTTTAACCTAAGTATATTATGTCTAAGTATATCTTTCTACAAGTATCATCCTATTTCATGATTAGTATACCTTTTTCGTATCATAACGGCTATACTGCTTTAACTTATTACAACTTCAACAACCATGGTCATATTATACAAAGAAACCCTTCATAAACCATCGATAAGGTGTCGGTATGTTTATTTTTACAGAAGTCACTTTGTGTAGGTATATTTTTATTTTATTCACAAAAATCGGTTCACTACTTTTTGTTACCCACGACGGAACGGAGACGGTATATGCGTTTGGGGTGAGAGGGTGTTTGTGCAAACCAATGTTACCATTTATCTCCAGAACCCCTGGTCCGATTTTAATGCGGTTTTCAGTAATCGCTTTGGATTTGATTGGTGCATGTTCTTAGATAGGTGTAGCGGTAACAACTCACCAGGGGGCGCTACAGTAAACATTTGTTTGTAAAAGCCAATGTTACCGTTTATCTGCAAAACCATTGCTCCGATTTAAATGCTGTTTTCAGTGATCGCTTTGGATTTGATTGGTGCATGTTCTTAGATAGGTGTTACGGTAAGAACTTACCAGGGGGCGCTGCAGTAAATATTTGTTTGCAAACGATTGGTCTGATTTGAATGCCGTTTTCAATTATCGCTTTGGATTTGATTGGTATAATGTTCTTAAATAGGTTTAACGGTAACAACTCATCAACGCATCTTGATTTCTCACTCATTATAATACTTCACTATGTATTTACTACATGAGTTTTCCAGCGGTGGTGGGGACATTAGAGGGCGGATGAGGAACGAGGTGTTGTGTAATGTAATGTATGGTATGTACCTATATTATGCTCTTTAAAAAGTTTGAAATAAAAAACAAAATAAAAATTTTGAAAAACCCACGACGCGACGGTTATAAAGTAATTGAAAATAATAAAATAATTTAAAATCCCCCGACTGAAATGATTTATGTGACGAGAGATAATTAACGTGAAAAGCTTTTTAAAAAGTTCACTTGATCTCATACAGAGTCGGTCATATTATGAACAACTATTCGTTTTCATAGCACTTCCCTACGCTTACCTATTCGGTTCTCGAAGATTTAGATGTAACAAAATAAAAATTTTGAAAAACCCACGACGCGACGGTTATAAAGTAATTGAAAATAATAAAATAATTTAAAATCCCCCGACTGAAATGATTTATGTGACGAGAGATAATTAACGTGAAAAGCTTTTTTAAAAGTTCACTTGATCTCATACAGAGTCGGTCATATTATGAACAACATACTATTCGTTTTCATAGCACTTCCCTACGCTTACCTATTCGGTTCTCGAAGATGTAGATGTCGCAATAACACAGGTATTCAACTCCCTATGAACTTTATAAGAAGAGCAAGAAAATCCGTCGAGGGCTGCCATCAATATTTTAAATTTCAATATAAAACTACAAAACGAATTCATTCAATGGCAGCCCCAGACGGATTTTCTTGCTCTTCTTATAAAGTTCATAGGGAGTTGAATACCTGTGTTATTGCGACATCTACATCTTCGAGAACCGAATAGGTAAGCGTAGGGAAGTGCTATGAAAACGAATAGTATGTTGTTCATAATATGACCGACTCTGTATGAGATCAAGTGAACTTTTAAAAAAGCTTTTCACGTTAATTATCTCTCGTCACATAAATCATTTCAGTCGGGGGATTTTAAATTATTTTATTATTTTCAATTACTCTATAACCGTCGCGTCGTGGGTTTTTCAAAATTTTTATTTTGTTTTTTATGTTTATCACGCTTAGACAGATAGACATACATATATAGACATACATATATAGCTTTACAATATGGTGTGATTCAAAACGTAATAAATATCTCTAAATGTGCTGAATATCAAATTAGTCACCTAAAAAGAAAGTTTTTAATACGGGACATAAACATCATATACATTATGAAATTGCCACCCTAACTTTACAAAGGAAATTTCAACAAAAACAGAACATAATTTCCCAACTTATGCTTGTTACCGTAACAAAATCGTATTGTTCTGCCAAATCATAAAACAACAAAGATAATCTGCCCGATTCAGTCTCGTTCGGTTCGTTCATCTTTTCATACATAAACGAAATGTCAACAAACATTTACGCTTTAGAAGGATTCCCTTCAGCTCAGCCATCGCGCGTAGTAATCTTCAACAAATTGACTTTTCTTTTTGAAGGTTGACGAGACCCCGCCAGTACTATATTGTAAACGAGGAAAGCATATTGCCTGAACACAGTACGTTTTATCGATTTCCCTGACATTTGAATATGTCATATTTCTTCCATTAAACGAGTCCCTCCAATAACGTCGCGTGTTTAGAATACGAACTGCCGTAAGTCCTTATTAATGAAATCCTTAACCTGTACCCAAGTCCATTCCAATACTCAGAAACTCAGATTTAATAAGAAAAAAGTTGTGGAGTCACCTAAGCTAATATTATTCGGATTCGGCAAAAAAAAACAATTTTCTCCGAAGTTATAAACCTGAAAAGCTTTTCATTTCTTCACAAAATTCGTACAAAGTAATTTCTACAGTTAGAAGATAAATTTTACGCCATTTCCTGGTTTCGTGAAACTTTGAAAAAATTATCAGGCATCGAATCCAGGCTTAAGGCAATTTAAAATTAATGAATAATGTTATCTGATAATGATTGTGGAAAGTTTAATTAAACTTATTTTTCGAAGTTCCTCTTTACTTTACGGAGAAAATTATAAGACTGTTCGCTTACATTACAATTATGTTTTAAGAATAATTTACACAGTTTAAGAACAAACAGTTTTTTGGATTTTCTTATGTTTTCACGATTCAAAATCTAAAATTGAATACTTTTAACCAGAGATTAATAAAATATATTTTAAACGTTTTTTAATCAATCCTGTGAATTAGGTTTAATCATTTGTGTTTTGAGAATCGTAAGTAAAATCAATGCTGGACTAAGAAAACAATATTTTCACATAAACTACTTTCAAATCACAAATCTGTATTTGCAATGCACTGTAGACCGGATAAACCGTTGATTTTTTCAAATCTCACAGGCACAAAAGAATCTCAATAGGTGCTAGAGAAAAGGCAAAACTCGAATCCAAATATAAAGAACGAGGATCAAAAAGAAGGTAACATTTGGAAATCACGATAACATCATTCAAAAGATGAAGACTGAAAAGTTTTACCGCTAAAAGAATGCCTGAATAAAGTCTGCGTTTCGGGATGAAATATTATTTTCATTTAATATTCGGCAAACGTTAAAATAAAACTCAAAGATTACGTTAATGAAGTAAATACTAATATACCTTTCATATGACGCCTTAATAATGAATATACAGATATTAATAATAGCTCCATGTCTTTGGAGACTAGTTAAAACATACCTTAGGTAGCGTATTTTGAAATCTTCATACAGTATTTGAAGTATTAAACCAAGTATTACTCGTACTTAGGCACCCTTTATAAATTGAAATGCAACAAATGAAAAATTGTGACCTTAAAATGCTCTTAACTGGTCGACGATGATTTCTAAATGTAGAAGGTAAATATGTAAACTCAAACCTCTTTGGGTTCAGATTCTAACCTCATTCAAACTTTAAAAACATGTTTTTTTTTCATCGACAGAGCGTAGAAGACACAAACGTAAAAATTAAAAAAACAAAAGTACTATTTACCTTAGTTACAACTTATGACTCAAAGGTTTGTGAAAAAGCTACATACTCTTATACCTACATTTATTGTGACATAACATTAGTATTGTCTTTAAGCCAAACATGCAAATATCCTATTGATAACATTTAATCAAATTGACAGTAGCGGCAAAAGTGTCAAAATAAGAACAACCACAGAAAAAATAAAACAAATATTGCCAGTTAGAAAAACAAATCCACTTCGTGTTTTTACCGCGTAATAAGCGCATGTTATGATACGTATGACGTGTGCATGTTTCCGTAAAAAATCGGTTAACCCCTTTGGGCGTGTAATAATAAAAGCAATTTGTTAAACCCCTATTGAATGCAGTTTAAGTGACACTTATTAAGGTAGAGACCTAATTGCTGCGGTATAGAAACTAGATTGGTAAATATTTTAATGGATATGTCAAAAATTGTACAGCTTTAAAATATTTTTAAAGTAAAATATTTTTCCGAAAGACAAAACTTTGCTTCTGAACTTATGTTATGTTGCGATATATAATATGTCGTTTAAGAAAAATTAAAAAAATACTTCCACTTATACTACGAAAAATCACTACTGGTAATTTACATTGGATAATCTAAATATTTATTCAACTTTCAAACTTCACTCGTATTTCTGTTTCTATTTATTAATTTATATTTTTTTAAATTCTATTACCAAGTACAAAATGGCCTTAAGTATTTATTAAAAAATGACCAGCTTCTCTTTGGAGTATTGGACGTTTTAAAGGTTTTCATATTTTTTCAGTATCATCCCGTATCCTTCTTAATTTTCATGAATTGTATAAAATGACAACAGATTTAAAGCCGCCAAAAAGTAAAGATTAAGAATAAACTTACTGATAATACCAAAGAGCCTGCAGTATTTCAAAAGTTAATCATAACAATACCGTATCTTTCGGTGACATAATGTTTCGCACATAAACGTTCAATATATCACTTATAAATATTGTTCATCGCCTGATTTTAAAAACAGTAACGAGACAATTCTTTTCTACTTTAAAAATATCCGTAAAGTTAAGCTGTTCATCCTGTTTGCAATATTTCTGCCTCACTTCTAATTATCAGAGATGGTATTTCAAAAATGTTACACGATGTTCATTATGTCGTCGTGCATCGTGCGAAATTCCGGAACAGTCTTCGTAAAAGCTTATGTTCTTAAACTGAGAATGTGTAAGGAATATGCTAATAAGGTGCTATCTCCTTTAAAACGAAAACGATTCCTCATATAATTAAAACTTGCAATGACAACTGTATCGGATGTAAAATGCCGAGTAGAAAAGCGATAAAAAGATACAACGTATTTTAAAATACGCTTACCAATGAGATTTTTGTCTCTTTATCCCTGATCTGGGCCAACTGATCAGATTGTCATGTCCTTTCGGCCTGGAGAGAAGGATTTCAGGCAACTTAGAAAGTAAATACCTTTACCTAATATATATAAAATATATGAAAAACTATTAGTTTTTAAGACTATAATGTTTTTTTATAAGGTATAAAAACCATTAGTAACCAAAAGTAATTTATCTATATGATTCAATATTCCTTGCGCGCGAGTCTATCCCTTTTCACAAACCACTAACTTATTGTGACTTCAGTGTTTGCTTTGCTAACATGTAGTGACGTCACATAGTGGGTAGATACCATCGTTCCGAGGTGGTAATAGCAATGGCTATCACAACATGATTTAGTCTGATTGTTTATATACCACACTATAGGTGAAGGGTTGACGGCCCCGCCTATGCCCTGATAAGTAAAATAGTGTAAATTTTACAGTATAATTTTCGTGAATTTTATTACTTAGATGGAACGAGAACGCATATAGTTTGAGGGTCTCTAGATTTATATTTCTTTAAGTTTTTAGTCTATAATGGGGTTGGTTAAAAGTAGCCTTAATTGCCTTAGTTAATATAATAAAGAGACTTATCTGAGAGATCACTGTTTGCTGGTTAAGTCAATCTAGACAGTGACCACCCTTCACTTATCATTCGACGTCAATATAATGGTTGCGTTTCAAAAATATTTTATGATAGTTAATTATGAGGCAAATATGTTTTATTACTGTAACTTTCATTTATTTGTGCCTTTTTTTAATTATTGGTAATGTAACTCGCGTTTTACCTCCATTTCACATTTTAAACCCTTATTTAGACACATTTTAAAAACTAAGTAATTAGAAATGGATCATGGCCCCGCCCTTTGACCGAAACGTAGACCTATAGATCTGTAAAGAGGTCTTGAGCTACATTCGATTTTTAAAAATTATAATAAATTTGCATTAAGTACATATCGCCAGTATAAAATCTTAACACTCAAATTACGAACACAAAGAAATTCACATTTTTTAATGGGCAATAGGTAAGTCAAAGTTGCCAGGGCCTAAAAACAAAATTTAAAAGAAAATAAACTTGAAACAACAATTACGTCAGGTTTTTACAAAGTAGATTCTTTAAAAAATAACCCAAGCAAGTTGAGTTCATTTGTATACCAAAGACAAATTCAAATTACGCTTACAATGAAGCTCGGGAGATGCCATATCATGAAAGAGCCAATGTTTATTCCGATAGGAAGTGTAAAAAGCTCTTGGATTTTCGAGTAATGGTATTTATTACGTTACCTTATATCTTTGTATCTATTTTAAAAACAATTTTTTTATATATAGGTTTTATTTTAATTAGCGCATCACTTCTTGCCGGCAGCCTCTCTACATCAATCCCAACAACATTTGTTCTACGACTTTTTAGAAATCGTGATAAATAACACCAAAATTAAAAACAAAAAAATGATTGCTCCTTACTCTACATTTTGTAAAAAGTAGGTACCTATTATTATTATGAAGCGATATTTTACTGCGCAAGGTGCATGCCATGCCTACACTCAGAGTGAATAGAGTTACTCCTCGAAACCGAGGCTATAAATATTTTTTTACGGGAAAACTAAAAAGTTGTAGAACAAATATTGATTTAAATAAAACTACTTTTTAACCGGATTTATCGTATATAATTTATATTTTATATATTAACTCGACGTTTCGGTGTCTTTGCAGATCCCGTGGTCACGAGCGTCTCGCGATTAATCCGGTTAAAAAGTAGTTTTAGTTAAATTATGAATCGTGAAAACTTAAGACAATATTAAATATTGATTTGGAGAGACTGCCTGCAAGAGATAATGCGCTAATTAAAATTAACCCTGTATATACTATTGTTAGTTGGATGTTTTTGATATAATAATACAAGGTAAATAATAAATAAATCTATTAAAATAAGTAAGTAAATTTTAACTTCATAAAAGCAATAAGCGCAGCTATCGGAGAAAGCTTATTTTTTCCTTGATCTGTTGCCTTATAAAAGAATAATTTCCAATAGTATTTTTAACTTAAAAGCCACCACAGTTATGTGAACGAAGTAAATAACTTGAAGGAAAAACACGCCACTTTTATCTGTCCCTTCTGACCTACAATTTATTCGATGCTTTCACGGTCCACTTAAATGCCAAAGCATAGAAGTTTAGTCGCAAATCAAGTACTTGTTGGTCTTTTAAGATTCGATTTCGCTTGCCCCGAAATTCTGAGAAATGCAAAATAGAGGGGAGCCATTTTGGTCAATGTTTTGCTTTTAGACATAATCTGAATTATATTATCCTTAACAGTCGTTTTTATTTGTAGACTTGTAGAGTTTTTATTTGTGTCGCTTGGTGGTAGGATCCCTTCTGGGTCCGCCTGGCTAGCGACCACCCTTTATATAAAGTCTGCCGCCAAATGTTACCGCTCCGGCGGTAATGTGTTCCGGCAATATTGTATAAAGAGCCAGTTCCTTCCTAAACCCGTGTGCTTTCATCTTCGACCTCATCGTCACTTACCATCAGGTGAGATTGAGGTCAAACGCGGGTTTAGTCACTTATAAAAAAAAAAAAAAAGACTTCTCCACAATAAAGTGTTAAGTAAGTGTAGAGAAGAAATAAAACTGAATTCTTTTTCAAAATATCCGACTTAACTTAAGGTAAACTAGACATAATGATAAAACAATTGCTTCGCTTCATTCGCTGCAGCAGTAAATAGCGGGTCAACCGTAGAGGTAATGTTTTCCATAGTAAAAGTATTTGTTCATCTTTTACTATATAAATGAGACTCCATTAGTGGCCATAATGGTCACCAGCAGTTTCCGTTTATTATTCTTTCAAATGTTTCCCGTTGCTTGCTTTTTTCTTTTGAAATATTCTGCTAATTAACGAGAAGGAGACAGAAGATTTCCGACTGCTCTACCAGATTAAAAGAGATATCTGTAAAAAAATGAACGCAGAATTCATTTTTGTGAATTTACTTTTTATATGGGTTGTAAAATTCAAATGGCGGAAGCTTGTAATTTTACCGAAGTTTTTCTGGTATGACGTTTTTAGTACATTTTATTAACTCTATTGACTGCCATGAAATCTTTGCCCATAAAACGTACTTGGCTAATCTAAAAGTTATGTTTTTTATATTTACTGCGTTAAACAGAAACGTTACATTATTACCAATTTTAAAAGTAGGAGTTTTATGAAAACGAACATAAAATAATTGATACGAATTTTACCCATGTTATACGTACAAAAAGATAATATTTAAAATCTACTTATACAGTTTAATCGATAATATAATTAATAAATAAATAAAATCCTCAGACAATCACACCAACTACATGGCCCCAAACTAAGCAGAGCTTGGTATAACATGTAGCGAACTAGGGAGTAACCTAGAATATAAATATATATACAGGGTTGATTTGTGGTTACCCCACTTCCCGTTTGCGTTCGCTCCCGAACGGTCGTGTCTGCGGCCGCTCCCGAGTGTTCGTATTGCGCTGCCCTTGTTCCCTCCCCCGCACTCGTGCGGGTCAGGTGCCAAGTTAAGCTCTTTCGGAAAGTTTTTCTCTTGTGGAGCCTGTGTGGTGTCGGGGCTAATTCATCTGCCCTTTTCAGGGCGGACCCGACTGCTGCCGGCCGAAGCATCGCTGGTCAGGTGGATACGTAACCGTGCCAACGAAGCCTGATCGTCCGCCGTTCACCGGCAATAGGTCCGGACTAGGTCGTTTTCTTTTTCAGCGCAGTTTGTTTTCGTTAGACTTTCTTTCAGCCCAGCATTATGCCTCGTCACCTTGGGTGTACCGGGCTTGAATGCGATCATTGCGATCGGATCTTTCATGATAAACAGTACTTTCAGGAATATTCGGATCAAGCCTACCTTGAGCTTAAACAAGTTAGGGAGGAGTTGGATACCGAAGAAAAAGAACACAGTGACAGGATCGATTTGTTTAATAAATTGGTTGGAGAATTCAAAGAGTTGAAAAAGGACAGAAATGCCCTTTTCGCTAAATACAAGTCCTTGCAAACGCAATTGTCCGCTCGTCCTCAAGTCGCCTCCGTTTCTCAGGGGTTCCAAACCGACTCTCCGGCGTCTCCAGATCCATCTGAATGCGTCGAGCCTCCTTCAGATCGCATGTCGGTAGACTCCACCGCATGCAAACGGAAAATTACCCCGCCGGGTAGTGATTCCGACTCCGCTCCCTTAGTTCCAGAATCTCCTGCTCCGTTCACCGAGGTTCGCACAAAGTCCAAGTCTAAGAAGAAGAAGAAGCAAGACGCTTCTTCGAACTTATCTCCACCAGTTTCAGCTGCTTCAGCCGCTGTTCCTGCTCCGCAAAATGTCGCACCGGCGTCTGCTCCTGCGCCTTTTGTTTCAGCGATCCCGGCGTCACAGCCTGCGTCGCAATCAGATTCGGCTCCGCCGAAAGTCAAGTCTCCGCCCCCCGTCTTCCTACGGGACAAGAGCCGCTGGACCGAGGTCTCAGCTCTCTGCGGAACTCACTCCCCGAAGATCCAGTATAGTAAGGCATCCAATGTGGGTGACTCTATTAAGGTCGTTGTCTGCTCAATTTCTGATTTCAGGAATTTCACTCGGCTTCTTGCTGACAAGAAGCTCGAGTACCACACTTACGCCCTCCCTGAGGAGCGTAAGATTCGTGCCGTCCTCAGGAACGTGCCGTTCGAGCTCTCGAACGAGCAAATCCAAGAGGACTTGTCTTCTCAAGGCTTCCCCGTCGAATCTGTGCACAAAATGCACAGCCGCCGAGGCAAGCAGTTCCCACTAGCGCTAGTAATCCTAGCGAGGAGCCCGCAAGGGCAGTCCATTTTCAGAGGCAAGCTCACCGTGTGCGGTCTCTCCAACATCCGCGTCGAGGTACCACACAAGCGTGGTTTTCCAGGTCAGTGCCACCGCTGCCAATTGTATGATCATGCGGCGGCAAATTGTCATGCTTCCCCTAGGTGCGTCAAGTGCCTAGAACCGCATGGGACTAAGGAGTGCTCTCGCACTCCCGAATCGCCCACCGCTCCGTCCTGCGTCTTGTGCGGCCAGTCAGGCCACACAGCAAACTTTCGCGGCTGCCCCAAGGCACCGCGTGCTGCCAGGGCTACCGTGAAGCCCATTGAGAACTGGAGAGAGCGACCGCAGCCTAGCTCGGACGCCCCTCCAGTCAGTTCAAAGGCCCCTAAGGCCTTTACTTCTATCGTTCCAGGTCAGCGCAGCCGGGTCGCGACTCAATCGCAACCGGCCGCCAAATCGGCTTCCCAGTGCCAGAATGCAAATGGTTCTCAAGACCGCATGGCGTTCTGGATCCAGCTCGCTCCCATCGACGAGATCCTGGCTTTCGGCGCCGCTCTCGACGCCAGCCCAGAGGGTTTCAACGGTGCTCTTCCGGTCCTAACCAAGTTCGCTCCCCTTATCAGGAAACTCCAGCAAGCTCAACGTTTCTAAACGTAGTCCTTCTTTCCAGCATTCCTATCTCAGAGTGAGTCTGATCACTCTAGATAATATCTTAGTTTCAGCTTTGTCATTTCTGCTAATCTTAGCTTTGTTTTTTTTTTCTCACTTTCAGTTCCTTTTGGTGGCAGCCGTCTGGATGCCGCTCACTGCGCAGCCTCTCTCTCCAATTGGCTGTCGCTCCGATAAATGATCAAGAACCTGGATTAAGGTAGGTCGTAAAGGGGGATGTTTAGTGGGTATGCTCGGCTTCACTGAGTGAGTCTCCACACTGTCTGGGCATTCTATTTGCCGTTAGCCACCGGGGTTAACAGCTTATAGAATGCCCATTCGTCCGTAATAGGATTCATCCTCCTCCCGCTAAAGCTTGCTTTACTGGTTAAAGCTTGTTTTAGGGGGTGCCCAAAATTTTCTGTGGCGGAAAAACAAAAAAAAAAAAAAATGTGGTTACCGGCTAAATATTTTTACACAGTAAGTATCATTTATAGAAACGATCTTTGCAAAAAAAGTTTTTTTTTAAGGAATTTAATATATCCGCTAACATATTAAGCTAAGCATGGTCACAACACTGACACTCTAAATTACCATAAAAAAAAGTCGACTACGCGTTGCTACAAAACACCACGTAGTACTACGTCATAGTATTAACAATGAAATGCCGCGTCGTAGTAGCTATGTTCATCAACAGCGACTATTTTTAAAAACGTTTATGGTTCAATATTTCTACTTTTTTGCACTGAGCGACGCTAAAATAAATATGCGCGTACGTTTAAATTGTATCAAAGAAACTAACATTTCAATTTGGCTAAAAATAACCCTGTGTAGATAGATAATGAGAATATAAAGGTCAAACAATAGTCAATAAAAAATAAAGCTAATTCAATCAATATCCAACCAACTTATCCCTTGCAGATAACTTACAAATCAATAACCATCAGTTGTGATCTCACTCAAACCTATCTAAGATAGCATCTGCAGTTGGACAATAGGACTCCGTATAATGCTAGTAGCTTTGCCTACTCGAACCACGAAACTTATTTGCGTACGAGTATAATACGATGTCTGAATTCACAGTGAATTGTTGTATCTGGATTGATTTTGATCGGCGCAAATATAGCTTTACAAAGGTACACTCGCAATTTGTTAATGGCAACCAATCGGTATATCCAGATTTTAGATTGAGTTTGCGAGCTACAATCGACAGGTATAAATTTTGTTTTGGCCTGAAATAATTAGGTTTTAGTTTTATCTTAGACATTTACTAATTTCAAGTTGTACGTCAATGTTCATTAAACAATTAATAAACGAAATTAAATGGTGCTTGATGTTGGAAATCTTATTTGTTATTTTCAAGAAAATACATCAATATGAACGAATAAAGTAAAATTATATTAAAACAATTTGGAATTTAGTATTAAGTGCCCTTGGGTATAAGGTCATAGTTTTTTTATATGCAAAATAAAATATTCTTTTATGAAATACAAAGCTTTTATTAAAGATAAGGTACTTAAATCAAAATATATTAATCCTCCTTAAATGCAGATTTTTTCATAACACAGCCTATACAAAAGTCTTGTAAAAACAAGACCCTATTTCAACGAAAAACTGCCTATCATCTATTTGGCTTCAGATTATGCAGACTCTGTAATGCCGTGGTAGGTAGATAAGCACTGAATTGTTGGGTGCTATAGTTAGATAGGCTCTGAATTCGGGGCATTGTAATGCAAATACTTGCGGCTGGGTAGCTAGCGTCAGTTAAGACAAAGCAAGTGACGTTCACGATAGACACTGGCTGTTGCTAGGAAGCATCAAGCCGTCCAATGGACTTCGCATCTACCAGGTTAGTTATGTTTTGAATAAACACATATTGGATCAGATAGAAAATTCAATTAATGTTCGGTATTTGAATCAGAATTAAACGTCGAAAGCAAGATTACTATCTTCTTTCTTTGGAATAGAATAAGTGGCAAAATTGATCCTATCATGAATATTATTACAAATATATCTTTTGATAACGGACCATGAATTTAAAATTACTTAATTCATACACCTGTACATCATTCTACAGACAACTCCGAGTAGGTTTTCAACAAAAATACCTATGTATTTTTCTAATTATAACTTTCCTTCTTGACACTTTTGAAGAATAAAAGAACTGAATACATACATACATACATAACTTCACGCCTGTATCCCTTATGGGGTAGGCAGAACACCAGAGGCTATAAGACCATCTGATGTCACGTTTGACAAATGAGGTATTATAATGACGGAGAAAGGCTATCAGCGAGAAGGCGGCGTCAAAAGAACCTCAATTTTATTTTTCACGCATGTACATTTAAACCGCATAGAATTTCAAATGGTCTCCATTTTTTTATCTCCAAAGGCAGCCCCTCTATAGAGATGCATTGCCTTGAGATGCAAAGTGCGAACCAACGTGGCTTTTTATATTTGTGAAGCTCACATTTAGATTTACATAATATTGCTTCTTTAACACTTGTACAGTAGCTTTGTAACAAAACTGAGCTCATCTCAACCTATTCACATTTGTTCTTTATATTTAGTAAAAATACTTTTGAAGAATTGTGGAAATAGTGTTCGTTTGGTTTAGTATAGCTTCCATGCTGGACTGGGAGCGAAAGAAAAACATAGAATGTACCAGCTGCTTCTCTTCCCGGGCATACTGTAAAAGTCAGTTAAGGGACAGAGGTTTTAAAGGCGTTTTGTGGGCGATAGGCTGACCCCCTGTCAGCCTGATAATACCTCCAAATTTGTCAAATATGACATCAGATGGTCTTGTAACCTCTGGTGTTCTGCCTACCCCATAAGGGATACAGGCGTGACGTTATGTATGTATGTATGTTGGTTTAGTATGTTAAGTCATCACAACATGTAATTTACTGCATTATTGTAAGCAAAAAAATAATTTATATACATATATTTTATTTTTATTTAAAAAATTAAAGCATCATGAAATGTTTTTTAAAACAAGATTTAACACTTCTGCATTCAAGCGAGAATAAAATTACAAAGAAAATAAATATAATGAGTTTGTCAAAGTTCCAATGGTCATATTCGTTAAATTTATTAGGAATTGCGAGGGCATTTTAGAAGTACTCTTAAACAAACAGTAATCATATGTAAAAATACCAAAACTGAAATTTGAAATACTTTAAAATCAAGAGCCATCTATGAATATTTTTTGCCGATTTGCTGTAGATAATTTTCATATATATGAAAAAACCTTACATATTGATTGAAAAAACGAAAAAAAAAACAGATTTTACCTAAAGAATAAAGGTCAATAAGACTTAGAAGAGGGAACTATGAAAAAAAATGTATAGAAAAGAACTCGACCAAGTTTGGTTTTACAAAAAAATATAACTTGACATTTAATCTGTTGCAAAATGAAAACATAGATAACCAATCTATTTTACTTTTTGATTCTATTTTTTTTTAATTCACAAATCTGCTATAGATGCAAAAAAGATCAATAAATAACTTCAGAAATTATTTTGATAACCATTTCTTGCGCTCAAATGATTCACCTCTTGGGAGCGTTGAAAATCAGATGTTGGTCTTTAAAAATGTTGTTCTTCAAATCAAAAGCTGATTTTCAGCCGTAATAAGTTTCTACAATTTCCCTTTTTGAGCAAACAAAACGTCATGCACAAATCAGAAATGATCATATAAATAAATATAACTAAACTGGCTTATTCTTCCCAAGTTCATGTATTTTCGTTTTGATTTGCATAATATTGCTTTCTTAACATGCCGCCGGTACCGAGAGGCAAAAGGCAAAAGGCGAAAGGCGAAATTGGTTTTTTCAGCCAAGAGCAGTCAATGAATCTTAGAACTTCAAGATAGTGGGTCGAGTCGTGTCGATGTGTTTATTTAGTCAAATGTCATGGAAATGAGCCACTTGATCTATTTCTTACTTAAAATCTATTCTTTTTTCATAGAAAATAGAATGGATCGTTAACAAAAATGCAAAATCTACAACGTGGTAAAAGCTTTTAAAAAGCAAATAAATGTTTTATAAAAACAAATACTGATTATCTTTTGCTAAATAATAAAATAATTTTTGTCAATTGAAAAAAAAACGTTACTTGTATCTTAAACAGGGTTGTTTTTTAGCCACCAGCCAAATTTAAATGTTATTTTCTTTGATACAATATAAACGTATCTGCAATTTTATTTTAGTATCGTTCAGTACAAAAAGCTAAAAATATGGCACAACAAACTTTTTGCAAATAGTCGCTGTTGATGAACACACCTACTACGGCATTTTATTGATAATACTACGACGTAGTACAACAAGATGTTCTTTAGTAGCGCGTAGTCGACTTTAATGTAATGTTATTCATTCATAATTTAGAGTGACCATGTTTTGCTTAAAATGTTAGAGACTATAATAATTTTCTTTAAAAATAAAATAAACCCTTTATTTGCAAATATTGTTCCTATAAATTATACTTATTGTGCAAAAATAATTTGGCCGGTTACTAAAAACAACCTGTAAAATAAAAAAAATACAGGTTGTCTTGTTTACTTTAAATAACACCCTGTATCACCCAGCCTTCGTTACATACAAAGATGACGCCTACTACATCTTTGAAATGATAAAATAATTAATTTTACTAATATTTAATACGTGAAAGGTTATGAAGATGAATGTATAAAATGTTTGTTATTTTTCACAATAACGATTACATATTATAGGGTTAATTTTAATTAGCTCATCACCTCTTGCAGGTAGCCTTTTCCCATCAAACACAACAATATTTTTTCTACGACTTTATTCAAATCTTGATAGATAACACAAAAAAAGAAAAAAAAACAAATTTTTGCTCCCTCTGTTTTTTATAACTCTGTATTTTACTGCGTCACCCCGCAAACCCGCGCCCCGCAGCACGTGACGTGACGCAAAGTACGTTGCATCAGTGTAAATAGAGTAACGCCAATTTAGAGATAATAAATATTTTTTGTATGGGAAAACTTAATTTTTTTAAATTAATTATTTCAAAAATTCGAAGATTATATGTTGTTGGGATCGATGTTTAGAGGCTTCCTGCAAGAGATGATGCGTTAATTAAAATTAACCCTTTATAATATGCTGAAACGTCCAAATAACCAAAGGGTACATTTTAATGAAATTTTAAAGAAACAAAAAATACTTCTTGTCTTGTTATTTTTTAAGTAATGGTATTCACGCAATTGAAGCCGCAGAAAACAACTACTCCTGAACAGCCGTGTTGATATATGTTTCGAGGTTAAAGAAGTATTTAAACAAACTGTGATTTGATTATGATAAAGCAATAGTTTCTTCAAAACAAAGTTTTAAGTGAAAATGTACACACATCAAAAGTTCTTAAGATATATAAGAGGTACCTCAAGATAGCTTAAGATTAAATTTAAAACATATTAAATAAAATAAAAAACATGTTTTATAATAGTTTAAAGTTTAATTTAATACCGTTAGTAGTATAAGCTTTTATGTATCATATATGATACTATAAAATCAATTGAACCAAAATATTATAGATTTATTATATCATCCAACATATAAGGCCTACCCAAAACCAAATTACAAAGTTTACAACGCTATTAAATATTCAACCCGTCATCAAACTCGTATTCGTAAAAAGGCATACAATACAGCATAAATAATAAAAAAGTAATATCGAGAAAATGTGCCGTTCCTTAAAATTAACAATCGCCCGACTAGGATGTCACAAATATATGACACCAGGGGCAGGTGTTCTTTTCCGTGACAGGGGTGGAGCGCATGAAGATGACATCGACGTTATTCGCCATTGGTTTATTTATTCGGAGCCTCCCGTTTTAGATGACCACGGGCCACTCAAAAGCTGTCACTGTATTCCACCGACCCTTTATTTTCACTTGACAAGAATATTTCGAATTGTGTCCTCTCGATATTACGTTTCAATAGGACTTTTTGTTCGTAATACATTTTTCCAATTGTCACCGACGCGACGTCGTCGAGGCTATGCAGTGCGTAACGGAATAGAATTTTCAAACTGTTTTGATTGATAAAGGTCGACGGATTTCGCTTTCTTTGTTTGCGAAATTAGATTTCGTTGAGAATGTTCGACTAAAGGTTAGTTGATTAATAGTTTGCAAAGAATCACAAAAATAACTTTTAAAGCTACGTTTTCTGAATTTATGTTTTTATATTTGTCTGTTACGAGTATATTTAGATTTCGATGCAAGAACGCGATATTATTTGCTGGAGCAACGCTCGAGCTTTGTTAATATTTGATGTGTTCTCGACTTTTCTCGAATTTAACTCGCCGATTAAACAACGGGCCGTAGGATTTTATGTGAATATTTAAAATGCTATATTGGTAGTAGTTTTGCAAAGAAACAACCTCCATTGTTCATGTACCGTCTTGCTGGTATAATATATAACTGTTACTCAGCAGTTTCGTTACCAAACTACATTTCAGTCTGTGAGTTGTAATAGTCTGATCTTAATAAATTCCAACAGAGATTGAATAAAATATTCTTCGTGAAAAGATCTCTCTCTTAAAATGTAACTTGTTTAAAATTGAGTTTCTGTTTGTTAAATTTGTTTGTTGGAGTTTCAATGATAAATATTTTTGTAAGTTACATTATTTAACTTTACAAATATGTTGCCATTGTTTAAATTCAAGATTTTTAAATTGTTGCAGACGCCGAGTAGCTGGCGATTGAATTAAATACAAAGTTGCATCCGTCAGGTTGTTGAGCCATTAAATACAGGGATTACTTTTATGGCCGGTTACTCTGCTTTAGATAATATTGGTCAATTTTATGGACGTAATAAAGCGGATTCCATTCCGACCATTGTTTCCGATTATGTAACTTCTAATTATACAACGTGTACCCAAGGATTATTAATATTTATATCCAGGATACAATTGAAAAACAGGAAAATTCAGTTTGAATTTCGAACTTGTTTGTGACAGCAAACAACCACTCACTTTAATTCAAATGTGATTTAATTTATGGAATTCGTAAAATATTTCTCTCACTAAGAATAAGAGGTTTCCAAAGTTTACATTCACACAATCAAAAAGTAGGTTAATGAGATTCCCTCAAGAAAAACATCTCGTTAAAGCATACATTATTCAAGCTTTCGCAAACTTATTCCGCATTTACGCGTTCATTTAGACACTGGAACAAACTTGCCATTCCGTAAGACATCTACTTATCACCCAGCGAACTATTGCTGAAGTATTTGGACCCTCCTGCGTACAACGTTCTTGTTATTTAAATTTATCACTCAACTTTTATCCTCCAAAATTTATTGTAACAGGTAATATTTCAAAGGTTATTAATTGTTGCGAGCTTACCGTGTAACTCTTATTAGATTATGTCAGTTGCAAATTGAAAAATTTCCGCCTGTGTCGCCTCTTTGCGAGGTGTTTGCCAAAATTTATATTCACTCATTTACTCAAAGTACGTTAAACATGAAAGTTTTATTATCAGATGAGAAACTTAACGTCCCGATCATTTAATAGGATTACCGTATTAACTATATGAATCATTAAGAAAAATAGCTGATTAATCTAATAAAAAAAATACTTAGCCTCAGTTAACATTAAATGGACGATGATAAAGTAAATCCCGTTGGCAATATCAACACAACTTTTATACAGATGGTTTTGTAGCGTTCAGTCCCAAATTAATGCGTGTCTCTGTCTACCAATTCATTAATTAAAACTTATTTTATTTTAGATGGCTAACAGAATCAGGAGCATCCCTAAAACATCTAATCCATTAATACACATTCCCTTGAGATCAATCGAGATACTAAATAATCAAATGCGAAAAATAAAAATGAAAAACGAAAATTTGTTTTCGACTATAACCTAAAACCTACTTTTATACCCCGTAAAGCTCTGTATTACGGGATATAAAAGTCTTTAAAGTCTACAATACCTTTAAATTTCGACCTCCAATAAGAATGCAGTCTGAAGCATCTACAAAGATAGGAAATCTCTCAAAAGAATAGCGTTTAGCACGAGACAAAGACTGATTTAGATCTCGTCCGGCGAAAACCTCTGTTGGACCATTATTTATTTTTACCAAGTTTTCGTCAGTTTAGGCGGCTTAGCTTAAATCATGCCCGCTTTTCCGTGCTTTCTGAAATCTCCAAGTGCTTAAATTTCTTTAAATTGTAAAACGTTTGCGACAATGAACGTTCTCTTAAATGCTGGGGCCATAATCGAAATGTTCTTTCGTACGTGCCGTCGCTGTCATTGGTAGATAATTCCTTCATATAATTTCCCATACTTAAGTCGGAGTAATGAAGTTTATTCATCTACTACATTCTGAGTCGTTTGCAGTAACCCGGCGAGGAATGTAATCAGTTGTGAACTGATACTCCGGCGGCAGAGCCCCTTCGCGTATGGAAATGGGCCCTCTTTGGAGCTACCGTTAGTTCTTTTGATTGCTGACTTCTCCTTGTCGAATTAAAACTGAGATCGAGCCGAGAGGGTGATTTTGAGAAAATTAAAGCACCGTCTCATTCTACTCGAGGGTTAATATTAGTATGATTGCGTCTGTCCCGGTTACTGTTGACTTAAGTCCACAAACGTTTAACTTTAATTAACTGAAGATTTAAGACTCAAGCTAAAAGATTCGTTAACTTGGCAAATTAGCCTCGTTTTAATAATGTAAGTAATATATAATATATTATGTTAAACACCTTAAGAGAAAATGCAAAAATATGCGGCGGGAACGAAACCAAAATATGATATCGCAGGCTATCCACCCAAGTTCACGCAAGATTGAGTTTAAACTATTATAAACTTTAAAGCGGAGCGTTAAGGTTGAAACTTTTACATCATGGCTTGGCGGAATAGTATGATTAATGCATTTTAAGAAACGTTTTAGTTGCAATAGAAGACTTTGACTTGCGAAGCGTGACGGAGTAGAGCGGTACTGTGGGTTTATGCCATGAACTATGTGGCAAACATATTAAATTATCTTTATTGAGTTCTTTTTGAAAATTTATTTTAAAACAACATATAAAACTAACACCTATCTATACTTTGTGACTTTTGATTTGTTTATAAGTATTTTCGTTATTTTATATTTTAGTCTTACCATACAGTATGTTCAAAAATGTCAATGGATAAGTGTTTTTAGTAATAAAATGTTAGTATTTTTTATAAGTTTTACGTATTAAACATTTATTCCAAATAAATGTATTTCAGCTATCGCTTTAGCTTATGAATCGAGACGTATGCAAATTAAATTATACTCGAGTTTTGCTGACTTGGTCACGCCGTTGGATAGCTTGCTTCTTATCGCCACTGGTCCCGAGAAAATAAATCGAATTTTTAACACGGAACTTCGCATTTTATAAACCATTTAAACTCCAGTTAATGAACTTTGAAATCTGTAAAGCGATTGCGAAATAACAACTACCGTTCCCATAGTAACATGACCGCGAGATTGCCTCTCGCCGAAACTAGTAAATTCTCTGTGTGCTTGTGGCAGCTAGGCACTCACGGTGAAGTTCACTAATACAACTTCACAAACATTACCACAAAAGACACCGAAAGGGTATCCACCACACAATAAAGTTTCTCGGATTCACTGACCATTGAAAAAAACCGCATCCCAACAATACAAACTTAAATTGTTCGTGAAAGCATTATGCACTGGTCGGTTTCAATTTCCCCGCGAACTAACCATTGCAGATGTTCGGACGACACTCATAAATATGATTTGAAAATCGTTTTATGTATAAGTCGTAAACTTTTATCTTTTGCTGCCAACGGTCTCTGCTCTCGGTCTAAACGGTTCCAGTTAGTTTTGAGCAACAAAAGCAGCAGACGGTTTAATATCGGACCCGTCTGGTATCTGTGTGGAACGTATCAGCTAGTGTAAATTTCGTAGTTGCTAAACGGCCGGCCTGCACGCCACCTCGCTTTGGTCAAATAATATAGCACTAATGGCTAACTATTGCTAAATGTATTTGCCGAAATGGAATTGCATTGTTAGAATTCAAAACTCCAATAGGAATTTTACCGTAGTTTAGTTCTGTTATATAAACATTGTTCACATATCTTTTTTCCTTAAATCTCTTCGTTTATAAATTATATTCAAATTTGGAATTCTATTATTTATTCAATTGATCTAATGCGAATTTCAATTTTGATTTCAACAAGATTTCATTTGTATTGTAAGCCGTTTTCAATTATGTGAACCATAAATTATTATAATGAAAAAGTAGATTAAGAGGATTTGGATTATTACTGCAGCAATGAAATTTTGCAATTAAATTGTCATTTTACCGAGCAATTGTTAATTACATTAACGAATCTATGCTGTGGATTTTCACAGAGTAAAAATATATTTGGTAGACTGATAAGAAAAGAGCACTATGCATAAAAGTGCTTCAATGTAAAGTAATCAATGAAAAATATTTTTCATAAGCAAGTTTTTAATATTACAAAGATTCAGAACTAATTGTCTGTATTTTATGATATAATTCAATATCGAGTTTGAAATATATTAATTTTTATGTCTTAATTAATATTTTAGAAGTTAATTATCAAAAATTACGATCATAAAATCCAAAAAAGAAGTACAGGGTGTCCCGCCAACCCTATATAATGCCTTCACATAGTTATTCTAGTACTCATAAGGATTACAGAAAAATATAAAAAAAGAAAAAGTCGAAACATATTTTTCAATTTTTGTATGAAAGAAAAAGTTGAAATTTAATACTTTCATACAAAAATTTAAAAATGAATTTCGAAGTTTTTCTTTTTTATAATTTTTTCTGTAATCCTAATGGGTAGGTACTAGAATACCTCCATGAAGGTATTGTATAGGGTGTTGTGACACCCTGCATATGACCAGAGTGTCTTACTCTAGGTATGGGATAATCTGGATAGATGAAGCATAGATTTTAACGAAAATACAATATTGTATAACAGAGATGGTTATGCAAAACCTTTATAACGTTGAAAATATCAATAAAAAAAAACAACATAAATACATGATATGCTGATTTATTAAAACATCACTATAAGGAAGCGTTTTGTATATTTTAGTTATCTTGTCGGCGCTAGGTGGCGTCGATGTCAAAATATACCGCGTGCGATGTTTATGTGTTTGATAAATTTAAAATAATTTTATTTTCTGATTTACATTTTCTGCTTTGATTGATTTAGGATTGATTTAGGTATGTACAACGTACGGCAAGTTGAATGCAGTTAAAAGTTTAACATTAATAAACATTTTGAGGATTTGTTAATGAGGAAACAGCTTCTAATAAAACGGACAATTTTAGATTTTTTGCAGGATTTTTGATTCAATTCTTTATAATCCAATAATTGTTTTCAATTATTGTTTCTAGAAAAGCATAAAAAATATTTTTTGTCTGTTTTGATTATTTCAGATTAGAGTTTTTTTAATATAAAAAGAAATATTGTCTTCTATATGACTGAATATTTGTTGCTCTCCCACTCTAAATTTACATGACCGATTAGGATTAAATTTGGCACATAGGATAATTTGAAATAACACAATGGACACATTTTATCGCAATGACAATATTGACGCGTGTAATATAGGCTTACTAGATAAACAAGTTACTGTATATCTTCCTTAATTATCCTTTAGAAATGCCTATGGAAATTTAAAAAGATCTATCCTTCCTGCGTCTATCTTCCCTAACCAGTATAGTCCTAATACTTTTAAGCGTCGAGTGAATAGGTTTCTCGTGGATGGACGTGTACCACCTTAGTTTTCATGTTCACTTAACATCAGGTGTCATGGAAGACAAACGTCCCATATATATTTTATAAAGAATAAGAATAAGTTGGTTGTTGAAAATACATATAATCTACTATCAGTGATTTTCAGAATTTTCAATAGAACGATTGACCTGAAACACAAATTTTTCGTACCTATCGAAATATTTTCCTGACTGCCATGACCGTTCAAGTACATTGTAATACAGTTTCGATGTAATATAGCGTCAATTAATTTTTGACGCTATAATTTATGAGACGCTCCTAGATGAAATAATAAGCAATATAATTTTTGATAGTCGTTTGTCATTTGAGTTCAATTTATTACATGCATTTCCAAAATTGTTTGTCACTGGTTGAGCGTCATAAAATAATTAAGCAGAGTTACATAAATATTAAAATAGCACAATCCACTGATGGTATTTCGATTATTTAAAATTTTCCGTACATATTAAAAGCATTGTTTTTGTGGTAATCGAATAACGGTATTTACAAAATAGTGCGTCTAATTTGTTTATTGTAAAACTGGTTGGTTTAAAATTTTAATGTACCTTTAAATAATTCAGAGCTTATTTAATATTTGAGCCCATTAGCTCATGAATTACAATAAGTACGATTGTGTAGTATTTTATAAATAAATATTCCAAAATTTCACTGTATAAAGAATGTAATAAAGAAAATATTCACAATAATGAAATGTAAAAAATAAATAACGTACCTATTAACGGATATTTTAAAATGTCAACTGTTCCTTTATAAGAAAACTTTATGAAAAAATATGCAATAACACTTCATGGTAAAATACTCAATACGACGAACAATTCGGAGGCTCCGAGACGCCCTAAGAAAGCTAAGTGCTAAATCCAATCACGAAATGTATAAAGGATGTCATTTACAGATATACAACATAATCAATAATGTGGAATATGGTGTGGCTTATGTAATTATTAACTATGCACATATTGGCTTCTATCGTGGTATCCTTGTACTCATTCAACAAACAATGTCCGTTGCAGACTGTAAACAAATAATATGCGATGAATTATTAAGCTTGTTGCATTAACCATTGCGTATATGTATGCATAATTACTGGCTAATAATATTACCCTGATGTGGTATTATAAATTTTAACAACAAATTTCAAAAATCGAAGTGCTTTACAGTTTCAACTTCTGATTGCAGTTGCCGTGTCTTCGGGTTATTAAGTTTGTTGAAATTGTATTTTTTATTTTATTTTTTATCGCTACACATTTTTAGTACGATAAGCTCCTCTACCATCTAAGGAATGTCGGCAAATGTCCTTCTAACGTTATTTTTACTGTATTAAAGTATTTTTTTTAATGTTGCATGTTACTAGTCTTAAATTTGTCAATGTTATAGAAATACGAAAGGAGGAATATAAACTGTGTATAGGGTTAAGGCTGGCTTAAATAGTCGTTATATAGCAGTAATGTATGTTTTTATATAGTTCAAGAATAAACCTTGCAAAATTACGAAGCAAAATCTTCTACAAAGATTCATGCTAGCAGAACTAATATTTTTAAATATATTATTGAAAATATCCAAAAAGCAAAACATTTATCCTGTTTTTAATGGGCTAGCAGTCTGTTAAAATTTATTTATTTATTTATTAATAACTAGCTGTTGCGCGCGGTTTTACCCGCGCAATTTCGATTCCCGCGGGATTTTCGGGATAAAAAGTAGTCTATACGGATTCGGAAGAATCCCTCTAAGTAATGGTAAAAGAAATTTTGAAATCGGTCCTGTAGTTTTTGAGCCTATTCAATACAAACATACAAAGGTTTTCTCTTTATAATATTAGTATAGATAATTAAATGATTAAAGACGATGACAAACTAACACTAACACTAGTATTTATTCAAAAAGTTGTGACGTAATCGATAGTTGTCAAGTCCGATTGGGATCAAACACTAATAAAGAAATATGTAACATGATATTCAGACTCCCAAGTATTACGAATAACATCATATGGTTTAAATTAAATAGTACTCATTAAATGCTTTGTTAAAGTAACAGTAATTATTCAAGTTTCGGTTCTAACACATAAATTCCGAATACAAATCTGACAAGAAACATACAGAATTCGGCGCACTGTTTATCATTTTGGCCCAGAGTGCAGTCTCGTAGATGTTATTGCACAAACACAGCCTCCTAAAGTTATATGTCACATGAATCCGCGAGTACTAGGCTACTAGGCTTTCATAAACATAGTGGGTGTGAGCTGCCGATAAACCTACAGTATATAGGTACTGAATGTTGCCAATTCTGGGGTTACGTGTGGGTATTTGAAGATACATGTGCCTGTTCGATTTGTAGATTGTAATTATTGTTCTATATTTGAAAATGCCTTTTTTAAGGCTGTTGCGAAGTTATGCTGATTTAGTATTTTGGGTTTATTTTGCTTGTATTACAACTTACCACTTCTTTACTAACGTTACTTTAAATACTTTTAACTTTTTAATCTTATAAATAGTCCGGTTAAATTAGAACAAAAATAAGAGTAAAGCTACATAAATTCCCACCGACCCCAACAAGGGAAGGATGGGGAATTTTCAAATTTTATTGTTAACCATATTTTAAACAATCTTACTGATAAATTCCTACCAAGCTGGGTAGGAATTTATGTAACTTTCAATGTCTTCGAACTTGACTGGATTTGAAAACCATATCGTTTTTCAGTACACAAATATAATTAAAATGCCTTATTCATTGACCCATTCTTAATCCAGGTAAAAGTTTACCTAATGTAAAACTCACACAATAGTGACTGTACGACAGACTTACTAAAAACCACGCAGGTCTCCAAATAAAAACAAACTTTCAGGTAGTTCATACAAGGTGGATTCTCGAACTGACGTTAAAAACGCTAAGCATAGATAAAATTTTACTCTATGTCAAGTGCCTTTAAAAATCTGTCTCAAAGAAGTGAATTAAAAAGCACATTGTACCGTCCACTCACCACGCTCAGCTCACAGGGAGGCTAATTCCTTCAATTTTTCATTCTCACGAGGTTTCACGATCATCCCTATACATTTACACCGACCGTATTGTAGCACTTCACTTCACCAACAAAATGCACTGAAGCGATACTTTAGAAGGATTACTCCGTCTAAATTCAAGCTTAAATTTTTAATCGGTGCTTATCTTGTGTCTTTGGAAAATCCACTTAAAAACTTGATACGATAAACTTGGATGTTAATTGACAGTTTAAAGTTAAAAGTTTAGTTCGTACTTAATTGTTTAAACTGCTTTTTTCTTCTATACAAGGTTTATGTATGCTGAATTGAACTTTTTAACTTTATACAGTCGGGTAATAGAGTATCGGGTACTGCAATCTGTATAAATTTTAAGAAAATTATACAATTACCAGCTATTGGAATTTTAGGATAAAAAGTAGCTTATGTACTATTCCAGACTGTACACGATCACTATGCTAAATTTCATATAAATCCGTTGAATCGTTCTTCCGTGATTGAGGAACAAACATCCATACATCCAAACTTTCACATTTATAATATTAGTAAGATAATACTACGTATAAGTTGATTAAAAGTCACGATAACCATTGAAAATGAAACAAAAAAAAATAGTAGCTTAGACCACCCGAAACCAATTTCTTTACAGAAATTGTGAATCCCAGTTCAGGTAAAGCATTGCAATGTTTTAATAATGTTTTTAAGTTTTAGCATTGAAAATGCTCAATTATTCTTAAATAAATGAAAAATTTTAACTAATTTTGACTAATTTCGAGGCGTACCGCCTGGTCCCGGTAGCTCAGTGGAAGAGCACTCGTCCGGCAAACGAGAGGTCCCAGGTTCGAATCCTGGTCGGGAAATTTTTATTTATCATATTTTTCATTTATTTAAGAATAATTGAGCATGTTCAATGCAAAAACTTGAAAACATTATTAGTACTTTAGTTATGGAAAATGTATTTCAGTGTAAAGTTTATTTTTGAAGCTTTCTATAAAATATATTTAAGCACGAATGTTACTTTTGTTGACAGTTCACGTTGGTATGAAACTCTCACATGCAACCACTTAAACAGATTCTATATAATGCCACTGAATAGGGTTTGGAGTCTATTAGAGGACTTTTGAACTGAAATGTCACATCTCGCAGCTTTATGCATGGGTTGTGTAATGGTGATAAGATTAAAAAAAACTATTATATCTCTTGTATGATGATAAAATAATTCTAAACTTACTTTCTTGACTATGTCTGATATATAGGTCAAGAAACAGGTTACATTGTTTAATCGACAAAGTTTTTCAAAATACAATAATTTGTAAATCGACAAAACTATTGCTATTTCATCTCTTATTCTATCTGTAATATCCGACTTACTCAGCTTACTCAATTTATCAAAAAACAGAATTGAATATTAACAACGATTTCCAGTAAGCGGCGCTGGCCACGTGCACAGTACGTAATAAATAATAAAAAGCCTTCTCCACTTTAGAACTTGCAAAAATCACAATTTATAGAGCGTTTTAATTTCAGTTAGCCGATCCATATTTTACATGTAGCGGCGCGCCCGAGCATGCTCTGTACTCGAATTAATACTAAATTGAAAATGTAAAAATGGAAATACAATTTTCTCATTGTACGAAAAACCACCGCCCACCTTGCCGGTGCTGCCAGAAACCAGAAATATTATAATATCCTCCTCTATAAATTATAAGTGAGTCGTTTCGGGAAAGGATAAGTGCGCGCTTTTTTTCAACTTTAACCATTCCTTCTGAGAGTGAGAGGGATTACTGTATTTGAGGAAACCTTTTCTTTCTGCAATCTCCGTTCATATATTTCTTGTTTTTTATAAAATTTGAATTTGCAATTGAATTTAAAATTAATAAAGCTTTGAACTAATTAAAAGGTTCTATAATCAAAACAACACCTTCATCTACACAAGAATAAACATTATCTTAAGAACTCGATAGAACATGTATTTCTACGTATAACGAAGTAATAAAATACTCTTCAATAAAGCTCTTTTGCAAATTACTCGGAAAACAATCGTACCCAGGAACGTATTAAATCAGCCCAGGTCTTTATAAGATTCATGGCTTAATACACTCGCTTCTCATATGGCTATACGAAAACATAGAGGGAAGGGCGTTCGTGTATGGAAATTGAAAATAATGAGAACCTCCGTTCACACCGCGCATCAAGCCGAATACGTACAAACCCAACCAGCCTTAATAGAGCCACTACTGCCCTTCAGAATCCGACAATCGCCTCCGATACATTTACTGATAAGGGGGATGAAGAAGCTCTAACTACAGTGGGTACCAGGTTCTCAGTAGGAGTGGAGAGGCCCTTTACCCAATGGAGTTACGTCCTACTTATCTTTAAGGGGACGATGCCTTATTTTCTCTTGCAAGAGAGAAACAACTCAACTCTTTTGTACGTAATTTGGTAATAAGCTTATGAATGGACATAAGTGTACTTGTTGTATGCTTGGAAAGAATTATGGTTTATCCAGTACACGAAAAAATGTTAAGAAATGTTCTTTATTTGAGTTTCTTAAAGCTGTTAAAGTATGAGTAAAATGTGATGAGGAAAAAATTTGAAATGAGAATTATGCTTATTTTTATTTATACTGAAAGTAACCTCTAAAAGTAAAATACTAAAGTCTCTGCACTAAAAAAAGTTGATTAGAGACTTATAGAAAATGGAAAAAATCTCTAACGTAAAAATCAAGTAAGTCGATAACATCTCCGTATAGTTATTACTATACTGCATTTACTTAAAGAATATGTTCAATTAAGTCTTCATGAACTAATCATTCATAAGGTGCATTATGAAAAGGAAATGCTGAAATGTAAAATTTTTTGAATGAGTGAGAAACTATAATATACAATTTAATTTTCACTGTCCCTATATATACTCTGGTCAGAATATATGGTCGGTATTTTCTCAAGTAAAATTAATTACATACATACATACATAACTTCACGCCTGTATCCCTAATGGGCTAGGCAGAACACCAGAGGCTATAAAACCATCTGATGGCACGTTTGAAAAATTTGGAGGTAATATTATGATGGAAAGATACTATTACAGTAACAGGGGGTCAGCCTATCGCCCAAAAAAACGCCAATAAAGCCTCCGTCCCTTAACTGACTTTTACAGTTTGTAAGAAAAGCAGCTGGCAAATTCTATGTTTTTCTTTTGCTCTCAGTCCAGCATGGAAGAAAATTAATGAAGTTATAATTAATTAAAGTCAATTAATTATAATTTAACTGAATTAATCTGGATAAAAACATAAAAATTTCAAGATTATTGCTTTTCAAATAGAGTAAGACTTATCAAAGAAGTAGCTTTAATTGGGTTAAAATAAAGTACATTTTTGAAACGCTATTAATTCCCGACTTATACTGTACATATGAAGTAACTATACAGGGTCCGCTTATAATAGTCAATTATATTTTAATAGCAGATTAGGAATGACGAATGGGTCTGAATTTCGAAAACAATATTTTTTTAATTATTTTTGTTAAATTAGAATTTTTAAATTCTTATCTGTGAGTAAAATTTAAAATTAATCTTCATTTTATGGTGGAAACGTTTTTATTACTTGCTGTGAAGTCATAAACTACAGATAAAACTTAAATTTTGATCACTTAAAAGAATTTTAAAATTTTAATTTACGAAAACCATTAAAAAAAAATTTTTTTTCATAATTTAGACCCACGCATCAGTCTTAATCTGCTATTAAAATATTATTGACTATTATAAAGCGACCCTATATTTAGGTACTACGGAACTAGGAATCAACACAGCCAATTCGTATTTGCTTTTGCTAGTGTACTGTTGCCGTGAGAGGTACATCAATTGAAATAACTTTGCGTCTATAGCTTCTGAAGTAAATGATGGAAAATAAATCTAAAGTATTAGTTTTGCTAAAATATTATATTTCATATTAGTTACCCTCCCCGACTTTGCTCTCCAAATCAGTATGATTTCTTTTAACATCTACAACAATCAGCGTCATTATAACTCTTTTGTATTCAAAGAATTTTTTATCATTTAGTTCATAGTTTCATGAAAATTCTTCAAGAAGAGAAGGTCTAAAAGAAGGGCACGCTTAGGAAGAAAGACTGACGCGACTAATGAATCTATTTCAGTAGTACAACACAAACACCAATCACGTCTTGCTTTTTTTTTTAAATAAAATATAAAATAAGACCATATCTTTGTCTTTCATGACATCTGACGGTGAGAGGGAAGGTAGACGTCCATCCACGAAAAACATATTCACTTCGAGTTTAATTAAAATCCTACTAATCATACTAATATTAGAATTGTGAAGGATGAATGAAAGTAGTCTACTAAGTAAATATAGCTAAGTCACTTATAACGCTTTTTTGCGCAATTTAATCAACATACAGCGACATCTGTCGAATAAAAGCGAACTTAATCCTATTAATATTATAATTGTGAAAGTGATGATGTATAAAAGTAGTCTACTAAGTAAATATGGTTAAGTCATTTATAACTGTTCTTGCGCGATTTAATCGATGTCCACCGACATCTATCGAATAAAAGCGAACTAAAATTTTGCATATTATAATTGTGAAAGTTTGAATGGATGTTTGTTCCTATATCACGGCAGAAGGGCTAAAGAGATTTGAATGAAATTTGGCGTAGTGATAGTTAATAGCAAGTAGGCTCCTTTTTTTCGATACTCCCGCGGGATTTGAAACGGCGCGGGTATAACCGCGCGAAACAGCTAGTATAGTTATAAAGATTTCCATCAATTATTGTATTGTCAATTTATATTTTTCCTGCATCACCATAAGTTCTAAACTGACTCTAGTTTCCTGTCTATTTGGTTATTCACAATAGGACGTAAACGGCTCGACTGGTACACCAACCTGTACATTAGGCATGTTAGCTTTGCGTTGGACTCTAGTACGATAGTGATAAAGATCGGTTTTATGGTTACAGAGCCACTGTCCCAATGCTCTCCTTTAATTTATGGATGACGAGATTTGGTTAGTATAGCCACTGGATGTCCAGTTACTCAGTTACAATCGATAACGTTCGTTTGAAATCATAACTTGATTTAACTGACTACGAACACATTTTATGGAGATCATTGAATTTTGATTGATTCGTTTTTTTTAAATAATTTCGATACAAAAAGTATTTGATTACTAATAACATTCAGTCAATCACTGAGCTACTAGACTTACAACTAGATTTAGTTTTTAAGAAATATTTGTATTTTTCTGACTGTAATAATGATTGACAAAGGATACTATTTTGTTATTAGCTGTTTTTCCAAATCACAAAGTCCTTTTTTAATATTGATAAGTAGCTGTTTTGTTTTATTTAAATCCATGTTGTGATTTAAAACTGTAAATACTTTACAAATCAACTAATTTCTTTTTACTTCTAGGCGAGTGAAACTGTTGCAATAAAGTAATATGAAATTTTGTAGAGTTATTTAACAAAAAATCACAATACAGGACACTACAAATAGGACTTCTTTTACTAGTTTTTCTTTTATTAATACATACATACATAACTTCACGCCTGTAAAAAAAACACTTTTTAACGAGTGTCGCTCGTGACCACGGGGTCTGCAAAGACACCGAAACGTCGAGTCAAAATTTAAAATGTAAATATACGCGATAAATCCGGTTAAAAAGTGTTTTATTTAATAGTATGAATCGCGAAAACTTAAGGCAATTCACGCCTGTATCCATTATGGGGTAGGCAGAACACAAGAGGCTATCAAACCATCTGATGTCACGTTTGACGAATTTGGAGGTTTTATAATGATGGACAGAGACTATTACAGTGACAGGGGATCAGCCTATCGCCCGTAAAAACGCTAACAAAACCTCTGTCCCTTAACTGACTTTTACAGTATGCCCGGGAAGAGAAGCAGCTGGCACATTCTATGTTTTTCTTTCGCTCCCAGTCCAGCATGGAAGATCTTCTTTTATTAACTTAGGTTCTAAAAACTAAGATACAAAACAAAACAATTTGATATCAAAGAAAATTTACACACAAATTAATATCAGCCTCATGTTGGTCGTTTATCTATACTCCTTGACTCGAATGCAATAATGTCTCCTTTATTAGTTAGAGAGACAAATGCTACTGTCGTATAACGCCCCTAATTTCGTTTTGTATCGATTCTTCGCTCATTTAATCTCGAGTATTGGTGGACATTCTGCGAATGACGTGGTCAAACAAGGAGGCTTAACATCGTTACCAATGTAATAATAAGTTTCATATTTACCTATTTATTTGTTTTATAAATGCCATATACTATTATAGCCTCCAGGAATAGAAATATTAGAAACGTTGTTGATTGGCTGGATATGAAATAAGTAATTATTTTCTATACAACTTATAGTGATTTTCGCTTCTTATTTTAGCTTATGGAACGAACGATTGCTTATTTATGACTACTCTATTCTTTATAAACTGGCAAGTTTTCGGCGAGTAAAAAGTTATATCAGGTCGATAATGGGATGTTGAAAAGATCATGAGATTAAAGTTTAAATAGAATCAATTAAATAAATAAATAAATAAAATCCCCAGACAATCACACCAACTACATGGCCCCAAAGTAAGCATAGCTTGTGTTATGGGATACTAGGGGGGAACCTAGAATATAAATACATAAATAGATAAACACCCAGACACGGTACTTTTTTTTTCTGGTTCCGTGCGGGGATCGAACCCGCAACCACTGGCGTCTGAGGCAGATAAGTTTACCCCATCGCCAAAGTGGTCGTCTGCAATAAAATTGTAGATGTTGCAAGAAATTTCTTCCAACATCTACAATTTTATTGTTGAGGTTTATTTTTCGATATCATCATCATCAAAACTCTTTATACTGAGCCCATTGCTGGGTTATTTTTTTCGGCATAGTCAATACTAATTCATGAAGCCTATATAAGGCTATTATTGGTTATACAGGGTGACTGGTGAGTTTTAGATACTGAACGAGAGCACTCTGTACTCGATTCTGGTAATAACTTTGTAATAAAAGTAGGTAACTATTTTGTGTCTAGAATTCCCTATAAATAAATAAAGTTTTTTAACTATTTAATTTACTTACACCAGATTCAATCACGGCACGTGACAGTAAATAATTAATATTTATTTTTTATTATATTTTTCTCTTCACGTATGATCTCATACTATCACGTTTATTTATTTATTTTTACTTTATTGCACACAATTATGAAAGAAAAAATAATAAAATAAAAAAAAAATAAAGATAGGCACAACAGGCGGCCTTATCGCTATCAAGCGATCTCTTACAGACAACCTTGAACAACGTTCTCGAATTTCTAAAGTGACCCACCAGTCACCCTGTATAAACTGTTAAAAAGAGACGAAAACTCAATCAGTTTCGTAAATAAAAATAATCTTTAGAAGCATAAATTGAAACAAAACGCAAAATTTCATTACACAACTACTCTTTCGAAACACAAAACCTTTTCAATCTAAACTCTATAATATCTTTTCACTAGAAAATCCGCATTTAGAATTTAAAATCATTTTTACTTCTCCATGATTCTACATCAGACATCGCACTGGATTCTAATCAATTTAATTTATCAAGGATCCCCGGAGGCTACATTCACTTCGTTTAATGCACGTATTTTGTGTCCAGGGTGATTGTTTCCAACCATCCATAGTACGGTCCGTTAGATTAATTATACGATTACTTCATCTCGTTACTGATTCATATTTGCTAAATCATGTTTTGTGGTAAACAAGTGAGTTAATGATGCGAACATTTTGTTTTTCAGATTTTGCCATTTATTTTTGATTGGCGATTTTTGGCTGTCGATATTTTTGGTACTTTAGAATGGTTTGGAGAAAGTATTATTATTTCTTTAAAAAAAATATACAGAGTGACTGTTGACAAATTTTAGATACTGAAGGAGAGCACTCTATGGAGAGAGGAGAGATTCTGGTCATAATTGTGAAATAAAGTGGGTACTTAAGTTTTCACCATACTTCCCTATAAATAAATAAAGTTTTGTTACTATTTACTTTACATACGCCTGAGTCAATCGCGGCACGTGACCAGGCACGCGGATTGCTGCCAACGCTGGTGTAACCATGCGTTGCGTTATCAATTCTTTAACATTCGGTTTAATTTTCTCAGAAAATAATTATTTTTTTATTTTTTATTACATTTTTTTCTCTTTAAGTATGATCTTGAACTATCTCGTCCTTGAATTTCAATAGTGACCAACCAGTCATCCTGTATAGTATTTTTGACATACTCTTTTGGTTCTGGCATTTTTTGGGATCTGTTTAGCGACCACGCTTACTTAATAAAAAAGTGCACTCCAGTTTGGATCTAATCTAAATTCAGGATTAAATCTTACCATTAGGTGCCCTTGAGACTTGAGACAGAAATGCGATGTTACATGAAACTTGCAAAAACTTTTAAATATTGATTTAGTAATAGATGTGAATTTCGGCTAAAGATAAGTGTAATTAATAACTATTCATAAATCAATACAATTATAATATTCTCAGCATAATACATCACAAATTAAGTTTCTCTATAAATTTTATTTAGGATACTAGATAACTGAGAAATTAACTTCAGAAATATATAAACAAAGAAACTGAAATTATAGATAATAGAAAACTTATGTAAAAATATAAACATCCATAACTTGAATGCTTAGTTCGTCACACAAAACTCCGCCCCCACCGGGATTCAAATCAAGGACCTCTGGCATGGTAGGTGATGTTTCTAGCACCACAACAGCTGATCGTTAAAAACTTATAAAGGTAAATCATTAGATCAATTTATCGTGTAACAGCTTAATTTTGAAGGCCATATAAGTTTAATAGCAGCACAGAATTAAAGCAAAAAAGAAAAAAACAAACACTTTTAGAAAACTGTATTTTTAAAGCAGAATCCTTTTAAACACATTACTTTAAAAAGTAGTCAAGTTAAAAAGATAGTTTTAGCTTACATTCTACGAATTGGGAGGTAAAATTCTTTCTCTAAATTTCGATTCAATGTCACGTTTTATCTAAAAGTCCCCAAACAAACTGGGTTTGTGTAAAACAAATAGGCGTCCCATTAGAGCCAGTCAGTGGCGACTCGCAATCAGGGGACAGCTCTGTCGGTTAGCTCGCCTTTTCTACATTCTACCTACCTACACATACGAAACATTGTACTTTTTTGATGAAATTTTTTAAACAGTCATATAAAATTCCATAAAACATACGCAAAAAACTAAGACTTTATCATCATTATCACCATCAGCCAGGATGCCCGTGGCTGGACAAATTCCTCCGCGAAAGTATGTATTGAAACATTCTATCACCGCGTTATACAGGGTTAATTTGTAGTCACCGGGCAAATTTTTATTTACACAATAAGTATAATTTATAGAAACGATGTTTTATTTACAAAGAAATGAATATATCCGCTAACATATTAAGCAATCCATGGTCACTCTAAATTACCATTGAAATAAAGACAACTACGCGCTTCTACAAAGCATCTTGCAGTACTACGTCGTAGTATTATCAAAAAAATTCCGCGTCAAAAAAATTCCCCTTGGTTTTTTTATAATTTTTTTTGGTATATTTTTCGAATTTCACCACTTTCATGACTTTGAAGGCGAATATTTTTATTTACAATGAGTAAAACAGGCAACATTTTGTTTTGTTTTTGCCTTCAAAGTCATGAAAGGGGTGAAATTCGAAAAATATACCAAAAAAAAATTATAAAAAAAACCAAGGGGCCAAGGTCAAATAATTTGGGCTGAGTAAGTAGCACATGACCTCACCCATCCACCATTTGCGTATGTTCAACGTTCTGCCTAACACCCTGTATACTAAAATAAATATGCAGGTACGTTTACATCGTATCTAAGAAACTAAAATTTAAATTAGGCTGGTGACTACAAATCAAACCTGTATTTTGAATTTTAATTCAAAATTTCCGTACCTTTAAAGAAACAGTGGCACTGAGTTAAAATAAGACGAAGGTAAAATATAACTACACGCCAAAAGGTCCGGTTAAAAAGTCTTAATTTAAAATAATTACCTTGAAATATAAATTTGTATGTAAAGTTCATATAATCTTTATTTCTATGGATATTGCAAGTTTTTTTTGGCTACCATGCAAATCCTTACGAATATTTATATACATAAAATACCTATAGTTGTTTTTTGTATTTCAGTTACTTTAATTGGACACACTACATTGCTTCTTAAATAGTGTTTCGTTTCTCTTCGCCTCTCTGTGATGTATTTTTTCGTAGATAAAAATACACGCAATTTGTATATTAACACACATTTATGTTGGAAAATCGCTGCATAACAAATAACGCATATATCATAATTGTAAAATACAAATGATTTTAATCTCTTTAAATTATATGCAATAAATTGGTGAACGTCCCTTTATTTTTGGTGCGCACGAAAATTTAATGTGGGTAATAGGAACATTTTGTGTCAAATAAATGTGATTTTGGGAGGCATGGTACCAGGTTGACAGTAAGCGCTGGAGTTGGTCAGAAACCTTTTTAATGAGCTGAAGATTCTGACATCACCTTCCAGCACTAAGCATTACTGGGCACACTTGGAGGTTGAGGGTTTAAAAATATATATCCTCCATACTTAAAAAAATGTGGTCCTACTCATTAGGCTTGTGGTGTTAATGAGATGAAATATTATTTACACTGTAGAAACAATTACGAATCGAATATAATTTATTAATTTTGTTTTAAAAATTAACACCAATTATTTAAATTAATTTTTAAGCTTAATTATGTTGAGCGTTGGTTTACAGATAGAGAATTATGTTGTACTATTTAAATATTAATATTACATAATCATTATTTATAATGGATTTTAATATCTATTGATAAGAATTGACTGATTTTGTGTTTGAATTCAAAATTTCTCATTTTTTATTTTTTTGTCACTGAGACTGAAAAAAAGCAAAAATTTCAATTAGGTACTTAATATGTAATTGAAATACTACCTCTCAAATCTACTTTAATAAATTTTGATAGAATTTGGCAATTTTAAATATTAGAATAATATCTGTATTATTTATAATTCACAATTTCTTAAAAAAGCTTATAAAGCATGTTTTTATATTCACTTTACTTTTTCTTGTTTCAGAGGCTTTGGTTTCATCACTTTTGGCGACCCTACTGGTGTAGACAAAGTTTTAGCGCAAGGAACACACGAATTAGACGGCAAAAAGGTAAATATTATTTATTTTATTTATATTATGTACACATAAGTTCAATTATAATATAAGGACACATAAAACTCTATCGAAATTTCCTACAGCAGACCCTTATATGCTTTATTTAATTTTAAGAGCGTGGATCCATCTCTAAGGTACGGCACCGTCGTCGTGAAACGGCACGGCATACGGCACGGTGAGCCGTTCCCGGCGCACGGCTCATCGCTTCATATTAGCTCTAATTATCTCCATCATGGTTCATTGTACAAAAGTATGCCGTATAATTTCATGGCGCCGCCGCCGTAACAAGGCACGGCGCAGTGCCATACGGTGCAAATCAATGCTTTTCTATAATGAACCATGATGGAAATAATTTTAAGAGCTAATATGAAGCGCTCAGCGGTGCGCCGTGAAACGGCACTGCGCCGTCGCCGTGCTGTTTCACGGCATCATTAACTTACTAACGTATTTATTAAACGTATTTCAACTTATTCCACACCCTTAGCGCTATTTATATTCATTTATTCATTACTACGGAGAACGTATCATATTTCATCTATTTATTTATAAATAGGTTTTATACATTTAACCCAAAATAACTAAGTGAGTTTTTAATTTTGTTATTTATGAAAAAAGATACTAGGATCATTTAAAATTTTATTCAAAATGCTTTATTCAGAAGCATCACACACGTCATACCTTTACTTATATTGAATTTTTGAATATCCAAATACCTTTCAAAATAAAAATGACAAAATATTTGGTCGTTTTGAATTTTATTTGAAAAGTAAGCTGGGTAAAAAATTTTTTTTAATTATTTTATTAATACCACTTAAGCATTTTTATAGACAATTGCTTTTAAAATATCATGGAGGCATTATGATATTACTATTTCAACAGCTTCGTTTTGCAGCTTTTTTATTTGCAAGTAGTTCAATAAATATGAATTCTTCATGCTTTTCGTTTTATCAATACAGAGAATTGAGAACAGTTTAAATAAAATAATAAAAATGGTCAAGATATTATAAGGTAATTTTTTTAATGTACACCTTAGAATGGACTTTTTGCTTTTTTTAAGTTAGTGTCAATCATCTCAATCAACTTTTCAATCTTATTGTTAATCTAAACAAGAAACATTCATTATGTCCCGTTTTTAAGTATTTTTTTAATAGTTTTGCTTATAATAATACTTTTTGCCAAAGAATATGTGGTTCAAAAGTGCATACTTTCCAAGATATCATAAATTTTAATATAATGAATTCATAAATTATCACCCTTGTAAAATTTCCTTTACATTTATGCAATAGACATACAATAGACATCAAAAACATTTTAAACGTTGAGGAACGTTAGATACCATGTACAACGTAAAGCGTTGCGAACTGTACCTGTGCATTGCGATAAAAAAGGGATAGAAAATGCCACATTGTCGTACTTCGCATAAAACTGTTTAACATAAGATGTTTAGACTTAATTGAATTATTTTGTATGAAAAGCAAAAACAAAAAAAAAACTGAATTGAAAAATTATTCACATTTTATTTGATTCTATTACATGGTCCCATTAATACCCTAGAGTTAGGGGACATCAACAGGAATACCTTATATATGACGATTAAAGGAAATGGAAGTAAAGGAAAATATAATCTTATCATTATTTGACGACCACTTTGGCGATGGGGTAAACCTGTCTGCCTCAGACGCCAGTGGTTGCGGGTTCGATTCCCGCACGGAACAAGAAAAAAAAAATTTCCGTGTCTGGGTGTTTATCTATTTATGTATTTATATTATATAGGTTCTCCCCTAGTTCGCTACATGGTATCCTATTACATACGCTTACTTTGGGGCCATGTAGTTAGTGTTTGGGGATTTTATTAATTATTATTATTAATTTAGAAATCAACGTTAGCGTCCGTAAGAGATACATTGACACACTCTTGTAATGAAATAAAGATGAAGGCTATTACTGTTTAGATGTTTCATACTTAAACATTCAAAAATTACATATATACATACATAATTTCACGCCTATATCCCTTACGGGGTAGGCAGAACACCAGGGGTTATTAAACCACCTGATGTCGCGTTTGACAAATTTGGAGGCATTATAATATTGGAGAGAGACTATTTCAGTGACAGGGGGTCAGCCTATCACCCACCAAGAAACCTCCAATAAAACCTCTGTCCCTTATCTTCTACAGCATGCCCGGGAAGAGAAGCAGATGGCACATTGTATGTTTTTCCTTTGCTCCCAGTCCAGCATGGAAGAGACAAAAACTACTGTAAGGATATCGATGAAACTCGATAGGTTATAGTTCATTTTCTAAAGTAAGACAGCTCATTCTTCATGTATATGAGTGGTCGCTTACAAGGCTCTCCCAGGAGGTAAACTACAGAGAAAAGCCAAGTTTGATAAAACATCATAAAAGTTATTTATCCAACCGTTTGTGTAGATAATAATCATCTAAGTAGTTTAGTTTCGAGATAAATATTACCTCTACTACGGTTTTCATTTAATGTATTGTTACACCCAGCACACAGTCAATGACTTTAACTAATGGAAACAATCGACTGCGCTTGTGGAGTCAACCGGGTTGAACGGAAAAGATGTATTTCAACTTATTTCTATCTTATTCTTTGATTACAACCTTGTTATCAGATAGGATAAATATAAGGGATGTGTCTTTTGAAAAATCCTTAGCATGTTTGTATACATTTTTCTCAATTGATTTTATTAAAAATTCTTTATTGTAAGTACATTTTTGTTGTAAAATTTTCAAATCAAGAAATTATTGTGAATACGCTACGGAGGACAATATGAATATATTATAAAAACATATTACAGTCATGCTGGATAGTAGAACAAAATCACACAAATTTTAAAAATAATAAAATGTAGTTATAATGTATTTATGTAAACACCATAAAAATAATATTTTAACAAACTTTTAACCCTGCCTGAGGCTTGTTAATCTAGTTCAAAATGAGTTAAGTATTTAGAAAGAAAACTAAATTTACTACTATTCGTATTTAAAAAAATCTATCACCATCAAAAAATTATTCAATTGCCATTTCCGTAGCATTTTAACAAAAAAATCTCACCTCATTTTCGACAATAGCTCAATCACACAGAAAAATAAACCAAAACCGCAAATATTTACATATTTAAAAAAAACATACATTGTACGTAATATTCATATTACGAATACAAGTATTAAAAATGATACACACTCAATGTCAATATTTCCACAGAACTAGCAATGAATAAACAATATTCATACATCGTAAAACCACCAAAAAAAATATTTCACTCGCAGCAAAACAATACAAAACAGAATAACGATTATAGAAACACGCCGAAAAAGCTTAAGTAGTTTCATTAATTTCATCTTATCGAGAACCGCTAGTAGCAGCTATTACTTTCTTCAAGAGAAAAGTAGTAAAAAGTAGATTACTATCGTTCGCCGCGGAATAATCTAGACAAATTACAGCGCCCATCTTTGTTTACTTTGATTAAATTGTAGTCGACTGGCGGAAGATTAGCTGAGCCTTGCAAATCGAGCGCGAACGATTTCCTGATTTACATAAAATGGAGGAGGTCATGATAGAGTTTGGATACAGTTTTATACTGGATGCTAACGAGTTGTGCTTTGCATTTTATTTTACAACTTTATATCGTTTTTTGGTGGAGATATTCGTACATTTACTTTGGTAAATTTGAGCAAAACATATATCTAATAGAAAATGGATTGAACACTCAAGCTATTTTTTGAGTTGTTTAAACGATGTTCTCTATTGATGTTTTTAACGCTACTATTAAAAAAAAGCCTATTTAATTTTTAATTAACTAAAAGAGATATTTATTGACATGGAGAACAAACGCGAGTTATAGTAACCGATACAAAAACAACTCCAAAATAAATCTATTTTAGACACGCATAAAATAAAACTGAAATACAAAGCATTATATTTTACTTTGAAATTACGCAGCATATTTTCCTACTGTAAAGCTTATCTCTTGACAAGCTGAATATCTATGTACCTTTTTATGACCCTTATGAAATAAAACGTAATACTAAATCATATCCAAAATTACATGTTATCTTCACATACAAATATCATAAGTAATAAAACCAGAAACCCTTACATTGTAACCCCTAACATTCTTACCATTTGTTTCTAAGCTGAGAAGTTAATCACATGTCTTCATATTGTATCCGTTCTTCATTTTTGGGGTCCGTCTGTTATTACATTCTATTATCATTGACTTTGTATTGTTAAATATTTTAAGAATGATACTAACGTGGCCTTGGAATTTGAAAGCATTTAAAAAGTTCGTTTCGCTCTAATAAGTTGTTTAATTCAATATTTCAATGCCTTTTCTAAAATTGCAGTCACAATGAACGTAGTCAAATTAAAGTAAATTTAGTAAGAAAACACCTTGATTTCTATAAAAAAAACTTTATATTTCTCATACGAAACTTTAAGATAAGTTCATTTGTCTAAAAGTATTCACAATTTGTACTTCAAAACAGTTCTGTATTCATCATCATCATTATCATCACAGCTCTTTATAATGAGCCCACTGCAGGGTATGAGTCTCTACCCTGGGTGATGAGAAGGTTTAGGCCATAATCCACCAAGCTGGCCCAGTGCTGGGTGGTGAATGTCAGAATTTTCAGAGTGCCGATACGGCTTCTGACAAACCCTAACGACTACTGTATACAATTATACAGCACCCGGGATCGACTGCTTAACGTGCCCTCCGAAGCACGGAAGTCGCCGTGAGAAATGAATGGTCGGCGGTCACCCATTAAAGTACCGATCGCGCCGAACGTTGCTTAACCTGTGATATCGTATGATGAACACAGTAACCACGGCGCCACGACGACTTCCCTGTATTAAAACTTATCAAAAATTAAACTGATACACGAACTATGTGGCCTCAGAAAAAGTCTTAACATGAGCTTGTGTTTTGGAGACCGTGCGGCAGAACTACGGGGTAACCACTCAGACTCGAGTCTGACACTCAGACTCGAGTCAGCTGTGAGAGCACAGAACTTGATCGACTCGTATGTTTACGAATTTTCGCATAGTACGGAGACGGTTTATAAGCAATAATGAGAGGTTTTCTGACAGCTCATTAAAAAATCAAAACTGTATACAATTGGTACAAAAGGCTTCAATAGATGGCGCTTTACAAAAGGCTAAGGCGAAGAATTTATTCCACACTGCGTTTTTTTACGTAAAATAAATTAATTGACGTCTGTATCAGAAATTTAACGTATATATAACCATAGATGGTAGATACCACCTACCTACATTATAGTATACAAACTTAACGCCCTCGGCTTTTTAAAAGTGCCATCTATGGAGGTTTTTTGAACTAATTTTTATGAGCTGTCAGAAAACTCCCCATTGAAATCTATCCATTGCCGCATGGCCAGCTTAAATAAATGTATGCCTTGTTAATTTTGAAATTTTGTACAAATGTTGTACTCTTAAATAACTGTAAAACAAAAAATTACAATTTTACTAAAAACTTGCAACTTGACTCCATACTTTACGAACATTTGTAAACATACTAGTCGATAAAGTTCTGTGCTCGCACCGAAGATTCGACTCAAATCGAGATTCAGACTCGACCACTACGCCACGAAAGTTCATATGCAATATTCACAAATAAGACGTATTGCCCTGAATAGAGGTATATTTGATACATAAATGAAATGGGTAAGAGAGGCGAAAGCGGTCTTCAGTCATGCCACTTGTTACTTTACCTGGAAACTCCGTCTACATTACCTACTGATCATAGGAATCTAAATATATCGATCGCTTACAGTGATATTATTTTTAATTAAATATAAATTAAAGTTTTATTTATTATACGAGCAAATTTGGATTTATGAAATTCTTCAAATAATATTTAAAAAAAAAAACTATTTTTTTCCATCATATTCGATATTGGTTGGATTTTTTTGATACTTCATGTTATGGCTGTGTACTACCAAAATTTAGCGTATATTAAAAATGCGCCAAACACTTTCTCATTAATAATCGTATCCCCTGATTACAATCGAAAAAGCATAATGCAATTTTTAAGCAGTTAGACGTCAATTGATTTCCTAAATCGACACATCCTTCAATTCTATGAAATCCACTATTCTCATGACAAAATTGTCTGTTCTATTTATATAAAATTTAGTTTACTGAGATAGGCCCAAACTTGAAAATAAGCCTCGTCAAACATAAAGACATAAACAGACTGCCTGAAAAGTTATATACTTCAAATGTTGAGTAAAGTTCTCCAAGTCCAACCCGACATTTCAATATATCAAAGTAAATAAACGATTGTATGGTAACATAAATTTATAAAGTTTTTCTTCAAACATATGAAGTAAAACCACACTTTGCAATGCCACAACTATATTTATTTCACTTTAATCTTATGATTATCCTTCACTGAGTACTCTTACTTATTCTTATATATCTTAATATATCACTGGACTAGCGTCCTGTATCTCGGGTCAAACTCCACTCTCCCAAAACCACGCCGAAGCTAACCATGTGTTCTCCAATCCCGCCAAAATACCACGTTGTTTATTTACTGCAATTCTATTGGCCGACCGTTCCACCAATCCTGATTTCAGAAATAGTCAAAACCGGAAATTACAATTATTTAGTCAAATTAATTGTTAAATTATTTGAAACCTAACACTCGTCCATCCTGACCTCGTGCATGTCCTCATGCACGTGTACAGGACAACCTAACACATGGCCAGCTTCGTGCAGTACCTAATAATAATATTTACAATAAATATGTGACGTACTCTCAGTGAAAATTAGCATTTGCAACCTCGGCTTTAAATAGATTTAAGGTGGACCGAGAGAAAAAAATAAAGCCGGCGGAAATAAAAAAAACTCTCGGCACTCTTTGGTAATAAATGCTGGGTACACAGGCGAACTGCTTACATAGTGATTTACATATATAAATTTAAGAAATATCCTATCAAGACATTAATCTCATGCTCGTTATCCTCTAAATAATCTTTGATTTTTATAATAAACCTTATATAATATTTTAATAGAGCATTATACATAGTTATATAGGGAATTTATCTCAATACATTCTTATAATTATCACTATTACACAACGATTGACATGTTGTATTAATGTAATGGTAAACTATAAATTCTTTATTACTTATAGACTATTATATAAGTAGCATAATATTGACATTATAAGTATCAAATGTAAGTACTATATGAACCAACTCATCATTAAGTATTATTATTATTTGTCAACTACGGCACTGATGTGAACCATCCATTTCTCACAACACTTCTCATGAACTTCAATTCTATCTCTTTTACTGTCCCTCGGTGGCACGAACCATTCACTTCTCGTTACACACCGATAAGACATTCTCAAACCAATCACTCTACCGGCAGCGTTCCCTCGGTGGTACGAACCAATCACTTCTCGTTACACACCGTTGAAACATTCGCAAACCAATCACTTCTTACGAATAAGCTACGGCAGCGAGGTGAACCATTCACTTCTCACAACACTGAGGCAGCCTGCGACCCGCAAAGTAACAGTCTTCAACGAATAAATAAACTACGGCAGTGTGGTGAACCATTCAATTCTCACAACACTGAGGCAGCATTAATATCCTTCATTTACTTACTAAAGTGTTACATTTCTATCTAATTCAAAAATTCCCTTATGTAATCATCAATAAATTATTAATAGTTACAATTCATAATCTTATAAATTTAAAATGATCCTAATTAAACGATTGCATTTGTTTCTACGTAAGCCGCTTACATTAAATAAATAATAGTTATTGAGAAAAATAATATTATTGTATAACATATAAACTTATTATTCTTTTTTTTTTTTTGTATATTAACATTGACTAATCACTGTCACTATTGTTTTCATTATCACTATTATCAGAGGAATTGATTTCTAAGGCAGCAATGTGAACCCAAGGCAACATTCGATCGGAAGCTACAGTTGTGATTCGTTTATTTTTGGTACCAGTTAACCCCGGAACAGCGGCAAGTCTATAGCGGTCATTACCTAGGACGGATACCACCCGATAAGGTCCAACATATGATGGCAAAAGTTTCTTGCTCTTACCATCATTTCCAAAAGCAGTTTTTGTTATCTTTACTAAATCTCCTTCTGAGTAAACACGGGCTGGACTTCTGTTTTTGTCATAAAATTTCTTTTGCTTCTCTTGTTCTACTAGCACCCTATCTTTAACTTCTTCACGCAATGAAGTCACGTCGCAATTTTCCTGTGTTTCTCGCCTTATTTCATTTAACCTCGGATCCACCTCAGAGTTCATACCAGTGCCAAACATGATCTCCGCTGGAGTTCTCCCGGTAGTTTTTTGTATGGTGTTGTTTAGACCCCATTGGACCTTTCCAACCATTTCGTCCCATTCCCTTTCATTACCATTCAAATTTTGAGCAGTTAAGGAGTCAAGAATCGTTCGATTGTACCTCTCCACCTGTCCGTTGGACCGCGGACTAGCCACTGCATTTAGGACGTGTTTTATCCCTTTATCGAGACAAAACCTTTTAAATGCATGTGATGTGAAACTAGTACTGCGATCACTAATTATCCTATCCGGATTTCTAAATACACAGAAAATGTCCTCTAACGCTTTGATTGTGTTTTGAGATTTTGTGTTTCTGACTGGACGAATAAAAACAAATTTTGTAAAACCGTCAACTGCTACCAATAGATAAGCATTACCTCTTTTAGATTTCACAAAGGGCCCAAGATGGTCAATATGAAGCGTGTGAAAAGGAATTTCTATTTTAGGAATGGGATGTAAATAGCCCTCTTTGGATACAGAAACCTTGGCATAAGCACATTCGACGCAGGCACCAACATATTTTTTTATAAATTGGGTCATTTTGGGAAACCAATATGTCTTTTTTATCCGTTCCAGGGTCTTCTCTACCCCAAAATGGCCTATATCATCGTGGTTCATGCGGCAAAGTTGCCATCTTGCCCCTTTTGGTACCACCCAACGTAGGTTAGTTTTGTCTCCTTCAATACAGCGGTATAATCTATGATCTTTCAAAGTATAATTATCGCGTATATATTTGAGTCCTTCGGCATCCATATCCGATGAGAGAATATCCCTAATTCTCCTTAACTCCGTGTCACCAAGTTGCAATGTTTGTAGCCAATCTTCATTAGAAATTGACATCACAGCTGGGTACTGGTCTGGGGACTCGCCTTCCATATCCTCAATGGGATTACGAGAGAGGGCGTCAACATGGGACATCTTCACACCTGGGCGGTATTCTATTGTGCACTGAAACTCCTGTATAAGCAACCACCATCGTGCTATGCGTGGTATAATATCACGTTTAGAGAATGTTGAGCGCAAAGCACCACAATCTGTGACGATCTTGAAATTTAATCCTAATACATAGACACGAAATTTTCTTAGTGAACATATTACGGCAAGAGTCTCCAGCTCGTACGTATGAAATTTTTTTTCCTCCGGAGACGTTTGACGGCTATAAAATGCTACTGGCCGAAACAAACTGTCAACACAGGAGCGCTGCAACAGAATGCCCCCAATCCCAACCTTACTAGCGTCAGTGTGGAGTTCAGTTTCAGCGGCCGGATCAAATATAGCCAGGATCGGTCTGTCAACTAACCTATCCTTGAGAGTCTGAAAAGACCATTCTTGATCATCAGACCAAGACCACCCTGCGTCCCTTTTCAGCAACATAGTCAGAGGATGAGCAATGATTGCAAAATTCCTTATAAATTTGCGAAAATATCCCACGAGTCCTAAAAATTGACGTACCGCGTGCTGGTTAGCGGGACGTGGAAAGTCTAAAACGCATTGAATTTTCTTTGAACCAGGTCTGACACCAGCTGCGCTAATTTCGTAACCGAGATAACTAATCTTATCTTGGAGGAATTCGCATTTGGCCAGGTTTAAGGTAAGATTAGCATCCCTTATCAGACGTAAGATCCTTTCCAGTCTTTGCAAACATTCATCCACGTCTCTACCATAGATTAACAGGTCATCAATATACGACGTAGCCTCCGTGTAGCGTGCCGAACCCAGGACTTTATGCATCATACGCTGGAAAACTGCTGGAGCGTTTGCTAGACCGAACGGCATCCGATTAAATTCGTACTGGCCATCCGGTGTAACAAACGAGGTAAGCGGCCGTGATTGCTCTGAAATAGGAACTTGGTAGTATCCTGAAGCTAAGTCTAACGTGACAAAATATGCCTGTCCTGATAATCGAGAAATTTCATCTTCAATATTTGGCATAGGGTAATGCTCTTTGACAGTTATTGAGTTTAGCATTCGGTAGTCAACGCACATACGTAATTTACCGTCATTTTTGCGGACGAGTATTATTGGACTGGCATATTCCGACACAGATTCCCTAACAATTCCGGCGTCAAGCATTTCTCCAACCATTTCTCTAACTTGTTCTCTTTCTTTATGTGACAGTCGGTATGGACGATAAACTATTGGACGCTTATTGTTCAATTCTATAGACATCTCAGCAACATCCGTACACCCAAGCTCCTTGAGCGCAGACGCAAAGCAATCACTGAAACTACTAAGCAACTCCAACAATCTACGCTTATCAGGTTCACTAACTGTATCGCCAATCTTCACTAGCTTTTTGTCTATGGAACGATGAGCGTTGCAGTGTGTCACTGGAGACGAAATAACTCTATTGACTATCTGAACCTTAGTAGCCCTGCAAAGAACACCTTCTTTAAAACTACTGAAAACAAAAAGTGGAACAATGCACACATAGACTTTTCCATCTCTCAACGTATGTATCCCTCCACAAATTTTATACTGCTGATTTGGCCTACCAGCAACTTTACCCTGCAACAGGACTCTTCCATCAGACTCGTTTTCCACAATGGCTCTGACCGAGGCTGGACCATGCAGTTTTATGCTAGAAACAAGTGACACCTTTAATGTATGATCATCGTTGACTTCAGTCTGAAAAAACGGCATTTCACCACTAATATTTAGGAAATTTAACTGATTTGCATTTTTATATACTACCACATGTGGTTGTTCAGTAAAGGTTTGTCCTACAAGCAGTGGAACATCTAAATATTTGTCGTCTACTACCTGACAGACGACATCAGCTGCTACTCCATCTATAGACAGGGCAATATTCACCTTACCTAAAGTTGTTACGATTTCGTTGCCAAAACCCTTAAGTATCGTCGGAACAGTATCACAAACAAGATCCAAAAAATCCACAGTAGACTTTGTCAGTAATGATACCTCACTACCAAAATCGATGAAGGCTCTAACAGGACATTCATTAACGAGTACTACTTTAAAAAATTTCGAATTGGAGCTGGAAGAGCTGGAAATGCACATTGTTTTCTGAACTGAACCTGAAGGATGTTGAGAATTGTTGACCATAGTGTTATTTTGGCTAACAGATTTAATTCTGCAATTCTCCGCACCGTGACCTACTCTGAAACATATTGTACACTTAACTAAAGGTTTCGGACAACGCAGAAACGGATGACCTACCCTTTTGCAATTAAAACAGAAGACATTATCCAAAGAATTTGTGCTATTCTTGTTTACGATTTTATTATTTGCAGTAGAAAAATTATTTGATCTATTCTTGAAACGAGAACGGTCAGTGAATTCATGAGTTTCTTTGTTACTTATTAGAAATTGCAAAAGCTGATCCGGGTGTGTGCATCTTAATGCAAGAGCACTCGACTTCAGTGTTCTGTCACTCAGACCATGAATTAGACAGTCAACTGCGCGCTTGCCCTCGATATTGCATTGGTTCAGTAAAGCTAACTTATTATAAAAGTAGACTTCTATGGGCTCATTGAACCTACTCTTGTATCGCAGCATCTCCTCCAGGGATTGGCCATAATTTTGTTCGTATGGAAAAGCACTCGTCAGTTTGCTTTGCCAATCATTCCAGCTAAACATAATAGAATTCAAACTTTCATACCAAGTTTTGGCCAATCCCTGTAGTTTTTGCACAGCAAAATGTATTGTTGTTCGTTCGTCCCAGCCGTAAACGGAGGCGCACTCATTAACCTTTTTGAGCCAAATGTCTATTCTTTGATTTTTTAAACTAGGATCAAAATCTGGTAATATGTTTTTATGAACAATATGACTGCTGCTGTTAACAAGCGCGTCTGACGTTGAAGGCTGAGAATACAGGGGTTTATTATCTCTAATGCTATTTACTATATTTACCACATCATTAATCGAAAACGACGGTAGCGGAGCCGATGTTGCGACGTTAGATTCGCCTTGCAGGTACAGACCTTGGATCTGCGAGTTGGGTTGCCTTGAGCGTCGCTCGTCACCCTTGGCAACGTCTGAGCGAAGTTGGCTTCGTTCTCGACGAACCTCCTGTTCTAGGCTTTGAAGTCGCTCGCGTTCGTGTTCAAGCATCAGCTCGCGTTCCCGCAAGCGGTGGCTAAGAATAGGGCTTCGTCGGTCGTGAACGTGAACGCGGCTTCGACTTCGAGACCGCCGTGCGCTGCTGCGGCGGCTATGGCTGCGGCCGCGCCGACTTCCTCGATCCGGCTGCGAAGTCTCTCGCTCAGGCGTGTCAAGTCGCCTCTGATGTGTCTCTCTAAGGTTCTGCATTATCTGGAACTCGAAAACAATATGTGTGAATGTCTTATATATGTAGGACTTTTGGTGTGTACTTATGTTGTATTGATAAAAAAAAAAAGTGTTATTAATATACAACTTCTGGTTTAAGTATTCACATTTAACTACATGTATTCTTTTAGCTTTGAACTAATTATAAAGTTATTTACTTTATCTACTTGTAAACTAATTGTTACAATTAAATAATGACTAGTGATTAAGTGTAATGTCTCTTTATTTTACATCTCAATATGTAATATAATACCATAAAATTAAAATGTAAAATCTCACTATGAATTTTATTATAAGTAGGTATCTCGAAAACTAGGCATCAAACGGCAAAAATAACCAAATTTTAGAACCCCCTTGAACCCCCGGCACACTTTGAGCTCAATGTTCACACATCTTTAATGACCTAAAACCCTAACTTCACTTTTAGGTCTAATGATAAAATTGCCAGACTGCCAACTCGGAGGCTCTAATGGCGTTCGTAGTAGCCACACTACACTACATCTTGTCACTGGTCATCATAAATAAGATGGGCAATTGCCGTAACTAAAATATTTAAAATTTAGAATGTCCACTGGTCATTTAAAAGTATAATAGGAAATGATAAGGTAATATACTTACTCACTATTAAACAGCACCGAATAACCGAACTAATCAGGTAGTTCTATATTCAAGCGCTTTACAGTAAATTTTGAAAAGTATGTTATTAGATTGAACAACAATTGCACGAGCAAAGGCTGAAGTCTAAGATAAAACATGCATCAATAAATGGCACAATTTTAATATATGGCACTAATTGGTTATTTAACGTTTTATGGGCTTAATATTTAATAAATGTAACACGATAAAATAGTTCCCATGCACAAAACGGTTAAATAATAGTAATAAAAAAAAAAAGACACAGGTACTTACCACTTCTGAATTGAAGTAAAACCACACTTTGCAATGCCACAACTATATTTATTTCACTTTAATCTTATGATTATCCTTCACTGAGTACTCTTACTTATTCTTATATATCTTAATATATCACTGGACTAGCGTCCTGTATCTCGGGTCAAACTCCACTCTCCCAAAACCACGCCGAAGCTAACCATGTGTTCTCCAATCCCGCCAAAATACCACGTTGTTTATTTACTGCAATTCTATTGGCCGACCGTTCCACCAATCCTGATTTCAGAAATAGTCAAAACCGGAAATTACAATTATTTAGTCAAATTAATTGTTAAATTATTTGAAACCTAACACATAAGTAAACTTATCCAATTTATATTTTATTAAAACATATCGAAACTTATTTATTTCTTCATCCAACTTTCTTCCAAGGTTCATCGATTGAAATCGTCTGTATCAAGTTGGTAGTATTGTACTCGTGTGTTCAACTATTATTTATTTAAGAGGTTGGTATTGAGCCTTTGTAAACCTTGTAAACTTGTTATTAGTGATTTACCCCTTATTCTGTTTACGTCAAAAGTGCTATAAATTCTATGAAATTATTGAAATACTTTGAAATACTTGAATACTTATTACAACCTGTCTAACTTAAACTTTGTTTTGTTTGTACTGTCCAGTAAAAGCATTAATCATATTTTTTTATTTTAAGGGTATTTTTAATTATGTTTAGTTTCTTCAAAGTACAATTTGGTTATAACGTAACGAAACAGATAAAAAATTAATATTGTTTATGCAAACAAAATAAAAGCACTATCAAAAGACCATTTGTGTTCCCCTAAATATGTCACAAAATGTTTCCTCGCATCTCAGTTAAATGGCATTTACGATCCTGCATTAATAAATCACGTCGACTTTTAAAATATAGCCTCGGAATATTTCGAAAAATTAAATTTTTTACTTCCGCAGGAAATGTTTGGCGATTCGTGCGGTTTCGTATCGAAAATTTTTGGAAATGCTATCAGAATTTAAAATTAAAGTGAAGCCGTTAAAATATCATTAAGTACAATTTAATAGTTTACTTAAACTTTGATATTTAAATGTTTACTAAATAAATATTATATTCTTTTGTGTGTTTTATTTACATAATATATTTCATGTCTGAAATACACGAGCCTCAAAAAAGGTTCTTTTAAGTTGAGAACAAACTTTTATTACTCGCTCACGAATCGCGTCGCTATTCAGGCTGACCAATCAAGTGGATTTAATCGCTTAATTAAATTCCATTGCGTATTTTGTCCAATAGCACCTCGGCGCATTTAATTCTTGATCATAAATTCATATTACCTAACACGTTCTGTGCTGTCTGAATACGAAAATACGGTACTAGAAGTACATAGCCAGTCAGTTTCGTCCATGGAAATAAAATGCTTTCCAATGCGGCCATTCAAGTATGTTACCGTGCAGCAGCATAAATTTGCCGAGGAGCGCTATTTGAATTATTGCATAACTTGTAAACACGTTGAGGCCAAGAGCGTCTGCGACGCAAAACCTCTCTTTCTTCTTACCGTTTTCAAACAGAATATAAAACGCAGGCTCAATTTTACGAAATTGTATTCCTTTAAGAACTATCTGTAAAGATTTTCGTGCTTTCAAGTCGTAGCAAATGAACTGTATTTTATTTTAAAACTCCTGTTCAACTGTATTAAAAACGACAAATTATTCAAATTGCTCTCTCTAGAATAATTTTATGGCTTGCCACTGAACACATAAAATATCTGAACGGATCGCTATGCTAATAAAAATATCCCGCGGTGTTAACACCCTTGTTACACCGTTTGCTTAGCGGTTACGGCAAAACGGTTCCTACTAACGTACTAAGTGATTTTTATCGTCCGACGATTACCACATGAGTACAGTGTAATGTTTTACCTTCGTGTTTTTGCGTTGGATTACCCGTTTAAACAAGCCCGAGTGTCCGGAACACCAAATAAAGGGAAACAGTAACCGACGCGCGCGTTATTCTTCCAAAATTAACTCATAACGCCAAGAGCAGTTGTTTTTTTTTGGTCCGTAATCTGCTTTAATGGGCAACCGGCCAGTAGCTTTCGTTAATCGCTTATACGCGAAATGGGCATCTTTAAATAGTGTAACATACATTTTTGATGTCGCTTTAATGCCACGCCACGGCCGATTGTGGGTACAATTAACGTTATAACGAGTTCATTAATGATGGAGAACAGTTTTACAATGGGTAAGCTTTTATTAAGTGCGAGATATTTATGTATTCATCGTTAAGCTATGTATCAATTTTATTTACATATAAATTGACTTAAATTACAATCAGTATCGATATTTTATCATTTCATTGTAATAAAAAAGAGTTTTCTGAATATGTCAAAAGTTCGCAAGAACCATAACCAAGTCTGCATAGCAGTAGCAATAAAACGAAGAATAATCAATCTAAAAGACATATTTAAAGAAATAGATAATAAATACAGATACGAAATTACGCTCGCAAACTGAAAAAAAAAAATCATAAACTGCAAGTACCCACATAAAATGTTATACACGTGAGTATATTGAAGGAGAGAAAAACAGTCGAGTTAGAGATGCGTCCCTAAAAATAATAAGTAGAAACAGAGTTTGTAACGCCCACCTGAAGAGATTGGGGGACAGGAATTCTTAATATAACGTCCTTTACTTGCACCAGGCGGAATAACATTGCTGACTTGGCTATGTACCCTCTACAACCTTCATACTTCCATACAACTGAAAAGTTATTGTAGTAAAATTTCATGCTAATGTTGGACACTGTATATGGACATCGTTCAATTTGTTAGTGATTTTATAGATTGTGGAAACGTGCGGTGCACAAGATGGCCGGACTTACCTTGATATTACAGTGTTTTTACAATAGGTACTGCTTTGGAAAACAGGTTCTATTTTGAATAATTAGAGGTTTATTTTGTTTTAAGAAAGCTTTAGTAGAAATTTTGGAATTATGCTGGGTTATTTAATGTCAGATTTTCTTAAGTCTTAACAGCTGTCTTCACTGTTGTTTAACCATGTTTTTAATGTTATTTTCATTTAAAAACACGCAGAATTAGCACAGTTATTTGATACGTAAAATAATAATGATTTATTAAGTTGGCGCTATAATAAAAATTAACAGATCTTTCAGAAAGAAAAAGTTTTTTTTTGTTTTTCCAAGGAAAGGTTTGGCACCCAATAAAACAAGCTCAAGTAGGAGGAGGATGAATCCTGTTACGGACGAAAGGGTATTCTATAGTGGTGCAAGCCTCAAAAGCTAACAGGTTTAAAAGACCCTAACAGTGTGGGGACCGCAAAAGCGGCCACGAGACTCCTCAGAATGCCTGAGTATATCCACTGAACATCCCCCTTAACTGATCCGCCTTGATCATCATCGGAGCGAAAGCCACTTGGTAGATAGAGGCTGCGCAGCGTGTGGTAACCTGACGGGTTGCCCTTAATGACGAAGCTGAGACTAAGAGATTAGCTAGAGTGACGAGACTCTAAGATGGGATGGCTGAAAAGAAAATATAACGTTTAGAATCGTTGGGCTTGCTGGAGTTTCCTAATAAGGGGAGTGAACTTGGTCAAGGCCGGAGGAGCACCGTTGAAACCCTCTGGGCTGGCGTCAAGAGCGGTTCCGAAAGCCAGAATATTTTCTTACAGCTCTACTATTTAACTTGTCTTAAAAAAATAACGTCTTGAAGAATTGATGTAACCTTTTTAAGTTTTTTTTTATGGTTAATCTTTTTAATGTTTGTAAAAAGTTTGTCGCAGTTTTATTATTTGGTATGTAAATCAACCCCCAGGATTTAGTGTTTAGGGGTTTAGATGTTCATTTCAGGAAATAAAATGCTTGTATTAAATACGTTTCCATAGTGAAGTTCGCATAACACATTTTAACTTAGACTCTTGAACAAAACTTACGGAAGGATTTGGTGTAATCAATTAAATGCAACTCCTTGGTCTCATAAGGGAGATTATTAGTAATTTGAGTCCTATTTTGGTTCTGTCGTATTAAACTACCAAGCCATATCTAAAAAAGCTAAGGCCATAAATTAACGAAAACAAATACCAATAAATAAAAATTTGGAACACTTCTACTTATATTAAAATAACAAACCAACATTTTCTTCATATTCAAAATCCTTTTTACTATTAAACGTCCCTAACGAATACATCCAAAGATTTCCGTTTCAGAGGTTCCCAACTGACAAGCATTCATTCTATGCAAGAAAAGTTACCCAGTGTCAGTCCAGTACGAACTTCAGAAAGCTCGGACATAGCGAATTCTGGTTCACAATGAAATAAACTTACATAGGAAGCTCGTTGGGTTTAATAAATATAAATAATACAGCCGGAATGACATGCGCAAAGTGTATGTTTAGACTGCAAATATCTGCGTCCGACGTATGTAGTGAGACGTATTGGGATGTAAAGAGACTGGATGATACTTAATTATAACTATAAAATTAAAATTTTTTTTTATTGGTAAATTTATAAAATTTAAAAAAAAATTATAAATAAAAACATAGAATGTGCCAGCTACTTCTCTTCCCGGGCAAACTGTAAAAGTAAGTTAAGGGACGGAGGATTTATTGGCGATTTTGCGGGTGACAGGCTGACCCCTTATCACTGTTATAGTCTCTCTTCATCATAATAATACCTCCAAATTTGTCAAACGTGACATCAGATGGTTATAATAGCCTCTGGTGTTCTGCCTACCCCATTAGGATACAGGCGTGAAGTTATGTATGTATGTATGTATTTATAAAATTAGCCGCTGAATATCACCACTCCGGTGGTGATGTGTTCTGACAATATTTTATGAAGAACCAGTGCTTCCATGCTAGACTGGGAGCAAAATACATAGAATGTGCCAGTTGTGCCGGGCATACTGTAGAAGTCAGCTTAAGGGCAGAGGTTTTGTTGGCGTTTCTGTAAGCAAGAGGCTGACCCCCTGACACTGCAATAGTCTGTCTCCGTCATTATAATTCCTCTAAATTAGTCAAACGTCGCATCTGATCATTTTGTAGCCTCTGGAGATCGGCCCATCAGGAATACAGACGAGAAATTATGTATGTAGCAGACGTACAAAAATGGTATGATATGCCAACATGGTTTCACTGTGATCGCATGTAGACTGTGATCCTGATTTTCAGCAGCATCCAGAAAGAAAATCCAAAAGTTGGAATTAGTCTACGTTTTAATTTGATAAATAATTTTTTTTACAGAAATATTTACAAAAATAAAAAGCGATTACACTCAAAAATGAAACCTGAATATAGTAACCTACATTTTGAGTATACATGTAAGTTTAATTTTTGATATCGACTTAAGTTCGTTAAGTTTGAGCTTTCGTTGTATTATAGCTGAATAATGTGATAGTAATTTATTTATTTACCCTTTATTATACACAAAAACAAATCCAGAATATAAAAAAAATACAAATAAAAGAACACATTATGTATAAAGGGCGGCCTTATCGCTTGGAAGCGATTTCTACCAGGCAACCCAGAATTTAGTATTATGTAGCTTAAAAATATCAAATTAATTTAATAAATGTAGAACCTTTTTCTATGTGTGAAAACCAATTTCACCTGATCGCAAGAGTCCACACTCACAAGGTAAATAAAGTACACGGGTTTTTGAGGTAAAAAAATCTGTCCATAAAATATTTCTGGATGAAAATTTTTATATGATGATAGTTTGTTAGTCTGAGGTGTCCTTTTTAACAAGAAGGAACATAACATAATCTGCTTACAAAAATCCGTATCAATAAATCCATGTGAGTTTCAAATTACACAGACTGAAAAAAAAGGAAACCATCTGGTTTCAGATGCCTTAAAGGTATAAAAACCACGTTTACGTTGTAGGCTCAGGTACTTTAAATAAAAAAACCGAATATAAACCTTAAAATTTTACAAAGTCGTGTCTTCACTATATACAGCGATGTTTTTTAGTACCAGGCCAAAATTTTATAAAAACGATTTAATAAAAAAAACGTATGCATTTTTTACAAGGAAATTAATATATTCGCTAACATATTCAGCAAAGCATGGTCACTCTAAAATATGAATGAATAACATTAAAATAATGATGACTACGCAATACTACAAAACATTTTATAGTAACTACGTCGTAGTATTATCAATCTTCTACTACCGCCTACTAAAACCAGCGACTATTTGATAAAAAGTTTGTGTTGCCATATTTTTATTTTTTTTTTGTACTGAGCGATACTAAAATAAATATGCAGGCATGTTTATATCGTATCAAAGACAAGTATGTCAGACGACCGTGATTTTTTATAATCAACGAATGCAGAGCATTAAAAAAAACCGACAACGTCATAACTTTGGCTGCGTTATAATGTCATCCGCGTAAAACATTCTCCGAACCCATACATATCTTTTTTTAAATTTTCAATTTTCAATGACGTGCTCAACCGAATTTGATAAAATTTATATGGGACTAACTATGAAGTATCTTCTTTCATATCAAACAAGAATTTTTAAATACGATCCATAATTGTTTGAAATATCGTGTAACAAAGACACGAAAAAAAAAAACATACAGACGAATAGAGAACCTCCTCCTTTTTTGGAAATCGGTTGAAAATAACATTTAAATTTGGCTGGTGACTAAAAAACCACCCTGTATTGACCGAAGCTCTACGATATTTTTACTTCTACTCGCTTTGACATTAAAAATGTATGTCATAGTCGGGTATTATTTATATTGCAACAGCAAAAGCTAAGAGAGCAATATGAGAATAACTCTTGAAATAATTACATTGTCCGGTCTTTATGAATAATGCCTGCTTGGTGGAGTTTGTTATAATGGTTTTAATACGTTATGTGATTATTACGTAATTAGTTTAGTTTAAATAAAGAGGTAACGTTTGTGTTGTTTAATCGTACACAAGAACTTATGAATTCAGGTTTAATTGTGATTTCTGAACGGGCATTTTCATTTATTTTATATACTATACTTCATTTAAATAAAAGCTCTATTATCGTAAAAAACAACAAATTCCATGCTTTAAAAATAATATAATGACGACAACAGCCTCACCAAAAACGGCTTTTGGATTTTGAGGACCATTGTGGACATACTAATATCATACATCCCTACTTGACTTTAAATTCTATATATTTTCCTTATCCATTGCAAAAAGCATAGACTTCTTTCCAATAAAAAAAAACGCATCTGGAATGAATTCATCATAATCTGTGTCAAAACCATTTACTGTTGGGGCAGCAAGAATAAAATAACTAAATTCTCCTGCAATATTTCTACTGGGTGTACCTATACATCCTTAAAAAATTAGCAGCTTTAAGGGAAAAATGCTTATGGTATGATGAAATCAATTTATCGACTTTTGTTCGCAGCAATCGCAGTCTTTTTCTTAAACTTATTTAATAGTTGTCTTTCTCTGTCTCAGATCCTTGTCTCACATCTCTATCTTAAATATTAACTAAATCCCTCTTTGAAATATGTATATTTTAATAACGACAACTCATCCAAATAGATTTTGAGACAATGGTCGACAGTACAAATATGCTCTTGATCGATTTTTGAATATAATCTTCTATCATCACAAACAAACAAATATTTGTTTTCAATTAACAAATCACATCTAGAATGAGTGCATCATTATCGGTGTCAAAGCTACTACCGATGGGCAGCGCGCAGTGCGTAATCTTTGCCTCCCGAGACCACCTACATTGTGCTGCTAGCTTTTGTTTTCAAAGAATTAAATAACTATCTTCTCCAGCAATATTTCTTCTCTATGCACCTATACATCCTTTAAAAATTAGCAGCTTTATAAGAAAAATGCTTATGGTATGGTATGATGAAATCAATTTATTCGCAGCAATCACAGTCTTTTGCTTAAACTTACTTAACAGTGTCTTCCTAAGAACATCTTCATCAGATCCTTAATTAATAACTAGATCCCTATTCGACCCCTCTTAGATATGTACATTTTAATAAATACAACTCATCCAAATAGATTTTGAGGACATTTGTGGACATACTTACAAATATGAACGTACATACTTGAATCGACTTTAAAATATTGTATTAATTCATTTCAAAACACATTCCTTTTCAATTAACAAATCACATCTAGAATGAGTGCATCATTATCGGTGTCAAAGCTACTACCGCTGGGCAGCGCGCAGTGCGTAATCTTTGCCTCCCGAGACCACCTACATTGTGCTCCTAGCTTTTGTGTTCAAAGAATTAAATAACTATCTTCTCCAGCAATATTTCTTCTCTATGCACCTATACATCCTTTAAAAATTAGCAGCTTTATAAGAAAAATGCTTATAGTATGGTATGATGAAATCAATTTATAAACATTTATTCGCAGCAATCACAGTCATTTGCTTAAACTTACTTAACAGTGTCTTCCTAAGAACATCTTCATCAGATCCTTAATTAATAACTAGACCCCTCTTAGATATGTACATTTTAATACAACTCATCCAAATAGATTTTGAGGACATTTGTGGACATACTTACAAATATAAACGTACATACTTGAATCGACTTTAAAATATTGTATTTATTCATTTCAAAAAACATTCCTTTTCAATTAACAAATCACATCTAGAATGAGTGCATCATTATCGGTGTCAAAGCTACTACCGCTGGGCAGCGCGCAGTGCGTAATCTTTGCCTCCCGAGACCACCTACATTGTGCTCCTAGCTTTTGTGTTCCCCACAACTGCTAGATAAGCTTAAACTTTGCATTCTGACCCTGTCAATTGGAATGCCCGCTTAAAAAGGATTAACTGGAATTGGGTTTTCTGATACTATTTATGGCATGCGAGAATTTAAGTCGATTGTGTGGTTTTATAAAGTTATTGTAATTTAGCTGTGGGAAAAACCAGGGTTTATTTGGAAGGTTTAATGGACAAATTTTTTGTTGGTCCCTTTTTAAGCGAAATTGCTGGTTAGGAAGTTGATAAGTACCTTGTAAAACGGGTCTTAACTGGCGTGGAACATTAAAAAACACTTCACAATAGAAACGAAAAATCAGTCCATTTTTATTTACTAAATCCATTTTCGATTTTTGTGTTTTTTTTGGTAAATTGACCTTATTTTTTTTCTATATATCTATTTTATGTTCCTATATATAATACTTCACGCCTGTATCCCTCATGAGGTAGGCAGAACACCAGCGGTTTTAAGACCATCTGATGTCACCTTTGAGTGGAGAGAGACTATTGCAGTGACAGGGGGTCAGCCTGTCGCCCACAAAAATCTCCAATTAAACCTTTGTCCCTTAACTGACTTTTACAGTATGCCCGATAAGATAAGCAGCTGGTACATTCTATGTTTTTTATGTTACTAATACCTCGTAAAAAATTAAGAGAGTGAAATCCTTGTGAATTAAATTTAAAGTACTTAAAAATCGTGTAGCAGAGTTTTGATACAACCTATTTGATATAAAAATTACAATAGTTTTTAGTAATTAAAGCTTATAATGCCTCAACAAACAGTTTTTTATATCTATAATATGTATTTATATTCTAGGTTCCTCCCTAGCTCGCCACATTGTATCTACATAATACAAGCTTCGGTTACTTTGAGGCCATGTAGTTGGTGTGATTGTCTGGAGATTTTATTTTATTTATTTTTAAAGATTACCAAACCTGTAAAAATTTAGCGTTTTTTGTATAAAAGACACTAAGAGGTCACACACATTCATTAAAACTGTTTTGTAAATACATACATATTATAATATTTAACATCTTATGCATTTGATGCAGATAGTGCCACTTCAGCATCGCAATGGCCGTCATTTATTAGATGACCACTTTGGCGATGGGGTAAACCTGTCTGCCTCAGACGCTCCAATGTTCGATTCCCGCACGGAACAAAAAAATGTTCCGGGTCTGGGTGTTTATCTATTTATGTATTTATATTGTAGGTTCCCTAGTTCCCTAGTTCGCTACATGTAATCCCATAACACAAACTATGCTTACTTTGAGGCTATGGAGTTGGTGTGATTGTATGGAGATTTTATTTTTATTTATTTATTTAAAAGCTATCTATGAAGACTTTTCAGTAGGGTGTTTGATCATAGAAGTCTTAAATTATATTACTTGGCGTATTTAAATAGGCTAAATCCAACTGAGTGATTACAACGAAACATTTGGTTTGAAAAATCGATTTATACTGTAAGTTAGAGTCCGGAAAGCTCTTTGCCCCAATAACGTAAGCGGATTGTTGGTGAAGCTATATAAATTATAAATTAATTGATTTACAAAGATTTTGATATACTTTCATTGAGCTTCATAATTTTAAAATAACGATAAAATAGGAAAAATAATAATTGATAATGGTATGGAATCAACTAGTACATTCAATCATTATTCCAGAAATACCTTTTATTCAAACAAAGACTTACTGCATCTTGTAACACCAATTGACTCGTAGATAAAAAGTAGGTATTTTTAAAAAAGTAAAATTTTATAATGAAAAAATGTAATTTTATAAAACATAAAAGAGAACAAAACACAAGCTTCAGTTTGTAGCATAATTGTAGGAAATTGAAAATGTCACTTTGAACGTGAGCAAACAGAATTAACAAGGGCATTAAGAATACTATGTCGTTAAGGGCCTCGGCAATTGTAGAGGGCGTGTAATATATGGCGAGGGAAAACAACGATGAATAAAACACACGATAATAGACGTGCTACTAACAGGGCATCCACATTAGCGTCTAACAAATAAGGATCTTCTGATGGATAAGATTCCGCCTCCCTTCCTCTACGTTTTACACGTCCGCATTTAAGAGAAAGTAATATCTGACAAAGTGGAAAATATATACTCAGTTACACTTAGGTGCGTGTAGGCTTCAGCGGGCAGTGTGTTGATTCCCACGCTACCGCCTTCTTAAGTTACCCTGAAAAGATACCCATTTTTCTGTCAGAATTAAACGAGCGATAAAATTCTTGCGACGTCGCATAAAAATGTGCGTTACCTGCCTTGCATATTTATGCGTGATGCGGTAATGACGTTTGTCGACTCGGTGACTCGCTACTTTCATTACCGTTACCGCTGAGTAAAACCTTACTTTATAAACAATCCGTGTCAAGTATTTTCCGATAGCGTCGGAACTTGTTTGCATTTTTCTGCATTGGATGAATAAAATTGTATCAATTAAAATATACTTGGTAACAATTGTATTGCAATTGATTTTGAGTTTCATTCTGCTTAATTGAGATAAAAAAAATATAACGCAAATCCAAGTTTATGATGTTGGTGAAGTGTTAAAATGCAAAATTTTAAATTGAATGCATTTTTATTTTGTACGATTGTATTCTGTAACCTTTGCAATATTTATTATAGTACTTGTATATAAAATTAAAGCTTTGCTAATGGAGAGAGCAGCAGCGATGGAGTTGCGACGCAAAGCGTTAGGTTTGGTCACAATCATGTTTCGACTTCAAATATTTCAAGTGGAACAGCCCGATTAAAGTTGCAATAAGTCGACTCTAATCTTGAGCCAACTCGAGTATTGCACCTGCAGCCAAATTCATTCCAATTAGGAGAGGGGCGTAGCCGAGTGAACAGCAAATGATGCGGTCCTCACTTAAGAGCACCTCTGCGACACTTATATGTCGTCTCTACGTAAATAAATTCAGTTACCTCTTGCAGTGAGTGCACGTCATTAAACTTTCTTGTCCTTAGCTCCGGCTGGCGTGCGACGTTTGTTAATTATCGGGATTTAAACAAGGCGTCGGTAATCGAAATGGCATGTACTTAATAGACTGTTCATTAATTACCCTGGAAGGAAATCACGAGGAAATATTACTTTGAAAATTTCCATCTACAAAGCTTTGTTTGTGAATAACCATTTTAAAAAGAACACGTAGTCATGTTTTTATAACTGACAAGCTATTGTAAAGCATGCCAGTAACGCGTTTACCGCTAAAACCGTTACGAGACATCGATATTGACTGTTTGCTTAATACAAAATTTAACGTAATCGACTTTACGTCGATGGCATCGCGTTGTGTACATAAAACGAACATGCTTCTTTCCAACCAGTAGTGATATCCCACTAATGTGCTTTCTCCTGCAATCTTTTCTTGCGATGACACGCTAAAACTTCGCAGATATTTATGTGATTTAGGATTGTAACGCTTAGAATTTATGGTGTATTTTTCGTTGTACAGGTCTATATGACTTAGGATAATTCGAAATTTAAAAGCGATGATGTCAATCTTTATCGCAAGGGAAGTTGTAGGGAGGAGGAGGTCGAAGGCATTCAAGGTGGGCGCGCCCTGCGTCGATTGTAATCACGCAAATGGCTTCATATCAAAATGTCACATTCGTATCGAGACGTTACGGTGTCATTTTTGTGCACGGATACGCGTTTTAATGTCAATTTTTACACACTTGTAGACTTTGCCAACGATTTACGAGCTTGTGTGACATATTCTTATTTTGTGCAAGTCGATAATGCCATTTTAATTTTCGTAATATTTTTATGTCACTTGTTTTTTTAATTTCACTTTAAAAAAAGTCGTTTAAATAATGGTAAATATTACAGATTTTCGTATTAAAACGATATCTTTCGAGTTTTTATTTTTCTATCGACGCAGGCTGCCGCCTAGCCACTGACTGCGATATCGCTTCCATTAAAATAACTCGTTAAAATTTATCATCGACCCGCTTAATCGCTTTAGCGCCACCATCTGGGATTTTACGATTTTTCTGCTTGCTTTGTATACTTTCGTGGTCATTTTATAACGTTTACAAAATCGCTTGTGTGGGGTGGTTAAACAATAACATATAATCTCTTTTATATTAACATATCTCGATGTCTAACATGAGTTTTAATTACTTTAAGCTTTAATATATGCATTAGGAGCGCAATGTTAGGTTCTTTGACGTAAAAATGAATAATCTCCTTATTGGAATCAAATTTAATCAACTTATGTACCGGATTTTCTGCAGCTGCGGTGTTTCGTGGCGCGCTCAGAAGATAATTAAATAATTAAGAATGTATGAATGACGCTGTAAAGCGGTTTCCTTGATATTGTAATAATGCAGTCCTCTTGGGTGAAATCTTTTAAATTATTCTCTCACACTAGCATCGTAATTATGTGGGCTTCTTTTATAAATGCATATTACAGAATATTCAAAATTGAACAATAAACTCTTAAAGACAAAAACTCTTCAACCCTTAACATTTTAGAGCTCTCGATTTAACTCTCAAGTGACAGTAAATAAATAACAAATGTCAATTCCGGCACCGAAAATCGAACAATAAAAGAGTATTTCCATTTCACGATATTTATTTAAACTAAAAATTCCTGCGAAATGTAGAAACCGTTCAACAAAACGGATAAGCACGAGTGGAAATGAAACGTTTTACCTTTAAAAATGTCAAAGGTAGCTTCTTTAGGTTTATATTTTGCGTGTGTAGTGGTCAGCGACGCGTGGTGATACGAGCAAAAAGTATTGGACCAACCGCTCTGCAGCGAGAGAAATCTAAGGGCTTAAACAGTGCGCCACGTATGAAATACTACCGCTCAGTTACATGAAAAAGACGAGAAGCAAAATCGAGTGACAGGACCACGGTGCAGGATTTTCAGTCCGATGCTTTTTTGTTGGTAGGATTTTGGAACTGGACGCTGTAGCCTCCGAGCGAATTTATTGAGGCCGCTTATAAAATGAACGTGTGGTTTCTGATTAGTTGAGGTCATAAACTTGAACTTTTACATTGGTATTTTCTCGATCTTTGGTAAGAGAAGCAGTAATTCTGTTTTTGAAATAAAGCTACTTGTCTCTAATTATTTTTCAAATACGTGTTGATGAGAATAAACGCTGTGCTACCAAAATCAAAAACTTGTGACACTTGTAATTTATTACAATCTGCAGATTTAATAACAAAGCTAGCTGTGCAAGCGTCTCTGCTCACGTTTAACTGGTGTTAAAATAATCCTTTGTTTTAATCCCTTGCATTAATACTGGTAGTTAAAAAAGCGGTGTTTTTAACTAATATAGATAGTAGTATACAATGTTGCTAATTCAACATTAAAACAAGGTAGTATGTTACTTTTATTTTGTGATATAGGGGACACTTGAAAGAAATTCTGAACAGTTGTCAGAAATTAATCTAATTTCAATATTGATGTTTCGTTAGTAACCATAAATAAAAAATAATCATATTTAAAAGAATTTAACTTTAAATTAAATGAAACGCTGAAAATATTAGAAAATGAACTCGTCATTGTTAAAATAGACTAGAATAATGTTATATTTTTAGTGTCATTAAGTTTCTTTTTTGTTTTTAGGCTAAAATGGATAAATTCAACCAGTTTAGTTTCAGATACAATGAATTTGTTAAGGATTTTTTTTACGGTTAAAGTAGTTCAATGGTGTAGGTTTATGGTAGTTTTAGGTTCCCAGAATTTCTCATAGTTCCCTCGAGGGACAAATAGACCAGAGTTTTTGTCGACTACTAATAGTCATGGTTCTTACAAGAGCAGAGTGATTTCTCCTTTGGTACCTTATGTATTTGGTCTTTAGCACCGCTTTTCATCGTATTTTCTGTCCATCAAATATCAACGTTTTAGCGGTGATGTATACTAGTTTTGTCGTATAAAGAGCAAATAGATACCTTCCTAAGTGGGGTAGTGAGTTTCATCTCATCTGCTCTTGGGTACAGAAGGCAGCACATCAAGCGTTACAAATTTGTCAAATTTTTTTACATGAACCTGACCTCTATGTCGTCGAGATTAAGTTGAAATTGGTCGGGGAAATTTGACAGGTAATGTAATGCTTGATCTAATGTCTTCTGAACCATCATTTGAGTTGTCTTCTACCGCGAGTATAAGCGATAATAACCAGCTGTTAACTTCTTCCATCCAATACAAGTGACAGGCACAAATTAAAAAACTTAAACACAGATTAAAAAATAACTCAATTAACAATCACCTTTTCTTCTGTTTTCAGATTGACCCAAAAGTGGCCTTTCCTCGAAGAGCACACCCCAAGGTAAGTTTAACACTTAAGAGGTCATTAACACTGTGGCAATAGTCAATAAATTCAAAGAAAATGGTTAACTATAAACTGACGTAATATTACAGAGATCGTTCAACGGAACCTGTTTATTTTCAAACGTTTACACAAAATATTATTTTAGGGTGGACATAACTCTCTGTAGCTATTAAGATGTTATTCTGTGATGCATAAATAATTAGGGGTTAAATAATTTAATATGCGGCCAGTGATCTTGGGTTCTTACATATTTTGGATACCATTTTGATTGAAGCTCGGTCCTATGTATTTCTAAATTAATTTCAACACAATAATTAAATGTTACATTTTGCTACTACACATTTTGGATCTATTGGTGTATTAAAAATAATAAAGCTGTATACTTATAACAACTTGGTAACAAGTGATAAGGTTTACTTACATTTTTTTAAAGTAAATGAAAATAAGTAACTTGTTTAATTTTGATCGGATTTCTTACGTTTATCTTTATTTTATTTGTATATTTTGTACAAGTACCTTACTAAATAAATGAACTATTACTATTCCGATAATTAACGTCAAATTAATTGAGCAAATTAAACGATGTGATTAATCTATTAAATGTCCAATTTTCAATGTATGTATCAAAACAGATAGGAAATAAATTTAATATAATCAGCGTTATATGGAATAATAGTTCTTAAGTATGTGACAAAGTTTTTTTTTTTAATTCGGATTCTTAAACAACAGGATATCACTTTTATATGGGCTTTCTTAATATTATTCTGGTTTTAAATAATATTCCTTATCAAAAATATTTAATATATTACTTGTATCGAAAATGAAACCAATAAAGTTTTTTTAATGTTAGTTTTTAATTAGAAAATACTAACTTTATAGCTACTTATTATATATTATATTATAAGTCATTTTATAGTTTACTTAGACGTATTAACTACAAGTAGTACGAATACAAAGTTTGTTGGCAAATAGTTGGCAAAATTGGATAAAGGATAAACCTATGTTAAATTTAGCCACACATATTAAATATCAAAATATTACTTTCAAAATTAACTTTATAACACAAATATCCGCCCTGCCAAGATGCAAACACAGAGCTAATATAGAAGGCTTCACTGATCGATTCACGAAAAACAAACACAGCAATTAACTTGACATATCTAAATTAGCTTCAAAGAAATATGATAATCACATTCATATTATTACTTATTAATACTTTGAACATCCACATTCAAAAAATCAAAAGAGTCGGCACGCTAGCTCCTTCTTTTATATGGACATTAAAGGTGATGGATGGTTTTTAAGCATCGCGTTATATTACTCTATCCGGCCGGCAGAGCGGTATTGCGTGGCCGGTCAAAGAGGATACCCGACTATGCGAATTACATGAATATATTAAGGCAGTACTTCGTACATGAACATAACACTGTAATGCTCACGAATAAATTTAGACCATGTTCCTTCATCACTATACTGCCAAACGGTAACTATGTATGTAAATTTTGACGTATAACATAGATTCTTAGGCGATAACAAGCGCCTCTTGATTTTATGTCGATACGTATTTGTAAGTGAACCGAAAGCTGTGTATTTTAGGTGTTATGTTTACATTTAAGTTATGTAGTCATTTCATTTAAAGCTTGTTTGATTTTAATATTACCAAATATCTTTAATATGGTGTCTTTTAATGTGAATACAAGAGTCCCCTTCAAAAATGATGATTGATATACGATGTTATTAAGTGCAACTGAACCAAACCAAAAGCATAATTTTTAGAACAAAAAATAAAAAACAATTTGAAAAAAGGATGGCTGACCTAATTGAAATGATAAACAAAATCGCAACGCACAAAATTGGATGACTCCGTCAGCAACTTGGGGTCTAAATTCAAATTTCTGATTATCGTTTACCACCGCCTTTGCTTCCCCACTCATGCAAACAATGGAAAAGGGGACAACGCTGCTCAGGCGTTCCCAGCTAAGAACAAAACAAACGAATTTTTAATATCGTCTTTATCGATAATTGTGACGCTCGCAAAAACCTCTTATTTTTAAAAGTTTAAGAGACTAAGAAAAAGGAGTCGTGAGGGAAAATGGAATTGGTAAGAAAACTTTTTTCATCTTCTTTATTTGACATTGACAGTGACGAAACTTTGTATTTTCACGGTGAATCTATTTAATTTAAATTCAATGGAATTTAATTGTTTACCATCTGCCGAGGGTGGGTTAGATTAAAATGGGTAATCACCCTTTAACCTTTCTTTGGATAAAGTTCTCTTGGTTATAAATGTAGTTGTTTAGGTACCAGGGTTTGCTCGTGTTGTTTTCGTGTGTACCTGTTATGGTACAGAGAATGGAACAAAGGCTAATATGTCATCTTGGGCAAGTTAATTGACGTGGTTTCCGTAAAGTAGCGGTGGAACCCAGACGTCAGCGTTTCCTCCCTATACATATTTATACGGAACCACGTCTGCCGTGAAATAATAGCAGTTCGCTTTTAATATCTGCGGATGCTTCATAAATTGAACTCTGCGTATTAATTGATATGATTGATTGCATGTGTATGATGTTAAAATTTTATACTTTAAATTCCTGCGGTGAACTTAATTATTTTGATGACAAGAAGATCATTTGGATACGATATGGACAGTGATTACTTGTGCATTTATGCGAGTCAAAGGGATTACTTAGATTAAAAGTTGAAAATATACAATTATTCTGCGAAAAGTGATGTTTGTCAATTTTTTTTGTCATAAATTTACTAAAATTTATGCGGTATGTTCTTGTGGCTGGAAACCCGAGTAAAAAAAAACTATAGAAAAGTTTGTATTCTCAACTAACTCTGCTGGGAATCGAACCTGAAAGTTTTTGAGTTTGTTGGAATGTTTGTTACTGATTTTGAATAAATGGGTTTTTATAAAACATAACAATTTTAACCATAAACCAGCACAAGATTTCTTTTTTATTCTAAAGCATTCTGTTAACTAATTAAAGTCTTTTTGCAAAGTCTGTCGTTAAATACCATCAATTCGATGCTGTTTACTTGCTGTTTTATTATTTACAATAATATCACTTATCATGTGGTTGCGGTCATATGTAGGTACCTACTTATTTGGTACTTAATAATAAATAGAAATAAAATGGTTCTATCGCATTTTTTGTAAATTATATTTTACACCTAGACACGATATTTTCGCGTTTTTACGCGACAACGGTGTCTGTAGACATCAAAATTCTGAGTCTAAAAAAAATCGAAAGGTTTTATTCAATAAAGCTATAGTCCAGCATTGGGTGTTTCACGACTGATGATGATGATTATGATGAACTTCAAAACTAGAATAAGAAATAGAATTAGAGTTGACATGTGATGATAATCTTTCATGGTAATGTATCTTGAAAACTTAAGACGAAAATTATGATAAAAATAAATAAATAAATAAAATCCCCGAACAAACACACTAACTACATAGCCCCAAACAAAGCTTGTAATATGAGATACCATGTAGCAAACTAGGGGGATTCTTGAATATAAATATAATAAATAATTACACATATGGGGTCTATCTATAAAAGTCATATTTTAATAGCAGATTAAGAATACTGAGTGGGTCTAAATTACAAAAGAAAAAAAATTACAATTATTTTTCCATAATTAAAGTTTCAAAATATTTCGAAGTGATCAAAATTTAAGTTTAATCTCTTGTTTATAACTACACAGCAAGTAATAACAACATTTCCATCTAATTGTATGTAGTCATAAAATGAAGATTAAACTTAAATTTTACTCAATAAAGAGAATTTTGAAATTTTAATTTTTTATTGAATTTTGTACTTACTCATCATTCTTAATCTACTATTAAAATATAATTGACTATTATATATGGACCCTGTATAGATAAACACCCAGACACGGAACATTTTTTTTTCTTGTGCGGGAATTGATCCCGCAACCACTGGTATCTGAGGCAGATAGGTTTACCCCATCTTCAAAGTGGTTTCTAATATACATGTTTTTAAAGTTATTATTTACACAGTCATATTAAAGTTTCAACAAAAATCTAAACAAAAGATCTGTAGCTATACTCTGTCGTGTTGTATCATCGTTTCGTCGGTAATCGCGAGTAATTTCAACGAAGAGTGCCTGCTTTCCGACTTTGTAAGTATTTTGTGTTTCTTTTTTAATTACTTACTTCGTTTTAACTTTGTTTTAAGGCTTTTAAAAGCTGACTGACAGTGAAATAACGAAGTTCTATCCAACTATTTACAGGGTAATGAAATAGCAGGTGTTGGCGTGATTTCACTTCATTGGCTGTGTAATTTGTATATTTTTTAACACGACATAATTATCTTGTAGTTGATTTTAATGATGACAAGTTGAACTAGACGGCTTGAATAGATTTATGGTCGAGATTAGATTTTATGTTAATGGGAAAATTTGTTTGTGTTCAAGATTTTTATATTATATTTATAAGTAAGGTAATTTTCTATTAAGTTTCCATTTTGCTTAGTTATTTCACGTCTTTTTTATTTATTTACCGAAGATGCCTCTATGATAAATTAATTTTTATTTGTACGGTTTTGAATTACTATCATCCATAAATCTGTATTAGCTAATATTCGTTATAATCATTTTTTTATTTGATACTGTTAGCCCGTTTTATCCACGTAACTAATATCGTATCGTACTAATAATACTAATATCGTCTTCAAGAAAAACAAGACGTTTTTGCAGTTTATTCTAATCTCGAAAATTTGTTGCATTAATATACAAGGAATACTTAATACTGGCTTATCTCAATTAGCAAGTTTGACACACACTTTACTTTCATCGTTTTACTAATAATCAGCCTTACTTTTTAAACTAAGATTTAACTACGAACAATTGTAGCACTGACTACGCCTACGCGTAGCGTTTCTACACCTACACGGTATCGAAATTAAATTGAAAATTCTTAAATCTATAACATATTAATATTAGTATGGGTTTTCGCGATCCATTTTATTAAATAAAGTCTCGAATTTATACTTTTCCGATATAATTATTTATTATATTTTACATTTTTAACTCAACGTAAAGGTATCTTTAGGGACTTTCTAGGCAGGTCGTCATGTGTTAATACCTGATTAAATCTGGTTTAAAAATACTTTTTTATTGAATAGAACATACTTACCTAAAGCAGGTCAATTTATTCTAAATTTTATTCTAATCAACACGATCTAAACAAGTCCAGTTAACTTGTAAAATTTCACTGAAACACTTCTTTCACCGTATTTACAACACACTTAAGAACAATCTTTACATTTATGATTACAGATTTCATTAAAAATTCACTGAGTTTATACGGCTACCTGTTTCGGTTTAAAAGGGCTCATTTAAAAGATGGACAGACGGACAAAGTAGTAGGTAACACGTGGGCGCAGAGCCCTAAAAAACTCACAACGTTCAAGCTTACTACAATATATTATAACAGGGCACACAATCGACAAAGTCAAGTACAGGGTGCTCTGAAAGCAAAAGTTTTCCGTGAAACGAGGCAGCATACTTTGTAAAGAAATTGCATTTAATCATGTTGAGACCTCCGAGAGGTTGCTCCCGTATATTTTGTGAATTCCTTACATACTTCTTGTCAACAATTATTTTAATACTTTGAACATCTTACTGAGAGTTTTAATACACGTTTTATGACAAATAATTTCGATGAAATTAAAAGTTGTTGAGTTTGCTGTTAAGAGTTTGGGGAATCGTGTTTTTTACTAAGTTTTTACGACACGATTGCCTTGAAGAGGTCACTTTTTGGAATAATGCCGCCTATTTTAATCTATCTTGTCTTGTATTTTTATTCACACATATACAGGGTTATATACAGGGTTGCCTGTAAGACATCATCTTTCGATGGTAAGGCCGCCTATTGTGCTCTGTATCTTAAAAATTGTTCTGTATAAATATTCCTTATTCTTGTGTACAATGGAGAATAAATAAATAAATAAATATTCTATTGAATTTTCATAAGTGGTTTGCATAAAAGAGTTTTTGTATTGTATAGAAACATGTAACTACGATCACCAATCCACTAACACGCTAGGTTTCAAACTTATTTTTAATGGTAGCTTGTGATCACAAGTAAACAAATTCTAAATTGACACGATGATGAATAATTTAGCAATTTTATTCGGCATTAAAACACAACCGACAAATTTTGAAAATTTTGATCAAAGTGTTATTTTAACTGACCTTTGACCTTATCCTTTAAGATCACCCATTACTTACGTAACACTACACGGAGTGTAATTTGAACACTCTCCCATTTAGCCAACGTCACTGGTAGCCAATTTAAGTATTAATAAAATGACAAAACGTGACTAGGGATCAGGGCATCATCCATCAGAGGGAACCTTCCATCTAGTGACCGAGCGATTAAATAACACTGCCCAACAAATACTCCGAATAATCCCGTAAGGGGAAAGTATTTCGGTACTCAGTAAATGTTCTAGACAAGGGTGAAATTAAATATTAAAATTGTGGTCAGAAATTTCAGAGCGACCGGTGAAGGTACTTAGGGCATTAGCTTCAAAACCACGTTTTGGCGGACGAAGCCCGGTTATCCGGTCCAAAACAAAATTTTGTAATTTTTATAAACGCGTTCTAAACTTTTCATATGTGATATTGAATTATAAATGAGGGGAAATTAGGCGTTGGATCGTAAAGGGGAGTGTTCCTGGTTGTTTAAAAGTTTAAGCGTTTCTTTTTTAATATGTTGTGGTTAAAAAAAAGTAATATGTTATCTGATGCTATAATAAAAACAACACCTGGTTATACAAAGGTGCAAAATCAGCCCAATCTTACCACAAAGATATTTGATAAAAGGTCATTTTGAAGATTTGATATTTTCTATGTGCTTTTTCAATAAGTTATAGCGTTTTAAAAAAATGTATTGATTCACTACCGAACAACCCTAAATAAAGTCAATCACAAAATATATATTATCACACTTAACTCAAATCATTAAACCAAATCAAGGGCGGAAAATTCTTTAAATTTACAAAATATATTATGAATTTGAGCTGGTTCCATTTAGCAACACGATTTAAAACTTTCTATATGCTATTGAAATATTAATGTGGTGATATTAGCTTTCGTCCGGTATACCGGTTTCATGTGGTTATTGTGACTACATTTGCTTTTAATTGTTGTTTAAATTTGCTATGATTATTAATTTCAAAGTGATTTTAATAATCAGGTTTTAAAAATATAACAAAAGATAATGGATTTTCTAGGAATAAAATAGGAAACTCTAGTTGGTTTGACGTGTACTAAAGAGGCTGATGAAGAAACATAATCTGTTTTAAATTGTATAATTTAAACAAAATTTTAATTAAAAAATCAATCCAGTGCATAACAAATAACTTGAAGGTCTAAATACGTTATAAAGGGTTATTTTTTGGTCACCAGCCAAATGTTGGTTCATAGTAAGTATCATTTATAGACATGATTTTTGCTTAAAAAAAAGGTATGTGTTTTTTAACAAGGAAATTAATATACTCGCTTACATATTAAGCAGATCATGGTCACTCTAAATGATGAATGAATACTAATATAATGAAGATGACTCGACGCTACTACAAAACATCTTGTAGTACTACGATTAACAAAGATATGCTGCGTCGTAGTAGCTGTTTTCGTCAACAGCGACTATTTCAAACGCAGTTTGTGGTGCCATATCTTAACTTTTTTGTCTTAAATGATTTAAGAGAGAAAAGCAAAAAGTAAATAAACATTTTAAATCCGTAAATACACTCGCAATAAATAAAAAAATACAATTTATTTAGTTTTAAAGGTAACCTCCTTTAAATCAAACATCAATCTAATTATCCCACAAAACAAACTTGAAAACAAACTCACAAGGGTCCAAACTCCGACTACCGTTACCCAATGTCACCTAACTCCACTTTTGAAGGCAATAGTGTGCCACTATGATAAGCCAACTAATGATTGATATACCCACATATCACACGAACTAATGACAGGCTGAAAATGTTGACTTTCCAGTTATTAATTAATATAACCTATTACTTCGGCCTTCGATGTAATCGTAAAGTGAAACTTCAAGGCCTACTTTACTAACTTGAACTAATTAAGTTTGACGTGTGTTTTAAATAAGTTGTTATTTCATTAAAGGTTAAAATTCTTAGCAATCTATACTAATATATGAAGCTGAAGAGTTTGTTTTTTGTTTGTTTGTTTGTTTGAACGCGCTTATCTCAGAAACTACAAGTGGGATTTGAAAAATTCTTTTTGCATTTGATAGCCCAACTCTTGAGGAAGGTTATATTTTATCCCAAAATTCCCACGGAATGAAAAGTTGCGCGGGTAAAACCGCGAGCGGTGGCTAGTATGGAATATAATTTTGTTTTGTTTTATTGTATCGACCATTGATAAAATGTGATACTTTGAAGTTCTATCGATAAAACTTATAATTCAAAAGCTGCGTTAATATCGATGTTAATGTTTTATGACTTTGTGTATGTTAACGCGTGTACATATGTTTTTTATGTTTTTAATTACTACTCTTTTTTTAAATTAAATAAAAATGTTAAAACCTAAAAGAAGTAATACGTAGATTTATTTCTACAATGTTTAGAAATTTCCGGATTTTTTTAAATATTTGCATATCTTATTGTGTTACTTTTATTAACCCTTCAACATTTATTTTTCTTAAAAATTTTATATGTTTTTTGAAGTTTTGTTCGAACTTTGAATAAAAATACATTTAGAACTTATAGCCTTACATTAATATTAAACCAAGGTACAATAAATGCATTTGAAATCAGCGAAGCATTGGTGCATAAATTTCCCACTGCAGCAACAATGAATCTTGTCTTAAACCGAACTAGGATTCAACTTATGCCTTACAAACAAACAGTTCTGGCGCTTTACCTGCAAATCAGTTTCCATTTATTTCTAAAGTTCAAACTAAACTTAAGTTCAACAAGCTGTAAAAAAACTGAAAAGTTAGTTTTTGTTTTATTTGTGTGGGATAATTATGGGCTAAGGAATTTAACTTTTGATGTTAAATGTCGTTTATACCTACTGAATGAATAATTATTTCAAAGGACTTCTTTGAAAAATTATGTATAAAGCCTTTAAAAGTATTTTTTCACATTTCAGAAAGTTTAAAATGTTTTCAAAGTTAAAATACACTATTCCTAGAATATGTTCCTCAAATGTGGCTTTTAAACCATGATCGATCTTTCCAAATTGTCATACATCAATGTCAAAACAACACTATGCTAATATTTCACATAGGCTTCAGATTAATACGTTTGTGCTTGCAGATTATTAAGGACCATATCATTTTCATAATACAAATTACAAATAGTATTGTATTCTTGAGTACTTCTACCGCTTTATCTTTAGTTTACGCTTAGGTTTAAATAGCTTAAGAAAATCATGAGACCTTTCTTAGTATTTCAAAAAAAGAAGACTTTTTAAGATTTCCTGAATTATTCTACTTCACGTTGTTTCTTCTATTTTAAGAATTTGCGTCACGATTCAATTTGCGAAAATGGCTTCTTCTTCTAACCTTTAATCGCAGTCACCGAATCAACAAACTAAGTTCAAGCGCAATGGGCATGTGTGCACAAGAACTGATGGTCACTGAAGCGGATTAGTACGTGAAAGGACACCAATTAAATCAGAATCCGACGAAATAGAGTGAAGGCTGCCTAGCGGCACCATGGCTTGTTCGAAACCTCTGATCGGTATTCTGTGAGATAAAATCTACAGTCGGGATATGTCAGGCTATACGTGAGCTTTTTGCGATCATCTTTGTGATTATTTACCTAGTTAATTTATTTGCTTTGTCATCTTAAAACAGGTATTGAATTGTAATTGAATTGTATTAAAATAAATAAAACTACTTTTTAACCGGATTAATCGCGTATAATTTATATTTTACATTTTAACTCGACGTTTCGGTGTCTGCAGACCCCGTGGTCACGAGCGACAGTCGCTCGTGACCACAAGTAAATTATACGCGATTAATCCGGTTAAAAAGTAGTTTTATTTAAATTATGAATCGTGAAAACTTAAGACAATACTGTATTAAAATAAATTCCGTTCGTATATCATGGAAAGCAAGTGCAGAGCCCGGTGCTTGTTTAATGACATAGTTAGATATGTCAGTGTATTTAAATCATTATCTAAACCTATTATATTATATTTGATAAATTTAAGTGTATATTTAGAATTAAGCCTATTTTAAATATTAGGTTAAAATAATTCATAAGTATTAAGTATTTAAAATCATTTAAAAATAACTTCTCGTGCCAAAACAAACAACTAAGTACTTAGTATTTATTACAAGTAATATTTATTAATACACCATCATTGTTGAAGGGCTGATCTAATAAAGTTTTACAAAATACATTTAACACAGTGTGCAAATGCTCTTTTCAAATTAGATTAACCCTTATCCTTTTACCATGGCTCAGCCTCGGTGTGAGCAGAGATTTCACCGTTTCATGGCGTACATACCTGTTAGTACCAAATGATTTAATAGTTCTTTTTCGATTCGAATTGCCAAGGTGTGAAATGAGTTTTCCGTATCAGTTTTATCTCAATATACTCCGGAGTGCTTAAGCGTAGAATGAATAGATAGTTCATAGATAATCGTGGATTATTTTCAGGTGAGTTGAAAAACAAGCGAGAACAATTATTGTATTCAGAAATCGTGAAAAAGCTACAATAATTTGTGTCACAAATATTAATTTTAATTACTTAGTTAAATTTAATTTTTATTATAGTTTTTCTTTTGTCAATCTGTGATCAATGGTAGATTTTACTATTGTTCTTAAAACCAGTGTCCTCGGTACTAAGTAAGCACCGGAACAAAAGTGGGAACATATGGGGCTAAACCAAGCGTGCACCTACCGTGGCTAAGTAATAGAAAGGTATTGTTTTGTGAGGAATCTTCGGTATTAAAATAAGTACCGCGTTTCTCGTCTCGACTTTACGTTTTAAGTCGACTTTTAAACAGATAAAATCGTCTTTAATACAAAAATAATAAATTGTAAAATCTAAAGACAATAACTACTGTAAGTATTGTTTATCACATTAGTTCTACCCTAAGTAGATACTTCACAGTTCTAGTTAACACATCTATTCGCGACCATAGCTTAATAACGTTTTAATCATAAGTTGTCCATAGGTATATGTCTAGAAACATATTAGCAAAGTAAGTTAGCGAGCTTGGGTTAATGGGGTGTCATCTCACATGATGGGTGGTCCTGTGTCCGCCTTGCCAGTTACTAGCTCATCAGGACTGTACACTGGGCAACACTGTTATTAAATGTTCATGATATTGATGTTATTGAGGGTATTATATCGTTAGGATACTACAAATTTGTTTTTTTTTTAAAGTTTCAGGGCAAAGTTATGACCGATAACTTTTTCGAAGAGCTCGTCTAGCTTGATACTATTGTTTTGTTTTTTTTTTTTTATTTAGCAACCGTTGCAGTACTTGCATGCAATGGGTGTGTTATGTATGATAGGAATTGATTACATAAGATAAACAAAAATTATAAATATGGTCACAATTTCACTTAGATGTTGACTAACATCAAAACTAATTCCAGCTACATAGTTATATAGAAATCATATTTATGCCAAAAAATACACATTAAGTAATACGTTCAGTTTTTTTTTCTTATGTATGTAATATAAAATTGAGTAACGGACAAGTGCTGTGCTGCGTACGTTCGTAGAGATCTCTCATTGACACTCGTTTTAGATTGAAATATGATTCGAAGTACTTTAAGACTAGGCTCCTGGGACTAGTACTTTAAGAGTACTCATGTTTTACAGGTTAACGTTCAAACTGGTAGTTCATAAAGTTTGTTGTCAAGTATTTAAGTGCAAAGGTTATATTTCTTAACAGAAAATGCGTTGTGTAATTTTTAACTAACTAATAATACGTCCGCCTCAAAGACCGCTCGTGGTGCAAACGATTATACTTAGTACAGAGTTGTTACAAGTTTATCGACAAGTCATTAGTAAGGAACTGCAGTTATGGCGACTGCCACTTTATGTATATATAGGAATATAATTCTCATTTATTAGCTCAGTAGTATTTAAAATAAATAGCCAGTATTTTTTAAAATAGTGAAACTAAACATTTCAATACTTAGTAATAAATGAAGACACCTTTTTTGCCTCCTCAAATTGAAATGAGAAACAGAATTGAAATGCTTGCCAACAAGATAATAAAATCTCTATCTCGTATTCCGTGCAACATAAAAATCTCGACGTGCAAAAGTAAATGCATCGTCAAAAAGCGAAGAGTAGCAATCTAGCGAAGGAATAATTTTTCCGTGCGATTGCGATGTTTTGGCGCATCGTTCAACGAATCGCCGCGTCGCGTCGCATCGCAGTCTGCAGGGCGGTTGCTGATGTTACAATTCCTACCGTTTGCCGCCACTCTAGGAAAAAAATGTCGAGATTGCTGAAGCAACCTTGGGGTGCGGGCCGCCCGATTCACCACGTTGCATCGCGGAGATTGTTCCGTCTATTTTGTTAGTCTCTTACAGTCTTATTTCCGTGCAAAGAAATTGTATAAAAGTGCCTTCAAGTTAGAATTGTTTTGCAAATTGTCACAAAAAAGAACATTCTTACACAAGATTTTTCTCTCAAATTAAAGAAAATATTTAAAGCAAGTCACACTCCTGTGAAAACACAGCACTATTTCGTCTGTGATAGTTATCTACTTAGTTGTTAAATAGCTCATTCTCATTCTTGGAAACGTACCCTAATGTAATAAACGACAAGAGTAAGAAGCTTCGCGTGAAAGTTGAGACCGTATGCTATCTCATGCAAATTACAGCAGATTTATCATAAGACGTCTCCGTAATTGCGACGTGAGAAGATATGGCCAGGCTTTAAGTAGAAAAAAGGCAATTAAAGGGATAAACCGGAGCAGTTAATGCTGGTGTCACGATCGCGGTATCTTCTAAGAGCCGCGTGTTAGCGCTTGCCACGTGCTCGCGCCGCCATACCCTCGAAACACGTAAAGGGCGTGGAGCAATATCATAGACTACAGACTAGAGATGGGGGAACATCCACGACTGACAGTATTGCACTTGAAACCTTACAAAGCTAAAAGCAATACAGTTATTTGATTTAAGACGGGTGTATACCGCATTTCGCTGGATTGTGTTTGTTCTGGTTTGGCAGATGTCAAAGTTGTATGTTTTGAAACGTAGCCCTCGATGTTTGCACTGTTTGTTTTCAAATAGGAGACATTTATTAGTTACGATATCGTTGGCTCTGCTAGATATAAGTGGTCTTGAAGTTTGAAGGTGAACAACGAGTAACATAATAAATGTCTCTGGAAAGTTACTTTCCATGAACTGAATCATACATGCTGTATAAGAATGCCAAACTGATTTTCTTTGATTGTAAAGAAATTTAAAGCACAATATGTTGAGTGTAAGTCTGAATTTTGATTAATATTGTGAATATGGAATTGACCTCATTCAGATAGTAAATTGAAAAGATAACAAAAGTTATGAAAAGACTTGAAATATACGTAAATTTTTAATTACTAAAACCAATAATAACAGCTACAAATCGAATTGAAATAACATTGCTTTCCTTTTAAATGATATGAAACGAAATAAATTACCCAAAACGCAGTATTCATATGAGCCAATGAAAATCATTATTCTGATCACGCGTTAAAATTAGAAATCGCGCACTAGTTCATAACGTTACGGCGAGTCCATCAAAATAATCATTTCGCCCAAGTACTGTGACATTCTGCGGTAATTAATGCAAATCGATGGTAGGACGTGCGATTGATTTTGGACTAGTGGAAAGCCGATCAATTACGTTAATGAGCTTCGAGGATCTGTATCGCTGACGTTTCAGTATTATGTAAATGATTACCGCCGGCTTACGAACAAGCTCTTCGATATATGTATAATGAGTTTTAGAATAGGATCTCATGTTCAGATATTATTCAAGACATTCGTATAAGAGAAGGCTTTCACAACACAAGTATCTTCCGATTACTTTCTGGGAAGCCCCGGCAACTTATTAATAAATAATTTACTGAAATACACATATTTTCATTCTTATAATTTATTTATATAAAAAAAAAACAAAGTAATTCTGATAAAATATCTAAACTATTTTAATAACTTTTCCCGTATTCAAAATTGCACTTTTCAACTGTTTTACTTACGAGAATCGTGACCAAAAATTCCATTTACTCAGCGAAATATCAAAATAACATTCTCAATAAAAAAATGCCGAAAAGCCAAAATCAAACAGTTTCGCTCACAAAGCCCTATTGTTTACCGAGTGATATTTTCAAGCTTACAACCAGATTTCGGTTGCAATATTTCTAAACGATTGTGAAACCAAACAAATAGGCTAAACTAAATTGACAATACTCTGCTGGGAGAGCCTATATGGTTGGGTAATGAGAAGTAGGTGTATTGGAACTATTACAATATTATGCTAATAGAGAAGGCAGTAAGGCTTTACTGACCGTCTGCGTGGCCGTAACCGACCGATAACGTCAGCGTTTTCGATAGATACTCGCCATGTAGCGTTCGGTATTTGAAAATGAAATTTATAATAGAAAGCTCTGTTTTACTTGTGTATGTTTGAATGCGGAGTCTCACTTACTGCAACATTGAGTCTTGGAGTTTTTTGAGTTCATGAAATGGCATTTATAGATGTTATAAAAGTACTCAACGGATTGAATTTTTGTTTTAATTTTTAATTGGAATAAATTGTGTTTAATATGAAAAAAAAAATATTAGAAAAAATATGCTAAGCAGGAGCGTTTAATTCTTTGTTAACGACTTTCTTAAGACGAAGCAGGCCTGTAATAAATAGAGTAATAACTTATATTTATAAACTACAGAACTTTGTTTTGTAATCTAGGTATACTACTACATATCTTTTATGAAGTTATTTTTATTTTAAATAATACATTCCCATCATTCCCATCATTCCATGATATTCCGCATTATTATTTATAATTTTAACACGACATTTCAGCGTCTTGACATGGACCTGTTAGGTAATATTTTTAAGTAAAACGATAATATTATTATGTCTCAGAATTATCTCAAGTAAACCTTCACGACCCTACTCCTAAAGGGGAGTTACCTTATATGTCTATATTCATACAAAGGGCTACATAGCAAAGTATTCTCTTAAACGTAACTCCAAGTTAGTAGTCATAAAAACTACGCGGATTGACTGTAGACAAGGTTCTTGTAAGATGTAAGACCGCAATGCACCAAAGTCAGTGACGTGGCGACTTACGACATTGACTGAGTCATTAATCAAAGTCAATATGGGCTGACGACGTATAAACCTTACATATTATATAAAATACCTATTACTTGCACACGCGTGCCTCGAAAGCTGACTTCATTGTGTTCGGGAATTATTTTTGTCGTAAAAAGTTGTGTGCTTTTTCATTTTATGATAGGTATGTAGCGTTTTTTGATTGCTTGGGGTTGTGAATTGAATTTTGATACATTGAAAATAATAATGTCTTTTATTTTGTATTTTATCTAAAGTCACATTAAAAAAGTTGACAACATAATATCGTTAAGAATAAGAATTGCATTTTTTTAAATTAAATATACCTAAATACAATTAGTTTTTTTTTTATAATCAGAGATATTTTCAACGCTTTAAGATTGCCTTTTAAAATTGTGGAAAGCTTTAATATCCTATAAGTTAAATAAAAAGACCTATATTGAAATTGTAAACATATATACTTCATGGAAAAATGTTAAATATATTTTTCTACTGTAAGTATTAATATTTATTCCCAGGTTAATAAATGAAATCTAGCATGAATAATTAACCGTAAGCAAGCAAATTGATCACAATTTAATTAACTAGTAAAAATCATACAAAATACCAAATCAAACATGACTTTCAAAAAAGATATTCTTCTATAAGAAAAATAATAACAGGAGAAAATAACACGTTATTTGGATATTGAAAAATGTATACACAGCCACACTGTTAGGATAGCCGTTAGACAGAAACTGAACAACCCTGTTTAGATCGTAAAACACAATAGGACGTGCAATAGTGACATTTGTCAAAAAATTTGCATTTTTACTGACTCACTGTTTTTGAAAGAGTCAAAAATGTATTTGGAAATTTCAAAGTGTATTAATTAAAAGTAAAGTGCCCAGATAATCTCAGTCTTTCGCTGAACCGATTTGGATGCGGTTTTCAGAAAAAGATTTGTCATGTTTAGGAGAAGGTTTTAGTATATTAACCGACTTCAAAAAAATAAGGTTCTCAATTTATCTGTTTATTTTGTATCAGAGATGAGCCGAATGTTCGGCCGAACATTCGTATTTCGTACTATCGACATTTGTATTCAGCCATATGTTTGATTGATTTGCTGTATAATTACCGAGTACTAGCAGTTTCACGCGATTATACCTGCGATTTCTGATTAATGTGCTATTCCAGACTGTAGGTACATTATCCTCTATGAGAAACTTTCACATTTATTATAAAAGTAAAGTTTTAGTTTTTTATTGCGCCAATCCCGGACATTTATGTTTTTTTATCAGGCCACTTACAAAAAAAAGGTTATATATGTATTTAACAATTATCTTGCGTTTGCCTGAACCGATGTTGATGCAGTTTTTAAAAGCATATTTGTCACATTTAGGAGAACTTTTTGGTATATTAATCGACTTCAAAAAAGGAAGGTATCAGTTTAATCCGTATTATGTATATATTTTTTCGCAATTATTTCACGTTTGGGTGTATCGATTTTGATACAGTTTTTTCTGTTTTTCATTTACTTATTTTTAATTTTAGCCAGACTTCAAAAACGATGTAAACCTACCCAGATACATTATTAATATCCTTATTATATTATTTAGTATTGGTTCATTTTTGGCAGAAACTTAATATACGGAGTAGTAACATGGACGGAATAGACACAGGAATAGGATGGCGTTTATAAAAATTATTTAAACATTTCTAGTGGGTCGGTTTTTTGAAGGCGGTTTACTTTTTTATGAAAAAGAAATGATGAATTTGCTTTCATTTTGGTTTTATGACTTCTTTTTTATTAATTTTTATTCCTGATAATAATTTATCATTATAAGTAGAAGGTACCTTTCAATAAATAAATTCAATGGTACCTCTTTGTTCCGTTTCCTATTTTAAATAGTCCCAAAAGTGATATTCAAATATCGGACAATGTAAACACAGCCGTTTCAACTGTAGGCATTTGACAGAAACTGAATAACTCTGTTCAAATCGTAAGAAACAATAGAACGTGCAATAGTGACATAAATCAAATTTTTGTATCCGCACCGTCTCGATATTTTTAATATTAAAACGAGACTCGACCGTTTCGTGAGTCTCTGTATACGATCGCTGGCTATTAAAAATATAGTTTCATACATTGAGAAGTAAAAGTTGTATGGTCAGCAAGAGGTGACATGTCATTATATTCATTATATATTTCTGTTTATATTGAAAAAAAAAAAAGAAAAACTGTAATTCGTATTTTTTTTTTGTTATCACGCTTAATGCGTATATATTTTCATTACTGTTATAATATACTACAGAGAATGATATTATTTTTTATTATTTTAGTAACTTACACCTTTTAGACGGAACGTTGAGAAAAATACCAAGGCAACATAATAACGAGACGTTGTTTTTGTCGGACTAGAAGTAGGTTTTTTTGTCAGTTCTTTAATGATTCAATACTAAATAACTGTTTTTATAAATTCTCAATAAATCGTGTTTTCTAAAATTTTACTGCATAGCGTTCTGTTTTAAAAAAGTCATAAGGAAATACAAATTGTAAATCTCTGTAAACTGAAACTGTATTTTAAATCTGCAAGTTTAAAATCGACTTCATTCATTTTAACCTTACTAAATTGAAAGTCAACAATCACAGTCCTAAGCTCTGTACAACTTGCACACGTTATTCCACTTGTCATATTTCACGGTTTGGCCGTTGTATAAACACGTTTGGCGTTCAATCATCGCGCGATAGGTGGCGCCCTGGCACGAATAAATCAGGCCCCTCACTTTTTCACCTGCCACACACAAAAGCTTTTCGTACCAAACTTGATTCGGGTTATTTCTGACGAAATATCAGCCTATTTGTTATAATATTGATATGAGCACGTGCCTGTAAGTTTGTGCTTATTGACGAGTACGATTGTGTGAAAATTGCTTCCTGACGGTGTGCATAGAATTTGATGATAACAGTCGGTATTGGCACTTTGAAGCATTGCTTGAAAGGGTGTAAAAATGCTGTGAACATTTACTGGAAGCTTTTGTTATTGATAAATAGCTTTAACTTATTAACGTGTTTTCCGACTGTAGAAAATAATGAAATGTCCATTTTTCAATTTATCTTTTTTTCTTCAAGCATTATTTCGAAAGGTGCAACAGATATATCCACAAATACTCTGCAAACCAGCATTATAAACAACACTATCGATACCTTATATTTCACAGTAGCATCATAAACATAGTAAAAGCCTTCATAATTAAATAACAGGATAAAATATTCGTCCTGTGATAGGACAATCTTGGTTCGATCTCAGCAAGGAAGCAGAGATCATTGCGACCGCGGTAAGTGCCTATTTAGGGCTATGTAGACCACTTACGTTCGACGCGGCCCGATAGCGTAATCCGAATAGACGTGTATTGTGCGTTGCGATACTGCCTACGGAATATTGGCCGTTCCGATCGGATATTTGCGTAGAATTTTTTTTTTATTTTCGTGAAACGTAACCAAATCATAATATCTAAACTTAGTAATGGATTTCACTAAATGTTGTGAAATTTTTTGTCATAGTTTACAGATTGGAAAGCAATTATAAATTATTAAGATATTTATATACGGCTAACTAGTGTTGGGAACACAGAACTGTTAATGGCATATAAGCTTACAAACATAATACATTAAAGATGATTGAACTCGAACATTAAACTAGACAGCTAAGTGTTCCCGTGATCTTATAGCCTGGGCCTTTCTTTTTCCTTTTTTGAAAATACTACTATAGCACATATAAGATAGACGTTCTACAAAATTATCATGCTTATACTGGAAATTATTACTGAACTGCATATCTTATAGACAAAGAAATTTGATGCACCTTCGTCTCACGTTATCAACATATTAAAAGTTAATCAAAATGTTCAAAACATTAATAATATAAACTTCTGAACAGTCATAAACTAATTTATTTTAAAAAACATCATGTCAGTATTTATTTATGAGAATGGAACAAATGCAAAGTTTGCGATCGGAATTGACTTCAATACGGCGCCAAGCGGACTATAGAGAGAGCCTATAATCTTCGACGTAAATGGATTTAATGCAAATTCTCCTCAGGCAGTTTCAATGGCTGTGTGATAAAAAATACTTAACTCGTTTTGTGTAGCTGAAATTGTTTTTAAAAGCAAAAGAGGTAAAATTTATTCTTTACAAAAATATTTTATCTTAGAAGAAGAAAAAAGGTGGCGACGGAATGGGTGTGTTATTTTTAATTATCTTACGTTTTAAAAGCTACAGAACGTAGAAAATATTTGTGAATTTAAAATCTTAAGTGTTCAGCATTAACATTCTGAGCTTGAGATAGTCAGCAATGAAATTTATAAATTAATTGTATAATTTCACATGATTTACCTTAAATTTGTTTGTGGAGGAAATAACCTTCCTCAGTAAATGTTCCATCGAACACCAATTTTAAGTATTCAAATCAGAATGGACGTTCTTAAGATTAGTGCGTTAACACAAAAATAACAAGCTTTAAAGATTTACCTATATCTATACATATAATAAAATGGTAGGAAAGTCAAAACTGTAAATTGAATATTTTTTTAAAAGAATACTTGGGGTATGATCTACAATCAAAACAGAAACAAAAAATATAGTTTTTAGAATTTTTGTCTGTTTGTCTGTTTGTCTTTCCGGGATAAACTCAAAAAGTACTGCATGGATTTACTTCAAATTTGGCATGAAGATAGTTAAGAAGTCGGGTCAACATATAGGCTACATATTATCACGCTAGCAGTGTTATAATCGTAGGTGCGTTTGGTGCTGCATAGCGTTCACGCAGACGACGTCGCGGGCAGCAGCTAGTAGATTAATAAAACCTAACTTAAAAAAATATCCAACAATATCGTCTCTTATATTAACGTTTTTCCTTCCACAAACCCTTACAGAAATAACCATACAAAGCGGCATTATGCATAAACCTTCACTGCGCCCGTAGAGCCTTAAAACGAGATTGTTTTCAAAAACAGAATACCCTCGATATTGTAGCTCCGACTAATCGTCTGAGGAGAGGTTTAATAACCGAGTCAAATTTACATAAACACCCCGAACTCTTGCGGTTGTTATCATTCAATTTGATAAGATTTCAGAGGTATACCACCTGTTTTGTAAAGTTATACCACAATTCTCATAGTTCATTTAGCTGTGTTGCTTCTATTTCGGGTCCCTCTTTTTTGTTGGTTACTTTTTGTTGTTTTAAACTGAATACTTAACTGTAGTCCTTTATTTAAACAAGCTTGTAAGTTTAACTGCTTTTACGTATCTTATATTTTATTTCTGGAAAATGAAATTCGAAACTTCCTTTTAATATTTTTTGTTTTAGTAGCATTTAGAAGGATACATACGTTTTTTTTCAGTCGTCAAAACGACGATTGACACTGATAAATGGATTCAATCAATAAAAGCGCCATTTGGTGCAGTCGTTAGTTTTACTATTTAAAATTGTGTGAATAAAACATTATGACAAGGTCTATTTATTATATTTTCTATAACGTCTCGTTTTTATGGTATTCTAATGCATATTTATTTATTTATTTATTTACTCTTTATTGCATACAAATTACAAATTGGATTACAAATAAGAAGAATTATATGTATCTTATTGTATAACAATTGGCGGTCTTATCGCTATCAAGCGATTTCTTCCGATTCCGATTTCTTCCAGACAACCCGGCATATTGTGAAAATTGGAACCAATCTTTTGGTGCTTTTGTAAACATTGTGCTCATGTAGCGTGAAGTAATTTTTAAGTACATACGGATCTGAAACTATATTATAAACAGTGTTGCTACAATGTTGCAAGCAAGCATTTGGGTTACATAATGTAAAGTAATCAAACATAGTGCTTTTAGTTACCACTCTCAAAAAGCATAAGATGATAGGGTTATTGGCCTTATAAAACGCATCATAGAGAATCGAAAAAAAACTCTTTTGAACTTTTTTTAAAATCTTTATTTAAAAAGCTATACACGTATAAGGTTAACTCAGCTTTTAAAAAATCTATACCAAAAAAAAACAATGTTAAAAGTACCAATAAGCATTTTTTTATTTTTTCTTAATGTATTGACATCGCAACAAAATTTGAAGCAACCAAAAATATATTCAGTTAACACTTATTAATCTTCCATTCAAAGTAAGTTCTTATCAATGGCTATTCAGATATCGATGTTCAACCAAGCCTGACGAATCATTTACTATTAATCTTCCCCATTGAGAGGCACCTCATCCTTGATAACTGGATAGAATTTGAATATTGCAGCTTGTGCGTTGCGTACGAAACTATTTTGCGGTAAGCCGCCATGCCAATGTAGCGAACATGTTTGCTATGGTTAAATGCGAACAACGAATCGGAATAATGACTCTAGGGGATATGTCTTATATGAGGCAATAAAGAAAAGTTATACGAAAAGGGATTATACGAATAGGCAAAGCTGAATGGTTAACTTGTTCTAGGTAATTAAGAAGGTAAGATAAATTATGTTGTAAAATTGGATATCTTAGATACATTCTTATGACTGAAGCTAAACTTAAAGATGGTAAAATAGAGCTAACTATTAAAGGCTTTGCTTTCCATTTTTCACCTTAGATTTTACAAAGTCGACGATCCGTCGATTTTTTATTCCAATGAATAATATGTATAACTAATAAAACGTAATTTTCTCGTTATCGCGTTCACCTTAATTTTATAATTATTTCTGTATTTCAAAGTCTGTATAACTCTTCAAATATTTTTTATTTAGCTTAAGGAACCTAGAAAATTTAAGGCAAAATTAGATTTTATCCAGCTCTTCTTCTTTTTATATTCTAAGCATTATCAGGATACCAAGTAAGCCAACTGTTATGTTTGAGCTCCGTGCCTTATCAAACCTTTATCGCGATGTAAGAATGATTAATTATTTGCGTAACGTTATAGTATAACAGATCTATTATAAGTTGGAATAAGAAAAACTGCTTTTAAACATTTGTTTTTATTTTAGACAAAGCTCTCATTGTACCTTAATCTCAAGTGATGGTATATAGAGAGGAGGTCGAAGATGAAAGCACACGGGATTAAGAAAAAAACTGGCTCTTCATAAAATTTTGCCAGCACACATCACCACTGGAAGATATAACAGACATATAGTTCAGTGATATAAATGTACAGGGTTAATTTTAACCTCTTGCGGGCAGCCTCTCCACATCAATCTCAACAACATTTGTTCTACGACTTTTTACAAATCTTGACAAAAACACAAAAAATAAAAACAAAGAAATTTTTGCTCCTTACTCTACATTGTGTATGAAGTACCTATTATTATTATGAAGCGATATTTTCCTGCGTAAGGTGCATGGCATGCCTCCGCTCAGAGTAAATAGAGTTACGCCTCTAAACAGAGGTTATAAACATTTTTTGTATGGGAGTACTAAAATAAAAAAAAAAACTATTAATTTTAAAAAGTTGTAGAACAAATGTTGTTGGGATGTGGAGAGGCTGCCTGCAAGAGGTGATGAGCTAATTAAAATTAAAATCTCTGTTATTTTTCCCACAATAGCTTACAGATACCTTCATTTAAAGTTATTCGATTTTTTAAGCTAATTCTTTTGAATCCAGATGAAAGAGAGAAAGAAATCAAGGAGCCATTAACTAACATCAAACAATTAAGCAGTGGCCTGATTTTAAATAGCTTTTTTACTGTATAATGTAAAAATATAACGACTGAACTTTAAAAAATACTTGGCTTTCATTGTACAAACTCGTTTACTTTATTGCTGAGCACTAAGTCTTATTAAATTAATATTTTTTTGCTTTATATACAATTAAACGTTACGAACGTTATTTTTTCGTTTAGAACAGTATTTGTTTGTGACTCGAGCTGCAATAAAGCAATGAAATAAAAGAAAGACGTTTTGACGGAATGACCACGGGATATGTGAAGACACCGAAACGTAAAGCTTAATTACAAAGTATTTTAATAAGTACACTTGATAAATTCAAGTAAGAAGTACTTTTTAAAGGAATATATTTTTTTATACAGAGTAATTTTATAGTCGACGGCCAAACATTTTATTTACACAATAAGAATCATTTATAGAAACGATTTTTGGACAAAGAAGTATTTAATTTTTTACAAGGAAATTAATATATTTGCCTACATATCAAGCAAAGCTCTAAATTATGAATAAATACCTTTAAAATTAAGACGACTACGCGCTACTACAAAATATCTTATAGGACTACGTCGTAGCATTATCAATGGAATGCTGACTTGTAGTAGCTAAGTTCATCAAAAGCGACTATTTGTAAAAAGTTTGTGATGACATATTTTTATTTATTTTTGTATTGAGCGATACTTAAATAAATATGTAGGCACTTTTACATAGTATCAAAAGTAAATAACATTTAAATTTTGCTGGCGACTAAAAACCAACCCTGTATTATGCCTACAGTCGTTGATTCCAGTTGGTTTGATATTAACTTGAATTTTACACAATGGGCTTAAAGGTTTATCAGGTTCATAGAATTAAAATTTCCAGAAATCAGAATTAATCTACCAATAAACCAACACAAAGGACATACAATGGTTTATTAAAGTAATTCGAACAAAGTTTTATTAGATGCTGAATGATCACTTTAATAAAGTTGGCCGAGGTGATAAAGCAACCAGATTAAAACTACTAATGGTTGTCTGTAAGAAATCGCTCGTCAGCGATAAGACCGCCTAGTAGTACTTACACAACACACTGTTTTTTTTCTCATTTACTATCTGTACTGTATACTGAAGTGTAAATAAATAAAATAAATAAATAAATACTACAAACTTGAACTGTGCTTACGTGATTTGCATGGTATAAGTTGTTATAGATAATAATATAATAATTTATCATAAACAGGAATGACTCAAAAATATTGTCAGTAGACTTCTTTTAAAATGTAAAGTAAAAATGCAACTTTAAAATTTTAACGACAAAGGTTCTAAAAAAAAAACAAAAAAGTTTGTAATCTAGGTTTATTTTTAATGCTTGACCTTTAAAGCCTGAGAACTAAACATATTCAACTCAATCTATCATCATAAATTCAAAGAAACTTCGTCCTCTTAAATTTCAGGAATTCTATCTAAAGTTGCTTCTATAAAACTCATTCCTTGTTACTTGATTTCTGCATTTCGAAACGAGTAAATATTTTCTTCCCAGCTCCTTTAGCAACGATGAAAAATTCAATGGCTCTCAAGTACATCATCAATTTTAATTGCCTGTGCAAGGCTACTTTATTCAACTATTTTTTAACAGTAGTTTAAATGGACCATTGCTTTAAACTAATCTGAGTTTAATTTGAATATGAAACTGAGCGATGGTTTCACAGCTACTTCGAAGATTAAGATTAAATATTTAAAATTCTCAAAGACATTGGGCCAACTTTTTTTGTAACTTCACATTAAAGCTGAACTTTTTTACCAACAATGTATGAATTTAAGCTCTGGAAAATATCAAAGTTGTCTATAAGCACGATGTGACTATTGGTACCCATTTAACTAAACAGTACTGACAACTAAATTATTTATAATTTACGTATCAGCCTATTCTTCAAATAAAATTATAATGATAATAATGTTATTTTCACAAAGTGTCACCTAACCCCAAATTAAGCAAAGCTTGGTGTCCAAAATTGTCGTCATGAAATAAAAGTAGTCAACAAATAATTACAGGTCCCCTTCAAACATAGAAATGTCCTCGAAAAAGTACCTATGTTTTATGTTGTTATATAACTAAAACAACTCATCAAGCTTCATTTAAATCAAGCATCTAAATCAACAAAATATGTAAAAATTCATCATTTCAGTCAGTTCAATCATCAATCAAAACCAAAATACCTTCAATCCAATTTCGTATTTATGTTTACTTTGCAAAAACTGAATCATATTTTTCGGTTTCTGGTATAAAGCTAAGTACGTCCAGGCCTTTTCTGTTTTTTTTTTTCTTTTGTAAGAGATTGCGCTAAGTGATCACATTTCGATATTAAACCATTTGCTGAAGGCCCGTACTGGCTACGTATTTCATTTTACTGAGTGTCTGATGTGAGTTTTCGAGGCTTGTTTTTGCCAAAATTATATTTTGAATCTCTTTCCTGATTTTATCTAAAACTTTTTTCGCTCCTTCTCTCTATAATCGTATATTAGCAAAACAATCTGCAGTATTTGAATGCTGTATTTTTTATCTTTTTGTAATATTAAGATATATTTCATTTTGTGTTTAAGTATAAAATGCTAGTTATAAGACTCAAGACGTTGTTTGCAAATATAGTTCTGTAGTTTTCAGTTGAAAAGTATTTTTGAAATAGTTAAATTAAAATATTTAACAGTGCGAATATTAGTAGACACTTCTAGATCACTGTTACATGAACGTGGATTACAAACTTTTATAACGAAAGTTATTTTTGCGATTAATAGGCTTAAAATAAATCCACATTTAAACTAAGTCCTAAACTGAAACTGAAGTATGAAGCATTTCATTTTTGTTTTATTTACGATTAGGAATATTCACACAAAAACTTTTGAGGCATCTAAATAGTAACAGAATTGGAACCCCAAAACTTAAAGCATGTCAAAGTTAAAGCATGCCACTGATAATTCAATAAATGAAGCATGATTTGAATGAAGTGCCACTTGAAAGCCGCCCTTTGTGTGAAATCTTCTACTAAATATGATGACTTCCAAAATAGTCTTTCTACATTTATAAACCCTTCAAAATCAGAGTCATAGCTAGTAAATATATCAAAAAAGGCAGATCTTTTTAAAAATATAGACGAATTAAATTTCAAATTCAATGTACGTTTCTCAAACTCGGAAGTAGAAAATGAAAGATATAAGACGTCTTCATTACAAGATTCATTGCACTGTATTGTGGAGAAATTGCTCGAGTATTACTTCTGTACTACAACCACTTTCTGCACAACCCCGAGAATGTTTTCATAAAGTTTGACTCGCTATATAACTCTGTTTCTTCACTCATTAAGTTCATTAACAAGATTTCAACAACGTCAGGATTTTTGGTGTACCCGGCTCGCTTTCAATATTTTCTATTCTCGTAATTCACTTTGTGTCTCTGTAAGCGAAAATATTCCAGAAACTCTTTGAATGACGATGTTTTGTACTTGAGGTAAATAATTCAGCACTTGTGAAAACTTTTCTCTCTTGATTAACTGGTCTCAATTAGACGCTTTAAGTTAAATATTATGAACAGAGCTTCTGTTACTATTGTTATGAGAGACTCAAAGATCTCAAGAATACTTCAACATGCTAATAAAATAAGATATAATTCTAAAGTTTTAATAAACTTCGCAGTCCGTACTGCACGTGCTCAAAATAAATTATGTTGACGTTGGACTTTACTTTTTTAATTTTGCAAAGTGCACAGTATAAGGAGTTCAGCGCGGAGATTGCAAAAAGTATGCGAAGAAAATAATCTCGAGAACATAATACTTTAAATTTAGGCTCAAATATTAAGATTTTTAAGTTGTATACTTCCTGAAACTGCAGTGTGAGCTCCGTAAATTCCATTCAACTAAATAGCTTTCGAGATAAGAATCCAGCCATACAATGCAGCTACTGCGAGTTGAAAACTAAGAAAATTGAAAAGAGAGCCAAGTAAGACTTCGCCGTCAATGGTTCGATTTCTAAATTCTGAGGTTTCGAAGTACTGTTGTAAAAATTAAGAAACACTTGAATTGTCCAGAAACTGTAGCTGTAGAAAGGATTTATTTTGTCAAATTGTCTTGGTTTTAGATTTGTGATCTAAGATTTTTAATATTATTGCTATATTTGACTTTTTAGTCAATACCATTTGATAAATACATCAAAACACTAAAAGAGCAATGTGATCCTGTTACCTATACTGTTCTACCCTGAACCATACAGGGATTATTAAACAACATATTTTTTGTCAAGTTTTAATTGCATTCGATCGTGAATAGGAAAGTTAAACACAAAAGATTAAACACATGTCGAGATATTCTAATATATAAAATTCTCGTGTCACAGTTTTCGTTGCCATACTCCTCCGAAACGGCTTGACCGATTTTGATGAAATTTTTTGTGCTTATCCGGTATCTATGAGAATCGGCCAACATCTATTTTTTTTTTATTTATATGGCAAAACAACGTTTGCCGGGTCAGCTAGTAATACATGAAAATATCTTTCACTTGTTTTCACTATACTAGAAAAGTAGTGACAAAACCAGAAGGGAAAATTGTACTATTCCATTAAGCGGTTTGCGTGCAATTCTTAATAAAAAATAATAGTATAAACAGCAGTGGTTGTAGATTTTTTCATGAACTTTTATTTTCTCATTATTTAATTTTCTTACTAGATCTGGTAATTACTCTTACGCATATTTTTTCAGTACCTTTACGTTTGAAACGTTATTTTATTCTCAACAAACGTTTTCGTTGATTCATTCACCTTATCATTACTTTTAAAAGTAGGTAAAATATTCAAGAACGTAACAATTTAAACATACTAAGCGAACAAGATTGTCAGGCGTCGCAAGGAATCTCCTTAGTGTGAAATAATTTCTGTTTTCGCGGCAATCTACTTAGCTTGGCATGAGCTTGAAGATAATAGAGTGATAAGAAATATTGGTTTGGTTTCACCGTATTAAATAACTGGCTTAGAAAGCTGACAGTTTATTATTCCCTTTCAAAATCCACTGTCAAATGTTGTTTTCATATTATGAACAAGCCACCGCGCGGGGTTTAACCCGCGTAACTTTTGATCCCGTGGGAATTTCGGGATAAAATATAGCCTATAACCTTCCTCACAAGTTAGGCTGTCAAATGCAAAAATAATTTTTCAAATCCCACTTGTAGTTTCTGAGATTAGCGCGTTCAAACAAACAAACAAAAAAACAAAATCTTCAGCTTTATATATTAGTATAGATTAAAATAACATTAACCTTAGACTGATTTAACTAATTGACTATCTTTGCCCTGTGAAGTTGTTACTTTATATTAAACGAATTTTTCCCAAACATTTAATCACTGAAACAAAACAGAGGTATTAATTATGTAGAGTTCAATCATTTTGTAGGTCTGTAAGCGTGTGGTGGTAGCATCCCTTCATGTTCCGACTGGCTAGCGACCACCCTTCCTATTCAATTTAATATCGTGATGGTGTTCCGGCACTATTCCATGAAGGGCAAGTTTCATCTTAAGCTCGTATGCTGACATCGTCGACCTCAAATTCACTTAACATCAAGTAACATCATCGACTTCATCGAGCTTAGACACTAAAAAACGTAGGTGTAGTTTTTTCGAACGATTCGAAAGACTGCTTACAAAACTATTATCTGTGGAAGCTTTTAAATGGCCATCAGACTCAATTGTAACTATTATATTGTAATATAGTCGTCGCGTCGCCGTGGTTACTGTGTGTATCATACGATATCACAGGTTAAGCAACGTTCGGCAGGGTCGGTACCTGGATGGGTGACTGCCGACCATTCATTTTCTCACGACGACTTCCGTGCTTCGGAGGGCATATTAAGCAGTCGGTCCCGGGTGCTGTATACAGTAGTTGTTAGGGTTTGTCAAAAGCCATCTTGGCGCCCTACAAATTCTGGCATCCACCAGTCAGCACTGGGCCAGCTTGGTGGATTATGGCCTTTACCTCCTCTTCACCCAGGGGAGACACTCATGCCCTGCAGTGGGCTCATTACAAAGAGTTGTGATGATGATGATATTGTAGTATTTAACTGTAAGCTTTCCAACAATTTGCAAAATAAAAATAAATAAATAAAATAGCTTCGGTAGATATAGGAATAATTATTGCTTTGATATAGTACTTTCAATGCACCCTTGAATTTAAAAAAAAATATGTGTAGTAAAGAACTTTTCATCTCAGGTTTAAAAGATAGGTTTTGACTATGGTATTTTAAATACATAGGTACATACATAACATCACGTCTGTATCGCTCATGGGGTAAGCAGAACAACAGAGGTTATAAAATCATCTGATGCCACGTTTGAGTGGAGAGAGTCTATTGCAGTGACAGAGGGTCAGCCTATCGCCCACAAAAAATCTCCAATCAAACCTTTGTCCCTTAACTGACTTTTACAGTATGCCCGGGAAGAGAAGCAGCTATCACATTCTATGTTTGTCCATTTTAAATTTATTTAATAAAATTTATCTGTACTCCATTGGTTAGTAAATAACCAACAAAGAGTCTTGGTGCGTGGCACGCACACATGCGCGGAAGTAGGCTCCACTCACTCAGTCAAGTTTAACGGATCGTGTCTTACGTTACTTCACAATTTTGAAGGTAAAGTTAGATTCAAGCGGAGAGTTATTGTTATAATTTGAGCTCGTTTACTGATTTATGAAAGTATTTCCCTATAGACAAGACTTACATGAAGGTAGCTGAAAAAATTACGTGCGTAATTTTTTGAGTTTTTAATTTATTAACCATTAGATTTTTTTTTATTAGTGACCTGCGTTTGACCTCAATCTCACCTGAGGATAAGTAAAATTGAGGTCAAAGATGTCAGCACACGAGCTAAGAACGGAACTGGCTCCTCATAAAATGATTCCGGAACACATCACGCCTAGAGCGCTGATATTTGGCGGCATAGAGGGCGGTCGCTAGCCAGCTGAACCCTGAGCTACCAACGAGCGGAGGGGCACTCTGACAAGTTGCTTTCTATTCTAAGTAGACCATACGCGACTTTAAAGGACTATTCAGTCTAGCAGAAAAACAATGTCTGCTTTACTTTTTGAGTAAACTGTATTTATAAAAGTCCATACATTGAAGACCATTGTTGATGAATGTAAAGAAATGATTACTTTCTCTTTTCAACTGCTTGATTTTTGTCTATGATATTTTCCTTCACCATATAAACTTCTTATGCTTGGTTGCCTAAATCTTAGGCAGCACGTTTATCTACAATCCATGTGGCTTAACCTCCACACGTGGTACCTGAAGTTGTTCATGTGTATCGGTACTTCAAATTACTTTTTGCATCGCGCAATGAATGGAGGAATTGAACCGATAAAACGGTCTCTATTGTCAGTAACGAATGTGTCATTCCCAGACTGCATGCGAGCTCGATTCTTAATTCGAATTTTATCCGTATGGCATATTTTCATGTCATTTATTTTATTCGAAATTTAATGTAGGTAATTCAATATTTTTATCTACAGTTGGTGATTTGGTGTGATCAGTCTTTTATTGTGGCGTATTGTATTTTTAAGTCAATTTTCAGTTTCAATTACTATACTCAATACAAAATTCTTGAACGTTGATTGTCAAAATTCATTTTATACTTTAGTTACATACATACATACATAACTTCACGCCTATATCCCTTATGGGGTAGGCAGAACACCAGACACTATAAAACCATCTGTTGTCACATTTGACAAATTTGGAGGTATTATTATGGTGGAGAGAGAGATTGCAGTCAGCCCATCGCCCACAAATAAAAATCTCCAATAAAACCTCTGTCCCTTAACTGACTTTTACGATTTGCCCGGGGAGAGAAGAATCTGGCACATTCTATGTTTTTCTTTTGCTCCCAGTCCAGCGTGGAAGAACTTTAGTTAAAATTATAAAACATAAAAAGAAAAAAAATCTTGTAGCAATTTTTTTAACTATCTTATCCTAAACCATCTACATATCCAATTGGTCGAGTAACAAAAACCTACAAAACTTGTAAAAATGGTTATTATAGACATGTCGTCAAACAAAAGCACATCGTTTAAGTCACTAAAGGTCGTGTAAGATTAACTTCACCATCCTGGATTAAAATGTTGTAAGAATAGGCCAATCCTGTTGTATAGGATTACGATGATAGGACCCTTCGGACCGCTCGGCTCAGGGCTCGCGGGTAATGCCAATGGTGGTACCGTGAGCTCCACTTATGGCGGATGAGGAACACCTGGAGGTTTTTAGTGAGTAGGTCTGGCCCTCGGCCGGATCATCCCCACATACCTCGCCGTTCCCCCTTGGTGGGCGGTCGGGGCTGGACAGCTCGTTTTCCTCCAGGCATAAAAAGGTGGTAGGACCCTTTTCATGTCCAGCTGTCTAGTAACCATCCTTTATATAAAATCTGCAACCAGTTTAATACTCTATAGTGGACCGGTTTCATTCTGATCACGTGAACTCATCAACGTCATCACTTAGCACAAAATAAGTGTAAGGTTTAGATGGTTTAAATGCGTTAAAGTGGTTTTAGTGGTTACCTAATTTACCAATAAAAATATGTACATACTTATTAAGGGTTTGGGTTCTCATCCTTTTAATATCTCTTTCCATCATATCGTGAGATTTTACTTAAAGGTAACATAAATGTAAAAGTAAGATTCTTCTTAAGAAATTATCAACATACTGCGGTCACTGAGCCTGGCTATTATTACACCTCTTTTCGCAGAAGACCTTTTTTCAGGAGTGGTGATAAAACCTAATTTTGACGGACCTCTTTTAGGGTCTTTTAGTAACGATACTGGCAGTCTGAGGAAGATGACTGATATTTAAGAAAAACGAGCATAGATATTTGAATAGGCTTCATGATTAAATAAACGTAGTTTAAGTGGATATAGTTTAAGTGGATGTAAACTAGAAAATTGATAATGAATGGAATCTTCGGAAAACAGCCTTTATCCAACTTATTTTGATTAAAATATTGAAAACAAAAAGTTAGAAATAACCAATAATTCACTATTCTATCTTACTTATAATTTGCTAAAGATTATACTGTAAGTAACACATCTTATAGCATAAAATCTCATCTCAGCTGCCAACCAATTGCTTCTAAATAATCTTTTAATTATTTTTTTTTGCTTTAATAAAAACCATAGAGATTGTAATATAAAATGAAATTGTTCTTAACAATTAAAAAACAACAATTGATTGTGATTTTATTCATCAACATATGCGATATTTCATAGAATCATGATATGAATTCATATATAATTGAATTCCTAAAATAACACGTCATATTTCCGTAAAAATATTCAAAGCAAATTGATATGATTCCGAAAATCAAATCTTGTAATCCTATGGGATTGTTCAAACGTACAATTGAAGCGCTCTCCAAATTTTCATTTCAATTACCAACATTATAATCGAGTTTCCATATTATGACATAACTTTTATTTAACCTATTCAAATTTGACTTGACAACTCTCATTAAAGTTACCAAAATATGAGAACTTTACCGCTTAGGTAAGTTTTGCCATAAACTAAGCTAACGGTGAGTAACACGGATAGTTTTTCTTCACTAGCAGTCAATAACTGCTTGCTTTGTGGTATTTTCAGGGTAAAAACCCAAACATACATTATACAAAAATCTTAGATAGTTGGCAACGCAATTAATGAAGTCAGAATTAAAGTTTAATTGGTTTCGTTAAAAAAAGACAAAAAAATATTCGGTTTCTGAACATCAGTTTAAAGATTCATCACCAAATGTGTCATGCATGAATAATATCTCAATACTGATATTAAAATATATATATGTTCGAAATATAATTTTAAATATTAAATATGTAGAAATAAAGTGTCGTTAAGCTTTATGGAAATAACATTTAAAAGAAGAACTCGAAAGAACCTTTACAAGTTGTATATAGTACGTTTCAGTTATAATAATATTGTTGGAAATTCATTTCTATAATCTTATGCTGAATAATATTGCTTGGAGGTTGTTATGTGATAAAGGCAATATATTCACTCTTAAACCTTCATACATGGTATTTATAAAACTAATTGAATAAAATACAAGTATTGAGAAGCACACTCGTTGGAAATATGATAAGTTGTAATCGTATATTTATCATAGAAAAACTCTTAAACTACAAAATTCCCTCAACAAAAATTTGGAATAACGAAGTTTTGTTAAAGCAAATAAATCATAACTTTGAAAGCAATTTGGTCCTTATATGACAAATTTGAGACTAGAAAGATAAGTGCTACCCGCAACTTGCTGTGTTTGCGAGATTTCATCATTTCTTTCTGCTTGAAGCAACAATAATATATCAATTCATAAATCTAGCTAAAATACTTAGAATTTTTGGCATAAAATATGCTTTTATTTTGACATTTATATGACAGAGGAAAATAGGTAATCATTAGCGTAAAATACATCTTAAGAAACTTTCTCTTGTAAGAAAGTGTTGTACCATGTTATGTAAATTTGTCGATGACTTGCTCCGTAGCGCAGTTCCAAATTATCAGCAAAAAAAATCGAATAATGCAACTTTGAACAAAAAATGCGCTAAAATCAAACTTTCAAAATAACTTAGAATAAACATTTTCATTCATATCTGAAAATTAAACTAAAATATTTAAAAAGTTTACGTTAATTAACAAACTGAAACAACGACAAATAAAATAATTATATACTTATGCGTTGTATTTTCAATGTTCTGCAATTAATTCATTTTAACAAAGTACCAAATAAACCAAATAACAGGTACAATGGGTCTTAAAATACATCGCTTACTGTTTCCGCATGAGAGGTAAAATGCGTGCTTTATCACACAAATAGGAGTTTTTCAGCAAAACTGTTACCTTTATAAGAGCTTAACGTCAGTGAAATGGCCTTCTAAGTTTAAGACAGAATAAGGTTGTTGTTCCAACTTGTCACACTTCTTTACTGTCAAAAAAAAAAAAAAAAAACAAGAGGTTATTAAGGGTTACCCTTATATACTTAATTTTTTAATTAATATAATTAATATTTTAATTAATTTATACTATGTTACTAAATACATACATAACTTCACGCCTGTATCCCTAATGGGGTAGGCAGAACACCAAAGGCTATAAAAACCATCTGATGTCACGTTTGACAAAGGAGGAATTATTATGATGGAAAGAGACTATAGCAGTGACAGGGTCAGCCTGTCGTCCGCAAAATCGCCAATAAAACCTCCGTCCCTTAACTGACTTTTACAGTTTGCCCGGGAAGAGAAGCAGCTGGCACATTCTATGTTTTTCTTTCGCTCCCAGCCCAGCATGGAAGCAAACTACTAATGAAAACCATTATAATTAAAACTAAATGATAATGCTCGTTTACTGTTGGTGATCTTAAACCGCATAAAAACAGAGCTTTCAACTAATAACATGTTGTATAAATTAGAAGAATAGAGGTGATTATAAAATCATGTTTTAAATGCATTAGTTATAATGTTTTTCTTTACAGTTACTTGCTGTTTTGTTAGCAATATATCAATAGTTTGATGGACAAAACGCCCACATGTTAAATTATAATATGATATAAAATACGTACATACTTTATATTTGCACTGCATGTATGTTCGATGTTGTTTGATGTAGTAGGCGTAAATTAACAAAATTTCAAGGTTGTAACTGTGTTAATAGTGTTGCTTTAAAATATTATAAATAAAATAATAAACGGTAGGCAAAATTTACTATAAGATACTAAAAAATTATAAAATACTAAATTTTAACTGAAAGTATTTTTTTACTAACTTAAAACCCATTTCTGTGTTTTCATGATTCTTTCCATTTTAGTAAATAATTCAATGATACTTATAATAATGTATGGCGAAACGAATTCTTATCTCGCCACGTTTTAAACAGACCAGTTAAACAATAGACCGAGTTGAGAACATACCTAAGAATAGGGCGCCCTCTGGTAGCTGATAACAGAATTATCCGAACGACGCTATCTATCTTTTAAATGTGCACCTTTACTTTTGGACGCCTTTCGTTGTAGCGTCCATAATATTGGTAGAAGGTCATTTGTGAAATATATTCTTTGTTATGACATGGAAGTGCTGAAGATTTTTTCTATTGCAAATGAATGAACCTTTCTCCTAAGATGTTATGTGAAATTAAATACTTATCTAGATTTTAAAAATATTTTATACATTTTCAAAAGAGACCTTAGTTAGATATTTCAAAATTCATAGAGTTTAATAATAATAATTTTTAATATTTTTATTTATTTCTTTCTTCTTAATCTAAAACAAATAGTCGTCTGGGGTCTTCAGTTAGACATTCAATGCCTGTGTTTGAGGACCCCGCTCTTCCACAATTTTACAAAATAAAATAAATTTGATTAAAAATTAAAATTAGATTTACTAAAAATAAATTAAGCATATGAAATCATTTGAAAATTAAACAATAAAATTAAATTACGTAAAACAATTAAATCAGAGTAAATTAAACAATTAAATTAGACAATTAAAATTTGAATTAATTTAAACAAGTTAAAATTTAGTTAAATAAATTAATTATACAATTAAAAATCAATGTCAAGAGTTAGGTATTAATGATTTTATCGTAAAAACCTTTCTATAATTTATGCTTCAAATTTAATTAATATAAACTTTAAGTCCTCATTATGGATTACTGTCGCTCATTCACGATTCCAAAATTTAGGGCTCCAAAATCAGTGACACGGATCAAAAAAAAAAACCCAGACATCTAGCTAGCAACATTCTTGTCACTCAGCATAAAACTCCATGGTTAATAGAGTGCTTATTAAAAATGGGTATTAATGGCATGATTCTTAGCTTAATTTCACGGAATGTAGATAATTTAATATTAGTGAGAGCTAGCTACCTTCAGTATAGTCAATTCAATAACTTTCAGGTCGCACATAGGGCCAAGCATATACGCACATATCATAACAATATAAAACACGAATTCGTAACACATAATAGTGATTTAATGGTACTCTTAAAGATGATAACTGTTTATTTATTTTCGTTGACTATAAATATACATTTAACCATTTTACTTTTCCAACTTCAAGCTACCATTTACCTTATTTCTTAAAAAATCTTATATCAATTAAGTTTGTATTACCATTAAATGGATTTCTGTGTTATCCAGAGAATGAACGAAACAAAATTACCATAAATGGGTAGGTGTTTCTTCAATCGATGCGTAGATATTTCGGTTACATTTTAATACGATTTCGTGTGAACCACTTGCCATTTGCGCCTCCATTATTTATTCCCTTAAGACGATTCGCATGAACAAGTAAATGCTGTGTTCTGTTTAAGAGGAAATAATGTTTAACGCGTAGCGTCTTTTGTTGGTTCCTAATGTATGTACAACGATGACTTCCTTCCACACCAATAAACAATTTTTTCATTCGAAAATCAAGCTTCATATGAACATTAAAACATTTTGCTTCGCGTGTCAAATTGTATTTACAATGAGCTCGCAGATAAAAAAAACATTAAGAAATTTCCTTATTCATGTCATTTCTTTACTTTAAGACTTATTGCTATTTCTATAGACTTTCTAACGAAATCAATGAATATTTTTTATGGAAAATTATTAGACTTTCTGAGATAGCGTTTAAATATTTATATGAAAGAAGCTCTCAATTAAAAGTTCAAAAATAAATTACAAGTACAGCTACTAATTATAAGCTTAAAACGAATGCATTTGATAGTTACATAAATGAATTTCAAAATCCTTATATGCTCGAGAACCAATCCATTTAATTCAATTTCTTGAACCAAATCAATTTCCACAGAGTTGTAAATGTCAGGTTACATCGCAACTAATCGAATAAGAGTAATAAACGCTCCCTAAGCGTGCAAGGAAAGTTTGTACAAGTTTTCTTATATTTAATAAAATGAATGCTGGAAGTTTTGTAGAGCACAGATTATAAATACGGAACACAAATACTAGTTGACGTAGGGCGGGCGTTGGGGGTGTTGGTAGGGCGGTAATCAGCCCAGACAGTAATTCGGGAGCCTTAAGGGTGTGATCGGTTAGCGCAGACAAGGGTTCCGCGGCGGATCCTTGGAGAGACGAAATACTTTAGTTCAACATTTCCGTTGTGGTTTTGTTTTGTTGCTCTTCGAGATTAGGCAATTTCTCAATAAACATGCGACCGTTCTGGGCAGATGCTATTGCTTAGTTTGGAGACGTCTCAAGAGAAATTAATGTAATGTGAAATATAAGTTAGGAATCTTTATATGATCGCCTGAAGCAATTCTCTATTACACATACTAGTTTATTAAAGTGCAATGTAATTGACCTCTGAAATGTGAGCTAGTTTTACGACTGAGGTGTAAAACTCTAAAGCTTTTGAATAACTGGAATTGTAGAGTTAAACTTACGTGTATTAAATTGCTTGTAACAAATTGCAGTTCCAGTAAAGTTGTAACTTTATTTTACTTTAACCTGCATTAAATTTTAACAACATTCCTGTATGAATTTCTTAAAATCTGTTTTCTTAATATTTATTTACTGAAATAGATGTTAGAATTGAAGTAAGCAATTATATCTAAACAAGTGAACGTCAATACACATATTTATTCAAATGTGAGATATTATATTGAAAAAGTCTACTCGTATTTAATTTGTCAATTTCAAGATCCAAATTATCAAGTGTTCGGATTTTGCGAAAAAAACTCGTTTCATAAATATGAAGCCGGGCTATAGATTTTCTTAGATAAACCCAATTAGAGGGTTCGAATCTTTTGAAGGTAAGGTAAAGGCCCACGCACCATTCATAGGGCTCGAGTACGTACAGACGCGACCACTGAAGGGCTCTCGAGCCTCTTCATCCCCAGACTTTGGGTATCTTTACACCTTAATTATACAGAAGCAGATGAACACGTCTCGTTCAAGAAAAAATTGAACGTTCGAAGGTACATTGTAAACAATTTTAGATTTTTCCTCATGTTTTCATTTTGACTCAAAATAAAATACATTTTATTTATTTATTATACAGAGATATAATAGAAGATTGACAAAACAAGCGTAAAAAAAAACAAGTTAGGTTTTACGTAGGTACACTTAAACTACCTTGCGCTTATTTAAAATGACTACTATTGCAATTTATAAGTTAGACTAAATCGATCTTATTCAATATGATTAAGATGTGACTGAAAAACAATCCTTATTTATTTTTCAAGCCTTTTACTAGTCGAAAAATATTTTCTTGTCAAATTTTACTAACAAATCTTGTCTAACTTAACTAGCAAAGTATTAAACTTCTAAATATTCCAAACTTTTCCAAACGACTTTCGAGCAAAATGATTAGCAATATAATAGCAATTTTAATGAATAATGTGTCCATCTCGGGAAATATGGGCACGTAACGTTTTAACTTCGAAACAGGGGCACTAAAGGTTTTATTAAGTTCGTAATTGAATAATTATGAAGGATATTCTCATTAACTGAGACTTGTGGCCTTTAGGAAATTTGTCATGTTTTGATTACCCAATATCGGAAGCAGTGTTGTTATGAAACAATTAAAGTTTAATTAATTTAACAAAAGGCGGGAATGCTTATGAATGTAAGTCATTATATTTTGTTTTACTATGCAATTTTCTTATTTCTTATTAAATACATAAAATAAATAAATATTTCCAAGATTTGATATGTTATGTAGCCCTAATAATAAATAATAATAAATTGTTTATTTTCCTTTACAAGTATTAAATTTACAATAATCCAGGGCTGGGACCTGCCTAGTAGGTGTTCAATGACACCTGTGACAGGAGGCCCCGCTCTTCCTTAACAATAATAACATAATAACAACTAAGTATACATAAAAAATAAAAACATAGATGACAAAATTTTGATTTTAAGTACAACCAAATTTAAATAATCACAACCTAGTTAATTACAGTTCAGTTAGTTGATTATGTACATTTAAAAGAATTTAAAACTAAGTAAAAAATTATAAGCTATATTTTTTTTAAGTACATGAGTGTGTGTGTGTGTTAGTGTGTGTGTGTATGTGTATGTGTATGGATGTGTATGTGGGTGGGTGTGTGTGTGTATGACAGGAAGGGTTATTTTTGAATTATGAAATATATTGTAGGCAACTCTCAACCTCATCGTAAGTCATAGACTTAAGCCAGCTGTTTAGGGTGTTTTTACATTCAAACAATTTGAGTTTGTGGAAGTTCAGGCGTTTATTCAACGTATTATACAAATGGGCAGATTGAGCCAAGAACTGTCGTTGTGCAAATGAGGTCTTGCAAGAAGGAAAGATTGCTATTTTGTCTTTCCTTCGTCGTGAGATAACTGTGCATTCACCCGGTAGGGTTTTATGGAGCTTCAGGATAGTACTGACCACATATAGTTTTCTAACACTTAAAAGTTCAGAGAAACGGTATAAGTCGTCAGTTGGGAACCTGAAAGGTTTAAAAAACATAACTTTTAAGAGAGAGCGCTGACTCCGTTCAACTTCTAGAAATTTTGCTTTCGTAGCACCACCCCATACTGGTATGCAATATCCAATAATTGACTGACCTAGTGCCAAATAGATCTGTTTCAGCAACTTAGTTGTAGCAACATATCTTAGTTTTTTAAACATCCAAATAAGTTTTCTGACTCTGCTTGTAATAATTTCGATATGTGGATGCCAGGAAAGTCTGTGATCAAGGGTTATTCCTAAATATTTTACAAGGGGTAGTTTGGTGATAAAGTTACAGGAACAGTTTTTTGCATCAGTTATGTCACAGGAGTGTATTTTAAGTTTTAAGGATGATTTAGGTTCAGTGCGTTTATCAATTGAGAAACATACGAAATTTGTTTTCGATATATTTAGTGACAGTAAGTTTGAATTCATCCATTTATATACTTTATGAAGTCCAGTTTCGGCGGTTTTGAAAACAGTTTCCCAGGACGGGCCATAGAAAACCATAGCTGTATCATCAGCGTAAGAAAAAATTTTACTGTTTGCAATTTTAATGTCCGTTAATTCATTAAGGTAAATTAAAAATAAAGTAGGACCCAGAACGCTACCCTGAGGGACACCGAATAAAATTTTTGTATCACTACTGACATAATTACCTATTTTTACTTTTTGAGTTCGATCACAGAGGTAGTCAATTAGTAATTTTAATGCTGTACCTCGTATACCTACTTGTTCCATTTTATGCGCAAGGATGGAGTGCGACACTGTATCGAATGCTTTCTGCAAATCTATAAATACTGTGAGACACTTCTTGCGTTGGTCTAACTTCTCAGTGATAAGCGAAGTCAGTGCTAAAACTGCATCTTCAGTGGATTTCCCTCGTCTGAATCCATATTGCGAATTTGATAAAAGATTAAACTTCTCGAGGTAATCAATAAGACGTGTGTTAATAAGTTTCTCAATAATTTTTGATATCGCAGTTAGCACTGAAATCGGCCTGAAATTATTAACATCATTTGTGTTTCCAGTCTTATGCACAGGTGTGACTATCGATTTTTTAAGTGGCAGTGGAAAAACTCCCTGTTCAAAACAAAGGTTAGCCAGGTGACTGATTATTGGAACAACAATACTTCGAGTCATCTTGAGGAATCTGGTATTTATGTTGTCCCAACCTGGAGCACTATCGGATTTTAGACTCATTAGCACAGCATCTACTTCTTCTACATCTGTTTGAAGGAGAACGAATGAGGATGAATGAGAATGATTTAGGGAAGGTGAATAATTAATTTTCGAGGTCTGGTTTTTGTCCGTTATGTTATTGGCAAGATTTTTTCCAATGTTTGCAAAAAACTGGTTGACGTGGTTGATGGAATCGATGGGATTCGGTTTGATGTGGAGTAGATCATTGCTTTGAGTTTTAGGGGGATTCAGGTTGGTGATATTTTTTATTTTTTTATTTTACTCCCTAAAGAGGTTCCATTATGAATTCGTGTAGTGAAAATTTAATAATTGACTTTTGACAAGCACCAACCAGCACCGGAAGATTTTTTGGTGGTTTTATAGCCAATCCCTCTTCGGTTTTCGAAAAAGAGCCTCATGGCCTCTTAAAAAAAAAGAGGTTATGATGATGAGAAGCGCGTTCACAGTGTCAGGTTGAAAGTATCAAAATTTATCAATCATCTATTTCTCAGTCTAGAGTGTAGCGTTCAATATTTTTATTGTGTATGCATACTGTTTTAATATGTAACAATATGTTCTCTTTTGGCATATCTTGTTGAATAAATAAATTAATAAATACTAGCTCAATGCGATTTAATAATATCTAGTACTTTTTAAGTTTTTAGGTCTTGCACCTTGCTTTATACTACATAATAAATTGTCACTAGATTTTAATTAAGTATGTTATTCTCGCGTTAAAAGTAGCATTTGACATTAGTTCCTGTTTTGATCATAAATCTTATAAATGAGATTAACGTTTGGGGCTTTTTTCAACAGTTTTACGATTTATATTATTTTATGGTATCTTTTCGCATGGACAATTTAACATGCCGCATACTTAAAATAAGTTCAGTCAAATATTAATAAAATGAAGTCAAACATTTTCACTGAACCAAAATATGTTCTGACCTAAATCTGTAACAAACAAGTTGAGATACGAAATTGATAAAAGCAACACAACCTGAGCGGTAAGAAAGCCGAGTCCGCAATATTCAGTTGCAAAGCTCCAAGTCATGTAAAGCCTGCCTTATCCGACAACTTCTACATTATCAGTAGAATACTTTCATAAACTTGAAGTAAGTCTTATCAAGTCAAAAACTAGCTAAGCGTGTATTTATTTGTTTCTATTTTCTGCCTGATTGGGCACCGAAGTTTGGAAGACTCGTACTAGCGTCATTCTGAATCGGTTAATGTAAAAGTTTATTTTTATAAGTAAGATTACCCACTCAAGAGTTTGGTGTAAGCCTCTCAGAACAGCTTTCTGTTGGAAATCCAGGGAAGTATGGGAGAAATTATGTTCGAAGTTTCTGGATTAATGCAGTATTTGATACAAATTTTATTGAAAAGTGTTTGCCTGAATAAATTTAGTTGGTATTTGTTTGTGTTTATTTGTTTTCGGTTTGCTGTTTATATTAAATTTGTTTTGTTGTTTTTCATATTTTTTTCACAGAATTTCGGAAAATTAAATTAAAAATATTGGAATGCAATCTAGATAAACTACACAAAGAATGAGAATGAGTTCATTTGGCATCGAAAACATTCAAATAATAAAATTTTATATTATTTTATTTACTGTAGGGCTGCATTCGACTTTATTATTATTATTATTAAAATATTTAAAAGATACACGCCTTTCCGCGGAAAGACCTGACAATTTGACCAGTCGGTCGGGGATCAGGGCAAGAGGGACAGAAACCGGCGAACTATTCGGGTAGTATCCAGCAAAACCACTTTTTGCATGGGTGCTGGAAGCGAACCACCTCCAAATCCCAGCCTTTCAAGGTTTCTGCCCAAAGTGGCTGGGGTCAAACCGTTTGCGGATATTACAACCAGGATGATTTCGGTGGACATAACTTCTCACATTTTACAACGCAAGTACTTGCGTTGCTTTTCGGTCTCGGCCTTCACGAGGTTCTCGTCATGTGGTATAGTTATGTCCACCAAAAACACTTTAGACGACGATCGATCCATTAACACGATATCACGATTTATTTGCTAGAATTGTCCTATCTGTGACTTTGTTGAGACCCGACAAAGAACTAGTTAGTACCTTTGTCAGGCGCTCAAAAAAGACTTCGCGTACAGACCTTTTTACGCTCGCTTCCTCGACACCGATTTTCTGTGACATACCCAGTATGTTTCAGTTTCGGAAAGAGCGCTAAGGTTAACGGGACCTAAGTCTACCCTCTGAGAGCGAGTAATCCTTCCCATTTCCACATGAACAACCGCACACTTGTCCACTCCAAACTCCATTTTGACGGAGCTGCTAAAATCTGTCACGATTTTTAGCAGTTCCCTCAATCGTGGATTATTATTATTAAACTCTCTAATAGTCTCTTTTAATACTCTAAATACGTGTAGTCTACTGAGTAACTTGAGAGGGTGAAATATTAAAATCCTTGCTGTGGTTTCTAATACTTGGAATTTACCGAACAAGACCTATTATTTGCACTAATGTTGTTTTAATATATTTCATGAGTTGTCAAAAATCTGAATGTCAAAAATAAAAGCTTCAAGATCTTCTAAAAAAGACTTTACAAAGACTTAAAAGAATAAGAAGGGTTAATTTAAATTAGCGCACTACCTCTTGCAGGCAACTTCTCCACACTAATTCCAACAACATTCGTTCTTAAAATTTTTAAAATTAATAGTTTCCAAAAAGCATCTTCATTCCTACAAAAAAAAAATAATGCCTTTAAACTGGCACTACCTACTTTATTTTCTCTGAGCGGTATCCCATGCACCTTGCGTACGCAAAATATTGCCACCTACAGGGGCTGACAAATTTTTATTCAATATTTTTTAATGGACCAAAAGTGTTTTTCTTTTTTTGTGTTATTCTTTGTTCTAAAATTACTTGTAAAAATTTTAGAACAAATGATGTTGGGATTGATATAGAGAAGTGGCCTGCAAGTGATGCGCTTATTTAAATTAACCTTGTATACCTGTATACTTTATTTTTACTCTCTTTCTAATAATCTTACTTGAACACTAATTATATTATATATATTTATCGCTACTTCATGACTACAGTAGCTACGTTGAAGTAACTATACCTACACTTAAAGTCCATACAAAACATACGGCTTTAAACAAACCAAACCTTTTTTTTATGAGTAAAAAATAATCCTTCTATTTATTAAATTTGACTTTATTCTTACTACTTTCTGCTTAACCTCCTTTTAATAATCTAACATATTTTTTTATCGCCTCCATATGGCTACATTAGCTACGTCGTAGTAACACAAACTAAAGCAACTGTACCTAGACTTAAATTCTATACTTACCTAAAGAGGCTTTAACCTAACGACACCTCTTATTTCATAATAAACCATTAACGGTGACTGACACGGCATTTAATTTTCGTTTAAAAGCTTGCATTTGCGTCAAAGTCAACGCCAATTTCGTCTTAACCAGAACTACCTAGACAAAAATTTTATTTGTCAATTTCTGTTGTGGGGTCTTTATAAAAAAGCATATTTTGGCTTTACTTATCGGGTATTCAAACGAAAATTTATGTTTGACTAGCTCTGGTACCTGGATTCGCTTGGGTCAATTTAGCTTTAAATTGTTGCTGTCTTTTCAAATCCGAACTAAAAAAAAACTTTTATAGTTCGGCTTGTAGAAAATGTACTGAGATATTTAAAAAAAAGTAACGAGACTCACCATAATACCGAAAATAACTCTGAACATACAAGCAGATAGTTGATCTTGAATTAAATACTATCTATAGTTAGAATAAATATTTGCGTTGGGTCAGTAAAAAGCCCTGTAGGATTTCACCTGGCGACCACCCTTTATATGAAATCTTGATGAAGAACTGCTTTCTCTAAAGTGTTCTGGCTAAATTGTATAAAGGGCCAGTCCTTTCTTGAACACGAGCTTTTACCTTCAACCTCATAGTCGTTTTCATTGGTTAAGATTGAGAGTACGAATAAAAAATATATCGAATCTACTGCTGGACATCAGCCTATCTCAAAGTCACTTACTCTTAGGCCGCCTGCTTAGTATTAATTTATAGATAACACTTTATCAGAAATAGAAGTCGCATTCTATTCATAGACTCAAGTAAATGTAATGCTAACGTGCTAAAGAATCCACCAAACATTTTTAATTGTCACGGACGATACCTCTAAAGTGTCAGCTTGATTGTAAAAAGTCACTTTGATACCGGTCACGATTTAAAATGAAGATACAATAAACGAATTAAAAATAACCCTTTTATTTTCACAGCCTTTCAAAAAAATACGAACACAGCAACTTTCGAAAACCATTACAAACAAATAATCACGGACGCATTTACTCAATGTTAATTAACCTATATTTTTCTTTCAAATTACGCAACTGAAATTCGTTGTGTTTTAAACACGCTTTCGTTTTGTTATGTTAATATTTTCAGTACTTTCGAATCACGCGATAAATCCATTTAGCGAGAAGAACAGATTACGTACTAAAGAAAAGAAGCGCTTTCGCTTGTGATTGTCCACGAAAGCGGACAAAAACAAAAGGGCAAGGGTAGGTAGTATTAGTAACAATTTGTTACTATGGACTGTCAGAAGCACGAAGGTTTAGGGTCTTCACGCACCACTGCACTGGACCTTAGACTATGATTAAGGTGTTCAGAAACGCGATTATCAAGATAGTTTCTGATTTTAAGATGTACTGTACACATTTCTATTTAGTGACTATACCTTAATTTCTTCTGATGGTAAGTATCGGTGAAGTCAAAGATGTAGAAACCTAGTCCTGTGTGGAAAAGTTTTCGGTTAGTTTATCGAACTATCGATATCGGAATTTCTAGTCCCTCTAATGTCCTGCTACTCATATATATAAAAATATTTATTTTTAATTTCTTAAATATTTTCATATGATGTATATTATGAGCGATATTCCGGCGTTGACGACACTACTTCAACTGAAGTGGTCAAAACTTTGCATATAAGTACAACTTATTTTATCAAGCCTGTATTATATTCAGATGAATTTATTTTTATTAATAGTATTTTTAGAGAACTTTAGGGGAGACCTATGTCCAGCGGTGGATGTCTCCTTGCTGATGATAAATTGTATTTTCAACCGAGTTCCAAAAAAGGAGGAGGTTCTCAATTCGCCTGTATGTTTTTTTTTAAATTTCATATGATAAAAGATACTTCATAGTTGGTTTCATATAAATTACATCGAAATCGGTTGAGTACTTCATTGAAAATTTCAATTTTTTATAAGAATATGTGACGAATGTTTGTATTTACTATCATAGCAATGAAATCATAAAACAGTTAATCATGTTAAAACGCTATCACAAGCACTCAGATGCCACCCTTAATAGTTTAAGTAGGTGGAGAAAGTTTCAACTAGTGGTCCTTTGAAATATATTTAGATGCTCAGCCAAAGTGATGTTGCATTAAACAGTAATACTTATTTAGATATTCTGAAACACTAAGACTGATTTTATTTTAGGTTTAAATAGGTACCATAAATTTTAATGAAAGTTAGATTTTCCCAAAATAAGTTAGGTTTTTGAGTGCTTAATAAAGATGATATGTCTGAAAGCTTATTCAGACTTGAACTCTACTAAACAATAACATTTTTTAATAGTTATGTATCAAAAATTGTAAGTAAATTATATTTTTGCTTGAGTGATAATTAATAATTAAGAAAGCTTGAGAGCCGGAGTTTGCTTACAAGGTAGAAACAAAATGGCTAAATAAAAAAAATAGCTTCAATTCCTCAATTCAATTAATAGGTCTAAAAAGGGGTAATCTATGTACAGTAAAACAGTTCAGGCTAATATAAAAATAATCATACTGAAACAAAGATCACTCATACACTTTCTTGCATGATAAATAACAAGCACTTAACAAAAACTCTTAAAATTATCCTCCATATTTATGACTTAGGATAAAAGATGAAAAAAACATTAAAATTAAAGAAAATTGCATTAAAAAAAGTATTACTACAATTAATCTCATTGTTCTTACTAATTAATTTCGCAGCAACAAGATTTTGTCTAATACGATCCTTTTTGACAAAGTCCTTACTTACAAGAATTATAACGTTCATTCTTAGAATGGATTCAGAGAAGGGAAGGAATTTCATCTCTAAGAACCTGCTTCTGCTTATAATCCGTCCAAGGTAATATCATTTCATATTCGTAATAGAATCATTCCGCGTCGCTCGGAAACTTTATAGTCTCATTTTCATTGAAATCGTTTAGTATGTATAAACTGGTAGGAGAGGGCTGCTGACTTTAATCATCGGATTGTTTTTCCTTGAGTGACAAAGCGTATTTTTGTAATTGTAAGGATTTTGGTATTTTTTGAGCCTTTTTTTTGTTCGTTGGTAAATGAGCAACCATCTAATGGTAAGTGACATGTAGGTTCATGCAAATCAAAAATTATGAATGTTTGTTACAGACATTAGTTAAATTCTTGTCATTGTCATATTCATGAAAAATATGGAGTGCTGTTTTTTAATTTTCTACATAAGAAGGTAAACGAATGTGATTTCCTTGAAAAAAAAACAGCTTTTTCGCTTATTTTATACCTACGGCTAACACGTAGAAATACTCCCAGAGCCACAAAAAAATTATATGAAGCGTAAATCGAACTCGCAGCTTTCTCCCTTTTAGTTGGTAGATTATAAACAATGTGGTACAAACTGTGTCACGGACGCCGTTTAAAATCGAAGTATAATCCAGTTTTTTACTTTTCCAAACATATTTTAAATCAAAATTCAATAAGCATTTAAAATAAATCATGATTATGTAAAGCAAAGCAATATTACTTCACCCTGTGTTGCGCGTCTTACTTTTGCGTTCATCCAACCTAAAGTGATTTGGTGAGTTGTCTTACGGAATTACCGAGAGCATCCTGTAGAATACTTGATGCATAACTCCCAAATGGGTCCAATCTCCGGGGTCGCTAATCAACGTCACTGTTATTGACAGTACTTAGTATTTTTTATATCCAATTACCTTTAAGATTCTAAACAGATTTGCTATACACCAAACGAATTCTATTAGAATTCGTTCGCTAAACAGCAAACAATATTTTCGTCTCCTTGAATGTGAACACAAGTTGAGAATTTTAGTAAAATCCATTTAGTATGTATTTAGCTTTAAGAGATGTTTGAATTTCTAATTCAAAACCTTTCAGAATTAATTAGTTCTATTGAATGTTTAAAACAGTTTCATAAGATTGTAGGTGATGGAATTACATTTTACCATAACGTAAATGATAAGGAAAACCTTCTAAATTTCAAATGATAAGGAAAATGAAAAAAATACTGTCATCATCAGCTCCTTAAAAATAATAGGCCGCTCGGTATATGACTAGGCAGTTTGTTTCGAAAAAAACACTCTCTAAAGTAGCATTACAAAATTTAGATCTTCATCCAAGCTAATGAAGGCATACATTTCTTTGACACATTCAATATTGCGTGGCAATGTAACGCAGGCTTATTTGCATTCGCACTCACTTTCGCAGATATCACCAACAATGTATAGCGCCCTTTTGTCTACCTACAGTATTTTTTTCAAAACCGTAAGAAAATAGCGTTTTGTTTTAAAATTCTACGCGTGTGGACTGTAAGAGTTTTTTACTCGCAATACGTCTCCATAGACACATTATTTGGCGTGGAGGAGTTTTTTGATTACGAAGCAAGGCTTTGTCTGAACTATAAAAGTCAGCCTTCAAGTACAGCAAGGAATATCTCGCTCGCATATGCATTGTTTTTAAAAAATCTACACTCTTAGAGACGACGTTGAAGCAACACGTTGTTAAAAAGAATAGAAATGTAGGTACTTTAATCAAAAACTCGTTAGCTTTCTGCTTTAGCCAATAAACTAAAACTGATTATAAAGCAAAACGTTAGTGGTATAGTCAGCTTTAGTGATTTTAAAGTAATCTTTGTTTAAACGGGCAGGGTCGGATGTAAAATGTTATGAATTACAAAGTCGTCCGACACTAAAATAAATTCGTATTTCGAGAGAAATAGAGATTATAATCATAACTTTAACAAACCCTTTACTATTTATTATATTTTATTCAGTGTATGTAAAATACAAAGTGGGTACACGAGAGCCATAGTGCTGGAATAGCTCGTTAAAATGTTAACTTAGTTTTGGTTTTATGATGTTTATTATTGTAGACTTGTTGAATTTTTAAGTTTATTTTCATTCTGTTGAGCTTTATCTATAAGACTTTATTTTTGAAGTAAAATGCAACTAATACAACACACAAGTTTTTTTTTAATATAGGATTTTTGCATTATGAACTTTTACAAGTATTTACGAGTATAATATAATAAAGTGTAGTACATAATATAATAATAACATTTGGAATTTATATTTAGGTGACAAGCAAATTATATATGGTTTGCAAACAATTGTTTTTCCAAATAATGTTTTGGAAGCGAGTTTTATGCTAAAAATATTTTTAATTTAAATACCTGATTCAGATATATTTTATATCTTATCTAGCTTGTATAAAAGTAATAACAATTTCACTTTCGTAAAATACCAAAAATAATCAACAATAGCGCCAAAACTCAGTGACAATCTACGATACTGAATATAAAAATCATCTCTTACATGTGATTTTGAAAAAAACTTACGTTGGGATAACAATTCACAAAAAAACCACAGTCACTCACTTTACTTTGCGAAAAAAATGTTGTGTGCTCCACATCGCTCTTTTAGATGGAATAACATAGCCTGGGTGGGCACAACGATCTCAAGGGTTGAAGATAAAGATTCTCTGTAATATAACCATAGCAAATTAATGCAAAAGCTCTTTTGATAATTTTTGCCAATCACGAGTGAGAAAGAGAAAGCAATACTTTGTAAATATAGCTTTTGTTTTAATTTGTTTGTGTGTCAGTGTGCGTGCAAAATGCCAAAAGTCACCGACTCAGGATCGATTCGTGAGAGACCTTTCATTGTTTCTTTAAATAATAATTTACTTATGGCAACAAAGTAAAATAATATTATTGAATTATGTTTCTGACGTAACTTTTCCACTAAAAAGGATCCGTCCGCAACACTACTCAAAAATATTAATAATTATAAAAGTGCTGTTTCGTCCGCAGCGGACAAAACTCATCGGCCGAAACATCTACCAAGCCCTTTTCTCCACTTTCTACTCTTTGATTCTTGACCACTCGATAAATTAACGAATTAAACATTTGATTTAGAGCGTTTAAGGACCAATTTGTGCATCTTCGATTGAGGATCGATCTTGAAAAGTTTAATTGTACAAAATTAACCGTTTTACAGTTTTTTAAACATTACTTGTAGACTGTACTTATTTATTTTGAGTGAAACTTTCGATAAGACTTTCGTAGAGTCTGCATTTTGTATTTAAAATATGTCATATTTATTTTTAGATTTAAAAAGGTTGTATACGAGTTCCTTTCTTGATTTTACATCAGGGTAATTTCTTTGTGTAATTTTTAAGAATTCATTGCTTATAGGAACTGAAATGGAGAATATTTTAGGGCAGTTTATTTTTAAACACAACGGGCTCAATCAACGAAATCAAAATATAAATTGCCGATTTTCCATCTTTTTTCAGATACGCTTTTTAACTTATTAATTCGTAACGTCGATTTCTTCTTGTAAATATCCCTTTTGTATGATTATTTTTAAGAGCCATTCTATTTTTAAACTTTACAACCGAATTTATAAGTTTTCCAATAAGGCTACCATTAATCATCACTTTAAGAAAACTTCAAAAGATAGGTAACCAATTGTGCATAAGTCCGTGAAGGCATGAAATTACTTGAGGGAACTTTGACTTTGATAGTTTCTAACTACCATAGTTGCAGTAGTATTTTGGTTGTAAGATGAATTTATTAATCAAAATAATATATATTTATAAGGCCTATGTCCAGCAGTGGACGTCTCCTGACTGACTGAATGATGATGATGATGAACTGAGCTTGTTAATTTTTTTCAATACATCTTCCAATTTTCCTACGTTTTGTCATAAATTTCAGTCATTTGTTTAGCCAGTATTATCAATATTTACCTTTTTGATATTATGAGATAAAGCCATTAAAATAACTCAATTTAAATATTTACTCAAGTACTTATACAAACTTAATAAATGAAAAGTAATATAAAGGTGAGTTTTTGGAAAGATTATTATATAAAGCAATATTTATATTCCATATTCGAATATTTCTACAACTACTTTGGCGAAGGGGTACCATTGTCTGCCTAAGACGCCAGTGGCTGCGGGTTCAAATCCCGCACGGAACGAGAAAAAAAAAATGTTCCGGGTCTGGGGGTTTTTATATTCTAGGTTCCCTAGTTCGCTACATGGTATCCCATATCACAAGTTTGGGGCCATTTAGTTGGTGTGATTGTCTGAGGATTTCATTTATTTATATTTATTATATCTGTGATGATACCAAATTACAAATTTATTCTTATTTTTTTATTTTTGTTGTCGTTCTTGCATCTTTTATAAGTTGTCTATCGGGACTTGAAAGGTTTTTAATGTACTAAAAATATTTACATTTGTTAAGGTCCTAAAATGCGAAATTTCAACAAACCACCAATAGTACATCAGCAACCGGGTTGACGTATAACCTATAGGATATATAATGATAAGTAATTTGGCGTTTATGTATCCGAATGCAATAAATTTCAAAGACAGTTCCCTGTTATTATCACATATTATAATATATTGTGTAAACGACTGTTTAATGGCTTCGAGAAATCAGATATGATTATAATCAAATATTTAAAGAATAGAAAAACGTTTATAGGTCTATCAGGGTGTTACCACACCGATTGACCGTCAATCGACACCATCGGCCAATGATCGAATGGGTTAGTCAACGTCAATCAATTGTTTATTTTTTATTTTATTTTATTTTATTTTACTAGGCCACAGAAACCTATAAGAAACCTTTTAGAAACAAATGAAACTTTTTTTTATATCATATTTTTACAGTGTATAGTTGTTGCTTAGTTTGAATATATATTATTACATGATAGGTTTGTTTTTGGTTTTGAATGTTTTATTTATAATTATTTAATCTTGTATTTTATTTTGTATGTTTTTTATCTTATCTATTTAAAGTTACATTAGTTTACAATTTGTGAGGCGGAATTATCTTCTGTTTAGTTGTGTTTTCATTTGTTTTTCTTTTGTAAGTAAATAAAGTTTTATTATTATTATTATCAAACCAGACGCCGTTTGTCGACCGTCGATCGATGTCAATTGATTGTTGTGGTGTGTGAACCTTGGCGGAATTAGTATTTTGAGGAGGTCGAACTCGTGGTTATTACATGTTATAAGTAGCGGTGACTAAACCGTGTTTAACCTCAATCCCACCTGATGGTAGAAGATGAGGTCGAAAATTACAGCTTACAGGTTTATCAAAGAAGCCAAAATAAATTATCGCCGAAGCAGTGATATTTGGCGAAAGAGGGGTTGTCACTAGCAGGACGAAACCAAAAGGGATCCTCCCACCTAGCAGAGAAAGCTTGGATAAGTACTATTTTACGCAAGGTTTATCCAGGGGTGATAAAGCTTTTCTCTAAGCTAATTCACGGCCGAAATAACGTTTTGCGCTATGGCTATGCTTTAAAAAGATTCAGCTTTTTCCAAGATCTGCTAGCTCTGTATTAGACATCAATAGGTTACTTTAAAGTCTAACACATTTGTTCTCGACAAATTAACACTCCCTAAACTTTTAAATTACAAAATGAACTTTACTTTTTATCTTGAAATGTAAACACCCGAAAATTTAAACTTTCACGGCATTTAAACTTCTGATAATCATTTCAAGAGGGCATCTCATTATAGAAGAGATAGTTCCTAATTAATTTTCACACTTAATGGAGCAGACAATATATTAGTTGGAAAACTCGGGGCGGCCTGCCGTGACAGAATGCGAGCATAGAAGTTATTATAATACTTCTAAAGAGTTTAGATGCACTAAAATTTGTGCTTTACCGTGTCGCAAGTGCTGCGTTGTACGAAGGTGCGGACTACGCGAGCACCACGTAGACGCTTATTTATGCCCTCAAACTTTAACATAGTTTTTGCTACCTTATTTATCACGTCCCACACCTTATTTATAGACGATTACACAATTTCGAATGCTTTTTACTTAGAATAATGTTTACTATGTAAGCAATGAAATGGCGTGGCTTTTAGCATTTATTATAATTAGTTAACGAAGTTTTCGATTCAATGTCGATTGAATTACGAGTGTGAATGTCAGTTAATGCTGTCCATGTCGTTCAATTTTACGCTAATTTAAATATTTAACGGACTCAATAATGAAGTAATGTTGTGTAAGTGTAGTTTTTACGTTATTTTATAGAATGAGATTTTAAGAGCGCTCGTGCGTTATTTTTCAAAATGAGCTGGCTTCGTCCGGCTGGAGGCTGCTTATTGAATTAAAGTTGATAAGTGTATTAGCCGGTGTTTTTACTCCATTCCCTTGATTAATGGGCGACCGTTGCTTTTTCTCTCTCATTTATATGATAATGAGTCGGCAGCCGCGACCGAACACAATTATTATGTGTAAATGAATGTAGTTGGTAGTGAAAACGCTTTTTGAAAAATGCTTTTCGAGCGAATTCGGAACTGTGCCCGAGAACTACTGCGCTGAATATAAATCGAGGTAATGTTGTATATTAAAACGTTGCAAAATTGACTTTGTTTATTTTCAATCGGGATTTTTGTTAATTAAGTGGATGTCTTCCTGATATTGTAATTATTAAATATCAGCTCAAAGAGCATTTATTATCTTCTTTGCCAATGAATTGGTATTTCGTTATTTTCAGTGTTGAATTGTGTTGTTTATTTATAAAAGTATGTTTTTTATTGTTTCAACCGTTGCTTTTAAGTCGAAACATACACATGAAGTGTTTTGTAATTACTTTTTATGTTAACAATATACAAATAAACATCTTTAAATAGCGCTACCGTCCGTAATGCTCATGTCACGAAGGCGAATGGTCTTGGGCATGGGATGCCTGAAGGCATTTTCTTTACCCATGTGCTAATGCCGCCCTCGGGTGAGATAGATGTGAATTGGTACATACATAACCTTAAAGAAAAAATAGTACTTTTGTTCGTGTATTGGGCTTAGTGTTAAGTTTCTAATACCTCTGCTGAGCTTTAAAAATCTTATGATTTTTTTATAAAAGTTGCACGTGTATTTTCAAACAAAATAATATAATGAGTAACATAACACCTGCATGAAGTGAGAAGAAACACAGATCATACATAAAGACAGGCAATCAGACGTATTTTCTGTATCTTTCCTGGTGTCAAGAGATGATGAAATTGAAATACGAATAAAGATTTAGACAGAAACTGATCTATTATAAAATATACCAGAATTCATTAGCCAAAGTAACCCTGAAAAATCCCTTGGATAACTTACCTTTTACGAGATAGATAATAGAACTATAAGCCAACCTTACGTGGAAACCAACCAAATATAATGAGAGTTCTGATAAATTCTCCTAGTGCCGAAGGAATCGAGATACCCACTCGCTGTGTGGTTCACGAAACATAGACAAATGTTTATGCGTTGCCTAAGGTTTCTATAGTTCTTTTGTTTTTTCATCATCATCATCATCACAACTCTTTGTAACGAGCCCACTGCAGGGCATGAGTCTCTCCCCTGGGTGAAGAGGAGGTATAGGCCATAATTCACCAAGCTGACCCAGTGCTGGGTGGTGGATACCAGATTTTTTTTGGGCGCCTAGATGGCTTCTGACCAACCCTAACGATTACTGTATACAAGTATACTGCACCCGGGACCGACTGCTTAACGTGCCCTCCGAAGCACGGAAGTCGTCGTGAGATATGAATGGTCGTTGGTCACCCATCTAAGTACCGACCGCGCCGAACGTTGCTTAACCTGTGATATCGTATGATACACACAATAACCACGGCGCCACGACGACTTCTTTTTTGTTTTTTACATGCCGTTATTTTCGGACTCCACTCATGCGAATATTTTGATAGAGAATTGATTTTCCTTGTTTCTTTAAATTTCACCATTACATTAAGAGCCACGATCAACTGCCAAAATCTCACTCAACAAAGTACCCGCAAAACTGTTGTAGGTACACAAAACGAAATATGATGTTGTATTTAACACCTTATTAACATGCACATTCTTGCTCTTCCACAATTTTCGCTTAAAATAATATGCAACGGAACAATCCAGAACAAAGATGTTGCACGTTTGACATCTATTAATAAACACGAAACTCGGAAGTAGCGAGAGAGGACCCTGTGTAGCTCCTTGCGACTTAGATGTGCATTTCTAGTGGAAACAGGACTATTCTTGCATGAGTTTTGTGATATTTCTATGCATTTTGGAGAAGATTGTTTTTGTATTTTTTTACGTTGAAATCCAGTTCCATTTGACTAACTAAACGACTAGAGTCCTACGTGCGGCTACAATGAAAATTTGTTTTTCATAGGTGCATATTATCCAAGACAGCATGTAATTTCAAGCCCATTCTCATCCATCTATAAATCCATCTCGCATTTTAAGGATTAGCCTTCTTCATCATCACCCAAAGGACACCCACTGCTGGACAAAAAGGCCTGGGTTAGACTTATTATTCAAATATGAATATCGCAACTGTTACAGAGCAAGAAGCCGTGCAAAATACTGACTACCACTTGAATTGTCATATAATATTACAATTTTTTTTTGTCATAAAATAAATTTATTTATTTATTTTTAATTTTTAAAATATAAAATAATTCATTTCAAATCATTATTTTTCTATAATGATTTCTACTTCTTCTTCTACAAATCATGATTTGTATGAAGAAGAAGTAGTAGTAGACAACACCAAGACATTGGTGGAAAATGGGCGATCATTAACTTCATGAGCCGAGAGATGCACACTTCTCGACGGAGGCCTCCCCAAGGATTCGTCATGTCGTCCGGACCCGCGCCGCTCTCATCCAGCGTTTGACGTTCGTAAAGTGTATAAAATTACCTACTACGACTAAAAAGTTTTCATTTTATTTATACTTAAATAATAAAAATTTGACCTAAAAAGACTTGCCAAAAGTCCCTTCAATTCTATACTGAAAGAATATTTTAACACAATAGTCTACTTGTTACAACAATATACAATATATTTTAATCAATAGCCACTCTTTTATCAAAATATTCAGTACGCAGGCGTTTTCTGTCTTTCGCTCACATAATCCAGACGTCACCATAATATTACAGGCGGTGTTCGGTACACTGTGTAAAATAAACTGAAGAATTAAGTAGCAGTCGGCGCAGTGGAGCAACTGTCATGAGAAGCGACTTATTTATATGTATATATGAACTATATCTGTATGAGGCTTTACAAGGAGACTTATTTCATATTTTTTTTCATTTTAAAGTTATACTAATGAAATATAAAGCTTGGTTTGTAGTTTTTACAATAACACTTGATTTTGTGGTTTTCATTACGTTTATTTGTATGTGCAGTTAAGTTTTAAAGGCAAGATAACTCTATTTGCATTTGCCAAAGATTCAGAAAAAAAATGCTTGCCTTATTAACTTTATTTTCAAGATATTTTAAATATGAATACTTTATTTAGTCTATAAAAAAAACGAAGCAATTAACAACCGTAATCTTTTTGCATGACAAATCAATATTTAAACGTTTTGAAACAAGTGAAATTGATTGAAGCTTAAATTGCAGTAACATTTGACCACGTCAATTAAACAGCACTCGAACTGCCAGCTATCATTTCACCAGCCTATAACACAACAAAGGCCTAACTGAAGGTAAGCAATCTCGACTGATGACTTATGGCAGAGTAGAGTCAGAGCCGATTGACAACTATTGGTGATGGATTTGATTTTGGAATATCTCACGGTATATAGCCAATAGGAGGGTAGATATGTCTTTTTAAAGGTAGAAATAGAAAGATCAAATTTAATTGTAATATGAAGAATGAATTTGTGAAAAGAAAACTTCGATAAACAAAAAAGTTTTATCCAATTTCTCATGCAAAGTTAGAGTGAAGAAAAGATTACATATACAGAAAGTTGTAACAATAGAAGAAATTTTATTTGGAACCCTGGAAAACGGTTACAAAAAAATATGACGTTTGAAAAATTACACGCATTCACAAATCATGCGGGTCGCCCTTTTGTGAAAACTTTTCGACGCTTACAAAAGGAGTATAACTCGTTCTTAAGGCGTTAAATTCTCTGCCCGTATCTTGAATTGTTTGCTATCCCAACAAAAGCCTAGTTGGAATTGACACCGGGCGTAAATCAACATCAGCTTAATTGATTTGTACAGTCCGGGTAATGTTTTTAAAGACAATAAATCACAGGGTCTATACTCTATAACACACCTGGCGAAAAAAAGTTTTCGATTCGTGATACAAAATTCCATTTGGTCGTAGTCGAGAGGAAATGAAGCAATTAATTCCGCAGATGGCGCCACCGTGCGAACATTAATCATCGACTAATAGTCACTACAGTCTTCGATTAATCCGAACGACAGATCGCTGCCGCGCTTAGATCCACGATGACGAAATTATGATTGGTAACACTTGTTTGCTGAAATTTAATGTCGCTCAGAGTTTTGACGCGAATAAAATATGGAGGTACGCGTGGCGTTGAAGCCTTGAATCAAATCACGGAGATATTTTTTCAAAAACAAACAGAACCTTAAATAAAGGACAAAAAGCAAAATAGTATCTTGGCAAAGTTTGAAAAGCACGAAATCATCGTATTACAATTTCGGAATCAACTCCTAAATCACTTGGCAACTTTCAGCCGTGATAACATCTATTATCACATCGGCGACCCAAAACTTGCTTCTTTAATTAATTCTCCATCGAATGTTTTAAAATATACTCTAAAAGCAATTTAAAATGGATTATAAAGTAAAAATGAAGCGAGTGAAGCATTTAAGAGTCGAAATCGAATAGAGAGACAGCAGCACTTGTCTTTAAGGATTATCAGACCGAGTAGTAATGAAATTTGCCCCGAGAAAATTGTAGGATATGAGCGCCTAGTACTTTAAGCCCTGTCCAGACTAACCAGTGATTGTATTTGATGACTGTTTTATCTGTTTCACACTACTTGAGGATCGTCGCGTAATCGGGCCGATTTAACTTTGTTTGAATATCGTTTAATTGCTTGTGATATTCTAGGCTTTGAAGTTTCTTTAATCGAAATTGCTTTAGTAGAGGTTTTGTGGTGTCGATAAGATTGAAACGAGGTACTGTTTCATTATTTTAAATTTTATTGAGGAATATTCATAGCACTAATTTACTGATTATTTAGTTACTACTTTGAATAATCAGAAATTTATAAATATGTGAATAAAAGTATAAATATAAAAAGTTTTACTAAAACACTACCTCTCTGAACTGTGTTCCATAAATTTTAGTTCTATATTTAAAACCGTCTATTTTAAAAAGAAAAACAAAGCGTTTCTCTATATAAGTGATGGATGGTGCCTTTAGTTCTTGAATATTAGGATTGAATGACGTTTTAAGAGTAGTTTTATCCTTAACCAGGCGAGGATATCAACGGTACTATTCGAGAAGTCCCATAGGACCTGCAATTCTATGTCCCTATAGGCCTGGTGAGCGTATCTTACGTGACTGGTACAGATTCAAATCCAATTACGACCGTCTGTGACGTCGTTTATGTACTTAAGTGGCTGTAACGTTGACCATTTCATGCTGGGCACAAAGGGTTTATTATTATGAAGTAGTGTAAAATTATGTTTAAGGGTATCTTTTGAGGAGTTCTGTTTTTAAATGTAGAACTTCTTTTGTTTTGTAATTGATAAGAAAGCACTCAATTTAATAGTCAAATATATTGCAGAAAACTTATGACGTTATATAAAATTAAATCCATAAAAATGAAGCCTAAAGAAAGCCTTTTAATTTTTGTATAAAAGTTTTTATTTTTTTATTCATAGGAATCTGATGATACGGATATATTCTTAAAAAATCTCGAAAACAGCAAACTAAATTAAAAGTCAGTTGCTCGTGACTACGGAGTCTGTAAATTATTAATTATTTTAAATGAACTTACTTTACACTTAATATTCAATAAACTTTCATTATTAAATTGATTTTCAAATTAGGTATTCACTTTTATATCAAAATTTGTTTCTTTTTCTACTTTATCATAGCCTCCAAATAACGTTAATGGACGTTTTAATAAACAGGGTTGATTTGTCAAATCAACCCTGTATAGCATACAGCAAATGCAAACGGCAAGTCAAAACATGGAAAAATGATCGATTAATTTTGATTTTATCTTACTTATCACTTCTTATTTTCAAATATTTATTTTAAAAAAAAATTTTACATCTTCAAGTTCATACAAAAAACGATTCTAAATTGTATAAAAAAAGTTAAAATTTTATAATTTCAGAAGTACCTCGCGGTACCCACAAAGTAATGAAGTGCTAATAAAAATGAGGGCAACATTTTTTCACAATCTAACTAAGGAATAGTTTAAAATTACTTTTAACACTTCCAACGTTCAAAGTCTAAAAGCGTTTTATCAAGCTTGAAAATATATGAATCCGAAAATAGTGAAGAAATAATAAAAAATGAAGCTATAGAAAGTTTTACGGCTTAAGTACTAGGAGAATATAAGTTTGTTAGATGTTCACGATAGTTACTGTTGGGGAAAGCTAAAAAATATTGCTTAGCTCCAAAGCTTTGTTTATTTATGAACTTATTTAAGTGGAAGAACATTTTGTGATATTTTAAATTAACTGGCGATTTAATTAATTGTGATCCGGTAACTGATTTAAACTTATAAATGTTGACTTTATAGTTTGAAAAAGTTTGACAAGACACGAATACTCAACAATTTTCCTTAAAAACATTAATAGAATTTGGTTACTTATTTAAATTAATAACACAAAATTATTACCAGGATATGCAACTTAACCTTTTTAATACTTACATTAAAAGAAGCAGAACTAAGGTTTATTTGCAGCAAAAAGTTTTTATTTTATTTTATTTATCGATGCTGACTTATTTCATATTTGATTCAAAGAAAGTAGGAGAAGATGAAATATTTCTACATAATATACCTTACTTCAGATAATATTACAGAAAATTTTAAAGTTCCTTTTTCAAATTATTATAATTTCATGAAACAAAAAACTTATACGGAACCCATAAATTGAAAATATTTTATTTTCACAATACAAGCTAAAACTAATCAAATATTCAAACCTCAAGGTGGAATAAACAATGAAAATTGATCTATAGTTATTAATTAATAGGCCTCACACTTAATATAGATACTATTGTTTTATTCATAATTACTTTCTGTGAATCCTTAGCTACATAAAGATACAAGTAGTTAATCAATGTATGAAGAGAACTAATACTTGTTTTATCTGAGGCTGACAGATGTTGTGTGCCAGGCCTGAGGCGGACTCATACTTCATTGTATAATAATTAATACTTTTTTTCTTTCTAATAAGTCTTTTTAATTATATGTACTAAGCTGTTGCTGTTACTTTTCATATAAGTTCCGTCAAATTTAAGGTATAACAGATTTCTTTATAAATATGTTTTGTTTAGATATATTGAGATTATTTTTTTGAATATCGAAGAGTTTGTTCTCAATTCTATTGATGGTCAGTTATAAAGCCTATAAATATATAAAAAGCTGCCATTGAATACAACTTGATAGTATCACTTTTTTAAAATTGTCCATCTATGGACAGTTCGTTTTTTTTAGTTACCTTTCACCTTATTAGCCTTATACCTTAAAAACCTTAGTTTATACTTTGAGGCAGCATGACAAGGTTTATAAGAATAAGTTAACATCAAACCCAGTACTTTTTGTTAGTTAAAATGAGTGAGACCTCAACCTCAATCAACGATAAGTAACGACGAGGTTGAAAATAAAGACGCAAGTATAGGAAAAATACAATCCAAGTACATATTACCGTCGGGGTAGTGATATATGACTGCAGATTTTATACGAGGAATGGTCGCCAGACACAGAAGAATCAATAAAGTAATATTCTTAATTTTAATCTATTTTACAGAATTTTTATGAACAAAATAACACAAAGATCCTCTAGGTATAAATGCATTTTAAAAATCAGTCAACTTCTCTGAACCTTTTCTACATGAAAATATGAGCAACACTTAAATCAGAACTCTTTAGCGAAACTTTTAAAAATGCTTACACTTAACTTCAGCGAACTTTTGTTGTGAAGTCTAGTAACTGTTCTAAGTAACTGTACCAGATTGCCACCTAACGAACAAAACACAAAGTTTTTAATCTTAACTTCTTACGTATAAATAACTAAATATTGAATACCTTACTCTCTATCATATATCGTTGTCAAAAACTTCATTGAGAACTTAAATAGAAGAACGAAGTAGATTTATAAAAGTTATGACAGAACAATACAAACTTTGTAAATAAAAGTTCTAAATCTTAACTCGATATTACATACGGGAACATCAGATGTCTTATAAATTTCAAAGCCACACAATATTTGTTTCAGTCGTGTAATCTTAGTATTTTGTGTAGAACAATAAAACAAGTTGGTACAGGACACCTAAACAATTTGAAAATACTCTTGGATCTGTGGAACCTCATATTTTCCATGTACAAATACCAAGATGTCATCTGCTTACAAATAACGTTTCCATGCGAGGTAATTTTTGTTTTCCCGTTTAGTAAAAGTTATGAAATAAAATGTTGAAATGTTTGTGAAAAATTGAGTTGCGTCCAAATATTTTTAAAGTTGTTTGAATAGGGAACTAAAACGAGGACGAATACAAATAGAGGCTACGTACCTACGGCGTAGACTTGCTACGCGCTACGCCAAAGGTTGACCCTTAATGTTTTGTAGGCAGTTTTTAAGCCTGAAAATATATGTAGTAAGAAATTTAAGCAATATTTAATTAAAAGATAGCCTTGTTTTATAACTACTTCAAATTGTACATTAAAACTATAGCTATTTAACCTACTCATGAGTAGCTTCACACCATATTTGATATATTTTTATCAAGACTTCACGAAATCGATCGAAAAAGCATCGAGAGTATCAAATAACTGATCAAGCCTACTAATTAGAAACTTCGACTTAGACACCAAATTTTCATTGTAAGAATATTTCACTGCGGTGATAAATCAAACTGGAGACCATAATGAAAGCGAACGGATCGCGTCGCGGAGGAAAAAATATCACGGAAAAAATCAGGTGCGTCCCCCGGGCGGGTGGTAGCCCACAGTGGGGTGTTGGGGGGGTTGAGGGTGGGGGGGTGCGGTCGATGCGGGGCGGGCGCGTGCGCGAGCCTGCCTCCGCGCGGGGTATCACTACCGCCGCGAACCCGCCGCTCGCCGAACGCCTGCACGCTCGCCGGCCGCGCGCGCGATCCGATACACGTGCCCTTACTTACATGTCCAAAGTGCTAAACTCAGTGCTACCCACCAGAGTGACCCATCCAGACCCGTACAGCACCACCGCCAGGGTTAGTACTCTCATTAAAAAAGTTTCATAAACTTTTAAAGTTAACCAAGTGTTATGGCGCCGATCTGTCGGCTCGTCTCAGTAAAAACAACAAACAGATAAATTTTATGTTTTATTTTGCTGTTTTGGATTTTTTTTTGTATTTAATTTGATTTTTGTGGCTCTTTTTGAAGATAAAGCCGGTTAAGTTAATCGCTTGGTAATAAAATTGTTGAATCGCATGTAACGGTGATATTAGCTATGTTTCTAACTTTACATAGAACTTTTTCTATTATTTTGGGACTTTTTTGGTTTGTTATAAAATTATTTATTGTGCTTCATTTTTTGAAACGGTTTTTTTCACAATTAATTATTTAAGAAATCTAATTACATTTTTTTTTAAACATGTGCATTGTAATTATATTATCAAAATGGTTAACAAAAAATATGAAAAATATTCTTTTTTTTAATAATTTTGCAGTACATAAAAAATATTCGAGTGTTATAAATAAACTCTACTGCTTTACGAATGCAGCGATTGAAATTCAATTGAATTGTAACTTTGGATCATAAATTGTTACAGAGTAAACTTAAAAATAGAACTGTTTTTGTGACACATTTTGAGTTATAAAAAAAGATTTACTACAACTGCAACAGACAAACTTTTAAAATAAATGCCAAAGTTCGCGTTACTCCCAAAATAATTCTTTTTATTGTCGTACACGTCTAGAGTTATATGATTAAGTACGTTTTTTACAAAAATTTAAAAAGATAATATTTCAACATTAAATTTCGTACAAAAACGTAACAAGTACTTTTAATTGCAAATTTTCCAAACAGCAAAATTCAAAAGTTGCCGAATCAACAGGTTCCGATTGTACCTCCAGAAACATTGGCGCCTATAAATACCTGGAGTTCTTTATTCAAACTCTGGTTTACTAAATATTTCATCAAAGAAAAGAGCGTTTAAGGAGTTTTTATTTCGAAATAATCACGGCCACTCCAGTCAATCACACAAAACAGTTTATACATAAAACATTATTACTGGTAACGTAAAAACTACAATAATACTTTGTTTGCGTGACTACCATTGTATACCCGATCAGTAGTAATGTTCAGCTATTGCATTGGGAACTATTAACAAAATTATAATAACATCGTATTAATTGAGCAAAATTAACATTTTTGAAGGTTTTGAGACTGAATTTGGTTAGTTTTAGGCGATAAATGCAACAGATTGTGGCGACGGCTTCACAGTGATTTAGAATTTAATTATATTTGCTCTATATTCCAAAATTCATGAGGATTAATTTCTAAATTGTGTCTGAATGATACTCGACAATGCTGTTACAATAAAAGATTAAAGAAATAAATTAAAATTCAAAAGATATAAGATTTAAAAAACTTGAAAAAATAATAGGCATATTTAGTTTCCGTAATAACGTGAAATATGTATCGTTTAATAATATATCTTCAAAAGTAAATTAAAAAATGAGTATTAAATTATAATAACCAAAAAAATTTTAAATCTACAATTAGTACTTATTTATTAACTAAAATATAAATAAGAATCTTTAGAAAAGAAACATTTTCATAGACGTCACTATTAACTTAAATCATTTTATTTTAATAGAATTAAACGGGATCGCCAAAAAGGAACACTTGAAAAGAAATAGGTAACTTGTAAATCAAAAAATACTTTATTGCCTTTTTAACCAAAAGGCTATTTAACTTTTTTATATAGCTTTCAATGAAAGTGCGGTTATGAATATAGAAAATACCCGATTTCTTACTTTTTATAACTACTGCGTTTCATAAAAAGCTTAAAAATTACATACTTAAAAATATGAAGCTTATATTAAGCTTAGATTAAAGCACAACCTAAAAAAAATAAACAAAAGTGTCTAAAATATGTATTTTCTATTCCAAAAAATTAAAATAAAGCAATTCAATCATAATTTTTCTATCTCACTTTATATTAACCACCATATTTTATTTAAACCACCTTATTTTTTTATCGGCAGATAGGTTAAAAAATAATTCTGTACATTTTATTTTTAATTACTTTTGTAATTGAGCTTTTACTTTATTTTATACATTATTAATTAATTAAATTGTAAACAATGCGATTAGAAACTCAAGGAGAACTTTTAAAGATTTATAAAGTGTGGGAGTGGACAAAGATAATTAACATGAGACGTATTAAATACTCTTAGATATTTATTATTATTGTTACAATAATTATTAATTAAAATGATTTCACCAGTATAAATTCGCTTTTCATTTAACCCGACCAATCGGCTCCTTTTCAAATAATTTTGGCCACTAGGGACGGGCGTTGACAAGAGCTGTTGACATTTGAGACTATAACTTATCATTATAAATCATTAACAAACGTTTCCTAATCTGCCTGTTTGGATTCAATAACTTAATTAATTTTCCCTTTTAAAGCAAGTATCTTATTCTTAATATAGATTTGAATAATATAAAATAATCTAAATTAAATAGTATGTTTTTGTTTCCGTTAATACTCTTATCTCTTTAAGTATATTTCAAATTGGTCCAATATTAGATATACAAAGTTAAAATTTCATGAAGCTTTAAATCAAAGTTTAATTAAAGTTGAAAGGTAATTTCTAAATGCGAATATGAATTCGCAATACTCGTAATTTGTAAAGTATAACTCGTTCCGCCTGAAGCTATTTTGAGGAATTTCAAAAGTAATAAGGACTCGATTGAGTAGGAATTCACAATATTTTTGTAATAATAACATTTAAATTAACTAAAGTAATAGTAATAGGAGAGTAAACAACATTTTCAGTAAAAAAATTAGGGGCGCGTAACGTTGATTTTTGCAGGTAGTAATGATATTTTGTGGCTAAAAGTATAGTTAAAAGTATGGTGAAGGTTTCACGGTTTAATAACAATGTTTAAAACACCCACGTGAGTAAGAATATTTGGGTACCTAAACTATGAACTAGTACTTTCCACATGCAATCATTCAAACAAGGTGGCTTTAATGGTTTAACTGCAAAATCTTAGTATGGCGATATAAGTAGGTACCAGAAGCATTATCTTATTAGAAACATTACAATCTAAGTGTCTATCAACAATACTAGCTTTTTTAATTCATGATGGATGGACGTCTTCATGCGCACTTTCCATCAGGTAGCATGGAAGACAAACGTCCTATCCTTACAATATATAAAAAAAAAACATATTTGAGAACATCATGCAAAAGATTTAGCTTCATTTGAGATAGATCTGACTCAGAGTAATAAAATGTACCGATATATTCGTATTTACGCTTATTCCGGTGTTGTTTTTGAGTAAAGATATTTATTATTATCACTTGTATGAAATTTGGAAGTTAATATTGAAGTGCTCTACTTTAACTTAAAAAAATATATATATTTTAAGATCTGATATTTATTGTAATAAAATCTTTGAATGTTTGCAGTTTAGATGTAAAAAAGCGTCACTGAGTAAATAATTCAATTAATGTGCAAAAATAAATTTGAATATAGCTAGATAATAAAATACCACTTCAGTTTAATTAAAATTTGCAATTTTTTTTACGAAAATAAAGGAAATAAAGCAAAGATTGATAAAAATATAAAAAGAGACAAAAGTCGATAAGCTTCCAGTTTCACAAATGCGACTCTCATACAAGGTTACGCATCTTATATTACTATCACAAGCTTTTAGTCGAAAGTTTGGTAAGAACTTAACAGCAATGCAGTGTCCTTGTCTCAGTGGTAACCGAGTAAACACGCCTAATGATTGAAGACCACAAAATGATGATAGATGTAATATTATGTCTCACGCACATCCAACTCAGTTTCCTAATGTATCATCCTTTACTAATATTGACCTGTAGAACAGTAATGAACGCTTACGAGGTCGTTCGTGTTGTTTCTTAGAACATTATCAATATAAAATAGTCAAAAGAGTTTCGCAAGAACTGTAGACTTCTTGAAGCTTAAAAAAAATCGATGTTTTTTTTAAACATTGATGAGAAAATTGAGAGTTTTATGTTTGCGAATGAAGTTTAATTTAGATTAAAAATAAACAATTTCATTTTAGAAGTGCTATAAAAATTCGATTGTTTATATATAAGTAAAAAAAGAATAAAACGACAAATTGAACGGAAATCAATCAACAGCAGTTATATTCGCGTTTTTCATAGTTAAAAAAAATCTAAATTACACATATTTATAAATGCTGATAAATATTAGAAACCCAAAATATTAAAGTTGTATTCTTAAATTCACAAATTAAGTTCAAGTAACAAATAAAAGATAAAAAATAAAAATTGTTAACGAAAACAACAGTTTTGTCAATTTAATCAATAAAAACCAAAATAATTTGTAAACGTAAATATGAAAAGAAATATCCGCCTTTTTTATAATTGTTATTGCATAATTAAAGGTTTAATTATATGCAATTATGAATAACTGGTGTATATTTTAATTGCCACGAGTTTATAAAATATTTTCCTTTTACACCCCAGGAAATAGCTAAGTTTCTTGCTTTATGTTGCAATTATAGAAAACCATCAATGCTTTATAGCTTTTTCAAGAAACAGCAAAAGCGTATTCTTAATTTAAAAAGCTAATAGCTAATTAGTTGTTTCTTTTGTTATTAGTAAATAAATCTATAGTCTTTAACTTTTTCATCGCTGTCCTAAAATATATTTTTTGTAGACTTTTAACGGTTTTAAGTGGAGTTCCACTTGAGAAAGATAAGCTATTCTTAGATTGTTGCTCTTTTAGATTCAAATTACTCTAAAAGAGTCTATTATTTATAGTAATTAGAGTTCACTATAAGTGATTACAAAAATGTTCTCTAAATAGCTGTTGAGATAAATCTTTTACGGTGTAGCGACATTTGACAATTATATTTCTCATCAAAATTTCAAAAATAAAATTGAAATAAAGATGAATAGATATAATATAATAATAAACAAGTCTGGCGGGTATTATCGCGATTGTAGTTGGATTTTGCGATGGCATCGTTTCGTCCCAAAGCAAAAGGTAACCAAGGTCCCAAAAGGTAACCAAGCGCGCTTTGCATTGTTGTATATCATCAGAAGTCTTCGTGGCGCCGTGGTTACTGTGTGTATCAAACGATATCACAGGTTAAGCAACGTTCGGCGCGGTCGGTACTTGGATGGGTGACCGCTGACCATTCATTTCTCACGGCGACTTCCGTGCTTCGGAGGGCACGTTAAGCAGTCGGTCCCGGCTGCTGTATACTTGTATACAGTAGTCGTTAGGGTTTGTCAAAAGCCATTTCGGCGCCCTGAAAATTCTGACATTCACCACCCAGCACTGGGCCAGCTTGTTGGATTATGGCCTATACCTCCTCGTCACCCAGGGGAGAGACTCATAGCGCTGCAGTGGGCTCATTACAAAGAGTCGTGATGATGATGATATCATTTTATAGTTGGTTTAAAAAGCCTATTAAATAAAAACGCTATGGCAATGATTAGTTCCGACTGTGTTAAAAAGAGATCCAGTCCCTTTAACGACCTTGTCATTACTTACTATCGGAGACAATTGAGGTTACACGGTTAAGTCACAAATAACAAAAAATCTATTCGTGTATTCATCAAAAAACGTACTTTTGATGTATTATTTTTAAATAATATTAGCACGGTCAATGATTGAATTAATGATTTTTCAGAAAACTACTAAGCGTTCCTGAAAAATATTTATTATTATTATTATTTATCTTAAAATTAAGCTTATTTATATATATTAAAAAAAAAACATATAAAACTGTTTGTTTCAAACTAAAGGAAACAATTTCAAACCACTTCTTGTTAGTACATGCCTCCAGAGGCATTATCAGACCCCTACAATCATAGGTGTTATTAAACAAATCTACCTACCTCATAAGACAAACCCTCAACTTGTAGTTAGGGATGTTCTTACTGTAATTACTTGTACTTTGTACGAATAGTTTATTATTATGATGTACCCACACACTCCCGGAGGTACACCTTAGAGAAATAACAAATGAAGGTGTAACTCAAAATAGGCAGTCATTTTCGAAAGTGGATTGTATTCAAAAATGTCTACGTTACTTATTCCGAAGTTGTTTAAGCATAATGTACCAGTATAAACATTTTACGGTTAAATTGTGCCCATAAAGTATTTTTACGGTTAAATTCATTTTAAAAACAGATGAATACATCCTTGATTTAGTAAACTGTTCAATAATTTTCTAAGATACTTTGAAGATTTTACTGTCTTTGAATTTCTGCCTGACTAAGGTCTTAAGTATTAGTCGTTGTCAATAATTCAAGACACAAATTATACGCATACATCAAACAAAGTATGCACACAGGATTTCACGCTTATAAGATTAAAGGTCTTGAAATATCATATCTTAAAAACATAACGTATTTAAACTATTTTTGTAGTAAAACTGAGACTTTGGGTTTGAAATTGATTGCGGATGAAATCTAGGTATCAATATCTCCTAGTCTTAAATGAATGATTACTAAGATAGATTTTGGAATGAACTGACTGTATACAGGACTACCATTGCCAGCAGACATAATTGCCAAAGCACTGATATTCGACAGCAGACTTTAAACAAAGGGTGATTGCTAATCAGGCGTACCCTAAAGGGGTCCTACTGCAGGGGACACTTGGATTAATCACGCTGTATAAATTGTATGTGGGTAGAATATATTTGTAAGTTCCTATCCGGGTACTAAAAGGAAGCTTTTGAAACATGTTTTTGTCAGAATAAAAGTCGCATCATCAGGTTGAAGAATTCATTGAAAGAAGTGAAAAGTCTAAACATTGTAGGTTAAACTTATTAATAAAAAGCAATGAATATGTTTACTAAGAAAACTGCCAACTACTAATATTGGAACACAAAAAATGTGTTTTTCTTTTGTTTATTTCTAAAGCTTATCTTCTATCCTATGAAAACATTCCGTCACCTTAACACACCTGAAATAAATCATTTTTTTTCCATATTACATATAAAAGTTTGTGAAATGGATAAACCAAACTGAGCGTTCTTAATTTAATATTTCAAAATTTTAAATTAAGAACGCGCAAATTAATCTCGGTTTCATGCGCTCAGCGTCGATATCTGCACCTTTGCGAGGTCCTAATTAATATCTAGGTAGCGTTTTTCTTGTTTGTCAGAGGTCTTGTGGGGTACAGTTTTAGTTTGAAAACTTTTAGTTAAATTAATATTACCTTTGAGAACAAAGGATTGGATTTTAGCGTTAATATTTTAAGAACGTAAATACAAGGTTGCTGATTTTAATTATTGGAAGATGGAGTATTTGCAGAATAGTTTACATATTAAAATTTTCAAGTTTTTTTTGTAATAGAATACAACAAAAACTCAATTTTTTTAAACACTTTCGTGCCATTATATTCATAAAGAATTAAATGTTAAAGTTAATAATATTCGTTTGCATACTTTTTTTGAAAAGTATAAAATATCCCTTACATTGAGGAATCATAGAATAATCAATAGTTTTAAGACAACTGGTGTGTCCATTCAGATTACTCTCGCACGAGTACACTTTGGTTTTTCCAAACATTTTTCCTTGTATTGAATCTCACTTTCTGATGTTTTTTTATAGACTATCGTTGATAGTCAGTTCGACGAATTCAGTCCTTGAAGTTATTTTTATCATTAAAATGGTAAAATTATTAAAGAAGGTTTTAAATAAATTTAATATGATAAATATCCCATATGATGAATTATTTGCAAAAAAAGAAGATTTATCGCAAATAGATGTATTTTCTTTGCTTAACCAACACGGAATAAAATTATTTGTTACTCAAAATTAACACCATTCCATCAAACAAAATACTGTATTTCAACTTAAATTACAGTGGAACTCAAACACCTCAGTTTCAAACTCTCATACTTATACTGAGTTTGAATCGTCATAGTTGTAAAACTTTCTATGAGACCGTGGCACATTAATTACCAAACCAGGGACCAAACCCAATAGAAACGGTGTATTAAGTTAAACCATGTAGATTTACGATCAAGCCCTTTCATTAAACAGGTATTAAAGGCAACAGATAAGCCTGAATGTAACATACTTGTACGTACAAGTTCCCATGAAATGTTTTATGCTCGAATTAAATTACTCTAAAGTTCGTAATTTGAACGTTTTAAAATGTGAAAGTAAATAACGTCAATGTTACCAAAATCTAGTTAAACATTTTAAGCGTAGCAGAACCGCTTGTCTCGTTTTACACGTACAAAGAGCAATCGATTTTAAAGCTCGCTGGATTGAAAATTATATGAGGAACCTAGGAAGTTGGGTGCGGGTGAGGCTGAGCCGCCAATGCGCTTGTCTTTCGGTTCAGTGGGCTTTCTTTAAATTGGCGACGGTGCGGGTGCTCCCAAGATCGCCGCTCGCTTATTGCATCTCGCAGCCCGAAGCGCTACGTTATTGCCTCCGCCCAACCTTTAGGCAAATACAATTTTCTATTCCCAAACAAACCTACAAAAGCGAACGTAAATCTTCATCTGTACGCAGCACGTGCGTGATAGAAATCCATCGCTCAATACCTGTCAAGAAATCGTCTCTATATTCATTTTTAGATTCGACAAGGTTACGGATAACAAAATATACAATGTAACTAGTTTTTATTCAGACAAGTGAACGCTAAACATGTTGCGTGCCTTGAGGATTTTCATCATAGGACCTATCAAATAATAACGAGGTCATCCTCGTACGGTACTCTGGTTCTATCAAAGGTCGATCTATTCTTTAACAATATATAACTAAGTTAGTCTTTTAAATTCCCTTATATTGTAAGCAACTATTATGTTTTCTTAGCTTATAATAATAAAGATAAGTGGTATAAAAAATGTTTATTTATCTAATAAAGAAAAGCCTTTATTTTATTGAATGTGAAGTTGAGTGATCTTCTGTAGGACGAAATCGACTATCGAGAGAATTGCGAAGCTCGTTCCGAGTGAATCCATTTCAGCATAAACGAGGTCTAACAGTTATAGCCTTATAATAAAGCTGTAATTGGATGGCCAAGGATTTAATAGCAAAGTCTCTTGCTATAAAATACATTTCTCATCTGTTAAAAGTGAAATTTTCATAAACTGCTCTAGAAAATATCAGTATTTTTTTTGTAATAATATCTAAGTTCATATTTTCTTTAAATCATAACAATTGTTCTTAAGTAGAGAATGTAATAAGTTCTACTTTATTAAGTCTTGTTAAAATTTAATCGTGTGAGCTTACTGCGCATTTCTACACTGCAGTAGTAGTGGAAGGCTTCCAGGCTTTAAGCCTATTGTCGCTAACTCAAGGGGCAATCTTGCATGCCCCTCACGATCCGTTCAACGGTTTATAGTAATTTACAAAACTGGGGGCAGTTTTCTTACGTACGTCTCAGTGCGGACTACAATTTTCCGACTAAACCAACATGTATTACGTTTTTTTTTTCAGACAAACAAAATTCCGAAATATACTTTTATAGTTGCAATATTTTGAGGGTTTTATTTTAATTTCGCTTTGAAATTGCAGAAACCCTTTTTCTCATTATACGGGAAGCTACGTATATTGTAATTTGCTAGGTAGAAAGAACGGGCATTCATATATTTCTGTGGGAGCGGAAGGCTACTAATGGCATAAATTGAAGAGCGAACGGTACAAGCAACCGCAGGATTTTGCGTACCTATTTGAAATTCAGTTGCTCGTAGCACCGCACTGGTTCGACGATCGCGTAATATAAGTATGGGGAGAATTACATTTAGGAGAACTTGATATTTTATACTAAGCAATAATTTTTATATTATTAGTATTTTTATTGGTTAAACCTGAAAATACCAAAAGAATTATAAGCAGTTTTAATTGTAAAGTTCGGAAAATAAATGTCGTTTCTTTCTTCATAAAATTGAAAACAGAGCGAAATTAAATGTTATTTTAAACATAGATATCGCTAAACTATAATTACCTTAATAAACAACTGAATCCTTTACATTTTTAAAGAACTCAATACGTAAATGTTCCTGTGCCAGTAGTACCTATATTTTTGGTTTAATTACCATTTCAATTTTACCCATCCTGTATAAGAAAAAGATTGATCGGTTCGAAATGCGATGCCTCTACAAGAGTTTCACATTTGCTCACGAACGCATTGAATGTATTGTACCGTGAAGCATGCCAGATTTTCAATTTAAAATATTACTATCAAATGCGACGGAGTTGTACTTTTTCATATATCATTGCTTTCAACATCGGCGTATGTCATTTTGAAAAATAAACACACGGAGTTCCTTGTCTTTATAATAGTAATAGTTTTGGAATAATAATGATGATATCCTCCTAGGCGTTTCCGTCGACGGCGACACCCTGTCAGTGACACGGATTCTGTGTTCGCTCATGTGTTCGAACGTGACTTGCGAAGCCAAATTTTGTTTTGAATACACGATCGATTGGTGCTGTTAATAATAGTATATTATTATCCATGCTGGACTGGGAGCGAAAGAAAAACATAGAATATGCCAGCTGCTTCTCTTCCCGGGCATACTGTAAAAGTCAGTTAAGGGACAGAGGTTTTATTGGCGTTTTTGCGGGCGATAGGCTGACTTCCTGTCACTGCAATAGTCTCTCTCCAACATTATAATACCTCGAAATTTGTCAAACGTGACATCAGATGGTTTGATGGTCTCTGGTGTTCTGCCTACCCCATAAGGACTACAGGCGTGAAATTATGTATGTATGTATGTAATAATAGTATATTAACAGCACCAATCCGTAACGGTCAAGAAATACTTCTTGAATAATCAACGAATGCAGAGCATTAAAAAAACCGACTTTACGTCATTACTTTGATGAGCTTATACTTCAGTATACGTAAATATTCGATGTATTCAACATCGATTAATAATTGTCCAAGAAATCGTGCAACAAAGATACACATGAATTGAGAACCTTCTGCTTTTGGAATTCGGTTGAAAAAAGCTAAACAAGCTTCCTTTTTCAAATATAAAACAAAACACATTTCAGTCAATCCGAATAAAAAAAAAACAGTAAAACATCATTACAAATTCAAAAGCAAACCGCGAATTATATAACAAAATCCAAACGCCAACTCCAGCCTCTCTTATAATAAATGCAACGGTTGTCTGTTAAAGTGACAGCCTGAAACTAAGGCTCTGTTCACCATAGCGTCATATCAATCACTATTGCCGTGAAGCAAAGATCCCCTGGCACTTGGCCTAGATACGAAATTACATGAATTTAGGTATACAGCCTAAGCGGCCCGTTAGGCGATGCAAAGGATTAGCTGAGTTAACGTGAACTTACGATCTGGATTCGATAGTTGAACTGGCTGTTTTTATTTGTCAATCGAGATTAGAGAGAATGAGAGAAATAAATAAAATGTAAGGATAAAATTATTGATTTTTACAGATACAATAAATACAATAAGATGATTACAATACTTTGAAATGACTTTCTTTTATCCATATTTAAAACTTATATATTGAAGATAAAATCATTTAAGGAAAAGCAAAACGTGTTTTAAGTATTAGTAGAAAACAATTTCAAAAACATAATGAAATACTTTGAGGAAATTGCTAATTCACAATATGGAAACTTCTAATAATTAACTGAAATTTTAACTTTATTCGACAAGAATTTAATTAAAATTTATTAAGTTGGTATTTTCAATTAACTTAGCCAACTCGTCAATGTTGGTACCTATCAAAAGTGTCTACTTACAGCAAAGTTAGAACTAAGTAGGGCTTAACATTAGACTCAAAGCCTTCCTTAAATGTAATGTTTAAACGGAAAAATTAGAGATAAATAACTTTGTTGTTTTAGAATTAACTTTCCTGTTATAATATAAGAACATGAAAGGCAAAATGTTCAAATTATTCAAGTTTTATTTTTGTTTTATATTTTAAACCTATCAGTCACACTCACACGAAAAATAATGATTATTGACACAAAAGATTTGATTAAACATAGGTATAAGTTGATCTTAAAGTTCTCTTATCTTCACATGTATTTGAAAGCATTTTATTTTTAATTAAAATACTGCATTGTAATAAAATCTTATAACATCTCAAATAAATCTAGGAATCCTGAGCAAACGTGTTTTCTATATTTATATCCAGATGTGACCGATATTATATTGCCGGAACGTTATTTGGCCCGATTCAATCATTCCCCTATATTACAGACCGACCGAATCGCATGAAACTCAGCAATAGAGAGCATGTTTTATTTATATCTCGTCCTAAACTACAAAGAGTTAATACAACAAAATACTTTCAAAGAAATTGCAGGTTTTTAGATTTTATTCCATTTAACAAATGACTATCTACAAACAATTGTATTTACTTTTAATACATGGATAGTATATTTATGTTGGAATAGGCGAAGATATCGACGGAATACGTATACAGGGTCCATTTATAATAGTCAATTATATTTTAATAGCAGATTAAGAATGATGAGTAAGGCATGAAATTCAATTAAAAAAAAAACTTAAAATATTTTTCGTAAATTAAAATTTCAAAATTCTCTTTATTGAGTGAAATTTTAGTTTAATCTACATTTTATTACTACAAACATTAGATGGAAATGTTGTTATTACTTGCTGTGTAGTCATAAACAAGAGATTAAACATAAATTTTGATCACTTCGAAAAATTTTGAAATTTTAATTAAGTAATGAAAAATAATTGTAAAAAAAAAAATTATTTCGTAATTTAGACCCACCCATTATTCTTTATCTGCTATTAAAATATAATTGACTATTATAGATGGACCCTATATAGTAGTATCATAAGAACTTCTATTTTAAGCTTAACATTTTTGGTACTACCAACTTGTGCCTAGCTATGGATCTGGCGATGGATCATTTATTTATAAACCTAATGATAGTCTTTTTTTTCTGCGTGTTCTGTTCTGTCATCGATGAGTAATTGGATACACCGATCTAGTTTTTGATTGGAAGTCAATAACGTGCATAATATTATCAATGAAATAAAACTTAATTCTTATAATTTACCAAGTATTTAAAAAACAGTAGCACTAAATGTCAATTCAAAATGATTAATCGAAACCCTTCTTGCGCGCACGCAATTATTGCTTCAAAACAAAACACAGTCTAAACAACAATCTATTTATTCGAATCGCTTTATTATCCCGCACAATAACAATATTCCAACATTGGATTACGATCTAACCAAAATAAACTAGCAAAAACACTTCTCCGCCAAGCGTCCATAGTAAAACGCGTAATACCCTTTCATTTATAACGCTACGGTTCCTGATATAGGCTTGCCCTTAATTCCTCCTTAATTACTATCACGCAAGTTCTGTAATCCTGGCTTGAGGATCGCGCGACCGTTCTTAAAATGGAGATTACTGGGGCAAATATCTCCAACTAGGATAGTCGGGTTCATAAAGGCTGCTACGCAAATGTCTCTCTTCAAAGTGATTTTTAAAAGATTGCCCATATTTAGAAAATAATAAAAAATGGTAAAAAGCAGAGGAAAATAAATTTAACAACAGAACTTCTTACTCCTCATGAGTAACTCTACGAAATTTAATAAAAACAGAACTCAACAGAATAAGAAATAAAATAAGTAAGAAAATTTTAGTATGTTACCATATTTTCTATGCTCTGTCACGACATGTCGCCACGAAGAGTCAACTGCAGCAAGGAATTCTAAAAGAAGTATACATAACCATAGTATTTTGTACAAGAGCTTTCCGTATAGCATGGTTGTACAGGAAACGCTTGCATACTGAGTAGGCGTGCCTAAAAGACACTGCGGACTTTAGTTTACCTACAATGGATTACACGAAACTTAAACATGCCACCTAAATCTGCCTGTAACTCGAAACTATAGAGTTTAGAAGTAGCTTAAGGCCTACCGCAAAGTTTATTTGCGTCTCATAATTGAAATCTATGCAAAGCTCTTTCGTTAATTTTTCAATTTTAAAAATAAATTCAACATTATCGAGAGTAAATAGAAAATCCAACGTTGACAAGAATCTGGTTGATCTCATTATAAATTCATAATTTTATAAAACTTTACGCGTCACCTATATTAACTAGCAGAAAGTAGCGCTAAGTCGTCTGTCAGCAAATTAGTTACAGATTTATACTTGTCAATTGACGTGTTTTATTTTTAACAAGACACGAAACATCATCGAGGGCTCAGAGAGTAGCTCAAGCGCGCGATTACGAAATACGTGCCGTCGAATAGACGAGTGCGTAATAAATTTTATAACAGAGCATCGGTTTCGTATTTGAACGTAATAATAATATATCGGTTCAAAATATTGGAATGGCTCAGTGCGCTTGGGCTGGATCTGTAAATAGACTCTCATCAAAGACAAGCAGGTTTGCAGCTGTAAATCCATTTCAGTGGCTTGTCCGTATTATAAATTGGAACATAGTTTTGTACAATGTGCAGGCGTCTTAGTAACGTTGATGTTGATAAACCTATTCGCATGACTAGAGTTTTTGTCGTCGTTTTTGTATTAATTTAGTTGCTTGCTAGATAATAAATCTTGATTAATATTAATATCCGCTGTAGAGATTCAACTAAAGCGGTTCTATTTTTAAAGCACAAATATAGCTTTTAAATTACTTGTTCAACTTCTCAAAACGTATTTCAACTTCAGAAACAATATTCATAACGGAACATACCACTTACTTAACTTATAGAAAAGTATCTAAAATTATTTTCATATAAGCAGAATCGGAGAATCCTTTCGGAATTAACCCTAGCTTTTTCGTATTCAAATAGAGAACGCAACAAAAATTGCAAATTCATTTTTACAGAACTACCCACAAACGTCATTGCACGACCCGTTTGCGGGCCACATTCATCTGAGTTTCTATTAACATGTCCGAGAGACTATTAGCTTGGTAGATGGATGTTGTAATTCTATTACGTATACATTCGCCGAATTAGAGGAAAACTAATAGGATAGCTGACGAGGACGTATGTCTAGAAATCCCGCTACGTTTTCAAAATAATGAACGCAAAAGGCTTTTTCGGTTGCCAAGTAGTTTTTGGCCTTTTTAAAATGAAAGATATTGAAATATAGAAATCTTAAGACTCGCTTGGATTCAACAAGAAACAGTCAAACATCATGCAATTTATTTAACATTTATATTACTAACATTTGCTTTGAGAAAGAAATTCGTATACCCTACTTAACTTATACAACTTAAGAATGAACTTTCGGACCGTCAACAGTTCGGCTGCCTTTAACTCAAATATGATAATTCAAGTCAGATTGCATTTGATGGAACGCGATGCGGCCGGGTCGCTAAGTATAGCAGGCGACCACATCGCATACAATTTGCATTTTACCGTTTTGATACGTGCAGAATATTCAGCACGGTAGTGGTAGGTATCTTTTCATTCGACGCGGCGGCTGAAGTGGCGTTTTGAGAGCGGTGGAGGAGCGGCGCGTGCTCGAGTGTTGAGCTTTGAGCGCCTGCGCACAAATCACCTATCTCCCCTTAGCAATTAAAACTAAGACTCAATTTGGCACGGTGGAGATGCGCCTTTTATATAAAAAGTATTTAGTAAGAATTTAAAGAAACGTTCGTTTAATAAGCAAGTTTGATTTATTTTTGAATAGCTTTATTTATCAAATTCAAAATATTAAAATTTGTATATTCTATTATTGATTAAATAAGCTTTTTTCCTTAATAAATAAAAGCTACTGCAGAATTTTACGCAGCAGAGAAAAAAAGGACTGAAATCTAAAAATATTTACAAAATCGCACACGAAAAACTCGCAAAAACTTTCGTACAAAAACATTCAAAGACGGCAAACGCGAACTAGACAGGACGTGACGTCATTGGTGGTCGCGCGCCGGAACTGCCGCCATATTACGGGATGTCAGCTGGTCGCAGGCGGAAGCATCGTCATAGCTGCCAGTAGCCGAGCATTTAACTAGTTTTATGTCCTACAACTCATAAAACTGATGGCAATAGTGGAATTAAAACTTTTACTCTTTGTTGCTTGAAGGTAGAGAAATGAACGTTCACTGTGATTTAAAATGATTATTCATAAAATAGAAAATTAAATTCTTGGATTTTATTATGCTTCTAGTAAAAATAAAAATGTAAAAGTGACACTTGAACTTAATAAGCAATTTTGTAAAAAAATATGTCATATTGCTATACAAAATATCACTGAAAAATCGCAGTAACTGGAAAGAAACTAAATACTAAACCACTAAAGTCCAATGCAAAAGTATAAAACATCACCGAAATAACGTTCTTCGAAAAAAAGAAGCTGTACTTTAAGTTTACTTTTAAAGTCAATTATAAAACTATAAAGCCGAAATATAAGCTTTACAATCAAATTAATTCATTTAAATGAAAATTTTATAGCCCCACAGAATATTTAGATTCAAAATTGGAGCAATATTGTAAGCTACTTTATTCAAATTCGTTTCAGATTTAAATCAAATCAAAATTCGAAAATATTGCCGAATTTTCGAGGTATTAATTGTAAACAATAACTTACGGGAACTTTCAATAAACAATACTTTTAAGGCGTGTTTATGTTACACCCACAGCGAGTGTTTACCTTTCAATCAGAAATTTCAACTCTCAGTTTTGATTTTCATGACAAGTTACTTCTCTAGAGCATACAGGCGAAAATTGCTGCGTTGTGGCGGTTTTTAATAGTTTTTTTTTAAATTAATAATTGCTCTTAGGTCCCTGGATAAGCGGGTGTTAAACACGGTCCCGGATTTGTGGTAGAACTTCTTAGCCTGCTAGACCACCCAAATATCAAAGCCCTGACTGAATAAATAAATAAAATAAAATCCCCAGACATTCACACCAACTCCATGGCCTCAAAGTAAGCATAGCTTGTGTGATGGGATACCATGTAGCGAACAAGGGGTAAACCTAGAATAAAAATACACAAATAGATAAGCGCCCAGACACAAATTTTTTTTTATTCTTGTCCCGTGCGGGAATCGAACCCGCAACCACTGGCGTCGGAGGTAGACAGGTTTACCCCATCGCCAAAGTTAACAATAGCTTAAGAAGAGCCAGTTTTTTTTCTCATCACCATTTACCATCTTTGTGAGATGAAGTTAATTGCGGGTTTCCTCAAAATTCAAACTTACTCAAATTAAAGCCTTTATCACCTATAGACACAAATCTTATAAACAATAACGCAGTTATCATTATCCAACCTTGTTCAAGTCAAACTCAAACACTTTCATACAAAAAACTAAGAGCAAAACTGAATCTACGTTTCTTTCAAAACATTTTCGAGAAAATTCAATTAAGCCTTATCAGAAAAATAAAAGTACTTACTTTAAATTTCGAAATAGAAACCGCTATAAGCCCTTAATCCATACTCATAGCAGTTTGATCCGTTCTGAAATTATAATCAACCTTGTCTTTTATTTTAAATCCTTTTTTTATTTTATTCGGGCTCTGCGTTTTCTATTTATGCTGCACTGGTTTAATATTATATTTACCATTTCGTAACGTTTATGAATTTCCCAGATAAATGAACAAGTTTATCATTGCGTATTCGATTCTATAATAATGCATATTTAAGCTAAATAAATTAAACTCAGATTCAGTAAAAAAAATATTTTTATTTTGTAACGGACAGAAGTTAATAAATTCGTATTTGATTACAGAAAACCATATCTGCCGAATCCGTTAAAATATAGTCTTTAAGACTTCCTTTAAAATAAATATTGTAATATACTTTTTACTCTAACATTAAATTAGGTCAACTCTTTCATCTCAGAAGCCATTTAATTTTCTAGGAAACACTATGAACATATTATTCTATTACTATCAAAATTAACAAGAATTCCTCCATAAAATGTATACTGAAAAACAAGTTCTTAACTTATCTTACAGTAATTAACCGAATGAAAGTGAAAAGTCATCATTATTGTGAAACCACTATAGTTGATTAGCTCGAAAGTCAGATTTGCTTATAGATAGTGAGTATAGCTAATCTGGCCATCACGGGGGCATAAAGAATAAATCATGCGTCAAACACTTCCAGTGGTGGCGAGTTGCTCTAAACTTGACACAGATATGACTCGTCACATTTTATAACTGTTTTAGTATGAACAAATTTAGTTTAATGTTATTATGAATGGAAATCCTTTTTTTTTTTAAAATAGTGCGATTACACATAAATGCATTTACGAGTATTATAAATTACTTGACATATTTTTTTTAAGTAAAAGCAACCTTTCTTTAAGGGAAAAAATAACCGCAGATTTTTAATATCTGTTTTAAATTACATTTATGATAATTTAAAAAAATCAAACCATTTATTATGAATAAAAAACACTAATATGCCGCCAATCATGTGAGATAAACTATTTAACAGTAATAAATAAACTATAACGAAATATAAAATAAATCTATCATAAAGGTTAAATATTTTAGGTCATCTAAACTAATTTACTACCTAAATTAATCATATTCATTCAACTTTAACAAAATTTTCCCATGTTACAAAATTACTGTGACCAGTTCTATCTTAACCAAAATGAAACACATATCGAAGGGGAGAGTGGGTGCAAATCTGTCACTACTGGGTGTGACAAGGACAGCAACATACTCGGACCATTCATTCCAAGTGATTTTATTGAATCACGGCACCGAATCATAAGCTAGACAATTTGTTAGTGCTGCCAATCCATTTTCTTTATTTCGTGCGGTTTATTGATGTGACGTTGTTTTGCTTATCAGAAGTTAGTGTGAGCAGTTTTATTTAGACCGACTTAGGGATAAGTAATTTCTAAATATCGTTTACAAAAATACTTTCCAATTTCAAAAGATTTAAAATATATAAAAATAATGCAGTGTGAAAACGCGCATTTTGTTATGAGCTCAATAACTATTAAATCGTTGAACATAATAACCACGCACGTATCTATACGTAGCGATGTGTAATAATTATTTTGCGCAAAAGTTTAATTCTGCAATGCGCCATTGCCGAAAGTTCACAGGTGGATCCGAAAATTATAACTTCACAGCTAATTCACTTACATAGCAAATTATCATCAAAATTTAAAACTCTCAACTGCAATATGCCGCTTTTGTATTTTTAAGAAATGAATACTTTACAACACGTCCTTAGGCACTATATAATACATCTAGAGGTAATTTTAAATTCTATTTGCTCCATTATGCTTGGTTGTAAAGGATACGTATATAATTAACAAATTTCTGAGTTATATAGCGTAGGAGTACAGTAACACGTGAAAATACCTTTTGTATAATTAAACTGCGGGCAAACCCAGTTTAAGTTTAATCCTATAGCTCTTGACATCGTGTGGGGAGCTTATTTTGTTCGTCAACACTATCGACCGGCGTAGATAGGAATACTCTAAGCCCAAGGTCTTAAAGTCAAACTAAACGTTACTATATTACCATAGCAATATGGTTCTTTATTCCGTGCCTCCTTTTAAAAAGGTTTCGGAAAAAACACCGTAACTCGGGCATAGAGAACTCAGTTAGACGACAATCATTCATTGCGATAGATGTTTTGGAACTAGTCGTGTATAAAACTTGTTTTTCTTGTTTATATTTTATTTGCGTGAAGGTTCGTTCAACGTAAAGTATGTCTGTAATAAATTAAATCCATAGATATTTTTCGGTACGTATAAAAGACTCGATTTTTCATCTAAATTCTTTTTGTATTGTGTAGAAAATCTGTTATACAATACCATTTTTTTTACTTATTTTAATGTTTTTCTATTTAATTTCAGATATTGCATTCATTTTATATTCGACTGTTTCAAAAGAGTATAATGAACCCTTAGTGAAATCCTACATTTAAGTCCCAATTATGTATTCTCAGCATTAGCTTTAATGTATGAAAATTTGAAAGAACGTAACATGTTGATGGTACTCGAAACAAAATAATTGCTTCGTTCTCGCGGTCTCAGATTTAGCCCCGCATTCATTATTCACATTTTATTTCACTCTCCCCTCTTAGCTTATAATTTGACTCGAAACATAAAAATCAAGTTTCATTTGATTATACAGAGCTGAAGAAAAACTCCTAATTTTTCTGTTTTTCATTTTTAATAAGGAGTGGAATCTTTTTCCTCCATAAAAGACTTTTTTTTCATATTCAACGCTTACCCCTTGAGTTTCGGTTTAAGAGTCTTGTGTATACTCACGTTCAAATTTTAGCATCTGTCTGCATATTTCAAACAATGCCATCTCAGTCAATCTTAACAATAGCGTAGGGTGTATAGGCATAGTTTTTACATCTACAAAGTAGGGGGGTGAACTACAAGGCGTCCCAGCGTCTCGCTTTCATCCACTCACGGGGTGCGACTGCATAAAAACTTCCTACATTTATACAGAATGCCCTTACTTTTGAATATGGAGTCACTCGAATGTGTTCCGAATAGCTTTCGATGATGAGAACATCGAATGTTCACATTTTACACTGTTAACCGTATTCTTTTGTTTTGTGTACTAGTACGATTGTTTCAAAAGTGGTGCGCTTTCACGAACACAAATCGTGTATACTTCACATTGTTGTCGCTTTTCTGTAAAATAAAATATAACTCCATTACAATGTATATACGAAGAAAGGGCATTAATAATTGCCGACCTATACATCACGGAGTCCAATAGAAAATATCCACTTTTATCGTACATTATTTTCTATCCCTATTGAAAGACTAAGGAAGTGGCCTTTTGTTCGTGCGTCGAGAGAGAGCCTACATACGAGTAATAGAACGTAAAAAAAGTGAAAGAGGCAATATGGGTATAAAGCCATTTCATCCGTTTCTACCATTGTAAGAATCCTCTTTTAAATTTTTCATGGGCTTATCAACGCATCGATCAGGCGTTATTTATTCAGTCCACGATGTAATCCTGAGAAGTCTGTTCATTTACATGCATTCAGTTTTTTCCTTCGTATTTACATGTTTGTGTTCGCTTTATCGGATATTGAATGAAAACACACAGTGTAACTGCTATGAATTTTTATTTGCGCTCGCACTTTTATTAAATTTGAATGTAGGTTTAATAACTTTACGATACCATCTAGGTTTACATCTCTCAAACGTGGAATACGCGGATTGATTGAATGAGCATTTCGTTCTTATTCGAATGAATAGGTCTGTAACACAACATTTGCGGCAGACAAGTGTTGTTATTCTCAGAATTAACCGTTGCACATATGAACGTGAGCATCAGAACGAGGTAGAGATTAATTCGGTGCAAGCTTTGGTGAAGCCGAGAAGCAATAACGTTTCGTTAATGTCTACCATTTAGAACGTACGCGGTTACTGTCTTGTATTGTGTGACATTTCACGCCACAGACTACAAGGTAGTTATTTTATGTCGCGTCGAGAGACTGTGCTAACAAGAGTGGCACCCTAAGCCTTGGAATAACCCGTGTGGTTACTGTATTGTTACAAATGGCATAGATCTGCAGTGGCAGGCTTCCCGAGCGATACCTAATGAGCTGTGAACCAGATAAGGTGGGCGAAACGACAAAACGTGATCATCCCTATCTATGCACAATATTCGTTTCACTTCAAGGGAAGCAGAATACATTCAGTTGGATCAGCAATATCATTTTGTTTAGCGACGCCAATTAAACTGGATCGCATGTACTGTTTGCCCGAGATAATCGTACGAAGAATTTGAGCGGTCGAATAGGCACTGTTTGTGTATGAAAATCATATTCCATTTTCACGAGACACATTTAACTTTTATAGGATAATAAACAAAATGTTTAATCGTATTTTTATGGTTGATACAAAATTTTGTTATTCTAGATTGAATTTTAAATTTGCTTTAGTCTGCGAACGTATGAACATAAAAGTGTTGTGATGAATAGGACGCATTTATTTCGGAAGACAAAGGGAAGTGGGTTAAATTCTGAGGGGATAAAAAATGAAATGCAACGTCAGCGTCGGGTTAGGCGAGGCAAGGGCGACCTTTGTGGAGAAGCGATCCTCCCAAATTCTCTCTGTGAAAATTGATTAATTTTGTCCCAAGCGGTGGCACCGCAATAAGTGCCATGATCATTCTTTTATGTGGCAGAAAACCTGTAAAAGGAATTGTTAAAAAGAATTTTACAAGCTGCTCACGTAAGCGTTAATTTAAAAACATCGTGTCTACGCTGTTTCATGGGCTTTTTCATTAAAATCTATTTAACTACGATACCAAATATGTCGTAAAGGGATTTTTGATAAAAATGTTGTCATAAATCCTTTTTAAACAATTTGAATTATAATAACTGTTACCTGTGAAAACAAATATTTATGTGGTCTTATGAAAAAATGAAATAAATCGGAATTATTGAACTTTTATCCGACATATAAAATATTATTATCTCTAAAACAGACAAAGACTAGACTTACTTTTCTAAGCTTACACCATTAACGTAAAAAGTATGTTACCTTATCGCTAAAAAAGTAAGCATATATTCATTTAACCACAAAATTCTCTATGCATAATCTTTAAATTTAAATACAAACACGAAATGAACTTTGAAAATACAAGGAAAAGTGATACACGGGGTAGTGGCACATCATGAATTGAGTTAGAGTAGCAGCGAGCGCGTTAAGGGACCGCGGTTGTCCCGGCGTAATTGACGTGTGTTGCTTTTTGTCCTCTACGCCATTTCGGTGTTTGTACCCCGCGGTCAACTCAGACTAAATTAAATTGTTGTATTTTTTCACAAAATGACCGTCGCGTAACTGGATACTGTTAACGAGGAGGGTTAGAACTGCCTGGTGTGAATGAACGAGGATATAAATGCATATCGTTTACTTTTTAGTGTTATGCTTCATTTTCATTTATAAGTTTTTAGTTTATTACCATAATAAATAACCGATAAATAACATTTCAACGCTTAACCTACTTAGCTAACCACTTGAGCTTTTTAGCATAAAAAAGTCATGAAGCCATTTAGCGAAATCACATTAACAATTAGTTTACATAATCAAAGGTTACACGCACGAAATTAGAGTGGCCCCAAAAATTGGATATGGCAGGAATAACGATATTCCCCGTGGAAAAGACTGCGTTGTCCACATTTAAGGTAATTGCCGACTGTTGTGCCGCGGCTAGCCCGACACTCGCCCTCGAGGGACCATCCTTTACAATACCATTAATAAATACCGTTTAATCAAATTTTTATTTATTATTCCATGCATGCGTTCGTATTGTTTGAAGGCTGAGTTTTGATTGGCTATTGGATTTCGCATTTGTTATTTTTGCACTGTATGAATATTTAAATGTTTTGTAATAATAACAGATAAATATGTATTTATAAAAGCGATGGAGTTTTAAAAATAAACGTGATAGCGATTGGGTTTCTGATTAACTGGTTTTTCAAATTATCCACAACTATTTCAGAATACTTTAGTACTGTAATGCTGTTTTTTTAAAAAGATAACTTAACCTGCTCAAACAAATTACAAATGACAATTGTATTTTTAATTTCCTAAAAAAGCTGAATAATAAAAACTCATATTTCACGCAGAAAAAATTGATAAAACAATTGTATTTAACCTACATAAATCTTACTTTAAATAAATTGAAGTCTATTTACATGTGAAATAAGGAAAGAAAAACGAAAAGAATATACAAGTGTCTTCCCCGTTAAAAATGGTACACAAAATTATATTACTGTGCTCGTGACAAAAATATGATATTCAAGGTATTGTTAATAAGGAAAAAATGTATAGACGCGACACTTGAACACGTTCGCACCCTTTATCTATAATCACCACTCGTCTTCTCGCATATTTTGTTTTACGTAATTAGTTTTTAATTGAGCTTTCGTTCGTATTTCCGTTGGCATGAAAAGTTTGCAATTTACACAAAATTTGGCAAATATAGCGATGATTTTCAAAAAAAGAACTGTAATTAAAAAGAACAAAAAAACATTTTCTGACGCACCATTTTTATTTATTTAAAAATAAAAGTGTAATGAGAGATTGTGTTTTATTTTGAAAACGGTTTAGTATAGATAGACCTTTGACATGGGAGATAGTTTAAAAAAATATGTGAAATATGGGTTATTGTTATTTTTCAACATCGATTTATTATGATTGTTTTTTTGAATTTGGGTGTTTCGGTAATTTTGTCATATTTACAGCGCCAACGATCATTTATAGATAGACTATGCATGTGAAATGACACGCAGTATAAATAAGTATACGGACAATACTTCCGAAGGTCAAACTGTGCATTATTTTTTCATCCACATTCTGTTAAATTTGACCTCAAGATAAGGAGGCTTTGATAAAGAAAAATTGAAAGTGATAATTGAAACGGACCCGCCACTGACTAGGCTCAGCTAATGATTCAATTTATCCTATGAAACTGTTATTTCATTAGTTAATACGGTGACCAATAGCAAAAAATTTAAGGGTTTCAACAGATACTAATTGTAAATTGACCAAAATATTCAATAGTTTTAGTTTTAATTCCAAAAATAGACATCCTTCTCATTTTCTTGTTAAATCTTGCGCAGAAACATTGTCTGTTAGAACTTGCAATAGAAATAAAGAAAGAAATATGCATGATTATTGTCAGACTTCATCTTTGAAAGTAATTAAAATAGTTGTCACACAAATGGAAATAGATAAAGTAGCGACCAAAGTTTATTTTATTGAATTCACAATACTATTATCTTTTCCGACGCCCTGATAGAGATTTTTCTTTGAAGCGTAACAGCATTGCTCAGATGTAATATCCGCCAGCCTCACACTTTATATCAAAGGAGCGATTTTTTTACTAAAATGATTTCTTGTATCTAAAGTCCGAACCAGTTTAGTTTCTCATGTGTTTCGATTTCATTCTTAATTTAAAGAGTAGATGTAGGTATACAATTATTAGTGTGCTCACTAATCAGTGGGCCAAGTTGCCATAATAAAGAAATTTATTATTATTATAAAAATATTTCCTATTCATTTTGCTATAATTGATATACCTGTTGTCACGTTTTGAATACAAACTCTCAGGGAATAAATTGTGTAGGTTTTTTTTCAAACCTGTCATTCTGAGTAGATTGGTAAGTATGGCCCTTGTGCCAAAAGCTTTTTTCCATGTGGAGTATGAAAAACAAAGAACGGTTCTTTTTTGATGTATTAGAATAATAGTTTAGTGTGTTAAGCATAATAGTTTTTTGTTAGATCTGAAGGATTTTATTAATCAACAACGATAAAATAACATTTTCGCTATTTTTTTAAAGATCTGAAAATAATATTTGCTATGGTTTACATTTGATACTGAAAAATATACTTAAATATTTATTATAGGTGTAATAAATTAAACATTTTTTCTGTTTAGATACAATAAGTAGGTGACTTACAGATTAATCGTTTGGGCTACTTTGGCCGTCGAAATATAAAATTCATATTTGTGGTGTCAGCAGATGTGTAGTTTAAAGATATTAAATACATAATGTATCTTTTATTTTACATATTATTTGCTTCAACAAAGCACTATGATGTCTTAATTACAGTAAATCGAATCCATTTTTGTCTTGATGTCGAAATTTACTAAAAATCCGCCCCGCATTGTCGGCTTCTCTTCTCATACACTTTTTTTGCCTTCATTATTACTCGGCATAAATATTCAAGGAGACAACAGGTACTCCCTTTGCGATAAAGCTCTCGATATTGACATTATAATGAAATCCTCTTTAAACATTCTACACTTTGATTCTTAAATATGCATTGAATAAATAAATTATCAATAAGTTTCGAGATAAAATTCATGGGGTTTTCGAGAGGAGATTTTCGTTTAATAAGTCCAAGGCTTTATGAGTCAATTTGGAGTTGAATCTGATTTAGGTAAACACATTTTCGTTTTAGTAAACAAGTGGGAACAATGAACTTGGTTTAGTGTCTGGGAGAGCTATCCTTTTTGGGGACATTATGTATAATGCGTTCTTCAGAAATATCCCTCCGTAGTCTCACGCCGGAGGATTGCATAATATATAAACTGTAATTATTCTCTCACTCTTTCCACCTTCGTAAGGTCTGTGTATTTTAAATATTCTACACTTTGACCTTTCAAATAAATGAATGTTATTGCAATGTTGTTTTATGTTTCTCGTTTTGTTATAGATGGTGACCAGGACAAAGAAAATCTTCGTAGGAGGGCTATCGGCACCCACAACGCTTGAAGACGTAAAGAATTACTTCGAACAGTTCGGACCGGTAAGTCACTTTATCATATAAAACTGTAATATGTTACTAATGATAAAAATAAATGAATAAGACGTACAACATACTCCAAAACTTTATTTTAGGTTAGCAAATGTCAAAATATTCAGACACTGCCGCGTCGATAGCAATTTACTAGAACTTGATCCATCCGTGACAACGCGGGCAAAGTTGTGACAACTTCAACCAAACAAAATTAAATTCACTGACAACTTTTTCCTGTAGGTGTACCAAATTTATGCTGTCATGTCTCACTTGTTATTAGTTGACGCTAATTCTGCTTGAGGCTAAATCATACCGCGTTTAAACATGTTACCCCTCACATTCAAGCCGGTCAAACTTCTAAACTGTGTTATGATTTTCATGCTTGCTTTATTTCGGTCCTACGATTTGAATTCGTGCTAAATTGGTCACGATATAAATATAAGTTACGATAGCACATGCAATAAATGTTGTTATAAAAGGTTAAATATTATTACAGAAAATGGAAAGTTTAGGGCGAGTCTCGTGTAGTCTAACTTTATACTACGTATACAGAAATAATATAATTAAAGCTTATTATCAAAAACATGGTTGTGACACGTGCATTTACTATACATGTTTTTATGTATATTTGTTTTTAAATATGATAAGACATTTTGTAAACGTGTTGCCAACCTGTAGCACGGAATCGGAGAAAAACATGCCATATAGGCTAGTTAATGTAATTTAAAACAATCGCACCCATCTTGGTAGGTGCATTTCTACACTTGACTTAAACTACCAAAATCCGACTGTCAACATTTTGTTCATAAGATTTCAAATCTTAGCTAGGTTGATAAGAAATCACCTAAACAAACTTACTATTTCAAACAGAAGCTCTATTTAGGGCTCAAATAGATTTCAATAAACGAAAAAGATATTCAGATATTGTCATTCAACCTCTGTCTGGGATACTCATTTAAATGTAAAACTAAATCAATAACCAATAAGACTGTCACTTCAGCACCAATTTATTTAACGTGTTATTGAAAGTTAAGGCTTATAAACTAGAAGAGAGGGAAAATAGTCGCGTGGCAAGGCTTTCGCGCCTGTGGGTCTGAGATAAGTTACTCTTTGTCTGGCCGCGAGACGCGCAGGTGTCTATCTACAAAAGTTCCAGTGTAATTAGCTCCAGGATCTACTAGATGCGGGCTACGGAACTTTTCAGAATTCACCATCGAAGTAGTCATTGTCCTGGCTCTCAAAGTAATCGCCACTCCGCAGCCGCTTGCAGCGATCAAGACTTTCATTACCTATTATGAGAGTTTAGAATAAAGCCAACGAGTTTTTCGGAGTGGATGTGATTGATGCTGAACCAAGGAAACATCCCGGGAGAGATAAAAAGGAATTTAATGAAGAGTCTTTAAGAATAATGATTAAGGGAATGGTTATTCCTTTGGTTGGCGGTCTAATGATGGGGTCTTTTGAATTACTTTTTGTGTCTACGAAATATTGTGTAACCTTAATTATCGTAATTAAAATTCGCACGCCGGATACTTAGCTGTCCCGTTTTTGACGGGGACAATAATAATTGGCTAGCTAAAAATGATCGTATTTTCGATTTCTCGATTTTAATATGAACTCAATTTAATAATATTCCCATGCGATATTTTGCGAGAAGCTTTAGCATAATTCCTTGAAAGGTAAATATATTAAGAGATCTTAACTGTTATAACATTCAAGTACGCACACCGTGAATTCTGATTACAAATTAATTCAATAACATTTGTACCATGCACTGTGCTCGGAGATCGACATCATTTCGTAAGGGTGTCACATTTTGAGCCAGTTTAATTAACAATCTAGTCGCTTTTGTAGCTACCTTCATTAGTGTATTTGTGGATAAACATTGAGCTACTTGCGCAATCTGAAATGCGTGTGTGCGTAGAGTTCCCGTACAGTTTGAATAGGAAAGGCAGGATAATGTTGTACGAATACGCCGGTGCGTCACGTGTGACCGCACACATCAATATCTCGGGGTCCTAAGGACACAGTTTCTATGTATGCGTGACAGTCTTGATATCCTGGCTTTCCCCACGTGCGAGTTACCAAATGCAAACTGTCTCAGAATATCAAATGAGCCACTTAAATACTGAACACAATGAAAACGCCCACCTGAAGCAAAGGCCGCGGGACGCGTGCACGCAACGCCCGTCGTAAATGAAAGACCGTTCGGGTTGGGGCCGAGGGAGGGTAGTTCCAAGCCGGTAACGATTTCCTCCTGATAATGGAGAATTTTCTGACGAAAGCTGTTCGACAGTGCCCTTTCAAGGATTTGGGAATCGCCGGATTTATAGCTCGAAACGGTTTGCGCAAATTTTGTTCGTCACGACATAGTCTTCCGTATCGCATGCATAATACCAATCTATTTGTCCGACGTATATTTTTTCATAGAATACGACCTGTTTAAAACTTTTAAGTATGACTAAAGAGTTATGGATATAACGTGCCTTTTACTTAAATCTGCACAGCTGTGGCGAATAAAAAGAACAGATTGCAGAGAGATAATTTTATGGCGCCGGACGTTTAAGCTTTAAGCTAAAACAAACACGTCCTGGAAATTACTTCCGAGCATATATTTTCTGAAACGTTTTAAGGTGAAGGTAATTTGCCAAATCCAGTTGGTTATTATGTAGTGTCCGGCTTTAACAGTTTGATAATATAAGATGCAGTACTTTTAATTTTTGGTTTTAAATGCGACTAAGTGCATTTTAAACAAGATTTGCTGAGTATCTACGAAAAAAAAACTCATAAATTCACTCGCATGAAATTTTCAGATCAATTTAAAATTATTTATGCAAATTGCAGTCAAATTTTCCGGAACTTCGAATGCCGCCGACTCAAAGTTGCGACTTAAAAATTAATTAACCGTACGAACAGCGTAATCTTTAAAGTCTATGCCGATTTAGTTTTATCTAGGAATATTGCGATACGAAAACTTTAAATTTAACCCCTTTGCTTACGCTATAAGGTATATTTTCTAAAGTTGAAAACTTTATTTTATCTCGTTTTGAGGTCTCATCGCACAAATCCTTTCTGAGAACGGGAAATGTATTCGTAGCCTACACAATTATTTGACTTCATGTTTTTCATTTGTGATTTTATTTAGTCTACTTTTTAAATCTGGTAAAAATGTAAATTTGGGTTTTTGAATAAAGTACGGCTGAATTGAGATAGGTAGGTATAAATTCCGGCCAACTTTAATAAACATTCCTGTCACGATCATTATTTCTAAAGAAGTGAATACTTATTCAAATAAAATGAAACGATTTCTCTTAGACGTTTATTAGCTACTGTACTATCATAATTTAAATAATAAGTCCCTTTTACAAAATTATAACGAGAGTAACTGAGATTTTAAACATAGATAATAATATTTACTTTATTAATATTTAAATAGTGAAATTGGATATCAAAGTTTTTTTTTAATCTTTATTTATAAAGCTATACATCTATAGTCTTAAGTCAACTTTTTTTTTAAATAATTTTCTAATTTTTGACAGAATATGGCATGATGTTGTATTAATGTATGTTGCCTAACGACGAACTTTGAAACCAATATATAAAGTTAGCCTCTAGACGCACGCACAGAGCGCCTTGAAGTTCTGTCGCACGCTTGATTCGCTATTGTTTCAGAAGGAGACTCCTGATCGTGCACAGAATATTATTACAGCTTAAATAACTTCATTAATATCGGTTAAAAATACTTTCAACTTTAATTCTTATAGAAATAAAGTTTCATATCTAAAAATTGAGAAAGAAAATTGTAAGTAAAAAGTTTTGTGCGATAAATAAAAATAGAACAATTTTAGTTACATGCAATATTACTGCTATGATAGTTACATAATATTTGAAACCCTATACTGAATAATAATGTGAATATAGTCGCTAGTCTAGTACGGAACCCTCCAATATTCTACTCGAGTATCGTTTCCGATACATAAGTTGGGCCCAAACTTGGCTATTACTTGTTATTATCTCAACTTTGTATCAGAATTGACGTGTTCTCGAGTGCGATGCTCGAATCTCAACTCAAGTTGCAATCGGCTGCATATGGCCTGGCTTGAAGTGACTTTGTGTTCCGTCTCTGTTTTAGACTTAACAAGGTATAATGTTTACTGTATTCCGTTTCTAAGCCATTATTAGAAGCCTGTTGCTTTTGACTGTCCACTCTGAATTTATGAGGAGAGCCTCAGTGGATGATGAAGTGAATAATGGTTTCTGATCTACTATTGGACTATTAAGGAATTTGCAAATTGATATTCAATTGCGAAACAAATTTGTGTTAGAAAACAATTCTTTATTTAACAAAAATAGACCCATTCGGAATCACGATACCGTTGCTTTTGCATCGGTAGACAAACATTGTTACTGTCAACAGTGCTCAAAATCGTATCTGAGACGGGTTGCGCCCAGAATCCGGGTTGGTGCTTGGGATATCATCCCATATATCAATCAGTTGTTACAACGCTGTACGGCTGTCGTTTATCTTCGGGACTGCTCGGGTCTGTCTCTACAGGCCTTGTGTATTTAGGGGCAACTTCAGAATCAGTATTTTGTGTTTGTGTTTTGTTTTAATATACACGTTTAAAAGCCTGAGGGTGTTTGTCTTTTTGATTCGTTAAAATATCAATTAAATATAAATATGAACAAGTATCGATTTGAATTATTAAAAAAAAATATTTAAAAAACAGAAATCTAGGTTATAATTTCGTTGCGCTAATAGTTAATCTATAATTTTGCATAAGTTGTTACACGGAATTGTATTTATTTTAATGAAAAGCCTCATAAAATTATGAATTTATTACCCCAGTGTATATAAGGGCTGTCAGTCCGTTTCGATTCGTGCATTGTTCGGACATTAGCCGGTACGGAATACTGGATGTTTGAAATACCAGTGTTCCCGGTTGCAACGGCGCATCGTAGCCCCGATAACGTTTCCAATTTCCTGACTTAAATTGCTCTAATTTGGTTATGCGCTGACGGGTGATCGAAGCCTGCTAAATCGGCAACCCAACCTCCATCCTATTTTACTTTTACATGTACTTACATTAACATGAAGGTATTTATTCCTTTACTACTTTAAATGAGCATTTATTCTTGCATTCAGGCAGAATTTAACGTAAATACTACTTTAGCGTTAAGGTGAAATGCACTTTAGTAACACGAACAGCAAGCAGCACGTTCATAATAAAATAACAACTGTGAATTTACCCGAATTGAGCGTTTCCCTTTTTTGTTTGCATTGGAACGGAACGGGCAGTAGTGGAGTGCTCTCGAACGTTTTTACAGGACCACGTAATTACTCCTCAAGGAGCTCTTTTCCGGGTTTCATTCTAAAAGGCATTTATACGAAAATATTTTTCTATATTACTCATTACTGTTTGGGTCTCATCATTAGATGGAAATAACTTCGAAAGGTTTCTAATGATATCAAAATGAAAATTGAATCTTAGTTTAATATGCCTAAGGTTTCTGTTTATTATTTCTATAAATAAATTACGTCTGAATAGGGTTGTAATATGTAGTGTTCTGGGGAGGTGTGGGCGAGGTAAGCAGGCTTCGTATAAACGTATCCTAAGGCAACGATTTGTATTAGCCATCTTCTATCTGCTGCTCTCGTAATTGTAGCAGCTCCAGGCTATACTTCACGAGTGCTAACACGTGAGCGTATAAGAGATATATTAAATTCGAAAAAGACTCAGATAAATCAGGATGCAGTTACGAGATTCCATTGTTTTCGAAATGTATTGAATGAATTTGTATTTTGAAAACTTATGTCATATCAGCCAAAAGACTTTAGACTCTTGAATGAAAATAAAGGCTCTTCTTAGAACACACAAATATTTTTACTTCGTATGACCTAAAGGGACTGATTAGATCTCTAGGCCTATTTTGAAGAGCCTTGCACTATCGGTAGATTGATAATTGGAGACTATATTGACTTACGTAGTAGGTGTTGCAAATGTTTTAACAAGTACAGCATATCACACTCGACTCCTAAATTTCACCTAAATATGACCGATTTTCCTTTTATACATTCAATTTTTCCAATCTTTATTTCAAAACTATGAAACTAATAATAGCACTTTAGCATTTCCTGTAAAATAATTCACGACGACCCAATACATAAAAAGACGATCCCCAAAAATGCCCAATAGGTGAATTTTATAAATAAAATCTAGCAAATTCACGCGTCAAACATTTGATCCTGTTACTACCAATGGAGCAGCTGATGAAACGGCGTAAGCCGATCATTTGCAATAAAGGAGCAGTCCGATGCAAATCAATTAAATTATTTTTCCATTTCTGTTTCAATTTCTGCGAACACGTTTTTTATTTTGTGAGTAAAAAGTGAAATTAATGTATTAAAATAGTGTTAAGGTAAGTTAAGTGGATTTTTGTTGAGCTTATAGGTTTTTGGAACATTTGACAATTGAGACATCCAACTTTTCCAACATTGGAGTGACATCTAACATATATTACGTGACTTACTAGTTTCAAATATCAAAATTCATATCTCGGGTTCCTTAAAGATATGACGCAATATTTTGTTTTTAAATTACTAAAAATAAATCAAAGTAATAACAGCGCTAAATATACAGAGTATAACTCCAACTTTTTTAAAGAATGTTGATGTATTTTTCATAGTCTCATTTGAATCTTACAATTTATCAAATCCACTTAAAGGTATTGCTTGTAAAAATATACCACTTATCAGAAATGAGTTTTGAGTATTATAAATACAAATATGAGTAAAAATGATTTACACTGTTATTGTCAAAGTAATGTAGGTATTGTTTTTAATTTCACATTTTTTTTGTTACAATTTAGGTTAACAATATTGACAACGAGATCTACTAGAATGGAACTCAGCTATTTTCAATTATTATTTTATTTTACTTTATTCAGGAAACAAACAGTCATTATAGGCACTTATAGTTAAAATATATAATTTATACAGAGACCAGTGAAGTTTCTATACCAAAAATTATAAACTTAAAAGGGAAACACGGTATTATAAATCTTATTTAGATTATTTTGACTGAACTAAAATTTTGTAGTCATAATACCTATATTTTTGCATGCTATAAAAACTATGCGATAAAACGAGAAAACCTTTAGCCGATTCAAATCAGCTCAAGGAAGGTCTTATTCACAGAAACTTGGAAATTGTAAAGGCTTGTTGCATGGATGCGCATGTCTTTCTTAACTAAACGAATGGTTTTTTTCGATTTAACTGAGTGAGAAATAAGGATACGCCTTTAATATGTTTTGGTAAAAATTGTTTTGATTTTTAATCCAAATAATTGCGCTGAACAATAGGACCCTTCATATAAAATATGCCGCTAAATATCACCTCTCCTGCGGTGATGTGTTCCGGAAGTATTTTATGAAGAATCAGGTCCTTCTTAAACCAATGTGCTGTCATCTTTAACTGTATCTTCACTTACCATCAGTGATGTCTCGTTAATGAGGTCAAACATGTTAAGTCTAAAAAAAAGTTAAGTTTTGTATTACTTTCATAAATGGTGTTATTTTCCTACATTATTTTGTACACTCATGCTTCCATTCTCAAATATGTTGTAAAACATCAAACAAACAATATTTCTATACATATATCTATATATATCCAAATACCTCCAACAGTTCCATTTTTCCACACTTTCAAAACCTGAGTTATTCCCACAATCTTACTGACATCTTTTTACATTCGTTGTGCTTGTTTATTTCTCGTTTTCTCTTATAAATATCAGAGTTCGGCATCCCAGTATGAATTCCCTAGTCAATAGGTATTTTCCACACACCTCCGTACAAATGTACCGATGTTACTCGCAGCTTAACTGTTTTCAGTCTAAAGATAGAAATCGATGAACAAAATGCACTAGTGCTTTAAAAATAAGAGTTGTTTTCTTATTTTATTGCAGTTTTGCGAAATTCAACTTAAAATGTAACACTATAAAAATGTTTTTGAACGGTTATTTGTTATTTTCATTTTGTAGAGCTTTCTCTTCTTTAACTAATTTATAAGTTAGGTTTATCTAACGCGTAGTAGAGGCTTTTTTTATAAACAGGTTTAATTGAAAAGTTCAGAACTCCAAAAATAGGTCAAGAATTGTATGAAATACCGACAGGCACTTTCCAAAAAACGATGATGAAGCACAATCAGCCGACATCCCCTCCCCAGCTGACAAATCGTTGAACATTTTTTTTGCTAAAATTCCATTCTTTCATTTCAAATTATTGAACCCTACTCTTAAAGCACTTTTTCGTGTGTACACGACAAAATTGCGCCAGTTTTTTACGCCCCAAAAAGGGTCGATAGGTACTTTAGAAAACTACGACTTGTGAAAAACGATTTAAAATTAAATTAAAACTGGACAGTACAAAATACAAATATGGCTTTCTCTTATCTTTTGAACGCAATTTCATAGCGAAACCAATTTTTCCCAAAAATGTCTAGTACGTAGTTGAGAGTAGCCGTAAAATAAAATATAACAAGAAATAGCAACTAAGCGAGATAGCGCTCGTACGAGCCATCATTCTTTATACTCTGTGGCTACTAGTAAACACCGTACAAATTATGATAAAGGTTCGATTCTACGCAGTAAATAATATACGACTTTACCAATTTCCATTTTCGGTTCTACTTGACCCTTTTTTGTGGTTTGAATTACCGTGCTTGGAATTCTTTCTAGGTTTGACCCTTATTAGAACCTGCGATTAATTTAGTTTTTTTTACATTTCATACATATTTGTATACAAAAATACTCAGTATCTGAAAAATATGAAGTATTTTATAGTAGATTAATCCAGTTATAAGTGTTTTATTTAATATTTCTACTTCTTTTACGTTTTAAAAGAGATTTGGAGTATTTTATTTTCAGTAAACAATCAAGTTTATCAATTTTACATTCATAAGATTTTATTTGATAGTTAATCTCTCTATTATCGATTCTACCAACATTTTAAAATCGATTTATGCCATTTCATAGAATAAAAAATGGTATGCTGGAAAAAAACCTGTTTTAATACATTTTTTAAATAAATTTATAGTACAAAATACTCATCTTTAGGTGGTCACCGTGCACCGCCCTACATATACTTTCAAAACAGTCTCTTCAAACCCTCAAATATTTTTTTACAAAGATTAAATCGTTAAAGAAAGAATGACCACGATTAAGTTAAAAAGAGCTCCGGGCAGAAGCAACGTGTTCGACAATCGATGTCTCGTTATTTACCTCAAAAATCAATGTTGAGCCGCCCCGGCTTATACTTCCTGTGGGCTTCCAGCATACAAGTGATACGATTATTTTACGACTATAGCCTTTTCAGTTTTAAATTTATGGAAAATTTATCCTCAAAGTGTTAAGATTCGTTATTTTATTTCGATACTTAGTTTTCAAACACTAACATTTATTGTGATGCAAGTTTTTTAGCCTCGGGCTCAGCAGATAAAATTTTGTTTCTAAGTAATATAACCAATGATCTTTGTAAACTCTATTATCTACTAAAACTGTTTTGGTTCATATTTCTCTTTCTTTATTTGAGAGTTACTTGAGTTTACGATAATGTTAATAATTTTGCTAGCCATGTTCCACTGAGTTAATGTGACAAAGAAAACAAAACCATTTGCTACTAAAAAAGCTAAAGCTACCAAGCATGGGATTGTCATGTTTTTCTTTCATATTATTTGAGGAAAAGAAACGCATTAATGTAAAACGCGTATTTTAGAAGATTGTTTCATTGTATCAATAACGAAACAATTAAGGATGGAAGAAAAGTATATTTCTATGAAATTTTGGTTAAGATAAAACAGATTTTTATCAGTAAAGGTCTGATATGTTGAATATTCCATGTCCCAGCAGTAAATCCCAAGGACAGTAAAGCGTTACTTTTAAAACAATCATTGTAAATCTTTACTTGAGCCCTTATTTAACTAAAATGTCGCCCGTGATTAGAATTTATTTACTTTTACTGTGAATAAAATTTAATGATCTGACGATAAAAGATGTCGCTAGTTTAATCGAAGGGCGTTTTGTAATGTTTTTTTTATATCTCCAACGAGATACCTAAGACTTTTTAAAGGTTTTTAAAATCATTTGAAAAAGCGTTTCTATCAATGTCGTTGTAATAAAATGGACTTTATTGTTAGCCGTGGTGGAGGATTGGATAATTTATCTTTTAAGAATGTTTCTAGAAAATCGTCTTGAAAATCTAATAGGTTCAACCAATAAATATTTGCGTCTTGGAGAAGCGGCCCGTCTTGAATGTCGATAGGGCAAGCTGACTCTTGTAATGCATGCCAATAAGATTTTGATTAGAATACATTTTCATATCGCCACACATTTAAGGGCGCGTTTTGAGCAAAACATTTATTTACGAAGATTTGTTCCTGTTAATATTAGTTAGTATCGGTTTATTATGATCACGTGACTCCAATTTAAATGTGAAATATATTGCGATTAAAATCTTAGCCCTATTACATCCAAGAACGAATAAATAACACTTTTAAATAATACATTCTTGTAAAAATCGAACTGATTTACATACGATAAATAAATACTTCAAAATTTAATTTTGCTGAGTTTCAATGAAATCCAGCACTTGAATACATTATCGATAAATATAAATTTGTTGACGTTCCCTAATGTCACTTATTTTCAAGTAGCCCTTAGGTCCTTGGAATGGAATTTTGCCATTAGGATAGCAATAATTTACATTTTGAAGCTCATTAAAGTTTTTTACGACTTTCGTCTCTCGTGGAGAAATTTTGAAAATAAAATTATCATGTTTTTTTCTTATATCGAAACGCATAGGTATAGGTTCCATAACTCTTACAAAATGAAAACTAAAATGTACCTTTACAAAAAAAAATGCCAAATAAAACCTTAACATAAAAAAACTCTTTAATTTCTCTCTCATATTATTTACAAAGATTTATGTCATAAACAATCACTAACCCACTCTACCTTATTGACTACGCTTATAAAAATAAATATAAAGGCATTTCTAGAGTAATCATGTTATACTACTGTTGTCGGTAACAATTTTGTGTTCCTCTTTATTCACCTGTCCAATACAAACTATATGATATCATTAAGTTTTTGTTATTCCGTTTTGTATTATTTCTAATAACTGTTACATGTGTATACCTTTTGTTTTAGTTTTCCCCTTTTGTACATTTTATGAGGGTTTAGTTTACGACCTTTGTTATTTGTTATCGATATTTTGCATTGTTATTTTTAAACAGATAGTAGAGTTTTATTAGAATTAAGTTCAAAATACAGCTTTTCAAATATAAATAATTTATGTATATACAATAATAGTTTATGAAAGTTCTAAGAATACTAAGATACTGGAGAATGCACATAAATAAATATGCTTGATTAAATAGGCTCTACACATGTATTTATATTCTAGGCTTTCTCCTAGTTTACTATATGGTATCCCATAACACAAGCTTTGCTTAGCTTTGAACCATGTTGTTGATGTGATTATCAGTTTCTTTGTTTAATTTAAATAATGTCTACACTTTTATCCCGCAATAAAACTCAAAAATGATTACCCTTACAATAAAGATCTTTACTGATTTTAGGACTTATTATTTATATTGAGTTGAACTACAGGGAGACTGGTGACAAATTATAGATATTGAAGGAGAGCTCAGTACTCGATTCTGATCATAATTATGTAATAAAAGTAGGTAATTCATTTATCATCAGAATTGCGTATAAATAAATAAAGAGACATTACTACACTTTTCCCGACGCGACACCTCAGTCAACACACACACAGTAGTGTTCCCGCCACACACACTCCACCTCCCGCTAAGTATCTTTTGTATTACGCTTTTGTAACCATGCGTTGCGTAATAAATTCTGTAAATTTCGGTTAAGTTTACTCAGTAAATAATCAATATTTATTTTTCATTTTACTTTTTTCTCTTCATGTATGATCTCAAACTAGCACGTCCTCGAATTTCAAAAGTGACCCACCAGTCACCCTGTACATTGAAAGGCAAACCTTTTGAACTGAGATGAATATTGGCGAAGTACACGTAATTAGTTTTTCCTTCGAAGTAATCACAGCTGGTAGATACAAACATGCAACCTTGTAGCTTCTTAATGAAAACGCTCTTAAGTGTTCCTGTTAAATGTTTATTTGCTTTGAGTATACTTTTTGCTCCCAATTCTGCTTAGTTGGAGACAGGAGATAAGATAATGTTTTGTTTGTTGTTTTATAGTATTTGATAATGGAAGGGAAAGGAGAACTTCATTTTCTTTATAAGAACATAGTGCGCTCGTAGGAGTGTGAAATTTGTTACAGAGTTGTGAGTAACTAACAGCTAAAATTATCTGCTAGAATGTTGCAACTTTTTAAAGTCATTTAATGTTAATCAAACCAGGTCATTTAATAATAGCCTGTCAGACTTCAAAATTTATCGGTTTTGGTCGGTATCCCAAGCTAGAGTATGTTTTATCGTTTTGCTAAGAAGAAACTGGTGATAAATTTGATACTAATATTCTTGTTATACTTAAATTAAAGCAATACATACAGTTATATCTTTTTTGCACAAAAAAAAAACTAAACTTTGTCTTATAACATCCAGGTAAAACAGATGCAGGTTTATTCTACACTAACTTCTCCCATTTACTGATATTTACGTCTCGCGATTTGTTACGTTTTTTTCAAGACTTTTGTATCCGCAAACTTGTAAAATCACACTAACACTATCAATTACATTTACTACTAGCGATTCGAAAAAGGCACCTGTAAAAGGTAGAACACAAATAACAAAAAGACTTCCGATAAACCCTCGAAGTCCACACACCAAGAGCGCCTCGAGAGATTTATACGACGTTTTTATAGTTCAGCACCGTCGGCCCTTGTTTTAATTTTGCGCAAGGATCAACGCATTTTCCTTACGCTAGCGGCGAGCGAGAGCGAGTTTTGCCGTGGGCCTAATGTCGCGGGGCGGCGAAATTTATCGTAGCACTTGTAATTCCTCCCCGCCACCCCGTGTCATACGTCACCCCGTCAACCCACAACATACTTATAACGTTTTCTAATGAAATTGTCACAAAATCTACTCGCCACAAACCCGGTCCGACGACGCCGGATGAACCAAAAAAAGGCCAGCTCGCGTTACTAATGGCTTCATTTATCACAGTCACTAACACTGATACACCGCAACGACGTTTTATATTTAATTTGGCTCTCCAAAGAATAAATTACACCAAAATCGTGCCTACAAAGTAGAACAAGTATGCTCTTGACTTATCCAAAACGAGTCGAAATACTAAGACTGTAATCTTCTTCGATTAATTTGTTCGTGGCTAAGTGATAAGTTAGCTGACACCGTTGTGGGGTGGAAAGTTATTGGCAGTCGAGGGGGTTGTAAATAAAATGTGCTCCAAAAGATACTTATTCTTCGTGTATCAAATGGGGGGAATGTGAAAGTTGGCTCATGTGAAATGGCTGCGATAACTGCTGAAAAGTCTCGCGAAGTTATTTAACAATAAAGATAACATTCACGTGGACGTTAGTGAGACGTGTAAATTAAAACAATAAGCCATATGGCAAGGCTTTGGAGGGAGCACGTAAATTGTACGCGCTTACGAAAATAGCTTTAAGGTTGTTTGGTATAAAGGAGGTTTTGTGAACGGCTAGCTTAACTCGTAGTTGTATTTAACACGTTGCTTTATGCTTTTCGTACTTCAAAGCCTATGCGGCCTAACTTATCGTACGAACCGTTTTACTGCAAGCGATAAAGGTACGTCCATACCTATTCATTCCAACGGGTGCATACACAGGGGTATAAAGCACATACTTCACCGATATTAAGCTTCTTTCGAGTTGGAATTTAGATTCATTCGTGGCATATTGATAAAACCTTTGTAAGACGGGATCACGTGTTAGCGTTCCCCTGAATTCCCACGTAAACGAAAAAGTTTTAAAACTGTTTGTGGGGAAATATGACCGGCGTAAAAAGGTATTGTTGATCACTTTTATAACGAGTAGGCTCAATCAAATCAAACTCATTTCGAAAAGGATTCAGCTTATATTGTATTAAAGAAAACACAGGTTTTAAATGAAAGTTCATTCTATTCTGAACAATATCCAATATTAGGGTAGCTGGAAATACGACAAAATGATGGTTAGTTAACTTCAACACATGCCACTTAAGTATTAGTTCGGTCACAAACTAAACTGACATTACGCTTACAATACAGCACGAGATTAAAGTAAGGCTGCATTTACACTGTTACACAGTGAGCCACGTAATTTGGCAACTGAACTGTGATTAGATAGTGCTTGAACAATGCTAACTTAATCAGCACGGCTTCTGTTAATGTCGCACTCTGTCGTGTTAACCTGATTTTAAATTTGTACAGTTTTTTAAGCGCCTTAAAACTTTAAAAACTTAAATTCGCAGACATTCCCTTTACTTATAGTTTAAATAGAAAATGCCTCTTTAAATATTCAATTGATTGATGTAAAAGTTCTTATGCTGAAGTAGCTTGCCATTTTTTATCATAAAGCTGTAAAAAAACTCACGTTAATGTAAGTTTCATAATTTCCCTAATGATAACTCGTATTTTAAACGTTTTGTTACTAACTTTAAATAAAAAACTGTATAAAAATATAACACAAACGACACAAACTTGAAATCCTAAAAATAACATTACCAAAATGCCAGAACACAATATCGTAAGGCAGAAAAGTAAACCACTCAAAACTCTATTATCTCAATGTACCTCTGAAATCTAATTCAAGAACGTATATTGCATTTTTCCAGTGCAATTCCAAAAATCTTCGCTAACACAAATAGTTTTGTGGAACTGCAACTTGGGTTAGAGTTTGTAGCCAGGGTCTTTCGGAAGTAATGTAAATCGTCGCGGGTACAGACAAACTTCTACAGATAACTCGCCAAAGGACAAGACGCTAATATATGCGAACATACACAGTACATTGTTGGACGTACGATGCAACTATGTAGCTCTTATTTGTAGATAATATAAGATATGTTTTTATTTGCAACTTAACTGACGAATTTTAAAGATAGATTGATAAATTTACAGATACAGAGCAAAGTGTTTTATAAATGTGCGTAAATTAAACTTATAGTTTTTTTTTATAGAACGAACTGTTAACCAGCGGTTTCCATAATATACTAAAGAATATAATAATATATTTACTCTAAAGTTCAGGAAATATTTCTTAATACTATTAATATACCTAGTTCAATAAATGATTTTTAATTATTCTGAATCAATAGAATAAATATAAAAAGCTTAAAAAGGAATTCGAAAACAAAAACAGTGAACTTAAATTATAGTTACGAACTTTTCTATCACTGTCGAATATTCCAAGATTTAACTTCGAATGTAGCCTGTACATTTAGTATCCCGTCAGTATTTACCTTAACAATTAAATCATGAATTTTGCTCGTTAGTAACAGTGAATCGGTGTCTGATTACTTTTAATACTAAAACGAGGATTTAACTTTTTTCTGATTTTAAAGGTAACGTGATACAAAAGAGGAAATTATGCTACCATTTTTTTTATTATATTTTTTGTTTTAAAATTGTCTTGATTTAAAAGAGAAGTATAATAACTATAGATATGTATGATAATAAATTGAACATAAGAATCCTTAAATTTTAAGTATTCTAAACATGTGAAATTCCTTTTTTTATATAAATGATCTCGAAATTGGTGCAAACTGTAAAAACCTTCTTTTTCGAGTTTGATCCGAAACGGTATTCTCCAAATACAATTAATTGCGTGAGTGTAAACAAAAGGCAAAAAATACGATGAAAATATGATACCAAAAGTTCCATTACAAATTCATTAGAGTAATCCAAAATCCCAATCCAATTACTTTTGCCGTATTCAAAATGCTTACTAAGCCAAAAGTATGATTTTCTTGAAGGCTCCTGAACCATGAAAAGTTGACTGAATGTTATTTGTATTTCATTATCAACAAAGGCTTTTGAAAAGATGATGCTCAGCAATGTTTGAGCGCGAAGGCTCAATGTGGGCGTCTTGTGCGGTCTGGAAATTAAAATTTAAAACAACCTCATATTTTTGATAAAATTTCTTTTTGTATTGTGCTCTTCTTTAATAACAAAATGTCAAACAATTTATGATGCTATCTCGTACTTTGAAGGTGAAATACCGTTTTTTATAAACATGTTAAATACATTTGTTGGAATTCTGTGTGACTAGAAATCTGTAATTCATAACAGATTGCGCTCTTAATAATTAGATTTTTAGATCTAAAACGAGAAAATTTTGAGAGCATTTTTGAACTTTTAAAATTTTGCGGCTTCTTTCGTAATGTTCAACATATTAGTTTCATCCCAAGATTAAAAAGGTAGCTAGTTATTTGACTTGAAGTTTCAGATCTGGTGGGTTATTTTTATATTACAATAGATTATTTTTTTAATCAAAATTTTAAATATTGTTATACCAACTTAGGGTTTATAATTTAGGGTAAAATTTTATAAATATATTTCCTATATTGTTTTCCTTGAGAATTTACTACTTGATTATTTAATAATAAATCAGTATGATTACGTAGAGTACTTACGCGTGCGACTAATACTTTACCAATCTTATCATAGAAAAAAAGAACAATACCCCAACAAGTGCTGTATTTGAAATCCCCTAATAGGTAAATATTCTCAAGTTTAATAGAAAAGTACCACAACTGAGAAAAGGGAAATCCCTAAAGCCTTTTCAGAAGCACCAAGCTACAGATATTCGCAGTCGTATTTGCTCAAGCGATCCTAAATTGTTTGCTTAAATGTTAGACGCACACGCAACGTTCATTACGGATACCGGCTTTGTTCAGACTTATGCAACATATTGTTACAAAAATTGTTCTTTCATGTTTGCCTTTCTTATTTAAGGTAAAATGATGCGGGGCAGTGGTTAGAAGGGCACTCATAAAATGTTGACCTCATTAAAAGAGCGTATTGGAGAAAGTATGATTTAAAAACTCCGTTGATAATTGAGACTAGTGTTAAGACCATTATTTACAATGTATTTAAATCTGATTAACATGGAACAACACAAATGTCTTCCGAGCTATCTAAATTAGCACGCACAGCTTTGTCTGAAGCAATAATTATGCCAAACAACGAATTAGTCTCCTGGGAACGCACACATGCCGTAAACGCTTAATCACTTACTTTACATTTGCGTACGCAAATAATCCGTTAATTTAATTTTGGTATGGTGGTAGTATTTATGACGCTTATTAATTTATTATCATATCAAAGTGTGAGCTTATTTTGTGGCCTGTGCGTGTTTCGTGATGATGGATATTTAAATAATACGTTTTCGTTTCCTGTGACATGATATTTAGCGCCAATGTAATTACTATTTTAATCAAGGTTTTTAATCTAATTTGTGAAATATCTGTTCGATGTTATTTTTTCGGCAGTAATGGTTGTTCGGTACTGTTTAGGATAATCATTTTTATACGTCTGTCCATCATAGAGATAGAGATAACTGACACAAAAATAAAATGCCTTTTCACAAAAGGTTGGTTCACTAAAAAAACACAAAAATAAACCTATACTTTGGTTTAATTTTTCATGTAAATGCTCTTGTAAAAACTCCAATCTTATTTCGGATGCGTCCAAAGATAATCCCTTGTTCACATTGATCATTTCTTCCGACCAATGTCATAAAACGCATCGGGACAGCTTATACAACTGAAACTCAGTCTCAATATCTCTCACAAATCGGTTTTAACCCTCACCATTGATATTTATGCTTTTTTCGGGACACTTTCAGACTTGTTACCAAACTTTCCTTTTTCGGAGAAATGACCGGGTTTTCTGGATTAATGTAACTGTTCTAGAGTGTCTTAATTGGTTGAAAAGTTATTACTTTTCAGTAACTTTTCGAGAAAAACATAAAGTAATTGTGCAAGTTATTTAGGAGTGATTTATTTTTATTGATAATATATCTTTTGCGGACTTAAAAAACAACATGCGTAAGCTGTTTTGAGCTGCTACGTATTTTTGGCTATTCGGTTAATATTTTTTCTCAGTTACTTTTTTTGCAAACATCAACAAATTTGTTTAAAAATACGTTATAATCATCTAAAAAAAAAGGTAGATCCTCTATACGTTTGAAGAGTAACTTTAAAATATTAAATCAATTTTTTTATCGTAAAGAGACATTTCAAAACCTTAATGTCGCCGAAATCCACAGAAGGGTTTTCTAAGCGTATAACAAATCTTTTCGGAGCCTTGAGGTTCCCTACGATGAAATCCCACTATCCTAAAACCATCGGCTATCTGTCTTAATGGATAATATAAAATAAAGAACGTGGGCATCGACAAAACAAAAGGGTGAGCCACCCTGAAAATCTCAAACCACATAGTTCACGGAGCAAAACTAAATTTATTACATTTGACCTTAAAGTAACTCCTGCTAAAGGTTTTCTGTCCTAAACGTATACAGGCCGGATTGCCTTTGCCCGTTGTGGTTTTATTCTGATACGAATATTTTATGAGGACCCATTAAGCTGTTATTTTGTAACTAAGAGTTTAAAGTACCTATTCGTGATTACAAGAAATCATTTAAGAATTTAGATGTAAAAATATATCTAAAGTAATATGTTTGATTAGGTAATGGATCTGCAGTCGACTGCTCATCATATTAAAATGTTTTCCTGATCACCGCGATTACCTGCTCACATCACGGTCCGTTTCGCAACTTATTCGAATACGATTCCACTTTGAACTCGTTCATTTTACGCCTTTTGAACCTTCATGTTTGATTTACAGTGTTTCCCTAAGTATTTTCTGGAACGATGTATTCAGAGACAAATGAAGATGTGAGTGAGAAGTTTTTAATTCGCCTAATGCATGTTGCCTACGTTTGTAAAGTGCATTCGTTCTATGGCTTCGCGTCGTAGACAGTAACGTTTTGTCGTTTGCCTACTCTGTCCTGCAGTCAACAGTTTGTTTTCACTTCGACTTGAATGCTGTCTATTTCTCTTAGAAAGTTGCTCTTTTTCATAAATAGCAAGATTTTTTTTTATACATATTCGTTTTTAAATCTTTTGTCATAAAATTGTATTACATTTGATTTATGCACCAACGAAGTTAGAGGACAGTATTTTTAACTCAATAAAGATTATTATGGTCTTAACAAATTTGTATTTAAATACTTCCGTTTTCTGTTAGCTACTAAGTTAATTTATATTCGCTAATTACAACAAAGAAACATCCAAATTGCAATTTATGAGTCGCTTATTCGGAGTAATGATTACTTTGATTTTCATCTCGCGCCCAACGAAACGAGAAACTTAATGAAAAGTCAAGCAAACTCGGTCGAATACAAATTTAAACATTAGTATGCAAGAGTAAAGTTTTTATTCAATATAACTTGCACTGTTTTATCTACCGTTTGTCTTTTTAGCATCAGCATTGCACGACTTCTTGTAACTTTCAATCGCCCTAAGTTAAAGCTTCAATCAGAATATTCTAAAGTTCCATTGTTTACATTTTAATTTTCATAAAGAATATCATATATTCATAAACAAAAATGTAAAGGTAATTTCATGATTGCCAAAGCAGTTAAGTTGGTTAGTTCCGGTGTATACCGAGCGCACGGCATCGGGAACAACCACCAACCTAATTCTCTGATATGAATATGAAATTGTATGTAAATGTCAACCAAATGTTGCCTCGCAACTTGACAACTCAGCAACACTGTAAATATATGGGTAACGTTGCACTGACTATCCCGAAACATGCGAGTTTGTAGTTTACGACCGTCTATTTGAATAAATTGTTTACATTCCATTATACGAAGGACAAAAAGCTGAGGTGTCAACTATAGTTCCTTGCGAAATCACGAATAAGATTTTGTGTAAGTACACGGCTAATGTAAAGCTGTGTGCACACACCGCAACCGTCTAACGAGAGCAATATCACCTAACTACGTTCAACAGAAGTACCCCTTCTGTTTTAAACTAGAATCCATTTCATGAGTACAAACTCCACAAATGTGCATTTTCTCGAGCGGAGCGCTGCGCCACAAAGTTAAGTTTTACCACTTGCTATAATTACCAATAAAACGTGTTCTTCTTGATAGCGTGTCAGTAGACGCCGCATCAGAAATTATGAAGTCGATGTTTGCCTTTATAATATCACGGTATTGCCAACATTACGGTTTGATTAACTTTAATTAAAAAGTTGTTGTGATGCCTTCAAATTTTGAAGTTATCAAAAGAAATTGTTTGCTACCAAGAGTTCGTTTTCAAAGGTTCAATGAGTACTCGTAATTAGATTAAAGTGTCGGGCGACAGACTTTTTTGTGTATTTTTTGCAGAAGTAGAAGTATTCTAAATGCATCGTTTTCTCAAATAATATTGACAGATATGATCACTTCTCGATTGGAGCTTAGCCAACAAATGTCTAGATTTTCTGTACGATTTGTAACATGATACTGCATCAGCTTCCGCTTAGAATAGATATGGCATTTTGGAGTGTTGCGTCTCTTTAGTATTCGACATGCGTTCCGTATTATTTACGACAGCATGGACTTCAAAATATTTGCATTATACAAACATACCTCGCTATCTGTTTTAGTTCTTCTATGTCTTAAATATTTTGAATTTTTGCATTTAAATTTAAGAATAGCTGTACGAAATTTCTGTGTGAAAATTCGTATTAAAACGCTATTATTTAAATAGACTTGATGGTATAAGTTTGAAGATACAACTTTGGTTTTTCATGTATGTATTTTAATGAAATGTAGCACAGTTGTTTTGAGGGACCGAGGTTGTGTATTTTGCCGTGTTCCGGTGTACGAAGCCGCGGCTAGATGAATGTTTTAACATTTTACATATCCGACGAATGGGCATGGTCCCGCGAATTTTTTGTTTCCATTCAGTTATTTGATACGCAGTTATGTGATACAGTGTTGTTAGACAGCGATTTTGTAGTTTTTTATTGTAAATGTTATATTTCGCTTGTCATGAATACATGAAGAGCAATGTTCTGTTAATTCGATTGCACTTAATATTTATTGCCTTTTGTACGTTTATTTTTGGGTGCAGTTGTTTTTTTTTCAAAGTATTTTAAACTGAAATTGCTAATTTAAAATAAAGAATATCCGGTTTAGCGCGAAATGAAAACATATCTCAATTTTCATTTTCAAACGTGGTATAAAGTACTAAGGCGATAGATAATAAAGCACGTATGAGCGGATATTATCTATTATTATCTTTTATTAGCAGAAGACAAGCCCCGGCAAGTTATGAAGCAGTATCTGACAAAAAGGGGATCAGTATTGGAGAGATAATTAAAATCTTTTGCTTTCTTCGTATTTCTTTTTTTTGTAATTCGTTCACTGTGCAGTGCGTGTGCTGGAGTGTAGTCCAATCGTGCAGATACGAGGCTGCAGTCAATGGTTATGAGTCGTGAGGGGTCGCAGCGGGTGGTAGGGTGGCGAATGTGCTGACCTTTAAATGTGATCTTACTACTAATTGATAGTTAAGATTAAAAATTGGCTTAAGTATTTTTGTTATAATTGCTTGTTATTGTGGAAGAAATTTATAGGTAAAAAAGCAAGATGCAATGTAATTGTATCTTTGTGTTTTCTACTGCATTGCATAGTAATTGTTTAGCCATAGCTGGATAAAAAACTTTAGATTCCTAGATTTTCTGAATTCAAAAAAAAAACAGATCACACTTTTACAAAAATACGGATAATATTTTTTTTACATTTAATTGAGATATTAATTCAATTTCTTATATTATTAAAAATATTGTCTAATTTTTTTTCCAGCAATACATACGAAATGGTCAGAGGACAATAATTTATGAGTAATGTAAAAGCAGTTAATGCACTTAAATAAAACACTTTTTAGCTTTTTGTTTCGGTGTCTTTGCAGACCCCGTGGTCACGAGCGACTGTTTTTTTTAATAGTATGAATCGCGAAAAATTAAGACAATATCAATTAATGCACTACTGTGAATGAATTTTGCCGAATGCTTTTTTTGATATTGGAATATCTTATTTTTCTGTCTTAATTTGTTATCTGAAAACTGAAGTTAAAAGTATTGAATTTATCTTCCCAAACAAAATTCTGAGAAAAATAAAATAAAAATTACCAAATAATAATATTATCATTCGGTAATTTCTTGAAATGTTAAATTTTATTTAAATGTCTCAATTATACACTATTCCTCTACATATTTTAAAAATAAAAATAAGAAGTAGAACCACACCATAAAACTGGTTGTATCTGGTATGTATCGACTTTTTCCGCTCCGTTCACTCCGCCGTCCTGGGAATAGTTTTTGTTTTTGCCTAATCATCGTACAGGCTGCGTGCCTCGACTAGGCCGTTTTTATTAGACTAGACGTTTTTACTCAGCCAGGCATTTTGTAGGCAGCTGAGCATTTTTTTGCGCATGTTAATGTATTTCCTGATAAGTCGTAAGTATTTGTTTTTAAGCATACGAATGGTTTCATTATTTTGGGTTGGATATATAAGTCTTTTTAATGTTAAAAATAAGAATTTAAAATGGAAAATGGTGAAATTAAAACTAGAAACTTTCAAGAATCCTGGGATCCAAATTCGCGATAGAATCCTGTTACAATATTTCTTTAAAGACAGATTTAGGTGCGCCAGTGAAGCTCGGCTTACTGTTGAATGTGTTTTTTAAATCAGGTATTTTATTTCTTTCCTTTCAATAAAACTAAAATTTTAGACTATTGCGCTGGTATCTATTATACATAATCATAGAGTTTTCTCAAAGTTCAAAAAGTAGTTTTATTTTATATCGATCACTATTTAAGTATTGGATGCTCTATATAAAATCTACTCTCAAATATCAAACCAAGTTAATCTAAACTTATAACATCACTTTAAAAAGATTTAGACTCTAACGTGGATTAACTCAATCCAGTCCAAAATTATAAAAAAAATCGATATGTCATTCTGAATACGCGCTAAATTAGCTGTCACTTTCGTATTTTCTTTTTAATTCAACGCGTGATTCCCAATGTTCGCGGTTAATTGGTTCCCGTATCGATTTACATGTCACTGTATAATTCAAAGGTTGAATAATGTATCACTTTTCATTAACACATTGGTCAGTCCTCTGGCGTATTTGCACTTCAACCGACGGAGCCCTGAGGAACCTTATATTTAATATTATCCTTTGACGCTTACTTGTTGCTTTTAAAGTTTAATGACTATGAAAAGCGAAGTTTTTTTCTTTTATTTGGATATTTTTTTTTATTTTTGTACCAAAAGGATGTGGTTTGTATTTTGATAAACACATACCTATATATGCAATTTATATTATGTTGTTAATAACACCAGATAAAAAAGGAAACACACTTATGGTGCTTGGTACGTATTTCTTCAAAAATAACTTAGTTAAGTATAATATAAATTAATAATATTAAACAAATTTTAAAGAGTTTACAATTAATCGCACCATTATATAATAATGACATTTAACAATCAAACTTAATAATTTTACAAAACACGTTCGAAATAATTTGCATCGGTCATTAGATATAGATAATAGGTTTGGTTGTCATATAAAAAGATAAGTAGGGATATATAGTCACCTAAATTTGTACCTCATTATCTATAAACCATTGAAAATTGAACTTTTTTCATGAGTTAACATATTATGAAAAATAAGAAATCTGCTACATCACTACGAAAGCTTTCAATGCATCGTAGTCAACTACGCCGTAGACCAATGTACAGCTATAACACAAATTAAACTTTTAAGTGCTCTCACTGATATGTCTTTTTTCTTCATGTCAAACGCGTTTGCTAAGTAGAATGAAGCTTATTTCTCGAGAATAAGATATTTTTATTCTTTTCCTGTTAAAAACTTCATCAGAATGCTATTTTTCTTGTCTCTAAATAAATACGCTGAGTTTGGTTTGTTTCGACAGAAAAAAAAATTAATGCATAAATAAAATTTTCTTTTATTGATAAATGCTATTATTTAGTCATAATTAATGAGTGCCTTTAATGAACTAGATAGTAAATAACTGTGAATTTAAAATAAAGCATCCTTTACGCAAACAAAATTTAATCTCAAACAAACTTAATATTATTAATTAAATTTAAATAAATCTAGCAATTACAAATAAACAAATCAATGTTTATGTTTCATTTCACCACAAAAAGCAGTTGTGTTGATTAACGCCTGTGCGTACAAAGAGCATTAGCTGATCAATGTATTTACTATGTCGTTATAGTTTTAATTAACCGATGGTTTAACTGCCTCGTGTAAAAGTGATGGTTACGGAAATAAAGCTTTATTTCGCGTGATTAGTGTAACAGATTGTTAGGATTCTATTTGTTTAATACGCATTGAACGTAAATTATAACATTTAGTATCAAAAAAAATTATTGAAAAAAGTTTCGTCTTTTTTACTTTTAGTAAGATATCCTTCTTGTTAAAAAACTTTTAGCGAAATGAAGTCCTCGTCGAAATACATGTCGTAGTATTTTCGATGATGTTCGGCCAATAATATTATTGGAATTCTCACTGTTGTACAAATTACATCAATTCAAATTTATAATCTTCGTCTTAATGAGTGATGAGTACCGTATACAAAATGCTACTGAAATTACATAAAACCAAAAGATTGAATTTTTTCTTCGAACTTGACTCTTATTCCAGCTAATGTAAATAAGATCTAAAAAATTTAATTAATAAGGAAACCTCCTCCAAATCGACTTTTTAATTAGGGAGCTAAAATGCCACAATCAATACACACATTTAACTTGTAACTCGTCGTGATTGCAAAAATTCCCGGATATTTTAAAAATATCTTATTTAATGAGAGAAAGCATTTTCGTCATAATTAAAACAATGCAAAGTGAGCTTAAAGAACACACGTGGAAGATCGTAATTTGATCTTTCATTGCATTGTTGAGTATTTCACAAAACGGTTGGTCACTTCAGGTTACCTCAAGTGGGTACCTGCCATCGTTTGCGGGAAATAATAAGTTGTGGAGGCACTTGTGGTTGAACCTTCGCTTGATTTACTTTGACTTTATTGAAAAATACAGTATTCAGAGGAGAGGATATGGTTACTAAAAGAATTTAACTTATAATTAAATACTAAATGAATTTTTTTTAGTCCTTTTAAATACACATAGTTTATCCGTCTAGTAATATGCGAATATTTTTTCCATTACCCAATCGAAAAACAAAATATGTTATGGATAAAAATAACATTACAACCTAATTACCAAAACCAATCACAAAATTATGCTTCCAACTATCAAGCTGCGTACAAACTTCACTTCGAAAGCATTTCCACAGTTTGCAATACACCGAGGAACGACACCGAAGTTAGCGGCGGTTTCCAAAGTGACAGCTGTCAGACATTGCAACCTCCGATGCTGTATAAACCAACCATTTCGCATATTAAATATTCAAATGATATCGAGCCTATGCGAATTCGTGTCTAGCGTAGTGGAGTCCCGTTTTTGGTTTCATAAAATTTGCATTAACATTGAAAATTGAACAATAAGCAGATATGCCAAAACGATGTTAAAACGTGGTTGGAATTCTATTAAGTGTGAGATAATTGAAATTTATTTCCTTCTTGGAAAAACTAAGAATGAACTCATTTAGGCCTACTACCATATTCACTTATGTCTTCAAGTTCATAAGTTGTATTTGTTCCTATGAAAATAATTTTTTTTTCACATGATCATAATCAAATTTTGATTTTATTCAAAACTAAGGAATTGAGTATTTAAATCTTAAAATAAACTTTTTAAATGTATAAACATCTTCACAATGTTTATACTACTTATATCCACTACAATGGAGATTCGAGCTTAATACAGAATAAGAAATTAAAAACCTAGAGCTTTGTTGTAAAGTTTTATTCTAGTTCACCGACAAGGCTGTACCTGATTTGCTGCAAGCTTTATTGAAAAGATGTCCACTACCAAGGGAGTGCCTAATCCAATTGAAAGTTTCCATTATTCGTATCGACCGACTCAAGTCGTATAATTCCTCGAAATCTAAACAGTAAGACTTCCTGGTAATCGACTGAAGAGGTTCAGTGCACAGAAACATGACTAAGAAATTGCACTTTGATTATTAGTATGAATATGTATTAACTTGTAAGGTTGAGTACATTTTGAAGATTTTGATACAATACAAAAATAAATTTTAAAAGATTACCCTAACTTGTAGTAATTAAATGTATTTACATTAATCTTTTCATTTTTTTTTAAACTGCTCCGCTAAATAAACTAGAATAAATACTGCTCAGAACCTTTTAAATATCTTTTCGATTTTGATCTCTAAATAAACCGTTAAAACGTTTGCTTAAAAAGTAAATAAGGCTGGTTGCACACACATCACGTGGTCGCTAATCTCTCTTCTTAGCGCAATCTGAAGCTATTCTGGCTACAAAACAATGCAGGCACATTTTATGGTGAACAAAGAGGAAATAACAAAAGAATGGACGGGAAGAATCGGTGCATGCCATGTTATCGGAGCGGGATTGTGGACACACGTGCCCCTGACTTGCGTCGAAAGCGAACCGCTTGCTTTAAAATAGAAGGTAGGAATAACGAAATACCGGCAAAGGTTTTTCAATCGGCCTTAACATAATTAAATGTTTACGAGACGAAACATTTGATTATATTACTAAAGATATAAAAAATAAAGATAAAATTTTCGAAATAAATCGCTTTCGAGTTTTAGTCCGTATTTTCACTCAGTTTTTGACACCAACAGCCCGCTTTGTAACTCAATTCAGCGTCGTGTGACAAAAGGCTTTTGCGCGTACTTTTTTACGTTTACCTTTAAACTAAATAGGAGTTAGCCACTGGAATTTCACCGAGATGCTTTTTTGTTTTATGATTGACAGAACACGGGGCGTGTTCGGTCGCGCGTTCTGAGTGCAGTGGGCCGTGACGCGCCCACTAAGAGAACACATCCTATCTGATATACCGTCACACTTTTATATACATACGGGAATATTTGTAACGAGCGAGACACCCGCGTCATGCTAACCTCCTCCTATTATCAAATAAAATATATACCGTGCGCAACTCACAATTTACTCTCATGTCCAATTATCTAATTACATTCCCTTTCATTACATGTAGAAAAGAAATTCGTTCGTCTCGTTAAAACTGTAGACTACAAATATAAAATTCAATTGCTGAATGAGCGCAAAAAATCTTCCAGCTTGTTTTTCGCCTTCATTTTGCATCAACCGACGTAGAATCCTAATTATCTTTCCCAGTTAAGCTTAAGTGAATTATTCCTGCCGCCCACTGTGGCGCACAAACAAAACGGGACGGAGTTCGCAACCTCAGTCGAAAATACTAAAACATTAAAGAGCGTTCCAGGCGTACATATAATATCCACTAAGTATTACGTGTACACGAGCATAAGCCAGCTATCTTAGCGGAGGTAACAGAGCAGCGCTTAGCCGGCTCAACTTTTAATAACGCCCACAAAATCGTCTAATTAATCTGATTACAGAAGGACCCGCACTCGGTACTAATGCTTATTTCTGGGCATTAAACACATGTAGGTATCGCATTTGGCTCATACGCTCCCGCAGGATTAGCCCTGCAAGCCGGGCTCATATCGTCTTGTAGATTATCGCAAAATGAGCTAAACTCAACTGACATAATCGTGGATTTTGCAGAGTTACACAATAACCTCAACTTGTGTAAACTCATTGCTTATTCATTTTTTCATACAGCCTTCTACGATTATATTTTTACTTGTGTGGTCTATGTTTAGCTGGCGATCGAACTTTCTCGACACATGACAATCAGGTTAAATAATAGTTTCTGTATTCCGTAAAAGGTTTTATCGTTTATTGAAATTGTCTTGTTACACTATAATTATGTTAATCGCTTCATAATGAAATGCTTTGTACTTAAAACTTTTAAGTTCGATTATTTATTTTCATACTTAATTGGATGGACAAGGAGTTACAGCCATTTATTTCCAAAAGCGTAACCAGGAATACGGCATACCATTTTCTAAATGGGATATAATAAAACATAAATCAAAACCGTATTCCTGTGAAACTTATTTAATTTGGAAGTACAGTCCACATTATATTTGCATCAATTTTATACAAGTAAAAATATGCAGCTAGCTAAAAATATTATTTTAAAGATTTAATTTAAAATTTAACAACAAGATAAATTCCCTAAAGCAGTTTTGAACTAAATTTACCTTACCACGTCCATTCAAAATGTTCTTTAATCAAGATTCCATCAAAACTTAAGAAAGAGTTAAATACGAGTCCTTAACAGAATTAAACTTTGTTATGTATCTATCTCTATCTGTTTTAGAAAGCCTTATCTAGATTCTGGGCTCACCCGACCTTGTAATAAATAAGTCGAATCCTTTGATTTCTGAAAGTAGCCTCTTGTTCTATACAGCTATCGGGTCAGAGGTCGTCACGTCCTTTCTAATGGTTTCAGGGGAAATCTCATTTAATTCACATAATCATTGTGTGGCCTCACATTAATTTATAAAGGTACTCAATTAATTTTGAGAAATCTTACACTAAAAGCTTCTTATGCAATCTTGAGCGGAACACCTTAATCTGTCAGCAAATTAGTATTGTATGTATTTTGTAATTTCTTAAGAGCCCGCTAATTCATTTTCTTAACGAATTAAATATTTAAGGCGGCAATTTATGGTGCTTCTGTTTTATACGGTTCAGTAACAAAGACAGAGAAGTCTATTTAACGAAAGTAATTTCCGAAATTATATTATTAGGTATCTTGCTTTTAATTCTTTGAAAGATTATCTCAGTCTTTAAACAAGACTTTGACTGTATATTAAGTTGTGCTTTCTGTTATATGAATTCCTTGTCAAAATTAAATTATTTAAGTTCATGTGTGCTGCGTACCAAATTGATTTAAAACTATTCACCAATAAATGTTACAAATAAAGAAACTAAACTTTGGTACAGGCCAATTGAGATTTAAATTCATATGGGAAGGTAAAATTCACTTTAAAACAGTTGGATAGTTCGATAAAAGGTAAATCCTATTCTCAAAACGATCGAATAGGCAGAATACGGAGGTTGGCGCTCGCAGATAGGCAGCTCGAGCGACGCGAATGCGACATTTCAATTTGAGCATATATTATTCATGGTAATGCGTTAAAAGCTGGAGCATACCTAGTGAGTACAGGCGAGTAATCGCTGCGCACGTGCGAACGCCCACACATACATACCTTCATTCAATGTTGTGCTTTAAAATTGTCGTTTCGCGCCATTTACAGCCCAACGTGCCTCGATGTGCTTCGCGTATAAAGTAACTCCCCGAAATTCAGCGCCTCTTTTTATTTATCACCCAATTTACAAAATCAAGCATGTTTATCTATCACATATACACTACGGCATACTATGCGTTAACGTTCAAAATAAATAGCGAACCAGTGATTTGGGATGCATTTCCAATTAATAAAATAGCTTCAAAATGGATACGCCTCCAATGTAAACAAGATGAATTTGAATGCCGTACATAAATAACTTGCAATGGTACATAAAGCTGAGTAAAACCGATGGTACCGCAACATACCGGCACGTAAATGTCCGAATAATTCCTATACACGCATTCTAAAGCGAATTCCAAAATTGAAATCTACGAGTATGCACCAAATACTAGCTTAGAATTCTAAACACGTTTTGTCAATTTGCAGTCTAAACTTTAGCAATATTGAAATAATCTCTCAGCTCGTTGAACTGTTTGGGCTATTTTATATCGATACCTGTCAAGGCAATTTACATGAGAGTTTGCTCCAAAATTTATAAGCAACCGTGCTGGCGAGTTCAAAACTTTATTCACCCAAAATTTTACTGTTCCCCCAAAATTTTACTATTCCCATTAGAATTTTCACCTCAACTGTACCTAAAAACTCTCCTACAAATGATGAAAACGTACGATCTATTTTCTGCACGTCTGTGTACCAAATAGGTCGCAGTAGAGTTGCGGCCAGCATCTATTATTCATCTAAGAAGACACAGGAATGGAATTTGTGTAAGTGCGTTGTGATCCAACCAATCTCGACATCTTTATTTCATTCGCAATAAATAGATTACGCTGTTCACAAACCTTGTTGCGATATCGACGGTTTCTATTTGGCGTTGTCAACAATTCGTTAAATTCTTTTGTAAGCATCAATCAATATTATTTTTTCTATAAAGAGAATAATTTTAATACTTTGAAATGAATTTTGATATAATAAGTACTGAAGGTCTCTAAACAACAAATTGTGTGGTCAAATACAATAAAATTTAATTCAGAATATCAATAATTACCCTCCATTTTACAAACCGTTGTTTAATACCGAAAATATCTCAAAATATACGCTCATTAGTTCCACCTGCCGAACGTAGCTACGTGAAGGAGCCGGCAATCCTTCAGATAGATGTTTGCTTATCCTCGAGCCCGTACGCATGCGGTGCTTTCACGGTGATGGATTGAACCCGATATATCAGCCGCTACGTGAACGCTCAGCCCCCTCATCTGCCGAATATTAATCAACTTTATCACCACGCTACGAAATCTCTTGGTTTTTTGTCGAGTGCAACAAATTCATATAATGAAAATCAACTCACGACCCGCTTGTTAAAAAGATAAAAAATAACCTGAATCTTAAATGAGCGACAGCGGTTCCCCGTCTAAGTTGTACTTAAGACGTCTTAAGATTTATGAAAATCCTCCGCAAAATGTGTAGGGAGAATTCTTTAAGCACAGGTAAAAAATAAAATAAACATTTTGCTAGTTTGCATTTTACAGTAAGTACCAAGGAAACGTATAGAGTTTTTGTATTAAATTTTACAATAAATTCTTGTTTATTGCTCTCTACAAAGCTTGAGTAAAAGTAAATACTAAATTTTACTTGAGGACACTCACCTGTGCCCAACTTTGTTGCCTTTATTGGGACCCCAAGGTATAAATAACAAGGTTCAAGTAATCGGTAAAAGTTTCGGAAGCCACGCTTGTGTTCCAACACTTCTACGGTTCGTAATTTATCTATAGGTCTTAGAAGTGAAAATATTTTGTAAAGAATGCACATTGTTTCGGAAGTTTAATATTGATTTAAACTAATTTAAACAAAAGGGTATAAGAAATCTTCCAACCTTAACAGACATAAAACACTGAAATGTATCAGCAAAAACTAGTATTTAATAGTAAGAATGACAAGCAATAAACCTAATGTATCCTCAACGCAACTTTTTCATGTCCTAAAAATGATTGGTTAAATTCAGAGGTCTACGCAAAACGATGCAATCTCTCATACGTCAGAAGTAAGAACATTCCATATAATTTATTTCTTTATTCATATATTTGTCTTAGAGGTTGACTTGGAGGTTTGAACGAGGAAAAATGCCAAAAAGACGAGCAAAGATCTAAAATGATATGATACTTTACTTCTCAAGTATTATTGAAAAAGTTTTTGCTATAAATTTGTGTCAAAACTCATACAAATTGAATCGTGTCCTTAATCTCATTGGCTATAGTTAGGTATTGATATCTGTTCATATTCGACGTAGAGTATTACGTGACTAGAAATAGTAAAATTGGATGATGATGTTGATAATGTGGGTCGAAATGGGCCATTGCCAATAAAACCTTATAGGTAAGCGATGGATTAAAAGGATCTGGGTCAGGGCAGGGCCCTTTTCTCAATAGAATATGCGTCAAACTATAGAAAAATTGTGAATATACGTTTGAAAAACAGTCCAAATTTAACAAAAGAACAAATAACTTCTTTTGCAAAAGCCTCTTTTCCGGTTTATAACAAATGAATGGCCAATCACACTAACTTTCATTAGGCACTTTCTGTGCCCCTGGTTCAACTCTAAAAGCAAAGTTACATGCACTTAATAAAGCTACTTAAAAAGCATTCCGAACGTCAATACAAAAAAGGCTCCCAAAGTAACTCAGCTATAGCTACTCGTGATGATTAAATGAATGATTATTGAAATTTAAATTCTTATTTTGCTCATTACAAAGTTGAGAACGGGTCATGCTTTCTGTATAATTAAAGAGCTTTCCATTTTGTCTTCGAAGTTTAAATCTCCGTGGAAATTGGGCGTTTTAATTCAATTTTCGAACGAAAATTATTTTGGCAGGTTTTGGTGGTGTAAAAGTGTTTTGTGTAAAGTATTGTTGTAGTTAAAATATAAAGTTATTTGCGTATGAGGTGACCACATGTGGTGGTCATGTTTTCAGCGCGGATCATTTGCACTCGTTACCCGCAACTGTTTACAGGGGCCTGCTTTAAAACGTACAGTTTATTTTACATAGAGAATAATAACATGGGTCATAATAATAACCATACACAGTCTAAATAGTGTTTATACATAGATTGACCACCATTTTAAAGAACATAACTTTTTGAAACTTTAGTTTATGTGCATCGAATTTTATGACTTGTCAGTTAAAATAATATGATAAAACATTACAACACGTGTGTGGTCATGATAGTACAAAATACAGCTTTTTTCTTTTACAAGTTTATTCCAAAATAATAAGTTGAAGGATAAATTTAAGCGCCATAACTCAACGTCAATAATTCAAGGTGCAATAACGAGCCTCAAGAAACTTAGTTGACTGTTAATTTACATAATAGAAGACGGTAGGTCTATCCACTATCAGGGTCATACAAACTCTGTGGATTAGGGCTTTCATGACTACGGCTTATCGGATTTTGAACGAATTTCGGGCTGCTTGCGATAGCGATGTCATTATCGATATCCGATTTATATGCAGATTGAAAGCGAATCGTGAGGGGGCGGTAGTGGCATCATGTTGTAAGATACAACACCCTGTATTGATTAATCAAATTTAAATACAGTTATGACCACGAAACACCGTTATATTATATTTTAACAATAAAAAATTTAAGGAATATTGTATTGTCAACCTGGTTTCCAAAGCTGTAAGTTATCAATAATATTGGTTTACTTTTCTAAAAAAAAGCTTCAAGGCTTATATCTTGTTTTTGTTTAATTTAATTTTACATGAGGAAAAAGAAATATTATATCTTGTTTAACAAGAAACGATGTCCATGTATAAATAACCTCGTCAACTGACCACTGTCTTCAACTTTGCCTTATTACTAATCCTTTGACAATCAAAGCTAAGACCCTTGTACAAGTTTCGTGCGCCGGAGCCAAAGACAATCTATTGTAAGGCTTAAACAATTCCATGGCTCGTTGCATTTCAGTGACTAATAATAAAATAGCACAATGGTTGTCAGTTCAATTCATGATAAGTGTTTCGATGAAAAGTGTCACTAGCATTGCTCACTAATCAAGTGATGAATGAATCTGTTGAGCTGTGATCAACTAAATTAATGATACAGTACTGTATTTATGCTAATGCAGTAATAAGTTTGGAAACAATTTGATTTTCGTATCGAAAATTTACTGTAAAAATTTACCGTATTCCCGAAGTTTATTTCGGAATCATTTCAAGTTCAGACAATCGATCGTTTTAAGTCTGACAAGGTAGTAAACGTTGGGCAATTTGCTAATCTGTAGTATGCCTTCAAAATTTAATCGATCTTTAATGACTGTAGGCCGACTTATAGTTGTTGAAAGATTTAAACGCTTATATGCAATTTACCATACTTTAGTTTAGGTAGGCGAAGTTGAAAGATATTCGACATTATACTATCCAATACTCTGTAACACAGCTAATCAATTAACCAAACCTGTACAAGTTCCAGTTGCATTTGTACGGTTTATATTAGATATTGGCTACCGTTTATCAACGTTCGATAGTAAATACCCGGATTGTATTATTTAGGTCCGCTCATTAGTTACACTACTCTACATAAAAGCAATGTGAATTAATATTGGACTGAATACCATTTGAATTATCCGGGAAATGCAAGCGGCAATATTGATAATTATACTCTAGGTGTCAATATTTCTGAACGTTTTCATGGCAATAATAGGTGGTGTTAAAATTTTACTTTCATTTTAATTGGGTGATTGGACGATACAACGTATGATTGCGAAGTGGAGTTATAACGGTTATTGTAATTAAAATAAGTGACGAGCTTACATTCTGTAAGCGGAATTTCCGTTTTAAAATGAAAGTTAAAGTGTTAACTTTTCTGCACGGAGATGATCCTCGGAACATGAAAGCAATATCAAAAATTACTCCCTGTCAAATTCATCCGGTTGTTCGGGAGTTTTTAGCAAAGTTTTTGGAGAAACGAACACAAAAAAGCGAACACATCATTCATCTTTCAACCGAGCTGTCTATTATGAGTTGCAGTTTTTTTTTTAAGTTTGTAATTAACATGAAGCCGGGGTTCCGGCTGGTTCGGGTTGGTTGGAAAACTTTATGAAGTTTGAAAATTCCTAATCATTAAAAAATCTGCAGTGCAGTAAATACTCAAGAGAGCGCTTTGATTCCAAGTTGATTATATTGTAAGTTCGATTTCTATATAAATTAATATAAGAAGTATGTGTTTAGCAAATGTGAGCTAAAATTTGTTTATAACCGGTAAACAACCCTATTATATAAGGAAAATCAAATAAAGACTCTGCATATCAAGGTGTGATACGTTAAAATAATGCAATTGACTTTATTCTACGTCGTAAGAGAAGTAACTCTAAGGAATATATTTTGATTTACCAACATTTTCATTCTATTACAGCTTAAGTGCCGCTTTTGGTGCTGAACAATCCTTTGATCTCCCCGAAACTTATTGATGAATACTGATAACAATAGATCAAGTCTTTTGAAGTTTTCAATAGAATCGACAACATAAGCGCTCAATCATATTCCGCGGCGCCTCTTTAGCTGTTTCTCACCAAATTAAAACAATGAAAGCCGTCAAACTTGTAGTTTTTATTTGGGTAAAAACAATCAATTAAAAAACTGAGTCTTTTAATGAATATCAAAAATAAGTCCATTAATCGAATAAACAAATACCGTTATTAAATACATGGCTTTTTCTATAACACTTTGAGTTTCCGATCTCTGCAATTCATATACGAGTGCGCGCATGAAAAGAAAGATTTTTGCTAACATGGCGATTAAAAAAGCCCTCAGAACGAAGCACTCAAATTATTCACCTCTTACGCACTAGGGAGGGATATTCTAAGCCAACCCTTTTCGAAGGCGGAGTAGATAAAAACAAAACTAAGGTTTTTGTACATAGAAAAATAGTGAATATTGCGACTTGTAAACACGATATGGTAATCCCAATAGAACTCGTTTGACGTACACCGTTTGTCTCGTACCCGAACGCAGGTTAATAAGTAATGAAGCGGACTCGAAGTTTTGTTTGTTAAAGTGATTATTCAAATACGAAAAACGTTTTCGGGGTTTTCCTTAACTTATCTCATATTTTATTCATCGATTTTTCACGGTTCGAGATATTCGTTATCGTTGATAAGATTTGAATTTTTAACCGAAAAATTTCTATATCTTTACATGCAATAGATATATGCAGTAAATATTGTTAATGAACCCAAGGTTTGTTTGCTGAAAGGTGCTAGATTTATGGCTACGTTATCTTTTTATTCATGGTAATGGTTGCGCTTGCATTTTATTGTTCTGAAAGCAAATACCGAGAAAGACCCAGTTTTATGGTTGTAAATATTCATACGTACTTCTATCAAATTAAGGAATAAGCGTTATTTTAGCATTCTGAACTGTTATATCTCTAATATGGTTAAAATCAACAAATGTAGGTAATACCCGAATTACTTAACAGAATCCAATAATATTTATATTTTTAAACTTACGTTTCTTGTCTTCTATATGAAACTTTCTATGAAGTTTATCTATAAGTATTTAATATACAGGGTGGATATTTGTAATGCCACCTGGAGAGAAAGTATTCTAAATAATAGAAATAGCAAATTTTACTGCAAAGAAACATTCCATTATTTTTGAAAAGACATAAAACCGCTTTCAAAGATTTTCAAAAATTCACTCTATGCACTCGGTATTCGAACCGACTAAAATCTGTAGGAAAACCATGAAATCTTCATTTTTAGATTTTAATCGGTTCGATTCCTGGGCAAGCGAGTTTTGGAAAAATCTTTGAATGCGGTTTTATTACTCTTGCAAAAAAAGGAATGTTTCTTTGAAGTGAAAATTGCTATCTCTATTATTTAGAGTACTTTCACTCAAGGTGGCATTAAAAATTCCACCCTGTATATATTCAAGCGTTTTTAAAAGAAGTAAAAAACCAACGCCATTTTAAATCACTCATAAATAAGTCGTGGTTTTGTAATTTGATTAACATAATTATAACAGAATACTTATTTTGCACTATAACGTCTCAATCACGATTCAAAATAATCTCTATCCCAGTTTTGCAATCAAAACTACACAGAAGAAAAAGAAGGATAATTCTCAGTTCTTCTAAGTGTTATTTTCTTAGAGTGTCATTACGAAAATACGACGCAATTGTTAAGCGGCAGCCCCTAGAAAGGGGTGTTATTTATTGAGGGAAGGTTAGAGAGTATCTCTGAAGCTCTATTAACTGAAATAATATTTTCTTTTACGAGATTATTGTTATACAGCTTTATATAAATCAAGGAATAATCGTGCTGTAAACTTTATTTTATAAGATATTATAGACTTGATCTGAAATGTTTGATATTCCTAATTAGCCTTTCGAAATAAAAATCCAAATTTTTGTACTTATTATATGTTCTCATTAGAATCATCAACAGAGTAGAGACGCCTACTGTTAAACAAAGGCCTACCCCAAAGTTTAATTACAATAAATCATTTAATTTATTTTATTACTAAACTAGTTTTTTCTTTTCTTTTCTTTCTTTTCTTTCTTTTTTTTTGCTAAGTGTGCGAGACTTGTAATTGAGAACTGTTTTTTTTTCTTATAAAATCTTTTCCAAATCACGTGAAATTTTGTATTTTAATAAGTAAAGTATCGTATACTTGATTACAAACGAACGAGAAACTTAGTATACGCTGGCTAAGGTTCCGAAGACTGCCAAACTAACGGACAAGAAACCTTATTAGACCAACTGTTTGGATTTTGATGGACGGTAGCTGACCATTAAGACAACTAAACTGTTTAAGTAACCACGATGGACTCGGTATCTTGCTGTTGCATAGTTTCTGAATGCTTATTGCTAGACGTTATTTGAAATATTAGGGGTTAGCCCAAGTTTGGAATACAAGTTACAAAATCAATAAGAGCAGTACTGGAAATCAAATGACTTGAGAGTTTTAATCTTTTTAAAAGAATGTCTCATCAAATTGTAAAAGCATTGGTTTTATTGATTTCAAAATGTATCTTTCTAATTAATTTAAGACATCCAAGTTTAGAAATAAGTAATGTTGGTAGATTTTTATTGAACTATGGATGCTAGCTTTCGTTTCCTGAAAAGTTAAACCAAGTTATCATAACCCTTATCCCGGGGCAACAGGTACATCCTTACCTTTCTCTGCTTGGTTAAATAGATCCTGTTTAATTGTGGCCGCTTGCTTATTTCACCTGTTGTGGCAGAGTTTTGAATTATTACAATCGAACAAAGTTATTATAGTAATATACAGGGTTAATGGTTAAGTCGACCTAGATCCGTTAAGGGCGTGTAGTACCCATCATTTCTAACTTATTTCACTATGAAACACCCTACCCCAAACCTAATCGTTTTCGAGATAGTCGACTTTTTAATTTTTTATAAGAACTGCCGATCTTTGCCATTAAATGTCATATTTTGAAATTAGTCCGCTTTTTTATTATTATTATTAATTTAAAACATGCAAGATGTTCTATGATCTTAGTAAACAAAATTCTACGTAATACCCCATCCAAATTATCTAGTAAAAAATAGGGTCTAATCAAATGATGTACATCCACAAGTTTACACTAAGAATTTTCTACGAATTTAAATAAAAGCCTAGATTATTATACCTCGTTGGGTAGCTGACAAAACGTAGATATTTTTAAGCATTTCTGCTGAACATTTTCCATCATAGCTTTCTTAGATATTCTAAAAAGAAAAGTAAACTGTAAATATTTTTTTGATTATTTCAACTTTCAATCGCTCAGAACTATGTATTTAGTAATCTTACGTAATGTTTTGGTTACTAAGATCATTAAGCATCTTAATCTGCATGTAAGAAACAAATAATAATAATAATAAAAATGGCAAAAAATCTGCAATTTTTAGAAAAACGATTAGGTTTGGGGTGGGATGTTTTATGGTGAAGTAAGTTAGAAAAGACGGGTATTACATGCTCTTAACGTATCTAAGTCGACTTAACCAGTAACCTTGTTTATACCGTCTATATTATTTTAACGTGTATTAAATGTATCTCTATCAGATCAGATACTTGACTGAGTAATCCGATAAAACAGGTCTCGAAATATCGACTGAAACTGAAGACTCCAAAGCAAACTTGCATAGTCCATCAATGGGCAGGAGATTTCGGACCGACAATGCAATGCTGTGTAAATATAATTGGAAATACCCGATATTAGTTACTAAAGCCAAAGCTAGCGTGCTGTCCGATACAGAAATTGTAGTGCGATTCCCAAAAACAGTCACAGCAGAAGTTAAATATCACCTTTTTATTATCATCGTTTATTTTTTACACCACAAATAAAAACAATAACATTTTATTTATACGGAAAACTATAGGTATCAACCAAAAATAAATACTGTTTGAAAGTTAACGAAAGCACCCCATAATTTCATCAAAAAATGTAGATTTTCTTTTGCGCGCAACATTTTTATACGGGATTTTGGATATTCACAAAACGGGCCTTAAGTAATGCAATTAAAACGTACGAAAATATTTAAAAGTCATCTAAAATCCACTTAAGGATATCAAGAAAGAAAACAAAAGGAAAACAGTGGTATTAATTCTTCTACTCGTAGGCAATGGCAAATTACCAGACAGGTATCCCAAGAGAATCACAGAGCTCCTTTCGAATAAAGCACTTAATAATAGGGCCCAGAGCTTAGAAAACGGTCGTGAGACATTATAAAAAAAAACAACTTGATGTTACAGGTTTTTTGTCGTATGATTCGTAAGTATAACCGTAAAATAAACCTTCTTATATTTAATATTGTTACATTTTAAAACGTTAGTCGTTTATATATATGAAAAAGTAATTCTTTAAACGACAATCAAACCTTTCATTATTAGAAAATAAAGCAGGTCACCATTTACTACTATTGCTGTAATAGAATAACTACATAGCTCTTTTTACATTAAATACTTATGACCAAGCTCTGTTACTTTTCAATGATATAAATATAACCAATATCGATTCGCCAGATGTCAACGATAGCGTGCCTACGAGCTATTTGATTTTTAATGCGGACGTAAACTGTTACAAGTTATATGATTCTTGTCAAAGACTATCTAAATATAAGAACATCACTAACAGCCATGTGTTATAAAGTGTGTCAAATAAAAAAACTCTGTTTTATTCAAGATTTCATAAGCATTTTCCTATTTGAAGATCATATTAATCTTGTACCGGTAAAAGATACGTAATCGAATGTAAAACGAAATCAGTACTAAGCAAATGCTGCTATAGGAACAAATAATTCAGTAAAAGGTCACCTGTTACGGGTATTCTTCATCGATCATCGAGAGCATGTAGCGACCTTCCCAGATAATGTTACCCTAGGGAACTCTGAACCAGTCCATGGATCTCGTACTATGTCATACCAACTTTGCGACCTACAAATGTTTTTCACCGACGACGCATTGCGTAACTCTAGCTTAAAAATTAACAAGCAAAGAATTCACAATTAACTGATGTATGCATACGTACGTGAAACTCACGCGTTTGGCGTTTACATGAATATTCAAGATGCAATTTCGTTCCATATCAGATTTATCACAGTTTTGTTAGTAAGCGGGGGAATTTAAAATCGTTCCTTGGCGACCGAATTTAGGAGTTGGTTTAGGGCGGTGACAGCGCATCTCTGCTCGCGTGTATTGTTCGCGTCCTAACCACCGACTTTCCATTTATTTCTCTATGAATACGTTATTACCTGTTCGCCCCCGCTTATCAAAGTTTATTTGCAGCGTGTGGTTTACTCTGTACCGGTGCTTATTCGTTATTACAGCGCCGGAGTGTTTTATTGCAGGGGCGGGGCACAAATCGCGAACGGTGCCCTTGTTTTTCGCTATTTTTACTCGCGATTATCAAATTCAAATATATTTATGTCTCTATCTTTTGTTTCAGATCGAGGATGCCATGCTTATGTTCGACAAACAAACTAATAGGCACAGAGGTAAGTTGCACGTTATAATTTCACAGAATATTGGAACTTTTTGTAGTTTGAATACTTATATATTTTAAACCCTTTTTCATCTCACTAAGCATCTTCAAAGTCTGCGTGTTAGTTTACTGAACTCATCCGAAAGCATTTAAGCGAAATAATTTGTTCGTCTTGAACACTGTCATGTGACAATGACCTGCACGGATACAAAAAATGTATACGTATATTATCTTATATCATTTCTATACTTAAAAAAATGATCTGAAAATAAATTTCATTTAACTTTGGTAAATTAATTCTTGAAATGTAAATAAATTAAGCTTAAATCACTGCAACAGCCTTTACTCGCATTATCCGTGTTAGAGGAGTTTTAATTAAAATCCTCCGAAATATCAAGAGCGGCCATCTTTTCCTGCCAATGAAGGTTCCTTGTAGTTACGACAAATGTTAAATTTGCTCTTGTAAACCCTATTACACAAAAACAGGTTGACCCAAATATTCCTCCAGAGTAAAATATCGTGGAGTCGTCATTTATGCAAGTTTGCAAAAACGAATCCTGTCCGTTACTCTTCACTTGTAATCTAAGCCTTATTCGTACGGGATCAAAATTCATATTTACTTTACGGATTATAAGTTTTACAACTTTGTACGTGCCGTTTGGAGATCCCTCAGTTTATAATTAAACTACAACGATGTCGTAATTACAACCATTTTACATGGGTGAGATGTATGATTGATCATCATTTCTCTGAAACTTTACCCTTCGTATAACTGCTTTGTGGGTATGTAAGTATTAATATTTTAAAATATATCCTATGAAGATTTTGTTTGACATTTATTTTGTATTAAAAACCGTTGATGCAAATAACTTCAATGTTCATTTTACTGCCTGAATCCGGAACTCATATATCCCAACGGTCTTTTATGTAAGCTACATGTAGACCCATTATGAATGAAAAGTCCTCAAAAAATCATCATAACGCAGGGTCCATTATACTTCCCGAGGAGTTAAGGTTATTATCCCAAGAATATAATCAGATGGGTCGGGTTAGCTTCCCAAGTAATGTAAAAATATATCCTGTTTATTTGTATCAAACTCGCCGAAAAGGGAACCCAAATACGTACGGTATTGAAACAGAATATGAATGCAAACTGCCGAACGAACGGGCAAAATGGCGAAAATCAAATTAGGTATGGCGCGAATACTTCACGACGAAAGTCGGAAAAAATTGAAATCAAATATTCAACGGGGGGGTATAGGATAAGCTAAGGCCCGAAGCAATTTCAATACATTTTATTAGGCATTTTCGTTACTGGGGTGACCATTCCATTACTACATATCTCTAAATATTTAAATAAATTAGCAACCACATAAAGCTACTTGCCTAAGTCTATGATATAACTCTATGATATATTTTGAGTCTTAATTATGAAGACTTTATCCAATTTTCATTCAAAATTATTACGTTTTCAATAGGAACAAAACTTACGTGTTGAATATACAATACATTCAAAAAAATGAATTATATTTTAATCCTTTGACTCTTTGAATAAAAATTGTTTTTGTATTTTCAGTACATTAAATATGCGTGAATATGCGTTTAATAGCACCCTTTATGTTTATTTATGACTCTTCCGAGTTTAAAAAAATAATTAACGGTAACCCGCGCAATTTTTCCATTGTTCCTTTTTCAGTTTTATCGTTTTTTTAATTCAGAATGTACCAACAAAATATCATACTTCACACGATTCACAAAGAATTTAAGGTGTTGAAATTGGTCAAAATAAAAGAGGCAGAATTTTGAATTCTACCTCTGATGTTTTAGGAGTGGAATTGCGATTGAAATGGTCTCTGAAGCTTGAAACGAATGCTATTATCCGGAGGTAAAATGTCCCATACGAGACGCGAAGTTCATAAATATTAAATAAAAAAAACTGGAAGCAATCTCAGAGAGCTGAATTCTATTCAGTCACACAGTTATCGTGTGGCTAGTGCGCATAGATTGTACAGTTTTACTTTTTAAGCAATTGCGTGTATCATGCTATCATACTTTTATATTTATATGGTAGAGTTTTTATTAATATTTCGTCAAAAACTCTGAAATTGTCGAAACAACTTTAACACAGTTTTATAGTAATTTCCAAATATGACAGTTTAGTGACAGCTTTACATGTCTTCAAGGCTTCGAGCAGAGCTATTTATTGTGAGAAATCCAGCGATTTTGTTTAACGTTTTGAAAGTTGCGTTACAAAATATGTTTTAAGAGGTCGTGCATAAGGAGCCAAATTATACTTTCATCTATTGAAAGTATAATTTGGTTCCTATTGTTGAAATCAATGGCTAACGCCATTCTTGACACTGATTAAAAATCTGATCCTTTTTTGTTATCTTTTGGTTGTAGAAATGATGAAAGTAGCCAGCTTAAATAAGATTTGAAATAAAAGTAAGCAAATAAATGAAACCCGAAAGACCCTGAGTTTGCAAAATAAATCAAAGCAAATATTAAATTCAACAGAAGTACTACCCACTTATAAAAAAGCTTAAGAAAGGCTTCCGATATTGGATTATTTTGTGTGTTTGATGTGTACTTCTGCCCCAATGGACAACGCGTTTTAGTGTGCGTGCCCCACTCAGTAACACTTCCACATCCTTTGCATAAAAGTAGTATTATCTATATTTTATTTGATGCCTTCCGTGATGCGGGAAGACGTCTATTGCGTGAATCATAAATGGAAACCGTTTTGCCCAACCCCATAAAATTTCAACCCCCAGTGGCACGTCTTAACTGAGATTTCCGTATTTTTCTGTTTTATGACTTCGTTTTGCTGTCGTCAGTTTTCTATTTTCTCCCTATTGTCATCATTTCGTTTAATAGTTAAATAAACAGTCTCAAACTAAAATAAACAGATAAGAAAAACTAGGATTCTTCTATTTTTGTACATGTCGAGCAATTCTAATACTGCCAAAGCTTCTGAAGTACGGCTCTCAGACTGTGTAAGCGTTGCCATTTTACTAAGCACCGCGTGACAAAGGAATATAGTCTTTATACGTATTGTGTAAAGTAGTTTGTTTAGTACTGTAAGTATCTGAATGTAGATGGGGAGTGCTAAGTGCTAGCACGTGGCATTTCCCCTAGATAGAGACGGAGATACTTGGCTTAGATGCTGTCTTGTGGAGAACCAACCTGTGTAATGTTAGTATTGTGTGTATTACAATTAATTAACTTTAAACAGGTAGAAATAATGCAGAGAGTGCTACAAGATTTTGTGTACTTATTTTACTCTTTTGCAAGTTTAAAGTTATGTTCTTAATGATTCTGAATCATATATTTAAAAGATATTTTATAGAGTAACGAAATTGAAATGTATGTTCATATTTTTTACGCTCCATACTATAAAAAAAATCGTTTACTTTATCTATATGTCCTATTTTTAATGCCATCTGAAAAGCCAGAGACTTGGAAAATTATAATAAAGGATTTTTTTTTCAGTTACACTTATTTGCATTAATATTTAGTTTTACAAATATATTTTGTACATAACTCGCGCCCCAATTTCCACAATCTTTACAACATTCAATTTAAGCATTCCAACTACAAATTGAAAGTTCCAAATGAAATTATTTCACTATTCGTAATCTGAAACTTTGACGTACGATCGAATCGAGAACAGAAGTTCCGAGTGCTCCCAGCGGGGGACTCGCAAGAAGAATGCATCTTCCGAAGCTCAAGATAAAGTAGGAATTGAAACTCCCGGGACTAAGCGTAATCACTCGCTTACCAGACACTCAGAAACAAAAATAAATCTAAAATAGAACAAACGATTACGCTCCGATTTTGACGCCTTATCTCCCAAAGCAAAGCCATGTGATATATAAACCTGCGCTTACACAAAACTCTTGCTTGTGTGCGTGGGTTTCGTCATTATAGTACGATTACCACTTTATCTAAATGTCCATTTGAAGAGTAGTCCATTGTTAGAGTCACATGATGCGGCCTCACGGAATCGTTCTCAAGTCAAAGTCAATACGCTCAATAACTCTTAGGGACCAACAACAATAGCTTCTTAAGCACGAATAGCCATAAATCCAGCCGCGGATTGATCGTCAATGGAGCATTAAGGAGCTAGCGCTTTCACAATATACATTAGGCGTGTGTTTTAGCAAATCACTTCCGAAGGACCCAACCCTACGGAGTGGAGGTAAAAAAATAGTGAGTGCGGGAAGTGACTGGCCATAATCGATGAATGAACTCCTTACCTCAACGTAAATAAAGTAGAATCTAAGTAGCAAAATTGAATAGTCATTAACTTTGACGTTGAAGAAAATTCTTTAGCGAATTTACAATGTCTACTTAGTAAATAAAGAGGTGTTTTGTAAGTATGTTACTGTAAAACGAATGCATTCTTGTAATAATTCCGTGATCAATTTCAGCTCATTTTATTACTTGCACGCTTCGAGCGTCGCCAATTGGTTGTAACCTACGAATTGATTCACAATAATTTTCGGACGAGCGTAAGTTATTACCGCCCGTATGATGAGCAAAAAATGTCACTGCAGTATCGTTGCCGTGGAAATTAAAATGATTATTTAAGCAAGTTATTTTAAATTAAAATTCCGTTCACATCACTCGAAATATGGCCATGTAGAATCTTGTTACATTTACACCAACTCTTAAGGAGTTATTCGCACCTCTAACCTGGGTATAAAGGATTCCTTGCATAATTATCTCAAAGCGACTTACTACGCAACCGTTTATAAACCATCTTAATTACTAAGGTTAATTACACGGAGCAAAACTTAACGCCTAAAGAGCATTATACTGATAATTCACTGGAAAGTTAAGAAAATCTCTTTATGCCGTTCCCTAGAGAACTACCTAGTGATCACTTCAAACTGTGGATTCTACCTTTAAACTTTAGCGTAATAAAATTATCAAAAAGTGTCTGCTTCATAAACTTATTATTTATGGTCTTTTATAATTTATCGCGAAGGGAAGTGAAAAAAGTTGTAAGAAGGAAAGTTTTTTAGGAGTCTTGCTTTGGTGGAAATAAGTTTTATATCTGCTCATACAAAGTAGGAAAACATGGTGAGGATAACGCAAATGTATTTTTATATTTTGGGGTACTTTTAGTCGGTATGCCAATTTTCACAACCATAACAATTCTTAAATATGGTTCTCTTATAAGAAATGAAAACCTGTTAAAAGTACTAAAACAAAAAGCTTTTCCAACTTGAACTTTGATATTTAAAATCATTATGATGCATTTAATTTTGGTGCTTCTTTCCTTTTAGTATACAATATATGTGTGCAATGAAAAATCGGCTTATTTTGATAATCTTTAACTGAATATTTCTTTAACCAGACCATTTCTTTAGTATTTTAAACAACTGTTTTTAAATCAAATTAGTTTTATATTCAACTTAAAAGTAAAATCGTGAAAGATATAACCCACCATTTGACTTCTACTACACATATACAAAGTACAAACATTCAATCAATACTCGTATTTCTAAATCTAAAACGTAAAACACGAACGAGCTCCCAAACTTACATTCAGTACGCTCGCAAAACCCACAGAAAGGTTTCACCGTGACTAGAGAATTCTTAGTCATTACTCAAATGCGGTCAAAGGAGGTAACGAGATGGGCCATACTCTAGTCATTGTTTCATTGTTACTCTATTCTAGTATATTCTACGGTTTTGTTATACCGGAACACTTATTATTATGCTAATATGTACAGCCTGCTTGGTTAAACAGCTTGCTGTTTCTTGTTAAGCTTTATAATGTCGGCATTTACTTATAAATAGCTTTTTTGGTGAAACAAATTAAAATAACAAAAGAAACACTATTTTAATTTGAATATTATATAGTTAATTAAAATTGAAAATCTTTTTTTAATCCGCAACCGCGAAATTATGAAACCGACGGCTATTTCAATCGCTTCAATGCGGGTATGCGGTCACTTCGTTTTACCTACATGGGGCTCACAATTGCAATCACTCTAATATGTTGCACAGTGGGTCTATCTCATTATCATGGACGACCACAGGTGAATGATGGCGTACAAACGGAGCGTTTTGTTTGTGGTCGATTTAACGTAGAGGACAAATTGCGTGTTTGCTACCGCGCCCGGAGATCATTCCAGTAGGAGTAAATCGAGTGATTACTTTGCACAATGTTGGAATTATAACAATGGCTTTCACTGCATTTCATATTCAAAACACTCTGTAATTTTGTAGCCGATAAAATAGTTTTCGGGTTTAATTATTCAACAAGATCACATTAATGTATACGAGTCGTATTTATAAAGCAGAAGTTTTTTAAATTAATTTATCTAAAAGAATTATTTAACGTACACTTCTTTTTTTATCCTGTTCTCATCCTCTTAACAAGAAAGTAATCAGTCGACCTCAGTCGCGATAACAGGATTTTTATGTAACCAACTCAACTGACGCCTACCCTCGTAGCCTGCGGCCTTCTTTGCAAATCCTGCCACAGTATCCTTCTAAGGATTCCAAGTAATATACATTTTCTCGTGTTGAAATTACAGTTGTATTTCGTCGTACATAAAATCGGCGTAAAGGCGTCGCCCATGAAAAGCTGAAGCCCAAGGCTCGAAACCTATAAGCTTTATTTAGTTGGCTGCAGTGTGACAATCCACTGAAAGTTTTACTGTCCACAATAGCGGGAACTTCATAACGCGGTCTCAGTAAAGTGTAGCACGGTGCACAGTGGGCGAAATAAGACAAATTTGCTGGACGTACGAAGCCGCACAGTGCTCATACATTTCGTACGTACGACAAATAGTGTTTCATGTTTTTGGCTGACGTATTTGACAATGATATAGTGAGGGGTTTGGCACGCCGAGCGATAATGTAGTGGTTGCTTTAGATGAGAAGTTCCCGAGTCGAAGGTAATTTAAAGGCAAGCTTTGCTTATGGATAGCCTATAGTTAAGATAGTCAAGAGTTTTAATTTCATTATGCTTAAGTCTTATGGGTTATGTTTGAACTGAATTGAAAATACAATTTTATCACTAAAAGCAAATTATTGTCTTTATTTAAACTTGAATAATTTTTTCCATATTTCAAATTGTCTAAATACCAACAAAAACCTTTTAGAATGAGGAAAATCATTTGGTTTGGAAAAGTTGGTTTGTTAAGTGGATTCAGAAAGAGGTCTCTGATATTGTCTTTAAAACTAAATTTCAGTTACTTCAGTTAATTTCTGATTTCGATTCTCGGTTTTATTAATCATATTTTAAATAAAAATAATACAGTACAATATTTCCATCCAATTCAATTAACAAACCTTCAATAAATCACTCTTTCATATGCCGCAATGAGAAGTAATTAAGTTATTATAATTTTACGAAATTTCACAAAAACAACTTCCATACAGAAACAAAATCGCAACAATATGAAATATAAAATTTAACATATAATGAAATTTTAACTTTTGTGCAATTTAAAAATACAGGTGGACAAATAAAACACAGCCTCTGAAAGCATTACCTTTTTATATGCCGACGGTTTCGGTATATTTACACATTTTTGGCACTTGTCAATTATATGTCGCAAGCGGCCTGTACCGAATTTACCCATTCACTTGCAAACATCAACCAGCCAGATGGAAATTTGCATAAAAAACATATATTATTAAAATGAATTTCGCGTTGGGTCAACTCGCGTTGTTTTTATTTTAAACTGTCATAATTTAATACATTTTCAATTTATGAAAATTCTCGTTTTCATATTGTTGTTAAAAACACTAGTGCTTGTTTTGCATAATCAATGGTACAATACAATATTTAAGTAAATTTGTGCTGTATTACAATTTGACGGAACTACAAATGGCAGACAGAACATAAATTTGCCACTCGCACGCAACAAATGTGCGGGCAACAGATTTATTCCTTTGTCTTGCTTCGTGTTGCATGACCGCGGCTGAAACAAAAATAATACTTGTTCCTTTATATACAGTCATGATCAACCAAAACTACGTAAACAAAACTGTATTTGTACAGTTAATACGGCTATTAATCGCTATTTTTTTGATATCTATATATTTCTTTTAAAACATTGTGAAGTAAAAAAGTTAATCTACAAGTATAATGAGGTAATCTAGGAAAAAGAAGCCCCTAAGGTACTTAAAAATCAAAACATAGGCGAGATATTATACCAATCGAGAATTAATTTAAACTTTGCTGACCAAAGCGAGCAGTGTCGACTCTAGGGATGAAACTGTCATCATATCGAATAGAAGGTTATAATTGACTGAAGAAAGATTAAAAACGACGTAAGCGATTGTATTCAGGCCAAATGAATTTCAACCCTAAATATAACGCGTTAAGTTCTTCTAATGTTTTTAGGTAGGTACTAATTTAAACAAACACGTAAATTTATCCTAAATTATCTTTTACGACATCCATTAAATTAAATCTATGATTCATAAAGTCTTAGAGTACGTATAAGAAAGCTTTGTAATATGAATTTACTAAATAACAGTCGTATTTTCTACGAGCCCTGAGGAAATAGCCGGTATCTGTCACTGTCAAAAACTGACATTTCGAGGCGCCATAGTGGCATGGAAATAACAATTTAACAGACATTGCACATATACAGAATTAAAAATGCCAATCACCTGGTAGTTATTACTGATAAATCAGAGAGCCAATTATTGGCGGTTATAAAGCGTATTTCGTTTAAATCGTTTCATTAAAAGTAATGTACTGTATAATAATGAGCGTATTTACAGATGTAATTCAGATATCTTTAATTTGTAAGTAGAGGTTTTGCGTAATTTAACTTTTAGTAAATGATTAATAAATAGCATTCCAAGCAGAAATATGCACCAATATAATAAATTCTTAATCTGTAGAAATTTGTGGATGCTTAAAACATGACAGTTCATGACAAACCCGTAAATAACTTAAATCTATACCAAACGATCACTTACTACTCTTTCTTTCTACATCTTCTTCTATCTCATTTATTCAACATGGTTTAGCTTTCTTGAAGTCACATATGCACCCCACAGTATTTCTAGATAGTCAGGGTAAAAAGTATCCCGTATTAAAAGTATGAAAAATGTGTATTTTTTTACATTCCCCTAAACTTTCAAGTTCTTTAAACAAGTAGGATATCAACAGATAAATTGTTTAAATGAGAATTGAAATTCAAAATTATTAAACTAAAATCACTATTTCTAATACAAATCACACTAAAATAATAAACGTAATTCATATGTATGAACTTGTTTGTTTTAAACATAACCAAAATAAAACTCTAACAAAAGTTAAAGCAAAATTTCTATAACAATTGTCGTGATCAAACAATATTTAGATATTTTGGAGAAGGAAAAAAATCATAGATATTTTAGCAATAAAAATTACCATTTTCTTTGTAAAATATTCTTGTAATCATTCTTAACAATGGCTGCGGGTGATTTTCATGTCCAAAAGACCCTCGATTAATTTTGCTTTCACAAAAAATTATACTTGCCAGAAAATGTTTTTGAAACAAGTAAGAAAACCTACGTTTTTTCGCGAATAAATATTTTGATTACGAGCAAAAATGTTAACCCTCCATGTTTTTATTAGTATGAAATAAATATTCTCAGTTTTCTTAAATAGTACATAACCTAAAAAATATTCACTGGGATTTAAAAAAATTACGCATACTTACATTTACTTTTAAAAATATTTAAAAGTAAACATTTAATAGTTTTTAAAGCAGAACACTAATTATTTCGTAAAATCAAGTTCCAAAAGTGACTAAAATTTCCTTGAACGCCCAATAGCCTAAAGCGGTTTCTTTCTTAAACCTAGCAAATATTATATATATATTTCATAGCAATAATCCTAAAATATTAAACATTATAATAACACATTATAATCTCTATATTGCTTTCCCTTAATGTACCTACTGGCCGCTGTACTAACAGCATATTAGAACTGTTTTGTTTCGTAGCTTATGATATTTGAATAAATAAAATAGCACTATATTATAATAATAGTCAAATATAACACCCTGAATTGAGTCTCAACCTTCGATAAAGTTTTTAAAAGGGAAAATATCTAAAAATAAAGTTTTTACAAGGGAGTTTATTTGAAAATATTTGCGCTCATATTAATCTCGTGGGAAAATGGTTTTGTAACCAATAATTTCCAACCGAAAACGGGTATTGTAACCTATCATTAAGTGGTCACACATCTGTGGTACGGCAGATATGATTAGGTTATTGTGATTTTGCACCAGCCTAGGCGATATTTTTGGGTAAAATGCACTTCTAAATAGTATTCTCGTATTTAAGAGTGACAATGAAAAAAAACGTGATCCTTAAGTTTGCTCTGTTTTAATAAATCAATGATAGTCAACAAATTACCTTTCACTTTGAAGCTAAAAACAATAGTCAATGTACTATTATTAGTACAAACGACTCCCTGTTTTTACGTGATCCATTCCAAAGAGTGATTAAACTTAATTACGTTTCTTTAAGTAGTAAATAGTTCACGGCCTTAAAAAGCTATTTCCGTAGCTATTAAAAGTCATCAGTTTGAAATCGGTTCTTGAAACGAAGGTACATTGCAAGAAGCACATCAAAACACTTTATATTACAGATAACGTTGTTTTTTTTACATTTTATGGCATTTTTATTTTCGTGCTGCTTAATTCTTGAAGTGTTTGAGTTAACTTAAGATTCCAATTGGCAACACCATTAAAGACATTTTAAATAAAGATTAATACGTAGAAATGTAGGAACTAAACATAACATTAACAAACTTGTTATTTTAGCAACATATTTTTGTGTTACTGTTTTTCTTTCTTTTCTAACAATGAAGCATTCGTAAACATAGTAAAAAGAACAATGAATGGTCTAGAAAAACGTGTACCTCGTTATGAGGCACATGCATAAATGATTTGGCAAATCTGACAAATGTTCTGGCAAAGGATAACAATGCCAGTACTTCCAAGTGGCCGTTCAATTATGCAAATAGAGCATACGATGCCCAGCCGACGATAATAAAACTGTTTAACAACTGACGATCGCTGGCCGCACCACACCCGTCAAGCATTCCAACTGGCCTGCCTTCTAAGCAATAAAAACAAAAGGTCATATATATCATACATATGACGGAATGTCCACAGTTCATATTAAATTAGAGCGCCTCTGGTCATCCACTTTATTTTTATTTGAAACCCGGGCAAGTATTGTACGGACTTGTATGTCTGCGTTTCATCCACCGTTTATTCGCGAGTCAAGGTTTATGAATTTGTCAATAAACGCTTCAGTCGTCGGTAACCTTTGCAATTTATGTCACGTGAATTTCGGAAAACAAGTTCCATTTTATCCCGCCACCATAACAGTTATCACCAATTATTCTGACAGGGTTATTCGGTACGGATAAAAAGTAGTCAGATGGTATTATGTTTTTAAATGGAGATACCATTTTGACAAATTTGACAAGTCTTAATTATATTATTCTACGTTTCACTTAAAGAGAGTTATCGTGTAAGAAATCACAAAACTGTCTTAGCGCTGTGTCATCTATCGCTTATTCTTAACCCTCAGAATAAGTTTTATAGTAAAACATAAATTTGAAGTAATTTTAATGTACCTACACATTAATATTAAATTAACAGAGTTGATAATTACCTAAAGATTAATGATTGGCGTTTATAATGAAAATGAGATTATTATTAATTAAATGAATAACAAATTTTTCGTTGGCGGCTTCGCATTAAACTGATCCAGCTCTCTAGGTGCTTTATCACGCAAATTGCTTAAAAGCTTAATTTTCTTTGCTCTCCGCTGTATTCGACAAAGCAATTATTTACGAAGGGTGATGACGTCACAGCAACAAATCTCAAATTAAAGAGATAACTACTATAATAACACTATAATAAAGTTGCTTTAATGCTTTTCAGAAGTGAGGTGAAAAAATATGAATATAATTTGCCTTTATATTTACTAGATCTTAGACCTTTGTTATCATTATGCAAGTATATCTTTATAAACATGTTTGCTAAAAGTTATAATATAGCAATATAAGACCATCAATCAGAATTCTGACCTGCCTTGGCTGCTTGGATAACCCAAAAATAGAAGAAGCAACTCCTTTAATATTTATAAAATACCAACAGCTATATTACACGACATGTTTCTTCTCTTTAACAAAGTTATTACAAACCTTCCTCCCCCGAACAAATTATTTTAACAAGACGATGAAAATTTTGAGAATACTTAGATGTATAGCTCACATTAAATCTTCGCAAACAATAATAACAATACGTAATGTCACTCAATTTTCGAGAGCACAGCCTTAATATCGTCAAGTATACGTAAGTACTTTCTTTAAATAATTCTTATGTACACCAGTATTAGGCTCAAGGTCGCTTGTACTATTGAATGTCAGAACCATTTGTTCTCCCCGATGTTTAGAAATGTCGCTGCGGCTGATACGCCTATGTTTTAGTGTCTAATTTGACAGTGACACACGGGATTAAATTATAATGTTAAACTGAGGCTAGCAGAAAATGAATTTTCACTGCGATTTGGTGTTTTGTTTACGGCCTCTTAATGAAGCCTTAAATTTTGTACGTAATGTCATAATTATTTATTTGATACAATCACACAATAACCAAACTAAATGTAAAACAGATTAGTTTATCGAAAACGTTTTATTTCCAATCAAGTCTCTTTACTTTTTAATCGGCACCCAAATACTCGACGTATCATTTAATCCAACAATTTCGTACCCTAGTGCCTAGATAAATTAAAAGGGAAAAGGGCCAGAAGCCTCCACATGGCATTTACGCAAGTCGAAACTGGCATTTAGTTTACCCTTATATATTCTGTGGAAGCTATATTAACAATCACGCTTATTAACCTATCACTGAACGGGGAAAACGAAACGTAACAAAACAAAAGACCGATGGAAATAATTAATTACATATGGAATAATAAGTTTGAGTAATCTTTCGTGGAAAAAGTCCGTGTTGATTTTATGGAATATTGATTGAAGTATGTCGATGTTATGGATACAATATAATTAGGTTTTTAACTTGTAGAATGAAATATTTTAAAGGTTTATACAACAATAGATTAATGATCCACAACGGTTCCAGCTTGTAATCCACTTTTAAAAAACTTATTTGGATTTTTCTTGAAGTAATGTCGCAATCCGCTTATCATTATATCTCCTCCAAAGGTCGTGTCAAACGTGACATCAGATGGTTTTATAGCCTCTGGTGTTCTGCCTGCCCCATAAGGGATACAGGCGTGAAGTTATATATGTTTGTATGTAATGTCTCAATCTGCCTTTTGGTCTCTTAGTATCAACATGCTTTTGCGACTAAAAAGCTACAAAATCCAATGTAAGTTCTGTCTTGTTCACTTTTCTTCATATTAATTTTATTACTATAGAAAAATAAGTCTACAGTGTTGTTACAGCACAAAAGAAACTTCATAATCCATATACGTAAAAACAAAGTGTATAAACTTACATATAAGTTACAATTTAAAGTCTTGAACATTTTATAATAAATTCTCTAGTCGGTACCCTATGGGATTAATCGCCTTACTTTTCTCTCTCGGCTGTAATCCGCACTGGGAATCGAGTGCCCAAGATCCCCTGTTACCTCTACCACGTGTTCATAAAGAATTCAATACTAACTCGACGGGACTCACAGTAGTTTAGTGTCGCTTGAACTGGACATAATAGGTAAAACGATTTGCTGGTAATTCTTTGAATTTATAAGTTAGTAACTTACGGCTAACCTGTTTAGAATATATTATTTTATAATCATCTTAAGTAGGTAATCTATGGTTGTTGTGTGATATTTTTTTTATAGCTATACCTTTATCAAAGTGACTATGCGGTTATGTTGTTAAAGGTCAGACCAAAGCTTTTTGTTTTCTGGATCTCTTAGTAACTTCATATATCAAAATATGTTTTTCAGATATCAGATACTAACATGCATGTACTAAAAAAAATTCTTATTGCGCTTCTGCTTTAATACTTTTTGAATTTTAGATTTTAAAACGGATGCAACTTATAGTAAGGACAAAAGTTCAGAAGACATAAGACAGTATAGATGTAGAGTATACTCTTAGGATTTAGTGCATCACTAGTTGCTCCCTCTATCGTCGGTAACGTTGTAAGTTATGAAATAGTCGCTTTGTGCGGTTCTCGTCGTCTTTGTTGACTGAAAACTATAATTGCATTCGTTCTCTACGTATTGCGCAAGAAGTTAAGACCAAGTGTTAACTTTAAGACTGAAATGATAGAACGGACAAAAAATGGAAAGGTATGTTTCAAAAAATATGCTAACAGAGGGATTGCAAGTGCCTCTGAAATATTAGGTCAGAGGCCTTGCACCTGATGGGCTTACTAGCAACAACTCGGCTTAGTTTGTGTCACAATCGGTCGCCACTGCCGGCGTGGAATTAACCGCCGAGCCGACCCGCTCTAAATGTCACTCTTATTATCGTCTGACACCTCCGGATTAACTAGGATAAATTGTTTTAACGTTTCCTGGGCATTTTGCTGGACGCTGACTATTTTTTACAAATTTTAACTCCCTACGCCCGGTCTGCTTTAAATTCAATGTCTATCCACTCTTTTTGACGTCGAAAAAGGGTTATCAGTTTAAATTCAGTCTTCTCTGTGTGCGAAGCGAGACTCAATTTAGCTAGGGTTTGATTGGTTGCAACAATCACTTACTGGCGACTGTCAACTTTGACGTACAAATGAAGTTTCATGGGAGCGCTGTATGTGGGCCTGTTAATGCCGTTTTCCGTTTGGCTAATAAGTTTAGCATGCGCTATTACCAATCTACCGTGGAGGTGGGAGTCGTCGAGCACCAATCAATTTGTTTCATGTACGGACGTTTTGATTCCGGGAATTTCACACGAATACGGTTCCTTCTCGTACGCTCGTTGTGGCATGTCTTCATTTGCAAGTTTATGCTGTTTGATCAATTCCTAATGTTTAAGGTTGTGATTCACACATGATGAGCAAACTGAAACACCAGGTTAAGCCATAAAGGCAAACCTTGCTTTCCGTCCTTGCTATTAAAATCAAGCTGTGCGCATTTTTGCCCTGTAATTTTGTTGGTATCGATACAAATCGCAATATGTAAATGATGGGTCGGGCTCAGCGGAGGAGCAGGCCTGAAGGGCCGAGTACCGCTCTAGACTTCATTACACATTCGAGGCACGACCTCCACGAACGATGTCCCATCTCAACTCGCTCGCGACGATTGCATTAATTTTACCGTTTTATAAACGATTTAATAGACAATCTTCAGATTTGGTTACTTGAGTGCTCAATAAAAATGTACCTTGAATTTTTCAGAGAGACATTTCTGATAAATAGGGTAGAGAAAAGTTGAATAATTATGATGTAGGTTGATTTATTTGGGTCACCTTTTTAATTGAACTCTGCTCATTTTGGTTGGTGGTGGGTCTAAAATTGAATTTGTCGTGGAGGCAGTTTTTCTTGATAAGCTGGGTGTTAATGTAGATAAGTTTAAGATATGGTTTGTCATTTGCCAGCGTAGCGGTCTAAGATATATTTTGGCCTGTATTCAAATCAATCTCCGTACATTTTCAATTTATTTCAGCGTCCTTATCTGTGACAGCACGGGCGCTGAATTAATCTGAACGGACTCACCGTCTCCCGCTCCCCCTCGCCGGAAATTAAACGAATTAACGCCATCCAAATGTACATTTTTCACTTTGGGCCGCGTATCCTATCGATGGATCTGAAAGTCTTTTTCATCTGTGCGTTTATCTGTCTTCGCTTAGATTGAACAATTGAAATGTCAGTGATGTACGTAGAATTGTAAATTGAATTGGTGATATTGATTCGTCTACGCTCCATTTATTTGGAAAGCGATTTGATTAAAGCACCAATATCGCTGCGTTTTCGACAAGGCATGGTTTGAATATTAGTTTTTTCATTTAAAAAAATATGCCTTATTATTAATATGAACAGAATTCAACGGCCACTGGTTTTAATAAACATCTGCAAAGACACCGAAACTTCGAGTTAAAATGTAAAATATAAATTATACGCAATTAATCCGGTTAAAAAATAGTTTTAATTAATAAATATTTTTCTAGTAAGGGCTATTTAGCTTATAAATATATAAAACGATACGTATTTAACTATTGAAGTTCAATGTTTGAAATATTTAATCCCGTATAAACAAAATGGGCCAATTCAGTCAATGTACAAAATCTCGGACAGTTAGCCGCATGTAGAGCAATTCAAAACGATGTATTTGGCAGTTGAACATCGTTGTAAAGGCGGACGTACACCTGACCCGGGCTCCGTTACTGTTAATTAATTCAAAAAACACCATTATCAGGATTTGGATACCCTAATTCATTTTGTAATAGCGTCTTACTCTAAAATGTATGCTTTTGAATTTATTTTCGCTTTTCTCCCGCAAAATTTATTTAACGTTGCCTTAAATGATAAAACTCTGAATCTTCTGGGAATTGTTTTTAAAGCCTGTTTTGATAAAATATTTCTTTACAACACGGATGAAAATTGCAGGTTGTTTAGGTATAAGCATTATTCTGTTTGTAAAATTCACAATATTTCTTCTTGAGAAATAATATTTCACTCCAGAAGTACAATCTGGAAAGACGATAAAGTAATAGTTCATTCAAAGTAGCACGTCATATGCACCACTCCATCGCTTTGTCGAACTCACACTGAACTAACTGAATTAAATTGTCTCACAACATATTATATTCGAGTCACGTAATTTTGTTATAAAGTTATGTAATTTTTGAGTTCCTTTGATTGAGAATCATGTTTCCTCACATGCTTAAAATTTGTTTGACTTTTAAGATTTTATACATGAATTTCACAATATGAAAAATTTACATTCATTTTAAAACAGAAGCAATATTCGAGAAACCTTAAATAATTAAATGCAATAGTTGAGCACTCGTCTTTTTACATAGGACACATATTGCACAAAAAGGACATTATAATAATGAAATGATTATATACATTTTGATTAAAAAGCAAATAAAGCTCTTCATGTCGTGTCAATTTAAAATACACTAGCTTATTAACTTATAATAGCGATAAATGCCAACGAAGGTTGTTATTAAACCTGGTGTAAATGAAAGTTGGAAAATAATAACTGAAGTATAAAATGTCTACAACTAAACCGCAAGTAATAAAGGAGTTTGTTGGATGTTGAAGTCGAGAAGTCACAAACGTGTCTTGGTTTGTTTTTAAGTGGAGCTACGTGGTGGCACCTTGAGTAAAATTATCTGACGTCTGGAGCAGCTAGTCGCTAACAAACCGTGATTGCTCCCACCCTGTGGAGTGTATCATTTTTTAACCCTCTCAAGAGGGTCGGGCGTACCGTCGTCCTGAAATTGCTATACTTAGCATTAAATTGTGAGAATCTTAAGGCCATTTCGCGAGGATTACGTTCGGCGCAGAGTTTTTTTTCATTGCCGGTCTCTTGGATTGCGATCGCTTACCTGTTTTGTAAACGCCTTAAAGGTATCGCTAGGAAGTTATGGGGCCCTGTGTTGACGTTAATGAGCAATTCCTTTGCCTATCTGGGAAACATACGGTTATTCTCAAACTCTACGATAGCTACTTAGGAATTATCTAGACCGTTAAAAATACCGTTAGCATTTATAACATCTTAATTTTTTGTCTTTTTTAATATTAAAATTGGTTTATGATATTGCTGTTTTACTGCGTTTTGAAGCTGTAAAAAATAAATTCAACAACTAATTTGATTTGGCTATGAAGTAAAAAATATTTATTTTATGTGTTCAGTCAGAGTGTTAAATTATGTTATTTTTAACACTCTCTATTACCTTATTCATGAATATTCAAAAACAACATTAATTCAATGAATTTTGACGTTATACTTTTTTGATCAAATATCTGTACTCTTTGAATTCATTTGCGCTGTGTGATGTTTTGATTTGAGCAGAGAAGTGTTTGCAGAACAAACAGAATGCTCTAACTACGTGCAAATCCAGTGATATTTGATTTCCTGTACGAATCTGATCGCATTTATTTGCATATTCTGGCCTACCAAGTCACAATAAAAGTTTTTGTTACAAATATAATAGCACTCTGCTTTGATATGTTAAACTTGACCTATTTAATTTCACCTATTATTTTCTGTTTGCGATGATAAGAAAGTTAATTTTATAAATGGGTTATAGTGGTATACGTAATCTAAGTTGGCTTGTTATCCGCGTTCAATCGACTAAAGACAGATAGTGGGACCGACACGCGATCGTCGTCGATTGATTAAGCAGACCCGGCCTGACCTAACGGGTTAATAAAGTCTTATGTTCTGCTGACCGCTGATTGCCTGGTAGATATATGGAATTTATTAGATAGTTAAAGAAAATGTAATGATTCTTTATGTTATTGCTTTCTCTGGTTTGCCTTGACTGACATTATAGTGTGGCTTTTAGAAATCAGAATGTGTGCAAGTTTGTCATAAGTATTGAAGCAAAAAAAACAGAAAATAAAATATCGGCTAGGTATCTTCACTCATATTTTTGGAATTAAAATTATTTTAAAGTATATCAGAATAAAACGTACGTCAAATAAGCATATATATTGACAATTTCAAAATCTTGAATTTCAACGAATCAATCACCAAATTTTTTGTTTAGTATCGTTTTTTACTTTTTGTGGTCACCATATAGGCTAAATTGGAACTGGTGTATGTTGTCATTTGCGAAAACTGCTATCAATCATCCCGATAGTACCTCACTCTCAACTGATAGTAAGTAAAGATAACGTTTCAGATAAACCTTCCGGGGTTATAAGGCTTTATTAACCCTTCATTAACCATTATAAATTAATATCGGGATAAATATGTTTGACGTGGCTTTAACTAAATTATAATTATATAATATGATCAATTGCTATGCATAACATACTTAACTCAATCGTCACTTCGTCAACACGATTTACCGCCATCTTTGTTTAACAAACTTTCAATTAAGCTTCACTTAACAACGAAAACTTTAGTTAATATCGCTCTGTGTATATAACAAGCAACCGGTTTCAGATTAACAATCAACTTTCATGGTCGCCGTATTTATAGGGATTAGAGTATAGAAACAACGGTCCTGTTTTAGCGTACTAAACTTTATTCCGGCTGTGGTGTAAATTAATCAAAGTATTCGATGTTGCTGTACAGATGTTGACAAAAGTTGTTTTGCGATGACATCGGGCTTAGAGAGAGAGATAAATTGACTTGTGTTGTTGATCGTACGCTAGGCAGCAATTTATAAAGCGGGAGACAGTGTGGGTGCGCCGGCAAAGGCGGCGTCCGGGTGAAGTTTAGGTTACATTTCTGCGGATAGGATTAGTCGGAATGCCCGCGGTCACTTGCAGGTTTGACATACAAGGTATACGTTTCAGAAACTTTTCTAACACCACTGTAAAATAAAAGCCGCTTAAAAAATCAAGGCCCATACAAACGTCGACCCTTAATGCGAGTTAAACGTAACATCGCTGTATGTTTTAAAACTGTACGGATAATGCGACAAAAACTGAAATGTCAAAACAACCCTTTTTTGCGGGTTGAGTCAATGTGAAGTGAACTTAGTCGTATAGCCACCGACGTTTGCGAGCGACGGAGCCTCACACTCTAATTGTTTGACGAGAATAAATGATTCCTAAAATAAAAATAGATGAGAGTTTCGGTTTTTGTACCATTTCAAAATCCAATTCAGGCCATCGGTGTATTTTGGAAACACTTTTTTGAAGAGTTATCTGGCTTCCTAGGCAAACTGGTAAGTATATTTTGTTATTTTAGGAAACGGCAGATATGTGCGTCTAATGAGAAAATGAAAAAGAATCTCTATATATGCGAAGAGATTAATGGCCGGTATTGTTGTAAAAAAAAAAAAAACAAAAACATACCAATCCACGTCAATGCAACCTTGAATTATGAAACGACAAATATCAAACATAATTTATGTAAATTCTCAACTAAAACGGGACTCAACATTGTTCAAAGCAACTTTTTTCTAATTTCCACAAACAATGTTATACACAACAAAGTCATTAAAATGACACGTTAAGTCCGTTACTGGGAGCTCACAACTTTTGAATTATGCCACAAAAGCTAACAAATTAATTTTAAGTATCGCGCGCTCGTTAAGCTTATGTTGTACATGACAACCGTATGAAATAAAAATGTTGACGTTTAAATAGAGCGATTACTTAGTCGCAGATAGGACGCACAAATAATAATTACCTACATACGTGTTAACATAAAGTTAGTGGATGGTGATTGTTTGCTCGCACGCAAGTTATGTCACGGTATGGGTGCCGAGTATACTCGTCACTAAACGTGAACAAACAGCTGGGCGTTTGTCAGGCGCTCCTTAGCCCTATAGAATATACTAAAAGGAGTAAACTGCAATTTAGTTATGATAATGTTATTTCATCACTTAGCTTGTCACCTTTTCAAATATGGAAATTTAGATACGCGTGCTATAGTTTGATAAATAGCTTCAAAATAATATGGTTTCACCTACGTCATCTTACCCTTTCATTAGAATATAAAAGCGGTGGTAAAGATTTTACTTAAACCAATTTTCACAACACCTTAAGGTAACAAAGCAATATTTATCCAAGTGCTACCATTTCACCATCAGCCCGTATAGTCACGCGAAGTTAATTTGTCTTAATTTCCTATCTATCAGAACACGAGCCTTGGAACGAAAGCATTCCCTATCAAAGACTTCGTGAAAAATGAATCCCCACCACACCCTGTATATATTTCAACCATCTTTTGCTGTGTGTTTTGAACGCTATCTTTTGTTTTGGTTAATGGGTTGCGTGTTCTGCGTTACGGTAATTTCTCATCTATATTTATTGTTCTTTGATTTTACATTCTCTTTTATTGTTGCAATGTTTTTGAATGAAAAATAGTGACTTCATTGAGTTTAATTTTAACTGTCGTTGCTTAAAAAACGAAACTCAGAACCATTTTATATGAGACAATAGAATAGTAATCTCCCCTGCCTCTTTAGAGGGCCGGATGGCATGAATTTTAATTACATTTTTACGATACTAAAGCGGACAAACTCAAGTATGTACGAAAGGGTAACCCACGTCGTTTGTTATCATGCTTCCGGCAAACGCACACAAAAAGGATCACCCTTTATACTCAGCATATATGAAGTATAGTTTATCTCTATCGAGTAAAATCTTTTTTTTAGAAAATCGATGTTCTGCTATGGTTAAAGTCGGTGCAGCATCATAAATATCCAATAACTCTTTCTTTGAAAAATAATGTTAGTAAAAAAATATATAACATCAATACTTGCATTTTATAAATGATTTAAAGCTTAACTTTTATTATTTTTATATGTATATACTTGATTAAAGTTTTCAAATTATAATATAATAATAATAAACTCTTTATTGTACACCAACATGGTTACAGAGGAAAAATTAAATTAAATAATGACAATAAAACTCATTTGTATAAACGCGACCTTATCGCTCAAGAGCGATTTCTGCCAGATAACCTAGGATGATACATAAAACATATTAACTAATGCCTCTAGCCCCATCAAGAAAAGTTATCTTCAAGTCTAAAATATCTAAGCATAATGTCATTCTTTCAGTAAAACCATCTATCGAGCATATAATGTGAAGACCATTGAATAAGAGATCGGACTATATTTCACTTAGAATATATAAGATGGCCGTAAAATCTGAGATCCTCTATGCAACTGGTCATAATATATCTTATTTCGTCCATTCGCTTTTACGTGCGAATATCTTTACGTTCACACTGAGAGATGTATTGGCAATGCAAATAAGAACATAGACAGTAAATCAAGCTCGTTTTTGTACGTAGTAGAAAGGGAACATTCTTATAATAAAGCCAAATAAGCATTTTCTCCCACAAGACAAAGGTTTGTCGATTATTTATGTCAGTTTCATAGCAAAATGCACAACGTGTATTTAATAAATCATAAAGTCCGGAACGAACTGCTTCGGTAGAACGAACCGAAAGCAAATGACTTTGTAGGCTCCAACGATCATGAAAATGCCATAAATAGAAAAAAAATTAAAAGCTAAAATGAAAACTGACAACAACAATGAAACGTGGCTTTCCATAAATAACAGAGTAGGCTTTCGTACGGATGTGGGTAGATTTTGAGAGTTTATATAGTCACCGAAGCATTTCCGGTAAACAACAAATAAAATTTGAATTATGAGATTTATCGTCATTTAAACAATAAGCATTTTTTTAATACATTTGTATCGAATCTGGCGATGAATCTTTTTCATGAATAGACGCATTGGTCATGTAAAATTAGTATGCTTCTCGTGACTCTGTTTGGCTCCGTAAATTTTGCAAAAAGGAAAATAATGATGTCATAAGTCGGACGAAGATAGGCCTCAGCTAATCATATTGTTTACCAATTTTTTGTTTATTTAGTCATAATATAAAATTTGAAGAGGAATATTGTTCAACCTTTTAGAGTTCCTTTTAAGCGCAGATGGTCAATGATATTCGGAGTGGACAGTATGTCAGAACATTATAAGTGTTTAGGTAGAAAGATACCAATGGCTTTATGAATTTTTAGCACGTATAATCGGTTTACCTACCTTGCTTTCGGACAATAGGGCAGCATGGAACGCGTGTGGTATCCGGCTCGAAGGACCGGTCCTTCATGCATAGTTGAGTAGGACATCGTCGCAGGGCATTTAAAATTCACCCCATAATAACGATTTCTGTTGTTTGGATGAAAACGTTACTAGAAACAAAATTGAATGAACATTCTTACTTTTGTATGTATGTGGCTATTAGCATATCTTTCACTGACACGGACTATCCACTTAAGGAAACTTTAAATTTAAATTAAGGTGCGATAAAAAGTTTTTTTATTCAAATTCGAAATTACTTAACGAAACAAGGAAAAAGCTGCTACAAAATTTCTTATATGGTCCTTTATTTGTCCCTTAAGGGCAGTAATAAACTGCATTGTCGTCTATTTGGACGATATATTTTCATTCGTAAGAAAATATTGCCGCTGGCACCCGTTTTTATGTAGTTTGTTACTATTTACTTTTAGATCACGTGATTTATTTATTATAAATTTAATAAACTGCTTATTCAATTCACATTCAATTTATTTCACAATGTACAACATTTTTCTTTCTTTGGAAATAAATAACAAATCTGACAAATCTTTTACAAAACTCGAAAAAGAAAACCTCACAAAAACTCAGACTAAGGATTAAAATAACAAAACCGTAATAACTCAATTCTGTATGTCGCAAAAACTGTATATTCCCTGCCAAAAGCTTACAAAACAGAAAGCTTACGAAAAAAGACTTTTGAAATGAATCCCATAATCCACTCTCAATCGATCTGAACAATCGAATCAAAACAGAAGATTAAAAAAAAGCGGAAGCGATTACAGGCTATCGTTTTCATCGTCATGGACACATGTAGGATTGCCGCAACATAATATTAGTTCTGCGATGGTATGCTCTTATCTTTTGTACGGTGAACGGTGCATTTTATCCAATTTGCCAATACAATTGGATCTCGGGTATTGCAATGGCATTATCTCAGACGGCGGTGGGCAGCCAGTCTCTAATGCGATCGAGACTAAGAACTTTCGTTTGTTTCCGCCTACTATAGTACTTTTAAATGTGCGCAGTACAGGCAAACTTCTTTAATGGTCCTGTATTGGAACGGCGTTCTTGTGTATTTGATTTTATTGAAAGAGAATTGTTACTTTGGATTCAGCTGTGGAATTGTTAGATCTGATTGTACTTGTTTTATAGAAATATGAATAATGGTTACAGTTTTGTTAAAGAAATTACACTTCTTTTTACAAATGTATTATAGAGGCTAGTTCATAATACCAAAAATAAAGAAAGCTCTAAAAATAGGGAATAACTTATTTTTCAAGAATATCTTTCAAAATTGCTAGAAACTCCAAAACCCAAGGGTACTTTTGCACCCAAAAACGAAATCCCTATAAAAGCCATGCGTTATAATTCGAAATCCAATCGTTGGACCCAACGCGTCGTCAGGGGAAATCCCTCAAAGGTGAGAGGGCAGCGAACACTGGAAAATCTTTCCCCACCCTCTTTGATAAGATTGTCCACTGCAACTCCCCAAACGCAGAGGGATTCAAAACTTGTACTGAAACGAAACCGAGAACTAGGTACCTACTATCCCATAGGATCAATACGTTCCGAAATATTATATCTGTTTAGTTTCCACTTGACTTGAGAACCCGAATCTTGTAACATTTTTTTTCTGTTCTTATTAGTTTAGTGTGCGATGTAACATGATATCAAACAACAAAGTGACTTGTAGTAAGTAAAGTACAAGTGTTCCCTGGAAAATGTGAGACAGAATATCATTTTTGCGGAGAATAACTTTGTACGACAACTATTTTGTTCTTAAGTACAACCTTATTTTAGAATGTGCATTTCTGTTTGTTTATCTATGTCTGGAATGAAAAATTTTAACTAGTATGTGAATTATTGAGTAAAGTTGAGAATTTGTGTAGAGAATATTTTTAGAACCAATCGATAAAATACTACCTGCAAGTCGTCTTGTCACTTTAGAGACGTAAATAAATAGGTTACGGTTTTTCCTGATAAAGTTAAACGGTTGTGTATTCTGAAAGCGGACAAGTTTACTTAAGGCCTCACTTAGCGAGGGATCACTTACATAATTATTATAGGTTCATATTACCGACAACTGTGCAAAAAATATATAAATATACATTATGAGTAATATTTTGATAGTGTTATATATAAGTATATAAAAATAAAAGTTGTACTGTTTTATATCACCCTGAGATAAAATTATAATTTCTAATTGTTTTTTTTTTTAAATTGAAGCAGGTATGCACACTAAGTTACCCTTAATATTAAATTTTGGGTACCCAATTGGTACACCAGTTTGGTTAATTTATAATCATATCTCATTCATTAAAGTCACAAGGAAACTGTAGATTAATTTAACTATAATGACATAAGTTCCAAAGACGAAACTATTCACATTTTGCCGAACATTATCTATAATAGAAGGGGACATTCGATTATATCCTTGAACGTTTCTAATTTCCTGGTACTGGAATGTGGTTAACACAATTTCCGAAGCAACGTATAGGTTTGTACCTGAGGGATGGAGTCTCGATAGAAAGGGCATTATTGTGAAATCAAATAAAGAGTTAGAAAATCACGCAACCGACTTTTATTGTTTCTAAAGGAAGTTGTCTTCTAATTTCGTTTTATTTGTTTCATTGTTTCACAATACTTTTGTGTTTTGCTTTCATATTTTGTATATTTGAATTGTTTTTATGTTATGATTTTGTATGGTAAATTCATGTTACCATTTTTGTTACATCATCAATCGTAGTGGCGATGAAATTTTCATCAAAGCTCTTTTAACGAAATCAACGTTTTATTTATAATTTACAGTATGATGTAAAATAAAGGTTTTTTAAAGTCTAAGTAAGATGATATTTGAAACATTATTAAAGTTCATAAAGTTTGATTATTATAAAAGACAATTAAGGTACAAATTGTATCCCATCAAAATGTTACTTGCTTAAAAATTTATATAAAAAAAAAAGATTTATATTTGTTTAAAAAACAACGTATTCCAGCAATGAAACTTAAAAAAACGCTAGATACAAAAGTTAAATCAACATTTTTCCAACGAGAAATAAGAAAATAGACATTTCCCACAGTGGAGTCAGAGAATTTGTTTTTATTAAGTCGAAGTCGCGAAATAATGTGAAATGAAGGCAAAAAGACTCAATACCTAAATCCTGACATTCCCAAGTCCCAGATATTTGACATTGCTGTTTGTAATAGAAATACAAGTGGTAAACTCAACATTCTTTGTTGAAGCTTTTCTGTTTTTTGTTTAATGTCTTCCTAGTAAGTTCTTTTTCTTACTAATATTTGCTTCATTGTAGCTTTTTTATTAGAAATCTTTACTCTGAATTAAATTGAAGAAACCCAACTAGTAAGGTCTTATGTGTGGGTCAACAAAGCAGGCTTTTAATAGGAAATAACACTGAATGAACTGGCTACTATTTTTTTTTAATTAATTTGTATAGCTAGTGATTATAATCATATTAAATATAAGTAAGTAAAGACTTTTGTATAAAGAAAAACAGTTATCATTTGTTTTGTATTCCTGCAGGGTTAAATTTTCTAATATTTTTATCAGAAAGTGAAGCCAATGTTATTGTTGCTCAGACAAAGTGTTTTTTATTGTACTTAGATATAGATATAGTTAAATACGAGAAAAAAATGTTCCTTGTCTGCGTATTTATGTATTTATATTCTAGGTTCCCACATAGTTTCGCTAATGGTATACCATAACACAAGCTATGCTTACTTTAGGGCCATATAGTTGGTGTGATTGTCTGGGGATTTTATTTATTATTATTTATAATAGTCATCATAAATCGAAAGATTCTTTGTTGATAGCGTACCGACATTTATTTTATCCGTATTGATTTTTGTGACATGTCATTTTTTGTTGAGATAAGGGTTTACTTTATTAAGGACTTTTCCTGTGACATAGAAATGGAAAAATAAATCTTCTTTGATATTTTGTTGTTACTAAAAATAAAAGAAAAGCAAAATTGAGACGGCTGAGAAGTATGCAATCTGTCAAGCTTTATGTACCCTCAAATATACAGAAGTACAGTATATATACTAAACACGCAAAGCATTACACTTTTTAAATTCACTCAACTCAATTGGTGGAGTCACTCCCCGGATTCGTCTCCATTTATCATTAGCATCATTTATTTTTGCGCCTTAAAGGAGATATGATTTATCACACCAAGACTAGGATAGGTTTGTTTTTACTTCGTCCGCGAAGATATTAATCGTCATCATGCGAGTACCAGCAGTCAGTCGTTTGTTTTCGTTACTTTGACTCTGCCATTAATTATCAATGAATGTCCGTCGGTGTGATGAAGGTACTCTACGAAACCCTCCTTTTTCAGGTGACAATATCAACCCTTTTTAAGCCGTCGCATTTAGCCCTGAATGCCTGATGTCATAAAAGTGTCCAATTTAGTACTTTGACCCACAGATCCGAACATTTCACAGGCAATTTGTTTCCTGAATTCGAGATTTGCGTATTATTTTTTAGAGTGCGACTGCTTATTTTGTTATGTTATAGAATTGACGACGATTTACTTATTCTCATACTAGTCATTAATAATAGAAAGGATTACGAACTATATTATGAGACCACTAAACTCGGTAAAGGAAACATTAGTTCTTAATCACGATTTTGCGTTTTATAACCAAGATTGAAATATCAAGTAAAGGTGATTTATTACTACGCATGAACTGCTGGGTAACGTTATTAATCTGAGGCAAATTATTTTCCAAAATTACTGATCAATATTCGAACGAAAATTATTTTCTAATATCTCGTCAGCCTGTGCTGCCATCTGGCGTAAAGCGAGGGTACCCATGACACTTTGATAGATGGCGCTAGTCGTCCTAATTGATCATTCATTTCACTAGAAGTCTCTTCGTTCATATGGGAGATACCACATTGTGATCACCTTTACAATGACAATTTTAGATTATAAGTTAAGTGATTGATAGCTGCTTCTAAAATAGAACTTAACAAATCTCAGCTAATAACTAATAGTAAAACACTTACAACATGGCTCTAAATAAAATCAACACAGTTTAAAAATTTTAAACAAGTTCTGATACTTTTTATAAATTAATTTCATCAATAAAAATAAATTCTATTTACATAGAATAAAAAAAAACAAACATAATTATTTAAAAAAACGGCAAGGTCACCCGATTCGTCGAAAACGAAATTGAAAGTTACTTATAATTGAAGATTTTCTGATATCTTCGAGTCGAGACTTCACGTGAACGCAATTTCAACGATTAATGATGCGAGCCTAATCCAACTAAGCAGGGAGACGGAAGGCGGTAGTATGGGATTCATCCACACGCAAATCTTCCCCTACTATGAGTGTATAAAGTTTTATATTTACGAGTCGGGACTACTATGGGAGTTTATGACATAGAATTTTCAGTTAAGAATAGTTTGTTTTATATACTCGTATCAGCAAAAGTGTAAATATGTACATATTGTATATCGCAACATATGTAGTTTCAAGTAGAAATTAGTTCGTAAATATTTAAAGATCCAACGCAAAATATAATATATAGATATATGTTATTACTATTTCAAAAGTTCATTTAGATTTAATCCTGAAAATCGAAAACCAATAGTATTTAGTACCAAAGGGACACCCTAGTTCATTAGCCCAATCTTATTATCTCATCCCTTAATGATTTCACGCTCACTTTCAAACGTAGTTCATTTCGACAAGTTCAACTAATATTTCCTTGAGATAAACAACTTTGAACTTTACGTAACGAGTTTAAGGTTGTTAATTGGATGTTTAAACGCATGGAGTTATCGTATAATCATATCATGAATTACGATTTAAGTTACGGTTTTATCATTGCGATTGATGATTACATAAGCAGAAGTTTCGTGCCACGAAGCATGATGTGTTTAATCGGCCTCGGCTGTAAATTTTGTGCTGATTTAGTAATACGCTTCTTACATGAAACTCTTAGAGTTTAAATCAGATTGCTGCTATATTGGAAATTTCGGATAAAATTATCGGAACTGCGTAAGTGATTCTAAGAGTGTTAGTTTCTCTTTCGTTTTTTAAAACAAATACACATCGGATATTGTGTAATTTTTTTTCATTTTGTAAAATGCCAGTGTTATTAAATAAAAACATTGCAAGAAGGTTTTAAATAAATGGGTATAAGGATATATTTGGAACAACTTCATTTCGTATAATGTTACCTGTTCACTCGTTTCCAAACACGATAATCTCCATATAAAGAGAAATGTACCGTGTCTCCACGCTTTTCCACTTTTTCTCGAATAATCTATTATTTGCTTAAGTTTGAGACGGTAATCTTATTGAACGTAATTTGAAATAATATTCTTAAAAATACATATTTGAATGTGGAAAAAGATATTGCTAGTTACCATAATATTATGTAATATACATAATATGGTTATGTTGAAATTAAATTTATCTTATGTTCTTAATTTATCAGTCGGCGTTGATGTCAAAAATGCTAAAACTAAATTAAAACTGTTTTTTCAATCTTGTATTTCTTAAGTTAATGAAACAAGAAACAAAATTTTAAAACCAATTAATAATTTTGTAAACCGTATTTTCTTAAAACATTGCCTCGAGAAGTTATGATAATAATTGTAATCTTATAAATTATTTTCTATGATAGATATCGGTGAACCGAGAAAATGAGCTGAAAGGATGGGAATCTTTTCATCGCGTTAGTTTTATTTTATACATGGAGATGAAATGGAATTTTGATATCAAAAGGGGTGTCTATTGAACCGTAATAGTATGTCTTCAGAAATAAACAGATTTTTGTATCTAGAATGTTAATAAAAAGTCATTTAATATTCATCTTTAAAGGAAACAGTTTCAATAAAATTACGTTCTTTGAGAAATAAAAAAGTCAATTCGTTCAGAAATACGGAAAGTTCAATCGACTACGATATATCGTAGCACGCCACTACGAGCTACGGGCCGTAGTCGCATTGCGTTACCTATTTTGTTCATAGATAAATCTTAGGGAGATTATATAGGATTTGCCATACAAGGTCTAGGCGCTTCGTTTATTAATGCTGAGTATATGAAAACTCCGCGGTTCGGAGGATAGGGGAAATTGCGACTGAGAATATCATATATTTTACTGTTAAAATATCAGATTAGAAACATTTTAATAAATACAACGTTACTTTATAAATTCCTACTGGTAAATAAATGAGTTTAAAAATGAAAAAAAAATAACATAATTACATACATATCGTTAAACTCAAAGTATCATCACATTTTAATAAACACAAGATATCGTAGTATATGCCCTTTATATCAAGACATACCAAACCTTAATTACACCTTACTTTGTAAGCTTAAGTGTACTATTTAAATAAGACAAGTTAACACTCCAGTACACTTGAATGCTAGTAATAACTTATATTGGGCTTAAAGCACAGAAATTACTGTGAGAAGGGTCAAATACTAAAGACTAGCCCCGGATTTACGTTAGATAGTTTGTATAATTGACTATAAATGTTATTAAGAGTATTTTCGGTAGTTTAAAATCTAATTATGCAAATTAAAGAGCCTAAACGGAAGATCAGCCTTTTTGAATTCGAATCCATTGTTGACTAGGAAGTTAAATATCTTTGTTTTCAAAACATGTAACGGATTAAAATATTTGTGTTTGTTTTAATTTTGTACTTAATTTGGATTTATTTTAGGTTGTATTTTTCACCAAAATATTATAAAAAACATTATAAGTTGCTTTCATTATTTAACAAACGAATTGCTCGTAATTTGCACAGACTGGATTTAATTACTTTAAACATTTACAAAACTCCAGCAAAAAAATTAAGTTACTCACTTAACTTAAACAGTGTTAATAGTAATAGAATTTGACAAGAACTAAGCTCCTAAGTAATGTTTCTGTCATGTTTATCAAATTATTTCGTGTTTAATATTTTTTCTGAACTCGGTCTTCTTAATAACTTGGCAGTACACTCAACTACGCTTCTACTTAAACAAGAAAACTTAATTGTAAAACAACTTTATTAAGTGCGTTACTTTTTAACTTACAAAACCAAATTAAAGTTTTTTTTCCATCTAAGACACTTTGCTACTTTGCTCTCTACAATATTTTACTCATTATGTTCTTTTTTTTGTTTCAGGTAAGAACCAGCTTTTGAAATAATCCAACTAAAAATACTTTTACAGACCTTGAAGTCTGTAAACGCTGTTTTTGTATTCAAAAACAGAGGGGTTCCGTATAAAAAGGTAGGTAGGTAGTAAAATGGAGTGAAATGAGTGCGACCCGTAAAACTTTTTTCATGCAATATTCAATAGAAAATATTTTATTATACAGAGATTTCCACAATATTCCGATAAATTCGTGCTATATATCCGGTTTTATATCCTTCTGTAGGCCAAATTTGTTTCTTATTCACGTGATACAGTTATAAATCTACTCGCACGAGCACGCTTACGAATCAATTTTATGACCGCACACAACGAAGGTTACCCAATAAAACCTTTTAACAGCCGTTACTATTTCCTTAGGAGTTGTGTGTACGCCATGAAATCTACAAAGCAGTTACGAACAGTAGGGCCTACGCTCCCAGGAAATCAATCACGCGCAACCCTAATCGTTTCAATTTAAGTTTTTCCCTTCTTGATAGAACAAATTGATGGGAATAGTTGAACGTTAAATATTGAGTTTCAGAATGCTCGAGTCTACAAAGTTTCGTTTACATGCGTTTACGACGTACCAATAAATCTGGACGGCACTGCTGCGGCCATGACACCTCCGACCATAAACAACACGTGTGCTCGTATCTATATTTCGAAACGACGTTAAAATGAAAAAAAAATGATTTTACCATGATAAAGTTTCACTCCTTAAGTTTTACCACAGTATAACACTGTAAAATAATAGTCAAGCTTATCGTTTTTACCGCCAGTTGTTGAGTCATTCAATGTATTCAGTATATAACCCGAGACGCTTCATCCTTCCCACGAAACCGCATCCCTGAATTAGAAATAAGCCGTCATTCGTGTGGCACAGTCGGAGACAAGCGTCATTCCGTAAACTAACCCGAAGATAAATTATTCCGGCCCACTTCTCATCACGGTCCATTCTTTTATCCGTCGGTGTTTGTTGGTGAATCTCCGGGACATATGAACGTCCTTATCCTCGAATAAAATGACGTGAAATGTTTCTTAGTCGCTAAGTAAGAGGACGGTTGCATGCTCGGTAAGCGAGGCTACATTCATGTGCCTGTGTATACGACGTTAGTGTGAATCAGACCTGATAAGCGCAGCGCAGATTTGCAGGATCGTCCAACCGCACATTGCTTGCCAAGTTTCTTGTACTTGCCTTGACATTTGCATATTATAGACGCATCCGCACGTTATATCGTATTTTAATGTACAAACTGTGTTCTATATTAGCGTTATATTTTTGCTGTCAAAATAAATACAAACCTTGTCTTACACATCTATTTCGATGTTGTCTTTATTATCTCTCGTGTAACAGTCGGTGAGCACAATAACTCAGCTTTCTCCCTTGTTTACAGAAACGATTCAAGTCTAAGACTACAACAACATTTTGTCATTGTCACAAGAACTATTCGAAATTCTTGGATTTAACTAAAATAACATCTTATCAAAGCTATAAGAGAAATGGAGTATTTTAATTGTTCTGATTATGTCAAACATAACTTATTGAATATAGTTGCTTAACTATATAACTAAACATAGATTCAATATGAGCTGAAATATCATGACGTTATTAAATGGTGGTGTAATTATGAATTTGTGTGCGTAAACAGAAGCAGCGGTTAGACCTCGACTATAAATCAGAGCTAGTTTGAAACTTTCTTGTCTCGCTGAACAAACGGCTTTATGGTAAAAGAGATAAGGTCCAAGATGAAATCAATTGTAATTTTCTTTTGTTTCTTATTGAATGTACAACGACCAATCATTACTCAAGCAGTAAAGTGCAGCAAAAACTGAACTAATTGCACTTGTGAGGGACAAGGGATACTCAACACGCTTTGTCGTACTTCTTTGTTACATTTTATGCTGTTTTTGATTAAGAGGCGTCTTCCAAGCGTTAGTTGGGATTATATTATCAACTCGTGCCTGTATTTTTTGCATTGAATAAAAGCAGAATATGAAACAAGATTAATACATAAATACACATGCATAAATTTTCACCATAAAACTTATCTTTTTTGTCATACGCGTACATTTATTTATCACATAACTTATATTTCAAGTAAAATCTATATTTTTTGCTACCATGAATGCTTCAATAGGATAAGAACTACATTAATATTCTGTAATATAAGTAATACTTGAGTAAAACTTCTATCCGATGCATGTTAATTTAATTTTAGTAGAGTTTCTCCTTACAGAGTGTGCACAACTCTTTAACAAACATCTTTGGCTTTTGAAAAACTTCACTTCCGTCGATGCTTTTAATATAATTTCGCAAACTTAATTTTGTAAAATTTCGCTTTAAAATAAAATAAAAAGTGTCTTGTTGGACCTGTATAAAAGTTTTAGTGAAATAGACCCGTTTTTGTGAAGTTAAAAATTTGTTTGCGAAATATTTCTGCTGAACTTAACTAATTTAAAAAGAGATTTCTTTTAGTTGAGACCTGGTAGTTGTAGTTCTGCTAGCGTTGATTTTGTGGTGACGATTGCAATTTATAAATTACTTGCAGTTTTGTTTTGAAGATCATTATTTGAAAGGTTATATGCTTTATTTTCTGGCTTTTTTCTTATTAACCATGAACTAAGATTAAGTTCAAAGCTGGGTTTTATTCATTGATAAATAAAACTTTCTAGAAGATTTTGTATGTCTTATCTTAAAAACCGTTGAACGGATGTCCATTTATGGTTAAGCCAAGTAATTGTCAAATTTCCGTTAAACACACAGACTCATAATTAGCTATGAATCAGTGGATCATAATAAGTAAACAGAATTCTCCATTTAAATGCATTTTTTATCTTTATAATGAATTTAAGTCAAGCCAGCAATTTAAAAAAGGAACCAGGAAGTTTAGTGCAGATTTTGATTACACACGCTCCTTAGAGTAAGTTTCTACCGGATAGGAATATTAAATCTTATTTAAGTTAGACATCCGTGGTTCGCGTTGTTATTTCGAATAAGGCACTTCTCAAACTCAGCGTGTGAGAACTCACGTTAACACGTTGTTAACCTTTCTGTTTCGTGTAAAGCCTTCAGCTACACCAGCCGACAGTTCAGGGCGATTGAAAACTCTAATGAAAGCTTTTAAACGCTTTGTTCAAATCTAAATTTAAAAATGGAATTGTGTTGTTTTACGATTTCGAAAATCAAATCTTACTTTTTAACTTTTTATTTCCTGGATTTAATTCAGGGCTGAACATCTTCACTAAAATGCTATCAGGTATTCAGAGAACATAATTTCAGACGCCAGGCCACGCTCCGTTAAGGTAAATTAGACGATTTTCTGTGCAATTTTAGGATCGCTTAAATTTTAATTGGGTTGTAAAAGTGTGGCATAATCGTTAGGTAGAACAATACGACGGTCTATAGAGGGTTAAACTTCATGTTATCTCAAGCGAAACCGTACATTAGTTGCTTATAAACTAAATGAGTGATCTATTACTACATTTTCTTGTAATCATATAAAAAAAAAAACAAAAATTATCCAGGATTATAACATTTTCTAAACTCACAAAGTGCAATGCTATTTAATATATTACTTAATACTTAAAAAACCTTTAATGTACCTAATCATATATTTTCCCTAACTATATCGAAGTTATTTTTGTATTCTTTCCAAAGCATGAGTTATCCCGAATATCCGGAAGTTATGTTTAACAAGTTATGAAGTTAATATAAGTCAGTCGTACTACAAGCAAGGAAAAGGATGTCGAAAATAGAGTCAGTGAGGGAGGAATCGATAGACGGCGCCGTCGAGTCGGAGGTGACTAGGCTCTCCGTGTGTTTTGGAAAACATCGAAACTTTCCCCTCCCTATTGCATTCTTCTCCAACTCAACAACGCCTGCTAATGCTCAAACTTTGCACAAAATACAAATAATAAAACTAATAAAAGTTGCAAGGACAATTTTCAATTTAAAAGAAGTTGCGTTGGTTTATACATTATGCGTTAGATTCTTAGATAAAATAACGCTTAAGCTGTGTTCCAATCTCACGTCACAAATTCTCGCGAAGTGAATAATTTCTCAGAAGTTTTGAACTCGTTTTGCTCAAGTACGTCGGGCTCGGAAGGCACCCCGACTTTTTTCATTTTAAATATACTGACTGCTAGAGACGATTAAAGCATTTTCCTTAGAGGGCGAGGGAAAATGAGAATCGAAATACAGTAACACTGCCATCGTAAACATAGGATAAGGTCCCACTCAGATGTTTTAATTTTTAGTAAGCATTTCCTACTTTCTTTAATGTAGTAGATTTCTTTTATTGCCAAATAAGAAATTCGGCTCGTTTAATAATTTAGATTACGTAGTGAGCAGTGAACGTTCATTATCGTTCTTTTGTACCTGATTTGAAGCTGATCTCATTCGGATAGAACGACGGTCCGCGGCGCTGGTGCTCGCGCGAAATGGAAAGTGCGAAAATGAAATTATAAAGCCTCGCGATAAAAATAAATTAAATCGGATTCCGCGCTCTCCAGTATCCAGGAATATTTCTCCCATTTTTGCTTGCAATTCTTTATTTTAGCAGTTGATTTGTGGTGTAATGAGAGAATGTTTTATCTTTTCAAAAAGCGTTATGTCTTCGTTAGGGCGGTGGCACACTGCGGCAAATCAGTCTACATTCTCACCTGCGATTATTTAAATTAGGGTTCGGTACGACAAAGACGAATGGTGCTAATATCGTACAGTACGCGATCGTGGTTTTCCGATAACGCTGGTACGTGCTACACACGCGCTTAGATCCTTCCACCGATAAGGCGATTGATCCGAGCGATACACTTTTTGCGTAAATACCAACTTACCTAGTTTTATGCAGCCCATAATATGGGTCATGCATATGTAAGACGGTGATTATTCGTGTTTTACATGATTTCAGGGAAAGTAGATTAGCGTCCCCACCAAGCGTTCTTATTATTCATATTGAAAAAATAAATAACGGAAGCTTGTTATTCACGAGCTATAATAACCAGAAAGTATTTTGAAGTAAGCTATCATTAGTCACGGATTTCGTTTTAACTGAATAGTTATTTTAATAGTGAAGTTATTTTTCTTTTAGTTTAGTTTAGGAAAAAGCCTTCCGAATACCAAAGGCCTAAAAATATACTACAGTGTTTACTTTGGACTAATCCCAGGCTTAGTTACGACGAGTTCCGAGATTGCTTTAAGTGACTTCTTGTAGTAAGGGTCAACGGTTAGATAAATAGACTGTCTTAAATTTCGTAAACGGTTTATTAAGTGCTTCTGCCTCAAATTAAATTATGACCTGCAGGGGTTATCTAAGGTATAATTTTGAGTAAGTAAGCTCAACAATTTAATGTTAATTTTACCCTTACCAAACAGTATAAAGATCAATATTGTGAAAATATTATTGTAGCTATTTCATTTAGTCTTAAAATTGTTCGATATAAAAAACAAAGTATTTAGATATTATAACACAAAAATACGTTAGAAAGTATACAGAATACGAATTATTTACACAATAGTCGATAAAGTGCCCCACACAAGACCTGAAGATAAACAGGGATGTACATTTTACAGTCTCAATGGCCATTTAGCTTCAAGAACAGAGATTTTTCTCTTTTCCCTGCTACTTGGAACGTTTAGGTGTCTGTAACAGTATAGTAATATAGATGAAAGTGCATTACCAAATTGCTGAAGATCTCTTTGTGATGTTGAGTAAAGTAACGTACGCAGTACAGTTCTCGCGAGACAGTTTTGACAAAGGGTACAAGTCAAATTTATTCGTGCGACATGAATATTTTGCGGAGCGTTAAGTGATAAATCGTTATTTTCAAAGAGTCTAAAAAGAAAATTCTATAAGAAAAGTTACATTGGCTTTCAACTTTTAACTTTATAACTTAATTAATACTTACATAGATAACTTCACGCCTGTATCCCTTATGGGATAGGCAGAACACCAAAGGTAAGAAGACTATCTGATGTCACGTTTGACTTCGGAGGTATTATAATGATGGGTAGAGACTATTGCAGTGACAGGGGGTCAGCCTATCGTCCCAAAACACGACAATAAAACCTCTGTCCCTTAACTTACTTTTACAGTATGCCCGGGAAGGGAAGCAGCTGGTACATTTTATGTTTTTCTATCGCTCTTAGTCTAGCATGGAAGTAATATTAATTAATATTTAAATAAATAATATTTCTTATTTAGTTATGAAATACTTACAAAAATTTAGAAGTCTGACGGTAAAAATAAAAAATAAACTTGGTAAGTATTTAAAAGAAGTGAAAAGAATTTAAAGAAACACAAAACCCAAACCAACAGTGTATGTAATTCCAAATTTAGCTCGCAAAGAATGAGTGCTAGGCGTTCCTAGTTCGCGACAAGAAAGCGTGTACACTTTAATCTTGCGACAAAAGCTTTACCTGATTCAGCGAGACCATGAGCACTCTTCCGAAGTACAGTAGACAACTGCCAACGGATTTAAAATCAACTTTAAACCATATCTATAAAGGTGATTTTGCAAGTTAAAATGTTGTGAAGCTCTGCGTACAAACGTGAAGGAATGAAGCGGAAGAGTGGCGGGCACTCTGAATTACTTCCTAATGAAAAGAGCTGACGAGAGCTATAGAGTGGGAGAGGAGAGGCAAGATTGTCACGAGCGCTAACGAATGCGGTGTCCCACTTGACTCACTCAACAAGCTTACTTCACATACACCAACCCGCCGAGAAAGACCCATCTGCCTCCGAAACTCATTTAACAAATGAATTTTATTTTAACTAACACTTTACACAACAAGATAATCCACTTTTACCAAAAATCTACAAATCAGCAAGAAGAAACCAATAAAACAGACGTACCTATGTGGACAAATATTGAATATTTCGATGGATTCCCAAACAATGGGGAAAATATTTTGTCGTCGCTTGAGTAAACACTTTTTAAATGAATTTTGATTCCAATGTTAAATATAGCGTCCATTTTGTTTGTGATAGAGAACTGATTGTTATAAAGAACTGAAATCAAAAGTTAAGATTGAAATCAGTTTTTTGAGCCTTTATTTAATGACTGAAGATTACGTTAACATAAAACAGTACTTAAACAGATATGAAAAGAACGATATTCAGTTAAAAACAATACATCCTTGCTATTTTAAAATCATAATCGATAGTTCATTCATTCGTTATGATTCGAATATCGTTCGAATAGCATAACTGGTGAGATCAAACATTTTTATTTGTTTGCCCATTCACCCGCACAGTTGAAACTAATGAAGAGAACTTTCTATTAAATTAATACTGGATTTTATTTCCGTTTTGCTTTTGCTTGCCGATGTTTTTTTTATTCGATTGACTGTTTTCAATGTTTTACTTGGTTATTAATTGATATTATGAGTTTTATCTGATGCAAGATTGTGAAACTTCCATCGTGAAGAAAATTTAATTCCATTTAAAATACTTGCGGGAAAAAACTTATCTCTTTGCTTTTTATTTTCAAAATGTTCCAATTGTAAAGGGGATTAATTTTAAACGCAAATTAATTTACCAATAAAAAGGTTTCTATAAATACTTCAAAGTGACTTTATGTGAATAAATGCACACAAATAATCAATTTTATTAGAATGCTTCTGCAAAGTTATGCTCAATAAACATAAAAACGGTGCATCTTTGCTAAGTCATTAATTGTGTTTATTAAACTTGCACTGTTTTCATTAAAGTAAAACAAAACAATAGTAAAACAAAAAGAGTTAATCTCTTTAAAACTAACTTTCTCGTACAGTTTAAGTTTAAATAACAAGTGGTAAGTAAATGTTCACATTCTAACAACTTTGAAAGTGCAAATTATGAAATTAAAGAAAACAACTATTTGAATCGTGTAAACTTTCAGTCTTGAGCTTAACCAGTAAGGTTTTATTTACTTGAAATAGATTTCAGCAAGGCAATGTCGTGATTATGACGTGACAGGAAAATTAAGCAAATTTCCATTGAGCTACAGTTAAACGGAATGTCTGGTTATTTTTTGTTGAATACTTGTTACTTTATCGGAAGTTTTAAATTTTCTAGGATTATTTAAAATTGTTAAACAAATTTACATACATACATACATAACGTCACGCCTGTATCCTTTATGGGGTAGGCAGAACACCAGAGGTTACAAGACCATCTGATGTCACGTTTGACAAATTTGGAGGTATTATAAAGATAGAGAGAGACTATTGTAGTGACAGGGGGTCAGCCTATCGCCCACGAGAACACCTTTCAAACCTCTGTCCCTTAACTGACTTTTACAGTATGCCCGGAAGAGAAGCAGCTGGGACATTCTATGTTTTTCTTTCGCTCCCAGTCCAGCATGGAAGATATTCTGTTCTGGTTATTAATAATTTTAACTCAATGTATGTGTGTTCTTTTAGACACTGGAGTTAGTCACCCGTAACCATGCTATAACGTCCGGGTTGCTTTAAATGGAAGTAAAATTGATGAAATGCATAATTTGTAACTTGTTTTGAATTAAAAAAAGTTCTCAATAAGCTAATGAACAAAAACTAACTGTTTACAAAAACTACTGTTTCTAGAAAAATAAACTAGAAGTTGAGCAATGTCATAAAATAAAAAAAATTTAAAGTAAGTAAAGGTGATAACTTTCACAAAAATACATAATAATGAATGTAAAAATATGAATCTTCCCACAATGCTATCAAATCGAACAAAGTTCTCAAAAACAACCTTTTTGCACCTGCCCAAATATTCAATAAAGAAATCGAGTTATGCAATTAAATCGAATAATCGTTGGACGTAATCAACCGCATTGATAAATCTCATTAGGCAGCTCCCACTGCCCGCTCTCGATTTCGATTTTCTCATTCGAATGATTCAATCTCTCGAATTAAAAACTCTGCAATCTTTGTTTTGAGATCCTACTCAATGCTGGTGCTTTTGGTTCATTAATTTTAGAATTATAGACTTAGTGATTGGGATCGAATATGAATTGTTAAAAACTCAGTTAGAATCGATTTTTATTTGCCTTTTTATTTTTATATTATACTTTTATACTGCTTTGTTTAGATTATGTAAAGCATAAAAATGACTCGTAAAAATAAAAAAAAGGATTCAGTAAAGAATGGGAATATTAGGGAAATGGATCCCCTAAATTTATAGTATTGCAGTCGTGATAATTGGTTTGCTTGTTTTTTTTTTTTGTAAAAATTGTTATAGTGAAAAGGATAAATCGATTTTTAAATAATAAATAAATAATAATTTGTTTGTTAACACTGACAACGAACAAAGCTTATAAGATGAAAGTTTTAATCCAGATATTTTAATAGTTATTAAATTATATTGAATAACACCCAGATATACATTTAATACTATTATTTATTAACTTTGATAAATAAATAGCATATTTTTTATCACTAACTTCGACTAATGAAATAAGAAACACAACGAGTAGAAGCAATTCAATTAAAAACCACAGGTCATAAATTATAAGGAACGATGAGAATTGCAAAAAACTTTAACTTTTACTTATCTAGATGCCAGTGAATAGAAGGAACTTCTATTGATAAAACTATTCTAATATGTTGATTTGTAGTCACCAGACAAATTGAAATGTAAGTTTCTTTCATATGATATAAACAAACCTGAATATTTATTTTAGTATAGCTCAGTACAAAAAAATGATGAACATATCTACTACGACGCGGCATTTCGTTGATAATACTACGACGTAGTACTACAAGATTTTTTGTAGTAGCGCATAGTTGTCTTTATTTTAATGGTAATTTAGAGTGACCATGGTTTGCTTAATATGTTTGCGGATATATGTATTTCTCTGTAAAAAAAAAACTTTTTGTTTGCAAAAATCGTTTCTATAAATGATACTTCTAAAATTATAGTGTTAAAAAAAATTTGGCCGGTGACTACAAATCAACCCTGTATATATATGTTTATTTTTCTTATTTATACTCCATTTCAAAAATACACGTACAAGAGCATTATTAATTGCGTTCATTCAAATTTGGAACGTTACAAATCGAACAGCTATTAAGGAAACTTCTCTCGCAATTGGGTAACCGTCTCAGTTTTATTAAATTTAATCAAGAACTTGGCCAATATTAAACAGATTGGTCGAATCGACCGTGTACAAGCTCCGATGGCGTTGTAGTTGAAAACTAATTTCCGAAATAAGACGCTTTATCTTACGTTCTACTTCCCTCATAAAAAGGATTACGGACCTTAATACTTTGAAATAGGGCATCTTTTAGAAAATCCACATAGTTTTATAGCTGATATATCAAATTCGAATTTCAAACTAAATTACCGCCAGTACATTACCGGAAATCAAAGCAACATTTGAGAACTCGGCTACATTACAAAATACTATCTAATTTACAACCCCATTAAAACATTAGCCTCATGTATTACCCGGCTAAGTATAAACGTAATAAAATCTAACCTCAAAACAGCTTAATACATAATGAGAGCGCAAGTAAATATTAGTTAGGTATGTATAAAACGAGTATATTTTACAAAGCGAAACCGTTATCGAAGCGATAGCAACACAAAACGGGCCGGATCTCGCCCGCTCCATCCGCTTCCAACCCACAAGCTATATCTGCGCTACATTAAAGCCTTGCTAAAACATCAATTTGGTTTCATACTTCACATTAACACCTCATTTGAAACCCAAAACTGCACATGTTTTGTTATAAAATGGAATTTAAAAAGCTACGCCAAAGATTTCTAAACTTGAACCAGCGAGTTTGAAACAAAATTTTAAACAAAGCTATAGACGGAAGGTATTACCATAAAGCGCGGGCCGGTGCAGAATTACTTTTTTGAACTCTGACAATGTTACCACTATTAGGGGTTAAGAAAAGTTGGATAAAGGTGGCAAGGTGGTGACGACAATCAAGACCACACTCGCGAATAGAAAGGATTCGGTATATCGATACAAAACTATCGATAAAAATAAAAAACATAAGAAAGTAACAAGTTTATAGTTAGTAAAATTAATACAAATAAACAATTAAATTTTAGAAATTTACTGATTTTTTTTGCTTATGAATTCATAATGTAAAATATGCTTATCTATCTTCCAAAAAGTCACAGCAAAATTTAAAATCGTGTACCATGTTCAAAATGGCTACGATGGCCAATCAAAAATAGATACACTTTTTCAAACTATTTATTTTTACGCACTAATAAAGTAAAATATTTTAAATAAAGTCATACGTGAATTGTCGTTCACACATTTAAAATACATTCTTTTAAAACATACCACCAAAATATCAGTTACCAAAAACCATCGACATTTACAAAATGTTCACAACACTATCAACCCGCTTCTGATGCAGAATAGAGTCGCCTCTGTTGACTATTTACTATACTTGGATGTAAGTTTGCCTCGAAGTAAGATTAGAAGTATTTACGTAAGTTCGAGCAAACGTGCTTTTTAGCAATTCTACGAGTCGTAGTACTTAAAATGGATCGTACAGTCAGGTGCATGAATATGTAGCTGCATTGCTTTGTATTGTGTTGGGAAATTGGTTGCCGTGCGGTTTTGTATTTGTTTATATTTTACCTTTTAATTTACTGTTATAGTACTGATTGCATTGAAATCGAACTGAAGTTTGAGGAACTTTTATGGAGATGTAGTTTAGCGGTTGCAGGTTTTGTTCACTTTGATTTTTTTTGTTTAAAAGACTGAAAGCATTTTGAAACGAACTGGTTTGATTTGGTTTTTAGTTTTTGTTTTTTATTTATTATTTAACTAGTCTATTTCATAATGTTCTTGTGTTTTTTATTTTTTGTACATTGTACATTGTTCTATTTACTTACACTATATTGTATACCATAAAATAGTTCCAAAATGGGAATATGTTTGGTTCAATAAGTAAGGAACTGAATAATTAGTTATATTATGTGTCTAATTCTTAATTAGGATTGCATGTATTAAAACTGTATTGTATCCGAATTTAGGTACAAAGCTTTTGTTAAGTTTTTTTTATGAAGAGCAATTTAATAACTACCTTATGTCAAAAACTTCGCCAACCAACCGTCGTATAAGACCCTGTCTTAAATATAAATAATTAAATCCCTTAAGTAATACAAAACAAAATTTCCAAAAGCCCAAACACTTTTGAATTTCTCTTATTTTATAAACAATCGTAAACAATTCCGAACACAAAGGAGGTTGTGGTAGATAACCCCATTGATCTCTTTCTAAATCCAATAAATAAAACCCAGGAACTTCGCTGTTCCGGTTTACTCCTATCGAGGCGTGCGTGAACATATTTTATCCATTTCCTGTTTTCTGTTTCTAACGGTAATTATCAACTCCGTGTTTTATAGTCATAACCCTACCCCGACACACTTTCCCCTTCAGAAGGACTTTTTAATGGACGATAAAAATCCTTCCAACATCTTTAATTTGGTAACATTATAATTAGTTTCATGAAATCAAGCCGAACGTATCATTCCGGGAAAATTTTATACCAGTTTAGATTGTGAGATATCATGTTGTTTTTTTTCATTTCGAGGATTGAATATTAATTGTGTAAGGAAATAGTACACTTATTGGTGGCCTACATTTCACTACTACGTCTTCAAATTACTGCAGACAGACTACGGACTACGAAATTGTAGCAATTTCTCATACAAAAGGAAATAAATAAAAAATAAAATCCCCAGACAATCACACCAACTACATGGCCCCAAAATAAGCATAGCTTGTGTTATGGGATGTCATGTAGCGAACTAGGGGGGAACCTAGAATATAAATAAATAAATAGATAAACACCCAGACACGGAACATTTTTTTTCTTATTCTGTGCAGGAATCGAACCCGCAACCACTGGCGTCTGAGACAGACACGTTTACCCGATCGCCAAAGTGACCGTCAAAAAGTCAAAATTTTATGTAGTTAATAATTTTAGAATTTAAAAATTTAAATCATACTTAAACATTTAGCCGCTTAGCGTTAGATATGTTTAGATATACTATTTTATGGAATAAATACTAACAATTACTACTTAAAACTTTTAAGAAAGTCTGATCAAAGATCGAACATTTTATATAAATGCCGCCATTAACAAAATCTGACCTTCACAGCCCGCTCGTTTTTTTTTGGATAGAAAATAGGTTGAGGTATTCCACGATCATTAGCTAAACTATGAACTTTTACCAAATAGGTCAAACTTTCTACAAAAAAAAAACAAAAAATTTTAGAAAAAAGAACAACTCTTCAATTGATTAAAAGTTTACGTAATTTTGATAAACTCAGTAACTTAAATGGTTGTTATACATTCGTGATTATGAAAAATATTCGCCTCAGTGCTATGCCTTACAAAGGGACCATAAATCCTATTTAGCTCTCACTGTCTGTCGCAGCAGTTATAAGATAAAGGATTAAATAATGAAGTTTCTCCTTGAACATGTCACTAATTCCATGTAAACAATAAATTGAACCAGAATGCGGTTTAAACCCAAACGTAAATTAAACCAGCATTAAGACAAGGTTTGCGCAAATAACGCATCTCCGAGGTATCGTTACTTCGCGTTCTTAATATCCATCCGGGCGTAAATAATCCTTAAATAATTTATAACATAATTATAATAGGTCAGAAAATATCTATTACATCTGTGTTCATTAGTGGTGTAATATGAGTCGCCCTCGGGCCCTGCAATTATGTTAGGAAAATAATTGTTTATACAAATATAAAGGAAGATTTAGCTTAGTCGATAACGATTTTGTATTTCGTCATAGACGTTATTAAGTGGTCTATTAAGATAATTGCTTTTTAGATCAATGAGACATCATTATTATAAAGACCTCTGGAAAGTTAACTTTGCTTTAGGGAGTTTTCGAATTAATGTGTGAAGATTTGTGAAACAGTTCTCGGAAATATGTAATTAAAATGATGTTTTAAGTTGTTCGTAGTAAAAGTTATTTTTGATTTAATCTGGCTCTCGTGTATAATTTTCAAGATAATGTGATTGGAGATCACACTTTACATTTGTGGATCGATCTTCTTTATTTTCCTTCATTGCCTTTAGGTTTTTTGACAATATGTGGCATACAATATCTAGACGACTCCTTTGGCGATGGGGCAACAATGTCTGCCTCAGTCACGAGTGGTTGCGGGTTCAAATCGCCCGCGGAACAAGAAAAAATACGTTTACCTAAATATGTATTTATATTCGGTTCCCCCCTAGTTCACTAAATGGTATCCCATATTACAAGCTCTGCTTAGTTTTGGACCATGTAGTTGGTGTGATTGCCTGGAGATTTTCTGAGTTTTAGCCCATTCCTGAACCCTAAATTTTAAAACCCATAAAACTAAGTTTCACCTTATGTAAAAAGCTATAATAGTATTTAGAAGATAATATTTCCCTTTTAAAAGGATTTGTTAGCTTTTCTACTAAAAATAAAACACCTCAAATATGACTTAAGAATAAAAAACTACCGTTCCCAGCAATTCTCCCGCATTTTACTGCAAATCAACAAAAAACATCAGCAGTAAATTTTAAATTTCCGCAAAAATAAATCACCCTTTGCACAAACACGAGCACCCCTTATAAAGACGCGAGTATAAACCGACGACAAATTGTTTGTCATGAATCTCCTTTTACCTGCGAGTACAGTGTTCATGACGCGATGCCGCGGGCAATCTTCGCAATTTTGTAGGTTACTGAGAAAATTTGAGATCATTGTTAACATATGTAAGTGTGTTTGTTTTTTAAGCTTGTAACTCTGGGAATAAACAATACGTTTAATCAGTTTTGATTTGATTCAAAATTTGAGCTATTGTTAAAAATATGTTTCAAAGCAAATAAATGAACAAAAACGACATCATCCAATTCTTAACGAAAAAACAAAACTATTTTTAAAAAGTTTTAAAAAAGACACATCATCTAAATTAATAAAACACAAGAACACGTAGTAAGAAAAACACCATAACTTGAGATAGGTACCAAGTTTAGGATGACTGAGAATAAGGCTGGCTACAAAGATGAAAATTTTGGTAGGAATTTCCTAAGTTTAAATTAACTTTCTCATGTTTAGATTTAATATTAATAACGCGACAAGCCATGTGTCGCCTCGGTACGTACGTCAAGAACTACCAGCCTTGCCGTAGTAAAATGCAAATAATAGGATCACCATGGCTTACGTGCTTACAAACTTTCGTTTAAAGATTGAGTTTTATAGGCTGTAATATTATATCAATCGAAAATGCCATGGATTCTTCTGATGGTTATAAATGTTTTAAACTATCGCGGTTAGTTTCACTTTGATTTTAAAAGAATATATGTGAATATTTTGATCCTGTTAAAAGCTTTATGATCGCGGACTGACAGTCGTGGTAAGAATCCCGTAACATCTTTGAATCTTCTGATGGTTGTTGCCATGTATCTCATTTAAAACCTCAAAGTATTTATAATGCATTGGTGATCTAAGATCCAAGTAAGAAAAATGTATTGTTCTGTAGTTATGACGTTCGCTTTGGCAATAGGAATTCACTATCTACCTTAGCCAACAGTGGTCGAGGGGTTCAATCCTTAAAAAATCCCCATAAAATCACACCAACCACATGGCATCAAAAAAGCAGAGCTTGTGATATGGGATACCATGTAGCGAACTAGGGGGGAACCTAGAATACAAATACATATACAAATACAATATAGATAAACGCCCAGACCCGATTTTTTTTTGCGTTCCGCGTGGGAATCGATCCCGCGACCACTGGCGTCTGAGGCAGACAGTGTTATCCCATCGCCAAAGTGGTCGTCATCTTGCGCTATTCAAATATTTGTGTGCATGATCATGATTGTTTGCATTGGTTTCTTTTTTCTTTTTTTCAAGTAAAGTCTTTGGCACCCACTAAAGCAAGCTTTAGCAGGAGGAGGATGTATCCTGTTACGAACGAAAGGGAATTCTAAAGAGCTGCTAACCCCAGTGGCTAGCAGGTATAGATATATATGTTAAGGTCTATTTTTTTATGTCTGTAGGACCTTCACATCGGTAAATATTGCTCAGTATAATCAGAATAATAATCAGAATACAGTAAAAAAAACTAAAATGGCCGTCGTTTCTAAACAGTAGGTGCAAAATGCCCTTTTATAGTGTTTTTTTCGATAAAATTAATAATATTACTTCGCCTTAACGGGTCCTAGACATTAGTGACCAGACACTGTATATCTATAGTTATTAATATTTGTAACATATTATGTCTAATATTTTGTTATATTTAGTAATTTAAAGATATTATGTTTATTCTTACAAGGTTAATGCTCTGCCCTAGTTTAAGTGTGTGATGTCTTTTATATTTGTTTTCGGTAGCCTGGTAGAAATCGCTTAAAGCGGTAAGGCCGCCTAATTGACATTTCTTTATATTTTTGTTATTATGAACATCGCTATTTTAAGTTTCATGGCAATAAAGAGTATTTATATTTATATGTATAATTTACGTCAAAATATCAAGAATTATGGTTCTGTATATAGATAAATAAATATATTTCAGTGCGTATCAAATATAAATGAATCATAAAAAACCCAACTTGAATACAATAAAGAACCTAGCATGATAACTTGATCGAACCCAATGCTCTCTTTTATTTTATAACGCCATCTCTACTCGTTTCATTTTGCGCAAACACATAAAATATAACACAAATTTTTCATTGAAACGAGAAAAATACACTTACTTACAACTTTTTACGAATTGTTAGGGATATTTACAAGTTTTGTACATTGTTCGTTACTTGTTCCCTAAGGATTTTGGGTCAAATTCGACATTTCGTTTGTATAACTTTTATATTTATAAAGTTTAACATTCACCCGTATGTGCAAAACTTTATTGATTACTAAAGGTTATTTTTAATTTTTTAAGGTGTATGAAATCTGATGTACCAAAACATTTAATATTCGACCAAATTTTCACAAATTTTACTATTTGTTTCCGTTTTAAAATAGGAATGTTTTACTAAACTTGTCACAACACGATTGCAATTAGGTATTTTAAATTCCTGTTAACTTCGTTTCTCCGTTTACGTTTAAATAGCTCTCTATACCAGAGGTTTATAAAACAGAAAGTTTCTTTAAACTTTTCATATGAAACAATTACAATACAATATACAACTAAATTAAATTTAGCAATAAGATACCCTGTATCAGAAGCATTAAAGTTCCTTCGGGGCCCTGCCAAAGCTACAGGAAAGAGTGAGTAGAAATATAAAACACAAAGGCATTACCGCAGAGTTATCTTTCCTACAAGTCACCGGCAAAGTAAGCAAGTTAAACAAAACAGTTTAATACTAAGTACTTCCTGTTAATGAGGCAGGAATTCAGTCCTGCATAGTTATACTTGATTCAAGTCAGCTGGTGTCAGTTGAAGAAATCAGAAGCACTTCCAGTTGTTCCGTTATTATAACCAAATTATAAAGGTGTTTGCCTTTTGAAGTCATTAATTGAAACAGAACTGTTGGTTAATTAATAGTTTATGTAATTATAAGTTTGATGTTTGCCGTTTTTGAAGGTCTCAACTTACTTGATTACAATTGTTTCTTAAGTATCATTTAAACATGCTAAGAATCTAAATAAGTAAGTTTGATTAATTTTCCGTCATCATTAATTAATTACAAGTTTGTGTTTTTTACTTGGCAAGTATTTTATATTTAGGATATAAAAAATATTGTTACTTATATCAACAGGTCAAAAGCTTTAAGTTTTTTTAAACTATTTGTTCTTCTCCATAGTTATCCGCCATTTAAAACATGTACATAATACGTATTATAAATCATATTAACCATTATACGTGATTTATTAATCATTTTTTTTTAAAAACAACTTAATGAATAATAATAATAAGAAAAGTTAGAAATTAATGAATAACCAGTAGTGTTTAAAGCGAAAATCGATGGCTGAAAATAATAATATCGCGGCTTAATTAAAAATTTTGCAGACTCTGCGTTGCATCTCACGAGACGCATCATTATAGAAGTGGGCTGTGGTGGGAGTATGCCTGCGTTTATAGGTAGGAGCAGAAGCGAGTTCCACTTTTTTCAATAGGATTATTACTTTTTTTTTTCAAATATTCATGGCGCCGAAATAAAGAAAAATTTTTTAAGCTTCATTCAGCATGCTTCTAAGGTTCCAATTTTATTAATTAATAAAAATAATTGCTACATTTTTTATACCTGTTAATCGAAGTATTAGTAAACAAATTGATTAATGAAATCAGTATAAATGTAAAATATCATCAAACGCGCTAAAGTTTGATGAGGAACGTCTTAATATTTGGAAAATATTGTATAATAATTTTCAATTTCTTTTCATTCGTTTAGTCACCTAAGCTTGACTGTCAGAATATCATAATTAATATGCCCCAGAAGAGAAAAAAAATGAATTCTTCAGCAGCTTTTTTAAACAAATTACAACAACAAAAACATTAAATCAGATCGTTTAATCACACCAAAACTAACTTTATTGTTAAAAAAAATTCGCTATATTTTCCACTAAAACTTCTCCCAAAAACCTCATTTGGATGCTGTGTTTACATAGTGTACTCATCGCGGTCCACGTCTTTGCCGACTAAGTGCACACAAGAAGATTCTTGCCATCAAGGTTTAAAAAAAAACATTTTAAGATGAAAGGTATTTTTTAAAAACTTCCCTGAATTCAGCTTTTACGCTATTTTAATATCGCAGAAACCAACATTTCCCGAAGAATTAATCTGTGGAATGAAGATGGGAAGTTTCATTTTAATAAAGTGTCACGTAGAAAAATATCCTGAAATATTCGAATTAAAAGACGATACAAAATGTTTATTTGATTACATTTTATTTAAAATAACCAGAAACACAAAAGCTACATTTTAAAAGTTATTATAACCATTTGAAAGATAGATTTTGAAATAAATACATTTACATGATCATTCTAATTTTATTCATTGCTGAAAATGGATCTAAAGTATGTTTAGACAAATAACGAGTAGGTATAGTAATCAAACATATAAGTATTACAAATTAAAAAGTAAACATATTTCGTTCTCTTAAATTTGACGGCATAAAAAAATTGTCTTGCCGTATGAGAAGATTTTTTACTGTTCCTTATGATATTAAATCGCTGAAAATAGGTAAAGTAAAAGTTACTACAGCTTGCATTTTTGCTACAATAGTTTTACTGTCTCGTCTGCATGGGAGAAGGATATAGGTTAATAAGGAAGATATCATTAAAAAAATATTTTCCATAATTTTAGCATTTGTACAAAATAGGGAATCAAAAAACGATTTATTCGACTTTTTATCGCATTACCTATACTATATTTTTTCTTATTACGGAATATAGTAAATATTTTTTTACAAACACCGCTACAATACTAAAACTAAGCACATATTTTAGGTTCTCTAAATATGCTCACCACATTATGATCGCTATTGTTTATTAAAATTAATATCGTACGCAAATCACACATATGCGGCCTGCAACAGATGTCTTCTTTGGATGAGTAACGACGTACACTAATTTGTATTTAGATTCATGTTTACATATTGCTTTATAATATGGATCGATATCGTACAGTGAGGATGTAAGCATGTTTTGTTAAGAGTTATGCTGTTAAAGTGCAGATTATATTGTTATAGGTTGCCGCTTACTACCAAAAAAAGACTGCGATTTATTGAAAAACAAAATTGGGATAGCTAAAACTCTCATATTACATTTATTTAGTTAGCTATTGAATTGTAATTTAATGAATACACAACAAAATATGACACATTAAACTGGCTTTATTTATCTCGGTAACATAGTATTTTTTCTCTACTTATATAATACAGCTTCGAGTTTTGTTAGAATTTCCAGCAATTCGAAAACGAAAGCCTTTGAGAAAACTAGTACTCTGTAATATTAGATCATATGTGCCGTCAAACAAATAAACCTTTTCGTAGAACCCATTAATACTATTGAAAAGACGTAAATTCTAACTCAATATGCATTGCAATTTCACAGGTAACTCCACAATAAAGATGATTGTAAGAGCGCCTCGGTGCCGACGTTTTACGACTGCAAACTTTGGATATCACGACATCTGTTAGAATAATAAACCCAAAAAGCACCTCGCCAAAGTATTTATTTGTTACTTTTCAAACGTACGTGTAACAAGTGAAACAAAAGAGATTAATTAAACTTCTCTAAAACAAACAAACGTTATCCTTATTTCACAAACTATGAAGGAAAATCAAACAAGAAGTGAATTTTAAATTTGATTACATAAACCGATGAGTAGTATCAGCAGATTTAACTATTATCGATCACTGAGCGGTTGTTGGATTAGAGCTTTAAAGCTTCCATAGATTCTACGAAAGCTTTTCGTAAAACCGAGTTTGAAAATGTTCTCAAATCTCGTCAAAAGCCATAGGGGAACTAAACGTAAACTTCTAGCTCATTTAAACCGGCTGCTGCTTTAAAAATGGCGTCTTTTTTCACATTTAAATTTGAAAAGTTGTCCGCAGCCATCGACCGGGGAACGGTGAAAGGGTATTACTTATGAATCAATAGTTAATGAGTATCAATAGGAGGCTTTGTGAGAGTACCGTCAGTGCATTCTCGGCGCATCATTAATATTGAAAGTTGCTCTGAAACCATTGTCTTTGCAGTAGCTCCCTTTGTATATAATGCGGGTACTTGGAGAACTATTCATTTCCTTTGCTCAAAAGTTTACAGAGGTAGATGACAAATGCGACAGTCACTTATTTTCTTGCATTATTAATAAATATTATTACCGATTCGCTGTCTGACCCATTTCTTGTTATATTTGTCTGCAAGCAGAAATGTGATTTTTAAATAAACTTGTCGTGTCGTGTTTAACTTTGCTAGTTGACAAATGTGTTTTTGATGTAAAAATGAATAAAATGTAGTCAGTAATAAAGAAACGTAACATAACTAAAGCTTTAAATTTGGATTTTCACTTTGACTGAGCCAAATAAAGGAAATCACATAGTATTCAAACCGGTATATTTGTATTGTTAATCTCTTACAAAAAAAAACTAAGATAATTTAAGTTATTGTTTAATGATTTCAGTAAATATTGAAAAATAAAAGCCACAAATAATTACTACCATATATGAAACAAAAGTATAATATGTTTGGAAGTAAATAAATAAAAACATATTTTTTAAACGAAACTGCAATGGCAAAGGCCATGCCAAAAATAACACTTGAAATCATAACGTTATCATAATTCACTGATGGTACGAATAATTACTCATATGATACTTTATTTTTTTAAAGGAAATAGGTTTAATTTATTATTTTGTAAAATTTTGGAAAAAAAGGTAAAAAATATACATTAGATAAAATTGCCTATAATTTATTTAAACTTACATGCTTAATTTGCCACCTATTTTGTGGTAATATTACAGGAAACCAAATATTCATATATGCTTAGAAAACTTAGAAGCCACTACTCAAAACTTTGCGACAATTCTAATATATAAACGTTCATTAAATTACAAGTACCACCAATTACAGCTTTACGATATTATATCAAGGTAATTTAGCAGCAAACTTAAGCAGTTACATTAATTACTTTTATAAGTAATTTAATCGGAACTATTTTATCATGGAGGCCGAATGTAGCAAATAATTCTGGTTAATATATAATAATATATATTATGCTCTGTTAGCTTCGGCTCCGGTAATTGTCTACATCATTAGCATTTACGATAATGACCCGACACGGATTGACATCGTATCGTTTAACTTTCATAACCTCAGTATAGCTATGTATCGCAAAGGTGGTATACGAGTTTTATAAAGCAAGTAATATAAAATTACGTATTTTCAGAGTTGTATAAATAACTCCTTGTTTTTTTTTTCAAACATAAGAAAAGTTAGAGGTAAGCATAGCCATTTTCCATAAAAAGCGATACTTTTTTCTTAACTTCTTTTTATCTAGTAGAGACTTTTATAAATCGAAAACTTTTTATTACACATATTATAAACAGTGCTTGAGCTAAAAAACTTCCGAAAAATGCCACAAAATATGCCTCAAAATATTTATATCTTTTGATCAACTGAAAAATACGCACCAAATCCATTTTCCTTGCAAATATGTACTAAGAACATTTATTCAATCATGATACAAAATTAAAATTGCATTTTCAGTTCTATGTACAGTGTACATTGTGCTCTAGAAATCGCAGATTGCAAATACATTCAGCACTTATTGCTACTACTCGAAATGGTAACAGGTGGCGTATGTGTGCATAAGCCCTTATGAACAAAGACTAGATAGTGCATGCAAAACCTACATTACATAGTGACTAAGTTTTATCGACGTTTCAGAAATGTGAGTGAGGTGGTGGTTTGAAATGTTCGGTTCATAAATCGAACGCGTCCTTAAGTTTTGATTTAATTTACTGGTTTTAAAAACGTAACATAATTTTAATGTTGAAATAAGCGAGGCGAGAAACTGCTTCTCTAGGTTAACTAATTAACTGCAGTGCTAAAAGGTAAATATTTAATGCAGATTATTTTGTTGTATGATTAAACTGGGTGTATGGAGAAAACACATTTATCAGAGTATAATTTGTAAGTGATTTAAAATGTATCATTATTTTTGCTCGAAAATAATTCAATCATTTCGTGTCATTTTGTTTCATTAATTCTTAACAAACAAGGCCGTTCAATTTCCTTACTGCTTGAGAAAATATGTTACCCTAAGCTGAATACGTTACAAGTAAAAATAAAATTTGTATATCAAATATTGAAGTTTGAAGGTTGGTATCGCTTGTTTGATTTTTATTGGTTTTTATCGTTATTAATTTACTTTTATTGATTTTAGATTTAAAATATAATTTGGTAAACAGTTTATCTTACATTATTTTTTTAACTCTGTCATTCATATAAGACTGCCAAAATCAGCAATAAAACAGTACAACAGTTCGTGTAGTGTTGGACAAACAAGCGTGGTCTCGCAATAAACCAACTCGCGTCCACTCGCTAGACAACTAGCGAGGACAGCTCGAAATACGATGCTCCAACTTTCCCCGCCAACTTTAAGATGGCTCTTTTTCGAGTGCAAAGTTTTGTATTTCGGATGCAATTGTAAATATTTGGTGCTCTCCACCGCAAGTGAAGCATGTATGCCCGCCTTCATTTTGAATCCGCTTTGGTGGCGTACGCGCGCCGCATCGCAACGACTCCGTATTTCTTCTCGCAATTAAAACGATATTATCAGAATAATGTACTCGCCTCCTCCGTTCGTAAGTCGGGGATTTTTCGCGCTCCCCATTCCTCTTCAAATAAAAGTAAGTGTATAGTTACCACTTACGAAGATTCCGCCTCATGGAGCGCCTTTATTACACGTTCCTACTCAGCACTTTTTAGATGTAAGAATTAATAGCTAGTTAAGAAACTTTTGCAATATAAGGTATAAGTTTGTTGAGATTATTTGCTGAGAAATATTTTTATAATTTTGTTATGAGCTTTGAGGGCTTCTTATTATTGTGTTATGATTTCGATCTGCAGGCCCATTTGAGGTCATTATATAAGCTGATTTATTTTAGATTATTCCATGCTCCCATGGAAGCAAAGGAAAAATGCTGAATGTGAAAGCTACTTCTCTTTCCGGGCGTACTGTAAGTCAGTAAAGGGACAGAGGTTTCATTGGAGGATTTTTGTGGGCAAAAGACCCCTATCACTGCAGTAGTCTCTTTCCACCATTATGATGCCTCCAAATTTGTCAAAAGTGACGTCAGATGGTTTTATAACCTCGGGTGTTCTGCCTATCTAATAAAAGATACAGGCGTGAAGTTATGTATATAAATGTATATAAAATAATAAAAAGCTTCCAACTTTTTCCCTTACACACAAAAAGATTCAATTCATATCTCCAAAACCACGTCCAATATTTACAACAAAACTACACAAGACGTTACCATGTAATCGGATTATTACATCCCGTTGGCACTTGAACTAGAGTTGTAACCACAAGAGTTATCCCGTTTTCTGTCCGGTGATCCCAAAGATCCCGCTGCCCGCGTCTGAGGCACGTCGTGTCTGGATTACATATCTCGAGACTATCCATATCTCATCCAGCAACTATTCCCTGGCAAATAATTCAATGCAGTAAACTGACAGTTTGAAATGTCAAATAGAAAAATAATGATACCAGTGAAAACTTCGCAATGTAAGAATGATTGAAAATTAACGAGTCTTTGTGATTCGTTTTGCATCAAATTTTAAAACAATGTATAAATAATTGAATTTGAGGTGTGTAGTTGCTCTTTGCAAACAGAATCATAAAAAAATATTCTGTGCCCAAAATATTTTTCTTTTTGCATACAATATGATATTTTTATATAAAAATAATTACGTTCATTCACTTAAACCACATGGGAACTGCAACTGTCATTTTACTGCATTGAATTATTTGCCAAGCTATACACGAATGACTGCATCACATCTCCGTAAACTAATCTATTTATACTACTTCCACAATAATGCGCTTTTCGGAAACAGCGTTATCAAATCTATATCATATTGGTGTTGATATGAGAGTTATCTATTACATAATGATGCCCTCATGTCCATTCAGATGGATCAAGATAATACGCGTCATTTACTTCATTGATGTATCAAATATTGATATAATAGGTTATGTGTTGATCAAAAAGGAATACCAATAGAAATGTACTATGAAATAATAATTATTTAAATCGTAAGTTGTTTAAGGAATTCCTTAAATGAGGTCAGGATTAAGATTATTTAAAGTTTATCAAATCTAAAAAGGAATGTTAATGTAATGTTAAATCCAAAATAAAATTATTATAATAATGTAAATATTTTAAAGACAGGCGGCGATTAAAACTATTTAAAGGAAATGCAATTCACAAAAGTTTCACATGTTACTAGCAATAAACCGTTGTGTGCTGAATATATCAGGTGCAATTAAATTAAAAAAAAACATTGAGATCGTCAACGCTTTTTTACACTTTGATCGGACGACCAGTCATCAACAACTCCGATATGGTTCCGCAAATCGATCACTAAACCATTTACGCCGTCCCACATCCGTCCAGCCAACTTATCAGTGAGTCCACCAAGGAAATTATATCATAAATCAAAACACGTCGATTTTTTTACTACTGAACATAACACGAGAAATATTTTTGTGCGGTCGTTACTGGCAACCCTAGGGCAAACAATTTATCAACAGCGACGGAACCCTTGTCCAATCGGCTGATAGCATTGCCATAAATATTTACTTTAATAAGATTCCGTCCCTTTTATTTGAAACTGTTGTTTTACGAGGCACTTTGACCCGCGATTGCGAACTCCGCCGCGGCGCGTGCGCACTTAGACGTTTACTTGTTTTATTATTGCTCTGATTTGCAATAAAAAATAATGTTCCTCTATTGAATGGAATCAATTTTAAAATAGTTCAAATGGTGACCTATATACACGGTACCTATTTATTCGTAGAACTACTTTCAGTTTCAATATTAATTGGGTCAACGCATATTATATTAACCACATTATTTATATTTGTAATTAAATTAAATAACATTCAGTTCAATGATGTTTTATTTCTCAAAATAATATATTATCCACACTTAAGACCATGATAAAAGCTTAAGAGTTTAAAATCGCAATTAATTTCTCATCCCTTCAAAGAAAACCAACCATTTCGTAGAGATGAGAAGTTTGCCTTTACCTCACCCCCCTCCCCAATCGGAACGCATTAAGGCTCCATACATATTTGTCTTTGAATCAAGTGAGTGTTATTCTAGAGATAAACTCTTCCTATTCTAAAGTTATTCCGAATTTCGCTCCTTTTAAACGTCAAAGAACTCGTTTCAAATATTTATGCTTATACATGTGCGGATTGTTTTGTAAATATGCAATATCTTAAGTCTGAGTCACGATTTGATGTTTATGCTTATTGTGCGAGGCTTTCGAGACCAACATTCTTAAAATTATACATAATATAAAGTAAATCCTATCAAAATCCTTTCATCAAAAAAACTGCTCACCGATAAAAGCAATAAGTAGTTTTAGAGCCATACCCCGTAGACATATACTAAAAATCATGTTCAATAAATAAAGTGAGAGTTCCTGACGTTCATTCCCACTAACATTAAAAGAATGTGTCATAGAAACTCTCGAATAAAACCATCTCACTTCTATGGTCATCTTTTGTCAAAATGTTACTTGTCTTAACTTTACTTCACAAATTTAAAGTTATACATAACAACAATTTTACATAAATATTTATAATAGAGCTCATTTTCAGGACGGTTTTTGGAAGTAACACTGTTTAAATAAGGACTAAAAGACTGAAGTCATCGTACCGTAGTGGCTCCTGTAATATATGTCGTTCGATGAAAAAAAAACCCCAAATAATCACAACAACTCCATGGCCCCAAAGTAAGCATAGCTCGTGTTATGGGATACCATGTAGCGAACTAGGGAGGAACCTAAAATATAAATACATCAATAGAAAAACACCTAGACACGGACCTTTTTTTTTCCTTGTTCCATGCGGTAATCGAACCCGCAACCAGTAGCGTCTAAGGCAGACAGGTTTACACCATCGCCAGAGTGGTCGTTCCATTTAGCAGAATAAGCTACGGACATCCCGATCAGTAAATGACGACCGACCATTAATTTATCACGACGACTTTCGTGCTTCGGAGGGCAAGTTAACTGTCAGTCCCGGGTGCCGTACCCTTTTGCACTGTCGTTAAAGATTTAAAAAAACCCATTTCAGGGCTCTGAAAATTCTTTTGTTCTTCAACTGTCACTGGACAAGCTTGGTGTGTTACGGCCTTAACCTTCTTATCACCCAGCGGTTAATGGCAGCTATAACTCTACAGTATTAGGCATATTTAAAAACCAAAAAGAGTTATGATTATACATTTGATTGACGAACAGGCGTAATTGTGTAAGTATCAAATGATATCAAATATCTTCTAGTTTGTAAAATAAATAAACCCAAAACTCCCATCTAAAAATTGTATGTATAAATGTAGTGGCTTTTGTTTTCAATACCCTAAAAGCATGTTATATACGGAACCCATTTGTGGTTTCCCACACTACGTGCCACCGTCATATCGTAACAAAGTAGAATTAATAGGTTTCTAATAAGTCCGCCATGTGATTGCCTTCGGAGCCTTTTTCTACGTTCTCAATAAATAACTGGTTGTTTTATATCGATATTAGTAGCAGGTTTAGGGCAATTCTTTTTAATTACAAAGTATATTGCTTTTTGTTTTATGTTTCAATGGAGGTTCTTTGAGTTTGTCTGAGTCACAGGCACATGTTCACATTCTTAGTTATTTTTATAGTTTTAATTACTCAAGTCCCAAAAGTCACAGTAACTGTAAGTATTGAAAAGTTTGTTTTTAGTTGCATACGATACAATAATAAAAATATTTAATTACTAAAGGAAAACATTCCTTCAATAAAATAACTTACGCCTACAAAAAAATGAGCAATGAAGCTTTCATAAAACTTTGCTACAACTATTACGTCAGGAGACAGAGCCCAAGCATCTCTTAATTATGAAGCTACGAATTTCGTATTACAATAATGAAGAGAAACAATAACAAAAGTTTGGGCACCAGAGTCAGCTACAAGTTTTCTACTCATCCGAGTGCCTGTAGGGATCATTACTAATGAAAACTTGTTTCTGTGATCATGGCATGTTGCTTTTTGCAGTGATTCAAGAACAGTTTTAGTTATTAAACTATTGAATTCAAAGAAAATTGCAATGAAAGCATTATTTTATGCTATTTTTTTTTAGTTATTCTAACGTTAAAAAAAGAAATTTAGGCGTAATTTTTCAATCGTCGTCGGATAAAAGTTATCTGTCTCGGCGGAATAATGGTTTACGATTTTTAATAATTATATTACAACTAGCTGTAATTTAGAATCCCGTGGGAATTACGAGATAAAAAGTAGCCTATGTGCTATTCCAGACTGTACACTATCAATATGCAAATTTCATCCAAATCCGTTGAGCCGTTCTCCCGTGATTGAGGAACAAACATCCATACCTACATACATCCAAACTTTCACATTTATAATATTAGTAAGAAGTAAGATTAGTAAGATGACATAGAACTACAATAAACTTGAGTTTCGAGCTCGTTTGTTTTACTTTATTCATTACACAAATTTTATCTGACCATCAAAAAATCGGGCCTAAATCAAATATCGAACCTAGAAATACAAAAAAGTATAACAATCGAGCATCAGTGATTTCAGCGGAAGACCTTCAATAGTAACCGTCTTCTATCGTCATACAATAAGTAGAATTTTATGTGGTTATTATAGCCCCATAAACGCCACTGGCCGATGTTTCATACAGTTCGGATTATACAGCACAGGGCGGGGGGCCAGTCCGCCCCCTGTCATCGCCACTTGCCCCCAACAGATGGTCTGAAGTATCGGATATCGGAACATTCATAGTCGTGATGCTATTTATAGTTTTTTGCAGTAATTTTCATAGTTTGTAAAGCCTTGGTAAATGTCATTTTTTAAATATGAATTGTACAAAATCGTTGCAATTTTCTTTCACTGTAGAATACAAGAGATAAATACAAAATATGGATAGTGATGAGGAATTACTGTATACGTGAGAAGCTTGCCACTCAGAATAAGTTGAACCTCCTTTTAGGTTAGTAAGTTATTCTTGTAGTAACATTTATAAGTCATAGAACTAATACTTAGTTAAAGTCGATAGGACTTTAACTAAGTATTAGTTCTATGAAATATTATATAGGTATACCTTTAATCATGGCTCTACCCACTTAAGTTGTCGATCCAACTAACCAGTCAACTTGTTAGGAAATCTACTAACTTCGTTGTAACTAATCGCCTTACATTATAAGTTATACGTTTCGAGCTCCATAAGTTACATATTAATTGTCTGTGACGGACAGACAGGTGGTCAGTAACTGAGATTAATATGGCTCTCAGACTTGCCTTGCTCCGAATGTCAGTTTAATTTGTCAAAGAAGTGGATGATGGGATCGATCGTAATTGGTAAGTGTCCTTTAATTAAAATAAGGGCTATTTTGATGAATAGACGAGTTTAGATGGAATTAACAGTATTATGGCTATTTTGTCACTAAATAGAACAATAGACCATTATTTACATTTATAAATATTCTTAGAAACCTATCAGACGATTGAAACCTAGATATTCTTTAAGAAATCTTAAAAATAAACAATTTAAATTACAGATTTTAATACAATGAATAAACTCGAAGTATTATAATTACTAGACCTTATTTCTTATATAAATTTAAACGCAAAGATTCATAAAGTATCATTTACATTGTCATTGTTGTCATGATAAATAATTTCTGGAACACACCGGCGAATTTTCATTAAAGCTCACAGTTGCAATTGTGAGATAAAGTAATTACGCTTACGGAATCCCTTTCTTAACCCAGGATTATTTATCTTCACCATTGTTGTGTATTATGACGTAAAAGAATTCCACAAAAACGTACACATTAATCCCGCAAACATAGACTATGAAAGTTTTTACAGCACATTCGTTAACAATGGTATTATTCTTTCGCAATTTAGTTTGGTTTAAGTTTTGGTAGTTTTTTCGTAAAAATGAAAGGGCAGTGATTTGTTGTTTCCCTTTACTTTTCATGCCTTGGTCAGATTTCATATTTGTTCAGTAATCGGACCCGCAGATAAGTTGTTGGTAACTAACGGCGATGTTGTCAGTCCTTGCCCTAAAGGTTTACTCACCCGCATAAAATTGGCCTAACGTCGATACACATACATCTACTACGACCATCACAAGATACAACTACTTCGTTTCTCATAATATAAATAGGGAAAGTACGTCTTTATCAATAGAGTCGACACCATTTTTCATGTAAGCAGATATTGTTTCCAATCGCTTTTATTCCTTGAGCAATAACGCAGAAATGATTTTCAGACTGTATTTTCGTTTCTACTGTCGACCTAATAATATATAAAGAAAATACAAAACTCAACTCGACCCTTATTTGCCTTTTCGGTGCGTAACTATCTTACTCTCAATTCGGAGCAAAGCTACCCTAGTTCGTGTAAAATACCAGAAACGGCCTTGTTCCGTTCGTGCTGTTTGTTTAGGTCAACGTAAATCATAAAACGTGATTGACTGAAATAGTGATAAAGTATAAGATGACAGATTATAAAATTAACGAGAATTTTGGCACTGGTTGGAGATTTTATTTGTTCTTGTCTTGTCATATATGCGGACCCATATCACGGTAGACAGGAGGACCGTGAAGTGTAAAGTCGAGACACGTCATAAAAGCGTGGAGTGGATGTACGTGTCAGCATAATCTCGCCACCACCTCGTGTTTGCGTAGCCACTAATGCTATTTACCATCGGGGTGGACGCACCGTGTGTATCTTAATCGTTAGTCGGCAGAAACACGCCTTGTTTTGTTTGCCTCTTTAACCAGAAACTTTGTTGTCAGGTGATTACGTGACTTCTAAAGGCCAACGTGTTTGGAACTTGATAGATTTATTTGTGGGACAGATTCTAAGTTTCAAACTTATCGAATAGTAGTGAGTAAACATGGAAAAGTAGTTCTGAAAATTGAGTTGGAATTTGTAATTCATGAATGTACCTAAAGGGAAACTTGGGCAATCTTTTGAGAACATAGAGAAGAAGTTGGTCGTCACTGGCCACGTGAATAAGTGACGTGTTCTTAAAAGGGAGGTTAAATGGGAGGTTTTTCGTTTTAGTCGAGGGTGTAGAGTTTATTAAATTTATTTGTGCTGTACTACCGGTGCCTGTCAGTGACTCGTACAACACTCCACTAGGAGCTGTCGAGATCCAATTGACGAGCTTTTTGCCGTTTTTTAATTAAAGCCTTGTTGAAATGGTGATATACTGCTCCGTCGTGATGTCTTTGTTAATATGCTGACGTCAGTAATAGTAATAATTACTTATTATAATAATTATTATTATAAATGTAACGGAAGTTATTTAAATAAATAATAAACTTAAGTGAACCTCCATGTAAATGAATCTCATTTATATTATGTTTCTTAGGAAATGTGAAGTATACACATAAATATACAATAAATAAATTGAAAGAGGCCGTTATCATTAGCAGATTTCACAAAAGTACTAATCATTAGTAGATGAACGCTTTTAGGTCTCAAAAATATTTAAGATACAAAAACTGTTACTATAAAACGTTTCACATTTGGTTATACTGTTTTTAAAAACTTATTGTTTTTGTCTCTTTTTTGTACGACGCGTCACAAACATTACTTTTACAACTTATTTGAAAGATACGATGTTTGATGGGCAGTTCTACAATGTTTCTAATAAACTGATGACTAACATGTTATTTTGTATTTGTTTCAGGTTTCGGTTTTGTCACGTTTCAAAGCGAAGACATAGTAGATAAGGTGTGCGAAATACATTTTCACGAAATCAACAACAAAATGGTAAGTGCTTGATACTATAATGGGCCATATTCGACATTGCATTTTCTTATTTTTAAGTCTCTCCAGTGTCAAATTTTACGACGTGAAACGTGACAGCCTCATACAAAAACTATTTTTTTCTCTTTCTGTCACAGCATTATGAAACACTTAAAATAAGAGAAGAGAATTCAATGTCAAATCAGGCCCATTAAACTTTAAAATTTACGTATAATTTTTTTTTGTTGACTGTTTTCAAATTATGATTTTAGTTATGATTTAGATTTTAGTATGCAATAGTTATTTTACATTTATTTTAATATTGTGACTATTGAAATACTTCTAGTTTACAAAACATTTATGTGATTATGTAGAAAACATTAACAAGTTGCAATAAAATTTTATATTTTAGACCGCAAAACTCAACATTTCGAGATATAAATACGAGAAAGTTAACCTTTGGAACTAGTCAGATATCAATTAGGCGAAGAAATCGCGCCTTGGCCGACGCCCAAAGAGTCATAATAAAACAACAATAAAACCTCTATAGTACCGACGCTTAGATTTTTTCCTCGTACCCACAGTCTGCAGAAATTCTCTAAAATTTAGACGCCGTTTTATTTAACTTTCGAACCACAAAGAACTGTCATTTGATAAACATAAAACGAAAACACACGACAGTAAACTGCCGAAATCAGAGCTCGTAAATTAAAAGTCAGGGCATAAAATACAGCTGAAGATTGCTTAAACATCTTTCATTCCACGATGAAAGGTCTGGTGTACCACCCTTTCCGCTGTCGATGCATCCTTCATTATTAATGCTTGTTTTTGTGCGTCGCCCTTTTGTCTAGGACACGACGGCGTGTGTTACTTAAAATCGCAAGGGCGATGTTCCCTAAGTGGAGCAAACACCCTACAAAGACATCAAACAAATGAGTAGTGCTTTAGAGTAATTACGCTTTTCTTTCCTGTGAAACTAACCTAAAGTCTTGTAATGATTCGAAATATTGAACTTTAAATTCATATACTGAAAGTTTAGTTTCCAATAATGAGCTTTAGTATTAAACACTAAGTAATAGCAATGAACAAAATTTCTGATGCTTAGAAAAAATTATCGCTTCTTATTCGACCTCATTTTTGTTTCGTGTAAATGATCAATGTTGCAGTACACTCCCGTTTCTCGCAGCTCCTCTAAACAATAATGTACACAAAAGTGTTTTTGTTACAAAGTAAACAACTTTTTATGTACGTACACTGTTGCCGTTCGACGTAAAATTAACGTTACAATCTTTGGATGCGATGTTACTTACTGAAACTCGTAAACAGGGCCCGCTATTAAAAATTTACTTTGGCATATCATAAACACATTCAATAGTTATATTTACGTACGCAATAAAGAACACTGAGGCGTTACGTCAGCTGAACTAGAGGCGTCGTAAATTTAATACGTCATATCTTATATTAAAATTGTCGTTTAGCTAATAACTGCCCCGTCTATGCATTTTATAAATATTATTTATTAAATTCAGTAGTATAAAGCATAATCTATTACCCCTGGTATATAAACTTCACATTCATATTTAGATTATTTTGCGCGTATTTTAATATAAGTTTGATTTGTTTTCTTAACGATTCCGTAATCAATAAGTGGAACGAAAATTCGTGCGCACATATTGTAAGTAACATTTTTCTGTGTATGTAATGTATTCATGCAAAGAGTATTTTATTAAGAACTAACGAAAAACCGAATACCATTATTTCTCTAAAAAAACAAATAAAGAGATACTAAACCGCAGTGAAATGAGTTTTATCGTTCAAGTTGTTCTGTGTTTTCATACAATACTTTTATACAGCAATACGAGCCACGAACGAACAAATTTCTATAGTTTACATTTTTCAAACGATCCATGCTTTCACACGGACGTTTAACTAATGGTTCCCAAAAACAAAATGTCGAAAAAAAGCCTTTTATGATTTATTTACATACATTTATCTTTTATCATGCTAACGAACGAGCAGGCAAGAATTGGCACAAGTTAAACAAAACTCTTTAAACACTTGTAGAGTTTTTACGCGAAATATTATTTGTTGTTTTTTTCAACCATTAGCTTATTGATTCCTTTAAGAAGTTCTTTATTGAATAGAACTTTTTTTCACAGTTAAACGCAAAATCCATCTAGTAGTTTCTGAGATTTCATTCAAAAAATAACAAGCAAACGCTTAGGCTGTCATATTAGTATAGATTTATAGCACTGATTTTTTTTGGTTTCATCCGCTTCTTTCCTAATATAAGCAAATGGTTTCCGCTTAAGAACCAACACTGACAGGTCGATTTTTGAACTTACCCTTACATGGTTCCCCCAATGGTTGTGTCGAAGGGGTGACTTTAGTAATTTGAGCTCATACCCTCATACAAATACTTGCCCTTGTCACTCAAAAATTACTGGTGTATAATGTTCACTGTTTTGACAGGAGAGAAAGTATGAAAAGAGATCTTCTAGAGAAGGTTGTATAACTACATCACACAACACTTTCTACAACTATAACTCGTGCACTGAGTCAAAACCTAATACACGTAGTAGCCTTTATACAAAAAGGTAACATTGGAATATCATCTATTTGAATACGTCATTTATTTCGCCTGCGTTGTAAAAAAATACCAACAAAATAAAAATCTTTCCGATAAAACTCCTTTAGACTTCTTCTTTTCACAAGTAGTTCAGAACAAGTAGGCAATATCATGTTCGCCTTTACAACAATAGCTTGAAAAAGGTATCAGTGCCTAGCACATCCTTACACTGTCTTGTAGGGAGAAAGGGAGGCCCTTTGAACAATCAATCAAGTGGTCTCGGGTCATGATTACCATAAACTTACCATTTTAACACGACTCAGCTTCTTCTAAGCTCCATCGAATTATTCGCCATTTTTACGCCACCCTGTGCAGATAATATACGCGTATTAGTATATATATGTATATATATGTGTGACAGTCCCTTTCAGTAAAAGTTACGATTGCAAAGTTGTGAATAGAAGATTTGGAGGGCTTTTTAGTTCCCTTTTGTAATACAATGTCCGTGCAACTTTGTTCGCGAGGACTTTTTTACTCTTTTTAACAGTTTTCCTACATTTTCTTTTTATTTTGCAATGTCATTGCCATTTTGAAGACTTAATTGAAAAGGTTCTTTAGAAGTTGAGTTTCAATATTTATTATCATTCTTTCAAATAAAGTTTCCGAAAGATTTCAAAAAAAATACTACTGAGTTTTTTAATTGTATACTTTGAGGAAATCTTTTTAAGCGTATGATTTTTCATTTTGGTCCGTATTTCAACTTAGTGTAGCTAATTAAGTGGCCTTTTAAGTAAAAATTTACAGGCGCGATCATAATCTGCCGCTTGTAGGTGCCCGAGCTACTGCCTAATTTCCTACATACATTATTACAATATTTTAATGGTTATTTACCCAAACTCGAACACGCTATTTCGAATTGACGTTACGATCTCTACGAAAATACGTATAAATTATAGTTATTATTATAGTTGAAACAACTTAAAACTAAATCTTTCAATCTTATGAAACACCCCGTTGTTATACGTCACTTATATTTTTCCTTCAAATCAAATCATATTTATTGCTTCAATGTATGGTACAAAAAGGTGGTTATACTATGATACGTTCCTTATACAAAACTGTCTAACAGCATGCAATCTTTTTAGTTGGGTAGGTATACAAAATAATTAATTTGAAGAATGTGTCACGCATATAGGTTATGCATACAACCAGATAATAGTACATCCTCAATCAGTCGACCACAACAAATGTCTGAACCTCCATAAAGTATTGTAAGAAACCGAGCGTAATTGAAACCGTGTCGTTGCGTGGCAAGACAATAAAACAGTAGCTGGTGAGGGCGCTAGTATCATCAATAAACGCCATACGTTAGGGTGGTTCATTACCGCGCACCGACGCCGCATTCCCATTACAATAGAGTTAAGAGACTCCGCCACTATAAATACCAACGGAGGACAAGGAGACCTGCTTTATTTCCGCACAATTTCATTTACATTAGAGGTGCTGAACTGCTACAGAGGGTCATATGAAAGTCTCGTAGAGATTCATGCAAAGCGAGCGAGTAGCGGGACGGCGTTCTCGTCGTAATCTAGCCCTGACAAGCCACGCCGCCGGCGCCTGACGCTCCTTCCCACTTAATTACTACTAATTACTACAGCTTATATACTACGTGAATCATGAACTTTCTTCCATCTTCTTATTAATTCTGGCTACCGATAAATTTGTCTTTTAAGTATAACTTTGCAATTTAAGGGTTGAACAAATAAGTTCTGAAATCTATGTAAATGTGCACGTTTTTTTCATTTTAACAGGAATACTTACTAGGATACTAATGTTACAGGTACTACTTCCGCTATATAATTTCTTAACAAAGTAATTAATTTGGAGCGACATAGTCCGTCTCAGCTTTTTAATTTGCTAAAGAATATTAGGAGCATCTACAACCTAACCTGGTAATTAATAATCATTGGCAGAGTCTTACGATAAACATGTTTTTTATTCTATTTCATTCCCTTCAATCCCACCAATATTCAATCACAATTGAAGTGAATTCAAATTGGGATATCAAAACAAATAAGCCAAACTTTTTATCAGTTGCGATTACAACACAGCAATTAATCAACCCCATATTTTTATTTACAATATATATTGTATATTATATTTCTAAGTAGCATTGAAACCTGAGTAATTAATAATTTCCATTTGCGGAATCAATATGTTAGCTTGTAATAGGCTATTTCGAGTAAATGAGAACATCTCATTTTGCAAATTGATCCACATTAACACAGACATGACCACAAATGCCGACGTTCAACAATTACATAAATGCAAAGTGCTTCCATATTCTCTAATGCAGCTTTTTTCCTATCTCAATACACCGTTTGCAATTTTATTCGAAATTCGTTGAGAAATTCATTTACCGAGAATTCCGATTCGTAGTACATGAAAACACTTTTATAAAAGTAGGTATCTTCCCCCAGTTCTATTCTAATACACATTTTTAAAGTATCAATTTGTTGAATGGTATTTTTGCTATCTTTGTTGGTCATTCGTTTTATTCTTCTGCAAAAGAGTGGGTGTAGAATAAATGGGAATTATTCAAGCAACAAGTTACTGGTAATGATGTTTACTTACAATTGCTAACAGTATTCCTTTCACCTTAATTGGTACCTTCTTAATGACAGGTTATATATCGTTGCAATGATACTGTGGACTTTACCAAGTAGTCATTATGTATTCAACACATAATAATAAAGTAGCTGCAAATAAACCACTACAGAACATAGAATAAGGAAAATATCTTTAAAAATACAGAACTATCAGCATATTATGTTTACAAATAGCTTGTAATAAGCTTTTGCGAACATTCAAGTACATCAAAGACGCAAAGGAATATGTTTATCGTTTAGTCGAAACATAACCCTTTGACATACATGAATTGGCGTGTCTACCAAAAATAAACCTCAATAATATTGCGATGATTCCAAAATCGTGTACGAGTATACTCGTCCAACAGAGCATATGTAATCTAATTTCATATAAGTACATTGCGATCGTTAGGTATTGTATGAAGTCGATCGATTTCTTAAAAGGAGCCGAAGGCATTAGTCGGCTTCGAACGACGCAATGAATGTTGCATACATCACTCTTGTATGCCACCCCTTGATGTTCAATATGCTAGTTGTACAATCACTGCCATAATAGAAATAAGGTTACTCATTTAAAATTCATTATACTACAATGCTCTTGTTAATAACACGGAAATTAAAGCTTTAAAGGCCAGTTCTGTTAATGTTAAAGTTACATATAAATAGTTTTAAAATAATAAACGTAATCAATCTCTCTTAGTCAATTATGCTCCGTGAATATTATCAGCACTTTTACCGATAGAAAGTGACCGATTGGTTATTTAAACCGGCGATAAGTCATCTCTGTCAACGTAAAAATCCATACATTAATAAAAATATTTACGGATTTTAGATGATACGGCGATTTTTTCGAAAGTATAATATTTAAGCCTTTATCAAGTAGTATTTTGCTTCTAAAATAAGAATTTTGTACCTACTAGAGAACCTTAAATATACAGGGTTAATTTTAATTAACTCTCCACATCAATCCCAACAACATTTGTTGTACGACTTTTTACAAATCTTGATAAATAACACAAAAAATTTAAACAAAAAGTTTTTTGCTCCTTACTCTACATTTTGAAATAAGTACCTATTATTATTATGAAGCGATATTTTAATGCGCAAGGTGCGTTGCATACCTGCGCTCAGCGTAAATAGAGTTACGCCTCTAAACAGAGGCTATAAATATTTTTTGTATGGGAAAACTAAAATTTAAAAAAGCTGTAGAAAAAGTGTTGTTGGAATTGAAGTGGAGAGAATGCAAGAGGTGATGCGCTAATTAAAATTAACCTTGTGGTGTTCATGAATAATTTTCCCACATTTTTTTTTCTTGCCCTTATGTTTATGGATGCTATGCATTTTCAATTGAGCTTGACACGCATACTTTTCATGATGTCATCAATGACTTGTAGGAAAAGCTGAAGCGAATTACACCCTCATTATAGAGTCAAACTGATCACTAAGTAATGTACAAATTTTAATTCTTTTTATTCGTGTAAAGACTAGTATTTCCAAATTATATTCACCAAATTCAAATATTACGATCAATTTAAAAAAACATGTTCCTTAAAACGTCTCAGGTAACATAACCGTTTGTCGTCAAAATACTGAGAGGTTTATATCTGATTTGAATTTCGCACATTACAGCCTATTGGCGTGACTCCCTCTGAGTAAACAGGTAGCTAAAACGCAATTCATACGAAAACGTTGAGTGGGTCCTACTTTATTCACAATCCTTACGAAAGAGCTCATGCGTTGTATTTTAGTTTTATTTTTGTATGTTTAAGAGAAACAATTGAAATTGGGATGACTTTTTCATTTCATAGTATCGCTGTATTTAGATTTTTTGCGGAACAGTGGTTTGGAAAAATCTTGATGAGACACAGAGGTTGTGGTTTTAAACGTGTATGGTCTACTGATTTTCGTAAATGTTTTTATTGCGTGAAAAAGAAAAGTAAAGACTTATTCTATAATAATATTTATTCTTTGATTTAATGTATTTACGGGATTCTTACCACGATTTTCGATTTTATTTTCGCACGTCCGATATTTCGATGCTGTTACAAGCACCATGATCGCGGACTGTGGTAAGAATCCCGTAAATACATTAAATCAACGTGAAAATAACCGCGATAGTTTAAAACAATTAATATTTATTCTGTTAATTATTTAACAGAATAGCTTCCTTTAGATAAAAATAACTGACGCTGTCAAAATGTCCACAATTGATTATGATTATTAAAGTCGTGAAAATTTCATCAGGATTAACAAAGTATTAATAGTTTTTTGACAGATTTAAATTTAAGTTAGCGTTACCGTTAAATAAAAAAATGATCTTTCTGAAGAGCTATACCTATTATGCCAAGAGTTGAGTTTATTATTAAAATTATTAAAATGCGAAACAATCGTAATTCATAAACTTTTATTTACTGAGTATATATTTTTAAAAGCAAAGTTTTGAACCAGGTTTTTGTTCAAATGAAAGCACTCATCCATCCTTTATCTCTAAAAACAACACTCTAACACCGTTATCACGGAACTTAAACTACATCATTAAACCAAAGACAATTTCGAGCGGCCATTTTTGTTTACATAATATGATTATGTCACCGGAATCGACCAATAAATCGACAAATGTTGCTAGAATTATCAATGAACACGAAAGGCTCCACTCTACCGTTATTTTTGTATGAAGTTCATCATGCTTTTCATTGAAACTATATGAGAATTTCACCACTGAAGCCGCACACGTACTTTTCTTTTTTTCTGTAGGATTCGTGAGTATGTAGAAAGAAATCTCCCGTAGTGTTCTCAAGTATTTCATTTTCCGTGACCTGTTGAACACAAGGTTTGTAAATTTTGTGCTTAGCGCATTGCGAAACATTTTGAACTATCAACAATATGTAGCATAGGTACTGCAGTATTTAAAAACATTCTTTTATTGTTTTCTTATTTCGAACATTTTTCTATTACTTTTGTTAGCTAGGCACATATTTATTTATTTTAATTATATTTATATTATATATATATATTCAATCTTTTTCAAATTTCAATTAGAGTTTGAACGCAAAGAAAAGTTTAGATTCAATAAAGGCTGAAAAATAAAATTTCTTTCACTTTTAAAATAATGATTTAAGACACATGTCTTATTCAAGAAACGCATCAAAACTAAGAATACGGAGATTTTATACGAAAAACAAAAATCAACCCTTACACTCTTAACTTAAAATAACACGGCAAAAAGCTCATAAATATATTTACAACACGAGAGCAATAAAAGTGTTTTTCACATTTTTCTTTCTATATTCGAGTCCTTGCTTCGCTGCAAGCGTCTTCCGATTTGGTGTTCAACGGCAATCAACTGGATGCTGCAACGCTCTGTCAATACGAAGGAGAGAGGTTTCCTGATAAACTTATCTGAGACCCTGTACCCCCCACCCCGCCCGTAACCCTTCCCCTCGCCGTCTGCGTTCATACGACACGTACTCATGCGTGGATAGCGGACAACTTAATATGGATGTGACTTTCAGAAATGTGTTTATTTAATTTAATACAAAGTTGTAATAATTGTAATAATTTGTCATCTGGTTCAGTTCTATAGGAATTTGTAGAAAGGTTAAAACAAGATTTTGGATTTTATTTAAATCAAAATAGAAAAATATTTCTTAACTTAAGTTGCCTATCTGAAATATGCATAAATAACAAGTATTTGGCTCTAAAACTTACACTTGGTACTTGCAACGAAGTTTCCAAGTTATTATTCGGAAAAATTGAAAAGTATCACATGTCATTTGTATACGTACCAATTTATGTTCGTTTAGAAACGGTCGCAATATTTTATACTCCTATAAAAGTTGTCTATTTGGCCGTTTGCCCATCTCACCGCAACTATTTCTAGGAAAACTGCAATTTTTGAAAAAGGAAACAAACCAAAATCCTTATAAAATGTTGTTAGCGTCAACGCACATTAAAAGCATTTTTTCAAAATTTGGACTAACTTTTTGACTTTTAAAAAAAAGAAGGTTAAAATTAAAAAAAACTTTATATCAAAATTTGCGATCAGCTTCCAAAATGGTATTATCACATCCTTTCAAAACATTAGCATAATTGAATTACTTTTTGAAATCATAAAATAATCTCGCAAAATTCAGCTATGCAAAACAATAAAAGCTAAACCTTTTCACTTAAACGCAATTTCCTCGGCCGTGTTAACCTTCTAAATGTTTTATTTAGGCGATTTTAATTTCATTTCTTTTTTGTCCACAAAAGAGTGTTTTTGTAATTTTGTATCCTCCGCTAAATTGAAAAACGTGTGAATATCACAGAATGAGAATTAACTTGGAGATCTCAAAAAAAATATGAGTTATTTTTAATTTAATTTGGCTCGGAATGAAGCTATTTTCCTTAGTATCATAACTCTTTTATTTTTTTATAAGACGTTTTTTTTTAACGATTTATCTTAAAAGTACGCCATGATTTCAATTGCTTTGAATTTCTAATTTGTTTAAATGATGAAAAGTCTAAATGGAGCATTAAATTTTAACACGAAACCGTTCCGAAACAATCAAATCATACATCATCGATGCGGTTGCGTAGAACTTTGTACAGAGTACATCGTTCATACCAGATCTTTACTTAATACGAGTACTTTTTGGTGTTATAAATTGGCGAGAAGCGTACACCAAGGGGTAAACACGGAGCATATTAAGCTAGTGTGTAACGAAGCGGTTTCTAAGTTTAGTCGGCACAAACCTTTAGCTTCGCTGTCAAGTACTTTTCTCCACTCAGATCGATATATCGAAGGCGTGCCTACATAGTGCCTAAATACAATTTACCTTTGTTATTTTTCGTGTCATTAAACTGCGTCGCGATCTCGAACGCTTGATCGGGATTGCGAAGTTCGATGTGATTTGTTTGTGAGCTTTTGTTTCTCGCTCCACTCGTTCGACGCGACATCAATTAACGTCCTATGCCCCAACTGAATTTTCTTCATCGCCATTCGCATTTTTGTACCAAGTCTGAAATGGAATAATTTCCCCGGTAGAATATTCAGAACGGATTTTTGTATTCCATCAATGTTTCCTAATCAAAATTGAAATCCAGGGGAAAAAATAAAACAAAGTCGTGTCGGTATTTGTATAACTTTAAAGTTAAAGCATGATAGGCCTTCTATTAGGAATGTCCTTCCTCTAGTTGCGTGTTTTCGATTAATGGGAAGGACCAGGGTTAGGGCTTCGTAGCGTAGGCGCCGCTTCATTTGTAAAGCTTTATCGGCCTTGACAAATGGCGACACTCACCATTTTTATGTCGCGTACTATCGAAGAATACAGTTCATGCCACGTAGCGATTTAGCCCGTATTGTATTGCACAACTTTTGTAAAACGCAAACTTGCCACATAAAGAACGAAACAAAACCCATATCCGCACGATATACAATCTAGAACATTCTTATGAAAGGGGAGTGCGCATTTTATTATTTAGACACGTTATGCCTTCCTAACTTTATTTTACATGTTGATTATTCAGACTTATCTAGGCATAAAACTTGGCGGAAGATACTCTGCTTGGTAAAGCCTCGCATACTCACTTCTCGGGCGTTAATGCAAAAGCACGTAGTTTGATGTCGTCGCAGAAAGTTGTGTGAAGTGCAGACAGAGTGGGAGCGGCGGCCGGGCCGCGCTAAAGCCTTCATTTGTCGACAACTGACGGCCGAGTGACAAATGCGGACCCGGCTTTATGTACCTCGCGAGCACACATCGCGATTATGCGCCACTATGAAAAATGTACATTCTCGTTTGTCTACGAGCGTTTTAACAATGCAACGATCCGTCTTCATAGAAACCTGGATGTAACAATTTTAACACAATGAAACTGAAGCGTGACAAATGAAATCGCACGGAAAATTTACGAGTGATCTATTCCACCGCCTTGATATAATTTAAGCCTATGTACTTTTCTGCGCTTGGCTGGGAAAATTCTATTGCAGGAGGTGTGGGTTAACGTAGATTGGGTAATTTATACTTGCCTCGTACCTCCCTCAAAGCTGAGGGCGATTTAGAACGGCAGAGGAGCAATATTTTTAGTTAAAATACCTAATGGGTTTTAGATTAAAACTATTTATAACTTTTCTCGTTTGACAGAATTTAAAATTTGCCTGTCTCTGAACAATTTTATTTGTTTTAACTTTATGACATTATTATATCAAAAATAATAAGATTTTCCGGGTATTCTATTGTGAAAGCTATCAAATTGAATTCAGAAATAGACGTTGTTTATTTCTCTAATGCGATGTTTCTGACGTTATGATGCTAAATAATTACTTTGGAGCTCGTAAAATTTGTCCTTTTGTTTAATAAGTATTCAATGATAAGCTTCTTGACTTGTTAAAGCAAATTAAAATTCAATTTGTGAGTCGTACTGCGAAGCACGGCGGATCGGGAGCCGAGTCCTGCCGCCTCACAATTTCACAACTCGTTCACTCCGTAAACATGTTATTATGTTTATTTAAATGAATAAGAGATACTTAAATTATGTTTTCTTAACAAAGAAATCCCTGCTACATCAATATACAAAATATTTGGAGCATCTGGATTTTTTTTTGTGATTCATACATTATTGGATCTCGATCTTAACTTTAAGAATGTTATAATTATGCCAACAAAATTATGTCCGTAATTAAGAAAAATGTCTGTTACAAACACTTCGAGGCTTTTCAACGTCAGGAAAGATCTTCAGTTAGGCGAATAATTTTGGGTTTCAAAATAGAGCTAGCGCCACTTCAATTTATTATATCGCATGAGATGTGCTGCATAGGATTCTTTTACAAAAGTGTAGAAATGTATTTAGGGGAAACACGAAACTTACTTTTCTTTATATGTATGTAGGTAATTAATTTTATTCTTCACGTATCTAAATCGTAAAAAATCTAAACAGAAACATACCAACTTAGAACCGCTATCAAGTTTTTACTTACAGTTAATTTGTGTTTTTCAAAACATAAACTGATTGTGTAAACACAAAAATAACAAAAACAACCTTGTTTCAGGTGGAATGTAAAAAAGCTCAGCCCAAAGAAGTCATGCTCCCAGCAAACCTGGCGAAGACGAGAGCGGCCGGTCGCGGCGCGTACGGTGAGTTGGTCGGCAGCGGCGTAGGGCCCGGCGTGCGATACGCGCCGTACCCCGTTGCTGCGCCCGCGCACGTGCTCGTCGCCGGCGGGGCAGCGGGCGGCGCGCACGCCCACGCCTACCGCCGCGCGCTCGCCGCTCTCCGCCCCGCCCCACGACAAATCCGACCCACCATCAACCCACTCCAACCTTTAACCTACTCCGTTTCCGACCTCATCAACGCACACGCACTCGACCTACCCATCTACTCCCCCCTTACTGCACTTCCCACACCTCTGCACCTCTGATCCGCGTTCCTTTTCCAACAACCGCACCCTCCATTCTAAATCCTCTCCATTCCTCAAACATTCCTCTCAGAGCGATTTAAAGGGTCGTAGTTTGCTATTAGCAACTGGTTTAGCTTTTTTTATATTTGTACTAAAGCTAGAGTTCATAAATATGAGAAATTTTAAAGGCACACAGATGTAGAAGATATAATGAGAAAGTTTTTATAGGGTTAGTTAATTTTGTACCAGGCCGCTTAGGTGCTTTGATGATTCGATTCATAGATAGACAGAATAGAGGACCTGGTGCTTTGGATTTTGTAGCTTTTTACTTTATACTTAATTCAGAGAGAGCCTGTGGTTCCGACGATTCTTGCCATAATTACATATCCATCCATGAAACAAACTGATATTTTCTCTAGCAGACAGAATAGTTATACTTAAATTGCTAATATTATTTGAAAGGACTGAATACATGAAAATTTATGCAATGAAATTATTTAGCATTTATATAAATAGTTCACAGCTTGATGTCGGCTTTCAAAAATGTTATCATTGGAAGATGAGAGGTACCTATTTATCAAAATATGATAGTGTTTTGAGTAAAATTGTGAAGTTGTTAGCTGTCCCGTATTATTTGATGTTTTTTTTTTGTTTTTATTTTTATTGTTAAAACACACTAGTCCACTAGGTACTTAATTGGTTTATGTTCCTATTGTTGAATACTCAGTATTATTTCCAAGTATACTCCTACTATACATTATTTATTTAACTGTACAAATCCAACTGTTGTACTTACTTTTAATTTAAATTTATTTAGTTGTATTGTTTTATCTTTATTATGACCTTAAAATTAAATAAATTATTGATTAAGATATGCACTCAACTGTTTGTAATTTTCATGTAGTTTTTAAACTAATAGAATTAATGTATCGATTTAACAATTTTTAGTAGATTTAGAATAAATGTCATTTTTGAAAACATTTGAATCGTCTGTTTGTTTAACATGTTTAGCTTAGACTAACAGAGTAGAATAGATTAACAAAATGTGAATATTACATGACATTTTATCGATTTATAAACTAACAAACCCTATTTTAAAAATATTAGTAAATTTAAAGTAGAAAAATTAGAATAGTGAATGTTCTATTGAATGGATAATAATTGTAACACTCAGGATATACTTTTCGCCAAGCAAAATAGTGTCTCAAGGCACAATGAACCATTCCGTACACTTTACATAATTACACTTTAATAATGTAAGGTTTATAAAACGGATCAATTTATGTAAATGTTTTTACATTTCTAGATTTCATGTGGTCATTGGGTGCGCTTCCTGACGGTAAGTCTATTATTAACATTTTACATATTTTGTTTCACTTCATAACGTATCGCATCTATTACTTTGTTGCCCATTATTAATTCCCATGTTCACATTATATAATTCTTGCGATCATATATTATAGGACGCGATTATCGGAATAGTATTTTGTCCGCGAATAACTTTATTATAGTTCTGTCAAGAGTATTGTTCACTTAAAAACTTAGTAGGTGTCGTGAGAAATTAAAGTCGACGGATTATTCGCTTCAAAGCAGATGTCTATTAAAAAAATGTTAAGTAATTTATTGGTATATTCAGCTATAGGATACCTATCTATCTCCGATGATGGATCACGGGCCCTGACAGATACACTATTTTGATTGGCAATAATATGATAAACGATCCGGTGGAGTAATCATATCAGTTGCCGGTAGCGTCCGGCCATCATTCATTTTACCTTTTTTATTTCAAACTTAATAAAAAAACCGATGTTAAAATAAAATCGTACTCAATAATTTTAACAATTGAATAGTGTAACTGTAGATTATGTAGACCGTAGATGAATAGCTTAGATAGTTTGTCTTGCTTGTTGATTCATTTTATTATAAAGTAGGTATCTCTATCTACAGATTTACGAAGCCGTCAATATTTGTTTATGATATCCGATAGAAAACCGAGGTCATTATTTTCTGGACACTTTCCAAGCGTAATTAATAGGAAGAGGCTCTCCTTGCTAACAAAGCTGAAGATAAAAAAAAATCCTGTTTTTAAATAACAAGCATTAGCGAATGACTTGACGTTATAATTTGCATGCATTTCCTTTTCACCATACAACACCCGCATCATAAAAGTTTTGACGTAGGGCAACTTTTAAAACAGTGTTTTCTTTGCGCAGGTTTCCCCGCAGCGTACGCCGCCTACGCGGCAGGACGTAGCTATTCGGGCTATCCTAGCTTCGGGCTGCCTTACCCAGCAGGTAATCCCCTGGCGAGCTTGCACCACCAACTATCCGGCAATCACTACCACCATCTGGCCACTCTCCTGCCATACCACCCGCTCGAACTCAGCGGCGTCTACAACATCCACGCCATGCATCTGTGAACTCGCGCTAACCGACGCATTCCACCAACTGCTTACTAAATATAACTCCTACTAACACATACCCTTATTCACCTACACTGTGGTGTCTGTCATCTAACTTCCCATTTTACAACTAACTTATCACAGGGCAAAAGTTCGTGTGAACTCACACTAAAAACTTTACTAACAAGTTAACACCCTTAACAACGACTGAACCATCGAGATAAATCTGCCGTCAATTACGACGCGTCCATCTTTTGAGATATACGCCGTTCAATGTTTGCCTCCAGAATTTCTTCAAGACAATCGGAGCAAATGTATTCGCTCGCTCTATATTTACCGAGAAATCGCTCTAACGATTGTCAAATGGTACGCGACGAGCAAACAGCGCTCGCAAACACGTGGCCCGCACTAGCGCCACCTGCCACGCCTGTCTCACCTCATTAAAGCCAAAAGCTTTTAAACAGATTCAAACAAAAGTACTGAAAAAGTGACGTTCTTTTTGCGGTGACTTGTATGTAAATCTCTAAAAGGACGAAAAAGAATTCCCACTAATTAAACGTAGACTACCGTAGGCTTTCTGGCCGATCCCGTCGAATGAGAGTAGAATGTTAATTTTGGGCGCTCTTATTATTCAGGCGAGGTTAGTTTGTTGTAGTCCAATGAAAAACTGAGACCGAAAGAATTGGCAGATCGATCGGGGCGCGGGTGTACCGCTCTAATGGGCAAGTGCGACAGGCCGGGAGCAGCTGCACAAATACTCTTGTTATTTGTCCACACTCCGTGTTTGAGCCGCCTTCGCTCCACCATAATTACGCCACTAAGCTTTGACTTTCTGATTTTTTTCTGAGTCTGTTCAGGCCAAGCCAATTTTTCGTGCGAACGCTGTCGGAATCCGGAAACCGAAATTCGTATGTATTGAGAACTCCAATAAAGGGAGCTTCGGTCGAAATGGAGCGGATTAGTTCGAACAGTTTTGTGGGCGATTGATATTATCGGCGCGAAGTCCGCAATCGCGGCGCACTATGTTTTTCTTTCGTATTAGTCGTACAAACGGTTCCGCGTTAATTACTTTCGTAGCGTTTTGCGGCACGCGAGACAGACGTTTCTGGGGTGAGTGTATACAAAAAACGTCACTGATTGTGGGCGTTTGTTCAATTGTAAATATAATTGAACAGCGGCGCGGCGCAGTAATTACACAGGTGTACGAACGAGTCGTTTAAATTAATGGCGTTATCGAACGTGACTCAGCCACTCAGTTGACTAGATAATTCGCCCATGGAGACATTTTATAGGGCGTACATTTTGTGTCTCACGTACGATAATACGTTTAGATAATCTTGTTAGATTTATTATCATATCATTGATTTTAGTTAAATTTACATTCCTAATCAAGAAACGTATATATACTAAAATATGCTTTACATTATTCTATTTAGTAAGTATATTGTGTATTGTAGATTTGTATTCAGATTTAAGCCACAAAATCCGTTTCCTCAGCCATTAGAGACAGTACGTGCGTTCAGGGCGACGTAGCCCTCGCCACAATTTATTAATGTACGACCATTTCACCCATTAGCATTCCTCAGTGGCTACCAGCTTATTGGCTGCGTCATCTACCACACCGATATTTAGTCCAATATAAATTATGCAACCCCAGATTCTATTACGCGACTCCGATTAATTAAATTCCGACGTTTTAATGTCCAATAGGGTATAAATGTGCTGCCTGTTGTGTATGGGTTTCATTTTTTCAACTTCATTGCTTTCCACCATACGGTTCACTTTGCAAATTAAACTTTAGAAAACTATGGATTTAGTCCGTTGAAGTAAAGCTGACAGATTTGTCAGATTAATTGTCGTCCGAGAACTTATAGTGATAATGTCACAAAAGCTGTTTTGTTGTCTTCAATACAACTTTGTTTAAACAATATAAAAAGGTACTATACATGCGTTTATGTATACTATAGACCTCTGTGAACAATATCTTAAGTACATCATTAAAATTGTAACTTCTTAAAATTATTTTTATAATTGGAAAGAGATGTGTCTTCAAAGCAGTTAAGTTACATTAAGCACCCTTTCTTATGACGATCAACAACCCCTTATTTGCAGTCAAGCGTGACTAAAATATTCAAAATAAACACATTAGGTATATCAATATTTTCGGATTCAATGAATAGATAAAATTGATTTCAAACTTCAACGAAACATGCTTATTATCGGGACAAATTGATTCTTTACAACGAATTTTTTTCATCAATCTCATTTTGAGAAATATAATTGAAAAGTTGCCAACAACAAAAAACGAAAGATAATAAAAACATCAAAAGTTGAAAATGAAATTTGCATATTTATTGGATTTTTGTAACCTAAATAGGTATATTATCATTCTTTGCTTATAATCGTAGTTTAGGATCATCTACTAGGTACTTTAAACTTTTCCCATCGTATAGAGATGTTTTGCAATTATGTATAATCTATAATCTAATATTAGCTCTTTCGAAAATAGTAGTAGAGATATACTAATGTTTAGCAATTTAGGATATATTATTATAATACGTAATTAGAAAATGGACATAATGTTTGTATGTAACATCGCCAAAATCGATAATCATTTTTGTTTAAACTCTACCGGGTGTTTTTTATCGCAAAATGACAGTTTAAGTACTCTTTAAGTAAAATATCGAGTAAATCAGCAGTATTTATTTTAAATCGGCTGTCATGAGCAGACATTATTGCAGAAATTAATAATAAATGGCTGAGCGCGTCAATTGAACGATACATCCCCATTTCGATCAGTTATGACGTCATTTACTTCGAATAATCCACTTGGTTTATAAATATTATGTCCTTGAAGTTATTCTGTAGCTAAATAATCTATAACTTATCATAATAATATTATAATCATTACGCTACGGGGTATTCGTAAAAAAAAGTCAAAACAAAATCATTAAATACGAAATGACTATCTCTTTCTCCATCATGAGTGTGTCTCTACTGTAATCATGAGTGAAAGTGATGGATAGCATTTTCAAGGTTCGCTTTGATTCTTTTTAATGAATAAAACCCGTAATTAGTAAGTCTTGTAGCCAACATTTAGATATTAATTTTCCTGAATAAACTACTAAGTTTAGAGGATGAGTAGGTACTAACATTGAATTAGTCATTTCAGTTGCGTAGCTCTTGTAGAATTAGTTTAGATTCTTTATTTACTTCACTATTAATTCACATTTTAATCATTACGAAAACTACATCGAGCTTGAAAAGTGTTACTTTTTATACCAAAATTTGAATATTATGTATATTTATATTTAATTTTAAAGTTATTTCTCTATAATATTTTACATATTGACTACGCTTAAATAATAATGTTATTGATATTCATATTTATCATTGTTGTATAATATTTTTGGATGCTACTATTTTATGCTATTCTCTTCGTGTTATTGTTAAAAAAATATTTTAAACCATTTGAAACCGTGTAGGTGAAAAACCTATTAATTGGCTTAAGGGACTGTCAATTTGTTAGCGAAAACTATTGCTTTTTGCACCTCGCAATTATTAATTTCCAAAAATTATATGCAGCAACGCATTAATTTGTTTATGTAAATATATTTTTAATTGATCATTAAAACCGCCAATTGTGCGACCGTCCTTAACGCCATCCTCTAAACTAGTCTCATTATTAATAATAATCATAAGAAATAATTAAGAATCTTAATAATCCGCGGCTTCTTTGAAACGTTCATTGAAACGATAAGTAATTATAATCTTATAAAATAATTGACAAAATAATCTCTTTGAATATGAATTTTATAAATTACTCGTACGTATATAACTAACATAACAATAAATTATAATAATTGGCATTCGACTGTAAGTCCGAATTACTCATTTACGTGACGCATCGCGTGTTTTTATATACTAATATGAAACCATTGTATTCGGTGAATAACACTTTGTTCTTGATTCAATTTTGATGATCAAATCAATACCATTGAATAACTAAAATCACCCTTCTCCCTGCATTTTGACTGTGCGTGTTCCGATATAAGGACATTAAGAAGAAAAAAAACATGGCGTGTGCGTGCAAACAATTTAAAACATCCCCCGAAAATAGTAAACAGGAAACTATAATTCCAAGTTTCGCTATAAAGATGCGATGAATATAGCACCGGGTGAACCTCCCCAATTCTCGTGGCAGTGACATTTTTGTTACATTTGTTTTTTCCTTTCATGTTAATTTTTGAATAAATATGATAAATGAGGTCTTAGCGTGGGTCCGCGTTTCCCGCGTTGGGTATACGGCTTTGTAGCTTTTTTTTATTTTGTTGCTGCAGGTGTAGTGGGAGTATTATCACCGGAAAGTCGCCTGTTGGTGGGACCGGAGTTTACCCCGGCGGTGCTCGGGCATGGCTCGGCTGGCTAGACGGTCACCGACAAGGCACCGGCTCAACCGAAACCTGCTTTTCTCGAACCTAACGAATAAAACCTTTACCTACTCAAGCGCTTACTTTTTAATATACCCTAACCCACGCGTGTTTTAAGGAATGCAATGCGCACAGTTAAGTAATTTTAATAAGCCCGATTTCTCAGATGCGTGAACGTGCCGCCCGGCTAGGTTCGCCCCTATAGCACGAATATTTTAAATGATTAAATAAATGCGGTATCCCTCAGGAAGTAATGCCACTAAGCTTAACTTGTATCTTACTCAACTATGTATTCAACCTGCACAAATTATATAACAATGTGTAACCCATGTGTCAAATTCTTATAATATTGTACTAAGTATTTTAAGTCAAGTATTGTTCTTTATCGCTATTACGACATATCTTCTAATACTATATTTAGGTGTAAGTTTTATGACATTGTGAAGCCGCTATATTTTAAAAATAAAGGAAATTGCCGTTGTGTAAGCTAAATGTTTTACATTCATTTAAACGATAGATGGTGACCTAAATTATCAAGTAATTTAACATAACTAGAAGAGTTAGTTTGTATGGCTGAGCTCCGTATTCACTTAAATTTAAAAAAGGGCCATAAAGACCTCTGATTACATTTAACTTTTTATTATTTAAAATTTTCTTCCAAATTTAAAATTACTGAATACGGTCGTTAGACTAGTGTATTGAATAAGGAGGTATTAATTTTAACGATCTATTTTTCGTGTTTTGACTCATCCAACGCGACACAGCGTGGTGCGCTCAACGTTTGACACGACAAGTCGGTAAGGTGAAAGCATGTGAACATGGCAGAACTGTAGACATTTTAATCAACCTTTAATCACTACTTAGTTATTTCTAGAACTACTGCATAAACATCGATATTTAAGTAATTCTAGAAGCACGTCTCTAGGTACAGATATAGTTGTACTATCGATACATTAAACCCTTTTTATATATTTCTTCTGATGCGAAATCCAATTGAATTCAAACCTTTCAAAGAAATATCCATCAATTTTCCTCGAAAATGTGCGATTATTATATTCAAAAATGAAGTTAAGGTTTTGTGTGGAGTGCGAGCGGTAAGGTAGCGTTCCGCAGCCGCGCGGCGCGTTGCAGGCATTCCTAGCATACGGCGCAATCACCCTCAGAATGTAGCAGCCGCTCCCACACAACTAGTTTGCATACTTCTACTATTGCCATTATTCAAATTCAACTTAAAACCGGAAAAATTCGAATAGAACCTTTCATTACCAAACTGTTCATTGAAAAGACTAATTGGTTCCATAATTAAAGATTGTAAAGCCTACGGAACTACAAAGAAAATCAAAATAACGTCACGATAGAATTAACGCCTTGAAACAAATTCCTTTAAAAATACTCGTAGAAGTGTCGGTTTGAATCCAAATAATTAGCTGGCGAACAGCGAGCGGCCGCAAGTCGTGAACTGTGCCAACTCTATTTGTAATTTAAGATATTTGACCGTTAATTGTGTTAGAAACTGTTTAGTGCTTGTAACTTAAGATGGAGCCGACATTACATCGTCAAAAAAACATAGCTTCAAACGTAGTTACGTACAAATTTTAGAACCATTTAGATTCCTAAATCCATCGCTAAAATTCACGAGATCTCCGTTTGGATGGGTCAAATTTTTTATTTTACTTTTATTCCTTTTAGATACCACTTAATTTTATGGTTGTCCATAGAGTTTGACTATAAATACGCTAGTCTAGCGAGCTCCATCGCCAATAACTTTTTATTGTAGAATCCACCAAATGGGATTGTGGTCATGATACCGTAACGGTTAATATTAGCATACTAATCTCTTCTAGTTAGTGCCGAAACTGGCGGCTAGGTCGAGCTGCTGAATCGGTATGCGTGTAGTAAGTCCCTTTTCCTCTGCATGACAAGCTCTCGAATTCGAAACACGCCCTCACTTGCGTGTTCGACATTCTACACTTATGAATATGCGCCAGAAACTGCCATTTTATTCAGCCACTCTGGAAGTCTGCTAGCAGAAATGCAACCAATCTGATGTTCAGTGATTTGATTTAACTGCGCGATTCCGAAATCCATAACTTACATATATTTGAAGTCGAAGAAAAGGGATTTACGCATTCATTATACATTGTAAATACACAGTATTATGTGTCAAAACAAAAGTGCGCGCCAAGATAAACGACGAAAGGAGGCCGTCTACAGCTACTGGAATAGGGCGAGTAACTTTATATTTGGCCATTTCAAATATCTGTTTCCATTTGGACATTATTTAGAATAGCTTAGGTTACAATGTGTGCGTAATTGGCAATTATTTAAAGTGTGGTAGACGATCTAGTGTTTACTAACATCAAATAAATCGGTAGACTTATCTGTAGACCAACAACATAGAACTATAGTTATAGAATTTCAAATTAGATAGGCAAAACAAATTAACAAATTAATTGTAACAACATTTTGTAGACTTGATCTGGCTAATAAACCTCGAATAGCAGAGTGTCTATCTAGTATAGTCTAAAATTAGTAATAGTTTGAAATTTATGGCAGGTGATTTTATAAGAAAACTGTTAATTAGAAAAGCTTCTAAGTGGTGATTTTCAAGTGCTTTACAATTGAAATTTAGGCAGTACTGTACTTAGTATGGTGGTGTACTTAAGCGTGATTGGTGGTGCAAACTCTTTTTATAATTAATTAGTTTTATAAATTGTATAGTTTTAAGATAAAGTATCTATTGTATTTTCAATAATTATGGTGCATTAGGCAGCAAGTAAGCCTTATAGCAAATTTAATAGTTTATATACGAAAAAAAAAAATATAGTTTTGTATTCAATAGTAACTGAATGTAGAACATTGTAAAATCTTTTGGATTCATAGAATAGTTCAAATTTATACTTTCTTGTTATAAGTGTAGTTAAAAGTAGTTAAATATGCGGAGATTTTTCCGTTAGTTACAATTTGACAACATGGGTAGACTAAACCATTGATTTTTTCTAGAAAATTCGTAGCTACATTTAAAAGTTTTCTACTTTTTTACATGTGTGTTTTTTCAAACATTTGCTTTATTAATGTCGCTTAAATTACATAAACACTTACTCCTATGACTGAACCACGCTGGATTTTGATAAGTGTAGGATCTTAAGTGCCGAGTTCATAGTCGACGTGACAATATAAGTGTATATAAGAGTCCCCAGAGAAGATTTAAGACAGTTGACACACGTTTCAGCGCCATCTTTGAATTATAAATCGGGGTTCGCTCTGTTAGCGAACAACCAGAATAGAAATTCGATTAATTTGCAATTGTGATAAGACCGTACGCCGAAAATGGTTTCGAGCTTCTTTGCTCTGAGTTATTGATGATGCCTATCAAATATACGTTTATCCTCGAATATATGCTGAGAAAATACTCTATCAACGTAGAAACATTTATATTTCATACAAAATTCATATCTTAATGTTATTCTGAATATAATCTGGAACATAGGTGTAAATTGTAGGGGCTATCAAAGTTTTAGCTTTTACCATTGTATTCTGTTGCAAAATAAACTCTAGTGCCTTGAAACCTTAAAATTTATTTTCAATTTGCGTAACCTATTTCAAAATGTTATCTTCGTAGAAATATGTATTAATTTGAGAGTGTTTTTGTTATAAAAGGTCATAAATTAAATGTTCCCTGGAGTAGGTAACAGTAATGTTTTTAGGTCAATAGCTTTTGTTTGATCCCCTCTTTTTGAGACAAAATACTATCAGTATTTTCAACTGAAATAGACGGTTGTCGTGATCTATAGTGGCCCAATTTCGTTGTATTAAAACGAGGGTTGAAAAACGTATATAAAGAGGTTTAGGTACGTAGTATAAAGGAAAACATTTTTAAATAACGTACCCACATTCAGTTTGAGATCTATATTGAAACATAAGTAAAGTGAATAAATAGCCAACGATTTTATATAATAGAACAGTCTCGAAAAAACTACAACTCATCACATCTCTAATTCCAGACCCTATTTTCAGACAGGTTCAATATCGAAACCTGATTTCCAAGTAACATAGAAAATTGGGCGTTACGTAAAAATATTACATCGAAGTCTCCGTATTACTTGAATACGCCCCTTGAATATTTCTTACGGTCACCCTGTTGGAGAGAAGAATTACGAACTAAGTCCAACTTTTGTGGAACTTCGCAATTATGAAAGTTCGAATAGCTCTCAGAATACGGATGGTGAATATTCTAGATGAATATGTGTATTTTCCAGGTATGGCACTTAATGTTTTATGACTTGTTACTTGGGCCTGTGTTTACTTTGCAATATTTAGTTAATTGAGTACCTACTTTGATCATACTTTTATCCAAGTTGTCAAGGACATAGTCATTTGTTCTAATGTATTGACATGAATTTGATGCCCAGGGAAACTTTTCTTTCCTTTGTATATTTATGTATTAAATGTTGATGAAAAATATTAAATTCATAAAAACGTTGTGCCTGACCACAGTGACAATAGAAAACAAAACAAAAAATTATGATACAAAATTTGTAAAAAATTTAGGCAAGTTCAAATATGAAAAATCGTACCGACCATTCATAACTTTTAAGCGACCTTAACATAAATATGGAAAACAACACTCCTTAAACATAACATCATGAAATCTCAAGAACTGAATCTGACTTCTAGTCCAAAAAGTTCTCGTTTATACTAAAACAGCCTATACAAGAGACTTTATATCAGTGTCATTGGTCATTATTGGTTGGGGCGAAATTGACAGAGTTTATTTTTTTTAATCTGAACCAAACAGAAGGTTTAGATTTAAAAATTTTACTTTCAAAACTGATTGCCATTGCCTTTAAAAACAAATTTCTCAAAAACATTACTTCTATAGAGCTGCAAAGTGTTAAAATAACGAAAAAAATGTTACACACATTCCCTTTTTTTGATTAAATAATCAATAGTAATTGATAAATAAAAGCTACCAAGTGACCAATTTTAATAACTTAAAGCTTAAATAATATTGTCCAAAATAAAATTCTTACCTATTCTTATCCTTTTTGTCAAATATACATATAAAAGCATACAAAAATATCATTTGAGATGACAGCGCGTTGAAAATCAAAAATACTGTACTTGATCCGATTCAGATCCTAAGTTGTTATTTTATAATTTCTGAGGAAGAATATTGAGGTTTCATGTCGTATAGGTATTTTATTTTATGGAACGGAAATCTTTTGGTTCCTTTACTATTCTCAACTTCAAAAGATCTTTTATTTTCTTTTACTGATTTATCTTAAACGAAACTTTTCCTTTTGGTAAACTAGTTTGAGTTTACATCGATAGATATTATAATTATGAGTCGCCGTTTCTCTACTTTTCATCTTGATAAAGAGGAGTGGAGAAAGTTTACGTTTTCCGTGTCAGTTATTTTATGTGAAAAGGAGATTATATTTAATGGAATATTATAGCTTACTACACAATTTCAATACGAGAACATATAATTTGAGATAATTTTATACCTACTTGATCCTTCGTAGCGGTAAACTTACAGCGCTCAATGTATATTACTCAATTATGTATTCTTGGTGTCTTACACAGTGTTGCTACCAAAATGTAGTTAGTTGCGTTAAGTGCCTGCTGCGTGTACAAGAAAGTTAACGTCTAACTCCAGCCCTGGGCCTAACATGATAGGGCGGATAATTCACGCTTGAGAACTTATAATGAGGTACTTACACAACCCTAAGACAATAATCGTTAAGTTTTAAAAAAAAAAGTTGTCGTATCTAATAAAAATAAGATATAAAGTCACAATTAAAAACATATTAAATATTTCAAAGATAAAAAAAATATTTCAAAATACACGACAAACACAGCTGTATAACTAGCAAGTTGTACGTCCAATTTGTTGTAGTGTGAATAATTTCTAACAGCTTCAGTGTTTGTCTGTAAACTGAATTGTTCAAGTCGTAAATTATTTGAGGTCAGGAACACGCCTCCACTAAACTTGTTACGCCTGTTTGTGATATCTTCGCCCTGACTGAAGTATGATTGACGATGAACAATATGTTAAATCAAGTCATTTACATCTGCCTTCACAGAAATAATGTTGTATTTAGTTAGGGTAATGTTTCAGTAATTTCTTGCGAAAACGAAACAAACGAGCTCAAGCGTCATAAATAACTACAAGCTCCATCGAAAAACAATCTCGATCCAACCGTGAACATGCAGTAATACTAATGGGAAAAGAATAAACTGCGAAGGAGCGGCCGCTAACGATCGAAAGATAACTGTAGACGACCACTCGAAATTCTTATTTATTACAGCCGACCCTCAAATAAATACCCTCTCACATCGCGAGTAATGTTATTAAAATGTGTCAGCATTTTAGTGCCGCTTAAGCGTGAGCGATGAGCGGGCACAGAAGCGGGCCTAGCAGCGGAATAGATGCCACCGCCATCTATCATCCATCCTCCATTACTTTATATTGTACTTTTTTCGCAAAGTCACTCGCAGGCCGGTAATCACCTGGCGCGACCGCGGGCCTCCATTTTTCACACTAAATCATAACTCGCGCATCTGACAAAAATAAAATTTGTCGTACAAGCCAATAGAGCTAATGGTGACGGTATGAGCAAGCATAAAGTAGGCACGAATATTAATCGGCTCCATAATAGGTTCACTTTACATTCAAGGAAACCAATTTAACCAACTATTGAATTAGTAAAACATGCGCTCTATTTAAAGCCGGTTCTATTTTAGTATTCCCAGTATTAGCTATACTTGTTAATCATACATTATTGTTACAATATTTACTAAGCTTCTTTAAGTATTCACTAGATGTGCGTGAATAAACTGGAAGTTAATACAAACTTCATAGACGGTAATATAATAATACTACGAGTAATAAAATAACAAGTCACATTATGCGAAATTAATGTTCATTGTGTGCTTAAATTGGATCAATTTTGAGATGGTACACTAATAGGTACGAAGTAGCGAAGTATAAGGTTGTACAAAGTTTAGTTTATGTTAGTGAAGTTGATATTCGGAGTAATGGTTGTAGAGTGACAAAACGGTAGTGTGTAGTGCGTGCGAGCCGCGATTTGCGTAGCGGGCGTCAAGGCGACGTGAGCCGTATGCTAATGGCTTCCCCTATTCAATAAGCAGCCCGTCGCGTCCCGGCGAGGACGCACGTCGGATAATTTACTGGATATTTTGTAAAACTTTTTTTTCGTTCTCTCTGATTTATACCCGCGAAACTTCCAGCTCTCTTTTTTTCATTTGAATGCACGTGACATACGTGATATTTTTTATTCCGACATAATCTCATCTGTGGGAGTAACCGGTCTCCTCATTCGTCAGCACGGCATCTGTCTCCAACGGCTAAATTATTCATGCATTTGCGAGATTCAAGTTTATCCGGGCGGGCAAAGTTTAATATTGAGTTGAGTTTACATCGATAGTCACTCTCGAGTGTTTGTAGCTTTCGAGTTGTAGGCGATGGTTCAGTCATAGAGGTTTGGTTGCGTGTGAGTATGTGAGCGTTTGCGAACCGTGTGTATGTTTGCAGTGGACCTGACCAACGGACAACTGACCCCCAATAACAACACGCCGCTGCTCGCGCAGGCGCTCTCAGGTGAGGACGCCTTTCATCATCATTGACGTTGTATCACGAATCAGTACCAAACTATCTATAAACACTTTTCGAGGGAAAGTCCTGAACATATTCCATGACTTGAAAATAAAATTTTACTTGTTGCGTCGGTGGTTTTAATAAGTTTTAGAGATATTGTAGATACTGATAAAAATCGCACACAAAGATCCCTACATCTCGCTATCTCCTTGTTTTCTCACTCATATCGCTTTGTGAAAGGGTAATATTCAGCGATCGATCTCTTTCATCTGCAATGCTCTCTTTACTGTACATTAAAACACATTGTTTACCTTTTAACTTCACAACCGCGACGCAACTCCATTCCCGAGAAGGTATACAATTTTTCACTTTGACACATTTGCACGCAGTCATCGATCTTATGCATCTTGATATTTTTATTTGTAAAGACGCCTAGGTCCTCGGATTTCCGTGCATACGTGGAGTTAAGTAATTGTGCATTGAAAACGTAAACATCAAATCAAACATTTCAGTTTTGTAGACTACCGGGAAAGTCAAATATGAGTCGAGTGGAGTAAGTTTTGGTTGGAGTTGTTTCGCGGATCTTCTTACGACACATACCTCGCTCCACTTATGTTTCGACATGTTATGTTTAACTATTTACATACGGCTCTGGTATCAACGGTTAATTCTAAGTTGTTTCAACCTCTTAGGAATTATATGGTTGAGCTAACATCATGTTGTAAGTGGGAAAAAAATTTAGATTCTTAAATCCTATTTATAATGAAAGCATTTGGTGATAGTGATATAAAACATAGTATGCAAAAAGATTGGAAGAACTACGAAAGTCCTTTAATAATACATGTTCTTTCAAAACATTTATTCATTATTCCTTCATACAAAAAAAAACATATTTACAATTGTGATCAAATTTCTCAACCAAACAATGTCAATCCTTCCTGAAAACGAGCTATGTAACTCCAACATGATAGCTATATTTTGCTATATTTTGGCACAGTGATGAACAACTACCAAGCAGCTGCAGCCGGGTTCGGGCCGCCGACCTCTCCGCACGCCGCCGGGGGTCGCGCCGGCTTCCCTGCAGCCAGCTCCCCTGGACCAGCTCTGGATGTGTATGGCTCAGCAGCGGACAGCGTCGGTTACGTCCAGGCAGCCAGCCCACAGCCTTCCGGGTTCCCGGCGATTGCGGTCAGCCGCGCGCCCCTTAATTACACTCCGGTAAGTTGGTTTTAGAATATATAGTAATCAAGGAGGAATATTTTTTGTCTTTATTTGGTTTTAAACGCTCATTATTCCAAATAATTCATAAAAAAGAAAACTGAAAATAACAGAGGAAATTCCTACGTCAATGAGTGCACATTTTTTTCATGACAAATGGGATAAAGTTATTAACTTTTGATTCTAACTTTTTTCATTTATTACGTCATATTCAAAAATGCCAGTAAGACCCAAATGAAGGCAATTCGCGAAATTGTCCTTGTTTCTAAAGTTTCAAATGTCACGAAATTCAAATTAATGTTTGTTCTGTTTTGTTTTCTTCGAGGCTTTTGATTTGCACTTTGAGATGTTGAAATTCATTTTCATTTTTTATCGTAAACTTGGTGGCTGCTTATAGATTGTGTTTTCCGGTTTCTCAGAGGAAAAATAAAATTCTGATGGTTTGGCGGCGTAGCAACTTCATTAGCAGTTAGTCATAGTTGGATAAGACGGCAAGCGCTCGCTAAGCCTCCATGTCTCGTGAAGTATGCCGAGCGCCGCACCTCATAGACGCAATTAGCAGACGCCGACACTAAAATTTTAGCGAGACGGTCCAATCTCATTATGGAACCGATCTTCCTTGTCGCTCTTAAAGCGTAATCATCATAAGTTAGAGAGCGAGTGAAGCGTGAGAGATGTGATTATAAAGTGTTCCGAAATATGAGCGAGGAACGGGAGGGGCGGCAATCTACGCGGTGCAGTGCCGCGGTTAATGGCTTTTTAAAACTGCGACCGAGCTCCATAACTGCTTCCTGAGACGCCATCAGTCTTCATTGCTTGTCGACGCCCGCCAGTCCCGCCGCCGCCGTACAGATCTTAACTCCTCATGTCGTGCTATCTCGAGCACATTTTTCAAACGCAGGAATACAGCAGGCTTTCTGTCGTTATTTTTCTGTGAAGTGAAACGTTCTTGGATTGAGTGATTGAGGTTCCGATACAAGTGGCTTTTGTTTGTGTGCGTCGTGACTGTTAACGCTACCCTTCCATTTCAGGCGTTCAATATATCAAATAGGATATTAACTCAATCGTGTGTAATCGCTGGGGCAAAACAAATACGTCGCTAATGAGAGAATGAACGGTCCAGCCGGCGGTGGGCCGCGGCGCATGTGGTTCCCGCGTGTAAAACGGTCTTATTAGGTAGAGGGAATGCCCCCACGGGCAATAACCGTAAATCAAGGAGAACAAGCGGTGTAATTACCGTAGGCGAGCGGTCGCGAGCCTTGCTCTAACTCATCCACTCTGTATTTTTATTTTGTTGGTCGCTACTGCTCTATCGACTGCAAATACTGAACTTACTACCTTTAAATCTGCCCCAGGAGAGGTTAATGTTCGACTGAACGCTCCACCAACACTTTCATTCAATTATGGCGTAGAAAGTCGATGCATATGGGTTTTTATGTTAGCCGGGTGAATGTAATGTTATTGGATTTAGTGTTTGTTCACACGTCAGTGTAAAGAAAGAGCATTACTAGGCGATTTACGAGATCTTGTTAACATGTTTCTTAAGTTAGCCCTTATTACTTCTTAGTTAAGGTATTTTATTGAGGATCGAAATGAAAAGTTTCGGCTGATGTGCATAAAATATGTATTTTAATATGATATTTATAATATTTTTTCCAGGGACCCCTGATTCCTGCGGCTTTCACCAACGGTTATCATTGAAAGTGTTATAGCACAAATATTTAACGTAAGTGTTATCATATTTTTATCGCTTCGCTACGCTGACTGTATTAAAATGTCATTAAATGGAGCATGTGGATTTAAAAATACACGGCAATAATGGCTAGGTGTTTTACGAACGATGTTTTAGTAATTTGAACAAACTATGTTCGGGTGTAATTTTTAACATGGAAAAGTTTGTTTTTCGTTTTTATTTATTCATGAATGAACGTCCAATGAAAAATACCTTTGCATATGTTTGTTTTAAGAACAATACTTAACTTTAGAGGCAACAATGTATCCTTACAAAACATACAAATTATCCGTCTTAAATTTTCACGATTCAGAGACGTCTTTTTTTACATTTTAAATTAACTTTTTGGCACCTTTACAGACCCTGGATCACAAGTGACTTAAATACTTTTAAATACGCAATAATTTTCGGTAAATTCTTTTATTTATCGTAAATAAGGAATCGTAAAAACTTAAGACATTTTTTGTTTAAGACGCTTACAATACAACCCAATTCAAACGTCATGTAAAATTGTACAGTGATATTAAACATGATATAATCTCTGTAAAAGCAAGAAAAATACAAACTATCTATGAGTCATATAATTAATGTAACTGGCCGCATACATCTCCCTTAAACTAAAAAAAAACAAACTATCTATTTATAAGGTACGTGGCACATACTGAGATAGCTGTCATCCAACAGGTGGCGAGCGGTGTGGCGGCGGCGTGGCCGCGCGGCCACCGCATCACCTCCAGCGCCACCCTCCTCGCGGTAGATGCTGCCAGCAACTAGCAACTACCTCCACTAGCGCGAGCCGACTCGCCGACGGCACACTTATCCGTCCGACTCGCACGGACCTTCCGTCGACGGCCTCGGACACATAACAACTCTCACCTACCTACACCTTATCTCCTACCCGTACCCCTAAACTTTACCCTAAACCCAACTCTCAAGACTCCGTCTTATGTAAATAACTTTTTGTCGTGTGAACGAGAATAGTCTATCATTAATTAAACAGGTATTTTTTCAAATTTTTCTCGCTTTCAACTGTACCGTAGATGTGTTGTCAATAATAAACGATTTAAACTACAAAAAAAAATACATTTCATAATATTATTATATAAAATGCATCTAGACGATTTAATTGCAGGGAAGTATATCTTAAAATATTTTATTACACATAGTTGAATACAGTTTAAGGTGTAACTTGTCAGTCCCTGAATGCGCGCGGAGGCTTTTTTTTCATAATAGTTAAAATAATGTTTACTTTTGCATTGTACTGTTTGTATCCACGACCGGGCGCGTATCGAGCAACTTTTTATAGGAAGCTTCTGGTATTTAGGTAAATTTCTAATTAATATGACCATTGGATCGTGATTATAATTGCAATAAGCTTGTCCGCGTGGCCCGGAGCTGAGCAAGACGGGAGCAGACAATAACGCTGCAGCCCCGCTGCGACATCGCTGCGGCTCCGCTGAGACACCGCCGCGTCCAAACGCTCGCCTCTTCGCTCGTCCACCAACCTATATTTTATTCTATTTTTTAATAATAACGTCAAATACTATTAATAATTATAAAACTTACTATGTATAATTAATATTTTATCTATAAATGTAATTATTTTTGCCTAATTCGAATTGTATAATATCTCTTTGAAACGCAGTTCTGTTTCGGTAGCTATCAAATTTCTGATGTTTCTCGATTACTTCCATGTAAGACTATGTTAGATATGCATATATATACTTTCTAATAATAATATGTATTATTATAATATAAAATTTTATCCTAAGGATAATTATGATCATATTTACGGTTAACGAAAACGTTGGGTAGGCGAAACGTTTCATAATATCTCATCGCGTTTAAGATAATAATTCGTTTCTATCTTGTACCTTTGAAAGTAGGTATTGTAATTATAATAAATAACATTTTGTGCATTACGTAATAAAAATATTTCATTGTTTCTTACGATTGTATTTACCGTAATGTAAGACCACTGTTAAAATATTATGACACTCCACTTTAACGGGGTCACACCGTACTTAGTTGTATTAAAGTTTTAATCAAATTAATAGTATAAAAATTTCGTACAGATATAGTTACACGACGCAAACATTTCAATAAACTAAAGACAGGGATTAAAAATTACAGCCGATGGCGCAGGTTCGAGGTAATAGAATAAAATATGAAGTCAATTCATTAATCATATTTGCTAGGTACTGGAGACAGTTTTACCGTCTATTGTCTAGTTTGCAACATATGTAAGTAAAGGCCGCGGGTCACAGGCGTAGCGCGCTCGTAGCATGCGCCCGCGCAACTACATTGTAGCATGGCGCGACTACGTCATGACGTCATGCCTACGCCGTAGTCACCCGCGACCGCTCGCCGCTCGCTACCCACATTGGCACTCAGTTGCATTCATTCGTTTTTACTATTATTATTATTACTCATTACATCAATTAAACATTAATATTATGAATCTAGGTATTAAATTTTAGGTAATAATAATAAACAATCTTTTAAATGCTATTATTATATAAATACGTTATAAATATAAATGTTTCCTGTTACAAAAATATTGAAAATGATACGAAATAAATCAATATTCTTTTTAAAGGTAATTTATTACTTATGAGTATGTAGTTAATTGAATAATGGAGTGTTAGTCGGAGTGCGCTCGTCGCTGGGCGGCGCGCTCACTTCGCGATTATGTTCGTGCCGAGATCGTTCGCTGTGTGCCGAGGCGAGGCGAACCGAGCCAAGCCGAGCCGACCCGACCCTAGCCGAGCCGAGCGGAGCCGAGCGCGCCCAACACCAACCGAGCACGCCCGAGCTGCACACACCGCTGGAAACGCGACCGCGATTAAGTTGTTAAACGTTAGCTAGGAAATTGATAAATAAAATCAAAGGTGTGAGTCTATAGGACGGTTGGGATATCGATATCATACCTAACAAATTAACGTAATTATTTGTTTTATATTTACGGTGTTATAGATATTTAAGACATTTTTTCTTAGAATATTTAATTATTACGATGAAGTGTTATAGTTAGACCGCGCCGACGGGTGACCCTGTCGCCGTCGGATCTCACTCGCTCTCATTCTCACTAACGTTTATTTCTCTTTTCCATCTTAAAACTGAGGAAAATTTTGGTAATTTCCTTTCAAAATAACCTCATTTGTCTGCACCTGACGTATTCTTTTAAACTGTCAAGAGTTTGTAGGATTATAATTAGTTATATTTTGCTTAACTTTGGTTACATATCTTTATTAATAAATATGACCTTTAATGGTTCATCATAAGCAATATTTGACTAAGTTTTCCAAAGATTACTTCGAAGAAGGCTAGCAAGAGCAGCGAAAGAAAAGTACATAAAAAATGACAAGACACTTAAAATCCTAAATAAACTACATTAGCTTCACTTTAATGATCACAAAAGGATCGCTTTTTTCAAGATCTCGATATAAAGAATATGGCCTGTGTAGAACAATCTAAAAACAAGTACAAACTGACGTTTATAGTGAGAGAGGTTCGTTTTACGCGATCGCGGGAAGCCATCGGTCCGTCGCGAATTTCAATCATTTTGTATATAAACACATAGTTAGCCGCAGGTATACGTGTTAGCCACAAGTGTACATGTTAGCCGAAAGTATACGAGTTGGCCAAAAATGTACAAGTTAACTACGAACGGGTTACTCCCAGAGTACACGTTAGCCACGAGTGTACAATTTTGTCAAATGTGTACAGATTAGCCGCAGAATACATGCTAGCCGCAAGAGTAAAATTAGCCGTTACCATCCGGAGTAGACTCATTCGGGCTGCACTCAGAAATAGCTTGAAGATATTAGTTTCATTGTTATTGTTATAGTTTTTTACTACTATTTGTACAAAGTTGTTTCTTTAGTACCCCTTAAGCTAACAAATATATGGGCCATAGTATTTGTCATAAGTTTCAATTTTACATACCTATTTTATATTGTCATTTTGTAAGAGGAATTGTTGCAATATATTTGAAACATACTCAGACAGATATTATTTTTTTATTAAAATCAAAGCATTTAAGCAATATTTTCTCGTTTTTAGGATTTTAGCGACTATATAATTATAATTATGGCTCATGTGTTAGTAGCTATCCCGGTGTGGCAAGGCAGCGTAGCTTAGCATGATGTTCTTTGGTTTGGAAATGTTTTAGTTTTGTAAAATCAAGAGTTATTTCAGCACGAATCAACATTACGGTGCGCTTGACATGTTAGAAAGAGATAGAGCAATAAATTCATAAGAACATCGCCCATGCCACATCTCTCCTCTCGCTTATTCGTATGTGCATTAGTTCGTTTACATCATTTAGAAATGATTTTATATCAAAATAAAGACTTCGTAATAATAAGCGAGATCTCAAATTATTATTTTTAAATTCGTTATTTAATCCTAATATCGCGACTTAACAAATATATTATTATTAAAAAAAAAAAAATAATAATTTATTATATTTTGTATAAATAACTTTTTACATTAATTTACACTCGATCTACTTTATATTGTTATGAAGATAATAATTAATTTTAATCTTATAAAGTGACAGACTGGTAAAGTTCGTAGAGTCGCAGGGCGGCTTTAGATCAAGTAGCTTTGCATATTCGGCGATGGCCAACTTAATGTTCAAGGACCAAAGGTATATATTCGCGTAGTCCGGATGCGCAGTGGCTCCGCACGAACCGTCAGCCGATCGGTTGATCAATCATGCAGCATGCAGCGAGTACAGTGTGACGAGGGCCTGCGCCCGCGCACCCTCCCGCCCCTCATCCCGCGCAACGCCCGCTTGGTTTCCTTACCCGCGGTTACTTCTCGATTGCGTGCTTCGCGTGCTGACTGATTTTCTATAGCAATAAAAATCAATTACCTAAGATTTTACATTAAAATAAATTTGGATTTATATACGTTCGAATTTGGTGTCATGTACATTTAAAATATTAGAGAAAGGGAGATAACGATAGGCGAACGATCCGCGATTAGTATCGCGGTCGGCGCAATATTTTCGTCATTTCTTCGTGTATAATATGTTACATGAATCTGTATACAATATGGATATAAATTGTATTGAATTAATAAAGTTAGTTTTTACGGCATCTCTTTATTAAAATAATGATAATATCAAAAGTTTTGTAAAAAGCGGTGGGTATGACCGCCGCCCCGACAAGTGCACGGATGCACTTCGCATTATTGAAATATAACAATTATATACTTACTAATTCTATGAAATAATTATATAATCAACAGCCTCTCGGGGCGTGCGTGTGTGGTGATGTATGTAAACACATTATGCAATGTACATATACCTATAATAATACAATGATTTAAGACAAGGTTCACATCGTGCCGTGTGTATGTGGTAATAAATATAATATGGACATTGTTCAAACAATAATTAGTTGTTTTATTTAAACCTCTTTTATCGAACCCTCTACAACTGATAAGATTTAAACAAATGATCAGATACACAAACTTTTTGCTTGTGGTATTTATATTTTTACAATTTTAAGCAGCCTTAATAATATTATCTGTTATCTGAACATTTGTAAGATCTTTTATAAATCTTAAGATAAGAAATATATTCAATAAAGTCATTAGAGTTGATTTACATATTTTGAGCATTTTTAATTCCTTGATTAAAATTAAAAAATTTACTTAGTAATTGTTCAATTTAAAGCCTCTAAGTTTAACTTACTTCAAATTCCAAGATATAAAGAATCAACTCTTCAGTATAGTTTATTTTAAGACAAGAAAATTTCATAATTTTCTAAGCATTGAAAGGAATCTGGGTGAAAAGGCCTAATACAAAAAATATATTAAGTTTTAAGTTGGAAAAAATGGACACTCATCAGCTGCTCGCGTCTGCGAAAAAGTTTATAAAGCGGTAAGTACTTCGTTTAGTAGGAACATCATGTAAACTAGAAGTCCTCTACGGCTAGAACATTGCTCTCGCGTCACAATAACTGCGATTATCACCAAGCCCGGCAATTAGCCTGGCCACTGCAGAAAAATAACTGCTGTCACATTACAACTGTTTTTCATACTTAACTGATGGTGAATGACTATAAGGCCTAATTAAAAGTTATGATTAAAATATCTGGCGTAGCTGTCCCGCACCGTGGAGGGAATCCGCTGGCCGCCATTCACGCTCCGACACTCGTTCAAAAACATCACATCTTACTAAATGTTTTTTCTTATCTACCGCCAAATATTATCGATCCAGCGGTGATGTGTTCCTTCTTCCTTAACAGTCTTCCTTAACGGAGACAGGCTAATGAAAGTTCTTTCTTTAGCCTGTCTCCTTTCATCCTCGCCCTCATCGTTACTTACCATAAGGTGAGATTTGGATTAAACGCACTAATCTTATACGGGGTTCGCTTTATTAGCGTATTACGTCTTGCAGGCAGCCTCTCCACTTCAATCCCAACAATATTTGTACTACGACTTTCCTAATTTATTATTTTCAGTAGGTACTTAATTATCAAGACGTAATATGAAATTTTTTACAAAACAAAAAGGAAATGTAATGAAATAATGTAGGATTTCTACAGAGATACTAATATTGCAAGATTAAAGAGACCAGAAGCACATTTTATATCTCAAGCGAAACAGGTTTAGTGCTAAATAGTTCCCTCTTATAAAGATCTTAAAACTATTGATCCAGTCGGTTTTGAATGTAATCTTCATCAAACTATGGCTTGCTTTTGCTTCATCTGGAGGCAAGTCTTTACCACTATTTGAGAACTTCGCTGGTACCTCGCTAATCACTGTGCTAGTTTTTGCACTTTAATCTCACCTGATGATACCGAAGAGGCACAATAGAATAGATTACCTATAATAGAAAGAATTATCCGCGAAGGGTTGGAATTGAATAGCCATCCCAGCTCTGGATAAGCGTGGCGTAAAAGCAGACTAATTTGAGTGGCCCCCGCTTGGTGATTGGAGCCCTTGAATGTCTGCCTGAATAGCAACCATCCTTCATAAAAATCTGAGGCCAAATATCACCACTCTAGCGGTGATGTGATCCGGCAATATTTATGAAGAAGCCAGTTAAATCCTATTGCTTATATCTTCACTTACGATCAGATGCGATTGAGGTCAATGGGATATTTAGTCACTATTGAAAAAGGGAACTGAATCTTCATACCACATTGTAGAAATACAGTATGGAAGGGGTAGTATTTGAGGCAGATTAGAAATGAAGGTTAGTCAATAGCTGGCTGAACCTGAGAAGATCCTACCACTAAGCTTAAGGGATTACTCGCTTTAATCACCTTTAACACGGCGCTAACGTCATTCTTTGTCCGACCTACGCAGTACGATTTTGTCAAGTACTTCGGGTTTTTGTTAGTTTTAGAATGGTTCTGCCAAATATCATATAGAAGCACTGTGCTGCGTTGATCGTAGAGCTTGGAAGCTAATTGGCAATGACAACTTTACAAATAAAAAAGAAAGAAGCATTGACGTAAGGTTGCGTGGTAGATCGTTTATTACAGAATACATTAGGGCGAGTGCTCTTTTTGATCTTTTTCTAAAACCAGACTACCAGACGCAGACAGAACTTCCATCCACATATACCAAAAAGTCGAAAAATGTGCTTCGCCTGGTACCTAAGGTATTTTAAGTGTTGAGTGAATAGGTTTCTCATTGATGGACATGTACAGTCCTCATATTCACTTTCCACCAGGTGACATGAAAGTAAAACATAGCATCTTTATTATGTAAAAAAATGGTTGGTTACTGCAACTAGAACAGGTGAACATTCTATTATAGGTATGGAACTGCAACAACCCTAACAAAAACTGACAAGCGTTTGTTGACCTAAGCGGCCGGATGGCGAATTAGTATGACTTAATATGTTTTGTAAGTAAAGTAGGTATTGAATTTGATCCTGAACTCGTATTCACAACCTTGGTAATTTTACGAGTTTTTTCCCTGTCATTGATAGTATACCTTGTTGCCATGCACTTTCTATGATTGCTATTAACCAAAACTTGATACATATTAAATCATCACATCATCATCACAACTCCGTGTAATGAGCCCACTGCAGTGCAATGAGTCTCCCTTGTAAGTAGTGAGGAGGTTTAGGTCGTAATCCACCAAGCTGGCCTAGTGCTGGGTGGTGGATGTCAGAATTTTGAGGTTGCTGAAATTGCTTCTGACAAACCCTAACGACTACTGTTTACAAGTAGACAGCACCGGGACCAACTGTTTAACGTGCCCTCCAAAGCACGGAAGACGTCGTGAGATATAAATGATCGGCGGTCAACCATCCTAATACCGGCCGCGCGCTTAACTTGCGATATCGTTTGATATGCAAAGAAACCACGGCGCCACAACGACATATTAGATATCAGAGACAAATACCTATATGAGAACCTTCAACCTTGAAATTAGTACCAATAATCGGGAAACTAACTTAGACAAGAACCTCTGTTTACTAATTAATGTTCAATTTTTTTCATAATTTCTTTATAAATTTTATTTCAGTCTTAATACGCATTACTTTTTTAGGTTCACAATTCTTATGCAACAAGTGAGTTTGCTCACACAACAAAAAGCAATTGGTATGAACGACTCAACAACCACAAAATGAGTAAACCATTTTGTAAATTCGCATCTATTACAAATTCCGCTAAGTTAGCAATCTGTAAGAGGCCTTACAACATATGAGAACATCACCTTAACCTATAATACAAAGGTCTTCGTATGTAATACGTGACTCTATTTAGAGGGCAGGCCGAGTTTTCGACAATTTAGGTCGGGTGCTCTAAAACGGTTCTATCTATTAGAGCGCTGTCTGACAACAACATTCTGAAACTAAAAATCATAAAGTTTTAATAGAACGCTATTCCACGAAAAAATATGTCACAATAAAATACCCAAAGTGTTTTCACGCGGATTGTCTTGGTTTTAAAGAATATATAAATTAACTAGCTGACCCGGCAAACGTTGTTTTGCCATATAAATAAAAAAAAAATAGATGTTGGCCGATTCTCATAGATACCGGATAAGCACAAAAAATTTCATCAAAATCGGTCAAGCCGTTTCGTAGGAGTATGGCAAAGAAAACTGTGACACGAGAATTTTATATATTATTTCTAACATTCACATCTCACTATTTAGTTTCTGCAGAAAGTTATGGTATAGCTACTCGATAACGGATAAATAAAGTAAAGAAAAATACAGAGTTGTTTTTTTTGTCACCGGCCAAATGTTTTTTGCGCAATAAGTATCATAAAGAAACGATTTTTTCAAAATAAGGTATGTATTTTTTAACGATGAAATTAATAATATATTCTCTAACATATTAGGCAAAGCATGGTCACTATAAAGTTTGAATCAATACTATTAAAATAAATACGACTACGCGCTGCTACAAAACATCTAGTAGTACTACGTCGTAGTATTATCAATGAATTGCCGCTACTATTTGTAAAAAAGTTTGTGGTGCCATATTTTTATATTTTTTGTGCTGAGCGATACTAAAATAAATATGTAGTTACATTTATACAGGGTTATATTTTAACTAACGCATTACCTCTTGCAGATAGCTTCTCTACATTAATCCCAACAACATTTGTTCTACAACTTTTTAAAATTAATGGTTTTCAACCGACTTCCAAAAAGGAGGTTCTCAATTCGTCTGTAGGTTTTTTTTTGTTTTTTTTTTTTGTGTCTTTGTTACACGATATTTCGGACAATTATGAATTGATTTTGAAAATTGTTGTTTCATATACGCTTCTTCATAGTTGGTCCCATTTAAATTTCATCGAAATCGGTTGAGTACTTCATTGAAAATTTCAAACTTTTGAAAAAATATGTATGTACGTTGATGACATTCTCAACTCGGCCAAAGTTTTGACGTGAAATCGGTTTTTTTAATGCTCTGCATTCGTAGATTATTAAAATTTTAGTTTTCCCATACAAAAAATATTTTTACCCTCTGTTTAGAGGCGTAACTCTAATTACTCTTCGCGTAGGTATGCCACGCACCTTGCGTAGTAAAATATCACTTCATAACAATAATAGGTACTTCTTACAAAATGTAGAGTAAGGAGAAAATATTTTTTGTTTTTAATTTTCAGCCTCATACAAAAACTATTTTTTTCTCTTTCTGTCACGTCATTAAGATACTGTGGGCCGTATCTATTCTATTTACACATAATATATTTTATATTCGCACACTTATATATTCTATTCATCTTACTACTATTCATATTATATTTTATAAATATATCTAACTTCAGTAATTCATGTATTATATAGTATAGATATAATTTAACATATATAAGTAATTCTATTTTACACCATATTATAATTCATGTTCACAAAATATATTTAATATTCTTTTCTCAAAATAAACCTTCTCCATAATATCCAACCAATAATTTAAAACATTTATTCTATCATTTGATTGCATCCAAATTAACCTAATATTGCTAACAATGGAGACACGCAAAAAACCGGCCGTGCCGCGTGATAGTTTTACGTAAACATCCCTCGGCTATGTTCGGGTGTACTCGCCGTAGCGAGGCTTCCAGAACGGCAGCGCGGACGCTTCGCCGGCGTGACGTAGATAGATCGCGAACCAGTCCGAATCTTACCGGGGTCTTGTTTCTGCGCCAAGTAAGCTATCCGTAGTCGAATATTGAATGTTTATTTCCTTGCCGCCGCGTAGTAATTGTCCAAAATACACTTAAAATAAGAGAATTCAAAGTCGAATTGGGCCCACTAGCAACTTTTGAGTTTGAAGTCCCCAAATATTACTTTAGAGAAACTTAAAATTAGAGAATGTAATGTCGAATCTTCATTCAACCTTACATATCTGACATTGGAAACAATATCTGTAGAAATAAGCTGTACTAAAGAAAGATAGAAACCTTTTTCTCACAATGTACGCGTCTGATGATATTTTTACTTCACTTTGAAATTTAAATACATACATATATAACACACGCCTGTATCGCTTATGGGGCAGGCAGAACACCAGAGGCTTTAAAACCATCTGATGTCACGTTTGACAAACTTGGAGGTATATTGATGGAGAAAGACTGCTGCAGGGAGTCAGGGAGTCAGCCTGTCGCCTGCAAAAATGCCAATTAAACTGTTTACTGACTTTTACAGTGTGCCCGGGAAGAGAAACAGCTGGATTATTCTAAGTTTTTCTTTCGCTCCCAGTCCATCATGGAAGTAGTAGTGAAATCAAAACTTTAAAGAAGCATGTCTTTAACTTTCCAAATGTCATGTCTATATTTAAATTAATAAAATAAAAATAATAATAAAATCCCCAGACAATCACACCAACTACATGGCGCCAAAGGAAGCATAGCTTGTGTTATGGGACACCATGTAGCGAACTAGGGGGGGAACCTAGAATATAAATACATAAATAGATAAAACCCAGAAACGGATTTTTTTTTCCTTGTTCCGTGCGGGTAACGAACCCGCAACCATTGGCGTCGGAGGCAGGTTTACCCCATCGGCAAAATGGTCGACAAAAAAATTGTTAAAAAAAAAATTTGAGCAGATAAACGGCAATTTAACCGTTTTGATATGAAAACCTAAAAAGATAATTAAAATTAATCTTTACATTCTGTATAATTTGACTATCCGTGCACCTTACAACAACGGTATACAAATTGCGCAAACGAAGCCTTTATAGGCCACGCAGATTTATGCGAGCAGCGCTAGAAAGATTGAATTTTTATTGCCATTTCGCTCGTCTCAGTAGTTTACAGTGAACAATGGGTAGTTTAAATGTAAAGTTTGTTTAGAATATATTTTCTACTTTCTAAGAAATAGTTAAGTCACTTTCCTACAATGGAACAGGATTTTAAAATTTAATGATTGCTTCCTACTTTGAACTTTAATGCTAATGAAAAATGTGTTCTTGGGAATATGAGGTCGTTGAAGAAATTGTGCATAGTTACGATCTCCACATCCTACTTTTTATTTTAAAATTTCGATTTAGATCAAGGATTTTAAGAGTTGCTCACCTTGTAGATATATTTTTTTGGGAGGGTTTAATCCAAACTATTTAATAGTCTTTCATCCTTTCTACTTTTTCAGAAAAGGCATTGCGTCAACAAAAGTATGGGTGCGTACATATCATTTAAAATAACTAAGGTAAGAAAATGCGGATGTGACACAGCCGCCTGACTAAAGTAGGATTGAACTGATCACGTCTGCCATATGGCAGATGTATTTCGGACAAAAATTTTTACGTATTGAATGCCACAAACTGAGAAACGGCGAAGCGGCAGACCGAGATAACGTTAATGATCAGGATGAGCTAGACGCCTTCATCAAGACATGGCAGGAAAAGGCACAGGAAAGAATATCATGGAATGAGCGGAGAGAAAGGCCTTACCCAGCACTGGCACAGAAAGATAAGATAAAATATAATATTTTAACTTATTAATTAAAATATTTAATATTTTGTGAAAGTAATTATTTTACTTCTTCCATTCTGGATTGGGAGTGAAAGAAACACATAGAATGAGCCAGCTGCTTGTCGTCCCGGGCAAACTGTAAAAGACAGTTAAGGGACGGAGGTTTTATTGGAGTTTTTGCGGGCTATAGGCTGCCCCCCTCACTGCAATAGTCTCTATCCACCATTATAATACCTCCAAATATGTCAAACGTTACATCAGATGGTTCTCTGGTGTTGCGCCTACCCCATTAGGCATACAGGCGTGAAGTTATGTACGTATGTATGTTTTGACAAAACAATGTTTTATTTTATACAGTGAGTGAATCAGAAATTTTTCGGCACCATCACAATTCTGACATCTACCGATCCACCCACTCTCTCGTTGTCAGTCAACTCCTGTTATGTCACTCTTCGTCATTCTGAATATAAATAAACTCATGGTATTATTTGAAGAAGTACTTGACCTACTTGAGCTATCTTGTTTCTTAATTGCTCGTTAATTATTTTTGTATTGATGGTAATCAGTACCACCATAAACATATATTTCGCAGCAAAACAACTATCAAAATAAACTAGTAATGGAAATAAATATTATGTTCTGTAAGTATTTATTAATTGTTACAAATATAGACACAGTTTCTATCTCACGTTTAAGCATGATAAACTTATATAAATGGCATGAGTAAAAGAACGTGAAAATGTCCCAGTTCGATAAAAGTTTTGTTGTAAATAGCCTGTTTCATAAGGAAGCCAAAAAAGTATATTTAAACGTGTCCGAAACCGTGAGACGAATCCAGTTCAGTATAGAAACTCGGTTTCTACCCAATTTTGTAGAAACGAGCTTTCATAATCACTGCTGCTTTCTAAAATTATCTTCTCTGGAGCTGAGAATTCATTCTGGATATTTAGTCCATTTACTAAGTAGTTACTTCTTGGACTTATCACTAAAATTGACCTTGAGTTTGGCTATAAAAAGACGTTTTAAACCTTATTTAATCAAGTAAATTACAAATATTTACACATGAAAATTCGTCATTTTGCAAGCAGTAATCATGAAACTAAAAAGGCATAGTTGAGAAACATACTAAAAAGCTCAAACTAAAAAGCGCGAAACATTTTAAATTGTATTTGTAATAAAAAAATGTTTTTTATTTCGCGCTTTTCAGTTTGATGTATTGTGCAATTAACACCTGAGCAGGTATTGGCAGTCTTAATAGGTATAGGTATACTTACAAATAAATAAATAAATGCTTTTCTTTCAATATTTTTTGTCCGTTCATTGAATATAATGATAATGCTTTTAGACATAGACAGTTAAATTCATCCCTATCACAATGTCATACCTATGCTGTGTTAGAATATAAAACCGTTATATTTATATGAGCAGAAACCATGATGAAACCAACCATAGAAATGGTGAAACCCAACTTGATGATAGAATGTGTATGGTGAAAAAGTCTCAGACATGTGAAGTTTCCAATAGAGTCGTTAAATATTGTTTTCCCAAACAAGATTTGACCCATGCTGAATAATCCTTCTTGATTATGAGTTATATAAAATACTTTCAGTATTTTTTAAAGTTGTCTTTTACGGATATTAAACATCCCGTTTCTGTTTATCTTCCTTATAAAAGAGTTATGCCTACAAAAATACTGAACAAAATGTAAGCGAATCGACTAAAACTGCGTATAATGCTTCCCATATGTTTATTTTAAGACGCCATCTTGAAATTTCGTAAATCCAATATTACTCGCACAGTTAATACAAATCTTTTGAAACCTCAATTGTTTACATCCATGCGACAGTTCAGTAGAAATCATGGAACAAGAAACAGACATACATACGTACTTACATACATATATACACGCTGAAAACATAACCTTCCTTTGCGTGTCGCAGTCGTGGAAAAAGCGTGAGCTGAAGACCAACTAGTGTTTAATTGACAGAAGTTAATAAAATTATATTTATGTGTTTATATGGTAGATAAACCTTAACGACCTCTGCATAAAAGTACACCACATTTTTGATAATAGACTGAACCCGAATTAGACCTCAATCTCACCTGATGGTAAGAGAAGATGAGATCGAAGGTGCGGAGATCGTGAAGGAGATCTTAAGGAGTTTTACTGGATACGTTTTACGTAATTTTTTCATCGATGGCGCATGGACTTGCATGAGTAACTTCACATATGGCACAGTATTCAGTATACGTATTTACGATACAAAAAAGGTATCCAGTAAAACGGATCATTTGTGAACGAGCTGTTAGGGCGCACGGGCTTAGAAAACATTACCGGAACGATAATATTTTATATGTAGGGTGGTTGCTGACTGGACGCTACCACCAAGCGAGGATCACTCGGATTAGTTGCATTACACGCTTATCCAGGACCTGTAGAACTATTCTTAACCAACCCTACATGTGCTAACATCTTAATTGACTACTTAGCGGAGCGCCCAAAGCACGAGATGGTCGTTATTAATATGCATAAGTAAGACGTATACCTAGCTTACGATGGCATGATTAGAGACCATCTCCCATGCTGGACTGGAAGCGAAAGAAAAACATAGAATGTGCCAGCTGCTTCTCTTCCCGGGCATACTGTATAAGTCAGTTATGGGACGGATATTGGCATTTTTGCGGGCGACAGGCTGACCCCCGGTCACTGCAAAAGTCTCTTATCTTTCATGCTGGACTGGAAGCGAAAGAAAAACATAGAATGTGCCAGCTGCTTCTCTTCCCGGGCATACTGTAAAAGTCAGTTATGGGACGAATATCGGCATTTTTGCGGGCGAAAGGCTGCAAAAGTCTCTATCCATCATAATAATTCCTTCAAATTTGTCAAACGTGCCATTAGATGGTTTTATAGCCTCTAGTGTTCTACCTACCCCATTAGGGATACAGGCGTGAAGTTATGTATGTATATAGACACCACTAGAATATAAACTAGTTTCAGCATTGGGTAGAAATAAAAAATATATTTACAAAAATACCCCAACAATGCATGTCGTTAAAAGACACATTACTCAACTTAAATTTTACTAATAAATCAACCAAAATTTTTATATATTTTATTCTTTTAATAGTACAATCCTGTACGAACCGCACTATCTAGAAGCTATCAGTTTTAAACGATTCAGCACAGACCAACGCAATATCGTTTTTTTGTCGGCTTTGTCATAACTTTTGAATCGATTCGTTTTTTTAGTACATTCTCGTTGTAACAGTTAGCTGAATAAAAGCGCCGATGACCGGACAAATCGACTTTGGTTGCAGTATGTTTACCCAAAACAGTTTAAAACTTTGTACGAAAAATTGTAACAAAACTAAATCGTATATAACGTCCCTTTGCTTGTTTTACGAGATTTGTGAAAATTGTTCCCGATTGTACATTTTTGCCATTTTTCTGGGATTTTTCCAAAAGCCTTAGTACATGTAATAACAGAATATATATAATAAATATAATTTCATTAGAGAAAATTGATTAATGTTTTATAAACTCCACAATTTTGTACTTAACTTCTACTGTTAGTATGGCAAAATTCATTTAAACAGTCTATCTGGGGATTTTCAAACTTTTGCAAGAAGTCCTTTGTATAATCGCACGTTGCTATTAAACGTTTAAATTTAAATTAAAAATGATCAAGCACTACAATGCAATAATTAAATGAATATATCGTACTCTAGCAACCACAACGGGCATTTGGGCGTCAGCTGTATCGTATTCGCGTATTGGGCACATAATTTACATTCCACATTTCCTCTTTACCTTAATTTCCGTTTATGATGTTTAATTTGATATTAATACGATCAAATCGCACGGGTCCCACCGCAGACGATTTTATCATTCGTTCATGATCTGCTCGCGTCCAATAAAGTAGGTAATCTCATTTTGCGCATCGCATTGTCGAATAACCCTGTGAGTGCGGTGTAAATGAAGGTGTAGTAAGTAAAGTTTTCAATTAAACACAAAAGGGGGTTTTGTCTGGAGATTTAAAAAAAAGTAAATTTTTTGTTATATATTAATGATCAATTCATTGTTTGAAGAAAAAAGAATAAAAATACGTTCTTTACGTAATCTTTATTTTTAAGATTTCGATTTTTTTTTATTTTGAAGGAGGTTCGTCTGTATGATTTTTTTTTATGTTTGTTACCTCATATCCGATTTTGATGATTCTTATTTCATATGATAGAGGACACTTCCCATTTAGTCCCATATAAATTTAATCGAAATCGAATGAGTACTTCATGTAAAATTTCAACGACCTTATACGTCAGCCAAAGTTTTGACGTGAAGTCCGTTTTTAATGCTCCGCATTCGTTGATCATTATACCCACTGTGACCTTTTAATAATTGTCGCATTTATTTTTAGAATACTGGTTAGTTAAATGGATCTTTAAGTTATTATTGATAGCAGTTAAATCTGTTACTTAAGGTACTTTCGAATAAATGATTAACTTGCATTACATAATTAAGATACAACGCTTTGTAAATAACAATATACATATATTATCGTGCTCAAACATATCCTAGCAAAGACTATGTATGGCTCGTTCGATTTTTAAATTTCTCATGGGCTAAATTTATATTTTGCGCATTCTTGCTTACTATAAATTTCAGATGCTGCGCGTACATTTAACGACTACAGTCCTGCATTTGGCAGTCGAAATAATCTTCACACCCCAGTAGGTGGGGCGTATAATTAAACTGATTGGTTCAACATAAGTTGGCAATTACACAATAATATAAAACGTGTAGACACGGCTTAAGGTACATGTACATATACTTAGGTAGGGCGTAGGGTAAGTTTAGAATTCTTCGTGTAGATATTTTATAAACGTATTTGAGATTGTTGAACAAAAGTTCAAAAAACAGTTGTTTTGGTTAGTCATCTTAAAAATAAAGGTCTTTTTCTTGCTATTTCTTTCAATCTCAATTGATAGGAAGCGAAGATGAGATAACACGGGTTTAAAAAGAAACTAGTTGTTCATAAAATATGACCATTGCATTAGAGGCAGACTTTATAAAGGGTGACTGGTAACAAATTTTAGATACTGAAAGAAAACACTCTGAACTCGATTATGTTAATGATAATATTGTCTTAAGTTTTCGTGATTCATACTATTAAATAAAACACTTTTTAACCGGATTTATCGCGTATATTTACATTTTAAATTTTGGTCACGACAGTCGCTCGTGACTACGGGGTCTGCAAAGACACCGAAACGTCGAGTCAAAATTTAATAATTTAAAATTTAAATATACGCGATAAATCCGGTTAAAAAGTGTTTTATTTAATATGTTAATGATTATGTAATAAAAGTAGGTATTTAATTTTTCCCCAGAAATCTCTGTGAATAAATAAAGAGACGTTAGGTACTACACTTTTCCCGACGCGCTGCCTCAGTCAACACGCACAAAGCAGTGTTCTTGCCACACGCACACCACCACCCGCTAAGTATCATAACGCTTATGTGATTATGCGTTGCGTAATGAATTCGTTCACTTTCAGTTAAGTTACTCAGTAAATAATTAATATTTATTTTTTATTTTATTTTTCTCTTCATGTATGATCTCAAACGATCAAGTCCTGGAATTTCGAAAATGACCCACCAGGGACCCTGTAGAAGGGGTCATAGCACTAAACGGACCCCCCCCCCTTGTTCGAATCTGTCTACATTCTTCCTGACTCTTCTATTACTCAAAGTCTAGAAAAAACAATGACAGAAACACTTAAAATCAACTAATTGAGAGCAAAACGACAAAAAAAGGCCGCAACCGAAGGATGCAAAAAAAACAGATGTTAATTAAAACGTATTTAATTCAAAATATTACAATAGTAAAATAATACATTGATTACTTATATTAGTAATGAAATAAAGGGCGATTAACTGCTCTTAGTATTAGATAAGAAGTGTTTCTTGTCTCACACTTCAAGTCTGGTCTGCTGGTACGATTCAACACCTGTTGACCACCCTATTGGTTGCGATGCCGTTCCCACCAAATACAAAGAATTAACTTCACACCTGTGGCCACCCAAGTCATTGCATCATTGCTTGCTGCTTAATTACTCTAGTAGGCTCGACGATCAATTATAACATAATTATATTATGGGACGTGTGAGGCGTTGGAAAATAACATACGCAAAAATGCAAAAACGACAATATTTGAGTAAAATTATAACACTGATCATCAAAAATAAATATTCCAGAACCTATCAATCAGAATATATCACAAGTAATATTATGAAACAAATCCAACGTTCATTTAACTCTAATAATTATATTTTTTTAGAAAGAAACGCAGAATCTCTGCTTCAATGCATTCGCAACCAAAGGTTTACTTACTCTCACGAAGCTCCAAAAAGAAACTAATCCAATCGGAAAGGCTAATTTCATTGAAATAATTTAATAACGCTCCCCTGACATACTTCCAACGTTAACGCCAGAATGAATTAAAGTCGTAACGAAATAAAAAATTTCAATTATATTTTTAATCCCGCACCCGTGTAAGAATTTAAAGTGTAGACAGGAAAAGATGGAGCAACCATTGTTACAGTGAAAATTATATTAAGTAAGTAGGTATGTACCGAAATTTTTATTATATGCCGTTGTAATTTGCAAGGAAATTAAAATAACAATAAAATGAATAGTTCTATGTCATTTTCTCAGTGAGCAATGAAAGCACCCGTTGCCTTATTTTGAATATGATCGAGCAAGATTTACAAAATATTAAAATCTTGATGTAGGGCTGACTTAGAAAATCCACTAAATAAGCGTTTAGCAAAAGGTGACTTAATTGAGTGGACCTCACCTAGTTACATAGTTTGCGGTAATTTTCGACCACTAATAATTTTCATCACTTGCGATCTTGACAGATTAAGATCAATCGCGAAAATAGTCACTGATAAAAATGACTTATTAAACAATTTACATAGTTTCAGGTTTTCCTTAATTTACAGAACCACCAAAATCAACAGATAATCAACAGAACCACTAAAAAAGCGTACACATTTTTCTGAAATACTCTATCGAATTCATAATATGAAATAATTTATAAATAATATATCGAATTAATAAATAATACTGCTGTACTATGTCACATTACATCAATCGACGACCACTTTGGCGATGGGGTAAACGTGTCTGCCTCAGACGCCAGTGGTTGCGGGTTCGATTCCCGCACGGAACAAGAAAAAGACGTGTGGCACTCGGAGACTGCCGCGGTAAAGCTATTGCATAGCATTTTTTATCAACTTATGCAATTATAATTATTTATTTATTTTATTAATGCAGTAATGTTTGATCTAATATGAAGTTCCACAAGTTCCTAGTAGATGGCGCTGATTGCTTATTAAAGCCCGCATGTTAAGTTATGAAATCAAAGTATCACCGCTGTGCCGGTCGGATTGGTGGGTTTTTAGGTTTTTTTCGTCACGGAATTTCTGGATTCGGTCCCCACGCTCAAGGCCCGCGATAGAAGCTATGCAATAGCTTGAAAAAAAAATCCGTGCCTGGGTGTTTATCTATGTATGTATTTATATTCTAGGTTCCCCCCTAGTTCGCCACATGGTATCCCATAACACAAGCACAGTTTTTGGTCCACTAGGTATATACGTATATTCAATAATAGATCGAGATCCATTCGATCACATTATATTCAAATTTAAGTTTCATATGCTCTCGTGATAACACTTTTAAATATTTTCCAGCACGAATTTCTATTCCGCCATCTATCGCTCTATGAATATTATTTAAAATCCAAGGTAAGCTCCTTATTGCAGAGGAACTCATATTACCGGTTTAAATAATACATCCAGTATTACCTTAATAACTGAACTAGCAATCATTAATGTTATTGACTGTGTCCAGGTAATCCTAACGATATAATGAGGATCTCTGTTGCTTTTATTGTAGTCAGAGGTTTATGGAATTGAACCATTTTAGTTCCATTTCGTGAACATTAGGGCAATCATTGAAATGGATATTCTCTTTGCATCGATAAACGTGAAGGTTATTTTGCTTTTGACTGACAGTAATTTATTTCATGGTAAATGATAAATTTCCTATTTAGAGAGTTTTTAATCTTTTAAATATCTTTATATCATAGGTAGTGAATATAATACGAATATGGCGTGAAAAAATCTGCGGATGCAAGAACGTTTGTGGCTTATAATCAACGAATGCAGAGCATTAAAAACACCGACGTTCTTATATTTTTAATCCTTATTAAAACTTTGGCATAAGGTTTAGGTAATCAACATAATATTCTCTGTATACATATGAATTTTTGAGATAATTTCAAATAAAAAAAGTGTTTATTCGATTTCGATGAAATTTATTTGAAGCCATCTCTGTAGTATCTTCTATCATATGAAAGAAGAATGTTGAAAATCAAATCATAATTCTCCAAAAAATCGTGTGACAAATATACAAAAAACACATACACATGAATTGAGAATATACTCCTCTTGGAAGTCGGTTGAAAAGTGAACGATTTTTTAGAGAACATCCAGGCGCCGAATTAATGCCCGGTTATTAATAAATCCAAATCAGAAACTTCAGTGATATATTGCACACCCTATTCATTTCCCAACCAGTTGCCCTATCAATTGCCCTCCCAGTTGACTCACACAATATAAATATATAGTACTAGCTTTATCCCGCAACTTCGTATGCGCGTAACTACCCTTCTCGTGGAAATTTCAGAAACTATACAACCAGACACCCACTGAAAGAACCTTTATACCAAGTATCACACCCATGCACTCAAGGAATAAGTTTTTTTCATACAAACTAAAAATCATATATTTCCCGTGCCCGTGGGAATTTTGGGAATTTTTTTCGTAGCACAACCAGTCACTCTTTGAAGAACCTTCATGCCAAGTATCACATCCGTACTTATTTCCCGTACTATATTTCCCGTAAAGAATGTATGTTCCAAATTTCAGCTCTCTACGACCAGTAGTTACGGCTGTACGTTGTCTGTCAGTCACTCAGTCACTCAGTACCTCAGTCACTCAGTCAGTAACGGAACAGTTTTATATATATTGATTGATGCAACATTAGGCGGAACTAAACAAATTAATTAATTTCCAAAGTCAAACTCAGAGATAGTGCACCATTTCCACGTTGTAAGCATAATAAAGTCGAACAAGGCAAACACCCACTCGAACTATTACAAAGAAAAGGTGCGCGAACTCTGAAGAGGTATTTTAATTTCGAAGGTGTTATGTGATTTACGGCGTCCATATGAAAGAGCTATGCGTACAACCAGTTTAAGAAAACCTACAATCGCTCCCCTCTTGTTCTAGAAGAGATTATTTTAAATGGCACCGGAAGGGACGAGGAAGGTCAAAGATCATTGGCGCTATAAACGCCACCCGACTTCTGTACCATAACTTATATTAGTTTGGCTATTCATTATGAAATACGAGTGTGTTATCTCAATTCAGGACGTTCATTTTGATTCGAACAATAATTGGAGGTAAGTAGTGACCTACTTTATACACATTTTAAGAGATTAAATTGGATATTAGTAGAGAACTTTGTCACAAAGTTTCACTTGCTTACTTAGTTACCCTTTAAATTAATCAGTCAATTATTTTAAGTTAAGCGATTTATAATCCAAGTTAAGCTTTAATGTCTCCCACGTGAAATAAACCTTAAAATAGATTGGTTAGTTTTATATAATTATTTGGAGGTCAGAGAGTGTTTCTAGCTAGAGAATTCCTGGTTGGCCTGAATGGCTTCTTGGAAGTGTTTTACCGAATTCAATCAAGTTGGTTGGTAACAGTATTGTTTGATAACCGCCGAATTTATCGGGTTGAATTCTATTGAAATATTTGTTGATTATAAACAATGTTAGCTTCCTGAATTTCATATTTTCATAGCTTACTATATGAAGCGCATTTCACATGAGCCCGCCACGCCGTCTAGCTGCATCGGCAACTTTTTTCACTTCACTCATTGCAAGTCGGAAAAAACTATCGGCGACTTAAAATGAGAAGGAAACTGAGCGCTTGCGCATGCAACATGATGGCGGTCAACAGGCGCGGTCGCATGTTGCCAACATGATCCTTTTATTATAAAGGTTGCCGATATAAGTCGGCAGTCTGGCGGGTTCAGTGTGTATTGCGCTTTATAGACTCAATCTCTTCGTCTCCTAGAGAACCTTTGCCTGCAAGATAATTTGTTTAATTAAAGGTCTGCAAAGATTATCATCTATTAAAAAAAATCCAATAATAACCTTACAGAAGTTGCTGAGCATAGTCATAACTTCGCATAATAAATACTTACTGCATAAACAAACATCTAAAAAAAATAAGATAATTTTATGTATTAGAAATTGTTAGTCAATATTAGCAAAAGGTTTATTAAAATAATACTAATATAATATATAAAATGTCTACAAAAAATACGGAACCTGTCATAAAAAGGATTTAAAATATCGGAAGTATTTTGGAGAAAAGTTCTTTGGTTTTATAAGTACCCACTAATTTTCTAAACCAGCTGGGACTCGAAACCAAGACCTCTCAAGCAACAACCAATTACTCAACCAACACACCACGGAGGCCGTCATTTATAATAAATAATAACATAAGTAATATCCCCAGACAATCACACCAAAGCTTTCATATGGGATACGATGTAGCGAACTAGGGAGGAACCTAGAATATGAATACATAAATTCCCAGACCCAGACACGAATCATTTTTTGGTTCCGTGCGGGAAACGAACCCCCGATCTCACAAATGGTGCAGTAGCGTCTGTAACACTGCACCACGGACACCGTCGAACGGAGACGGTGTACGTACATGCATACATACATAACGTCACGCCTGTATCCCTTATGGGGTAGGCAGAAGACCAGAGGTTACAAGACAATCTGATATCACGTTTGACAAATTTGGAGGTATTATAAAGATGGAAAGAGACTATTGTAGTGACAGGGGGTCAGCCTATCGCGCACAAAAACGCCTTTAAAACCTCTGTCCCTTAACTGACTTTTACAGTATGCCCGGGAAGAAAAGCAGCTGGCACATTCTACGTTTTTCTTTCGCTCCCAGTCCAGCAAGTTAATCTCTTGGTTTTTTCTAAACCCTTGAAAGATATAAGGTTCGTAATTAAAAGCCAAATACTACATGAGTAAACAGAAATAAATAATAAATAAACTGCCACATGTTCTTAATCCTCTCCTCGGTATGCCGGTTTTTTTTATTATATTTTTGTCGACCTTAAGGTCATTGTGAGGCCTTTAAGCTTGCACGTTACTTTGAATGCTCATTTTCATCCATAATTACCCTGAAAACCCTAGAATTAATAACAACTAGCGTAACGTTTTTACGCACGTAATATTTAATACATACATACAACTTCACGCCTGAAGCCCTTATGGGGTAGGCGGAATATCAGAGGCTATAAAAAGAATATCTGATGTCACGTTTGACAAATTTGGAGGTATTATAATGATGGAGAGTGACTATTAGGGTGACAGGGGGTAAGCCTATCGCCCGCAAAAACGTCAATTAAAACCTCTGCCCCGAACTGACTTTTACAGTATGCCTGGGAAGAGAAGCAGTTGGCACATTCTATGTTTTTCTTTCGCTCCCAGTCCAGCATGGATTTAATCTCGTGTAAATATATCTTGATGTTACTATTGCTATCGAAAGCTGGAATATATTTTTTCGAATCCGCCCGGTATCTTCGGAGATAAATGAAAGAAACAAATACAAAAAACTTAACAAAATAAAATAAAAAATATTACTGAGAGAAGCTCTACGTCAATACCGGCCGTCACAATATTAAACCCCGCGTAAACTTAACAAGAAATTATTCTTACATCTTCTAGAATTAAAGTATAAGGTTTATAAATTGATGAATTCTCCAGTTTATCTTGTTTGTTTATCCCGAGCTCTATTAGCGGATAAATCGAATAAGTTATTCTCTTTTGTAACCCTTGTTTGATCAACGTCAGCTTCCATAATTAGATAATTGCTGTGGGATTCAGAATTGTGTTAAAAATTAAGTTTTCTTTGTAAAATTTGGTATGGAATTGGTTTGTAATAAATGAATTACGATTTATTAATTAGGTTTAATCAGTTTAATGTTTCCTTTTTTTAAATTGTTTCCAGAAAAAAGTATTGAATAAAAAAGGAAGAGAGAAAAAATGTATGATGGGTAATTTTACTATGGAACTAGTATCAATAAAACATTTAAAATGCTTCTTGTTTTATCTTCAAAAAATAAACCAAGCTCAACAAGAATAATAAGATTAGTTTCTAAAGATTGCTTTATTTTCAAAGGATTGAAAACTGCAAATGTACACTGCTATCCAACTTTCAAATCCTATCATTGCACGTCTATTAAATTCAACTTTTGTCTCTGAACACTGTTCTGTCGTGCGTATAACTGAGTCATTTTAAGTAGATTGTTCGAAGCTTCGAGAATACTCTGGAATAAGTTTCTATTAAAATGGGATGGCCAATATCGAAATATGCCGACGCTGCTGCAAAATGTGCCAAGCTTCTGAACCTTTTATTCTTGCCGTGTAGGTTCTTACCTTTGCGATATATATCAATTCGAAATTTGAATTTGCAGGGATACTTCTTAATTTAAGGAGAGTGCTTTTTTATTTATCTCTACAGTAATATAAATTCTACCGCTCTGGTGGTGATGTGCCCCTACAATGTTGTATGAAGAGCCAGTTCTTCCTAAGCCTATATGCTGTCATCTTCAATCCTATCTGCTCAGAAAATCAAGTATGGAGTCCTGGGGCCTCACTGTCATCACGGTAACCTGCGAGCTTGATACTTTTTTTGTCTTGTCAACCAAGTCAGATAAAATATCGAACTGAACAAACTTCAATTGCAAATGAAGTAAAAATGGTATAAAATCCGGCCCAAATCGAATTTAATTAAATATTATCAATTTTAAGCGTGAAACTAAAGAAACTTTTCGATATTTATTACCAAAATATCAAAAATTGGTATTTCATCACAAGTACGTATAACAAAGGACTTTCAAATTCATAGTTAAAATCTGATCAAAACAACGATCCTGAGTTAGCAATGATATTTTATGTTAATGGTGACTGTAGTGCTAGTCTATTAAATAAATTGAACGGACCACATTTTTACTGTTTTCCTCATATTTTACCTTGCGAAGTTTTAAATATTGATGTCCAGTTTGCAGATAAAAATAAGCGGGTTGGCGTCTTTAAAAATATAGAACTTTGCCGTGATGATCTGACCAATATCGATGAAATAAAAGAAAACAATATGCCTTTTTTTATGTGTATTTTTTTACCAAGTGTTAACTAGGACAAATCATAGCTTTTCATCAATTTATATTTAATTTTACGTTGAAGTAAATAACACGTTAATAGTATATTATGTAACAAGTGAGCGAAGTTGCTAATTACAGTCGAGGCTGTGATTTGAGCCCGAGCCGCAGGCGAGGGCTTAATAATGAGCCGAGACTGTAATTAGCAACGCTCACGTGTTACATACGACGTTTTTCAACACACTTATGAGTAAAAGACAGACATACGTGGTCATAAAATAACAAACACACTTGATAACAAAGCTGTGAATTGTGATTGAAAAATGGCGCCGAACTTCGCGCATGCGCGTAGGTTTTTTTTTCCGTCAAATGTGTCAATGTCTGTATAGCATATACAGCCTATTTTAAGTGAAAATGTTTAATTTGGAGTGGTAAATTCAAATATTTTAATATTTTATGACAAATGATTGTAAATTGTGAATAATTTGTTTAATATACAAATTTATTTTACTAATATAAGGCGCAAACATTTAAAAATGAATATGGATTTGAAGTGGTATAAAACCTCTTTGTTGTTTCTGAAAATATTTAGTGTATAACCCGGACCAATAAAATATGCTCTGTTTTCTCGCATGTTATTTGCACAAAGGTACAATTCAACTTTGTAGGATTCATTATATTATGCACTAGGGTATAATATATTATGCACGCGTGACTTATAGCCCAGTTTATAGTTCTAAATTCAATAGAATAACGCTCACTTTACGAGCAAGTGTGTTGAAAAATTAAATGTATACCTACAACTTTCATGAACTGGTGAAAAGGGGATCATCATCATCATCATCATCTCAGAAAAGGGGATGCATGGGATAAAATAAAAGAAGCCGAGCTATATTTTTTCGCGTTGTGTACAATGTTACCTACTTTTAAATATCTACAAAACCTTATACATAAATACAGTACATTCCTTTGTTAACAAATAATGTGTTCAATAATATTTAATTAGAAAACACCTGTGAAAATCCAAGTGATTCATGAATCAATTCTGTATAGTTCAGTCTAAACTTTATGATTTGTGGTTCAGTCTGGGCGAGTCAGTTAGAAAAATCCACGGTTTACTTAACATTGCAGTATAAAAAATATGCAATTTATACTCATGAGGCAACTTTAAATTAAAACCAAAGTCCAGCTTATAGGCGTTTATTAATATGCAGCAATGAAGAGCAACGGGCGCAGACGGGTACAGATTTTCGTGGTCTTGTAGCTCTAAATTGAGACGCAATTGCTAGCACCTGGACGTTTCTGCGAGCCTGGTATGTGTTGGCTGAATTTATGAAACTATTTTGAAGCGTTTAGTGATAATTAAGTTTCGTAAGTTATTGTTGGATGGGATATCATAATTAATTAAGCCTTTTCAAATTATAAATTAACGAAAATGTAGAAACTAGGATAGTTAAGTAAGGTGATAAATGGAATATTATGTTTTCGTTTTGTTTTAAGGTTTTATTACATACATACGTACATAACTTCACGACTGTATCCCTAGTGGGGTAGGCAGAATACCAGAGGCTATAAAACCATCTGATGTCACGTTTGACAAATTTGGAGGTATTATTATGATGGAGAGAGAGTATTGCAGTGACAGGGGGTCAGGCTATCGCCCGCAAAAAAAAAACCATTAAAACCTCCGTCCCTTAACTGACTTTTACAGTATGCCCGGGAAGAGAAGCAGCTGGCACATTCTATGTTTTTCTTTCGCTCCCAGTCCAGCATAGAAGCATAATGTTTATTTTTATTGGTTTATTTTAAATAAGGATTTATTTTTATTATTGGAAAACCCGCGTTTGACTCTATCTTCTAATGGTAAGTGAATATGAGCTCCAAAAGAGCGCTCGAGTCTAGGAAGAAACTGGATCATTAAATATTGCCGAATAAACCGTTGGAGCGGTGATATTTAGCGACAGATTTTATATTAAGGGTGCTCGCTAACTAGGGGGAAGCTGAAGGGGTCCTTTCCAACCAAGCGGAGGCAATTGAATTTGTCACAGAAACGATAAAGCTATTCTAGGCTTATCATTCGCGGCTTAAAAAAATTTTTGTATTAAACAAATAGCTACATATCCTTTCACACCTCTTCCGTTTTCAGATTATTTCAGAATTGTAAAGAAAATTATTGCCGTCCCATTTTTTGTAACAACCCCAAATATAGGGTTTTTCAACAAGGACGGGTCGATTTCAAAATGGAATAAAACAGGCCGTGTGCGACATATTTACAAACTTATTCTTTTATTTGAAAGACCTATTCATGCAATTTTGTTTTGATTATGACATCATTCAACTGCCCGCCGCGTCTTCGAACAGTGGTACAAATGTTAGAGGTCCAAATTATAGCAGAATCAAATCGTTGGTTACTTGGTTACCAACTCACAACTCACGTCTGCATGAAATAACCCTACCTTCAAATCTTTCATGCAAAACGTTCATTGTTCTGTGCCGTCTTCCTAGAAACACATGTCATCCACAACCATATCGTTCAATTTCGGCTAAAAATGGATATGCCTGTTGATTGTCGTCTGTCTGCTGAAAATTGGACCTCTTAGGTTTGTGCGACTGTTCGAAGCCGCGGCGGGCAGTTGAAAGATCTCATAATCAAAACAAAATGGCATAAATAAGTCTTTCATACAAAAGAATAATTTCGTTAATATCACGCACACAGCCTGTTTTATTCCATTTTGAAATCGACTCGTTATTGAAAGATCCTATAGTAATGTTTGTTACCAAAACTGTCACACTAACTAAGCCCGGAAGTAAGACGAAACCAAATAGCGAAACTACGGAGTATCCCAGTACCTCTATAATTCCTATCGAAGTTTAGTTTTCATACTGTTCATGTAGGTACTAACTCCGAACTAGAAATTTCCATACACGTGGACTTAACTATTGAAAAATAACTTTGATTCAGTTTTGACCTTTCAAGCTTTCATGGAAATTTTAGTAAAACCTGTGAACCGTAAAATCAAATAATGTACATTTATTTATACCTCCTCGTTATTAAGAAATTAAAAAATAACACATTAATATTGATTTAGTTTGTTGGCACATAGACTTTAATCTTAAATCCTTTGATAAATCATTTTCATACAACGTTGACACAAGCGAGAGGCATTAAAAGAAAACACATATCCTACAAGAGCCGGATGTTAATTCGAAACTATTAAAAAAAAAAACGAGAAGCATACGTTTTTTTTTTAATTACTTAAATAGCTTAATAATAAAGTTAATATGTAAACATTTTTATTTCGACATTTCGCGGTGAATGACAACTATGCCTATAGTACTTTATCGTATAGTATCAGGTGATTGGAAAAATACAAGGTGTTTAAATTAAACTAACAAAAAACTAAAAAACATTCCTGTGACTAAACTATTGCTTACATTGATCTGATTTTTGTTGTGTGCCTGATAATGATGCACAGAATACGTGGTTTCATTTCATGCCTATCTCAACCTTTTATATTTTAGGGGATAATTTAAAATATCAAAAGCATTGTAAATTTATTTACACAAGAGAAATAAAATAATAAACAAATTACATCAAAACTTACACACTTGAAATCATATGTTGGTTACTCACTTATTCTCTCGTCTAAAATCAAGATCTTCCTTAATACGGAACTTATTTTTATTCAAGTTTTTCCAACGTTTTTTGCCAAGCGTGTGCTACGAGTATATGCAAGCACTTTAACAAAATTGTGTCAGCATTATGCAACTGTAGCCAAGACGCCAATTCCATCAAGTCGGTATGACCTTGCGTTCTTATCAAGCACCTGTGGACTTTTGTATGAAGCTCTCCAGTTGTAACGTATTTCTTTCTTTACACTACTTTTATAATACACTTACGGTATTTGGATTTAGGTTTTTGAGTTGTAAAATAACGTTTTAATTCATAAGACATATTTTATTCGTATAATTAATGCTAAAAACATATACTAACTAAATGCTGCCTGTGTATCGTTAAAGGTAATCATCCATGTTTCCACTATTTGGTGAAAGAAGTCTTTTAAGATCCACTTGTCAAACCACCACCCTTACTGTAATGACATTGCTTCGATGACATTGACACTGACACTGACAGTGTTGAGTGAATTCTATTTTGATGCTTCATCCGGTCAATCGAAGACTTTGCTATAAAAAATAAACTAAGGGCGGGTTGTATCACAACTACTTTACGTGTCTGTCAACGTTAAAAATGGCGTTAACCACTGTCAAGCTAGAAAACGGGTTGTTTCACCAATGCCGGCCTATAACGGACGTCAAAAATTAACGATTACGTTGACCATCCATCCACCCACTGGTTAACGTAACTTTCTGATGTCCTCACAGATGACTCAGTTGACAGGCAGGACATCTTTGGTTGAAAGCTTTTAACATTATGGATTCTGTTTTATTTTCATATATTTTAAATGATAGTGATGATGATTCAATTGTGGAAAGGAAGAGAAAAGTATTTAAAAAACGTATCGATAATTTAAATTTATGGGATGATCAAGAATTTATTGCAAGGTACCGTGTACCTAAGGAAGTGGCTCTCTTGTTATGTCATGAAATCGAAGATGAAATAAAGTTATCTACAGAAAAGTGAGTGACTATTGGCTTGTCTGTCACTCACTAATGACAAAAGTTTTTTTTTTAATAATCTGATGTTATCTATGACTTTAATCTCTATGTTGCCGTAAAAAAAAACATTCCCAACCACTTAAATTGGGAAAATGGTTTACTTTTTAATGGCAACTCGAATAACATTGACGAACAGTTTTTTTTGTGATGAAACAACGCTTTGTATTTGACGTACGTTAAACATCTGATGTAATCGTCAAAAAGTTACGTACGTATGATACGATAACCAACCATTTGATACAACCCGCCCTTAGTCTTAAATTGGACAAGTACGAATCAAATTTCGGTTAATAATGTAGTGCTATATGACATTCTTTTATTTACATTGACACATTCTTACATATATATTGTTATACGTATAGTTACGCGGATTAACAAGTGATCTAATCTATTCAGATTTTCCTGTTTTATAATAGATTCTTCAAAGAATAAAATTACCATCAAAACCATGAAATCATAGTCGTTTTATTGAAAAGCAGTCAAATAAGGAGATATCCAAAATAAAATGTAAAACAGGTATTGTATTCACAAAAACTTTATTTTAATTCAATATTTTTTGTTTTATTTTTCTTAAAATAACTTGAAAACAAACCTTTTCTGTAAGTTTTAAAGTTCATTTTACGAGGAATAGTTCGTACTTTAAAGGTTAACTTGAAATATAGTGAAGAGAAAGAAGCCAATTGCCCGCGTGTATGTTTTATTAATGAGCTAGAGTATTTGAGGTTCAAATAGAGAGCTCAAATATAATCTCGCTGCATATTTTAGAAAGTTCAGTTTAAATTATTTGAAGATTTTTTTTCCACCTCTAATTAGTTAGATTTTTTGAATAAAATTTAAGTAAAAAATACATAACTTCTCGCCCGTATCCCGTATGGGGTAGGCAGAACACCAGAGGTAACAAAACCATCTGATGTCACGTTTGACAAATTTGGAGGCATTATAATAGTGAAGAGAGACTATTGCAGTGACAGGGGGTCAGCCTATCGCCCACAAAAAAGCCTCCCATAACACTTAACTGACTTTAACAGTATGCCCGGGAAGAGAAGCAGCTGGCACATTCTATGTTTTTCTTTCGCTCCCAGTCCAGCATAGAAGCAAAAAATGTATGGAGAATAAAAGGTAAGTTTTAATATTTAAATATCTTTATATTCGATTCAATAAATCGATTAAAAAAGGGTGAGTTTTTAAATTGGTTACCTTCTGGAATGTGAAAACTGTGGTAAAGTCTATGGAGAAATCCTAAAGTATCACTTTGAGGAAGTGGTACTTAGTTTTTTCTGATATCAGATAATAATCCCAATATGTAAAATAACCTTGGTTGATGAATTAAAATATGTTAAATATCTAGATCTAAAATTAATTTTAATTGTTATTTGTATGTTTTACTGAACAAGAATATATTTAGGCATATTAATAATCTAAGACGTGTATGTCTTCATGTCACATGCTAACAAATTTAATTAAACAACTTGCTCTAAATAAAGCTTTGCTACGCCGCCGTAGCTGTTTTAAATATATCGCCTTTACGGAGCATTATTGAAAATATTTATTTTTGGAAATTATTTTCTTTGTTTTCATACAAAATGGCGATTTCATAGAAACGATAATGGCCATGTCATGTCTTCAAAAGTGTCCTTCATTTCATTTGAGTGAAGTATGAAAGCCGAATACACAAAACCGAAAAATACCTGTATTCAATACTAGGTACCAGGCACACATAACGTTTAGAAAGATAAAATAAACCGCTCCTAGTTGAATCACGACAGCAACAATCATGCAAGTAAAATGAACGACGTTGAGATGATGCGTAGAATGTTATTACGTAAACTCTGATTGCCATTGCATGACTATCCCTCTTAAGCATTTTTTACCGAATGCTAAATAAATATAAATATTATGTGATTATATTTATAAAATCCGTTATGGATAACCATTATTATGTAAGAGTAAATAAATTGTTTGAGCAAAAATAAAACGCTAACGAAATCGTTTTCATTTCCCTTTACGGTATTTTAAAAGTTATATGGTATAAAATTAACTTAAAATTAAATAAGACTGATGAAGATTTTCATAAGTTAAGTATTTTTTCTCAATTTTCTGCATTCAATACACTACAACGCAAGTCATAAGTTCCGATACATAACTTTATTTTTTGGAGTTATAATGCAAGCTTCCTATAAACAATCTATTTATACAAAATTACACTTTACTAATTAAAATGAAAAGAACAGTCACTACTGGGTGCTAGCTGTCATATCATATATTAATGAGCAACTTCAACTATTAAAAGCTATCAAAGCTGGTATATTCTCAATCGACACTGGATATAGATGCAACAAATACAGACTGAAAATAGTATTTTTTTTTTAAATCTGAAATTCCTAAATCTATTAACTAAATAAAGCTGTTAACTTCCGAACATAGCAACACGTAATACGCGCCATCCTGATGATTAATACCGGCCGAGCGGGTGAGTCGTGCTCAATCGGCATCTGCCTTATTAATTGCCTTGTCAAGCGTAATCGTGCGTCCTTCGATTTACTGCCCGCTCCTCACCGATCGGTGTGTACGTAGATTTACGTATTATTGATTGCTGGAGTGTGTTCCAGCCTTAGTTACTTGGATTTGGGGTCGACGAAAAATCTGTTTCGTATCAAAAATGTAACAAAAATGTAACGAGATTGATGGATTAATTAACTAACTTGAGTTTATTTTTAAATTAAAATTTTAGATAATTTTATATAAGTTATACGTCTTTGATATTTTAGGCTTTGATTTATACGCTTATAGAGGCTATTGCTATTCAATGTACGGGCACCTGAAGTTTTTATAAACCATTATATTATATACAAAAATAAAGATATTAACTTAAAAGAAAACTAATTCAATAAACTTTCTCAAGTAAATACGAAAATTAATTCAAACATGGTATAATAATTAATTGGCCATCAAATTAATATGCACACGACGAATTAATCACTGCAAGATCAGGCGTTGCCTTATTAATTGGTAATTATATGATTTATATCGTGGTAATGGCGCATTTAAATGACGGCAGCCGTCCGTCGTAGGCGATTGATGGACGACATTTAAACGAATCATTAGCCACACGTAATAACCACGCTATTTTTATTTTTAATTTAGAACATAAATAAAAAAAAAAAATTCCCTGCTTAAGTGAGAGATATGGAAAGAGCTTTTAAAACTGAACATGTAGCCAAAATTTTGCAAAACCAAATATAAGCAGAGATAGTCGAGTTCCAACCTGAGCTAAATATTTTGAAGCTCTTAGTTTGTGTCACTATTGTCTCTGAATAAAGCTCGATTTTTTTTTAAAGCTAAATAAAGTCACGACAGACAAAACTTTCAACAAAAAGTTCACACTCTAATCAGTCCTCACCAAACGGTAGTTACAGTACTACAGACATACACACAGATACTCATGTCCATCCATCTTTTACGCCAAAAAAAAAAAAAAAAAAGGTATACCCTTACGTAAAACACGTCTTTACCTATCAAAAAGGTGAAAGACAAAAAGTTCTTTATTTCGCAGGTTAAACATACACACCAAAAAAGGAAAATTATTTACAAATTGAACTGAATCAATCGGTTGAGAAGAAGTGGCAAGAATTCCAAAAATCTTCTAAAAAATATACAAGTTTTATATTAATTCTATACTAGCTTAAGCTTCTAAACTAGCTGAAATCGTCGTCGTGGCGCCGTGGTTACTGTGTTTATCATTCAATATCACAGGTTAAGCAACGTTCGGCGCGGTCGATCCTTGGATGGGTGACCACCAACCATTTATTTTCTTACGATGACTTCCGTGCTTCGGAACGTTAAGCTGTCGGTCTCGGTTGCTGCATACTTGTATACAGTAGTCGTTAGCGCCCTGAAAATTCTGACATCTACCACCCAGCAATGGGCCAGCTTGGTTGATTATGGTTGGTTGATTATATACCTCCTCGTCACCAAGGGGAGAGACTCATGCTCTGCAGTGGGCTCATTACAAAGAGTTGTGATGATGATGATACTAGCTTAAATAACATACTAGTTAAATTTTGCACTTATAACGCATTGCGGTTAACTTTTTTCTCCGCAAGCGTCCAGCTGCTAACATGCTTAAAATATTGAATTAATAGAAAATCCATACTAATAAGAGCTGATAGTAACTTTTAACTGAGAATATATTTGCTATTTCATAAGGTTTACATAAATATTCATTACTTAGCTATGTCTACAAAAGAAAATATCCTTCCTTTATTTTAATATTCTCACAGTAGAACATTATTTGTTTTCTCCAAAGACTTGCACAGTTATTTTCCCAAATGATTAATTCACAGAGGATTTCATTTTAAACCTAAAAACGCAAAACAAAACTATGTAATAAATCCGCTTTGCAACCATAAATAACTGAATCCCTCGAGTTTTATTAATTCATTTAATTGTAATGCTTAAAATGTGTAATATCAGAGACCGTATGGACGTGGGCTTACATTAATTTTTATTGGAGTTCCGAGCAATGAGCAGAACTTTGCCAGCCACTTACTTGTTTTCTGTGCTTCTAATTGGAAGTTTTATACAACTAGTACTGCTTTGATCGATACGAACGGTCTATAAACCAATTATTTATTAGTTTTTCAATAGATTCTAGAGTAGCGGTCTATGTTTTCAACTTTCAATGTTTAATAGTTAATTATGTTTAGTCGTTTAGTACCTATTGTGAGGACCTGATATTTAAGTCGAACAGTTTTCGTGTGTAATTGGGTATAATATGTAAGTATACGTACGGTTTAAGGACGAAGTTTAAGTCTGCTATTAAAAAAATATTTATTAGACATTTTAAACAGCAGAAGTTAAGTAATTTCAAATAATCCCACTTCAGGGCTTTTTGACAAACCCGTACGATTAAGGTGCATTCCACCCCAGGTGCTGTATTACCCGGAACCAAATACTTAAAGTTAAAAGTGCCCTCCAAAGTAAGGGAGTGTTCTTGATATATCACTGATAACCCAGCCTTAAAACTAGCTCTTACTTACTTTTTTATAAGTTCAACTTATATTAGTCTAGAAATTAGACTTATAATTTTACTGAAAGTAGATGAAAATTCCTCAATTTTAAAAATGTTTTAGTGTAGTAGATGTCTACAGAACTCACGTCAGATGCTTTTAGTACCTTTAAAGTCTAATTTATTGAATCACCTCAATAAAGAGGATAAGCCAGTAATGACCTGACAGAGGACTGGACTTTACTTGTAAATTACAACCGTTCTGTTAAAAGTTTGCCTGAGTAGCAGATAAGTGGTAACTAAAAATGTTTTTAGGTACTCTACAAATAAAATCAATTTTTTTCCTTATTTTTTTTCAAGTATTTCATATAGAAACTGTAGTGTAATTACAAAACTAAATCAAAATATGAAACTAACCCCGACAAAGGAATGTAACGTAAAATTAATTCTAATTCCGTTCCGATACAATCCACATTCATAACGTACCATCTGCGTTTTATTTATACACAAATACAGATTTCAATTAGTACAGTAGTATTATTTCGAAGCTTAACAATAAACTCTCAGCATAGTCCTGACATTGTTTAGATAGTTGGACATTGAACATTGTGCCTCTGAAAAGCTCTAAACACTGGTTGTCAGATGCAAAACCGATGTGTTTGAACCTACTTTATTATGCTGGGTCCCTGGTTCTGTTGGATTGTTTGTGAGTTTTGTTTTCATTAAATATTTACAAAAATCTCAGTCGAATTAAAATAACAGTGAAACAAATAATTAAAAAAAATATTCTATCAATGTTTCCTTAAGATATGACTGAAATATTAATCTGACTGAACACACAAAAAGCATTAAAAATAAGTGGATACATCGATTATGTGTAAATTGGTCAAGTTTGAAAATCACTGTCGTTTGCTCATCTGAATAATAAAGTCAAGTTAGTTGCACTTAGCAACTATTCCCATCCTGATAATGGAATCTCGATTTACCTAATTACTATAAAATATAAAGTGTGTTGCCAAATGTAATCTCTTAATCGTTTTAGTACTTCAGGTCAACATCGTTATACCTGCATACTAAATATTCAATCTACGATTAGTGTCTAGTGAGATTGAGGTCAAATGCGAATGGGTTAACTACTAATATAAAACATTCACCATCATCGTGAAGACGCCCAATACCTTCATAGCGCTCGATCCCACGCTACCCACATTCAGCGTTTTCCGGTGATCTTGACTGACCAAGTGTTCAAAGAATCAAACATGTTATAGATACCCAAATGTAACCCCCTTTTTGGACCCTTCCAGAATTCACCTGGCTAGCTGACACTCTATATAAAAAGTCTGCCGCTTAATGCCGCCACGGTTAAGTTTTACCAATGTTGTATATCGACGACCACTTTGGCACTGTCTACCTCAGACGCCAGTCAGTGGTCGCGGGTTGGATTCCCGCACGGAACAAGAAAGAAAAATATTCCCTGTGTGGGTGTTTATCTATTTATGTATTTATATTCTAGGTTCCCCCCTAGTTTGCTACATGGTATCCCATATCACAAGCTCTGCTTAGTTTGGGGCCATGTAGTTGGTGCGATTGGAGATTTTATTATTTATTAACAAAGATCAATTTTCCTTAATAATCGTGCTTTTAAGTTTAATCTCATCGTCACATATATTTAGGGGCTATTTCGTTCAGAGGTGAAGAGAAAAAAACAAGAGGTATAACAAAGTGAGGATCTCGCATACTGCAGGCAATCATCCATTCTTCATTCAGCCCATCGTCTCAAGAGACATTATTGCGCTCTTTATAGTCTTTACCACTGAATATTCTTGAACAATAAACGTATCTAGCTGTAAACGCTATTAGGAAATTGAACCGACAACTGACGAGGAAAACATAAAATATTAAATTAGATAATATAAGGACAAATCCAACAATATACAACACATTCTGAAACAACAAAATAAAATATTCAAAATGTTGACTGTAAATATGCCTGTTTTTGTTCATCATAAATTTTAATATGTCACATTATGTAGCGCATTTCTTTACATATTTTAACATAGTTTCAATAATATTATATTTACCAACTACCGTAATATCTACTACTTACTTGACTAGCAGATAAATATGATGATGGTAAATAAATAAATATTTCTGACTCTCACACAACAATATTATCTAGCCCAAATTAAGTTTCTTAAAGAACTTGTGTTATGGATACTAGTTAACTGATATACTTAAGAAATATATATACATACATATTGAATAAATAAATATTTTTATTAGATAATAAACTTAAATAAACGTGTCCATGACTTGACGACTAATATCTGTGTTCATCACACAAATATCCGTCGCCGCCGGGATTCGAACCCAGGACCTCTGGCATAGACTGCAATGTACGTACCCCTACACCAGCCGGTCGTCAAAATACAACAAACCATTGATACAAACCATATTGACACAAATAAGTAAGAGTTTGAATAAGTACAAATTAGACTTTACAAGGTCAGTAGTTCGTATTAAAATTACATATATATACATAACTTCACGACTGTATCCCTAATGGGGTAGGCACAACACCAGGGGCTATAAAACCATCTGATGTCACGTTTGACAAATTTGGAGGTCATATTATAATAGAGTGAGACTATTGCAGTGATAGTCAGCCTACTACCCGCAAAAACGCCAAAAAAACCTCCGTCCCTTAAATGAGTTTTACAGTATGCCCGGAAAGAAAAGCAGCTGGCACATTCTATGTTTTTCTTTCGCTCCCAATCCAGCATGTATTAAAATTATGTTTTATTTACCTTTGGAATAGAAAAAAAAAAAACGAGTCTTATTTGCGTTTCTTTTTCTTTCTAAGAAAATAATGACCAAAAACAACTTCTTATTTACAAACTAATATTCCAAACACAAAACAAAAAAGTTAAAGAATTAATTGCGTTTAATGCAAATTCCAGTCTACTATTTGCATTCAAATGTGGGAAGTCGTAAAACATTTCGAACCGAAAATTTGCCGTCAGTCGCACCGCTGAACTTCCTAAAGTTTTATACATTACAATAGTGAGGAAAACACTTCACAGAACCGTGTAGGTTGAAAACTTTATAGCGAGAGACAGCCCTGTATAAAACAACTACAATCTGCGATTCAAATCAAGTTTATCATCCTAGAAGGCAACAAAGAATGTCTTCAAGTCTTCAAGTTCTCATGGTTGTCACACCTGCTACTTTCCCACAAATTGTATACGGTTTGAAGTCGGAAGTCAGCCCTGCCTTCGCCTTAACTTAGACTTCTCCACTTCATAATTAATTCTTTATTCGAAACAACTAAAAGTTGGACAGAAGCGGCCGTACCTAAGCACTTTAATGGTCCAAATTGTGACGAAGACACGCCCATTTTTAATTAGTTTAAAAGTGCGCTTTAATAGTTAATGTTCTGAAGTTTTACTGAATATGGCATACCTGCCATTTTGTGTATTTACTGAAGTATTAATAAATAATGTTTCATGATATTTTACAAAACGACGAAAATTTTAAAATTTTCACGGTTTATTGTATGACATTTTAAAACCTTTTTATGTATTTCATAATGTAATCCTTAAACGTACTCAAATCAGATGGGAATATGTTCGTTTAATTTTAAATTGCACACCTTTTATTTAATACACAAATGACCTCTAGCAAGATTAATTTTATTTGTGTTTGAGTTGATTAGGTAATATATAAATTAATAAGAATTTACGAAATTAAAAAAATATGGGCTTAACCAAACAGCTTATCTTACGATAAACACAATGTCTACAAAGCATCTAAAACATTGTAATTTTACCGTATAATGCGCAACTGAATCTATTTAAAAACTTCTTTGTGTATTTAAACTAAGTTCAAAAATAATTTATCATTAAAATGTTTATTGTTGGGTGTCTTTTTCATGAAATTATTCAAATATCCTCTCAACCCAAGAGTATTAAGAAATTAAAATGACAGCTCTAACAAACGTTGCGCCTCGTCCAAATAGCATCAAACTCTCTGAATAGCCTCAACTCTTACTGGTATACAGCTGCGTAGCAGAGATTGAAAGCACAGAATACCGTCGTTTGACAAATCAATTGGAATGTTAACAACAGAAACGTCCAGGGTATCCTCTAATGTTTGTAGTGGCATTGTTTCACTGGACAGTTTGTACCCTGTGACAGATAGATGCTGGCGTTTGTTTTACTTCTAAGGCTGGACCTGATTGCAATCATAGAATTTTATTGCCGTCTGCGAATGCTATTCTGAAAATTGCAAGAATAGCAGGAATTATTGCGTGTTTTATGTTGAAACTAAAACTATTACCTGAAATAGCTTGTTAAATAAATCTCAGATTTGTAATAATTTCCATGTATCTATTTTGTTTGAGGATATAGGTACATTTTGCGCATTTGATTAAGGTATTAATAGTCTAATAGTTATACGGAACCATTGCCAAGAAATCATGTCTTATCTTAATTAGTGAATAGTATTTGAAGTAGGTCAACTGAGCAAATACCTTCGTGATATTAATATTTATCCACTAGCTGTGACCCGCGACTTCGTCCGCGTGGATACCGTTTATTAGAGTTGGATAAATACTATTATTATATCCTCCTTGAAGTTAAAACTTATCTTATTCAAAATTTCGTCAAAATCGACTCAGTAGTTTAGCTGTGAAAGCGTCACTGATAGATAAACAGACAGAATTACTTCAAAAACTGTTACAATAAAGCAGTCATCCGCAGTTTCACCTAGGATTTGTGAAAAAGTATAGGTAGGTAGGTATATTACATAGATGATGCCCGCGACTTCGTCTGTATTGAATTAGTATTTCGAGTAGGTTATTTTCTTCTCCAAGGTCTATCTTTAATAACAAAAATAAAAATAAAGAATCTTCGCCCATATAATATGTATAACTCCTTACCACAAAAATAGGTAGGTAACTATCTATTAGGTACATTACAAAGGCACATAGCGTTATAAACAAATCGGGTGCTAAAGTGCCTTAAATTTTAATATTGTCTTAAGTTTTCGCGATAACTATTATGTATGACTATTAAATAAAACACTTTTTAACCGGGTTTATAGCGTATATTTACATTTTAAATTTTAACAGTCGCTAGTGACCACGGTGTCTGCAAAGACACCGAAACGTCGAGTTAAAATGTAAAATATAAATTAAACGCCATTAATCCGGTTAAAAAGTGTTTTATTTAATGCCTTCAATTTTACTTAATTCATGCAATATCTTCATTAATTATACTTAGCTTATTGTTATTCTAGGTGAAGCTAAGTAGTTTTTGCGTGAAAGAATAGCAAAAATCCAATATTAATGTAATTTTGTATAGTAGTTAACACATACGTTACTTTTTATTCCGAAGAAATCTATGGTTTCTGACTTCCAAGAGGCAGAAACGATCATGAAATAAACAAAACCTTGATTTCCATTTTATCTCTGTATGTACAGAAGGCAGTACATCAAGCGTTACAAATCTGTCAAAATTTTTTACTTGAATTTGAACTCTATGCCCTCGATAATAAGTTAAAATTGGTTGGAGAAATTTGACAGGTAATGTAACGCTTGTTCCTTCTGTACCTACCTATATTAAATCGCGCAAAAGCTTGCGCTCGCCTCCCGCCTTTTTATACCCTACCGCCGCTAGCCGCGTCGAGCGCGGCAACCGTTACGCAAAAATAATCCCTATATCATTCAGTATTCACGCGCGATGGGTTATTAGCGTATTTTATGTATAAGTTTGGTGTTTCTATACCGATTTTTATGATTCTTTTTTTATTGAATAGGTAATAATGTTATTTTTTTTAATTAGGGATGAGTGAGAGTATTATAAACGTAAGAGTAAACAAATATAATCAGAAAGCTCCGAACTGCTAAGCTATCGGGATTTACACGTGTTATTGTGAGTCAACCATACAATATAGATATATACTGTTGTGGGATATTTGTTATATAATTTTATGAAGAATATTTCTGTCATACATGATTTCTATGTAGCTTTAACCATTAAGGCTGCACACGCGACGGAAGCTTAAAAAATGAAGTAACTTCTCCCGTTTTCCAACATTTCCCTTCACTGCTCTGCTCTTATTGATTGTAGCGTGATAATAAGTATACTATAACCTGCCCAGGAGTATGGAGAATAATTTTACCAAGTTTCGTTAAAATCCGTCGAGTAGTTTTTGTTTCTATAAAGAACATACAGACAGACAGACAGACAAAAATTTTACTGATTGCATTTTTGGCATCAGCATCGATCACTAATCACCCCCTGATAGTTATTTTGAAAAAATATTTCATGTACAGAATTGACCTCTCTACAGATTTATTATAAGTATATATATATATATATATATAGATATAGATATAGAATAGATATAGAAGATAGATAGATAGAAGATATAGATAGATAGATATAGATATAGATAGATAGATAAGTATAGAAGAAGATAGATAGATAATATTAATCATGCGTATTATTTCCTGGAACACTTGATAACTGTGCTGGCTTAGTTATTTTAATAACTTTATAATATATGATTACACGTATGGTTATTTTTCTCAGGCATTGACTGCGACTTCATATATGAATGTCGAAAACTTTCAGCTTTTTTCGTAGCTTTGCAAATATTTTGTTAGCTATGAAATGTCAGTTATGATAAACAAATCTCTTTGTCTACATCGTTTTATTTTTTCACATTATTTTCTCGCATCTCCTATTTGCCTGTTAGCAGATTATATTCGTCAATTATTATAAAATATCATCAAAAATTTCATACATACGCTTATTGCGATATTAGAGTACTATATAAATCAGTATCTTATTAGTGTTTCTCATTTGTCAAAGAGCTAAGCAGAACACATATTATTGACTGACAGATTCTGTTCTCTACGAAGCTTCATATTAGGGCTTCTCTTCCAAATGAACTTGTTATTGGAATTTACATAAATAATGCCTTCTCAGCTAAAGATTGTTCTCATTGTTTCAAACCGGTTAAATTCTTCTTAGACGTCATTTGAAATAGATCGTAAGAATGATACTGAAGTTTCAGCAAGAGGTTTTTAAGAAAGAAATCTCAGACATTGATCCTTCACAAATACTGCCAGGGCACAACATCACCAGAAATGAAATGTGATGTCTTTATTTGCCAGGAAGTTGGTAAATTGCAGGTCGTAACAAATTAAATTGGTAAAAATTAGTATAATTTTAAAATATCATAAAATTGAATTCGTCATGTCAAAAAAAAGGTTACAATTAGATAACATTAAACAGGGTGTTTTTTCCATCGCTGGCCAAGTTGATATGGCCTGTAGAGTTATCTGCTATGTCTAACTGACCATTAGAACTTCCAAAGCCATGTTGTGTTTTATAATACGATTTTTTAAGTTTTCTTTTGTTTTTGTTTGTCACCCCGAAATCATCAAATAAAAAATAAATAAAAAGAAGTATCAAGTGTAGACAGCTTATTTTGATTTTATTTAAATCTATACTGTTTAAGGCTTCTTTTAACTCCTAAAACAATATCTACAATTCACTAGTTTTTGTTTTATTTGCTTACACTTTGAAAGTTTTAATGGCCAGTTAGGCATGGCAGATATTCTAATCTACATGCCTGTATATTAATTTGAAGAACTTGTCATTAAAAAAATCTCTTACTTTAAAATATAGTTTGTATAGGAGTAAGTCAAAAAGCCTTTTAGTCGGGCAACTTCATTGGTCCATTAATCGAGTGTTTGACTGTTCTATAAGGTCTTGAGTTCGACTCCCAGCCAGATAAGTTTGGGAACATAACGTTTCTAGGCCGGTGAGAGTCGGGAATAGTCGGGATGAATACTAGGAATACCCCGTGTATTTTATCGTTTTTTTGCACTTATTTTATTTATTACGCTGACTCCAACGGAAGGTAGATATGTAACTTATTCCCACACACCTAGACCCGGTATTCAAAATTTAAGTATCATAAACACTAATATTAACTCTCATACAGTTACTGCTGTTTTAAGATTTCAGTAATAAAAAGAGAAATTAGAGTCAGAAACTGAAATGTCTGACAACTGGGAGACGAGATAACCATTGAAATCATATCGACGAGAAATACTGCCCTTTGTTCTGTATTTAGGAGACTTCAGTTGGGCAAAATGATACGTAGGATTGGCAGCAGGCTATCAAGCAAACTTAGGTTAAAAAGCCATTGTTTGACACTTTTTCAAAGGCCCGGCTAGATAAAGGACTCGTCCATTGCTTCCTATCGCTTTTTGGCGCCTATTTCTATAGGCGGAGGTCCTTCTGGTAGTCACATACATGTGGAAATCTGAGTAATGTTGCTTAGATACTAAAAATCACTTCTTGCTCACTTAAGGTGTTAACACACCAATCTTCGATCGACGGACGAATGGAACTAGGCAGAAAAAACCGGTTCACGTCGATCGACGGTCCATAAAAGGCCATAAGATAAGTCATAGATAAGCTGTATTAATGGACCGTGGATCGTACTATAACTCATAAGGAAAAGTTTGTTGATTTCGGCATTAAATAATACCACTTATAATTTGATATGCGTAGGTGAGGAACATTAGAACCATGTTTAGTATTAATTATGTTAGTTTACTAATGATAAGTTAAGACTCTGTTGCATGTTAATATCAAAATATTAATAGTCAAATATATCTGCATTAATATAAGATAGGGAACGTCTCTCGTTTCCTAAGATGAACATTACAATTAATTGGGTTGAATATTGAGGTAAGCTCTCAAGCGCTTCTATTTGACAGTTTCTTGGATGCTTGCAATTAAAATCACTGGCTCGAATAACCATAGTAGCAATACCTATTGGTCACTCTAAAATTTGCTCATGCAAGATGTTTGATAACTATGCTAAAATATGTGTACAAATTGTGGCAGAGCGAAAGGATTAATCAAAAAGTTAATAAATTAATGCGTGTCATTGATTTGTTTTCCATTTGAATGATTTTTCAGACAACTTATAATTATTTAATTCGGTTTAATTTTTGAAATATTTTAATTTTGAACTTTTTAATACTTTTTCGGCAATTTTATCGTCCTATAAAGTGAGTTTTTTTCGAAAAATTACTCCTGAGGCAGCTTTGTCTATTGTGTTCGCAGTAGTGTTTGCGTTTTTTCATTTCATTTAAGATTTTAACAGTCTAGTGATCAATAAACTAAGCAACTTTTATAGTTGATACTTGCAACTACTTAAATTAAACTCTAAGAGGATTCGTTTTATATTTTTCATATACAGGATGACTGGTGACAAATTTTAGATACTAAAGGAGAGCACTCTGTACTCGATTCTGGTCACAATTATGGAATAGAAGTAGGTACTTAATTTTTCACTAGATATCCCTAATAAATAAACTTTTCTTACTACTTAAATTACTTACGACTGAGTCACTTGCGGCAAGTAACCTGGCACGCGGATCACTGCTAAACCTTTCGGTTTAGTTTACTCAATAAATAATTAATATCACTTCCTTGACTTTTGAAAGTGACCCACCAGTCACCCTGTATATTCAACCGACTCCTGTATGGTAGTGCTTTTTTCAAATGTGGAGTGAAAAAGTTAGGGCCGTGATTGGATATTTTTCTAAAGCGATATGATTGCAAAATAGATTTGGAAATCTGAGAAGTAGTAACTTAGAATACCTTTTAGTGTACCTAGGTGTTTTTTTGTCAGGTGTGTAGGTGTGTCATATTGCAAGGTCCCATACACTTAATTGCAATTATCTATGAAGACATTTAAACCAGATTATTAAAAGCAGAGTCGTGCTCAAGCTGACCACACTCCATGAGTGCCGATTTTGGTACTTTATCCCAAAACTAGATGTACTTTGGCTGATATGTTACTAATATGAGTTTTCAGTCCTTAGTGCGCATAGAAACTTATCAAAGAGAGATGTTGCTTATTGAAAATGTCCGCTTTTATTAAGCATATTTATGACGTATATAGATCTCGAAAAAGTCCTTTAATAAAAAAAATGTATATACTTGGGCACTTGCCAATTATATATTAAAAATCCGGCTATCGATAACTAGTTAACAACATCCAGGTTTACCGTTGCTAAGTTTAAGTGTGTAATAATTAAGTTCGATACGCTCCAATTCATTTTTTACAGTTGTTTTCCTTGATTAAAAACTTAAATGCCACAAAGATAACACAAAAATGCCTTTTTTTTTTTAATTGTTTTAAAATATTTTTACCTACATACATGTACGCATACAAGTGCCTACTACGGTATTGTGACCACAAATGCGCACAGGTGCCTGTAAGCATATTAATCAGGGCCTCAATAGCTCTAATTAGGTCTGACACTGACAGAGTTACACTAAACGGACATTATGAACGCACCCTAATGATAATCGTTCTACTGTTAACCCTAACTAACGGTCTCTTAGTTTGTTTACTAGGGGTATTTAACTCAGAAACTGATGCTGGTCATAATATTAAATACAGTATTTTTCTATTTACAAGATACGTTTTTACGTCTGCTAAAATGGTTAAATTTCAAACAACTTATCAAAATTTGCAAATAAAATAAAGCTCTATTCTCACATTTAGTTTATAATGGTACCCAATCGACGGTAGGTTAGATTAAATGTAAATCACGCAGTATGTGGCGTACTCGATGACTTTGCATTTTATTAAAATTTACAGCACACACTTTTGCACAAGTAGACATTGAAATAAATTCATGTAAACACTAGTATTAAATATATTATTAAAATGTACTTATTAAGTGCAGAGTTAGAACACAGAAGTTTCTTAAATTTTTCACTTATACTTTTAGCTAGGATATTTTTCATAATTAAAAATGTTATGAAGAATATCTTGTCTATGCTGGGACTACTGAGGGCAACATTATTTGCCTTATAACATTGAGGCTCTGGGTTTGATCCCTATCCAATGCACTGATTCATGTACGGGAACATGTCTGTTCGTATTAGCCTGTTTACCTGTAAGTACCTATAGCACTAGGTAACTTAATGGAAAGTATACTTCCAACTTTCTGTTCTAACTTGTTTTCTTGAGATTTTCAAATCTGCACTCTGTGCACCTTTTTAGTTATTATCAAGATAACCTTAACTGTTATTTAAATTACGTAACAGGAGCTGCTTTATTTGATTACCACCGTAGGTATAGCATGTCAAGTATATTTCAACACTATTTCTTCACTAGTTCTTTCAAACAATGAGAAATCTGAATTTCTAAGTTACGACAGCGTTGCCATAATATTAAAGAGTTTTAAATCTAACACCGAGAATTAAAACATAAATTTAGAATTCTACTGTAGAAAAACCTTGAAAACAGTAAAAAAGTGGGTACCGGAGCAGATCACCAAAGCGATGGCATTGAGCAGCTGAAATATAAGTAAATTCACATAGTACACAAGTAAAGCAAATTCCTTTACTTTTTCAAATGCGACCCCCATATTAAAATTGATCAAAACTCAACATATTATGATAATGTTTTTTCTCGTCAATACGTTTAAAGGGTAATATAAATAAAATTAAAAAAGAAAATTAATGAAATAAATAAAAAAAATGGAAATTATGACCCTTAACGTCATTTTTAACACCATTTAAAGATTTCCGACGCAGATTTCGTAATAGCAAAACATTAGAATTACCTACATACATACATAACTTCACGCCTGTATCCCTAATGGTGTAGGCAGAACACCAGAAGCTATAAAACCATCTGATGTCACGTTTCACAAATTTGGAGGTATTATTATGATGGAGAGAGACTATTGCAGTGACAGGGGGTCAGCCTATCGCCCGCAAAAACGCCAATAAAACCTCCGTCCCTTAACTGACTTTTACAGTATGCCCGAGAAGAGAAGCAGCTGGCACCCACATTCTATGTTTTTATTTCGCTTCCAGTCCAGCATGGAAGATGATATCAATAATAATAGTTCATCTAGTCATAGTTTATTTAACAGCTAGTTCAAATATCTATATTTTAAAAATGTAAGTTTCGTATACTTTTCTTACAAACGCAAATTCCAAAACCTTTAAAATATTTCGCTTGCTCGATTTCCGTAAGAATATATCGCGCGTCTCACCAAACATGACAACTCGAGTGAAATAGCAAATTTTTTGACGCCTTCAACGTCATAGCTAAACAGCATGCATAGGTGTACTTTAAAGAGTTTATTCTACCAAGTGCGAACCATTTGGATAAGTTTGCATCTACGAACAACTTTTGTTACTGATCTTGAAGTAGTTAAATGGTACGTTCATGGTTGTTTCATCAGAGGTTTAGTTTTTCGGAATCAGAAAGACGAAGGCAATAAGCGCTAGTAAAACAAAACAAAACCATGTTTAGTCCCTTAAATTTCTCTCAAACACTTCTAAGAAAATAAGGAAAGTATGCTTGCTTAAAACGAGAAGCCTAACCAAAAATTAATTGTTAATGACGATCACCAGTGTGAAACATGAGGATGAATTGTTTTTTGATAGCAATTACTAGTCTTTTATATAGCAAGTTAAAAAATTTAAGGTTTTGATTGATACAGATAAGTGGGACTGGAATTCGAAGGAAGGACCTCTTACGTCCCGCAAATACTCAAACAAAAAATAATAGTTTTTTGCCAATATTTCATTTTAAACATTCGTTCCACGTCATATTCTTGACGTTTTTTCTTCTACTAAAGCCAATAAAATCCATAAAATGTCCCAAGCTGGAGTTTTGAACAAAACTGTGCAATAGTATTAAAAACCTGGCTAAACAGTCAATAGCAACAACAGTGGGATGACAAAGCCGACGTCACAATGATGCCGGAACAATGAGTGCGGGTTGCACCACGCAAACACTGTTCCGAGGGCATTCCCAGTTTGCAATTTTGAGAGATAAAATTTAGAATTCACTTTTTGAAGCACGTTCTCAGAAATTTATTTAAACTCTATCTGCTCCAGATTTAAGTGGTGGATATTCGCAGAATACAATAATATCATAACATCATACATTAGGTTATACTCAAAGGTTGTATGGTTAATTCACTTTGTGAAGCAGACACCTACGCAGACAGGCATTTCGCGTAGGTAGCAGTATTCTATTATCGGCATATTGCTCATTGAGGCGGGTTCCGCGTAAGCAGATAGAACCAGCGGATTCGCGGAGGAATTCGATACCCGTGATTCCATAGTGCATAAAGATAACCTTAGACAATGCGATTCCGACATAATCTAGCCGCTTCGAGCGAACGTGTATCCATAATGATTTCACCTGCATATACTAGTAAATATAACCACCATTCTCCTTATTTTTACTGCCTGTTTGGCTTTGCCCTGTTGCAGTTAGTAGGGCAAGATAAGCAGTGCAATTACTTAATGTAATTACTTTTTTACATATGCCCTTCTAGCAAATCGGAAATATTTTAATTTTGAATTTGATATTTTTTTTATTCTTCTTAGTAATGAAAAAAAATTGCGGGAAATCATTTGTCAATTGTTTCTTGTCACACATCAATGTTCTAAGTACAAAACAAAATGGAATTAAGTCGAAAAAATTTTAGAGTGATGGTTTTTTATGATTTTAAAAGTTCTCTCTCTCCGCAAGGCTGTGCTGCTCGTCTTCAAAATGCTTTTGGGAGAGAAGCACCTTGTTTGAGCACCGTGAGGCGATAGTTTGCTGAATTTTTGAGAAGTTGGGAAGAAGGAACAATTTCGAGAAGGATGGCCTTCAACTGTCATCAACGAAAATAATGTGGCTTCTGTTTAGCGTCCAATTGAAGAAAATCCACGGATTACCTATGAGACAATTCCAGGACTATTGGGGATTGGTGTGAGCCAAATACATTTCATCCAAATCCGTTGAGCCGTTCTGCCGTGATTGAGGAACAAACATCCATACATACATCCATTCAAACTTTCACATTTATAATATCATCACTTCCCGTTTGCGTTCGCTCCCGAACGGTCGTGTCTGCGGCCGCTCCCGAGTGTTCGTATTGCGCTGCCCTTGTTCCCTCCCCCGCACTCGTGCGGGTCAGGTGCCAAGTTAAGCTCTTTCGGAAAGTTTTCTCTTGTGGAGGCTGTGTGGTGTCGGGGCTAATTCATCTGCCCTTTTCAGGGCGGACCCGACTGCTGCCGGCCGAAGCATCGCTGGTCAGGTGGATACGTAACCGTGCCAACGAAGCCTGATCGTCCGCCGTTCACCGGCAATAGGTCCGTACTAGGTCGTTTTCTTTTTCAGCGCAGATTGTGCAGCCGTGTCGCCGTCCAACGGCACTCAGGTCCTAGTCTAGGACAGTTCTTCTTACAGCTCACTCCATTTGCTGGTTCCGATGGATCCCTCCGAGCCTTTCTCATCCCTTCAGGAACAATTCTCACAGTTGTTTAATATCCAAAACAATATGGGGATTCGTTTCGAACAGTTAATAACTGTGGTCCAAACCTTGGCAGAAAAAGTCAATAGTATTTCCTCCGTTTCAGCTCCAATTCCTCCGAGCTTCCCGACCGACTCTCCGGCATCGCCAGACCCTTCTGAGCAAGCCGGTAGTATGCTGGTAGACTCTTCTGCGTGCAAACGCAAAACTACCCCGCCGGGTAGTGAATCTGACTCCGCTCCTGCTCCAGAATCTCCTGCTCCGTTCACCGAGGTTCGCAAAAAATCCAAGTCAAAGAAGAAGAAGCAAGATGCTTCTTCGACTTTATCTCCATCCGTTTCAGCTGCTCCAGCCGCTGTTCTTACTCCGCAAAAAGTCGCACCGGTGTCTGCTCCTGCGCCTTTTGTTTCAGCGATCCCGGCGTCACAGCCCGCGTCGCAATCAGATTCGGCTCCGCCGAAAGTCAAGTCTCCGCCCCCCGTCTTTTTACGGGACAAGAGCCGCTGGACCGAGGTCTCAGCTCTCTGCGGAACGCACACTCCGAAGATCCAGTATAGTAAGGCATCCAATGTGGGTGACTCTATTAAGGTCGTTGTCTGCTCAATTTCTGATTTCAGGAATTTCACTCGGCTTCTTGCTGACAAGAAGCTCGAGTACCACACTTACGCCCTCCCTGAGGAGCGTAAGATTCGTGCCGTCCTCAGGAACGTGCCGTTCGAGCTCTCGAACGAGCAAATCCAAGAGGACTTGTCTTCTCAAGGCTTCCCCGTCGAATCTGTGCACAAAATGCACAGCCGCCGAGGCAAGCAGTTCCCACTTGCGTTAGTAATCCTAGCGAAGAGCCCGCAAGGGCAGTCCATTTTCAGAGGTAAGCTCTCCGTGTGCGGTCTCTCCAACATCCGCGTCGAAGCACCACACAAGCGTGGTTTCCCAGGTCAGTGCCACCGCTGCCAATTGTATGGTCATGCGGCGGCAAACTGTTTTGCTTCCCCTAGGTGCGTCAAGTGCTTAGATCCGCATGGGACTAAGGAGTGCTCTCGCACTCCCGAATCGCCCACAGCTCCGTCCTGCGTCTTGTGCGGCCAGTCTGGCCACACAGCAAACTTTCGCGGCTGTCCCAAGGCACCGCGTGCTGCCAGGGCTACCGTGAAGCCCATCGAGAACTGGAGAGAGCGACCGCAGCCTAGCTCGGACGCTCCTCCAGTCAGTTCAAAGGTCCCCAAGGCCTTTACTCCTATCGTTTCAGGTCAGCGCAGCCGGGTTGCGACTCAATCGCAACCGGCCGCCAAATCGGCTTCCCAGTGCCAGAACGCAAAAGGGTCTCAAGACCGCATGGCGTTCTGGATCCAGCTCGCTCCCATCGACGAGATCCTGGCTTTCGACGCCGCTCTCGACGCCAGCCCAGAGGGTTTCAGCGGTGCTCTTCCGGTCTTAACCAAGTTCGCTCCCCTTATCAGGAAACTCCAGCAAGCTCAACGTTTCTAAACGTAGTCCTTTTTTCCAGCATTCCTATCTCAGAGTGAGTCTGATCACTCTAGATAATATCTTAGTTTCAGCTTTGTCATTTTTGCTAATCTTAGCTTTGTTTTTCTCACTTTCAGTTCCTTTTGGTGGCAGCCGTCTGGATGCCGCTCACTACGCAGCCTCTCGCTCCAATTGGCTGTCGTTCCGACGATGACTAAGGACCTTATTCAAGGTGAGTCAAAAGGGGGATGTTTAGTGGGTATGCTCAGCCTATCTGAGAGAGTCTCCACACTGTCTGGGCATTCTATTTGCCATTAGCCACTTATGGTTAACAGCTTATAGAATGCCCATTCGTCCGTAATAGGATTCATCCTCCTCCCGCTAAAGCTAGCTTTACTGGTTAAAGCTGGTTTTAGTGGGTGCCAAACGACTTTCCTTGGCGGAAAAACAAAAAAAAAAAAATTATAATATAAGTAAGATAAACAGACTTACTGGTATCAGCCCTTACGCTCAGCTCTGTCACTGTCAGACCTAATTAGCACCGCCATTGAGATTGTCTGATTAATATGCGCATTGTTTCCTTCCATATTCCGCTGAAGTTGGTCTTGTACACCAACTCCCACTAAATGATTGGTTTTTTGTCAAAGAGTTAGTGATTATACATGTTTGGAGAAACAGATATGATAATCATACGGGATAAGTGTAAAAACCATTTGATTTCAATAAATATAAAAGGTTTTAGTTTGGCCATCAGTTAAATTTTAAACAACTGAAAGTCACGTATGAAATAAGGTTATGGACAAGGTTTGTCAATTTCCCGATGACATAAACATGTAAATTTGAATTGTGACATTGCAGAAGGTAGTAGGAAAATTGACACACACTTGCTCATACTGCTCTTAGTGTGTTCAGGATGCAAAGCAATGAATAAGATGACTTAATTTGCCATGCTTATATTCTTCATCGTCAGCCTGGGAGCGCCCAAGGCTACACAAAGGACCCCCAAAGCTCTCCACGTCTCTCATTTATGCTTTTATCAGTTTCTTTAATAAAAAGCTGTGATCTTCATGTCGTTAATTGGTGATAATGTTAATACCTACTTATAACAACACTTTTCTATACATATAAATGTTTAAAATAAATTAAACCTGTCAAAAGAAAATAAACAGGTAAATTATTGTAGCAATATTTTATGTACATACTACCAAGCAAACGAATAATTGGTTCATAAAAAGATTCTACGAATTCTATAATAAATAATAATAATAAATATTTCTGACACCCACACAACATTATCTAGCCCAAATTAAGTTTCTTAAAGAACTTGTGCTATGGATACTAGATAACTGATATACTTAAGAAATATATAAACATACATATTGAATAAATACATATTTTTTATTAGAATAAACTTAAATAAACATATAATCATCCATGGCTTGACGGCGAAGATCTGTATTCATCACACCGATAGCCGCCGCCGCCGGGATTCGAACCCAGGACCTCTGGCATAGAAGGTAATGTATGTTACCACTACACCAGCCTGTCATCAAATAATTATTGACTTTTAATTTAATTGTACTATTATTATTTGGATAGTCACAAATTATTATTTAAGCTACCTACTGTATTATCCGTTAATATGATGTATTTAAAAGGAGATTTTAGCCACGGGGTTTCTGTTAAACGATAAGTACTGCCACATAATCACTTTTGCCTCTCCAAAGTAAAGAAATCTTTTTCGTAGATACACGTACACTTCAAGTCAAATCCTGTGATAAATCATCATAGTAATAAAAAGCATGCCGGGGCAGTGGTCAAACTGCTCTGTCCAACTAGTTGGACCACGGGTCTTTACTTGGAGCAGTTGTCCAACTATTAAAATATAAATAGGTACTTGCTCGCTGTAATCAAGTCATGTTGGGCAACATTGAATGTTTGATCTATTCCACTTAGTTCAACTATAAGTTCAACCAGTTGAACTAATTGGACAAAAAAAGCGCAATTATTTCAACTTTGTTTTTTTTTTGTAATAGTTGAACTTTCTGGACAACATTGATCCAATTAGTTCAACTTTCTTTCCTTTCTTACCTCCCTAGTATGTGGTACTTCCTTAGGTTAGGTAGGTATTAAACATGTGGTATTAAATTGTAAACTGTACATTATTTTTGATTGCTTTGACGTAGATTGGTAGGGTACGTTTTTATCGAAAGCCAGGATTTTATAAAACGACGTCTTAGTACCAGGAGAGCAGAGGTTACCGGAGGAAATTATGAACTTAAGTATTTTTTTATTAGTTTTGAGGCTCAGCTAAGGGTCTAGTGTGTAAACTCTGTGTGTCTCTGTGACATTACGTCCTCGCAAAAGGTCATGGCCGCCCAAGCCTCTCGGCTCCCCAGCATGGGCCTACCTAGGTTTTGAGGGTTGGCAAGATATTTTTAAAATGAGTTGGACCACGGAACTCGCAAAAGGTGGTGCCAACCCCCCCTAGTAAAGACCCGAGGTTCAACTAGTTGGACAGAGCAGTTGGACCACTGCCCCGGCATGATAAAAAGATCAACAAAATTCCGCAAAATTCTGCAAAAAAGATTAACAAAATTCCGAAGTCAATTCAATCCCTGCCATTCAATTAATTTAAATCAATCGTTAAAAACACTCTATCTCGAAAAGCTTATTATAAAACTAAAGATTACTTAGATGATAAAAGGACATGGGATTAAGCACAACAGGATATTTCTAAAAGTTTCTAATTACTTAATAGTTTTGTTTACGGCTTGGCTGTGCGGTATATATATGACATGCTGGTGACTGTCCCACTCACTTATTTTCTTGTCAAGACAACAGCAAGAACGTCATGCTCCCTCAGGCGGCATGGCTAGTGGTAGCGTCGGATATCGGGTCACCCTCTTCCCTAAAATATGTTTGAGGAGGGTGATGGCTGGTGCTTGCGTTAACTCGTGAACGGGTGCTACTAGCGGTGCCAGGTCGTTTTGCTAATGATACTATGACTATTTTATTCCATTCTTGATCAAATACTCTGGTCCCAGTTTGTCATGTTCGTATTGTGCATCCATAGCTCATGGCATCTGCTATGTAAGCAATTTGGTTGTGGCATGTCATTGTCTCTCACAATCAGCTGTCTTGTGTTTGTTTTTTTTCATGTCACGGTCAATTTGTACTGTACCTATTTGTATTAATTTGATAATTCTGACTGAAAAAGAGTGCCAAGAGTTTTTTTCCGCCGGCTTTTTTTGTCTCTTCGTATAGTGTAATATCTTATTTAACAACTATCAACAACTAGTTAAAGCCGAAGTATGTGATGACTGACTTCATCAAGTGTTTTGTGAAATTCCTAAGATGAATAAAAGTTTTTGAATTTTGAATTTTTTTAAACAAAGTAAATTTTTTCACTCGGTGGCAATTTCATAGGTGAAGAACAAATATTAACGTTACAGAATTTTCTACCTTTAATTATTTCAGATAATAAGTAGATACTTTTACAGTTCATTATTTAAATAATTTATGATCAATTAATTACCAAATTGAGCTTGCATAAAGCTGCGAATTCAAATATTATCAGATTGCAATTTATGCTTTATAGTTGGGATCATCGTCTATTTCATAAGATTAAAATAATGGTTGATAACAATTTCATCAGTAATTTTTAATCTGTTATAGCATAAACCATACCGCCAACCAAATCTACTCTTATAAAACCACATATATCTAAACATATTTTTTATTTTACCTGTAATATTCCCTATACAAACACTATCATATTTGACATAACAATACGCCATTATAGAGCTCTAATATAACGGTATGTAGTTGTAAGTTTAAAGGTAACCGCAACTCGTAACCACCGTCATCATAACTGAACTTTGGAGAAATATGTTGGAGAAAATCACCTCCTTTTGTTGATAAACGTTTCCTTGTGCCCCAAGCTGCTGTTTATGAGCCCATTAACTCGACATAACCAGTATTAATGAGTAATCTGTTACAATTACAATATTGCTGTTATTTCTAGTACGTCTATGGATTAATTAGTTCATAAGGTTCGTTTATAAATCTTTCTATGTAACTAAACATTGTTATTATTTGGCATATTGCTATGTTTTCGTAACTTTTGAGCTTTGACACTAAATAATGACGCAAACAAAATATTATATTATACTTGTAAAACTAAAATCTCAACTCGCAACCAGTTTTGTGTCGCATAAAGTCACAACGTGTTTCATGACGCATTCAAAATATAATATAATTGAATTACCTTTTATTACAATTTAAAATAATATGCTTTATAAAGACTAAGAAAAGTCTTTATCAATAAACAATGCAAAGTTTTCGGAACTGTTAAAATGTTTGTTAGTTTTTCGAAATAAAAGCATTGCGGTCAAAGTAAAAGCATATAGTTATTTTTCAATATATTCAGGATTTTGTTCTCTTTTTCATATGAAAACATTCTGGCAGCTAATCCAGCTCAATTTATAGATGTGAATAGATAGAATACAGCTTTACAGCTTAACTTTTGGTAGAATTCTGCGATATCTACAATTTCAAAATGTTACACATATTTTTCATTTTTTCTTAATATGTGGAGTGAATGTTAGGAATATATTTTTTTTTACTTATATGATCGTCGTAGCGCCGTGGTTGCTGTGTGTATCATACGATATCGCAGTTTAAGCAACGTTTGGTGGGGTCGGTACAGGTAGATCGGGATCGGTGACCGCCGACCATTCATTTCCCACGGTGACTTTCGTGCTTCGGAGGGCACGTTAAGCAGTCGATCCCGGGTGCTGTATACTTGTACACAGTATTCGTTAGGGTTTGTCAGAAGCCATTTCGGCGCCCTGAAAATTCTGACATCCACCACCTAGCACTGGGCCAGCTTGGTGGATTATGGCCTAAGCCTCCTTGTCACCCAGGGGAGACTCATGACCTGCAGTGGGCGCATTACACGGAGTTGTGATGATGATGATGATGACATTTCATTAATTATGATTTTGTGTCAATCAACAAAGGCACGACAATGATTATTGAAGTTGTCGCAAAAAATATTGACCAAGGCATCACTTTAGGGTCTGGTATAAACTATCGATCGACGTCGACTAATCCATTCGACCATTGATCGATGCCCTCGATCGACGATTGGTCTGGTAACACCCTAATAATCGTGCAGAATTGGGGAACGCAGTAATCTATTTAATTATTACAGTAATTGAAACGAAATTCTTTACAGTTCATGATGAAATAGAACAAGAGCTATATCTTCCAAAAAATCACTTACATAAACCAAGCTATTATAAAGATCCTCCATTGCATCATAACAAACAAAAGTCCGTATAAAAATTAAGTTTTCCTATAAAACATAAGAACTCTGAGAGCCTAAACTCTCATGCGAATATGTTTTGACCTAATATTTCATTTTTATTGTACCTTACGCTCTGCCCCGTATTTATTGCACACCTACACACTTCACCATAAATATATGTATTACCATTATTTGTATAGAGGGTACGTTCCAGCAATTAATGAGCGTTAAACTGTCTGGTTACTTTAAAAGTGTTTGCTTGATGTGTAGATACTAAAAATCAATGAAGTACGTGACATGAAGAAGTTAAAGTCAATTTAATTAAAGAAAAAACTCGTTTGATTTCTCTCGACTTTTTTATTACTGTTATATGACTGTTGTGTTACTACGTGCCTAAGAATATACTCAAATGTTTTAATAAATAAAAACCGTTTATGATTTTTATTAATTATCGAGACTCCTGAACTTGCTTGACTTGCTGAATTAAGGCTTGAGATTTGAGAGGGCCATAACACACAATTACAAATTGTTTTTGTCACAATTTAGAAATTGGGGTTAGTTATCAATTTCTAATTGTAATTGGTAACTATGTTTCAGCTTAAGGATAAAAAAAAATTAGATGATGTTTATGCTTAGTCAATAAAATATAAAAAAAACATGCAAAATATTAATTTAACACTAAATTAATATTTTGCATGTTTTTTTTGTTAATATAATATTAATAAATTAATATTAATAATTGTTAATAAATTAATATTTTGCATGTCATTTAAAATACAAACTTATCATATCCGATGTTTAATGAACGCGGGGTGAATGACTCTATTTTTTATGACAAGATACAAAAATTTAGTATCCTCATATATCCAAATTTACGTTTACTTATTTATTTAGCAAATAGGTACATGATTAACAAAACAATTATATAGTTTTACAGATCACTATTTCTATGTGTACCTATTTATACTATTCATTTGATAAAATAGTTTGAATTGCTACGATTTCTTTTTCTGAAACTCACAAAGATTTAAAACTGTAAATTTATTATTCTCTCATCGAAAAGTTTTCTTATTCTTTGAATGATGTTTGAATAAGGAAAAGTTCTTCGATATCAGAGTAAAGCTTTTATGTAACTGTTAGAAATTTAAATGTATAACTTTTAAAAGGTTTGCTGTAGCCTATACAGTTGTTGTTTCTTTAGTATTGCTCAAAATGATAGTAAAATGTGGTTCTTCTTACTAAACTACATGATAGTTCTTAAAAATCATTTCAGTGAAGTAATCGTGACGTAAAGGCCTTTTGGATCTAGTTAAATTTAAATGATTCGGTCTGGTTTGGATGGGTGGACCCTGATAGATATGGCTGCATAGTCACATAGTGTTAGTGTCATAATAGTTGACAAAACCGAGTGGCCACCGGTTGAAAATCAAAATCCGCGTACAATCAAATATAAAATTTTATTTTTTTCTAATGTACGTATTTGACGACCACTTTGGCAATGAGGTAACACTGTCTGCCTCAGACACCAGTGGTCGCGGGTTCGATTCCCGCACGGAACAAGAAAAGAAATGTTCCGTGTCTAGGTGTTTATCTATATATGTATTTATATTCTAGGTTTCCCCCTAGTTCGCTGAATGGTATCTCATATCGCAAGCTCTGCTTAGTTTGGGGCCATGTAGTTGGTGTGATTGTCTTGGGATTTGATTTTTTTTATATATTGTGTTCCGGGAACATTTCATGAAGAGCCAGTTTCTTCCCTGACTTTCGTCAAGTTCCTGTCTACGTTGTACTGCCGTTGTTCTATATTAATTGATTTCTAGTTTCTAAAAATTATAATAAGCGTCAAACAGCTCTGTGTCAGGTTATTAGTTTACGGACTAGACTTTCTCCTTCCACCAGGAGATGGATGATTTTTTTTAAATGACAGAAATTAAAACGATAATTACTGGGATATAGAATTTTAAATTACCTTAATTTCATTCTTGTTCTTTATAAGGCCAGAGATAAGGCAGATCATATTTCTCTCTCCTTCATATAACTCGTAAGGTAACCTTAGTTCTCGCTTCACTGTAAATCACCAACCTGTTGCCAGAAACCAACAATAAAGAACATATTCTTGCAACCCTTGTAGTGTTTAGTTTTATGCGCAATAACCTACTACACGACGTAATTAAACTGTAAAACTACAAGAAGCCAATTGAACTTACATTGTGGGACTTTATAGTGATACCGATATTTTATTTGATATGATATGATATTTATTGGATATAAAGAAGTTCAGTGTGTGTGTGCGTGTGTGTGTTATTAATCATGACTTTAGCAATATACAATAGATAGAGGTCGTTTTCAAGGTATATTATACTAATCACTTTGCATTTGGGTGGTGTACATACATACATAACATCACGCCTGTATTCCTTATGGAGCAGGCAGAACACCAGAGGTTACAAGACCATCTGATGTCATGTTTGACAAATTTGAAGTTATTATAAAGATGGAGAGAGACTATTGTAGTGACAGGGGGTCAGCCTATCGCCCACAAAAACGCCTTTAAAACCTCTGTCCCTTAACTGACTTTTACAGTATGCCCGGGAAGAGAAGCAGCTGGCAAATTCTATGTTTTTCTTTCGTTCCCAGTCCAGCATGAAAGATTGATAGTAAAATGTGGTCTAATAATAAGTCTAAATAATACTAAATCCAAAAAATCTTTATTTGGGGACAATTTTGTACTGTGCAAAGAATTATGTTCACAGCTGACCTGTCAGATTTTTGACAACTCATGAAATGTATTAAAACCACATATACTTAGTGCAAATAATAGCTCATGTTCTGTTAATTCTAAATCATTTACTTATATTAGAAATCGCAGCAAGGATTTTAATATTTTACCCTCTCATGTTACTCAATAGACTACTAGTATCGTCCACTTGAAATGAAAATCCCGATATCGTTTCTAAGTAATTGAATCAAGTCTGCACCAATAGTTTAGATATAAACAGGCAGCATTTTAATGACAATATCATCTTTATACATTCACATACCTAACAAAAAGTAGTTTGACAGGTCAGAGACTGTATGGACCGTGAACATTACTCTTTGCTAAGAAGCCCTATGTAGGAAAAGGCAATTAACAGTAGCTACAGAAGTTTGGTAGCAGAACCTTTTCAGGGTTTAACTGGCTAGAGACCAACCTTCACATAAATTAAATATTAATCCTTATTAGTAAGTCAGGCTCAGTCCGAGTAGTTGTCTTTTATAAGACGCTTATCCAGGGGCGATCTTAAGACTGACGTGGCATTAGCAGAACTCGTTATAATAGAAGGTAAGTAGTCTTTTTCTTTAACCGATAAAGAAATATAATTACAAAACAGAGAATGGCAGCATAATATCTACGCAGAAGGTTCTTGCTACGCTACGATTCTTTCTGTAATCTTTCAAACAACGCATACGTTTAAACGTTGCATAGAAAATCAAATATCGCTGTGTTTTGTACATGTCCAGCTCTTGAAAGCTTAAATCGAATATGTAAACTTTGTAGTATCGAATCCAAGATAGTTTCATAGTTGTTGTGCTGTTAATAATAAACGGAAGCTTTAGAACTAAAATTGAATATTGAAAAAGTCTAATGTATGAAGGGTAGTCTTTACTCAGATGTCCTACTACAACGCGAACAAATTACGTTGACGACAAGTTTATTTAAGACTGAAAAAATATTCTTAGCATTCTCTACACGGACTTACTAGCAGTTGAGTTATGTTTGAGCAATTGAACTAGATTTTACTGCTAACATATTCAATCAAAAATAGATTTGATCGTTTCAAAACGGTTTAAATTTTGTATCAACTACGTTAATGCAACTTTACTTTCCAAATAAGCTTGTATCACGCACTATTAAATCAAGGATATCTATTAAGACTATATGTATGACATACGACCAATATTGCACGTCCATTTATCATACAAGCCAGGCTACTAATAAAGCTGGTGTTATGTAGGTTCTCTCTTGTTTGAACGTGTATTCTACGACATAATTGAATATTTACAGGCTTATTTGTAGAATTATGTCCCTATGGATAATGATAGAGAAAAGAATAAACTGTAAAAGGAACAACCCTGAATAATTTATAAGATGCCAATCACTTACAAGGTAACAATGTTAGTATGTTTGTTTATATACGAGAAATAAGAAATGCAAGCAGTTTTTGGCACAAAAGCTGTTACTTTGGATTTTAAAATTAGTTTATATTACGACTTAGGTACCTTTCTTATATTGAGGTCAATTTGAGGTTTCCATAATTCAAAAAAAAAATACCTGACCAATGCATTTAAGTAATATAAATAAACAAAATATATTAATCAACTACATCAACAATAAGATAAGTACTTATTATAATTAAATAGTGTATGGTACATAATTTAGTTACTTTTTCTCGTATTAACAGAACGAAAGGTTGGACTTTAAGTAAAAATTATTTAATTTATTACTCTTTATTTTCGGGCACTCATTTATGGCCACTACAGACGTGCAAATTCAGTCATAAATCATGGATCAATAGATCCTTTTTTACTATTATACACTGCAAGTGCGGCAAAGATGGATTTTTTTTGACTCAATCCTCACGTTCATACTGGCTCAGGTGTAGGCTGTAATATTAGAACTAGATAAGTGAAAGGGTTTCACTTACTGTATATCTAAAATTATGTATTGTTTTGAAAAGTCGTTTGACTTCAGTTCAATCTTAATTTACACATTTGCAATTTGGTTTTCTTAGATAGTATGAATCGCGAAAACTTAAGAATAATATTTTCTTAAGTTTTCGCGATTCATACTGTCAAATAAAACACTTTTTAACCAGATTTATCGCGGTATAGAGTCTGTAATTTAAAGAAATGAGTAGCAGGCATTACAATTTTGAAGTCAATATGAGTTGATTGGGAGATTTAAGTTGCTCAAAGATATTATTTTGGTTTTTTAATATTAATAAAACAATACATTATTCTATTAGTATATTTCAATATACAGTCACGATAAAATTCACGTGTAATTTCTTATGAATATACAAATAAAATCATAATTTATTAATTGTTATTCAGTTATTTTAGTTACAACAAATTAGTCAAGAAAAATAATTCTTAGATTTATAAAACTTAAAATCATTCGCTTAGTTAAATACATATTCGTTTAAAAGAAAGAACATTTGAGGTAACAGTATATTATTAAACATTTGAAAATTTACACAACGTTAAAATTATGCATTGTTGTGTTAGTTTTTATGCAAGAGCACTCGCCACAGTATCAAAGTAATAGCTTTACTGAGGTAACTATCTGACAAGTAAGTCATCATATTTAACATCAACTTTATAAGGACTTCAAATGGAATAACTTAAGTTTAACATATACTTACATTTAATAATGTAAGTATATGTATAATTTAAAAAAGACAAGGAAAATTAAATCAATTTTAATATTAACAATATTTTAAAGTTTTTACATTTAAAATGCTTAATTAGTCTTAAACAACTAATACAATGTATTAATAATAATAATACTAAATATTTCTGACACTCACACAACATTATCCAGCCCAAATTAAGTTTCTTAAAGAACTTGTGTTATGGATACTAGATAACTGATATACTTAAGAAATATATAAACATACATATTGAATAAATTCATTTTTTTTTATTAGAATAAACTTAAATAATAAAAAAACATCCATGACTTAACGGCTAATATCTGTGTTCATCACACCGATACCCGCCACCGCCGGGATTCGAACCCAGGACCTCTGGCATAGAAGGTAATGTATGTTACCGCTACACCAGCCGGTCGTCAAAGAAAAATAAAATTAATTAATAAAGTATTATTTAACGCACTTTTTATTCAACACATTTTTTCAGTTATTTAATTTTAATATTACTTTATTTTTTACCAGTGCAGCTACTCAATTTTAGGCGTTCTAGCGTTGCAAGGGAACACAAATATACAGGGTGACTGGTGACAAATTTTAGATACCTACTAAAGGAGAGCACTCGATTCTGATCATATGTTACTATTTACATATTTACATAAATAAATACTACTATGTTATTATTTACGGATCACCCTTGTTTGATCGAACAACGTTTGATATAATATTACTAAATCGAACAACGTTTAAGAAAATCATCACTTTGAATAATATCGTTTGACAGAATTTTCACTTCATCGAATATTTATTTGCTAAAACAACATTTGCGCTAATGATCAAAAGGTATAATTTTCATTTGATGTAATGTTCAGATGGTTCAAATGAAATAGAAGAAGATTTAGTAATATTATATCAAACGTTGTTCGATCAGACAATGGTTAACCGTATTATAGGCCACGAGAAGGTCCCCCGCACCGGAAAACGGAGTCGGTACGGTTAGGTGCGACGACGAGCGCAGCGAAGAGGAGCATGTTAGGTTGCATATAGTTATACACGTGCGCGAGCCGAGTGAGCGAAGGGAGCGGTGCCGTGGCAGCGGCCGGCGAAGCGCCATAAACCTGGTCAGCTTCTTAATATCATTAGCGGATCATTTGAAAATTCGGCAAAATGAAATTAGTTTAAATGAAATTAGTTCAAATAAATAATTACGCTAAATAAAAATTTACCAATGAATTATTCGGTCAAATGAATAATTCTTCGAAATGAATTTATTGCTACTAAAATTCGATTTAGTAATATAATAACGTTGTAATAACGTAAATTTTGTAATAACGTTGTTCGATCAAACAAGGGTGAACCACTATTTACATTACATACAACTGAGTCAATCGCGTCTCGTGATGTGGCACGCAGATCGATGCCAACGCTAGCGTAACCATGCGTTGCGTAATCAATTCTTTAACTTTCGGTTAAGTTTACTCAGTAAATAAATTAATATTATTTTTTCTCTTTATGTTCTCAAACTATTATGTCCTTGAATTTGTGTGGTGATGAAACATTATCATCTTCAGCAGCCGGTTGATGCCTAGTGCTGGACAAAAGCCCAAGTCTCTCGCCACCCTCATCATACTGAAACATAAAACTTTACAATTATGTTTTGCTAATGAATTATGGTATTATTATGGTATGGTATTATTTTTATATTGACAACCATGCTTGACCTTGCTTCCTGAAAATTTTAGATACGAGGTGAGACCTGGCTTTATGGTATCCACCATCACCACCAAACCGAGGATAAATCAGCATAGTAAAATATGGTCAGTCTAAGTCAATGATAGCGATAAACTAGTTTATTATACAGGGTTGATTTTTCGTCACTAGCCAAATTTAAATGTTAGTTTCTTTGATACGATATAAACGTACCTGCATATTTATTTTTGCGTCGCTCAGTACAAAAAAGTAGAAATATGGAACCACAAACTTTTAAAAAAATAGTCGCTGTCGTTGAACATAGCTACTACGACGTGACATTTACTTGATAATACTACGACGTAGTATTACAAAATCTGTGTAGTAGCGCGTAGTCATCTTTATTTCAATAAGAATTTAGAGTGACCATGCCTTGTTTAATATGTTAGTGGATAAATTCATTTCTTGTAAAAAAAGTAAATACTTTTTTTTGCAAAAGTCGTTTCTATAAATGATACTTATTGTGTAAAAAAAATTTGGCCGATGACAACAAATCAACCCTGTATATTTAAATGAAGTCGTCGTGGCGCCGTGGTTACTGTGCATATCAAACGATATCGCAGGTTAAGTGCGCTCGGTGCGGCCTGTATTAGGATGGGTGACCGCCGACCATTAATTTCTCACGACGACTTCAGTGCTTCGGAGAGCACGCTAAGCAGTCGGCCCCGGGTGCTGTATACTTGTATACAGTAGTCGTTAGGGTTTGTCAGAAGCCATTTCGGCACCCTGAAATATCTGACATCCACCAACCAGCACTGGGCCAGTTTGATGGATTACGGCCTATACCTCCTCGTCACCCAGAGGAGAGACTCATAGCCCTGCAGTGGGCTCATTACACCGGAGTTGTATATATCATAGTTTAGATTTTTATTCATTTCATAGAATATATACGCTTGTAGAGGGTGCATTCTTAAAGAAATTTATAAAAAATAGACTGTATTAGTTCATAACTTTGGCAGTTTGGGAACAAGGTGTTCGTTCCCAATCCCCAGAAAAAGGATGGCAGGCCGCGGCCCACGGCCCGACGGTTGATGTCGGGATGTTGTATATATTGCTAGTCGCTATATAAACTTTGATAGCGCGATGTAGGAATTACGTTGTGTCGTCATCGTTCTATGGAGCGTCCGCTAGATGTCACTACAGCAGTACCAGTTTTTGTGTCTTGCGCCAAACGACATCATCGATTATCATTACCTTTTTTCATGTATCCATTGGCGCAATTGCCGAGATTAAATTACAATGAAAAAAAACTAATAATATTATATACAATGGCTCTATGGTAACCTTTACATCGACCGAATGAAGTCCATTTCAGTCTGTTATTTTTAAGTACAAAGACATATGATTGTATTTTAAAGGTATTAATTTATTTACTTTACAACCAAAGTTCTTATGGCATCCAGATTTTATTCATAAAATCTAAAAAAGACTGCTTTTCTGACAATTCTAAAGTTGACTTTAGAAAGAGTAATGTTCACTGGCTATAGACTACTTTTTGATTGGAATGTGAATGTATAAAGATGATATGGCCATTGAAATACTGCCTGTTTATAAACTATTGTTGCAGACTTTATTTAATTTCTTAGAAACGATATCGGGATTTTCATTTCAAGTGGCTGATACCTACTTGTAGTCTATTGAGTAACTTGAGAGGGTAAAATATTAAAATCCTTGCTACGGTTTCTAATATAAATAAATGATTTGGAAGTAACGGAATATGAGCTATTATTTGCAATAAATGTTGTTTTAATACATTTCAGGTGCTGTCAAAAATCTGACAGCTCAGCTATGAACATTACTCTTTCATAAAAGAAAATTAACATTAATAAAATCCACAGTTTAAAAAATAGGATCATTAATTTTATTGCCATCTCATCCAATGGATTATACTAAAACATCCAAATTATTAAATAGAATTCAAAATCAAATGAGAAAAAAACGTAATTCTTTTACCCACTGAACAGCCCTGAATAAGCATTTGTTCGTTTAAGCGTGAAATGAAAACGCCAAGAGTGAGCAAATAATACGATCCCAAGTGGCGATTTTTCATCCAGGAATTCTAGAAACTTCCTAGTAGAAATTGAAAGCGCCTGAAAATCTCAAAATTGAAACCTGCCTTAATGCCAAAAGCTCAAAATTTCATTACATCTAACTATGATAGAGCCACTAAAACGTTATCCCGGTCATTTTGAAACGATAACAAACACACTCGTAGCTGCAGACGACTTGTCTACATAGTCGTGAATTAGGCGCATTAGGTGACTGCCCTCGTAATACACTGTGACAATGCGTTTATCCCTGATTATGCGCTAGAATATAAAACAAATTTATTGAAACTTCAACTTTAATTGTGGCTCGGTACAGTCGCATTTCTAAAAGCAAGGTGTTGGTATTTCTAGCTTTTGGTAGTTGCAATGTCATGAGTATTTGTAGCAAGAGATAACAACATACGAGTATGAACCGGCAGCGGGACCTGTTGATGATAAGCGTCGTCGATAAGGGCCCAACTGATGGACTGGCCGGGACAGAATTTCGGCGAATGCATATTTCATGAGTTGATTAAATAGTTCACGCTTTGAATTAGGTAGCTTCTGCTGTGTTATGTACGCCTGGTATTCAAATGTTCTGCTGCAGTGTTTTTAGCGCAGTACAGTTTTTGTAAACCGAGAATTTAAATTAAAAGCAAGTTCCTTCGAAATGTTGCAGTCTGTTTGATTTGTAAAAGGTGTGTTCAAAATTATTTAAACAAATCGCCAAAAATTCTATAATACCAACAAATCAAATAATATTCTCTAATCTATTTACCTTATAACTAAATATAATTACACTTACTTCATAATCACATATAAATAATTAAAGTGCTTGGTTAGGCTAGGTTAATTATGGCTTATAGCCGGCGCGGCGAACCTTGATCCCTATGACACTAACAGTAATTTCCACAACATAACCTTGTAGTGCCGTCACCGTTACATTAGAATCGTATTGGAGGCTTCTAAAAATGGCATTTATTTATTTTACGTAGCTATATTCCAATAAAATGATATTCCGTTGGAATTATAACAATTCATAACATTTGCAAGAAATTATCTCAATCACAATTAACGTTTACGTTCTGCAAAAGTCACTTCGTCTGGTATTTATTAAATCATACCTTATGATGTAACATTTGCAGAACGTAAACGTAAATTGTGATTGAGATTGAGATAATTTCTTGCAAATGTTATGAATTGTTATAATTCCAACGGAATATCATTTTATTGGAATATAGCTACGTAAAATAAATAAATGCCATTTTTAGAAGCCTCCAATACGATTCTAATGTAACGGTGACGGCACTACAAGGTTATGTTGTGGAAATTACTGTTAGTGTCATAGGGATCAAGGTTCGCCGCGCGGGATATAGAATATCCCTTCCCACCCTGACCGCACTATTTCGTAAAGGGCGACTATTCTGAGACCATTAAGCGCCAGTTCCTTACTAAACTATACATGTCCAACTTACAGGTCTATGACACAAAATCTTTAAAAACCTTAAAGTGGGCTACATAATGCTGTGTGAATGATAGTTTTTATTATACTGCGAGCGTTTGCCCGCGACTTCGTACACGCATAAACTCAAAAGTCCTATTTTCGTTCCCGTGTGAATTCCGGGAAATCCTTCCATTATACAAACAGACACTTATTGAGGAACCTTTATACCAAGTATCGCATCCATGCACTCAAAGAATAAGATTTTATCATACAAACTAAAACATCATATATTTCCTGTTCCCGTGGGAATTTCGGGAATTCCTTTCATAACACAGCCAGTCTCTTTTTGAAGAACTTTTATGCCAAGTATCACATCCGTGCACTCAAGGAATAAGATTTTTCATACAAACTAAAAAGTCCAATAATTCCCGTTCCCGTGGAAATTTCGGGAATTTCTTCCTTAGTGCCCCCTTACATCCCCTAAAAAATGTATGTTCCAAATTTCAGCTCTCTACGCTCAGTGGTTACGGCTGTACGTTGTCTGTCAGTCACTCAGTAACTCAGTAACGGAACAGTTTTATATATATATTGATTGATACCTGCTCTCTTGTTCCCTGCAACCTCTTAGACATACGGTTCTTTGAATTAAGTTCTTTAATCTAAGTTGAATTTGAGGTAATTAATGGGCTCAGTCTCTGAGAGAAAAAAGAAAAGTATTTCCAAATTAATAAGTCGTTAACCCAAGCTTTTTTGAATTTGAAGTTTCTATCCTTACATTTGAATTTAATATGAGACATTGAATTCATGTTGATTTAGATATAGAAACCAATTATTATTTTGGATGTAGGTTATATTTTATACTTTAATTACATGTTTTTATAACTATGTTTTTTTTTATTTCAATACTCTAATTTCAACATTGATCGAGAATACTAAATAAAGTTATTTTAAAAACAAATAAACCAGCCAAAACTTCACCAAGAAAGAAACTCTCCAAACTACAGCATTTAAATATCTTTTGAAACAATCTTCAATGGATTCAAAATCTTTCAAACTGATCGAAATTCAACTGCAAATATTGAAATTCTGTGTTCAATAAGAGTTCGTATGTTCACAGTTAATCTTGATAACGAATGCGTCGGCCCTGATACGGGAAAACAGCCTTTATGGGTTTTTAATGTAGTGATGCGTACTTTTTATCGGCACATTTTAAATCTCTACAAAAGCTGCTTTAATCATACAGTTGGGATACAAACGACTTTTAGATTATTTTGTTATAAGTCAATTTGTTCTTCAATATCTCCGGGTTTGGAGCAATAGTAATTAACAGATGATAATTTCCTTAAATATAATTATACTTACCGGCACGGAAACTTGGCCACCTGTAAAATTCTTGGTAAATTCAGTTTTCTTTATTAAACCTCACAAGTCTTGGTTCATTCCGATTAGATATCGTCCAATTTGTGTTTTTTAAGAGATCTTTCATAAGTTCTAGGACATCACAAGTGAATTTCAAGCCACATTTACACAGTTTACGCCAAGCAGTTAGATTTCACTTGCATTATATGAAAACCTCGAAATAATCATCATCATCACAATTTGTAATGAGCCCACTGCAGGGCTATATGAGTCTCTCAACGAGTTACGAGAAGGTATAGTATAGGGCATAGGGCATAGACCATCAAGTTGGCGCAGTGCTGGTTGGTGGACGTCAGAATTTTCAGAGCGGCGAGAAATAACTAATCTTGCTACTAATCTATTATAAATGTGAAAGTTTAGATGTATGGATGTTTGTTCTTAAATCACAGGAGAACGGCTTGACGGATTTGGATGAAATTTGGCATAGTGATAGTGTACAGTCTGGAATAGCACATACTTTTTATATCGAAACACCCGCGGGATTCGAAATTGCGCGGGTTAAACCGCGCGCAACAGCTAGTATAAAATAAATAGACAAGCATATTCATGGTTGATACTTCGTACCTACATACTCTAGAATTATGTTTTCTTTCAGTAACACTACCTTACAAGAAGATAAAATGGTAACATATACACAAAACCTATGAAACTATCAAAAATCATTGGCCCGTCTAAGATCAAGGTAGATCGTCTGCTTCTATAGGCGATCAATCTAACTGAACCAACACCTTGCAAACATTAAGTCGATAGTGAATACGAAGGATTATTTCCAAGCGCTACAACCGAGGCACCTTGCACGTACAATATCAACCAATTTGAGGTATATTGCTGATATTGTATGTATGTGCAAAACTGGACTGCGTTGATTGCTATTTTGTAAGGGGCCTGTGTAGATAGCTGTAAAAAAGTAACGAATATTTTGATACAAAGTCAAAGTGAATGATTGAACGTTGTATGGATTTGTGTTATTCCTTAAAGCCACGTTCCGACTAAAAAGCGCAGGCCACATGCCTCTCCCGCGTCCGACATGCGATTTGCTGTGTAAACAGGGACGATTGTATTCTTATTAAAACACATCAATAGATCCCGCTGGGCAGCCGTGTATGATATTTTAATCGTTACGAGCTTTTTTTCTCGTACGCGCATAAACCACCGTTCCTGTCCAAATTTCTATACTTCCCGTACCCGTGGGAATGATGGTAGCCCCAAATTTCAGCTCTCTACATGGTGACATACATGGCCGTATGTCACTCAGTCAGTCAGTCATGTCACTCAGTCAGTTTTATATAAACTATCGTTATAATTTATGACAATTTTATGAACATTCTCCCAAAAAATAAACCTTACCGGTTTGCTGCCGAGACCCCGTGTTCAATAAGTTTCCTACGTTCACAGTTAATCTTGATAACTTATACGTCGACCCGATGTGATATTCGAGAACAGACTTTACGATGTTTTCAATATAATATTTTATCAACGCCATAATGCACTGTTACTTTTTTATATATTCGATTAATTGATCGGAGAAAATGTTAATTACTTAGAGAAAGAAAAGAAATTGTTAGAGAAAAAGTAATTAATGCAATCGGCTTTGTGGTCACCGATACTTGTTCATCCTTATATGGTTGTTTGGTCGACTTTGGTACATACCTGTGGTTCTTATCGTTTTAAGTTTTGTATATATTTCTATTTCGATAATATTGTCTTAAATTTTCTTGATTGATTACAAAAAACTATTTTTACCCAGTCATTTTGAGCACAATGTCTACGACGAGTCTAAATGAAGATTTTGTGTAAATGCTAGAATGCATAAAACTTGATGCATGCTCGTAAATAAACGTGATAAAAAGTGTGATATAACCTGATGTAAGTTTTACTAACATGCATTATTCTAGTTTTTCATATTCGTTAGTTTGTTTACACTTTTTGAGGCCAAATTTAGTGAAGTCTTTTAGCAGATATACCCGATGTAGTTTATCACATGCTCCAGTGTAGTTCAAGGCGCCACGCTCGAAGTTTTTGACGATTATTAATACCTTTACCAGTTAACTACACCAGTTAGGTTGCTCTAACTTTGAGAAAGAGGTCAATCGTCCAATCCAACATGGGCAGGCAGCGTTCGGGAAGCTCCTTAAAATTTTATCGTCCCAAATACCGCTGAAAACAAAGATTTTTGACCAGTGGGTATTGCCAGTGATGACATATGGCACTGAGACTTAAAGGCTTACAGTCGCTCAGCGGACAATGGAAAAGGTTATGCTCCGAGTATACCTGCGGGATCAAGTCAGAAATAAAAATATTCGCAGGCAAACTAAAGTCACTGACATAGCCATAAGGATTGCAAAGCTGAAGTGGCTATGGGCAGGGCGCATAGCTCGCAGAACAGATGGCCGTTGGACAGAAAAGTTCTCGAGTAGTAGCCACGTACTAGGAGATGTAGCGTCCTCCAACCAGCACTAGGCCAGCTTGGCTTAAACCTCCTCGTCACCAAGAGAAGAGCCTCTTAACCCTACAGTGGGCTCATTACAAAGAGTTATCATGTGTGATGTGAGACTTAATTATACGGTGTAATATAGTGTAAATACATGATACATTTCTCTGTAAATTGTATGAATTTTGAAGTTAAATTTTATAAATAGAATAAAAACGAGAAAGGGAAGTCTATAAGAGAAAAACATCACATGGAACCTCGCATCTAAACCGTATAACCGCAAACTAAACATAACCGTCACAGAACGCTAATTCACCCAGTACCACAAAACCTTATTGAAATAAGCGAATATTATAGCATTCATAAAACACGATTCGATTTGTCCGGCATCGCAACGCAGCCGGGTAGAGCGGCCAACTGGTGGCCCGCAATGAATACCCCCGGGCCGGGTAGGGGCGATAAAAATGATAAATTACTGCACCCTACGCGGACACCGACTAGTCCATTTTCTATTCGTACCTGCTACACTTGGATGTTCAAAGTTTATTGATATGCGCTGTATTTGCTACAGGTATTTGTTGCTGAAATGTTTATTAAATCGAATTCAATTTCAAAATTTAATCTTGATGGGTAAAGTATCAGAAATAAGTACCAATCAAAGGGTGCATTCTAAGAATACTGCGTTAAAAATACAAATTTGATTCAAGCGTAGTTTGAATAGTATTTAGAGAAGTCGCCATTTTAATCATACATCGTTTGGTCAATGACGACTGAATATTTGCCTATTGAATAATTATAATCGTATCCCCAGACAATCACACCAACTACATGGCCCCAAAGTAAGCATAGCTTGTGTTATGGGATATCATGTAGCGAACCAGGGGGCAGCCTAGAATAAAAGTACATAAATAGATACACACCCAGATATGGAACATATTTTTTTTCGTTCCGTGCTGGTATCGAACCCGCAGCCACTGGCGTCTGAGGCAGACCATCTTATCCGTGAATTACCATTATTTTCAAATAATATAATAATCATCCCCAGACAATCACACTAACTACATGGCCCCAAAGTAAGCATAGCTTGTGTTGGGATACCATGTAGCGAACTAATGGGGAGCCTAGAATATTATTACATAAATATATAAACACCCAGACACGGAACATATTTCTTTTCGTTCCGTACGGGAATCGAACCCGCAGCCACTGGCGTCTGAGGCAGACAGGTTTGCCCCATCGCCAAAGTGGTCGTCATGTTAAAAGGCCTTCTTCTGTCTTATTATTTTAACTATGTAAAAACAATTAGCTGTAAGTTATCCTGTAATAAAATAAATACATGATAAATAAGTTGTTTATTGTCGGATAATAGGAATACAGATATCAGTAAAAACAAGTATGTACTTAAATTCTAGTTATTTATCTTAAATATGGATTAAACAATCTTTACTGAGTGCACTACTCCCTAATAAAGGGCAAAGCCCTTTGAACTTAGGAACTTAAAATAAATGCAAACCACGTATTTATACGTCCGTAGTAGCGTCCGGTTAATAATATTTGCCTCAGACACCTGTGGTCGCGGCTTCGATGCCCGCACAATGCAATCAACTGCGTACATGAACAATGGTTACATTAATGCGTAATGTATGATAATTATGTATTCACTAAAAATATTGCATGAATATGTAGGTATATCCACCGCCTAGTACGAATACCTATATGGTAGAGCTTGCTGGCGTTGTGTTAATACAGGGTTGTTTTTTAAGTCACCGGCAATTTTTTTTACTCCGCTAGGATCATTTAAGGCCAATTTAGACGACGCTATTTTCTTGAACATTCAAGAGCAATTATTGCATGCAATCTAGTGGGAGCAATAATTGCTCTTCAATAATTGTAAGCAACTGTTTATTGTGAATTCCATAATTGAATGCAATTATTGAATGCAAGTCTGAACAGGAAATAATTGCCAGTGTCTTTTGTTTACACCAAGAAGATTATTGACAGGCAATATTTGAGTCCAAGTTTTGACCTGTCTAAACACAAACTTTTATGTCATTGTACCACTTTCTGACGCGTTGCTTCAATTATTGCACGAATTTGAGCAGACAAAATTTTCATTCTATATTGAACGTTCTCAGAAAAAACCCACATTTCGTCCCTAGTGTTTCTTTCATATTTAAAAAAAAAGCAGAAGGTAGGTATGACTCAACAAGTATTTAAGTTTGGTTCTGCTGATTTAATCAAGTTTGTCGAAATTTATCGCAACCATGAGCGTTATCCATTTTTTGACTCAACACCTTTTTTCGCTTTTTTTTCAATATTTCTTGTCTGAGAATAGCAGCAACTATAACACACGCTCCTCAACTGCACTCATGTACGTGTTGTTTAGACGATACAAGACATTAATTGCTTCAATTTTATGGTATATCACAGGCAAGAAAATGGCGTCATCTAAATGGGCCTTTATAGAAACGATTTTGCAAAAAAAAAGGTATTTTTTAACAAGAAAATTAATATATTCGCTAGCATATTAAGCAAAGCATGGTCACTCTAAATTATAAATGCATATTAAAATAAAGACGTATAATCACTACTAGAAAACATCGGGAGGTACTACGTCGTAGCATAATCAATGAATGCCGTCGTAGTAGCTAGGTTTATCAACAGCGACTATTTGTAAAAAAACTGGTGTCATATTTTTATTTTTTTGTCCTTAGCAATGCTAAAATAAATATGCAGCTACGTTTACATCGTATCAAAGAAAATAACATTTAAATTTATCTTATTGTATAGAGGTTGCTGGCGTTGTATTAATACAGGGTGGTTTTTAAGTCAGCGGCAAAATTTTTTACTCAGCAAGTATCATTATAGAAACGATTTTGCAAAAAAAGTGTATGTATTTTTTTACAAGAAAATTAAATTAAAAAAAAATTAAATACATATTAAGCATAGCATGGTCACTCATAACTATGAATGCATACCATTAAAATATAGACGTCTAATCACTACTAGAAAACATCGTGACGATTATCAATGAAATGCCGCGTCGTAGTAGCTATGTTCATCAACAGCGACTATTTTTAAAAAAGAAGTGTCATATTTTTATGCTTTGTCCTGAGCGATACTAAAATAAATATGCAGGTACGTTTACATCGTATCAAAGAAAATAATATTTAAATTTGGCTGGTGTCTACAAAACAACTAGCCACTTTATTAGTTTAGTTTTTCAAAATATAGAAAAGGAAATTAAACAGAGAAATAAGTTTATTTTTCTAACAGTTTATTATAATTTAATGATTTAGTATTGGCAAGATAAGTATATTTCAATTTCAATCGTAACTGTCCCTCAAAAATCAAAATGCCGATTGTTTATAACATTAAAAACAATGAATTATCTAAGTTAACCACATCTGGTTACAAGAGCACGCGACAATCGATTATAAAACGTCTGCCGAATATCACGGTTTTGACGTTGATATGTTCCAGTGACTTATCTTTCAAGTTATTACGTTTTCTAAGGTTATGCTGAGACAAAACTCGGATTCAGTACCTACTACAAATATTAGAAACATGAATAGAGTAAAAGTTAGATGGTCGAGGCTCTTTTACGCTAAAATGGCTACGCAGATTTAGCAGATATTTTTTCTTTTAGATAAGACAAAGTCTGAAGTAAACACTTAAGCCTTAATATTTTTAACTTAATATGAATAAAGATGCGAAAACATTTTGCTGATCTAATTTGTGTGATTTATTATTTGTCGTACTAAATTTAAAAATTCATCAGATTTAAACAAGATTATCTTAGATACTTTACACACGGTACTTGTAGTGTCATCAGTTATGTATTGTAATATGAAAACAAATAATGATGAAATTCTTTTCTTTTAATTTTGAACTCTGGGCTAGCTGAGCTGCCTTTATCCCAAACTTCATCCAAATCTTCAGAACGAAAACGGCGATACACATACTAGTATTTCAGATTTATTGACCTCATTTATAACTAGCTTGTTATACAGGGTGACTGGAGACAAATTTTAAATACTGAAGAAGAGCACTCTGTACTCGATTCTGGTAATAATTATGTAATAAAGGTAGATTCTTAATTTTACCACTAGAATTCCCTGTAAATAAAAAAAGTTTTGTTACTATTTACTTTACTTACGCCTGAGTCAATCACGGCACGTGACCTGGCACGCGGATCGCTACCAATGCTAATGTAACCATGCGTTGCGTAATGAATTCTTTAACTTTCGGTTAAGTTTACTCAGTAAATAATTAATGTTTATTTTTTATTTTTTAAATATCACGTCCTCGAATTTCAAAAGTGACCCTGTATAAAGAGTCACCCTGTATAATTAAATTGAAACCGATTGAGAAAATTCCGATTTTTATTTACGAATCAGCAATTACAATATTTCTAATTAATTTGATGTTTATTTCGTTTCCATGTATTCTTATTGTTTTATAACTATTCAAACTAAAATAAACAAGTTATTTATTTTGCAATTTCGAATACAACTCATATATTATGTGTAATATGTGTGGAATATGTACAGAACCATTACCTTTTGGTATTCCAACATGCAGCTTGAACTGCGGCATAATATCGGAAATTCAAAATCGTAAATATCGTGATATGAATTCCTTAATTACGTTTACCTATCTAAAACATAAACAACCGTATTTAACAAATATCGAATTATAAACAAATACTCAAATTTCAATCAGTGTTCCAAAATCAAAATATACCAAAACGAAAAATATTTCAAATGAATGATAAACAAAAACTCAAATTTCAATCAGTATTTCAAAATCAAAATATACCAAAACGAAAAATATTTTAAATGTTATTTTTGTTTTTCAAATAAAATGCGAATTCAAAAAAATTGTGTTTTAGATGCCGGTATAAAATAACATACAACAGAAAAAAACGATGAAATCTTTCACATCGTTTCACAAGACTAAAATTACTGGTGCAGCTAGAAAACTGTATAGAAATATTAAAATTGCACAAAAGCCGTCGTAAGTTTCGCTTATCGTTTTGCTAGATCGTTATTTGCCACCACACAATTGACTAGAATCCACTCTCCCCAAGATTCTACAAGATAAAACCCACGGGGTATTATAATATTTTAAACTTGTCAATTGCAAACGATATAGATACAGTTTGGGTTTAGCGAATCCGCTTCGAAATTGTTTAGAATTAGTTTCGACATATCAATAACATGTGTTGGTGAGATTATTTTGATATTCGAGATATTTGCTTGATTAAATTTATGATATTGATGTTGTTTTAGTGAGGTGAGATTTTTTCAAATAGATGATATACATTAATCATTTTAATTACATTCCGTAGTAATTTACGAAATTATTCGGTTTTACTAAATTTCATTTTCAAAATAACGTTCAACGACTAAAGACGCTGTATTGAGTACTACTTGTGACTAATTACCAATCTATTGCATTATTTACATGAGGTGTAAAGAACAACATGGTAAAAAATCTATTCGAGGCTGTAACAAAATACTATAAGGGCAAAAAAGATTTTTATCATTTTTCCGCTCAAAGCAGCTTTTAATTGCTACTATACGAATACGGACTAATAACAACATAATAATTATTTTTCTCATCAATCGAAATAAGCTGTTCCTCGGGAATAACAACCTAGGAAAAAGATCTAGTCTTACATTTCCAAGCCAAGCTTACACGAATCCTAAAAATGCCATTTCCACTGGGAAAATAGGATTATACTATATTCGATTTACTATCCGCATAACACATAATAAATTGAAATCGATCGTGCCACCTACCGTTTGATACCGCCTTATTTTATATGAGTAGGTGTCGCTATAATCGCATCCACTTGGAAAATATGACAAAGGGAAAAGGAACTGCGCCCCATAAGCCCTTTATGAAATCGTTAATGACCCTGTTGATGCTACAGAACGCCTTTTTTGGATGTTACCGCTTGTATTTATTTTACGATTATCTTTATACGTTCTGAAGGTAAATTGAAAGAGTAGGAAAAGGACGCCTTAATTTCACCTAAAGCGGCATTTTTAAACGTTTGTAGAATGAGAAGTTCATTTTTGTCACAGACGGCTTGATAAACCACTTCGATATTGGGATTTAGGGCAGGTTGACTTCGTTTTTGGCGCGCACGGGCGTTCGATGCGCCTATAAATTTATGACAGAACAATTTTTCCACCTCACACATAGCATGTAAATACTCGCCTACACAAATCCTGAGCGTAAGCTTGCAGCACTTTCCTGGGGTCCCGGTATCAGTTCGGCCCATAAACTACGTCCTCAGCCCCCGCGTCCCGCGCGCCTCTTCCGCCCTCTTTCCGCTCTCTAGCACGAATACACTCTACAACATCTCCGATATACCAATACCAGAAATATAAACGAAAAGCATTTCCCACTCTCGCTGTTCACCCTCGTTAAGCTGTGCCATTTTTTAAAATGCGTGCTTCGGACCAGTTCAATGTTACATCGACGCTTTGAAGTAACTTTTATTTTTCTTCGTGGAAGTTTATTTTGTTCGGCATGTGATAGGAAACAGTAGGTGTGACGAAGTTTCCATTCCGTTCTATTAAATTGGATCAAACAATCGTTTTTAACTTTGTAGGAAGTGCACGAGTTCGTGTTACTATCGAAGTCTTATGTGAAGAAACTGCTTCCGTTGTAAATGTTGTTTTATACTCGACTGGAGGAAATTTAAAAAAGATAGTCCTTATTTTCAAAGTATCAAAATTACTTTAACTCTTTCAAATAAATGAAAAGTAAATCTAAAGCACATGTGAAATAGAATTAAAAACCGCGTCACCTCCGCTCTAAATCTACCTTGTATTTAAATTCGCGTGTACAATAATAGCTTAGACAGCGGTGTATTTAGGTACACTAATTGTGTCTAGGCGGGCTAACAGTACCAGCTTTCCACTCAGCAAAGCCCGACTCGCTCCACTCACCGTCAAGAGTTGCCGAGTGTCGCAATTAAAACTTGCGAATGTCAAGTGGCCAGTCCCCGGCTTATTGTTATTTTTTGAACTATAAAATTAATGTTAAACCTCTATATGAATTATTTAGTAGCTATGCCTAAAATGTTTATTTTTAATTTGAATTTCGTAAAGTTTGAGTTAATTGTTTTGACGAGTAAGTAAATTACGCAATTTGGAGTTGTTTTATAAATCTGGCAGAGTTTTATTTAAAGATGAGTTAAAGAATTGAATTTAGATGTTAGTAGATTTTTTATTGAACCTATGAGTTTTTTTCACAAGCGCTTTCTTTTTACGAGGGCTTACTGATATTGATTGAAAATAACATTTTATTTAAAAATAAAGGGAAAACCGGCTCGCTATATGCGGTTCTATTAACATATTATTTAAAGATTATTTTGTTCCGTAATTTTGTGAATTTGATCACGATGAATTCTGCGTTTAAAAGCTTTTGGTCTTAAAGTCTTAAATGCTACATTAACATGCAATAACTGCTGAAAATGTCCTGAAACGATTTAATTAGCCTAATACAACGATATTAAACAGAACAAATTGGTTTAGAAGGCGGTCAGTCAAAAATTTCGGAATCCGATGTATATTACAGGTGTCGTTAGGCTTTGATAGAGGTCATTTAGGCATCCTTAAAATTATAACTTCCCTTGGTAGCTTTCTCACCTTATCTTCAAAAGCAAGGGTTGCGATAGTCGTCATGATAATGACCTAAGTTGTAAGTTATAATCTGTGTATGGCACTACTACATACATACATAACTTCACGCCTGCATCCCTTATGGGGTAGGCAGAACACCAAAGGCTGTAAAACGAGCTGATGTCACATTTGACAAATTTGGAGGTATTATAATGATGGTGAGATGATGTGTCACTATTGCAGTGACAGGGAGTCAGCCTATCGCCCGCAAAAACGCCAATAAACCTCTGTCCCTTAACTGCGGCTTTTACAGTATGGCACTACTACTATAGGATTTTATTATTATTATTATTATTAAATACAGGGTTAATTTAAGTTAGTGCAGTCACCTCTTGCAAGCAACTTTTTCAGATCAATCCCTACAACATTTTGATCCACGTAGCTTTGATAGTGTGAATAGCTGCGCCTTAATAATAATTGAAATTATATTTCGCCGTCTACTTTAATGTAGCTTAAGCTCAACTAATGCACATAATTACAGGCGCTTATTTTTACTAACTATCGCTAGATTCGTTTCAAGTACAATTGCAACTATAAAAACTAACGTTGAAATTGAAATCTCAAGGACTTGACGACTACAACAACAAGATAAGCGACCAGTCTCAAAGGACGATTAATATAATTTTAACCTAATTACATTTCTTGAAGACCCCTAAGTCCAGAAGAAGGTCCTGCAACAGACATGACTTATTACATACGACGTCGTAATGCCTTTGACCATGGAACCCTTAATTTCTGTGACCCGAGGTTTTTGTGGTACATTCCACTTGGAGCTTAATTAAAAACAAAACACAAACTAGAATATTTTGAAAATAGAATAAGCGACGTTGACTTACAACTTTACTTCAGACTTTAAATAGGCGTATCGTAGAATGTGACTTGTTCAATTAGTACTTAGCCGACGGTAAAATCACGATACGGCTAGGTAGCGTCCCTCTATTTAATATAGAATGTTTACTTCGGCTACTTCTGACTAGGGTAGCTATTTCATAAAGGGAAAATTACATGACGTGTTCTGTATTGCCTGCTGATGTCTCCATATAGTTTTTTCATACATTTGTAAGAAATCGCTTTATAGCGCTAAGGCCGCCAGTTGTACCTTTCAAAACTGTTTTTGTTCTAATGTATTCTTTTCCTTTTATTATTTTGTAAGTGTGTAATACAATGAAGTATAAATAAATAAAGGGGCCATTTATTTCTAAAACTGCAGATTTTCTATCTCGTAACCTCGTTACTTACGATTAGGTGAGAATTAGTTTTAAAAAATTGTTTCATAATATGGAATTATGTGAAATTATTTATTTTGATAGAGACACTAAGTTTAAAACAAAAGTACCAAAAAATCCTTCATAAAAACTAGTCGTTTACACAAACAAATTCAACATAGTTTTCCAACTTTGATTAAACAAAGTTAGCCGATGAAACGAAGCTGCACTTTAATTAGCACATCTTACAAATAAACAGTACTAAGTAGAAAATACAATTTTATTAGAGTCCTCAAGAGTCGTACAATTTGGGACGTCTCCGTTTTATTATAGCTGTATCGTTAACTGGCAGTTTTTGTTGTACCTCGTTGATTAATTTCTTTGTGCAGACAAAGGATAGATTGAACCGCTATGATTTTCTCGCACCGTGGTTTTACAAAAGGGCAAAAAATACGCTTTTGCGGATATGACTTGATCACAGTACGCATTCACAATACGCCTTTGATTGTAGACTATTAATACTTTTGGTAAAATATCAAGCTATTAAAATCAGAACAGCTGCTACTCGTATTAAAAATTTGGCGGCGTGATGAGAATGACGTTTATTAGTATACGAACGTTTGCCCGCGACTTCGTGCACGCATAAACTCAAGTCCTTTTTTCCGTTCACGTGGGAATTCCGGGAATTCCTTCCATAATACAAACAGACACTTATTGAGGAACCTTTACACCAAGTTTCACATCGGTGCACTCAAGGTGATAAGATTTTTCATACAAATTAAAATGTCCTATATTTCCCGTTCCCGTGGGAATTTCGGGAATTCCTTCCTTAGTGCACCCCTACATCCCCTAAAGAATGTATGTTCCAAATTTCAGCTCTCTACGTCCAGTAGTTACGGCTGTACGTTGTCTGTCAGTCACTCAGTACCTCAGTCACTCAGTCAGTAACGGAACAGTTTTATATATATTGATTTAATTTGATAGACAATGCAAAGTAAAACATTAATATTATGAAAGTTTGCATTAAGACCCACTCAAATGTATTACCTATTTTCACAATTTTTTTGGTAAAAAACTGCATTTCATAAAGGAGGGAGTAGTAAATTTTATTTAAAATCTCTATTAGAGGCTGCGATTGACTTGTTAGATTAAAGTTCTTGTTTAGAGTTATTTTCCGATTTTCTACTTGTCTATTAAGTCTTTTATGAATATACAAGAAATCTCGTAGACATCTTATGGTGATATAAAAGATTGAATTATCCGCTTCCTTAAAGTAACAACTACATCGTACCGATGTATTTTCTTATATCTTTAAAGAGGTAAAGTAGCCATGTTATTGCCGTAGAAGTATTAAAAACTTAGGACAGCGTCTCAATACCTACCAGGCTGCAAGTATACTCTATCGTAACATGAAACATATTCTATACTACACCAAACTTTATATGACAAGGTACTAAACTAGACGGACTATACAAAAGCTTAAGCAACTATTCTGAGCAAGCCAACCCTGTGGTGAATATATAATGCGAGAAAATAGCTTTGATTTTTGACTACAGGATCTTTTTGTGTCTAAGGCTTAAGTCGCATTTAACCTAAACTTTACCTAGAATTTAATGTTTGTATGATAAGGCCTGTCGTCATCGGCAGTAGGTACACGTTGGTTTCTTCTTCAAACACCGCAATATTTAAGACCAAAATATTTCACTTAGCATTTCAAACACAACTCAACTAAAATAGCTCATTTATTCAATCAATCAATCAATATATATAAAACTGTTCCGTTACTGACTGAGTGACTGAGGTACTGAGTGACTGAGTGACTGACAGACAACGTACAGCCGTAACTACTGGGCGTAGAGAGCTGAAATTTAGAAAATACATTCTTTAGGGGATGTAGGGGTGCACTAAGGAAGGAATTCCCGAAATTCTCACGGGAACGGGAAATATAGGACTTTTTAGTTTGTATGAAAAATCTTATTCCTTGAGTGCACCGATAAGAAACTTGGTGTAAAGGTTTTTCAATGTGTATCTGGTTGTGTTATGAAAGGAATTCCCGAAATTCCCACGGGAACGGGAAATATATGATGTTTTAGTTTGTATAAAAAAATCCCATCCCTTGAGTGCACGGATGTGATACTTGATATAAAGGTTCCTCAATGAGTTTCTATTTGTATTATGGAAGGAATTCCCGAAATTCCCACGGGAAGGGGTTGACTTTTAAGTTTGTATGAAATATGATATAATATGATGTGATACTTGGCATGAAGGTTCTTCAAAGAGTGACTGGTTGTGCTACGAAAAAAATTCTCAAAATTTCCACGGGCACGGGAAATATATGATTTTTAGTTTGTATGAAAAAAAATATTCCTTGAGCGCATGGGTGTGATACTTGGTATAAAGGTTCTTTCAGTGGGTGTCTAGTTGTATAGTTTCTGAAATTTCCACGAGAAGGGTAGTTAAGCGCATACAAAGTTGCGGGATAAAGCTAGTATTGTATAATATAGTATAAACCTACTTATTCAATAAATCATAAACCACACAGTAAATAAAACTCTATTCAAATATCAATCCTTGCTAAGTTTGCGCAAGTAACAAAATCAATTTCAGCATGTACTTTACAAAGGTCAGTCAAATGCTATAGGAATTATGGGTCATTTCGGCGTATGCTATTATACCTTTAAATCCCTCACAAAAGGGCACGAAGTAAGGGTAGCTACGTAATTTGTACAAAATGTTGCAACGAACATTAGATTTGTGAGAGGTCGAAAATTTTAGCATGAATTATTAAGGAAAAAATATTTGCCGCACATATAAAGCAAGCAGTAATATAATTTTTTGTATACTAGCATAATGGACATTACAGGAATAAAATACTTGGAAATAGATTATTTTCGTCTACAATTGTTCTGTTGCACTCTTGTAGAGTGATGAATTTCTTATTGTTTTCTTTAATAATTATCTAAATTGCAGAAAAAAGGTGTTTTATAGTTTCAAATAATGGGTAACCTCGCTGTTATGTTAGGGCCAAAGAGTCTATTCAGCTTATGATTCCGAGTTCTTTATAGCAACTTATCAATGACAAAATTCTTTGTTTGAGCTACTGATTTTGGATGTGTACGATGAACTCTTAAATTTTTCCAGTATCTGGAGCATCTTGTAGAGCTAACCAAGTATGTGATTAGTGGGTAAGCGACCTAGGCATGTCACAATGTCAACATTTTTTTTTTCACCGTTTGACTCGATGGTAAATTGTTTTGCCTTCCGCCAAACAGCGTTACGATAATAGTAAAAGCATCCTTTGAGGAAATAATTCACCAATAGCATTTATAAATGAAATCTCATAGTTACGTAATGAACAATTTCTGGATTCCATCCGGGAATTGCTTTCAATATCTACCGAAACATCCTTGTACACGTGTTATTTCATCTTTTTTAAAAGCATCTCAAATAATTCGTAAGAATTATTTTTATGCTTAGTTGAATGTAGGTACATTTCAGTATTGTACAAAATAAGAAAAATAAAATTTTGCACGATTCCGTACATTGTACGAAATGAGAATTGTACAAAGTAGGAAAAAAAGTATTTTGCACGAATAAAGAATTAAAAACCGATCGTACGAATTATTAATTGTACGAACTACCCAGAAACGCATCATTGTAATACCTCCAAAGTCAAACGAGACAACAGATATTTTTATAGCCTCTGGTGTTCCATGAGGAATACATTCGTGTAGTTATGTAGGTGAAAATGTATGAGCTTGAAAATCTTGATCTCGAAGGTTGACTTCTTTTTTTCTGATCATAATATATTCTACTATAAAAAAATTCTTCCTGAACAATTAAAACTGAAGCACCCTGTGCACGATAGATTTTATAAAAAAATTACCCTTTTTCAATGGTGAACGATAAAAAATCGTAGAGCCGTGTTTTACGTGATACTTGTTACAGAGCTCTTTTAAATTAGTTGAACCCTCACCCTTTAATCATCGTACTACACATCATACTACATAGCAGGGATTTTGCAGTTATACCGTATAACTAAATGTCAGACCTAATGATTTTATAGTTCTATTTTAATCGCGTCCGTTTTTCTTGCTTATCTTCCTATCATTATTCATGTGAAAGTTTGGATGTATGGATGTTTGTTCCTCAATCACGGGAGAACCGTTGAACAGAGTTGGATAAATTTTCGTCATAATAATAGTGTACAGTCTGGAATATCACATAGGCTACTTTTTATCCCGAAATTCCCACGGGATTCGAAATTGCGCGAATAAAAGCACGCGCAATAGCTAGTTATGTTATCTGGTGCGTGGCAAACTGAGAGTAAATTAATAGTCGTACATTTTTACCTTAATTGTGAATATATACATAGAATACTCCCACTTAACAGCATTTTTAGTCATAAAAAAAAAGTTTTGCTTTTCTATGGCCATGTTTCTTCATCTTATGTAATATCTGATTTCTTAAAACTGGCTCATTCAAGAACGCGTATAAAAAAATTTCAACTATTTAAAGGTGGCATTTGTAAGATACAAAATAGTACATAGATAGAAAGGTCCATATTAAAAATTTCTGCACATTTTGCCAAAAATACTTTTTATAGCATATAAAAATCAAAATCAGAGCATTAAAAATCCGACTTCACGTCAAAAGACTGAATTTTAAAGTCGTCAAGGTAAACATTCTCCGAATTCATATTTTTTTTTCCCCAATTTTTTTTTTCTTTAAGTACTCAATCGATTTCTATGAAATATCGTGTAACAAAGACACAAAAAAAACAGACACACGAATTGAGAACCTCCATCTTTTGGAAGTCGGTTGACAAGCATAGGATAAACAAATGTATAGGGTAAAATTTAAAATATATAGAATTATAAGTTTATTTTAGTATTATAATGCTTTCAATCCTCATTAAAATTTAATGTCGCCGTTTTTCCTGTTTATTGTTATTGTTTTTCTACAAAACTACTAAATGATGGCAAAAGGTGAAATTCAACAAGCTTATTTTGTCTTAATCAAAATAATCCTTTTTCCGCAAACACATACCGCTGTGTATCCGCTGAATACAATGAATATCATTGTTTTCATAGACTTTTATGGCGGAGCACTGATTAAATCAGTTAGTTTCAGAATCGGATTTCACTTTTGCCAATAAAAACTCAGTCGTAACTTTTTTCAGGATTGTTTGATTATGAAGTTTCTACCGAATAAACAACTAAGTTTTATGACATTTCTCTGTTTTAAATATAGGTGTAAGCGTAGTGAACACAAAAAGAATGCTAAAATACATAAACAATTGAAACAAAACACTCTTGAGAAATCAAAAACCATTTAATTGCCTCACGAGACGTATATTTACCAGAATACTAAAACCTAAAGAAAATTGTCAAACAGTTCGACAAATAACAGTTCTTACTCACGACGATCGCTGGTATCGTGTTATAAGTCTGTGATATAAGTCAATACCAACTATGTCATTCGTCGCTGATGCATCGACGAACTCGACGCTGTTGTTTAGGAGAATAGCCCTGCTGATGGTTAGTGGAGATAAATTTGAAGCAAACGGTTTTAGGAAGGTCAATTTTTTATTTGGCGACAGATTTTAAATGAAGAAAGCAAGCGGGTCTCCAAGCGGGAGCCACTCGGATTATGACACGGTTATCCAAGGGTGGTAGGCCTAATTGAAGGCGATTCTACTCGGGCAAAAATAAATATAAACTATTATTAAAGTACATTAATCTATACTAATATTTTGCAGTCAGATTGTGGAATTCGTTACCTCATGTAATTCGTGAGTCTAAAACGATATCTATTTTTAAAAAGAAAGTCAAAGATCACTACTATTCGCTACTGTAAGCTATGTTACCCACATTACTATCTATATGATATTAAGATATATAAAATAATGTATGTATATGTATAAAGTATATATAATAATATGTATATGTATTAGTATGTATATTAATTCATATGTATGTATATTTAGTACACACTATTATTGCTTTTCAAATCAAACTCTCCAGGCATGGGTCTGCTGTAAGAAATTTTGTAAGAGATAAGCTGTACCTTTGTACTTATTTTTATTCATTGTCTCTTAATTGTATCTCAACTGTGTGTACATAAATTGTTAAGTAAATAAATAATATATAAAGCTGAAGATTTTGTTTTTTTGTTTTTTTTTGTTTTTTTGTTTGAACGCGCTAATTTCAGAAACTACAAGTGGGATTTGAAAAATTCTTTTTGCATTTGATTTTGATTTGCATTTGAATTCTTTTTACCCAACTCTTGAGGAAGGCTATATTTTATCCCGAAATTCCCACGGGATCAAAAGTTACGCGGGTAAAACCGCGCGCGGTGGCTAGTATAAAATATACAATCCATAAAAGTAGTTTTAGGATGTTACCATATTATCAATCGATCGATCGTCGATCGAGGGTGTCAATCGATGGTAGATTAGTCGATGTCGGTCGATAGTTTTTAATAGACCGATACGACCAGATTCGATCTGAAAAAAACTATTGACGTCATGTATTACCAACCTAGATCTAAAAAGAACAGTAATTACAATTTATTTATGTAATTAAAAACTGCAATTAGTTAATTTCATAATTAAATGTGCTCTTAGCTATAAGGGATAGATTGCTATTATTTTTGAAACTTAGCAAGAGTACCGTCGCATACGTATACTTACACAATTACTAGAGTAGCTTGCAAAGTTTGGAAACTGGAAACCGAAGCTAGATGCAATATAACTAGTATTTCGGCAGTTGCGACTACCAACTTTACACTTAGGTAGCAATTTAAAGTGTTTCATTCAATAATCTAGGAGAATATCATGTATTTACTCTGAGTATATTGCATGAGTTAATTTGAATTTAGTAACTAAGTTCTTAAGTTATTAAAATGTATAACTTGTGAATGATGAATAATGATAAGCCTAGAAATTAAGTGTATTATGAGTCTCTCCTCTGGGTGACGAGGATGTTTAGGCCGTAATCCACCAAGCTGACTAGTTGGTGAATGTCAGAGTTTTCAGGGTGCTGAAATTACTTCTGACAAACCCTTACGACTACTGTATACAAGTATACAGCATCCGGGACCGATTGCTTAACGTGCCCTCCGAAGCACGGAAGTCTTCGTGAGAAATAAATGATCGGCGGTCACCCATCTTAATACCGACCGCGCCGAGCGCGCTTAACCTGCAATATCGTTGGATATGCACAGTAACCACGGCGCCACAACGACTTCAGTGGCTTCGGCCAGAGCATAGTGCATTATTCCGAGTCACACAGACCATCATAAAGATGGCGTAAGATATATACGCGTTCAGGTGGCTGCTGGGGCTTCCCCCATACTGTAGCGCATCGGGGATGTTTGCAGACGCGAGAGTCAATGGTTTTTACGCGACAATGCGCAGCAGGTGTGGGTCGCTGGTGCGCCGGGTGCAGGGGAGCGCCAACAGTCTCCTGAACATGATCGCTAGTGGGTTAGATTGTTCTTACATGGGTCATTGTCGTATAATATCAACTGGTAAACCGTAGCAGTGACACTTGTACTCATCTTAATTATATGACTTTTATTAATTACACTATTTAATTTAATTTTCAATCATTTAATTTTAGTTCTAATAGACTTTTTATTAATTTATTACTAACGTTGAATTGTTATAGTAACACGCCCTATTAGGCGGTAATAGTTGAGTTTAACAGTATTATAGGTAAAATTATTGATATTTAAGTAGATAAACTGTTTGATTTATTGATTATATTATTATTATTATTCTTTTCTTATTTTTGTGATTTTGCTGTACATATATAAGTTTTGTAATATGGATTAAGTTGTCCGAAATAAATATTTATTATTATTATATCTACCAATCGCCTTTTACACTTTTTCCGCTGGTTAGCTTAGATTGGCCCTAGTAACTCTGGATTAGCGTTTTTGTACACGACGCCTTATCCCACTCCCGCTTGACCAGCTTGACCCCCGGAGGTTATAGGATCACCTGGCTAGCAACTAGCCAACTAGCTAAAATCTGCGGCCAAATACAACCGCACCGGCGATGGCGTTGGCAATGTTTTATGAAGAGCATGCACCCAAAAACAAAAGACTGTTGTGATTCAGTCTTTATCTAAGTATGAATGTGGCAAGAGATTGAGATTCGGTGTTTGAGTTTAGTTACGCGGACGTTTCTAAAACTGGATGTTTTGCGTTGCTGGATTTAGTAACGGTAATTGCAAAATAATTCATTAAACACCCATACAAATACATATTTGTTATAAATAAAGACTTTTTGTAATTATCTATTGAGTATTATAGTTATACTCAAAACCACTCGGTGCTTAATAACAGCAAAATTTTAAAACCCATCTTGTTTTTCTTCTCAGACTTAAAAAAGCTTTTTTGATATTTTTTACCTTAATTTATACTTTTTAACCTAAATTAAATCAAATTACTAAATTTTTTTAATGCCGTTGCAATATATTTTTGCTATCCAATTACCAGGACATCATAGCACCAATAAAATTCTCTAATGATGCACTTCATTATACTGGAGTGTAAAATCGGCCGTACATCACGCGCAATGTATGTGCGTAACTGTTAGCAAATTTAGATTAGTTGAAAGCTTCTACAGCAGCGGTAATTTAAATTAATTCGAACGTACTTTGAAAGAATGAGATAGCGTTATATCAGTTTATGAGTGAGTCTTTTTTACTCATTGGTTTTAGGGTGGTAGCGGAATAATTTTGCAAGATAGTTAAGTGGGAATTCGCACAAATGCAGTTAACAATGCAAATTTATTCTGGTTGCCAGATTAACGGTTCATCATCGAAGCACTTGTGGTAATTATGTGAATAAGGCCTAGTGGGTACTTGTTTGGTACACGCGATGCACTTTGGCATTTCCATTATAGATAAGTGCATTCATTTTCTTAGAACAGTTCGATGTTGACTGTTTTCATTGAAAACAAATTAAGGGTGCCTTTAAATATCAATTTAGCAGTTTTACTTTGCTTTTAGAGAAAGATATTGATGAAAATGGGTATTAAATATAAGTCAACAGTTTAAATATTATTTTAGACTAGCTGCTGCCCGCGACGTCGTCTGCGTGAACGCTATGCAGCACCAAACGCACCTACGATTATAACACTGCTAGCGTGATAATATGTAGCCTATATGTTGACCCGACTTCTTAACTATCTTCATGCCAAATTTGAAGTAAATCCATGCAGTACTTTTTGAGTTTATCCCGGAAAGACAAACAGACAAACAGACAAACAGACAAAAATTCTAAAAACTATATTTTTTGTTTCTGTTTCGATTGTAGATCACACCCCAAGTATTCTTTTAAAAAAATATTCAATGTACAGTTTTGACTTTCCTACCATTTTATTATATGTATAGATGAGTGTCACTGGGAGTTCCTTAAGAGGCCCGGAAATGAATAAAATCCGTTTGGTCAACAATATTACACTTTCACCAGCCGATTTCATAGGCTAGCATAGAAATACTATGTCTCTATATTTAAATTACTAAACTTGAATACATTTACTGAAATGGTCTCCAAAAAACCCTATGAACGACTGAGTTGTGCCTTCCAAAGGATGGAATGTACCATCACTATTAGTTTCAAGCAATAATCTCTTCTTTTTATCGAATAAAGCGAGTTATTTCATCATATCCTTGTGTAACAAAATAAAATTCCATGATATTTTGACAGTACTTACATATATTATTACAGCGAAAGTTAGTTATATTTTCTGCAATAAATGTCAAATTATCTCACAGTGACATTTCACCAAGTAACAAAGTACCAAAAATTCAAATTAGTCTACCCACGTGAAGTTATACATTTTATTCTCTTTCAGGCAATGGAAGGTTTTGCGTGATTGAGCATAGGACATTTAAAAAAAGGAGTTTGTTTTGTTTACTTAATAACTATTCGGTCCAGCGTTACGGGAAGATTATTTAGTCAGTTCCTTAGTAAACCTCATTTATGTTTTTATTTTATTTCTATATAGATATAAGACTAACAGCCAATATTGTATGAAAAAACCTTAGATTGTTAATTAACATTCAATATCGAAACCCAGTATCAGTGGATATTATTTTCAGGACTATTTACAGCCACTTGCGCAATAATCTAACGTCCTACCCACACATTTATAAACCTAATATATATGTAAATCTAAATCTACACTAGCATGACACAAGAAAACGTTCGCCAAATACTCTTTTTCGGTGGTGATCCATCTTTCTACTGACCGTTGCGAGGTTAACCTCACCTGGTACATCGAATAATAAAGAGTCATTACAAATCAACACACGACCTCTTTTGTAAGAAATTATAAGTCAGACTTTTATTTTTATAAAACTCGAGAGCAGATTACGAAAACTAAATCTCTCTTTCGTTATTTACAACCCACATAAAAATATTTCCTAATTACAAACAGATAATGTTGCCCATAAATATAAATGAACAACACTAACTAAAAATTAAGCTCAAAAGGCAGATTTATAAATAAAAACCCGCGGGAGACATTCACAAATCTTTATTAGGAAAGTGGAAAGAAAAGCGTGAGTCGTGTAGTAATACTTTAATTGCAGGTGTTTATACCCGCTATTAGTCTTTGGCCCTCGAGAATTAAGACGAACATTGAAGGGGAAGCATGTATGAAGTCATTTATACATTGGTTAGTAATCCAATGTATGAATGTTTTAGCTTCAGTATGTTTGTAGGTATATATTTTTTATCAACCGACTTCCAAAAGGTTCTCAATTCGTGTGTAAGTTTTTTTATGTCTTTGTTACACGATATTTCAGACAACTTTGAAAATTATTGTTTCATATTATGATAGAAGATACTTCATAGTTGGTCCCATATAAATTTCAAAATTAAGTACTTCATGGAAAATTTTAAAATATATCTGGATTCGGAGAATGTTTACCTTGACGAAGACGTTATATTTCAGCCAAAGTTTTGACGTGAAGTCGGTTTTTTAACGCTCTGCATTCCTTAATTATTATAGTCTAAGTTCGCGGTTGACTTCAACCTCACCTGATGTTAAGCGAAAATGAGGTCGAAGATGAAACAAGCGAAACACAGGATACACACGGGCTTAAGAAAGAACTGGCCGGAGCGATCATATTTGGCGGCAGATTTAATATAAAGGGTGGTCACTAGCTAGGCATAGGATCCTACCACCAATAAAAATATGTCATGTAAGCTCGCATAATGTAATATACTGTTACAAGTTGAAAGTATGTCAAAAGTTATAAGACATTTCCTTTATCGATTCCACTTTAGGATGTTTGTTACCGTGTTTGGTTATACGTAAAAAAATACATTCTTATATTAAAACGTATCCTTCAATCACCTCGAACTTCTCTTACAGTCCAAAAGTGAATCATACTAAAACTGCTTCACCAAAACCGCACTTGCTAACAAAACGGTAGCTAAATAGTTCTCATACGTTACACCCATGTTGTAATTATTTCACTACTGAAACATTTCAAAGCGTTACGTTTAATGTTACATCTTTCGAAGGTTCCTCTATTTTGCGAATGGTCTCATTTATCTATTCGTGAGAAATTTGCCTATTTAGCATCTGATGTAGTAAAGTAGTACCTAAATAAAAGTTTTTTTTTTAATTTTAGTTTTGTACTGCGTTTGCACAAGGGGAAACTAGCAGAAATACAAATCAGTATTTTATTATTATTTGGTTTTACTAGAGGGACGAGAAACCCTCTTTCCTCTCTGTCCCCTATGCGACCGTGAATATCTATTGTGACTAGCCCTCGCCTATCGGTCTAAAGCTCCCCTTCTAGACCTACGTTAGTAATAAACTGTAGTACTTTCCGTTCCCTGCAATAATCTTTTAGTTTTGAATATGAAGCCAGACTTGGCTGCATAATTGTTTTAAAGCCTCGCTTACTATGAATATTTTGAGGAACACCTCAAAATATTCATAGTAAGAACACCTTCTCCTGGCATCAGTATCAGCCGAATTTTCTATCAAGCAAATATTGAAAGAGGTTTCTATCGCAGTTGTGAATGCGGGCAGTGGTCAGATAAGTTTCTCGTCATGAATCCTGTAAGCCCACAATTTGCGGAATCTGAAAATTTATCTTTAACTAGCTTTTGCCCGCAACTTCGTACGCGCATAAACATTGTTTATATTTAACACAACCAGTCATTGAAGAACGTTTATATTAAGTATTACATCCATGTACTGAAGAAATAATTGCTCATACAAACTAAAAAGTCCAATATTTCGTGTTCCATTCGGGAATGGCGGGAACTTCTTTCACAACACTAACAGTTACCCACTGGGAAACCTTTACATCACAAGTATCACATCTGTGCACTCATGGAATTTTTATTTCATACAAACTATAAATCGTATGTTTCCCGTTCCCGTGGGAATTTTGGGAATTCCTTTCATAGCACAACCAGTCACTCTTGAAGAACCTTCATGCCAAGTATCACAACCATGCACTCAAGGAATAAGATTTTTCATACAAACTAAAAAGTCCAACCCCTTCCCGTGGGAATTTCGGGAATTCCTTACATAATACAAACAGACACTTATTGAGGAACCTTTATACCAAGTGTCACATCCGCGCACTCAAGGAATACATTTTTTTCATACAAACTAAAACATCATATATTTCTTGTTCCCGTGGGAATTTCGGGAATTGCTTTCATAAAACAACCAGTCATTTTTTGAAGAACCTTTATGCCAAGTATCATATCCGTGCACTCAAGGAATAAGATTTTTCATACAAACTAAAAAGTCCAATTATTCCCGTTCTCGTGGGAAATTCGGAAATTCCTTCCTTAGTGCACCCCTACATCTCCTAAAGATTGTATATTCCAAATTTCACCTCTCTACGCCCAGTAGTTACGGCTGTACGTTGTCTGTCAGTCACTCAGTCACTCAGTCAGTAACGGAACAGTTTTATATATATTGATATTGATTGATGAGGCTTCTACGAATACAAAAAGCCTTTTGGAACTCCTTTGCATTTCCTTAAGAGCTAAGATTTGTGAATTATTTCCAGATTTTTCTTACTGCCTTGGAACTCATAAACTCTCAAAGATTTTTAAGCTGTGTATATTCAAATTGATCATACCACCAATCAGTATGACACCTTTATTATGTAATGTTTTAAACCTAAAAAAATAACGGAAATAATTTGTATTGTGTGACCATTTTTTAAAACATTTTAGCGAAGCGAAAAAATCAAAGTATCACTGATCATCTTTTGGTTTATTTACATAGATCTCAAGGAAAAAATAATAAAATCAAACTGTATCAATTTATGAAACAAAAGAAAACAAAGGTAGCATTCTTATTTAAATCTTATTTAGAAAATGTATACATTTTACATGAATACTTCAAAATAATTGCATAAGAAATCGTTCTATATCATAAACTTGAAATGGTTCAAGTGCTTGTATATTATACGTACCATGGGCTATTATTCTGAGGAACTCTTTACTCCTTAGCAGTCGATACTTGTTCCCTTTATTGGTAAAGTTTTCGAGGCATTTCGCCTTTATTGCCACAATTTTGTACGTAAGCCTATCCTGTAGGGGCATACGATCTTTATTATTTAGATTTCTATCTATTTTTGAGAGTCTAAATGAATTCGGAAGAGAAATTGGTTTATAAATTTTTGGTGTTTAGTAATAACGCTGGGTTATGACGATGTTAATAATAACTTAAAACAAGTAAAGAGTACGGAATTTTCGTACAGTTCTTAACTAAGTTCAATGGAAATGACTTCAGAATTTGTGTTGTTGCAGATATGTAAAAATATATTCATTGCTAAAATTCTAATACATATTCTGTATATTATAATGCTGTCAAAATCCCATGAATTATTTTTATCAAATCAACAAACCCAAGCATTTCAAAAAACACTACTAAACGATATCCCATACAACCAGTCATCCACTCAAGAGGCCTGTCCCACATATGCAAGATCATCCAGCCTCAAATAAACAAGAACCCGATACATAGACGTCAAGAACACAATCATTTGCCCATGGCCCACACATGGCCACGTCCGAACGCACCCATTTGGCTACAGAAAGTACATGAACACAACCGACTTACGTCGACCTATCTCCGACGCGGTAGGTTCAAGATTGTACTCTCGACTTTGAGATTCAAATACGAAGGGTTGTTCCCGACTAGCTCTTAATTTCTAGGTACAAATCTAAATAGAAATAATCAATATTTGACTTACGATACGATCTTACATTTTTGGTTAATACAATGGCTAAGAGCTATTCATTACAATTAGTTTCTTTATAATAGAAAATTATTCATTTAATAGTAGGTACGCTAGTCGCTCATATCTGTTGTGTGTGTAATTTATTCCAGCTCATAAATCGACTTTAAACTAACCCTGACGATAATATTTACAAAACTTCGAAATAATTTCTCATTGCAGGTTTCGCAAAACATCCTATTTTGAGTTGTATCCATTTCTCAACAATGCTCAATGGTTATTCAAACATTTGCATGTTTTTAAGGTACCGTACCTCTTTGTTTTCCGGCTTTTTGTCCAATACGATCTAGACCCTTTTTCTCAGGAATTGCTGTATCAATGAAAATATCTAACTTTCACATCAACGTACTCAATCTTTAACTTATGAGTGAGAACTTACAATAATCAAGAAAATAATCGGATGAAAACTGTTAACTGAAGAGACAACTCTTAAAGAACAAACATGCGACATTCTGTGATTTACATGCTATATTTTATTCCTAATAAGATAGGAGCGGATTTCAGATATCAAGTAGCATATGCTAAAAGTGATGAGAGTGGGTACAATAAATAATGCTCAAATAAATTTACAATATGTAGACCACAAATAAATTGAAAGATCAAATATGAGATCTGTTAGAGGAACAATCTGATCTAACATATTAGATTAAGGACGTTGGCCGGTTCCAACATTCAGTGCCTACTAGAATTCATTGTGCAGTTTCTCAAATATCGTGTAGATTTTGGATCCAGAATTCTGAGGAGAAATATTCATATGTGTGTGCAGTAACATAATTTTTACATTAAGCAGCTTTTATATTTCATTGCTGAATCACTTTCAAGTAACTCTTTCAAGAAGGAATAAGAGCTACAAGATTCGATGTCCACCGAAGGCCACTTTAAGAAATATTTATTTATATAATATTTATTTATTTTATTTACTTAAGCATGTAAAAAATATAAATAAAAATAGGGGTGACCACCTAAATAATATATTTCAGACTATCTTTGTCCGAAAATTGGAGACGCTTTGAGTAAACAGTGATGCGATTATTTATGAAACTTAGTAATAAATAAATCTAGAAATTCTTTTAAATACATATAAAAGTCTTATAAGAGCGTCTGTAGCACCATGGATGAATATATGGTTGACTCATGAGAGGCGCGGTCTCAATATTTGGCCAATGTAAAACGATTAGATCTGGTTTTACGTATTAAATTTGGTTACAATATCTAATCGTATATTTACTTATTGGTTCTAAAATAGTATCGACAACATTATACAGTTTAACATTACTAAAATTAAGAACGTGCTCCTGTTTCAAAAACTATTACAAAAGTAATTTTTTTCCCACAAATACTGTCCTAAAATCTAAAAGTTACATTTGTAAACACAGATACTTCCAACAAAGCCTAAAACAAGCTTTCAAATGAATGTCCCTAAATTCCCTACGACCAGGCAGGTATGCGACGTTCCCTCCACTGGTACTCCACCAGACAGTGACAAGGGTTTATGAATTACCCTTCCCTTGATTATGATAAACGACTTATGAAATTAAAACGGTCGCGTACAACAAGTTGCCATTCAAACGAATAAAGCCTTTTGTTGATATTCATTCCCATGACAAATCGGTGCGCCACGATATATTGTCTGTTAAATTAAACTTTCTATATACCTACACCCTTATAGAATCCATTTCTTAGAAAACCATTTCTAAGGCAAACGGATCGGTGGCTCGCGTGTTCGTTCAGAAATAAACCACTGAATACACAATCAGTCGCTGTGTTATCGATTTTAGGTCAAACTAATACTCCTACTGACAATCTTATAGATTTTTAATCGTTGCACTACATAGACAAGTTTTTGTAGAAACTTTTTAGTTTTAATTACCTATAATTGACTTGATATTTGATTTTGTAAGTTTGTGAAGATTTGTTGTGACTGTTTTTTTATTTGAAGTTGCAAGAAGTCAAGTCTCAAGATACGGTCGCTGATTCCGAAGACACAGAGTAATCTAGTTTAAGAGTCTTCAGGATGCTCTTTGTGTATGTCTTTCTGGAAATAAAGAATTTTATTTTTTTTATTTTATAATACGAAAAACTTAATGTTTGGTTGTTAGTCACTGAATCAAAATAGTGATACTAATCCGGGAATTTTAATTCTTAAGCATCCTCATCATACGTGTCTATGCGGTCTAAAAGTGTCTTTAGCTGGACAACGGCTTCCTCCAGAAATTTTTGAGTTGGTTCAAAATATTCTGGATCCAAGAGAGTTCATATGATGTTGTGTAAGGTATGCTTCATTTTATTTAAAAAAATACGTTTCAAATTTTTTATTTTCTGATTCTGATGTAATATTTTGCATTTTACTCACTGTAATGACACCGATGATTCTATGCTGGACTGGGAGCGAAAGAAAAACATAGAATGTGCCAGCTGCTTCTGTTCCCGGGCAAACTGTAAAAGTCAGTTAAGGGACGGAGGTTTTACTAGCGGTTTTGCCGGCGATAGGCTGACCCCCTGTCACTGCAATAATCTCTCTCCATCATATTAATGCCTCCAAATTTGTCAAACGTGACATCAGATGGTTTTATAGACTCTGGTGTTCGGCCTACCTACCATTAGGGATACATACATACAGAAGTTATGTATGTATGTAAAGACACCGAATCGTCGAGTGAAAATGTTAAACATATCAACGCGATTAAACCCGGTGACAAAATGGCTTTCATTTCAGCTTTACTATGTATTGAAATATCTAAGAATAGTTTCACTATCTCACTTACCAAACCAAAACAATACCTCTACAGAGAAGTTAGCTAAGAGATTTTAAGTACAATATAGGTATAGTATTTGCAGCAATTGGCGAATATCTCGAAAGAGTGGAAGGTAGATAGATATCCGCCGCGAACGATCTCTGACATCGTTCCAATAACTTTGACATCCGCGCTATCTACTCCGACCACCCCACCGTACACCGCGCCCCCTTCCCCTCGCCGTCGCAAATTTTCGTCCGAAACGGACTGTCGTTTGTTTTCTTGTGTCATTTCCTTATCGCCTTGCCAAAATACGTTTCATGACTATTACGTCAGACGAAACATACTTCAGGTGTAAATATAGAAAGGCTGTGCAGTCTTGATTGTTTTAAAGCCGCGTTGATAACAAAGCGTATTACAAAAAACCTTACCTAGCTCGTTTGTAGAACAAAGACTCAGCTGAAATATACATTAACGGACAACAATACAGAATGCAATTATTTTTTAAAAAGTCTCTTTGAAAATATCGCGCGAATGCTTGTCGCAGGTAACCGCGGTATTACCAGAAATATTTTATGCAGCGCAATCCACATTTACCGCATAGGTGTTTTACAATGGCCGGTAATGTAGCTTTTGAAAATTTAATTTCTCTAACCACCAACGGTAAATATTTGTGGATTTTAATACAATTTGCGATTTCTTCATGTCGACCATGCCAGTAATTTGGTTGCATCAACATTTATTTTAACAATACCTACAGTTGGTAAATAATGGACAATGAAACAATAATCATAGAGGTAGAACTTACAAAAATATATTTAACAGTTTCAATTAGAGAAAAATCGTAATTTTTTTTATCAAATCCAACTCCAATTTCATAAATTATTGCTTTTAAGTAAACAAACTCTTGGACTTTATAATATTACTTAAGATTATTCGCATTATGCTTTATCGAAAAACTTTTTTAAAACTGTCGACAAATTTCAAGTATCAACACAACTACGCCGTAAGTCACCACGTGCATACGCGCTGCAGAGTTGCTCGCAATGAAACAACATCTATTTGATTTTTATCTCACCCCACCACCCAAACTATCCCCTCCCTAAAATATAAATAGGTAAACGCTTTCTTTGACAATAAAACTCCGCTTTAGAGAAATACAAATATCAGTAAAGCATGGGTTTAATATTTTCATATATTTATTTATGTATATGGAGAACCAACAGCTTTGTTACAAAATAATAAGCTTTTGAGTAATTGTGGAAAGCCAATTAAAGTTTCCCGCGTTTATACATTGATTCTTGATTTTTAATTAAGTTTTTTTTGTGATGACTTGCCCCATAAAATCGTAGTTTGTGGGAACAGAGCCTTTTACATACAATGGAATTTTTACTTGTTTTACTTACCGATAGATGCAGTGGTGAGATCACTGAGAAAGTTGCCCATGCCTCAACAAGGAAGATTGAGATGACATCTTTTGTTTTATTAAATAACTTGCATGGTGTCCAAAATATTTAAAATTCACTATGTAAATTAAAAATGAATCACTAAAATTGTAGAACTAATCAATATTTTGTCTAAAGTTTTCACGATTCATAATTTAAAATAAAACACTTTTTAACCGGATACATCGCGGATAATTTACATTTTATATTTTAACTCGACGTTTCAGTGTCTTTGGAGACTCCGTGGTGGTGGTCACGCACGAGTGATTGATATGTCAGGCAGGCGTCTAATTGATAGGTGTAAAAAGTAATATTTATAGTTACGTTGTAAATATAACTTTTTTAACACCAAAACGTCGAGTTAAAATGTGAAATATAAATTATACGCGATAAATCCGGTTAAAAACTGTTTTATTTAATAATTATTCGATTAAGTAAGTATGTTATACTGGGTAAAACTGAACTACTAACCAAATTGTAGAACTTATCAATATTTGATAAAGGGTACTTGTTTAAACGTAAGTCGTAAACAGGAATTAAGGTTTCTATAGCAGTATTTTAAATCTCCCATGCTGGAGGCTACCAGCATAAAAACATAGAATGTACCAGCTCCTTCTCTTTCCGGGCATACTGTAAAAGTCAGTTAAGGGACAGAGGTTTTATTGGCGTGTTTCGTGGGCGATAGGCTGACCCCCTGTCACTGCAATAGTCTCTATCCATCATTATAATACCTCCAAACTCAAACGTGACATCAGATGATCTCATAACCTCTGGTGTTCTGCCTACCCCATAAGGGATACAGGCGTGAAGCTATGTATGTATTTTAAAGTGAATTCATTGTATTATCTAGAAGCAAAAAATCACAAACAACAACTTTATTAGTCCGGCTTTATCCCGCAACTTCGTTTGCGCTTAACTACCCTTCTAGTGGAAATTTCAGAAAATATACAACCAGACACCCACTGAAAGAACCTTTATACCAAGTGTCACACCCATGCACTCGAGGGATGGGATTTTTTCGTACAAACTAAAACATCATATATTTCCCGTTCCCGTGGGAATTTCGGGAATTCCTTTCATAACACAACCAGACACACATTGAAAAACTTTTACACCAAGTTTCACATCGGTGCTCTAGGAATAAGATTTTTCATACAAACTAAAAAGTCCTATATTTCCCGTTCCCGTGGGAACTTCAGGAATTCCTTCCTTAGTGCACTCTTGCATCCCCTAAAGAATGTATGTTCTAAATTTCAGCTCTCTACGCCTAGTAGTTACGGCTGTACGTTGTCTGTCAGTCACTCAGTCAGTAACGGAACAGTTTTATATTATTAGTAATAATGTTAAATAGCATAACCACTTAACGCCACTCTAAGGATGAATGTTAATGTTAATATTAGTATTAATATTGGGTCTATGACTTAAGCGTAGAAATTATAAATAGAATTATTTAATGTAAAATTAGGAAGTCACCGCGCCGTGGCGCCATTTTAACTGTGTATATCATACGATATCACAGGTTAAGCAGCGTTCGGCGCGGTCGGTACTTGGATGGGTAACCGCCGACCATTAATTTCTCATGGTGACTTCCGTGCTTTGGAGGGCACGTTAAGCAGTCGGTCCCAGGTGCTTTATACTTGTATTCAGTAGTCTGAAGCCATTTCGGCACCCTGAAAATTCTGACATCCACCACCCAGCACTGGGCCAGCTTAGTGGATTATGGCTTATACCTCCTCGTCACCCAGGGGAGAGACTCATGCCCTGCTGTGGGCAAGTAAATTAATATATTCGCTAATATATTAAGCAAAGCATGGTCACTTTGAATTATGAATGAATACGATTGAAAAAATATGACTACGCGCTACTACAAAACATCTTGTTGTGTAACCTCGTAGTATTAAAAATGAAATGCAGCGTCGTCGTAGTAACTACGTTCATCAACAGCGACTTTGTGTAAAATGTTTGTGTTGGCATATTTTATTTTTTTTGTATTGAATGATACTAAAATAAATATGCATGTATGTACTTTAATATCTTAAGAAAATAACATTTAAAGGCTATTGACTAAAACAACCCTGTATAATTTATATATCTTATATAATTTATATATAATTTTTATGTCTTAGTCATGGACTTACGACTTAGCATTCCTATTCGAACTTAGTGGTTCATTAATGATGGGCTATGAACCTGTGTAATTTTCAGTCAAAAAAAGTATTTCTTACTTTAATCCGAAGGGATTCTATTACCAATCACCAACTTAAGGATAGTAAGTTGAATGCAATCCCAACCAAAACCAAAATCTTTGAATTTGCTAGTAAACAAATCACAATCCTACAAAATAATTCAGTTAGTTAAACATTACCAACTTGCAAAACTGCATATTTTTGTGTTTCCGATAGCTAGTTAAAGTGTACGGCACTTTAAGTACTTAAATTGAATTTGTTTTTAAAATACTCGATATAACAAACTTGGAATTAAGTTTTAAAATTGTTAGTAAACCTGCGGCCGCAGATTCTGGAATCGATTCCACGGAACATTCCGGGAAGAAATCAGCATCTAAATTCTTTTGAAATAAATAAGTAAAGCGAGAGTATGAAGGTACCGAGGTGCAAATTAAACTGCACTTTAGTGAAACAATCCCTTGAAATAAAGGAGTTTTCAAAAGAGTCCTCTTTGTCCGCATTTTCTTTATTTGTATAGGGATACTAATGTGGATAATTTAATGTACTTACCTGCTATCCACGATTCTAAAAAAGAATTTAAAATAAGAACTTTAAAATTGTATCCTATGTAACTTTTTGATAATTTTGTTACATAAATTATTCCTGGACCCCGACAAACCATAAGCCACGCAAATGTTTGCACAATAAATAAGGGGCATTCAATAAAAATAGAGTGCGGCAGTGGTTTATAGCGTTGCCACCGTATAATACGTCGATGACGAAGATGTTTGAATACCTTTTGCTTTCATGTGTTTATAATATAACAAAGAAGAGCTTCCTTTTTGTTGATAATTTTAACAAAGAAAGAAGATGCTAATACTTGTATTTTACTACTATTCTTAAGAAAACAGCCTTAGATTAATTTTTCATTTTATTAACTCATGAGAAATAAATTGATATTTACTTTACTAGTAAATCCCTACACGACCATAAGTTATGCCAGTAAGTTCATGCAAATCTGTTGGTGTTTTTATATACAGTAAAGTGGGAATAGTTCATGTACTGTTTTGGCTTTCTCCATTGGCTTCCCTAAATAAAACTTGAAGAAGCTAAGAAGTAGGGAAATTTATTAATTATTAAGAATTTTAATTAAACATTACGACTTTTTTGCCGTTCCGCCTAAATAGTGTTGCAAATTTAGCTCTGTTCTTTATCAACAAACAGTTAATATAAAAAGTCTGTTAGAATAACTATTCCACGGTGGGTGTAATTGTCCCAGTTCTAATGAATGCGTCGGGATATATTGAGTTTGATTTGAATTTTAGATTTTTTAACCATCTCGGTGCATTAGGTGCATCTTGGTGTTATAACGTAATCATGACAGTAGTATGACAGTGGCACTGTCAAGGTGAATTGTCAGTGTCACTGACATAAAGCATTTGTCACTCAGCTAGTTACGTTCCGATCCTACCATAATATTGTTTTGTTTTTTTAAAAGTAAAGTATAGTTTGTTTATATATATATTTTTTTTTGTATAGGTTTGTTACATACGAAAGTAGATTTTTTCATTATTATTTTCTTATGCAGAATTTATAAGCTGGCAAGTATCTGAATGGTAACGTAAATCGTAAGTCTTAATATTAGTATTTATCGATTTTCTTTTTTTTTTTTATATTTATTTGATTATAATTAAGTAATTTTATTTATACTTTATTATTATTTATTATACATATAGTATATTATTTTTAAAGTATATTATTAGTATATTTTATTCATATTCTATTACGTCATAATTTGCCAGACATGGATGATAGTAAGAGTGATAGTTCTTCTTTCTTTAAATCGTGTGCAGATGAACAAGAGCGTGACTCAAGCTTTTGTAGCACTTCTCAAACCCTTGGAGATTTCTTACAGTCTCAATACTCGGATGTTCCACATAATTTTAATGTTGTTCATATAAACGCGCAAAGTATTCCTGCCCATCATACACATATGCTTGATACCTTTAACTTTAAATACCTCCACGCAATTCTCGTAATCCTGGCTGAAACCTTGTCTTCCCTCCACTTTGTATTCTATCCCTGGATTTCAGCTGATAAGGAATGACAGAGTTAGTAAAACAGGTGGTGGTGTGGCTATTTATTTAAGAATGGGTTTGAAATTTAATGTTATTTGTCAGTCTAACGAATCTTCAGGTTCAGGACTGGAGTATCTTTTTATTGAAATTGCTCTTTCACATACAAAGCTTCTATTAGGAGTTATTTACAGCCCATCGCTCCAAATAAATTATTTTGTGGAACTTGAAAAGCTCTTAGAAGACATGACTCCTCAGTATAGCCAGACCATCACCATGGGCGATTTTAACACGTGCATGTTAAAAAACGATCACCGAACTACTAAGCTCAGATCAACTGTACAATCCAGTAATCTTCAAATTGCCCCTCTTAATGCTACGCATTACTTTCCCAACTGTGCTCCGTCACTTTTAGATTTGATAATCGTTTCTTCCCTCAATCATATTGCCAAACATGGCCAGCACACTGCTGATGCTTTCTCGTACCATGACCTTTTGTATTTATCTTATAAGATCCGTTCTCCTAAAATCAAGCCCAAAATCCTCCTGCGACGTAATTTTGCTGGTATGGATAAAGATAAACTCTGTGCGGATGCAGCCGAAATGGATTGGTCATCTATAGAACGTTTGACAAGTATAAGTGATCAGGTGGATTTGTTAAACCGCCTTCTGATAGACCTCTATGATCGGCACGCTCCAATCCGACCTGTAAGATCCAACTGACGATATTAAAATACTTATTAAGAAAAAAAACTCAGCACGGTCCAAATATAAATTAGACCCCAGCGATAAAAACCAACAGCGATACAAAGCTATTAGAAATCTCTGCAATAAGATGTGTAGGGATGCACAACGCCGCCATATTCACAATTCAGTTCAAAATTAAACTCCAGGAAAAGTTTGGAAATTCCTAAAGACATTGGGCATTGGCAAATCTCATGCGAATATTACTCCTATTTCAGATTTAAATGCCTTGAATAAACATTTTTCCTCAAATACACAAATGGATAGATCAGATTTAAATCGAACCATTAAACATCTTTCATCTTTGCCGTGTCCAGAATATCCTATGTTTCAGTTTCGTCAATTTTCGGTTTGTGATGTAAAGAAGAATATCCTATCCATTACTTCTAATGCCATAGGAAGCGACAGCATTAGTCGTGCTATGATCATTCCTTTACTCGACATTCTTGCTCCTGTCATTACAAAAATATTTAATTTTTCTATTTCCTCTTCCTCTTTTCCTGAATCCTGGAAACAATCCAACATAATTCCTTTACCTAAAAAGTGTAAACCTGAATCCTTTTCCGACTACCGTCCGATATCAATTCTTCCGTTCCTTTCGAAGGTGTTAGAACGCCTAATCCACCACCAACTTCAACTTTTCCTGAACAATAATAACTTGTTAAATCCTTTACAATCCGGATTCCGTCCTGGTCATAGCACGACTACTGCTCTCGTAAAAATAACTGATGATTTGCGTCTGAACATGGAAAACAAACAGTTAACTTTGTTGACCTTGCTCGATTTCAGTAATGCTTTTAACACGGTGGATTTTGATATTCTTCTTGGTGTCTTACATTCACTTAACGTATCTCCAACGACAATTGACTGGTTTCGTAGTTATCTACAAGGGCGCCGGCAAAGAATACGCTTAGAGGATAGTGTATCTGATTGGTGTACCACAAATGCTGGTGTCCCTCAAGGCGGCGTGCTATCTCCTCTTTTATTTTCTATTTTTATAAATTCTATCACATACTCCTTATCTTCTTCCTACCACTTATATGCAGATGATCTTCAAATATATACTCAAGCTCATCCGGATGACTTTCATGTTGCAATTTGTAAAATGAACAATGACTTGAATCAAATTTTAAAATGGAGTAAAAGATACGGTATCAGTGTTAATCCATTAAAAACGCAAACAATAATAATTGGTACTTCTAAAATGTTGGCTAAAATTAAAATAAATTTGTTACCCCCTGTTGAATTTGACGGTGTGCATATTCCCTATGCTAGTACAGTAAAAAACCTGGGTGTCTACTTTGATAGTACGTTATCATGGAAACACCACGTTGACACGGTGCGCAGAAAGATGTTTGCTGCAGCGGGAGCATTAAGGCGATTGCAGTACTTTTTACCCATACCAACAAAAGTTGCTTTAGCACAATCACTTCTCCTTCCAATACTGGACTATGCAGATGTCAGCTATCTCGACTTATCCGAGGAGCAACTCGATAAACTTGAGCGCATTCAAAATTTGTGTATCCGGTTCATATTTTCATTACGAAAATATGACCACATTTCAGAATTTCGCGATAAGCTCAAGTGGCTCCCGATTCGCCTTCGCAGGAATACACACATTTTATCATTCCTTTATAAGACCCTTTTCGACCCATGCCTACCTCAGTACTTGAAGAAATGTTTTCGGTTTCGACATGAGGACCACGACCGAAACCTACGGTCTTCGAACAACTTGCTACTTTCCACGCCTCAACACACTTCAGAAATATTTCACAGATCTTTCACCGTACGTGCAGCATGTTTGTGGAACTCTGTGCCTCCTTCCACGTAGTGATTGTATGCTTTTTGCCTCCTTCTATACTTGCGTCAAAGACTATTCGTTCATTCAAAAGTAAGTTAAAAGAATTTTACCTACGTCCATAATATATTACGTATGTAATTTAATTTTTTTTTTAATATATATTTAAATTGTTTAAATATCCCTCAATATAGTATTTTATTGGTATACATTTTCTTGTATAAACTTTATGTAGTTAGGTCATCAACCATTCATTTATTTATGAAATAGAATATATTATATATATAGTATGTGTATGTATGTATATGTAGGATTATTAATATTTATAAATATATATTTATATGTATATTTGTTTATTATAGATACTTTATTTATAAAATTATTTGTTATTTGTTTGATAAGCGTTTACTGTCTTTATACTCTGCCCATAGATTTAACCAGTTTTATTAATTGTTCCGTTTTTGTTTGTTAATTTAAGTGATTTTTTTAATGTATTTCTTTTCAAAAGGTTACCTGGAAGAAATCGCTTGTAGCGATAAGGTCGCCGAATTGTCTGTTCCTAAGCATGTACCATGAATTTGTATATTTTTTTTTTTGGCAATAAACAGTAGGTATATTATTATTATTTAAAATTAGTTTAAAATAAATGACAAATTATAGATAAAAACTTAGATACACATTTTATCACGTATAATTTTAAATTTGAAAGCTTCATCGGTTCGATATCAAGCGCGGACCTATTCTTTATTTTTTATTTTTTTTTATTGTAAGGATAGGACGTTTGTCTTCCATGCCACCTGATGGAAAGTGCGCATGAAGACTATGCTGTTACACGTCCATCCACGAGAAACCTATTCACTCGACACTTAAAAGTTCCAGGACTGTAGTGGTCAGGAAAAACAGACGCAGGCAGATTGTTCCACTCCTTGGCAATCCGTACCAAAAAGGAACTATCGAAACGTTTTGTTCGACTTCTTGGTAAATCTACTATATATGGATGGAAGTTCTGTCTGCGTCTGGTAGTCCGGTGGTAAAAAGGGGTGGGTTCAATTTGGTCAAAAAGAGCACTCGCACACTCACCAAAACGTAGCCGATAAAATACTGTCAAACAAGCAACCTTACGACGATGCTCCAAGGTCTGCAATTTTTAATTTGTAAGGTTGTTGTTATTTATGATTTTACGGGCTCTTCGGTCAACAGAGTCTAGCGCTTCGAGCTGGTATTTGGCAGAACCATCCCAAAGGTGACTACAGTACTCCATGCACGACCTCACTTGGGCTGTGTATAAGTTGAGCAGCCGTTCAGGGCTGAAGTACCGCCGGACCTTCGAGATGATACCCAATTTTTTTGAAGCCGTTTTTGCCATAGACTCAATTTGTTGACCGAAGTTTAATTTGGACGTTATAGTGACGCCCAAAAGCCCTAGTTGGTCGGTGATGGGAACAGATACATTCTGGAAAGTGGGCGTAAAAGTAAAGGTGCTCTTTTTTGCGGAGAATAGACACGCTTGTGTTTTGGAGGCGTTGAATTTGACTAGGTTAGATTCGCCCCAATCGGACACATTCCGCAAGGTCGAATCAACGCGCTCAATCATAGACTTTCTCAAAACCTGGATTTCATGGGCGCTCGTTCGCGCATTGGATATATATCTCTCAACAACAATGCTGTCATCAGCATATCCAATAATGCCTGGTGTTAGGAGGTCATTAATGTGCAGCAAGAATAAAGTTGCAGAGAGAAAAGATCCCTGAGGTACCCCGGCATTAATCGCCATTAGGTCAGAGGAGTAGCCGTCTAAGACTACTCGAATCGACCGTTCCCTCAGAAAATCAGATATCCAGTCGCAGAGCCCGGTCGGTATGTCATATGCTGGAAGCTTGCTTAAGAGACCATCATGCCAGACCCTGTCAAAGGCCTTGGATATGTCTTGATATGTGACCGCTAGCCTTATTCTCGTCTAGGTGCAGCAAGCATTTAAGAACCTCCTTTTGGCGAATATGAACGATACCCATTGTAGGACCGAACTGAGGTAATTGGGGTGGGATTTTTCCTTGGCTATCTAGACGAGAATTATCCGCAAAGATACTGGTAAATAAATCTGCCTTTTCCTTAGCGGTGTGGGCCAGAGAACCGTCAGGTTTCCGCAGTGGTGGCAGCGATGGGCGACAAAAGTTCGTTTCGCCCGACTCGGCAAGGGACCAGAAAGCTTCCCGAGGGGTATGACGCTATTCTGTCTCCAATACAGCCTATGTGGGCGAAACGAGCTCTTTTAATCACCTTCTTGCAGGACTTGGCGGCAGCATTGTACCTCTTCTTGTGTTCATGCGAATCCACGGCTTTGCTTCTGCGAGCGGTTGCCCAGGCTTTGTACGCTTCTCGCTTACGCTTTTCAGCGAAAGAGCATTCAGCACTAAACCATGGGCGAGCTTTAGTTTCAAGGGATAGATCAGCGTAGGGAATGAAGAACTCCATTGCTTGACCTATCACACTTGAGACTGCATCAGCGCAGCACGATGGATCGGTTGATGTAAAACAAGCTTGCCGCCACGGATTAGATGCGAAGAAATGTCGCATTTCATCCCAATCTGCTGACTTGTAACGCCATACTCGCCTAGAACCACTTGGTCGGGTATCAGGTGGCGAGTACTGCGATACAGATTTCACCAGACAGTGATCGGATGTCCCTAAGGGTGCAGTGACGGACACCGAATATCTGTCGGGATCGGTTGTCAGCAGAAGGTCCAGGCAGTAAGCAGTGTGGCCAGCAACGTCTGGGATGCGCGTAGGCTCGTCAACAAGCTGAGAGAGGCCATGAGTGAGCGAAAACTTAAAAGCCTCTCTACCAGCATGGTCAGTGTCCTGAAACGGGTATAACCACTGTCCGTGGTGTGCGTTAAAATCCCCCAGGAACACCAACTGCGCTGTGGGAAAACGTTGCTGAACCTTGTCCGCTGTACTGCTGAGATAGTCCATAAGCCTTGTTGTCTCCCGATCTCCGCTGTGTAACCGATAAATACCAGCGTATACCATTTGGTCTAGGCCGGTATCTATGTGAACCCACATAACAGAAAGGTCCGGCACTTCTAAGTAACGGAGACGCTGACAACAGATCTTGTCACTGGCATACATGCACACTCCGGCGTGTGGGTGGAATTTGGACTCCAGGATGTAACCTGGGTAACAGAGGTATGCCGAGTCTGACGGATCACAGATCTGCGTCTCCGTTAGGAAGAGTAGGTGGGGTCTCTCCGTCTCGAGGTGGTGGTGGACATCATTGAGATTGGAGTGCACTCCTCTGATGTTACAGAAGTGCACTTTAAACGAGAGGAAGTGCAACCGCTGTGTTACCTTACTCTTCTTTGGACCTTTCATTAATTTTGGAGTGGAGTGAATAGGGAGGAGAACAGAAGTTGAGTGAAGTGCTGCAAATGGAACCAAGCAACTTGATAGGGGTAACGCACCTTTGGGAAACTCGCTTGGAGACTGCGGGGACGCCCGAACCCCCCCGAGTTCGCCATCGGGTCCTCTCAAACCAGTCGCCAGCCGGCACGATGGAGCCTCCCGGGATTTTTCGCGAGGTGGCGGGGCAGCCTTTTGCATGTGGCTGGCATGCTACTTGGGCCCCCTACTACCTGCGGTCGGCCAGCGGTGCACCGTGCTTCGGATCCCGCTACCCTCCAAAACGAGTCACCCAGTGAGTTATTATCCTACGAGTTGAAAACAGTTCTCCGATGCAGCACGATTACTCAGACCTATCCTCCTCAATGGCTACACTAGACATCATGCCGGAACGCAACTAGGTTACTTGGCGGCATGGTTTTGTCCAGTGGGTGGTGACAAGCCACGGCCGAAGCCTACCACCAGATTTTACTGCTCGTTTAGCACCACCCAGGGACCACGTACAAGGCATCGAGGGCTAAACCTTGCGGACGCGAGCAGTTTTCAGTCCCCAAAAAAGCAGTAAAAAAGCAACACTGAGCAGACGATGTAACGCCGTTTTGAAAACTTAGGCTACCTTCGAATTTGACCGGTATATAAGTCGCTTAATAGGTCCTACACACAAATCAGTCACACTTTATCAAAATGGGGTAATTCGAATATTGCACTGCGGAACACCCACTCATACCAATCATGCCCTCATAGTTGCATTTATAATGATCTTATCTTCGCCATTACTAACGCTTTGGGACTAGCCAGGTTTTCGTCAAAAATTTAGGGAATCGTTGACACGACAAGAAGTAGGCCCTAAAACTCAGGATACTATCAGATCGTTTTAAGTTAATTCCAACGTTATGCTCGAAAATTGAGAAACAGAGGGCGCTGTGAGGAAACTTTTCACCTGATCAACCCGATGTCTATCGTCTCACTCAAGTCTTGCGACATGTCAAACAAAGATATTGAAACGTCAAAACCAGGTAAATCAGTTTTACAAAATTTTTATTTTTGTTTCTGTACAAATATTATTTGGTGATATTACCACTTTTTATGAAACAACCCTTGTTTAACAAACTATTAGAAAAAAGAAAGCTAAAACAAAAATACATTGTATCTTACAGGACACAGTTCAAATATTCGCAAAAAGGTTACTCAAATAATCTAGATTAAAAAAACATCAAAGCTGTCTAAGCCTTTTCATACAAAATGCGGGTAGTTTGATACACAGTTTTGCCTACGGCTTACAATTTGACACATTCGCTTTTGTCCAGCTTAAAAAGTTAGAAATAAAAAGCGTTACACTCCTCCAAAAGATTGTTCCTGACAAAAGGCCTTTTTTCGAAATTTGTATTGTTTACATTACACCTTGTAAGTTTCACAAAAGGGCGTCAAGGGTTTACGGTAATCTCTTAGGAGGATTTCTCCCTTTAACCTTATTCGTGCCCCTTTACCTTAGTAAAAACTTTTAAAAGATTATGCGAAAAGTAAATTGTGTCAGCCAAGCGCAAGCCACTTACAATATCGCAGAAACTTTAATTAATAGAGGATATGACAAACTTCTTTCTACTTTGATCTCATAATGGTGCATATTACACATAATACGACATGCGTCATTTATTGGTTTGAAAAGATCGGGTTTCATATTTTGATATTCTTTGTAAGAAATCAATTTATCAATAATTTGTGATAGCACCGATATAGCCACACTTAATTTTTTTTGTAATGACGAGTTACGTTTCATGAAACTTTCCGTTAAAGCGGCTTTAACCTCTGGGTTCAAAATTAGAGGTAATTTGCTTTTCTAGTTAAATTGCGAAAGAATTTCTAAGGCTTCGCAGAAGCAAAGAATGCTAAAAAAGTTTCTTTCATGTTTGTGTCATATTTTTTTCGGGGAAACGTTGTATATTTAAATCTTATACTAAGAAACAAAAAACAAGTTCTTCTTATAAGTTTCAGACCTTAATAAACAAATTAAAGCTTTTAGTAAAACTTATATAAATTGAAATTACTAGGTCTTAATAAACTTATATTACTAGGTCTTAGAAATACGAAAATGTTACAAAATTTGAAAAAATTGTCTAATTTTCAGAAATATCAAAATACTAACCTCATTCATTGCTAAGCAGCATTGCATTTATTGATGGTTCATGAGGATGTTACGATACATAAGGGCTGCTTGTTCCGGCAATTTATATACAAAATTAAAGTTCCTTTTTGGTAGAAGAAGATCACCAACTCTTTCATGGGTCAATGTGTACGCTTTATTTTATAATAAAATGCCAAAATATTTAAGATTAACCCTTCGATAGATTTAAGGATAAGTGTTATGTGAAAAGGTTCACTATAAGATATCCGGATGCAAGAAGATGGGATTCCCTGGCTGTAAATTGTTATTGTGTATATTTTTTTCTTATTTCTAAAAGATGATTGCTGTTGACTTTCTTGCCACTTCTTCTCAACAGATCGATTTTCCTAAGTGGTGGTATACTCAGTTCAATTTGTAAATTGTTTGACTTATTTTAAATGTATTTAAATACTTATGAAATAAAGAATATTTAGAGGTTTTAAAGGCGTTTTTGTGGGCGATAGGCTGACCCCCTGTCACTACAATAGTCTCTCTCCATCTTTATAATACCTCCAAATTTGTCAAACGTGACATCAGATGGTCTTGTAACCTCTGGTGTTCTACCTACCCCATAAGGGATACAGGCGTGACGTTATGTATGTATGTATGTAAAGAATATTTGAGTTTGAGTTTGGGTACGTATAGTCAAGGCGTGAAACGAACGTAGTGGGGTAAGTAATTTTAACAATTAGAATATATTGTGTTCCAAGAAGTAAATTTATCTCTTCGGTTAACTCATTTGGTTAGCATACCTTAAAATAGAGGCAACATTCTATTGGTATACTTCAAAAGCTTTTAATAATTTTTGAACTGAATTTTATTTTAAACTTAGGGAAGGGCTTTTTTTAAATAAAATTTTAAGGTTTCATTAGTTGTCACCGTTTTAAAAAAAAAATGTATATTTTTGAGGACATTTTTTTTAATATTCAATATATTCTATCTGACTCTACAAAGTTCGGATATGTACGTACTTTAATTTAAACTCATTTCATTTTTAAATTGGTTTTATCCCAGAGAATAAATATTATCCATATTAAGAAAACTAAATTTTCTACATATTTTTATTTAAATTTATCAGATTTTTATTTAAAGTTACACATGCATGCACTGCCTTTTACTTGTAGCTCCGGACGATAGAGTTGGACTAAAGTTACATACAAGAGGCGACTAAAAGGATTAAACTGCGGCGTCTAAGTGCCCCAAGATATTAACAGTTTTAAAGAACCGATCAAAAGGGAAGAAAGGATGAAGCGGCAGAGCCTAAGAAATAGGCAAACAACGAGGGTGCACTGGTGCGTTCCTCTGATAATCGCAGGGCTCCTTCAAGAATGAAGAGAACTACATAACCTGGCCCCAATCCACTAGAGGTGTTGGGTATCTTTTGGAGATTTCCCTCACTTCAAAGCAAAAAACCACATGCAACAGTAAGATCATGCTAAAATTTTTATTTTATTTTATTTTATATTATTTGGGTGGCCAACAGCTTTTACTTAAAAACTAGGTTTAACATATAATGTCGAGTAAGCCATTAACAAGCCTCCGCAGATACATTTGGAGATAGAAAAAAAAAATGGTTACATACACGAAAAAAAAAAGAAAATTATATAACGAAAAAATAACAATAATAACAGCATTATCTAGGCTATGACAATATGCTTCTTATATAACCTTATGCCACACGATACCAAACTTAAATAAGCTTGCTTTCATCTTCGACCTCATCGTCACTTACCATCAGGTGAGATTGAGGTCAAACGCGGGTTTAGTCACTTATAAAAAAAAAAAAAAAAAAAAAATAAGCAACTTCTTCACAAAAATATTTTTCAATTTAGTAGGTGTGGTGTTAAAAAGATCGATTTCGGAGTCATGGTATTTGTTAAATGTATCAACTGATCTTATCAGAAATGAGTTTTTATCGTACGGGCAAACGGAGCATAGAGCAGGTTACTTATCCGAGAACGCCTATTGGGTACATTAATAGACAATTTATGTAGAATGTATGGACAGTCTATTTTAGATTGGGCCGTTTTCATAAGAGTGACGTCAGAAATATTTCGCCTTAAGTAAAGTGGCACTAGGTGATATTTTAAACAACGCTTGTGGTAATCTAATTTTGGAAGTTTGAACTTGTACGAAAAAAATCTGCTAAACTTTTTCTGGATACGCTCTATCCTTGTGGAGTATTTTTCATAATAGGGGTTCCATACTTGGCTAGCGTATTCCAAGTGACTCCGGACATAGGCACAGTACAGGATCTCTAGGGTTTTCATGTTTTTAAATGAGTTGGCGGTGCGAATTATAAAACCAAGGGCTTTTGATGCTTTCTTAACTACATGATCGATGTGCACGTCGTAACCAAGTTTATCGTCCAGTACTATCTCTAAGTCCCGAATAACTTGAACTCGTTTGAGAGGCTCGTTATAAAGGCAATAGGTGAATTCGAATATTTGTTTTTTGCGAGAAGAGCTCAGTGTAAAGCACTTTGAAATATTAATCTCAAGAGCGTTTTCTTTGCAATAGCTTGTCAGGCAAATTAGATCTTCCTGTAAGAGTATGGCATCTGACAAATGGTTCACGACTTTGTAGAGTTTTAAGTCGTCGGCAAACATTACGAATTCACTGTACTTAAAACATTTATAAATGTCGTTGATGAAGATTACAAACAATAGCGGACCACGTAGTGAACCTTGAGGAACACCCGATGGAATGGACGCCCAGGAAGAATTATAGCCATTTAAAACGACAGACTGAGTTCTATTTAAAACATAAGACTCAAACCATCTATACAGATTACCTCTGATACCGGCGAAATACAGTTTTTTAAGCAGGATTCTATGGTCTAAACGATCGAAGGCTTTACTGTAATCTGTGTATATTGTGTCTATTTGATTGCTACGGTCTATATTCTCAGTTATGAAGTCGGTGTAAACTACGAGATTTGTAGTAGTGGACCTTCCCTTAACAAAGCCATGTTGTTGGGGAATAAATGTATTTTTTAACGTCAGATAAAGTTCGTTATAAACTATACGCTCGAATATTTTAGCCAGTAGGCAGAGTTTTGAGATAGGTCTGTAGTTAACAACGTTATCTTTAGGCCCTTTCTTGTGGATGGGGGATATGAAAGCAGATTTCCACAGCAAAGGCATAATTCCTTCTCTCAGTGATCTATTAAACAGGAAGGAAACAGGAAGAGATAGCTCCTTTGACCATTCAATTAAAAACCTTGCGGGGATATTATCTGGTCCAGCAGATTTGCTAGAATCTAAAGACTTTAAGAGTTTGCAAACATGTTCAACCGAAATTACAACTGAATCAATTTGGGTGAGTGGCTCGAGGCCAGCCAAGGTTGGATCATATTGGGAATTCCTGTTTTTTGGTTCAACGAAGTTTGACTGGAAGTACTGAGAGAAAAGCTCACAGATGTCACGGCCAAAGTCACTACTACAATCATTATAATGCATTTCTGACGGGAAATTATTATTTAATCGTTTTGATTTAACGAAGGAACAAAAATTAGTAGATGTGTGAATATTGCAAGGGCGGTTATTCATTTCATGCATTGTCCTTTCCAAATTTGATTACATGCCAACGTGTCAGGCAATGTATGCATAATACGTTTTCGTTGCATTCACATCGAAAATTTGTGTTTTTTGCAATCACTATTACACTTTATTGTGATGAAAATTACTAGTATTTATGAGATATTTTGAAATTTTCAAGCAACACCCTAGGTAGAAATTTCATTGATCAAATCCTCCCTGGCTCCTAGAAATCTAGATTATTAATAGTAATTATTAGCATATTTTACTGAAATTGTTACATATTGTAACGGACAATTTGCAATATAAACCAGGCATTTTAAAAGTATTTTATCGACACACTTCAAACCTGACGACATGTTGTTAAAACAAAGTCACTGTCATCACAAAACTATCATGAGGGTTGTATTACTATTTTCGATCGCATCTGATTACATCGTATCGATTTTATACGATTTTACATGAGCATTTTATTTAAAAATACAATCATTTCGTAAAGTGTATATCAGAAAAGGTTTACCCCTGTGCCCATACATCGCTTGGCTTTTATGCCCACCATATAAAGTTGATTCTTTTATTATTTTTGGATAGTATAATAAGCTTAATATGTAGGTACCTGATGAGATGAACCGATGAAAATGTTATAAAAATAAAGAAATGTATTTTTTTTTATAATTTTATAATCAAAGATCTATAATGAACAACAAGACGATCATGGTTAAAAAGAAAAGTAGAGCATTCACAAAGCAGTAACAAAGGAATAAAAATCTTTCAGCCGGTCGCTGCTAATCGGTTATCAGTTGATTTGACAGTTTGGCAGTTGGCATTGAAAATTATAAATCAACTTAAAAATAATTTGGATTTACTACTTTTTATAATTATGGATTAATGTTTGCGCTATTTTTACTTGTTCACAACGTTTTTGTTTATTTTTAACTTCATATCAACATAATTATGATGGTTCCGAACGCATATTGTTTATTTTTCGCTTTTTTGGTCGCAGTAGATACCTATATAATTAATACAACATTTTATTTATTTATCCGATTACACAACCAAACTTCATTAAATTATTTAACATTCATGTATTTAATCTTTTGATTATTTTTGTAGTATGGGCTTAAAATGCAGGACTAAAATTATGCCATTGCATTAATAGGTAATTATTTATTTTAGCACTTATTTAATCTAAGAAATCGATATTCTTCAATTTTCTATCGAATATTTAATCGATACTGCCGGAGTCAGTTATTCAATCAGATGACTTTTGTTATTTAGATTCCATCACTTTATCAATCATTGCTCAATTCGAAATGTACCGAAACAAACACAAAGTTTTTGAATTATTCTGTTATTCCAATTAACATTGTGAAGTATTAAGTGAAAGCTCATTATGAAAAGGATAGTGGTCATCTTAGCTACATTAATAATATTATCTTGGATATTTTATTCAATTATTTCGGTCATATTATAATTTATTGTCGAGATGATCATAACCTCAACATCTAAAATTGTTTAGTTAAAAACAAGGTTCAGCAAATTGTCCGTTTCATGAACGATACATGGGACGAAATCAATATTAATTTAGTGTAGGTATAAAGAGTATTTTTCCACTGTTCCTACTATCGGGGCGGACAATGTATGAAGAAAAGGCAAAGTCCTTTTATTCTTATTAGACATAATGGCAAGACGGCTTTTGATTTCACTGCAGCGCCAACCTCGCATAATCTATTTACTACAAGAACGGTACACGAATCGGTTGATTTAGGTGGTAGAATCTAAATAGGTATAGGCAACACTGCCACGTCCTCAACTTAATCAAATTCTTTTTATCTATTGCGTATAATTGTACTTAATGACGAGGATAAGATGAAGTCCAGGTTCTAAAAAACTCAAGTTCTAGTTAAGTTCACGATATTTGGAAAAAGTATGATGGATTTTCATAAACTGGACCACCTGATAATGGATATATGCTTCGACACCACACATTACTTACATCACTTAACTACATGCTTATAAACAGACTGAGTTTAAGCAACACGGCTCTATGTTGTATGCCGAATTCTAAAAACTCTCATCTGTATATTATATTTTTAAAATGACATACAAAATAGTGCCTTTTTTAAAAGCCCCTAAGGGCCAACGCTGCGTGGCGCGTGTCCACGCGCGTGTTAATTTGCCACGTCCGTGCCGTACTCGCGTACTACACGGACGTACGGCACGCGAGTGGCTAGCTCCCTCGTGTACTACATCGTTTTTAGATTTGAATCAAAGTTAAGCCAAATAGTAAGACAATAAGTAGGGTATTTCATAATCATACTTTAATACACTTAAATGTCAGAGAAGCTAAGCTTCTATCACAAAGATTTCTATTGACTCTTAATTATACAGAACCGGAAAAATTATTAAGGGTTCTGTCATGAAAATATGATAAGGCATTCAACACACACTCACACATCTACACATACACTTATACTCTCTCTCTCTCTCACACACACACACTCTCTCTCACACGCACACATTATTAAGAATATCCTCATTATTTTTGTTACTCTGTAATTAAATAATTATTTTAGTTAAAATTCTTTTATATTTTAATTGCTATACTAGTTTTATCCCCTAAAATTTATTTCTTAACTTTTTTTATGTTATATATATTATATAAGTTTAAAAGATAGATCTTCAATTGGAAACATTCCTCAGTAATATAAAAATAGGTCGCGATACAGGCTGTGCATCACACTTCCCGTTTGCATTCGCTCCCGAACGGTCGTGTCTGCGGCCGCTCCCGAGTGTTCGTATTGCGCTGCCCTTGTTCCCTCCCCCGCACTCGTGCGGGTAAGGTCCCAAGTTAAGCTCTTTCGAAAAGTTTTCTCTTGTGGAGGCTGTGTGGTGTCGAGGCTAATTCATCTGCCCTTTTCAGGGCGGACCCGACTGCTGCCGGCCGAAGCATCGCTGGTCAGGTGGATACGTAACCGTGACAACTAAGCCTGATCGTCCGCCGTTCATCGGCAATAGGTCCGTACTAGGTTGCTCTTTTCAGCGCAGTTTCGTTAGTCTTCTTCTCTCAGCCCAGCACAATGCCTCGTCGCCCTGAGTGTACCGAGCATGAGTGCGAAATCAATCGTCGTCGTACTCGTAATCTCAAGAGCGACAAACAAGCCCTTCAGGGATGGTCGCAAGACTACCAAAGGGAAATTGCCAATTTGAAGGAGGAATTATCAGCTCGTCCCTCATCATCAGATTTCAGTCAGTTGTCCTCAGATTTCAGTCAGCTGTCTTCTGATTTCAGTCAGTTGTCCAGCGAAAAACAATCACTGGAAGCTCAACATGCAGCCGAGAAGGATGCCTTTCTCTCCGAGAAGGATGCCCTTCTCTCCGCGAAGGATGCCCTTCTCGCTCAAATCGAGTCCTTGCGAGAGCAATGGTCCGCTCGTCCTCAGGTCGCCTCTTTTTCTCAGGGGTTCCAAACCAATTCTCCGGCGTCTCCAGATCTCAACGTTTCTAAACGTAGTCCTTCTTTCCAGCATTCCTATCTCAGAGTGAGTCTGATCACTCCAGATAATCTCTTAGTTTCAGCTTTGTCATTCCTGCTAGTCTTAGCTTCTGAATTTCTCGCTTTCAGTTCCTTTTGGTGGCAGCCGTCCGGATGCCGCTCACTGCGCAGCCTCTCTCTCCAATTGGCTGTCGCTCCGATGAAGACTAATGGCCTCATCCAAGGTGAGTCAGTAAAGGAGGATGTTTAGTCGGTATGCTCAGCTTCACTGAGTGAGTCACCACACTGTCTGGGCATTCTATTTCCGTTAGCCACTGGGGTTAACAGCTTATAGAATGCCCATTCGTCCGTAACAGGATTCATCCTCCTCCCGCTAAAGCTTGCTTTACTGGTTAAAGTTTGTTTTAGTGGGTGCCAAACGATTTCCTTGGCGGAAAAACAAAAAAAAAAAAAACAGGCTGTGCCTAGTGCGAGATTTATAGATAAGTATTGTGAATGTAATTTGGTTTTTGGAAATAAATATTTTATTATTATTATTATTTATAGGTATTCCATTGACACGACTTTACAACATGAGAGCATGTCAGTTTTTCAATCTAGAGAAAATGCCTACACTAAAACCTACATACACCTCACCCTAGCAGTTTACCCAGTGCCATACTACCTAACATTTATTCTAGGTATGTAGATTACCAAAATTATACGCTGGCCGAAACTTCTTAAAACTTTAAAGCTTAATATCCTTTTGCGCTCTCAAGATGAGGGCCCCTCTCGCATAAATATCGTATAATTACTACTCTCATACTCCCTAATCCGGGAGTGAAACATCTCTTGCATCCGATACAAGTGTGTTCAAGTGAGTACTTGGACAGGCATTGTTGCGAACAGAACAAAGAGGAGGGCCCTTCAAGGTTTCTGTGACCTCACGCCCCTCTAACAATATTCTTTGTCCCATCACGTTTTTAGGCCGCAGTGGGAAGTACTTGCAAAATCAAACGTCGCGTTTACGCAACGCGACTTTAAGACGGTTTCGGATCTCTGATGATGAAATTTCAAGAAACCTTTGTAGTGGAAAGTGTGGGTTTTTGATTGTACTTTGCTAGAGTATTTTTGAGTACTCTTTGATTTGGTAATAAGTATTTTTTTGAGTACGCTTGAGTTGTAGTTGGTTTTTCTTTTATTTCACGCACTATAATGTAATACATTTTTCGATTTTAGTCAGATCTATTTCACGGTGAAGCAAGCAAATTTTCGAAAATCCTTGAATGCAGTTTTATTTATTTTCTAAAATAAAGGAATGTTTATTCGGAGTAAAATTAGCTTTCTCAATTATTTAGAGCACTTTCCCTCCAGGGGCATTAAAAAAATCCACCCTGTATATTTGCAATAACGTTCAAAAAATAAAGTCACTTAATAAAATATTTTCCTGTTCGTTATTTACCGATGCTGATAACCAACCATTGGTCATTTAACGACTGTGCGACTGCGACCGCGTGTTTATTGTGGACTTACTTTAAACACACTTTATATACAGGGTTGGTTTTTAGTCACCGGCCAATTTTTTTTTAAACAATAAGTTTTATTTAAAGAAACGATTTTTGTGAAAAAAGGGTGTATTTTTTTACAAGGAATTAAAAATTCAATGGCCCGTCGTAGTAGCTATAAACAGCGAATATTTGTAAAAAAGTTCGTGGTGCGATATTTTTATATTTTTTTTGCACTGAGTTATACTAAAATAAATTTGCAGCTACGTTTATATCGTATCAAAGAAAATAACATTTATATTTGGCTGGTGACAAAAAACAACAACCCTGTCCACCTTCATATAAAAACCTTGCTTTGTTTGCCACATAACCTTTACAACTGATTACGTGAAACTTTTTTCCTTATGAGGCGACAGGCAACATAGTCTGTGGTTTATGTTTTTAATCTATCATGGTCAATAATATTTGAGTTAACTTTAATAACGAGATATTTAGCAGTATCGTCTTGATCAAGATATTTTTTTTTCTGGAAATCATAGCAAGTTCATTCTACTAGTTTTTGGTATTTTACCATATTTGACACTAGAATCATTTTAGTTTAAAGTGGAAACGAAAATCCACGATCCCTAACATTTATCGTACTAGTTTTTATTACTTCAACAGTATTATGTAATGTTCATAATTGTGCACCTGTAGCTTCATAAAACGAACTACTTTAAGGTACCTATTATTTGTTTTAAAGTAGTTAGCGTTTGCAACATAGATGTTGTGACATAGAGTTGTTGTATTTTTGTAAACTTATCCCTTTTTTTAATTTTAATTCAATATCCATTTCTTAACTTTGAATTTTAATAAAAAAAAACGTTTCCTATCTATAATACCTAATATACTCTATGAACTGAAGCAATATTATTTAGTCTGTTTATTTAGCTATTAATAGTTACCATTTTGTCTTAAAAATTAAACCAAAAAAATTTAAGCAAACTAAAAATACATAAATTGTTAATACTTGCAGCAGTACTGAAACAAAGACAACAGAAAGCAACAGAAGCGAACCAAACATTCCATTTCAAAAAATCGCCCATACACATCTAGCGCAACATCTTAATATTTCTCAAGTAACACTGAAACACACGCAAAATTCCAAGTGACCAGTGTAAACAATGTGCCAGTTCACACGCGCTCCCGGGCCGCACTCAGCCAGCCGCTCTCGAGACACCTACGGCGAAACTCAACTTAATTTACTATCACCCTGCACTTTACAGAAATTCTCCAAAACACCTAGCTTCGGAAACTGACAAGATTTTCCTCGGAAATTATTATATTTCGCACCTCCTTTTGTCTTTGCTTTAAAGTTATTATAGAATATTTTTCGTTTTACTGTTAGGATAAGGAAGGTTTTTGTGTTTGTTTTTCAAGTTGTTTTTTAAATGAAAGGAGAATACATTTTTGGTAGGGAAAAAGGGGAAGTTTCTGATGTCACTTTTTGTTACAAAAATGGAAAACATATTCTTTAGACATATTCATACAACATATTAGTATTCGACATAACCAAATAAAAATGATAAAAATTTTAGAGCCAGTTCTTTCCTAGGCCAGTGTACTTTCCTCATCGACCTCATCTTCACTTAATAGAAGGTGTCATCGAGGTCAAACGAGGTCAAACAAAAATAATAAGTTTTAAGCAAATGTGTACAAAATATTTATTTCTTAGCTCTTGCTAAAAATCCTTTCTCGCCAAATATATCCTTAATGTCAGAACGCCATAAACATGATGAGCTTTATTTTATACAATTCAAAGCGTCAATACGGATACGGGCTTACTATAACAATCACAGAGATCCTGTATATAAGTGTCCATCTGCCAGGACAGACGGTTTAACGTGCCTTTCATAGCATGGAAGTCAGTCATAAATCTCCGGCGGTCACCCATCCTTTTAACGATCACGCCGAGGCGGCCCAAGCCGGTGTTTGGAAATTGGAACTCCTAAATTCCAATCAATATCACAAAGATATACTTTTATTATTGGCAACAATTATTGACCTGTTTAATTCTAGTTACGAGTCAGTAAGGCGTGAGCTTACTAAATTGTTTTTTAAAAACTAATTAGGTATCTTTCTTTATGTGGCAAATGCTTTCTTATTATAGAGGAATAATGAGGAATTATTAGTGTGTGCTCAACTAAATTTGTTAATAATTTTAGATCTACTAGTGTGAATCTGTTATTAGTTATCGATTTTTATATGTAAATGTTAATTATGTTTGTACAACTGTTGATTCGCCGTGCAAAATAAAAAAAAAATAAAAAAAAAAACAAATGAGATTTTGGCCAGGATGGGCTAAGAATAATAAAGAGCAGTGTCATGCTATTGGTGAACGAGTTTAAAATCCCGCCATACTAATAATAATAATTAATAAGAATCCTTTACAAAATATCGTCGCTTTACTCATGATGTGCTCGGACAATATTATATGAGAACCTAATAATACCTATTTGGGCTTCCCACCTCTTTTCCGAACTGCCTTCGGGTGACGTTGAATTCAAACGCCAGGATCGACTTCAATAAAAAATCATGAAATGAAAATTTACAATAATGTACAACTTATACACTACTCTCCCGCTCACTATCGTTAAAGTGGAGTATTTTAGCCGTCTCCACGGACTGTGTCATTAAAGAGGTTATTTAATTCAAAAAATCCTATCTCACTCAACTGTTACTTTTCAAAACTAAAACAATTGACTTACAAAATTCATAAACTATTATGGACCATAAGGACCTTTCAGACCACGTAGGCCATATAAACATACAAAGTCATTCTAATAACATCCCTAAATCAAGTACCTCTAATTTGTGTCCACACAGCTATCTCCAAGGAATACCTCGTGCCCAAATAAAGGAACTTAATTGTTTTAAGCAGCAGATCCTCTAGTTTTAGTCTCTAAGAGCTATTTTATTTTATTGTATCGTCAGCGGGGGACTGACTTAACTAGTGCCGGGGTATTATTTCACAGATTTTCACGGACGTCTGCACATTTCGAGTGAGTGGTAACAATTGTACTTGTCTTTTAAGTTCCATTCTTTTAAAGGATGTCGTCTATTGGAATTAAGTAAGTCTGTGTAGTGGTCGGCATTGTCTTCGTTGGGTTTTTTAAAAGTTGGGATTTCGATTTGTAGCTTTGTTCAAGGTGCTTGTGAATGAAAATGAAATTCAGTTTACTATATTAATGCTTTTTAGTTCCAATGTATTTTTTTATAACGCTGTTTAAGTTTAATTGTAGTTGTGAGGTTTATTTTATAAAGGTAAGTTAATTGTACTGAGTCTGTTTTAAGCTATTTCATGTATCAACGAATTCAGAGCATTAAATAAACCGACTTCACGTCTAAACTTTGGCTGAGTTGAGAATGTCATCAACGTAAACGTTCTCCAAAATCATACATATTTTTTCAAAAGTTTTAAATTTTAAATGAAGTACTCAAACGATTTCGATGAAATTTAAATGGGACAAACTATGAGGTATCCTCTATCCTCTATAGGTATCTCTATAAAAGACACAACAATTTTCAAAATCAATTCATAACTGTCCAAAATATCGTGTAACAAAGACACAAAAAAAAACATACAGACGAATTGAGAACCTCCTCCTTTTTAGGAAATCGGTTGAAAAATCGGACTAGCTTATTGGGCGCTCATCACATATAAACGCAGACTGTGTATCTTAAGCCATCCTGGACGGTAGGGTAAGGATGCCTATTATTAGATATCATTTCTATTTTTGACTATAAAAACCAATCTTTTGCATGTGTAGCTTTTTTAAGATATAGTTTCAGATTGGAAATTTAACGTACTTTAAATATGCAATAGCTATTTAGTGCTAAATACAATATTTTTTGGCTGCGCTGTAAAAAGTGAAAAATATCAGAAAAGTAGTCCGAATCAAATGGTTTCCTATTATGAAATACAAGGGGTTGCTAATATGAGATAGTATCTCATATTGGGTTCCTCAAAATTTTAGGGGTATACAAACAAAAAAGAAACAATATTAATGCATTATAAACATATGTTTTATTGTAACTTCATAATTAATTATTTAAATATTATACAAAAATATCATAGGTCATATCAGAAGTTCAGCGCTATTGATGTGTCGATTCGAGGGACACTAGCACCAAATGGCTGACGTGAATAGTTTGGCCAGCAACATGCTATCTCATATTTAGTGGCTATCTCATAACAGGCACCCTTCCTCTTACTTAAGGGTTGATGGCACCATCATCCAGCTCACCAATCTTCAGTCTCGCGTGCTATCAACTAATCCACATAAGGTGGTTAACGCTCCTAACTTGACCTCGTGAGATGCTTTTTTATAATGTAGTGGTTAAGTTTATGAATTGCAAATACAATTTCACGACAGCTACTCATGAGAGAAGTACAATCGCTTGCAATACCTACCTTTTGTAAAGGGCGGACCTAATTTCATAGGGCACCTGCTGAATCGTCAGTTCAGTATTAGGCTAATTATTCATCCTCATAAACAAATAATTTTGTAAATTATAAAAACTATAAGAGTTCTTTAGGAAAACCGTACATGTATGAGATAACCCGTGTTTGTAGTAAGCTGCATAGGAGAAACAGGAAAAACAAAAGTAATAAAAAAATTTAAAATAAATGAAAATGCTTTACCATTAGATGGAGCTATGTTAGCAATATAACGTAAAAGTAATTTCAAGGCGCACCGCCATGCCCCGAGCTCAGTGGGAGAGCACTCATCCGGCAAACGAGAGGTCCCAGGTTCGAGTCCTGGTTTGGTGATTTTTATTTAACGCATTTTTTCATTTATTTAAGAGTAGTTAAGCATCTTAAATATTGTTTAAAAATTCTAGTTTAATCAATCTTATGACCCGACACTAGCCGATTAATCTAGAGTAAGTCTTTAATTAGAGAAAAAAATTAATTTCGCAATATCATAAATAAAAAAAATAAACTTTTTTATAACCCACTTCAGTCCACATTTTCAAACCCCATAGGACAAATCTGTAAATAAATCCTTTACAAAGTATTGATTTCACATTCTTTCTAAAAAATAATCGACATATTTAAAGAAGGGACCAAATCCGGGTGCACGAGTTTTCGCAGGCAGGACCGTCCGAATTAGTATTCCATAACCGAGCGTCCAAGACTTGGAGTAAAAATCTCGAACCAAACATGTCTGAGGGGCAACTTATAGACGATGTTTCGTAAAAGTTTTTCGACATTTATTGCCTTTACTTTTGGAGATCCGGGGGTTCCCCACTTCGAACCCCCTCCTAACTTGCTGAATAAGACATTACATTCCTTTCATTTTTATTCTACTTTAAAAATATTGGGAATTTGCAAATTGGATAAAGTTCACTCATAATCGTAAATATGAAATTCTTTAAGCTTATGTATGTTTTATTAGTATTTTTATTTTTAACTTTATTTGTTTTTTATGGTAGAAAATAAACAAAAATACTTGTCTGTGTTATTTGGGTTATGTGTTATTAATCAAAATAGGATGTTTACGATATTATATTAAATCTTCCTTACTTTTAAATAAATTTTTCTTACCAACTTACGTTTGAGGTTTCCATTCCCTTCTAATGGCCTAACCCTGGTTAAACGCATTTTGAGCAGCAACTACGTAATTTTAGTGAGTCCTGCTTGATGGTTGAACCAAGGACTGCATACCAGTATGAATTTATGTACATTTTTTTTCTGTATGACGTCATACCGTTAAATTAGGTGTATTTAGAAATGAAGTCGTTGTGGCGCCGTGGTTACTGTGTTTATCATACGATATCACAGATTAAGCAACGTTCGGCGCGGTCAGTACTTGGATGGGTGACCGCCGACCATTCATTTCTCACGACGACTTCCGTGCTTCGGAGGGCACGTTAAGCAGTCGGTCCCGGGTGCTGTATACTTGTATACAGTGGTCGTTAGGGTTTGTCAGAAGCCATTTCGGCGCCCTGAAAATTCTGGCATCCACCACCCATCACTGGGCCAGCTTGGTGGATTATGGCCTAAACCTCCTCGTCACCCAGGGGAGAGACTCATGCCCTGCAGTGGGCTCATTTCAAAGAGTTGTGATGATGATGATGATGATTTAAAAATAACAGTACAGGAATTCATACTGAAATAATTCGTGTACCTTTTTTTATTATTGTAGCATAACTGATTTTTTTCAGTTAACCGAAATTTTCCGGTATTAATATTAATATTAAAATTTTATTCTTAAATAACTGTAGAATTTTCGATAGTTTAGTTGAAGCCTATGAAGCGTAGGGACATATGCGTAGGGACATTTCGGTACAGAAATTAAATAGGTTAAAATATTTCTGTACTAAAGAAAATAATCCGGTAAATATAAATTATTTGGGTACTGATATGATTAAGTTAGATTTTAATAACTTGTACAGGTATTGTGTTTGATGAAGCAGTGCACTAATAAGGCTACTGAAATTTTGCTAGTACTATTTAAAAAAAATATATCGATATGCATTCACTGGGTTGAACACTTTGCCACGGATGCGCTACGGCCCACAACAAAAAACAAAATAGTCTCAAATTTCATATAATATAAGATAAAGTTAAGTGAAGATAAAGCTACTATTACACATGCTCATTTCAAGCACAAAAGCATGCTTCCATTGAGCACTTGCTACGTAGTAGCACGTGTGTCGGAATGTTGCTTAAAATTAGCTCGCTCACTTCAAGCACGCTTGCTTTATTTTGATAGCTCTAAGATGACAGCACACAAATAACGGGAAGAACACGTCACCGCCACCGCAAAAGGCATGCTAAAACTAAGCGGGGACTAAGAAGGTCTAGCGGCTTTAAAACTAACTGATAACTGCGAAGTCATGAGAAAGTAAGATAAAATGAGTTCTTAGGCAGCCTGCCCAAATACCATTCCATATATATACCTAGGTAGTCTCCTTCTATACGTACGTATGAATTACTCGTAAGTTGAAAGTAAATTGACATATAAAAAAAACGAATAATTTGATAGCTTCATACGTGAAACAAAAATTTCCTTGCGCAAACTCCCCAGACCACACCGCGTAAACCCCAACCCCACATATCTCCTAAAGCTGTAAACAAAACAGCTTTGATAAACGATTTGCGGAATAAATTCCATTTTTAATTCCAGTTCCCTCGGCTCCAGCACAACACCTCAGGTTTGTACGTTTAGAATCCGATGCAAAGCGATAAACCGTGTGAAAGATTCATCACCAGCCCCAAGGGGCCGATTCCTCTTCAAACTTGTACCGGAAACGCCCTCCCGTTCCGTTATATCATATTTTTCAAAAATACCCTCAACTTAGATCGCAATTTTCAAAGCTCCGAGTAACTTCTGACATTGAATTGAATATTGTCGATATCGTTTGATGTCATCTGCGCGCTAACTTACAAGATTCTAGTTTATCTATTCTTTTCATGATATTAAATATTGAAGCTTGATTTTACGTTTAGAATTATTTGGATTTATTTGTTACATGAGCATTTTCTACAACATTTTTCTAAGTATCGTAGTACAAACGTTGGGATTGATATGGATAAGCTGCCTGCAAGAAATTATGCGCTAATTATAATTAACCCTGTATACTATTCTGTCTACAAATGACTCCACAATGCTAATCAAAAAGATAAATGATTAACAAAACAAAACATTTCACTGAAAAGCTATACAAAAAAGCGCAATAAAATTTTGTCAACTTTTGATCTCAAACTTTTATATTTTCCTCTAGGACCGAGGATTAAGGACACTCAAAGGGACATCAAGCGTCGGCTTCACACCGCAGTCCTCAAACGCCATCTACATTGAACACTGTGCCATACGTCGAATGATACGTACGTTCGCCTGCCGAATCAAAACGTATAATGCGCAACGTAAGCCGCATTTAATTAATGCTTGTGCAATGTGCTCGCAGATGGGTATATGGTTGCTACTGCCATCATTTAGAAATAGACAGCTTCGAAAACGACCGGGAATTAACTATGCCCTGCTCTTATTACATTTGAAGTTATGATACTCCAAGTTTATCTATGCATAACGAAGTATTTTATTGTTATTTTATAACTCAAACGCTGTCGATACTGCATTTAATTTAAGAAACGATTATGGAATATTGGTTCCATGAACTGGTTACGCTGTCGGCTTTTCCTTAAGTTAATTAATTCTTCCCGTTTTGAAATAAGAAAGCAATTATTTTCTTATAATAAGCTAGTGTAATTAATTAAGTATCAACAGAGCTTATGGAAAAAACCCGACTTGGTTTTGTCATATAATATTTCGTTCTTTATTTCATAAAATACAAATACTCACACTTTCAATCTTTCCATTTCCTTTTATTGAAAATTATTGCTATACAAAATAATACGACGTTTGGGTATACAAAATAAAAAAAGTAAATTGTAAGTATTATCATGGTACCGTACTAAGTTTAATATGATACGTCAAACTATACATTGAACTTATAAATAATGAAACTCAGATAAATGAATAGCAAATCAAATAAACGTTATTACTTTAATTCTATAAGGAGGGCAAATGTACCGCCCGTACGTACATCTGGCCCATATCGCCCGTAGTACCAGCAACTACTGAAAGTAATTATCGAGTAGGTACTGTCCAGGGGAATTACTGGAAATAATTCCTGACGGTGCGGTGGTACCTGACGGGGCATTGAAAAGTGATTATAGACTAACATTTGTGTGTATTAATTGTAGGCTGATGGGACAATTTTAATCTCTATGGTTATAAATCTATTGTAGATAAAATAATCACTAATCTGTGTGCCAACACAATTACGTAATGAGCCCACTGCATGGCATGAATCTTTCCCCTGGTCGACGAAGAGGTACGAGTATATCCACCAAGTGTGTAGATTAGTCTAAAGACACAAACAGATATGTAAACACATCCTTGATTTTGAAGGTATGGTTCCCACGTAACAGGTATTTCTCGAAACGATGATACACTTAAGGCCTAACTTGTAAATTCAATTTGGCTGAGGTGCAGGAACGCTAACCCGAAGGCCTTTTTAATGCGAGGCCCCAGGCAAATTCGCCTTGTGCTGCAAGCGTCAGTGTCGAGCGTCACAATTTTGTATGTCTATTATATACAAGGCCACAAAGCTGAAAGCAGTAGTGAAGTGACGATATAAATAAAGTTACGCTTGTAGCAAATTGACACCTCAAGCGTGGCGTTACTTTCGTGGCCGAGGCGTAAAGCTCAAAGCAAGACCACAGTAAGCCAGAACTAAGATGATACCTGTAGCTTAGTGACGAACGAAAAATAGTATTATACAAAGTGAATATAATGTTTCAACGCATGAATGTTTATCCTTCTTTCATAATAAAACAGCCTGATGAGTTGAGCTGAAATTTATTAGCTGAGTAGAAAAATCTGAATCCGAAGGTGATAGAACTGAGTCGAGTAAAGTCTAATTGGCTCTATTCAGAAATAATTTTCGAAATACATCGCCGCTGAAGCAGAAAACAATAACCTTGGGATAGGCTTTATGATGATAATTACATATTAAACCAGCAGGTTTGCTTAGTTTAATTTATAACCCGGTAATCAAAAAAATTATGGTCTAAAACTATATTCAAGAGTTGGGAAAGCAAAAAAGCCGACTGGAAGATTTAAAGAAATTAGCAAATAAGCTAAACAATTAAACCATAATCGATCAGCAGACTAAAAGACAAGGTTTAAAAGACAAGGTTTTTCTTGTCGTTATAACGTTTTAATTAATTGCCAAGTCTGACAAATATCTGCAATTCCCCCATGGCCGTAGCGCGTCCACGTGCATGTGATAGGTACCTGTAATCCGCATTACCATATTAGTATCTAATACGATTCTGTTATCTGTATATTTGCATCGTATTTTGAAGCAAATCGTGTCCATTCGGTGAATATCTAAACTGATTAAACATTATTATATCGTTTAAACTTAAATTTATCGGTAATTGTAACGTGGTCTCCAGTTTTATTGTGTAGAAATTAGGTTTGAAATGCTTTTATTTTAATAGTTGAAAATACAATTAGGTGAACGAGTTGGGTCGGAATTTTTAGGTTTTAATCGGCTTTTATTGATGCTAACGAGATTAAAATATATACAACTGTTAAGAAAAAGTACTATTAGATTCGTCAATTGAACCTGTGAGTTTAGCAGAGCTCTACCCACAAAGCAGATATATAGTAGAGCTGCTGTAAGCAAAGATGCACAGCTTCAATTTGGGTTGTCGGAGTAGCTTGAACTATTGTTAAAAAATAACAATAGTTCAAGTTACTCCGCACTAGAGGCACTGGCGTCGCGTCAGTTCGACGCTGACTTCTGTGAATACATATGTATACGAGTAGAATCCTACATTATTTTTCGATGTATAATTAAATTTTCTCTACTTTTATAAAGGAATTACGTTGACAATCCAAATCAAATTAACTAACCACTAAGATAATTTCATTCATAATTATTTTTTACAAATTGTTCGTTTTCCTATTATTTACGTCCAAAATTCCAGATGGTTATTTGTTGCCTAGATGATTTTAATGGCACGAAAAATTGTTGCGCTATCTGGCGTCAAGTAGATATATTTTAATTTCGTGGTTTTTTCTGACAGATTGGGAACGAATGAAAATTTATTAAAAACTAGAGCCACCTAGCAAAGTATAGCTGAACTTTTTTGATGATCATTTGAATATTTTTCTTAACCTTATGTTGTGTTATGTTTCAATCGGTTTTTACTAGTTGCTCCTAGGTGACTAATGCCATCGCGTATCTGGCTATGATTGGCCATACCACATGAGTAGATAAACGGAACAGAGACAAAGCTTCATACATCCGCACGAATCGATTGTAATACTACAAGCACGCGGGGCATGTGTGCGTGACCACTGGCCGCTTGTCGCGTACGCGGCGACACTGGTAAAAACCGGTTTACGCTGTCACAGCTAGTGTACAATCTCAGGGTCAGCGCGACAAAAGTTTCGCGAATATTTCGATCTTGAAATACATATTGTCAATATTGGCAATGAAATACTTAAACGTATTAAAGATTGTAAATTTGATATGCCATGTGAGTGTTTCCCGTTAGAGTACTTGAAAAAACTATATGTTAGATTCAAAATTTACCACACCGTCAAAAGAAACAATAAATTATTAAAAAACAAAAATTATAAAAAGAAAATTATTAGAGTAAGTAATTTGTAAAGTATTCTATATACTGAATAATAAAAATATTTAACAAATGTTTTGTTTAGTTTGTCTTTACCTATTGTGACAACCCTACCAAAATAGGTAACAATTTTGCACGTTCTTAAAAAGCTTTGTCTCTGTTCCGTTTATCTACTCATGTGGCCATACATAACTAACCGCTTACCCCTCCCGCACCCCGCCCGTAGGCTTCACTTGAGTCCCTAGAGAAAACTGGATAGGACAACTCCTCTATATATTTCCTCCGTGGCTCTACCTCCCTAATAAAGATACTAATGCGAGTGAACACCGCTTGGTGATAGCAGTACTTTCGTCAGGATTCGTCTCGCCAGCAAAACCACCGTTCGTGTAAGGACCAAGGCTAAACAGCAGACCAGAACACCAGAGGCTATAAAACCATCTGATGTCACGTTTTACAAATGTCAAGGGGGTCAGCCTATCGCCCACAAAAAACCCTTCAATGAACCTCTGTCCTTCAACTGACTTTTACAGTAGATATGTCCAAGAAGATAAGCACCTGGCATATTCTATGTTTTTCCCTTGCTCCCTTTTCCTTTTTTTATTTGATCCTTTAAATAATCAGTATGGACGGTTAAAAAACTGCTGAACCAGTTAAAAAACCAACATGATAAACAATTGCAATTTTCAACAAAGAATACATTCAATGCACTAGCATAGGTAAGTAAAACATAAGGGCGAATGACAAATACCTATTGAACATATAAACAATTGTAATGCAGCGGCCATCAATCGCGTATTCACCGAGCCGGAGCTTTCAAAATCGACACGAGAATTTAGTGCGACAACTTGACATTAAGAATCAACTTTGGTAGTTCCTAATATCATTGAATATTAACACAGTACAGATATCTACAGTAAATCAACTTCATATAAACGGACGAAACGCAATCTGTACCTACGAATCTCTATCTCGGCATGCGCTTGGCATGCGGCCAGTCGCGAGTGTCTACATACCGAAACAATTGTTGATTGAGCTTTACGTTAATATGCGAATTGTATATACTTTAAAATTTAATAATTCATCTTTTCGTAAGTCTCCGTCGAGGCGCATGTATTTTTTTGATTTGTTATTCAAACGTAAACATGGTTTTTTGACACAAGTATATTTGCAGTCACAAAACTTAGTGGAAGTAAACAAAAAGTAGGCCCTATCACATGTGAACGGACCTCGCCGCTTTAGGCATTTATTTCAAAGATGCGGCCGAGTTGAATTACTGTAGATATCTGTACTGTGATATTACCGGATATTATTCGTTAATTTTTTTATTAATCACTGAGGCCGCGTTTCACCTCAATCTCACCTGAGAAGTGAAGATGAGGTCAAATATGAATGCACACGGGCCTAGGAAAGTTAATTTCTTCGCATTATAGTGACAAAAACGTAGCCCACAATACACCATGGGCTCAATAGATCAAAAATTAAACAATATTGTAACATTCGAACGGAAAAACTGAATAAGTAATTTGAAATAGTTGGTTTTGAAGCAGTTATAAATGTAAATTATATTATGTGCATAATCTTTTCAATTCCACAGAAACCATTTTGGAATATAAGCAATATATTTCCTGTTCTACGGCTTGAATCCTGTGATTTTCAGTGTTTAAACCGTTTTGTAACCTATATGCGTAGAGGCATAGGTTACATTCTAAAGCTAAAAATAATCGTGGATGTGTTGTAATTGTAAATGGATGAAAATTCATAAGGTAGTCCAAAGAAAGTCACGCTTTCAAGCCTAGCCTTAAAACTAACTTCGGTTAAATTTGGTACAAAAATAGATTACAGAAAGGTCATGAGTTACCTTTTGTTGAAAAAAAGGGCATGACACGGTAGAAAAGGTAGAATTCGACGTAGTCGGAGATTAAACGATGATAATAATTGCAGTATTTTTTTCAAGTTATAGAAAAAGCACACAAGTATTTGAGAAATAATCGATTAATAACTAAAAAGTATGCACCTCTCGTGATGTAAACGTAATAGTTTGAGTTTTGGACGAGGAAAATACATAGGTAAGTATCATATTTGACTCATGGCAAGAGATAAATATGAATGGTAGGTAGCCCTACATATGTACATGGCATGTTCGTATTGTACATCCATAGCTCAATGCACCTACTAATAGCAATTTGGTTTTGGCATGACATTGGCTCTCACAATTAGCTGTCTTGTGTTTGTTTTTTTTTTTCATGTCATGATCAATTTGTACTGAATGTACCTATGTGTATTAATTCGTATAATCCTGAATGAAAAAGAGTGCCAAGAGCTTTTTTCCGCCGGCTTTTTTTGTCTCTTGGTCTACTGTAATATCTTATTCAATAACTATCACCACCTTGTTAAAGCCGAAGTACAAAATTGTGACGTCATTAAGCGGCCATTCGATGGTCTTATGAAGAATTAAAATTTTTCCTCTTCGTTCTCATTTTAATTTTTTACTCTCTGTGTAGATCAGCAACTGTTCGATTCTAAATCATTAAAGTACGATTTTCTTTTTATCGATTACTAAGCCCGCTTTTGACCTCCGTCTAGGGTTGCCAAACATACTGTTTTTAACAGTATTAAACTGTTTACTGTTGAACAAAAATAAAGTATACGATATGCTGTTTAAAGCATAAAGTGCTAAACACTTTATGTGCTAGACTTAAATTAATAATTTGTGCGAGAAACTCTACAAATATGTCTTAAAGACATTAAATAAATTGAATACTTCTATGCCAGAGGTCCTGGGTTCGAATCCCGGCGGCGGCGGTTATTTGTGTGATGAACACAGAAATTAGTCGTCAAGTCATGGAAGTTTATATGTTTATTTAAGTTTATTCTACTAAAAAATATGTATTTATTCAATATGTATGTTGATTTATTTCTTAAGTATATCAGTTATCTAGTATCCATAACACAAGTTCTTTAAGAAACTTAATTTGGGCTCGATAATGTTGCGTGAGTGTCAGAAATATTTATTTATTATTTATTTACTGTTCATTTTTCCAAAATACTGTTTGATATCCTTTTCAGACTCAAATATACTTTATTTCTAGAAAAAAAGGTGGCAACCCTACCTCCATCTCACCTGAAGGTAAGTGCAGATGATGTCGAAGATGGCATACGAGATTTGGAGTAGTTGCCAGACCACATCAGCGCCCAAGCAGTGATATTTGGCTACAGATTTCTAATGGCCACAGGGTGATCGCTAGCTAGAAGATAAACGTTACGTCAGAAAGCATATTCAAGTTTTTAAAATAATTAAAAATATGATGTACAGTTGAGATATAAATATACTTTTTGGTCGCTTTTTTTATTCGATATTTTTGTAGTTTAGCATTCCTAATACCTCATAGATTCTAAGGTAAATAGGTAGGTATTTATCTATATGACAGTCAAAGCTATTTCTGATGGAACTTATATGTAGAGCCTGTCATAACACGTATAAAACTTTAAATGTTGATATACCAAAAAAAATCATAACTCACGCGAGTTAACCCACGGTAAACAGCTAGCGAATTCAGAAATGCAAAGTTTGTTCTATAATTGTGTATCAAAACCATATTATACTTCCTTATTTCATCAAAACTCAGTAAAACAACATCTTAAAGATGTTTCATAAGCATAATAAGCACAGTTTGTTTGTTTGTTTGTAATTCCGCGAAAATCTCGGGAACTAGTTTTAATTAAACTGCTACAATTTCGACTTTGATCTTTTAGAACAAGTATGTGAGAGAAGTACTTCGGAGTTCGTAGACTGTGTTTGTCATTGATAAAATGTGCGTGTTATAATGTATGTAGGTATAGGTAACTATGTGGTATTCAAAACTTTGGAGACTTCATTGTTTTAGTAGCTTAAGTGGTTAATGAAAACGTTGGTGATGTTAACGTTGCGTAACGATTGGAGTTGCTAAATTAAGGAATAGTGGAAACTATGGTTTTATTTTCAGTAAGAATTTTGTTCAAATGCGAAGAAGAATATAAGAAATATACAGGGTGACTGGTGACAAATTTTAGATACTGAAGGAGAGCATTCTGTACTCGATTCTGATCATAATTATGTGATAAAAGTAGGTATTTAATTTTTCAGCAGAATTCCCTGTAAATAAATAAAGAGTTATATTAGGTCGACAAACGTTCATGAGGCCGTCTATACCTACATACCTATTCTGTGTTGATAGCGCCGTGCGTAGGTCCGTACCAGTGTAACCATGCGTTGGTTAATGAATTCTTTAACTTTCGGTTAAGTTTACCCAGTAAATAATTAATGTTTATTTTTTACTTTTTTTTTCTCTTCGTGATGACATCACACTATCACGTCCTCGAATTTCGAAAGTGACCCACCAGTCACTCTGTATACTTACATACTCATTTTTTATCATTTTGGTTCATTATTCACACTTCCGTATTGCAATACAAAATTTGCTCGTATTTTTTTTTACTATATTACTATTGTATGTATACATATATTCGCCAAATGGAGGTCTAGATTGCGTTGTCCAATGTCAACATTGTTTATTTTTGACAAAATTAAATTGGAATGAGACATCTAAGCTCTTCATTTATTTGAATCCAACATCCAAAAAAGACGAGGTACCATCTTTCCTTTTATATTGTCATCACTGCGTCACCTTTTGTAAACCCTAGTTATATTTAAAAAAGATCTGAAACGTGTATACCTACTTATGCAAACCATTAGCAGTTAATCAAAGTGTAAAGTCGAGGGTAATGTTGTAAAACCTATAAATATATATAACTGTGCTCCTAAACTTTCTTGTTGGAATTCATAGAATGTCTGTTTTCTCGCTTGTGTGTTGAGAAGCACTAACGCTCATTACTTATAAATTTACTTCTCTCTCACACCTCTGAGCCGAAACCTTCACACCTCTGAGCCGAAACCTTTCCAGCCTTGAGGAAGAGCTAGCCGCACCATACTAAGGAACCTCCGTCTCCTGGCTGTGGGTTTAATCTGGCCTGGTGGCGAGTGATACTCTACTGGAACGCTACCACCACCACAGAAAAATCAATAAAACATATCAACACAATTTCGTAATATAATAAGTTAATGACCTCATCCAAAAGCAAAAGGTCGCTAAAGACATGACTAAAACGCTCTAGGTAAATCTCAGTCATGTATGAAAATTAACATTTATAAACTAACTTCGTGCGCGAAATATTTAAAATAAAGTTTAGACGTATATGGTATAGCTTTTAAAATCAAATTATGTATGCAAACAACCTAACACTATTTATTTCACTTCACTCATTCTGTTCCAGTCAAAATTTAAGTTTGCTGAAATTATTATAACCGTCAGAAAAGTGTAGTGTTTTTTTATATCGTCGAGACAAGCCATAAAACATTGCAAAACTTGCAATAAATTATGCCATTTTAGATAAAGTTTTCTTTATTTTTCTTATATAGGCTTTTTTATCTTAATATTACAAGGAAACTCGAGCAGCATCATCTTATTTAAAAAACATTAACATGACATAACCTCAGGATATTATTTGTTGTAATTATTTTTTTAAGACCGCTTATATTAAATAAAACTATTTTTTAACCGGATTAATCGCGTATAATTTATAATTTAACTCGAAGTTTCGGTGTCTTTGCAGAATAATATTCTAATTCATATCGCTAATAGGAAAATTACTTATTTCATGACTCTTATGTTTACCTACTGGGCACTTATCTATGTTTGAAGGCTAAAATGTAAACTTTTTTAAAAAAACAATAGTTAGGCGTTCGTTTATCTTTAAGCTGTCATTTCAGGCATTTAATAATCATAAGATATTATATCTAAACATCAATGATGAATAAAGCAATAATCGCTATAGATTGCCATGAATTCAAAGCACTTTCTTCATTTCAATCCCCAGAACTATAGAAATAATTGCCGTAAAGACCACTTAATTTTAAATATTGTATTTTGAATCGTTACGAGTCCATAATCCATTTGTGCTACGCAATATAATGGTGCTCTATCTCCTATAGTTCAGCCACTCGTAACGCTTTACAGCGCTGCTGAAACTATACATCAATTGGAGTTGTAGTAAGTGAAGTGCAATCTATGTTTGAGGCTGTACCAGTTATAAGCAGTCGACACATTAGGCTAGTCAAATTGCTTTCCCACTTGATTACAATTAACTGGCAAGTTATGGCCGCAAGCGGACACTGGGTGCCTGTTAAGCATCAAGGCGTAAATTTGGACGCAGCAGGACTTGGTCGCTTAATTGCTGTAAGACTGCAATTCAGTACTGAATTGCTGAGATAGATAAGTGATTTTAGAATTTGAAAGCTATTCATAGTGGTTTTTGGAAGTCTGAATTTAATAAAGCCCATTCAAGCTGACTGTGTTTTAAAAGTCGTAGCGGGATTTTAACAAAACATTTTCTGATGAATATTCTTTTTTATCAGATTACATTACTACAATCATAACATTCATAATCAAGACTTTAATGATTTACCAATTATTTAGTCTTAACAGTAAAAATCAAAGCTTTAATTAAAATAAACATTATAATAGATTACTCTAAATATTAATTACACTACGCGATGAATGAAGTTCTCAGTCCGAAATAAGTTCAATACGGGTACCGAGCAAAGACAAGAAGGTAAAGGAAGGACTAATTTACTACGAAATACAGAGTACTAAACGGTCAAAACGTTAGTTTCAGATTTGTAAGAAAACAGAGCTTGTAATATTAGTTATCACAACATAAAGAGTGACAAACTTCACTCACTGCGTTCATCTGTCTGTCTGATCGCGATTAACTAAAAACTACTAGACTACTACTAGATTTTCATACTTTCAGTAATAATGGTTTTTTTTTACAAGGAAGGTCATGTTGTATTGAGGTTTTATATTAATTTGCTATACCGACTTTGAAAGTGTCGAAGAATGTTAAACTTGTAGCTTTACACGAATACTTTTTAATTGCCAAAATTAATAAATTAATAATTTTATTTTATACGAGCTTTTTCCCGCAACTTCGTACGCGCATAAACATAAAAGTCTAATTTTTGCGCCCCCGTGGGGATTTCGGGAATTCCTTTCATAATACAATCAGACACCTATTGAAGAACCTTTATACCAAGTATCACATCCGTGCACTTAAGGAAAAAGATTTTTTCATACAAACTAAAAAATCATGTTTCCCGTTCCCGTGGTAATTTTGGGAATTCCTTAAACAAAACAAACAATCACTCTTTAAGAAACCTTTATGCTAAGTTTCATATCCGTGCACTCAAGGAATAAGATTTTTCATACAAACTAAAAAGTCCAATAATTCCCGTTTCCGTGAGAATTTCGGGAATTTCTTCCTTAGTTCTCCCCCACAATCTCTAAGGATTGTATGTTCCAAATTTCAGCTCTGTACGACCAGTAGTTATGGCTGTGCGTTGTCTGTCAGTCACTCAGTCAGTAACGGAAGATTTTATATATTAAGAAAGATTACAATTTTGGCAATGTTTATAATTGAGGTAACCTTTAATGATTTCTAGAACCAATATTTGTATGTTTGTTTGTTTAATACCAAACCAGGCGGTGTTTATTTACATGTTTTTTTTAAAATGATTTGTAACAAAAATAAGACTTTTTAATTTTCAGCCAGACGCCTACCATTTCAATTTCATATCCATAAGGACACCAAAAAGTTTTTTATCTTGAATATCATTCCCAGTAGGACCTCAGTAAACTATATAAGGTTTCGGCTTTTACGTTTTTTTTTTTTTTATGAGTTATGGATGGGACGTTTGTCTTCCATGCCACCTGATGTTAAGTGAACATGAAGACTAAGGTGGTACACGTCCATCCACGAGAAACCTATTCCACTCGACGCTTAAAAGTACTAGGACTATACTGGTCAGGGAAAATAGACGCAGGCAGTTCATTCCAAACCTTGACGACCCGTATCAAAAAGGAACTGTCAAAGCGCTTAGTTCGACTTTTCGGAATATCTACCACATACGGATGGAAGTTCTGTCTGCGTCTAGTAGTCCGATGGTAAAAGGGTGAGGGTTCAATTTGTTCAAACAGAGCACTGGCGCACTCACCAAAATATATCCTGTACACGGTTAAACAAGCAACCTTACGACGATGCTCTAAGGTCTGCAGTTTATTGGTTGTAAGGTCGACGTCGTTAATTAATTTACGGGCTCTTCGGTCAACGGAGTCCAGCACTTCTAGTTGATATTTGGCAGAACCATCCCAAAGGTGACTGCAGTACTCCATGCATGATCGCACTTGAGCTGTGTATAAGATAAGAAGCTGTGCAGGGCCGAAGTACCGCCGTACCTTCGAGATGATTCCCAACTTTTTCGAAGCTACTTGAGCCATGGACACAATTTGTTGACCGAAGTTTAAACTAGATGTTACAGTTACGCCTAAAAGCCCTAGATGGTCAGTGATGGGGACAGATACATTTTGGAAAGTGGGCGTAAATGTGAATAGACACGCCTGAGTTTTGGACGCGTTGAATTTGACCAAATTCGACTCACCCCAATCGGATACTTTCCGTAAGGTCAAAACAACGCGCTCAATCATTGACTTTCTTAAACTCTCGATTTCACGGGGGCTCGCTCGCGCATTGGATACGTATATCTCTACAACAGTACTGTACAACAGTGTAGTTAGTCTGTACTTTTACTAGCATTCAACCTTTCTCCATTGCTTGGTCTCAAAACACAAGTTATTCCAATAGCTAATTCTGAGGTGAAAAACTGCTGTTTCCCATTTTATTGGTCGCGCTTTCGACTTCAATGTCACCTGATGGTAAGTGAAGATGAGGTCTTCGGGCTTAGAAAGGATCTGGCCATTCATAAAATAGTGATATTTGGCGGCAGATTTTATAAGAAAAATGGTCGCTAGCCAGTACTGAAGGAGACGTACCACCACGGGGGCCACTCGGAATAGTCGCCTTATACAGGGTGACTGGTGACAAATTTTAGATATTGAAGGAGAGCGCTCTGTACTCGATTCTGATCATAATTACGTAATAAAAGTAGGTAGGCCCTTAATTTTTTTTTAAATTCCCTATAAATAAATAAATGGACATTACTAGACTTTTCCTGACGCGCCGCCTCAGTCAACACGCACACAGTAGTGTTCCCGCTACACGCACACCACCGCCCGCTAAGTATCTATTGCATTGCGTTGCGTAATGAATCCTTTAAATTTCGATTAAGTTTACTCAGTAAATAATGAATATTTATTTTATTTTTTCACTTCATGTATGATCTTAAAGTATCACGTCCTCGAATTTTGAAAGTGACCCACCAGTCACCCTGTATAACACGCTTATCCAAGGGCTATTCCAAACCAACCCTTTTATTTGTTTTTTTCATAACTTTGGTGTATCATAACGTCACCGCGACTTATTTAATATTTTCACGAACGTCACAAAACAGCGGACAGACAAGACAATCCGGGCTCACTGCGAGACCGCAAAAGCGACAGCGCGGCGGAATCCCATATAATCTCACAAATACATATGAACCACAACAGTAAATAATCAAATCACTATGATTTATTAGTTTAAGCTCGGTATGCTTATTAAATTCAGCATCGGGACGGGAATTTGATAGTATGCTCCTGTGGCATCTAATCATCTGTAATTCCCATTATGCAATAGTACACTACAAACACAGTTCAGACGTAAGCATTTGGTTGTAAGCTTTGCATGTTAGGTACGGCTTTGGGATCAAACTTTGATGTTAGAACTGACATTTTAAATATTTAGTATTCACTGGCTTTGTATTTTGGCGAAAGAAGGCATTTTTCTTGAAGTCTTTACTGACACTCGTGACCACAGTAGCTAGAAACGTTTGTAGTATTTTTTTTTTCCGCCAAAGAAAGCTTGGACTACCGACTTGACCCCCCGAAGGAAGCCACAGAAGGAGAGGAGGTGAATGCTTGATGCACGAAGAGGGGACCTTTGGGGGACTACCCCGCCAGCCAATCCCTAACAGTGTGGGACTCACCGAACCCAGCGATACCCGCTAAACACCCCCTTTGCTGAGAAATCCCGAGTTGGGCCTGTCTCATCATCGGAACGACAGCGTTTCTAGTATTCAGATTCCACACAGCTAAATAAATTAACCGTAAGTTATACCCTACTATGGTTGTGGGTTGTTTAGGTGTACGGGAATCAAAGGAACACTAAATACTGCGCCGTTGAAAACCTCTAAATCAAATTCATAATCACTTTCCAACCGACTTCCAAAAAAGGAGGAGGTTCTCAATTCGTCTGATGCTTTTTTTTGTGTCTTTGTTACACGATATTTCGGACAAATATGAATTGATTTCGAAAATTATTGTTTCATATAATAGAGGATGCTTCATAATTGGTCCCATTTAAATTTCATCGAAATCGATTAAATAAAACACTTTTAACCGGATTTATCGCGTATATTTACATTTTAAATTTTAACTCGACGTTTCGGTGTCTTTGCAGACCCCGTGGTCACGAGCGACTTAGGTTTCAAGCGTCGGATTGGTAGATTGAAAAAGTTATACATCATCATCTCCAAAAATTTAAAATGTAAATATACGCGATAAATCCGGTTAAAAGTGTTTTATTCAATAGTATGAATCGCGAAAACTTAAGACAATATTATTCATCGAAATCGGTTGAGTGCTTCATTGAAAATTTCAAACTTTTGAAAAATTATGTATGATTTCGGAGAATGTTTACGTTGATGACATTCTCAACTCAGCCAAAGTTTTGACTTGAAGTCGGTTTTTTTAATACTCTGCATTCGTTGATTATTTGTATTAAAATATTTTTTATCTTACTTTTTGATATACCTACACATAACAGGTTACCTCCCTATATGGGAACTTTATAACTACCTATTCAAAGTATTATACAGGGTCCGCATATAATAGTCAATTATATTTGAATAGCAGATTAGGTATGATGAGTGGGTCAGAATTCCGATAAAAAAAAATTTTTTTTTTCAATATTTTTCATAAATTAAAATTTCAAAATAATTCTCTGTGAGTAAAATTTAAGATTAATCTAGATTTTATAACTATACACAATTAGATGGTCATGTTTTTATTACTTGTAGTTATTATCTGTAGTCCTAAACTAAAGATCAAACTTAAATTTTGATCACTTAGAAGAATTTTGACACTTTAATTAATGAAAAATATTTAAAAAAAAAATTGCGTTATTGTGGCCCACTCATCAGTCTTAATCTGCTATTAAAATATTATTGACTATTATATGGCGACCCTATATTCTGTTTGTTTCCCTTTTACATTCCCTTATTTCGGCTTTTATCTATGGATTACTTCGTCCACGAGTATTTTATTGTAAAGGTATGTTGTACCAACTAAAATACAAACTAGCTTATTAAATACACTTCAAACTACTAACTTTTGGATAAAGAGACATGTGTTAATGTTAGTTGAATGTTTTTAAAGAAAAATATTTTAGAAACGTACAACATTTTTAGTAGGTAATTTCTAAATTCTTTTAAATTTTTTTTTATCTTTCATGTACTTATGTATTTGTTTCGTTGGCAATAGTGAACTAACCTATAAATAATGAATTAATGTAATGTTTGATTGAATTTATTAAAACGTGTTTATTTTGTTCTGTTATCTTTTCAGAGACTAATAAATATTTTAGACTCTTATAGAAATACATACATACATACATAACTTCACGCCTGTATCCCTTATGGGGTAGGCAGAACACCAGAGGTCATCAAACCATCTGATGTCACGTTTGACAAATTTCGAGGTATTATAATGATGGAGAGAGACTATTGCAGTGACAGGGAGTCAGCCTATCGCCCGCAAAAAACGCCAACAAAACCTCTGTTCCTTAACTGACTTTTACAGTATGCCCGAGAAGAGAAGCAGCTGGCACATTCTATGTTTTTCTATAGTTCCCAGTCCAGCACGGAAGATATAGATACCGAAAAATGCATGTTAATGCTATATTTGACGACCACTTTGGCGTTGGGGTAAAACTTATCTGCCTCAGACACCAGTGGTTGCGGGTTCGATCCCCGCACGGAACCATAAAAAAAAATGTGTCTGGGTGTTTATCTATTTATGTATTTATATTCTAGGTTCCCCCCTAGTTCGCTACATGGTATCCCATAACACAAGCTATGCTTACTTTGAGGCCATGTAGTTGGTGTGATTGTCTGGGGATTTTTTTTTATTTATTTATTTATTGTGCGAAGTAGATTCAGATATACGAAGAAACTCAACATATACTGTAAGACGTGTATAAAATAACTAAATAAGACTATTTTTATTAAGTTGTGCAAAACTATATTTTAAAACCATTCCTCAAAATCCACTAAAGCCAAAGATCCGACATTCGAAAAATCTTTATTCTAAACTTTATCGAAGACAATGTAAGTACTGCAAGAAATTCCGCGTACACATAAGTACTCTTGCATCCCCGTTTCAGTGTCCGAAGTTTCTGGAAGTTATCTGAAAAGTTGTACGACCGTAAACAAAACTTACAAAACTTCTGTGAATCTTACTTGGCTGCCTAGATAAACGTCAAGGTAAAACGTCATAGGTATACACGAAATTCCTAAAGACATCCAATAAATTATTTGTTCGATTGGTAAGACTTTGCAGGTTTGGCAACTTTCACAGAACTGATGGACCTTCATTTAAAGCTTTACTTTAGCAAGTCATGTCGTTATTATTTATGAATGTAGAATATGTAGGGTAGTTCTCAATCTTACGTAATGAAAAAGGGTCAGAAAGGGGTCAGATATGTTTTTGAACTCGATATATTTTGAATCTTACTTTAACACAACCTTTGCTTACATTAGTAAAATTGAACTTTACTTAACTAGGTACATGACTTATTTACTTTTATGCTTTTGGTACCTAGTATAAGCAATAAAATTAAATATTCTAAAAGCTGGGTTACAGGAAAACTATTCGATAAAATTCAATACAATAGGTGCAAGCAGGATCATTCGACGGCTTCGCATTTCATAAGGAGAGGAAGAATGAATTGTATTCTTGACATTCTTTAAAATTATTTTCTATGGATTCCAGTTTGCTTGGTGGCTTTGAGTTTTACTGAAGTATAAATAATATAACAGACTTGGTTATTTTTAGAAACACTAAAATCTTTAAATGGCATGTTCAGATTCAATAGACAAATTAATTTCTATAATTTTTTTAACCTTTGACTATATTTTGTTGCGAGTTATTTACATCGTTTATAAGAGCTGTAATAATAATAATAATAATAATACTCTTTATTGTACACAAACATGGTTACATAGATTAAACGAAACAATAATTATAATTTACATACAAAGGGCGGCCTTATCGCCGAAACGCGATTTCTGCCAGGCAACCCAGGCATTGATGGAGAAGAATGTGGGCGAGGTGTACGGCTCGTAAAATAAACTACATACGAATAATTACATACACATACATAATGATAGCATACATATTTACATATATACCTAAGTACATATAAATAAAATACATAATAATATACATCACATAAATATATAAAGATAGTTAAGATGGACAGTGTTTTGCCAGGTAATACCGTTTCAGCATTCGTTTAAAAATGCGCGGTGTGCGCGCCAAGCGGATCTCAATCGGGAGATCGTTCCATAACGACACCGATCGAATGAAAAAGGATTTACCTAAAAATGTAGCTGTGTGCGGTGGTGTCGCCAGGAGCAAATTTGATGAAGAACGCAAGTGTCGGTCGTTATTGGTATACAGATAATTTAAACGGTCTTTTAGGTACGAAGGTATCGCTTTATCGTACAGAATACGGTAGACAAGAGAAAGAATGTGAGTATTCCGGCGAAGGCGAATGGGAAGCCACTTGAGGTTATTGCGGAAATCAGATATGTGGTCGTATTTGCGTAATCCAAATACAAACCTTATGCAGAGATTTTGTAGCCGCTCAAGTTTGTTAAGAAGTTCTTCAGTTAAATCTAGATAGCTGGCATCAGCATAGTCGAGAATAGGAAGTAAGAGAGATTGTGCAAGCATAATTTTAGTGGCAGTAGGGAGGAAATTACGAAGACGCTTGAGCGAATTCGCCGCGGCAAACATTTTCCTGCTCAGCTCGGTGACTTGTGGTTTCCATGATAACGTGCGGTCAAAGATAATTCCTAAGTTTTTTACAGTCTCGCTGTATGGTATGGAGATACCGTTAAACACTACTAAAGGAATTGAGCTCCAGTTGACCCGAGAAATCATTTTGTTACTTCCAATAATAATAGATTGCGTCTTAAGAGGGTTCACTGTGAGACCATAGTTATTGCTCCAGTCTGATATCCGCTTTAAGTCTGCATTGTGTTGTCGAATAGAGTTTGGTAGATTCTCAAGACTGTTTTGTGTGTAGATTTGAAGATCGTCTGCATATAGATGGTAAGAAGAAGATATATTGAGAGTTATCGAATTGATGAAAAGAGCAAACAGGAGAGGAGACAACACGCCACCTTGCGGCACACCGGTTTTAATATCACACCAATCAGAGAATTCCGTCTCAGTAGATATACGTTGCCGGCGCCCATGCAAGTAAGAATGAAACCAATCAATAGTCGATGGAGATATGTTAAAAGAACGAAGCATTTGCAAAAGTATGTCAAAATCTACTGTATTGAAGGCATTACTGAAATCCAACAGTGTTAATACAGTAAGCTTCTTCTCCTCCATGCCCCTACGAATATCTTCTGTGATATTAAGCAGTGCAGTAGTCGTACTATGCCCAGGACGGAAGCCAGATTGCAGGGGGTTCAGTAGCTTGTGTTCTTGCAAGAAAGTATTGAGCTGCTGATGAACGAGGCCTTCGAGTACTTTGGAAAGGAAAGGTAGGATGGAAATAGGGCGATAATCAGAAAAGGAAGAAGGATTAGTTTTTTTTGGGAGAGGTGTAATGATTGCGTCCTTCCATGCATCAGGAAAGACAGCATTAACAATACAATTGTTAAGGATACAAGTAATTACAGGAAGGATTATGTCGAGGATGGGTATGAGCATCTTACGACTAATGCAGTCAGAGCCGATGGCGTTGGAGGCAATAGACAGCATCGTCCTTTTGACACCACATTCCGAAAATTGACTTATTGAAAAGGATGGAATATTTGGAATCGGTAAACTAGATATGTGATTCAGAGTGCGTATTTTTATGGCAGCATCTATAGAGCTAGAAGAAGTGAAATGACCATTTAATGAGTTAAGATTAACATTTTTGAGAGAACTGTCACTCTTAGATTTACCGATACCCAAAGTTCTAAGAAATTTCCAAACTTTAGCTGAATCGCCGTTTGAGACTGATTTGTGAATATGGCGTTGTTGTGCATCCCTACACATCGTATTGCAGCGATTCCTCAAATTTTTATACACCAGTGAGTTTTCGTCAGATGGATATCTTTTCATTTTAGCTTTTGCACGGTTTCTTTTTTTCATTAACTTCTTAATGTCGTCCGTCAACCAAGGAGCAGGAAGATGTTTAATCTTGACAGGGCGTAATGGTGCATGTCTGTCATACAGGTCAGTAAGAAGTGAATTAAATGTCATAATTTGGTCGTTGACCGATAACTTATTGACAGCAGCTGACCAATCAGTATGACAAGCATCGTCAAGAAGTTTTCCTAAATCAATGCCATTAAAATTACGCCGCAGAAGGGTTCTCGGCTTTGCTTTGGGAGGGCGAACTTTATATGAAAGTAATAATAAGTCGTGATAAGAAAAAGCGTCCGCGTCTAATTGACCAAAGTGGGATAAGTGATCTAAGGAGGAGACAATAGCTAAGTCAATAAGAGAGGGAGAACTATTGGGATAATAGTGTGTGGCCTTAGACGGGACAATATTAAGATTGGTTGACCTTATTAAAGAGCGAAGTTTTGTAGATCGAGGATCACTTTTAAGAAGACACGTGTTAAAGTCGCCCATTAAGATGGTGTGACCGTAAGAAGGTACCAAGTCCTCCAAAACATGCTCTAAAGTAGAGAAGTAATCTATTTTTGGCGGGCTGTACATAACTCCTAGAAGCACTTTAGTTTGGCACAACGTAATTTCCAAAAATAAGTGCTCGACTCCACTAGTCGGTGTCAAGGTTGATGCGTTGACCACGGAAAAAGGAATGTGTGCTCTAAGATATATGGCCACGCCTCCACCAGTACGGTCTGGACGGTCACTGCGTATCAGGCAGAAACCCGGCAATGCATAAGAAGCAGAGGAGAGACATGGTTTGAGCCAAGTTTCTGAAACAAGGATAGCGTGTATAGCTTTGCTATCAAAAGCTGCCAGCATATCGGGGAAGTGAGCTGGAATACTCTGCGCGTTGATATGGACAACGTTAAAGTTTTTACGAAAATCTGAAAATTGGTTGTCGAGCGCAATATTTAAAGAAGGAGTGATACTGTGGTAGCTACCTGTACTCTTTGATGAAGGTGAGGAACATGAAATATAACCAGGCAAAGATATGTCATCTTCGCTATCAGAAATATACATAAATACGAAATAATTAAACTTAAATATATATTAAACTACTTATTAAATACCATAAACGATAAAACAAAATAAAATAAATAGTAATAAAACAAGCTCTACCTCCGGCTAAACTACTAAAATTAAACAGATTTAACTTCTGTAATGTTAATAATGATTGACAATAATATTGCATTGAGATATTGACAATAACATTGCAGTTTTACAATCACACACTGTCAGTGGTCGTTGTGTTGATAGCTAAGAGAGATGACACTTTGACAGTTGAAAATCTATATACACGTCAATGCTTAAACATAAACAAATAATAAATAAATATCGGAGGTAGAGAAAAATATGAAGAAAAGATATATATCTACACATGTACTTAATAGGAATAGAAATAATTAAAGATTATCTACGTGCTGGACGCTTACTCCTCACAGATTTAGTTGACTTCGACTTCACCGGGGATCCAGTATCTGCATCACTAGACTCGGGGTTCGGGATTGAGCTGAGGTCGATCATTGTCACTATCCGATGCCGCACATCATCAGGTCCAAGCACGAACAACGAACCGTCCTGGGTCCAGCACCGTGTCACGCCGAATCTTTGACGAGCCGCAATGAAAGTGTCATGCCGGAGTTTTGTCAAAAACTCCGATACAGTGACGCCGGAACCTCTAAGAGCCGTCTTGGCTTTCCATACTTTACTTTTGACTTGCAAGTCAGTAAACTTGACCAGGACTGGACGAGGCTTATCAGGACGAACAGTTTTTCCTAACCGATAACAGACACTTATGTGGGCTTTAGTGAATTCTGCAACCTTCATGTTTTCGGTTATTACTTTCACTGCTGCTGAGGTCACATCTTCGTTCTTGTGCTCTGCCATGCCATGAAGAAGGACAAATTTTCTGCGGCTGTGCATTTGAATCTTGTCTAGCTCAAGTGCCAGGAACTGCACCTGCTTCTGTAGATTATTTATGGCTTCGGTAATAAATAGCTGAAATTTGTTGAAATCTTGAGACAGTGCCGATGAAGATGATGCTGGGTTGGATGATGTGGTGGTCTTGTACAGTTCCTTCCTGAACTCAGTCATTTCAGTGTTGAACAAGTCCGCCATGGCCACAATAGTTTTCTGGATGGATTCCATAATGTGATATTGTGAGGTTAAGTGAAATAACAGTGATGAAGTGTAGAACTTGGAGATTATTAGCCTTGGAGGTAAAGCCTGTTTACTACATGTAAAATATGTACATTAATTTGTATATTATTGTTGATTTCCAATTAAATGATTATTAACTTTGATAAGTGCTTTTACTGTTTCTAAGGCCTACCCTCAAAAAAAGTGAAATGAATAAAAAAATATACAGTTTTATGTAGAGGGGATTTTTTATTTTTCTGGTGACCCTTATTGCCCACCCCTATCATCCCCTTTCCCAGCTACATAATCTTTTGGGACACATATTTTGCAGAACTTTTTCACAAAAATTACTTTAAACACTAGATAACAAATATCTTAATCTTTCAAATAGTACCACTGTGACGACATGAAAATGTGATAAAAATTCAGTAAACCCGTACAAATACGAGATATTACATGGTAAAATGACTGTCATTCAGAGGGGTGAGGCGTGTGACCCCCCTTTGTATAGTATTTTGTCGATAAAAAATAATGTAGTATACGTGGGTCAAGTTTGGAAATCCTAACCTTAACACACCGTATAAAGTCTGATTATGAATTTAGTATTGATTTTATGAAGTGACAAAATGCTTTAAAAGTTGCTAGTACTTTTACGAAAAACACGACATCAACGAATGAAGTGCATTAAAAACCGAAATTGGATAACAAATATTCGCATTTTTATAACAAGCTAGTGACACAGGTTATCAAGTGACCAAGCCAGACTAGATTAAATTGTTTCATCATAATGTTATATTAAAGTGTACAAGAACGAAATGAACTGAAAGTATAGCAAAGGTGACAGGAAGCGAAGTGCAGCGGAGCGCGCCGTCGAGCTGACTCAGGGCACTGAGCGATGGGAGCTGCTACTACAGTCCCCTTTTTAGCACAACGAGACAAAAAAAAATATCTATCACTTTTTACTAGAGGTAAAAGGCACTTTTTAGTAGATGTCAAGAGAAAAGTTGTTTCCTGATGGAATTTTAAAGTTAAATTATCGCCTAGGCAGTAAGAATTCTTGCTCTTAATTTCAGACTTTACAAGTTTTGTTATGGTAACAATACTACCGTAGAAAAACCTGCTAAGTGCAAGTCGGACTACCAACAAACTATCATAAGTTATTCTATACTAACAAAAAATTCATAAAAAAATAAAAAATATTTCCTTGCATGAAAATAACTAGCACGTTGTTATAAGTAGTGGCATTGAATTGAATATTTTGACTTGTAACATTTTATCGTAACGTTAAAGTGCGTACAGATTGCTTTAATAGAACTAGCAATGTAACATCCACGAGCCTGCGCTCGTTGTATTTTGACGTGTATTGCGCACGAACTGAGCATTCACTAAGGGCATACTGTGTAAGATTTTTTCCGTATTTCGTCGCGAGCACGGTCCGTCACCGCACATGTCCTTTTTAACCGACTTCCAAAAGAAGGAGGTTATCAAATCGTGTGTATGTTTGTTATTTAATTAATTGGTCAATAATTATGAATCGATTTTGATGATTCTTGTTTCATTTGATAGACCAAAATAAGTCAAAGGTGGCCCATAGATATTTAATGGAAATCAATTTAGTACTTAAAAAAAATATGTATGAAAGCGGAGAATATATACCTACGTAGATGACATTTCACTTCAGCCAAAGAGGATTTAAAAATGTTAGTGAAGTCGGTTTTTTAATGCTCTGCATTTCATAATACCTCTCTCCACAATACTTCACAAAATTAAGTTATATAATTTAACAAAAGATAATTTAACCTGTAAACACTCAATTCCCGTGACCTTCTTTGTGTATTTCGCTACTAACTTATTACTAGCAGAACCTAACTTACATTACTAGCCTAACTTACGGCTTACCAAATCAATAGACTAAACCTATTCGAAAATCATATTGAAGCTTACCGATTCATAAGGGTTTCAAAAAGTGCATGCAAATTTGATCTCTAAGGTTAAACAATCAATTCTGCGCGTGACCTCTCAGTATCGCCAGTGCTCTGTCACTTCGTGTGTAGGTATAAGATAATAGCCTACCGCTTCGCTCACACTGAGTGTGCAAACGCAGTATGGCTGTCTGTCGCGCTTCTGCGGGGCTAGCATGCTACCGTCGATAACGATAAATCGGGCCTTTTATCGATATTTTCTTAGAATATGGTATTTAGTGTATGTAATTTATTAAGATTATGACATATTTGGCTGTGTGATCTTAATCATGGTATCAACTCGAGTAATTCTATCTATTATGGTGCGCATATTAGCTTACATAATAGGATAAAATAACAAAATAATATTTATCTTGTCGATTCGACTATTTATCGATGGTTGCATGCTAGCCCTGCTGGCGTGCGTACGCAAGAAACACTATTGTGCGTACGTATGTTTTTTTCGCGCTCTTTCGACAGGTCGCTCGCGTCGCGTAGGTACCTACCTAACCTACTCGTACCGTCATAAGATTAGTAGGTACTTCGTGTTTGTGAACTGACTGATTGATTTGTGCTGCTGATTTATTGATAATATTAGTGAATTCACAAAAGCATCATTGTTCCGAATTTGATATCTATGTAAAAATACCCCACATCTAAGAGATACGAACATGTTTACGCATTTTAAAGCTTTCAATAATAAATAGTCTTTTTATGGAACCTGAAACCTGAAACCTTTACAAATTTTATCAAAGAAATGGAGAATACATTTATTAAAAAAATTTGAGAATGTTATGCTAATACTCTGCCCGGCTAATACTCTGATCAATTTAATAAAAAATAATAGTTTCACTACTCCATGTCCATGCTTCCCATCAGAGTTTATTTTTAAACTATTTGTTAGATTTCGCATTTATGCTGCTATAAAATTTAATAATCGTTATTTTAGAGAAGGCAAGAAATATATGAGGCATTATATTAAAGTTAAGCAATTGTAATGTATATTAGTTTAATTACATTTATATAAATATTACAATAAAATACTTAAAAAATAAGTAGGTATTTTATTTTTAGCACTTGTGGCAACCCTACCGATTGACCATTAAGCAGCGGGACGAAGAATAAAGTAAGCTTACGCGCGGCGTCAAGTCACATTTTAGATGGCGCGCGGTCGGGCCAAGTTTAGGTATTTAAAATGTCGGCTTTCTTTAACATCAAAGGAGTGCAACTTCTGTACGCTAGTACTATTATCTATTCTGTGGTATCGCACGCATTGCGTTGTTAATTAAGTTTATTTTAGTTTGATTTTGTCAGAGTTAGATTCTCGAACGGCGAGCGTTCGTGAAGTCGTCTATACGTACCTACGTATTCTGTATTGATAGTGCCGTCTGTACGTCCGTGGTAAGTAGATACCAGTAGTGTAACCATACGTTGTGTAATTAATTCTTAAAGTTTCGGTTAAATTTAATCAGTAAAAATTAATATTAATATTTTATTTTATTTTTCTCTTCATGAATGGTCTTAAACTCTCACGTCCTCGAATATTGAAAGTGACTCACCAGTCATCCAACCTTATTCGTGCTCTAATTTTTATCAGAGCTTCATCAGTATTATACCTACATACCTATATTAAAACTCGTCTGAGTGACTGATAGACAACGTACAGGCGTACTAGGCGTAGAGGCGTACTAGGCGTAGAGGCGTACTAGGCGTAGAGAACTGAAGCTTAAACATACATACCTAGGGAGATTTAGGGGTAGGAGTGCACCAAGGAAAGTAACCCGAAATTCCCACGGGAACGGAAAACATATGACTTTTAGTTTGTGTGACAAAATTAATCATTGAGTGCACCGATGTGAAACTTGGTAAAAAGGTTCGTCAATGGGTGTCTGGTTAGGTAAATTATAAATAAAAAATATTTCTTACATTCACAACACATTTTCTAGGCCAAATAAAACTGATTTACATGATTCAAATGGATAAATGGTTTTATGCCTAGAGCTTTCACTTGACATCAAAATCGTTACGATAACTTAAGAAACAAAACATCACATTTTCAAGTTCCTCTCGTAATTATCCAATTTGCAATCTGAGTCCCTTTGATGTTGTCTAAAAAACCGACAATTCACGGATTGCGTCGAGCAGGCTACGAGCGTACAGGCGCAATTCGTGCTCATCGTGCACACGAACGCGAGTCCAAATTGAGCATCGAGTATTTTTTTATGTTATCCAAAAACAGAAAATTTACAGATAGCTTTGAGCACGCTACGCTAGGGGTCTACTGCGGCTCAGTTCGTGCTCGAGAGGCATCCAAATCATGGGAACTTCTTCATTGCATGTTTCATTACTAGTTCCATTACATCAATCTGTACGCACTATTTCATTACGATGAAATGTTTCAGGTCAAAACCACGAGCAATGGTACAGGTTAGTCACGTAATGCCGTAACGCAACACGCTCGCCGCGAATGTTACGCCGAAATTCTCAGGTCAGTCGCCACCTTAAAGCACGAGTGGTTGTGACTTTGCAGAGCTGTAGCTCTATGTAATAAGGTCGAATATTAGAGAATAAATAAGAATGAAAATGTGCATCCAATTATGAGTACCTATTATCGCTTCTTCCTTATTTATTACTCATCCTTTTCAGCCACTCTCAGAATGAGATTGTGGTTAAAAAATCGATATAGTATCTTGTATAACGCTGCCTCTTATCATCTTTATAATAATTATAATTTTATTAATCTTGTAACTCCTGCAGGGTTATTCACGTAACTAAAATAACAGCGCTGTGCTTGAAGACGAGCTCTTCGACGAGCTCACAGATGTTACAATTAGAAGAATACCAAAACCTAGAGAAAATTGTCAAGCAGTTCAACGAATAACAGTTCTTACACACGCCGTCATCAGCGACGAACGCTGGTATCGTTTTATCTATACTAATATTATAAAGAGGAAAACTTTGTATTTTTGTATGTTTGTATTGAATAGGCTCAAAAACTACTAGACCGATTTAAAAATTTCTTTTACCATTACTTAGAGGGATTCTTCCGAATCCGTATAGGCTACTTTTTATCCCGAAAATCCCGCGGGAATCGAAATCGCGCGGGTAAAACCGCGCGCAACAGCTAGTAAGTCATAACCAAATAGGTAACTCGTCGCTGATGCATCTATGAACTCGACGCTGTTGTTTAGGAGAATAGCCCTGCAGATCACATTGTTATTGACCGCTAGTTTACGGTTTTACAATTCATAAGATTAGTATAACCGGATGTCTTTATATTTTTAAGAATGAAGCATTTTTATGAAATTGACAACATTATAGCCTAAAATTTTACAAAATTTACTTAAAGCTATGTTACAAAAGTATTTAATTATTAAAAGTAAAATAATATGTGCATCAAGCTTACTGACAAAAAAATATTTACAACATCACGGGTGACTCTAGTTTCTTTGCCGCTAACCGTACAGACCCCATGAACATATTTAAAGGTATTGTTTAATATGCGGTTTTTATCCAGGTCCAGGTATCAAAAAATTATCCAGATGCGGCTTTCACTCACACGTTGTTGTTTACATAGTAAACAATAGTGAATATGACTCACAAAACATTTTTTAATTTAATATTTAAAAGTGTGATTCTATTTTGACTAAAAATGCGAGTTCCCTTAAAAAATTACACTTTCGAGTTTGAAAAAGGATATTGTCCAGTGGTACGGGCGCTTTGGAGCCGCGAGTAAGCGATTTGGCACATTGCGCCCTGAGCGTGGGGCGAGCCACAGTATAATTACGTAGGTACGAAATGTGAGCTGTCGTTTAAATCTTGTACAGCTTAAATTTGAGCGAACTTCACTGCCGCTTGCCTGTATTAATTTAATTTTAGTTGCCACTGGATATTGTTAACAAAACTAATTAAGTTCACGTTTGCTTACACGTTTTTTTTTTGAGTAAAATTTTAATTTGTTAACTTCAAAGTGTTTTTCCAATACAAACATATATTTCCGGCCTTTTTAAATTTAACGAGCTTTTGTGGCTCCTACATATATAGTCCTATAAGCTAAGCTAAGGACAAACAATAGATGATCAGACTTGACTTGAAGTGGTTAGCCATATTCAGCATCAATTAGGAAACACGACTAGTTAGCGGCAAAGTAAATAAATGTCGGACACACCTTGAACTTCGCTATATTAAGCGCTTTTACATGATCTACTACCGTGACCGTCATGAATGCTTCAAATATGTATAAGAGACCATCAGGGCCGAGAAACACGAGGCCACATCAGGATTGCTGTAAAAATTGCTCACAACTGTTAGACAGGGAGATTGTCAAAGTAGCGTTAAGACGGTAATTTAAAGTACGTAACAATCGAATCTGAATCTCAATTTTAATCTACACTTCGTAGGAAGGTGGGTGACAATAAAGCTGTAGGTGTGGGCGAATACTTTTTGTGTATGGTTTCAGCTTATTATCAAGTGATATTTGTGCCTATACCCCAAAAGATATATGATATAGCAAATGGTTTTAAATTTTAAGGCTGTTTGTCCTTTATTTTCCTAATTAAAATCTATATAATATGAAAACATCATGAGATAATTATATTCCTAGGAAAATATGGCTATCAAGCATATAAAAACAAAAGAAAAAAACAAAATATGTGTGTTTTTACAACTTCATACAGTTTACAAAAAGTAGGATGACTACTGGTCAATTTACTTACAGCATTTCTTCCCGACATTTTGGCTTTCTGAAGTGGTAATATATTTAGTTCAAAGTATATTATTTTACTTATTTATTATCTAGTAAGCGCGAAATTTGTGCCGGCGAAATAAATAATATTTTGATTACGAAATTGATATGACTGCATGTCTCATCGGTGGAAGTGAAAGTGAAAAATTTGACGCGTGATTTTGATAATGTAATTTAAATATTACCAGCTTAAATATCGCTTTTTAACTTGTAAAAATATTGAAATTTCGGTGATAAAAACAATATTTTACTTGCATTTTAGTACTTTATAATATCTGATAAAAATAACACACATCGTTTGAGTGCCCTCGATTATTACTAGGTAATAATGTCCTTATTAATTTTATAGTCAAGTCATATGTTTGCAAATCAAACTACACAGTTCAGTACAAATATACATGTCTAATTCGTTTACGCTTCTACTATTACATCTTCATAGGGAAGCAGCTTCAGTCACAGACGCTGGATGATGATGAAGCCTTACATTCCAGATATCAATTTACCTAAAGATAGTTGCAGTAGCGGCAAACTTACGCCAAACATATCAAGTGAGTGTCTAAAGGAAGTGTGACCTATTTATATGTACCTAGGTATCAAAACAAATCCCACCGATGCGATGTGAGAAATATTACTTCGCACGTATATTGGAATACATCGCAGAGAAAATACGGCCAGCTGTTTAGTCGTGAAGATTTTGAGCATTATGGCCGCTTCACGGCTTACTGCGAAGGAAGATACGAGGTTTCCACTTAAAAACTGAAGTTCTTTTTTTAAACTGATTTACCGTTAAACTATTGAATATGTTTATAATTCGCTCAATTTATCACCTTGTTCTATTATTTACCTAGTAAAAATACAGAGCCGTAAAATGTATCAACTAAAACAATACAAAAGCAATATTTACAATTCCAAAAACCTTCATTAAAGAAATCCATGATCAAGATGAAATATTCGGAGTCAGACTTTATTATCGATCACGACAGCCGAGCCCAACACCGGAAAGCATTAGACTACCAAAGCTGAACAATTTAATGACGATTGACTATTCATTCGACTTTCAGGCGGTTGACCGCACTGCTACTTGATTTAGAGTCTAATTATTCAGCCATCTCAGGCGTAGCTAACTGTCACTATGTAACGAGACTACAGCGCTCACACAGCAAAATGTTGCAATTTCATTTCAGAAAAACAGCTTACACGGGCAAAAATAATTAAGAGTATTAGTAGACTCGGCGAACAGTGTCGTACTAAATAGTCTGCTAAATATCCACCCACATTTATGGGGGGCAGGACACAAGCGAGGGCTAGTGCCGCCGAGAACGGAAACAATTTTGCCTTTTAAAACAGAGTAGGTGCTTTTGTTTACAAATGATTCCGCCGCGAAATTCCAGCTGTATTCAAAGAACACAAAATTTATGTAGTACGTGGTTTTCACTGAGATTTGCGCTCTCATACGTACTTTCTATTCACAATTTACGAAAGCATTAAATCTGGTTTTACCCAGCTTTCAAACGCTAACTTTTACGGGCAACGTTCAAACCTTTATTTATTTCTAAAAATACTCAATTCGATATTAATCGAATGCTTTAGTTCAGCATACGCAGCGGTGGCGCGCGGTCTGACCCGCGTAAATATCAACAGTTAAAGGCTTTACAAAGGCTTCAAAAAAACTTTTTTATCCAATATATAGTTCCCGAGATTAGCGTAATGAAACAAACATAACCTTCATTATATTATTTCACTCAAACATTATGTTCTTGAAACACAATCATTTATCTACCCTAATTAAGAAGAAGATGCTTTTGTCGATCAATCCTTCAAAGATAAAATCAGCTTGACGCAAAGTCGTATTATCACGGAAGAAAAGATTCAAGCACAATACCCGAAGCCTGTTCACCCAAAGACGATCTCCACTCGCACACCATTTAATAGTTGACATGTCAATTGTTAGGAGCGGCGTTGGAGTGCCACAAGGATGCCTCTCGGGCCCGACCTATTCAAATAGTCAGCCATCGAGTAAGCGAGATACGATTACAAAATCGAATAACTTCATCTCGTTTCCCGTTTCTGAATTGTAATGTAAAATAGCCAGTGTGTAAATCGATTAGTCAGGACCCTATATTTACCGATTCTCGATGCATCGATTATCAGTCGGCCCTGTCACTAGACCACTTGACGACGGTTCTCATTCTAGCGAACCGGAAAAAAGATAATCCCTCAATTAAATTGAAGCACTGCCCGTGAAATTGTTTACCGTTTGAGTTAAGATTTTTCAAATTTCCATTTCAATAGGATTTCCTATTCACATGTTGAGCTTATTGGAAATGAAGAAATATGAATATAATGCCACCACAACGAGGCTAAAGAGATTTATAATTTAAATTGAAAAGATAAAATATGTCCAATTCGAATGTGTAAAAAACCTGTTCTATAAATAAATTCTGCTAACAGTTGTCTGATAGCTAAAGATGTTTACAGCACTTTGAAGACAGTTTTTAACAAAAGTTTGTTATTTATGGGCACGGAACTTATACATCAGCTCTTGGACAGATGTGCCGAAGGTCGGACACGCGACATCAGGTTACATGATAATAAAGGACAGGAATCAGGGAGTAAAATCTACCACCGCGTCAGCAAACGCTTTCAAATTGCTCGCGTATTCTCATTAAGGTAGTATTAATAAGTCAATTACAAACTGACTTTGTATATGTCAGACTGTGTTTCAAGTTTTATATTTAAAAAAAAGCAATTGCTAATGAAAAGTGTAGTTCCAAATAGATATTATAAATAAAACTTACAACAGACCGAAATAATAAAAACTCAACGTTTTAGAAAGCGCTTTTGTTCAGACATGGGTTGATAAGTTTATTTCTGTAAGCTTCCACGTGTAACCCAGAAGTTATTTCAATTTTTGGGTAACTTTACACGTGTTTAGATACGTGTCCGCAAACAACTGATTATCTGCATACCTATTGGCGATCCTTATTTGATGATACTCGTTTTGTGACCTACTTAATGAAGATGATCGCGAAACCGTATTTTAAAGGGAGATGATAAATATATTTTTCTTTGATAAATGTATTCGCTTTTGACTTCAATCTCAAATAATGCTTATTTATGTTGAGGCTGAAGACTACGTACACAAGTTAAATAAAGAACGAGCTCTTTACTGTATGTAACACATAAAGATTTGGGTTTTTCAATTTGGTATCTTACGATATATTTTTTTATTTATGCTTCAGTTTACACTACAAACAGTAAAAGAAAAATAAAATAACAGTGTGTTTAGGGACTACAACTCAGTGGTCTTATCGCTGAAGAGCGACAACTACATATATATCTTCCAGACAACTACATATACTTATATAGAGGTGGCAGGGCGATTCAAAACCGACTCTGCACAAACGAGGAGGGCCTAAAACAGCCAAAGAGAAAATAATTTGAGAATTTCACACAGCTTATAATTAAACAGCAACCATACCACCACATTTCAAACTCAAAAACCTAAACGAGAGTACCTTGGCAGCAATACAACGCGCTGGCTTCGACCCAACCCTACCAGAAGAGCGCGACACAAAGTGGTCCCACCGTTTACCGCTTCCATTTGGCAATCTTTCACTGCATAGTAATGTGCATTCATGTTGTATTACTATACCTTTTGAATAATTTTACTGTCATACGAGATAGCACCAAAGCGCACTACCCGCGTTTTTCCGTTCTTTCGGAGATGTAAGACCTAATGTTGCAAATTTAGAAACCTCGGCACAATAATTTTATGCAATTTATATGAGAACACACTTTCATCAGTGTGTGTTTATTACCCTAATTACGATATAAACTGTTTGGTAGATATTTTTTTCCATTTTTCTTAACCTACTTATTAGTTTAACTAAAGGAGCTGGCTACAGTTTATGTAGATGATCATACAGCAACAGGTAGTGTTCTTAGCCAGCTATAGTAAACCTAACAATAGAACAAACTTAATAAAGTTAGTATATAAAAATAACGACAAATTAAAACGCGACTCGGTCAAGCCGGATAGGAAGGCATTATATGTAATAGTTTTATTTGATAGTAAGAGCATCAAAGGGCATAAAAATTACAGACTTACAATAATGCAAGACATTAATAATAATAGAGAGGGATTATTTTCAACTCTAATCCTGTGATATGGGAACCAGATAATGTATACAATGAATAAATACGTTTTTTTTAGTATGTCCTAATAAAACATAGAAAAACTTGCAAAGCCTTCCTTTAACGGCTCTCAAACTTGGCAGTAGTGCATGTATTTTATGTACGACTAGCTGTTTCGCGTGGCTTTACCTATGCAATTTCGTATCCCGCGGGAATATCGCGATAAAAAATTGTCTATGTGCTATTCCAGACTGTACACTATCACTATGCTAAATTTCATCCATATCCGTTGAGTCGTTCTCCCGTGATTGAGGATCAAACTTCCAAACATCTATACATCCAAACTTTCACATTTATAATATTAGTAAGATTAATAAGATAAATGCCAAGTATGTAATTTGAAAAATAATTCAATACAATTAAGTAATTAAGTTTCATATCATTTTTTACATTTGTTTCACTTTTATTTGTTTACTAGCTGTTAAGCGCGGTTTTACCCGCGCAGTTTTGATTCCCGCGGGAATTTCGGGATAAAAAGTAGCCCATGTGTTATTCCAGATTGTACTCTATCACTATGCAAAAATTTCACAAAGTGTTTTCTAAATTACTCATCCATTCTATGCAAATGGCAATAAAGTGTTTTGAATTGAATTGAAAGTTAAGGCTTATTTTCTAAAAGAACACAGTCCAGTCAAAATAGACATTTGAAGAGTACAGGGAAACAAAGATCAAAGTCAAAATTGAGTCACATTTAGAAATAAACAAATAAAAAATTCATAGTCAATGGATTTGATCCTTTTAACATTTTTTTCTTCTGTCTTTTCTTCTTTCTGCAACTGGTGACATTGATCTTTCTATATACAGCCATACAATCTTTTTTTGAGTCCCTTGTGCACTATGATCGCTTTAAGCGTATTTCGTAAACATAGACCAGAAGCTATCTACATTTTGCACTAGATGGCAATGTAAGTTCTTTTTAACTGAAAAGTTGACAATGATCTTTCTTCCCCTGTACCCTTCATTTGACATAGCCAAAATTGGAATAGTTCATGTAGCAAGAGAGAACAGCTGTTGCTGTTGATGGCTCCTCTAAAAAATCATACGAAGGAACCATCGAACCAAGTGAATTATGACCCATTTTGCTAAAAATTCGTTTGAAACTGTCAAACTTGTAAGATCTATCGCTTATAATGCACTTATGACTTTTTAGATACTGTACGAATTCTGTACTCATTAAATGTCAGTGTCGTAATGATGACAAGTTCTTCACCAAGGAAACCTATCTTCGAGCGAATTTCGACCTACTAGCGTGTAGACGATTTGCCAAAATGAGCTTGTTGTGGGTCATGATTCAGTTGGTTTGACAGTACATTACAGTACTTTACGGGCTGTTAAGTAAACATAAGATAAGTACCTGCTTACCTGCTTATTTCGCTCGCATGAAATTATTGTATTATTAATATTATCGTATAAAAAATTGATAATCTTAAAACATAATAAATAAACATTATAACTCTTCTAAAAAAAATATTCCGAGTCTGGGCGTCTATCTGTACAGGGTTGTTTTTTGGTCACCAGCCTAATTTATGTTAAATGTTATTTTCTTTGATACGATAAAATATGGCACCACAAACTTATTGACTAACGAGCGTTTGCCCGCGACTTCGTACACGCATAAACTCAAAAGTCCTGTTTTCCGTTCCCGTGGGAATTCCGGGAATTCCTTCCATTATAGGTACAAACAGACACTTATTGAGGAACCTTTCTACCAAGTATCACATCCGTGCACTCAAAGAATAAGATTTTATCATACAAACTAAAACATCATATATTTCCCGTTCCCGTGGGAATTTCGGGAATTCCTTTCATAACACAACCAGTCATTTTTTGAAGAACCTTTATCCAAGTACCATATCCGTGCACTCAAGGAATAAGATTTTTCATACAAACTAAAAAGTCCAATAATTCCCGTTCCCGTGGGAATTTCAGGAATTCCTTCCTTAGTGCACCCCTACATCCCCTAAAGAATGTATGTTCCAAATTTCAGCTCTCTACGCCCAGTAGTTACGGCTGTACGTTGTCTGTCAGTCACTCAGTAACTCAGCCAGTAACGGAACAGTTTTATAGGTATATATATTGATAATCGCTGTTGACGAATATAGTCACTACGACGCGGTATTTCATAGATAATACTACGACGTAGTACAACAAGATGTTTCGTAGTAGCGCGTAGTCGTCTTTATTTAAAAAATTGGCTGATGACTAAAAAAGAACCCTATATATGTACTTTCTATTCTAGGTATCCCCTTATTCGCTACATGGCATCTCATAACACAAGCTTTGCTTACTTTGATGCCATGTAGTTGGTGTGATTGTCTGGGGATTTTATTTTATTTATTTATCTTCTAACTAATACTATAAATTTCACATTTAGATGGATGACCGGCAGAACGGCTCAACGGATTTGTACAAAGGTTTTAATGGCGTTTTTGTGGGCGATACTCTGACTTCCTGTCACTGCAATAGTCTCTCTCCATCATTATTAAATTTGTCAAACGTGACATCAGATGGTTTTACAGCCCCTGGTGTTTTGCCTACCCCATACAGGCGTGAAGTTATGACAAATTTGTACTTAAATAACAGGCATCTAAAAAATCTGTAAAAATCTTTATTGGTTCGTTACAGGTACAATTCAATGTACAAAAGATTTAAAAAACATTGTATTTAAAATAGTTAGGACATAATTAAAACTATGAAGAAGTACATTTCTTAGGAACAGTTAACGAATACGCTTCAAAGCAAACAAAGTGAACTTTGATGAAGTTCAGTTGTCGACTTAATTACCGATTTCAATTGAAACAAAATCTTTAAAAGTTATTTAATTTAGGAAATGTTTAAAATTCAAAGCGGTTCATAAACCGCTTTGAATTTTAAACAGCGACAGCGACAGTCGCTGTCGCTGCCGTCCAGTTTGCAGCTTTTTTTTTTTTTTTTTTTTTTTTTTTTTTTTTTTTTTTTTTTTTTTTTTTTTTTTTTGTACTGGAGGAAAACGTGCAATCACGTCCCCGACCGCCCAAGAGGGAACGGCGGGGTATGTGGGGATGATCCGGCAAAAGGCCGGACCTACCCACTAAAAACCTCCAGGTGTACCTCACCCGCCATAGATGGAGCTCACGGTACCGCCATTGGCATTACCCGCGAGCCCCGGCGGCCTGCGCTCAGCCTCAGCCGAGCGCCCCCCACGTAGGTAATGGTCCAGGACACGAGACCATTTCCCCTCACATAGCCCTATGCCGCAGCAGGTCCCCTCACCCGCTACGGCTGACTATCGGGAGGGAGAAGGTGAGCATATCTCCTCCTCCGTCCCCCCCTCCGCCTACGGCGGATCGGTGCCGACGAGGCGTCATCCTCCCGGCACCGCTCCGCCGCCTCCTTCTGCGACATTACGTCCTCGCTAAAGGAGGTCATGGCCGCCCAAGCCTCTCGACTCCCTAACATGGCTTTAACCACGCTAGGAAGCGAGAGGTCTTCTCCGACGACAGACGTCAACTCGTGCCGCAGCCGACCCCACGCCGGACACACCACTAAGGTGTGCTCCGCCGTGTCGTCGGCCGCCCCACAATGGTGACACTCTGTCGTCACCTCCCTCCGGGCGACCCTGTGCAGGTAGTGACCGAAACAACCATGTCCGGTCAATACCTGCACAAGGCGAAAGGTCAGAGTCCCCCACCTTCGCTGCACCCACTCAACGAGGACCGGACGAATCGCATCGATCGGCCAGGCCCCGCTAGCGGGCGCGACGAGGGACTCTTCCCACCCTCTAAGGAGTGCCCTCCTGGCACTCCTGCGGACGCGCGCCACCTCCTCGGGACAGGGCAGCTCACCCGCATCCCTCCTCTCGGCTCGGTACTGGTAAACAGCACCGAGCACTACCGCTTCGAGTTCCCACGGGGGGGCGCTTGCCAAGACGCAGGCAGCCCCATGGGAAATCGAGCGATACCCTCGCGATGCTCTCACCGCCATGGCCCTCTGCGGTTTCCGCAGCAGTGCCCTATTTTGACGGTTGAGGGCATCCGCCCAGATGGGCGCTCCGTATAAGGCCATGCTTCCCACAATGCCGAGGTAGAGCCTACGGCATGGGGAATCAGGCCCCCCCACGTTTGGCAGTAGCCGCCCCAGTGCACCAACCGCCTTGATGAGCCGTTCGGCCAGCATCTTAAAATGCTGACCGAAGGCCCAGCGCCCATCAAGAATGAGACCCAGATACCGCATTGCCCTCTTTAGGGGTATCCGGGTCCCATCCACCATCAGAGTCGCGCCTCGAGGAGGACCCTGTCGAGGCCCGTGAAACAAAAGGGCCTCGGTCTTCTCCAGCGCGACTCTGAGGCCCAACCTCCTTATGCGGCCCACCACTAGGGCCGCGCCCTCCTCCATCCGAGTCGCTGACTCGGCAAATGTCCTCCCCTGGGCCACTATAAGGGTATCGTCAGCGTAGCAGAATACGCTGACATGGGGCGGCAGTGTGCCCCTCAACACTCCGTCGTAGCCCAAGTTCCACAAGAGCGGACCAAGCACCGACCCTTGTGGAACCCCACACCTCATCGTTCGCCGCGTCAGCGACCCCGTCCCGTCGATGTAGAGGACGTCCCTATCCCGGAGGTAGTCCTCCAACAGCCGCCGCAGATACAGAGGCACTCCATGGAATCGGAGAGCCTCGAGAATTGCACCGAACGGCAGACTGTTAAAGGCGTTGGCAATGTCCAAAGACACCGCCAACGACCTCTGCCCCCTCGCGGCACCTTCTGCAGTGAGGGCCTTCAGGGCAGAGACGGCGTCCAACGTCGACCGCCCCCGCCGGAAACCGAACTGTGCCTCGGACAGGTCGGGCCCTACCCCCTCGAGGTGCTGGACAAGGCGAGTGGCCAAAACAAATTCCAGCATCTTCGCCATCTCATCCAGCAAGACTACGGGCCGGAACGCCGATGGATTGTCAGGTGACCGGCCTTCCTTCTTGAGTAGACAGAGTCTCCCATCCTTCCATATCTTCGGAAACCGTCCAGTCCGCAAGGAGAGGTTGAACAGCTCCCGAAGCTCGGACCCTAGAGACTCCACCGCTATCTCCAGAATCCGTCCGGGTACGCCATCCGGTCCGGGGGCTGTCCTCTTCCTCCCCAAGCGGGAAATGGCATTCTCCATCTCAGCGTCCGAGATGGGGGGAACCTCAATCTCCCATGCCATTCCCGACGGGGGAGGCAAGGAATGGTCGGAGCTATTGGGGAAAAGCTCGCCCACGACCACCCCCAGGAACTCAGGCTGGAGAGTCTCAGTAAGTGGCCGTCCCATGGCCCGAAGTTTATTCCGAGCCATCTTATAGGGACGCCCCCAGGGGTCCCTGTTGAGACCCTCCAGGAGTTCCTCCCTGGCCCGCTCCTTAGCGGCGCAGATCGCCGCCTGCAATGCCTTCTTAGTGGCCTTACATGCAGCCACCCGCCGAGCCTCCTCCGCTTCATCGCGGTTGCGCCGCCGGCGGTAGTGGGAGCACTCCCGCCAGGCCCGTCCATGGGCATCCCGGAGATCGGCTATCTCTCGTGACCACCAGTATACGGCCTTCCGACCACGATAGGCACCAGACCTCGGCATGGCCGCATTACACACCGCCGTTAAGGCAGTGCGCAAGCGGCTGGCACCCTCGTCAACCGTGGCCTGGGTTGTGCGTGGCGCACACCAGGACTGGACGATCGCCGCCTCAACCGCCAACTCGCGATCAAGGCGGCCAATCGCCCAGCGGGGAAAGGCAGGGAAATTTCGCAGAGGCCCGACTAGGGGCTGGTGGACGGCGACCTCGAACCTTATGTAACGATGGTCTGAAAGGGTCACCGGATCCATCAGTACTCGCCAGTTGTGCACCCTGTGTGCAATCGCAGGGGAGGAGAACGTTATGTCCACACGGGACCGCCCCTGCGGTCGCACACAAGTAGGCACTGTCCCTCTATTTAGGAGGGAAAGCCCGGCCTCTACAGCCCATTCCCATAGAACCCGGCCAAAGCAATTGGTGCGGGTGTCACCCCACTGTGGCGACCTCGAGTTAAGGTCGCCCATCAGCAGCAGGTGGTCTGGCCTCACACGTCCAACCACCGCATGAAGGGAGTGCAGGTACGTCTCGTACTCCTGAAGCGGCCTATTCGGGGAGAAGTAAACACCAATTATGGTGTAGTCCCCCCACCTGGCCGCCACGTACCCCGGACCCCTCTCTTTGACTGTCAGTGTATGACTCCCCCCCAACCGCACGACAATGGCCACTGTGCCATCCGTGGAGCAGGCCCAGTGCGGTTGCGGAGCCACAAAGTATGGCTCTGCTACAACGGCAACCTCTATTTCCCATTGCGCCATCGCCTGCAGGAACAAATCTTGGGCGGCGGCGCAATGGTTTAGATTCCCTTGGAGAAAATTGAAAGACCGATCCATTACTCGGACATTTCAATCTCCTCCAGCGCAGAATTACGCTCCGTAATAGATGCTGCTCGTGTTCCAGGAGCTGCTCTTCTTTTGTTGGGGGGAGGGTTGCAGCTTCTACCCCCCATTCTGTGATCAGTCGGCTTTCCTGCATCAGTGCAGACAGCGCAGCAGGCATCGACCACGCAAGTTGCGTACTTGTGTCCGGGACGACCACACCTGAAGCATAAGTCCCCACGGTCAACGGGCGATGAACACATTTTGCGAGTGTGACCAACCCCCATGCACTTATAGCATCGCATAGGGCGTGCCTCTAAGGCCGTCACTTGTGCTGAGCTCCAGCCCACCAACAATCTACCGGCTGCCATTAACTTCTTGGCCGCCGCAACTGGGCAGCGAACGAAGATGGAGCTGACGCCATTGGGGGATTCTCGCAGTGTTCCCGGTTTTATCTGCTCAGGACTACACTCCCCCTTGCTCGCAATTGCCTCGACGAGCTCCTCAACGGTGACTGAATCGTCAAGGCCCCCAATCCTAAGGTCCGCAAGTTTCTCGGGCCTGTCTATGCGGGCCACCTCTGAGAGCACACTCTTTAGTTTGGCTGCCAGTTGGTCAGCCTTATCCTTGTTTTGTGTACCAGGCAATTCAATGATTCTAGCACCTGTAGCAGATTCCCGCATGTTGATTTTGCTGATGCCTAACTCAGTCAAATCAATACTTTGGCGCGCTTTTAGCAGCGCCGTTTTATAGTCCATTCCTTTTTCAATGGCCTCCGGCTGAAGCGTTATAACAACTGCCGCAGATCGTGGGGAAGTGAGCTTTACTTTCGTCTTTTGTGGCTGTTCTCCTCCTTTTTTAACCTCTTTTACTGGTGCAGGTGACTTCATTGCAGTTGCCTTAGTCGCCTGAGTTACAGGCAATGGTGTTACGGCCGCGGGTTGTTTCTTAGACTTCTTCCGCTTGCCTTTTCGTCCTCCACCCACGGTGGTCCAAGTTTCCGCCTCTGATTGCACCATGGGTACTATAGGTACGTTTTGCGTGGATGGGCCCGATTCTTTACGGCGATCAGCTGCAAGAGGTGGACGCAACGGTTCCGCAGGGAGAAGACGATCGTTGATTCCAGCAAGTTTCGCGTCCATCATTTCCCCCATGGTCCTAAGGAGACCACTTTGAAGGTCAGGCAGTAAAGCTGCCTTCAGTTGTTCAACTAATGTAACATTTGTTACGTCTGTGTTTTGCGGAGATGACCGCGGAGATTTTCTCTGTGAGTAATCTCGCCTCATTGCTGCAACCTCAGTTTGCATGTCCAGCATGTGACGTTTGAGGCGGGCATTCTCTTTGCTAAGCCTCTTTATCTCGTCCGCTTCCGTTCTCCGGGACAAGCATTCTACGATCTCTTGTAGATCCGTAGCGCTTGTCTTCAAGTCCTTTACGTTTCCTACTTTCAGGCGATTGGAGGTCGTGGCCAGTGAAAGGATCTTTGCAACACGCTGACCCGCTCTGCTCCTCATTTCTTCGACATCTAGATCTTCGATATTCACGTTATCTTCCTCAGTTGCAGAAGGTGACGACGCACCTTTCCTATTAGATTTTTGGCGACCTTGTTTCTTCTGGGGCAGCCTGAAGGTTGGAGATTTTACCTTCCTTATCTTTGCGTCAGTTTCTGTGTCAGATCCCGAGACCTCAGTCGTAATGAGACTCACGAGCGACTGCTGTAAGTGCCTATCGATACCCAGACCAACTATTTCAGAACCACTGGATTCTAACTCCGCCGCCAGAGCTTTAGCGTCTTGGCGAGTCCTTGGTATTCGAATCCTCTTCCTTGTAAGGTCTTTTCCTTCTCTTTCAACTTTTCCGTCAACTTTATTTCCATTCCGCGTGCATTCAATGTCCATTATATCAGTAGCGTGGTCGTTTATGGTAAACACGTTTGTTGCCCCCCCAGAATACGGTGGGCAGCCCGAGTTAGACTCGGGGAGGGATTCTCCGTTGTTAGCGGTACCCTCCTGGGGTAGTTTCTCAAAAGTGCGTCCATTTTTCTACTCCTACGAAACATCAGTTTGCAGTACGCCCGCCGAGACTAAGCCTCGCCGGCCGCTATCCGGAACTAGGCCCTGGAGACATAAAACCTGTCACCGGCCCCAGCCCAATACTGAGAGGTGCTGCGCACATACCACCCTCAGGTGTGCTTTTCGTCTGGTTCCCGTTTCAGAGCCCGTCCAGTATGGGAAGCCCTATCTGGCTTGGCCTCAGAGACAAGAACACGCAAGCCCCCCCACCACGACAAGGTAGCAACACGTCGGGGGGGGTCCAGTTTGCAGCCTAAGGGTGTTACGACACCAATCGATGGACGCCGTCGATCGATGATTTTTATTATGCCAAAAAATCCGATCTACATCGACCGACGAAATCTTTCTTTCTTCTTCGGCATCAGCATTTCACGAACGCAGTCTGCCCACATCATTTAATGAACATAAATTTTATCCTCATTAATAGTTTAAAAGCGAGCAGAAGTATTTTTAATAAGTAACTGGATTTTTGATGTTTTATTTAATTTACACATTTCTTTTTAAACTTAATTCTAATAGGTATCTATAATATAATATCTAATATTAGCTAACAATTCTAGGATAAACTTTACCTGACTGGGCTTAATCTGTTACACCTTTAACTGTTTGGTAATAAGGAAGCTTTTAAACAGTACAGTAGTTTATAAAACCCGTTGCGATAAGTGTCCTCTTTTAAAGCTTCCAGTCTCCCGTGCTCGTCGATAAACTCCTGAGAAGACGCGAACATGGTAATATCCTAAGCGACGATGGGATATTGCAATTGATATTCACTCTGAGTAGCAAAAGCATTACCCGTAACTACACCATACGAGAAAATATACATAAAGGGAATATCAGCATATTCTTCATTGGAAAAATCTCGTTGTTTTCTAATCTTTAACGCGCGCAAGGTAACCAGTTCCATAGCCGGAAGGGAAATCAATCACAGAACAGTCACATACCGATGCGGTAAGCAGGAAAACAAAGCACACGAGCAGCATCCGAACGCAACGAATTACTTAAATGAACGTAAAATTAAGTAATTTAATTACATTGTAATTTTTTGGGGATTCACCACCTGTCTTACAGCAATTTTATTGGAAAGTTTAGGAAACGAAAAGATTTTATTCCCGTTACAGGCGCTAAATTAAAAAAAACATCCCAATGAAGTGACCCACGGGCAGCAGGTTTGACCCCTTTGGATATTTACGTAAAGTTATATAGTTAGGTACGAGCATATGAAAACTTGAATATACCAAGACAACAAAATTTTGTGAAAATTGCATTACCAAATTTTTTAATTTTCTACTTACTCCCAGCACAACTGTTTGTGTGATATTTATGTTAATATGTTATATGTTTATATCTCATCAGAAAACTTATGAAATTTATGTTTTATATGCACTAAAATTTGAATTTAATCATTCATAAATAAAATCAATGAATAAAATCCCTACCTACTTTGAATCATCAATGACTTTTTGGTAGAAACATTAAAATAAAAAAAATTCAATTATGATTCAGTTTTGCATTTCAGTCTTCATAAAAATATGTTGCAAACAATCTGTGCTACAGCCCTTTAATGAATTTATTGTGCTTTATGAATAAACACTGTCCGTGTAGGGTCGGGTTAGAATAGCCCTCCCACCCCTGGATAAGCATCTCGTAAAGTTGACTAATCCGAGTGACCCCCATTTGAATGTAGGATTCCGTCAGGGTCCGACTGGCAAGCGACCACCCTTCATATAACATCTGCCGCCAAATAATACTGCTCCGGCGGTGATGTGTTTCGGCAATATTTAATGAAGAGCCAGTTCTTTCCTAAGTCCATTTGTTTTCATCTTTAACCTAATCTTCACTGAGATCAAGGTATTACTCGGGATTAGTCTTTAATAAATAAATCCTGTTTATATTTTTGCAAATATAAAATGTGCGCAATAGAATAAGCGAAACGTCCCAGTATCCAACCTACGCTACGAGGGAAAGAGATAGCATATTTCATACATACATACATAACTTCACGCCTGTATCCCTAATGGGGTAATGGGGTAGGCAGAACGCCAGAGGCTATAAAACCATCTGATGTCACGTTTGACAAATTTGGAGGTATTATTATGGAGAGAGACTATGGCAGTGACAGGGGGTCAGCATATCGCCCGCAAGAACGCCAACAGAACCTCCGTCCCATAACTGACTTTTACAGTATACCCGGGAAGAGAAGCGGCTGGCACATTCTATGTTTTTAATACCACATCAAATCAAGATGGGTAAGAACTAGGCACTCCTTTTTACCACCGGACTACCAGACGCAGACAGAACTTCCATACCTATATAATGGATTTACCATGAAATCGAAGAAAACGCTTCGATAGTTCCTTTTTGGTGCGGATTGGCAAGGTGTGGAACAATCTGCCTGCGTCTGTTTTTCCTGATCACTATGGTCCTTGAACTTTTAAGTGCCGAGTGAATAGGTTTCACGTTGATGGACGTGTACCACCATAGTCTTCATGCGCACTTTGAGTTGAGTTTGAGTTTGGGTACTTATAATATAAAAAAAGAACAAAACAATCATATATCTGTAAAAATAATTTATTACAAATTAACCAATAAATAAGTGCGTATTATCTTATACACAATAGATAAATATATGAGATATCAACCATACATATAACAAAGACAACTTGGAATGTTGTCAGTAAGTTATTACTGCTTTTTCATTTACCTACAACTTAATTACTTCTATAGTATATTCGTGCCATGAAACAATAATTTCATGAATCTATAAAAACAGTAAAATTTCAACTAAGGTAAGGTACTTTCGCATTTATTTCTGTTTAGTATAAAGTAATTTCTTTGCTCGTCTGTGGCACATACTTAGATCATTAATATTAATATTAGACCACAAGAACTGAATTCTTTCAAGAACTGCCTATAATTGAACTGAAATTATTGTTAAAAAAGGCTATATTAACGTACTGCGAGAAGAATATGCTAGCCCAACCAATTATTGTCAATGGACAGTTGCCTATACATTAAATAGATCCAGAACCGTCTCATTGGTGTTACAATATAAATTCTGAGCGTCCACCTTATGTAGTATGTGCTTACTATAAACTTATTTTACATGTCACTTTAGGACATTTCCTTTTTTTCTAGATAGTTCTAGAGTCCACACTTTTATGTTTGTACCGTTGATGAGGTGATCGCTTAGTTCTTGAATACATAATATTAGTCTAGTGCGAGCATGCATTATCGTTATTCATAAACAATCTTTATTTTAAAAGAACTGCTGAAAAATCTCTGATGAAAACGAATAAATAATGTTCACAATACTACAAATTATAAAAGAGATTTCCATGTAGCAACCAAATCGGTTTACTACTGATTACCGGTTTTATACTCACTGAGCTTAAAATACCACCAAATCTACTTTGGTCGGAGTTGGCAACTATTTTTTTTCATCTCTCTAAAGTGTGAATAGTGTTACAGACCTTAGTGAGGACAATAATTTCACAATTTTGATCACGTGCATTATTTGCAGCGAGATCAATTACAATTTATAAATGTTTGCTAATCAATATAACATGCAAAATGTGTATACCATAATATGAAATAATCAACAATAGCATGATATGTAAAGATATATTAAATAATAATTCTAAATATTGCTTTTATGGTTTACTTTCGTTCCTTTTTATACTATTTTAAATAATTTATTTAAGCGTCATTGAGCTTAACGTGCCTTGAAAAATAATATATTAGGAATAAAAAATACCGACTATTAGGCATATCGTGCATTTGAAAATTTATTGGACTACTTCTTAGTAGCAATTAGAAGATAAGAGCTATTAATGTCAGCTGGAAAAATGTCAAACTATAAATAACAAAATTTATTTTACATACGTGACAGCAAAGAGTTTGAGGCTTATAGGAAATTAAAAAAATAAAACAAAAAAGTTCTAGACTATTTTTCGTTTTTGAAATTACTTTTTATCGAATTACACCTAGTTAAATATAGAAAAAGAACAAATAAAATCAGTATAAACAAAAAAAATCAGGTGAAAAAATTGAGTCTTTTTAAACATAGCTTTGAAAAAACGATTAAACTCCTTAAGGTATGTATTGTATGTTTATTTATAGGCTTGAAGTAAAGCGTAATGTAGGATCTTTTGTTTATGGGTTAGTGTGTAAAAATAAATTTTATTTCGTATTTTTTGTAAAACAAGAAATAATCTTGCATAAATTAATTGTATGGGTACGCGCTTGCAACTAATATAAACGAAGCGTAAACGTGGGATAAACACAACTTAAAGTAAAATATAACGAGATTTAATAAGTTTAAAATCGTTTCCATAGCAACAAATTCTTTAAATTGTATCTGCTTAAATATTTTACATGACAAATTATTTTTAGCATAAAGAACACTAACTTGGGTTACAAATATCTCTCACACGCGCTAACACATTTAGGAACTCCATTTTACTCCATTAAATAAGTAAGTAAAATTATGATAATGCAAAGGAAAGATCTTTACAAACATTTAAAATTAACTATTGATTTGTTTTAACTTAATAAAATTATAAAGCGCTTAAGAGGAGGGCATAAAGATACAGATATTAATTTTATCAATAATGAATACCAATGACACGCAATTCCTTAATTAATAATAAAATTATTACATAAGTAATATCGTGCCAAAATATTAATACTACTAGTGAAATATAACTAGTGAAATTTTAAATAATTTGACATAACAATGTACTCACTAAACATACACACAACTAATTTATGAACACATATATTTAAATAAATCACTAAAATATCTCTTTTAAAGCGAAGGCACATGGGACTACGATTGTTACGTATTTTAAACTAAAATATATAATCTTTACGATATTTATCGATAATACAGCTGCACAGATAAACGGTAAACTAAATACATTACCCAGCAGTCAAGTATCACTTTGGAATCAAAGAAAGAGAAAGAAATACCGCTATGTTGAAGCAATTGAAAAAGAAGAAGTACTGAAATCGGGTAGCTTCAGATTTGTGGAGCGGTCGTGGGTCAGCGACAACGCATGTCGTAGGCCATTGGTCTCTTTCTAGAGATAGATGTGTAATTGTTATTGCTGGGTACTGTATCAAAGGGTTTGATGATTCAGCAAAATTCAGTTATTCGTAAAATTGCCTAAGAAATAATAGTGTTCTTGCAATTTACCAAAATAGGTAAGATCTTGGACTGTTTCTAACATATGTTCAAGACGAAAGGTTCCTTAACGAACTGAGTATCGATAAATCGTTATACATCCCTGAACTAACTTACTATGTAATAATTTCAAACAAAATACTTTTAACAAAAATAAGAAATACACAAAAATATTCACTTTGCTAAGTTTTTTATGTCAAAAATTACACTTTACAAATACTTCAGGTATTTGGAATTATAAATATCACATGGTTTTATTTTATTTGTTTTATTTTACATTTCTATAATAGCTTATAATAAAAAATTCCACTAAAATTTAATAATTTAATCTTGGTTGTTACAAAAATATAGTATTTATATGAGAAAATGGTATAATTTCATTTATTATTTACGTTATTACCATTATGTTAACATAGATCTGTAAAATTCTAAGCGTTTTAGCATTTTTAAAATATATTTTAAGTAAGTATAGTGATTATACCATAAAAATCTATCAGGTATACAAATTCAACTGTCTCATTATAGAGATAGATCTTTTTGACTAAATTAAAAGTTTCTTGGTTTGTATAGCAAACTCTTTTAAATTTAGACATAATTTTGCAAATACCTTCTAGAATTCAAATCTTAACATACTTATTTGAACGTATGGCCGTATTTTTTATGTATTAAAAACTCTTAAAGTTTTACGTAATATTAGTTTGAAAATAGTACTAGATTCCAAAACTTAATATGTATGGCCGTTATTTGACTATTTACATCAAGAGAAAATCGTTTTAACTTTTATTTAGCTGCCATATAAGTATTATAAACTAATTAAAAAGGAGATACAAAGATTACGTCACTGCCTAAATCTGATTCGTTTCATTTAAATATGTCTATTTTTATATAACTTTTCAGGCATCTCAAAACCATTTATTAAATCAGTATTAAATTTAAAATTTTGTTTAAATTATTATTTTATATTGGTGTCATATGCATAGACAAAACTCAGCTAGTCAGAATACTTCAATTAAATTTACTTGTCACGTTGCAAGAAACCTGGTCAAATGTTTTTGACGTACGAAAATAAATACCATCTATATATTAACAGATTTCTTGGGTACCGGTACTCGAGGTGAATTAGAATATATTTGTTTGAATAACTCTGGCATATGATTTTCGGGGAATAAGTTGATTAGTATTGCTGAAACAAAAAAACTTCATAATTATTCGAAATCCTTTAAAACAGAAAAATCTTACTATGAAGGTTCAAAAGATTTTAATATTTCTTTTTTCATTCAATAATGGTGTAAACAAAAAGCATCAATTACAAAGAACCTACACCGGCAAAATAATAATAACATGACGAAATTTTGCTCATCTCAAATATACATATAATACATAACGTCACGCCTGTATCCCTTATGGGATAGGTAGAACACCAGAGGTTATAAGACAATCTGATGTCACATTTGACAAATTTGGAGGTATTAAAAAGATGTAGACATATAAATATTTCTAATATTCACACGCCTAATATTAAAAGGGGCCGTCCATTGATCACGTGAGTTTTCGCATTTTTTTAAAGTGGGATAGGTGACATGTAGTGAGGTTTAATACTTAACCCAGAATCATACAATTTTTAGAATATATCTTTAAATACAGTAAACTATAATCTTATTTCAATCTGAAATCCAAATCATGACAAAGTGTAAGACTCGGTTGCAGGTCGTTTTTGAGTGCCATCTTCTTATCGTGTCGATGAATTGATGATTATTATAAAGTAATATTTTTCCCGCTCAAAAACTTGCCACCTTTATCGCATTGTTGATGGCCAGCGGGGCTGGCATGCTACCGTCGACAACAATAAATCGGGCCTTTTATCGATATTTTCTTAGAATATGGCATAAGGGGGTTTGAGTGTATGTAATTTATTAAGATTATGACATATTTGGTTCTGTGGTCTTATAGTAGTTTATGCAACTGTCATATAATAGAGGGTATTAAAACATGAGTGTAGTTTTTTGAAACGACCCGCGGCGAGTTTCAAAATAAGATTACACGAGTGTTTTAATACCTAATTATATGCAGTTGCATACGCTACTTTATTTAATCTCATGGCTAGACATTTTTGCTACTAAAGTTTTATTCAACAAAATATTACTCAAATTCGTATGTACGAAATAGCGTCAAAATGGAAAACGCCTTTATTGGTTTATGGCTCGGATCCAGCACGCATGCGCGTTGCGCGCGCAGCGCGCTCACCACAGATAATGTATACTTAAATCACAGAATAAGTAATAGTTGGTACAGAAGAATTACTCCGCAAGAAGATCTAAATAAATTCGAGTCCTGATACGACGCGATACGGTGGAATTCAGCTCGCACAGCATTACGTACCTGCAAATTTATATACCTAGAAGTTTTGTCTCTTTCTATCGCATGCCTCTTATCTTTTCTTACGCTGTTAGGGTTGCTGCCTAGTGAAGAATAATTAATCTCCTTATTTGTAATTAAGTATCTACCGATGTAGGTAGTACTGTTATTCTACCTTTGTAAAAAATATTGTTTCAACTTACCTAAAGTACAAAATGAAAAAAAAGTTACGACGAATAATTAGTAATACTACCTATGTTTTGTTTGCTAAATTGAACAAAATCAAATCTAAACATAATCTAATTGAATATTTTTTCTTTTTTATGTCCATTTTTAAATACTATTTGCGACCTCGATCATAGAATTATTGTGAGTGCTATTAGGTAGGTAGGTATCTACAACGTCCCGACGGGCGCGCGCGTGATACACGACCCATTCGAGATGCGCCGGCGGAGCGCTTCGCTGTAGGTAAATAACGGATGTACCGCGCGGAGTGAGTCAGGCCTGCTTAAATTGAATTGAAACCTCCTTGGTCGGGACATAGGTGCAGCATAGTTTGTGGAGTCACACCGCACAGGCAATGGTTGTCTCAGTCAGCGCTAAATCCCCAATTTAATTAGGTTTTCCTTGCTTCGGCCGACCTGGATCCGGAGTCTGTTGAGGGACTTCCAGATTGGCCAAGGCAGATCCCTGGTAAAGCAGGGTCTAGGCTGACCACTCCTTTTTCACGATGAATAGACTAACAAATTCATTGTCATAAAAATAATAATCGAAGGGTGCAATCATACGATATAAGAAATAAATACGCGTGATATCTTTATTACACCCCCTCCCTTGTGATATTTTCGTGATTTTTGTCAAACCCCCTTTTCAAGGCTCGCGTGATTAATGGACAATCAGATAAAGTAGAAAAGTAAGCAATTACTGGTAATTACCACAGTAAAAATAAAAAATAAATATATACTTACACTCCAATAAAACGAATATCAATCGTTTATTAATTTCTTGAGTCTGTAACATGTCGAATACAGTGAGAAGACCGCGTCGAGCTGTGTCCGTGCCGACTATATGTTTCAAGTCATCTGGCAAATAAATGTTTAATACTTATGAGTTTAATTTAATTATCTAGTTTTTTGTCGTAGATTTATTCTGAAGATCCATAATAACCAGAATAAACATTAATGGCTTACTGAACATTAAATGTTTTAAAGTCAAAGCTGTTAGCCACCCAAATAAAATAAAATATAATAATAAATAAAATATTCTTTAAGCTGAACACTTGTGGCCACGGGGTCGGTAAAGACACTGCAACGTTGTAACTCGAAATGTAAAATATAAATATAAAATCCGGTTAAAAATGCTGTAAGGATGAGACAATTTTTGAAGTTGCCTCTTCAAGCTTTTGTCCGCAACTTGCTCGTTTTGTTAACTAAAATTGCCATAACTGTTGTTACTGTGTAAATTTCATAGATTCCTTCCATAATGCAACCAGACACCCATTGAACCCAGAAACTTTTACCCAAGTTTCACATCGGTGCACTCAAGAATTAAGATTTTTGACACAAACCAAAAGTCCTATATTCCTTCATTAGTTGCCACCCTTCACCGCCTACGGCATCTATATTCCAAAATTCAGCTCTCTACGCCCAGTACTTATGACTGTACGTTGTCTGTCAGTCACTCGGTCACTCAATTACTCAGTCAGTAACAGTTTTAAATATATTGATGGAATAATCATACCTGAGCAAGTAGCTAAAAGTGCAACTTTTGCTGCCACTCTCGTCCTGGCTTTGGTGGCGATATCTCTACTCGCTACACTTGGGTTGTTTCTGCTAGTTAACCATTGCCTGAAATTCGAAAGATACAGTTTAATATTAACATAATATTTTTAACGATGAAAGTACAAGGGGATATACTACTTGGCGTCGCGTAGAAATACTTTCTATCCCCTGGTGTTTCAGACAGAACAGGATCACAGTTCTGTTTATAGAGTTTTATTCTTTAAATTATAATTTATTACTTAAGAGTTCTATTTTCATAAATTTTTTAGAAACTTTTTTTTTATTTCCTTCTCTGTATTTTATATGAAACTTTGAGTTTTTAGTCTTACAATAATAGTGCCCCGTCGATATTGAAAGAAATTAAAAATAATAATAAAATGTAACAGGATTTTTTTAAATTTATCTATTATGTTTTGACTTATGTTCAAGACAAAGAAATTGATAACTTACTTGAATGTTTTCAGGTACTGAACGACGTTCTTTGGCGATGTCAATGACGCTACTAATTCATAAACTTTCCTGCAACAAAATATTACAAAATCAAAATTCTTAATATTACAAATTCAAAAAATAAACAGGTTGACAGCAACCATTGATATAAAAAACGAGAGAAAATATGCCGAAATCTGGAGTAAAATAAAAATAAATCTCTTGAAGTAATGAAATTGTACATTTCGGCATATTTTCTCTCGTTTTTTATATCAATGGTTGCTGTCAACCTGTTTATTTTTTGGATTGTTCATGATAAGATTACCTCTTGATCTATACGTAATTAGAAATTTTATTATATTTTGATGTTATTTTGATGTGTGACCGCCGACCGTTCGTTTCTCATGGCGACTTCCGTGCTTCGGAGGGCACGTTAAGCTGTCGGTCCCGGGTGCTGTATACTTGTATACAGTAGTCGTTAGGGTTTGTCAGAAGCCATATCGGCACCCTGAAAATTCTGACATCCACCACCCAGCACTGGGCCAGCTCGGTGGATTATGGCCTAAACCTTCTCGTCACCCAGAGGAGAGACTCATGCCCTGCAGTGGGCCCATTACACGGAGTTGTGATGATGGTGATGATGATGATTATATTTTTGGGGCTTGACTCTTCAATTCTTTCGGTCACAAAGCTAAAGATAAATAAATAAAATAAAGTAAAATCCCCAGACAATCACACCAACTACATGGCCCCAAAGTAAGTATAGCCTGTGTTATGGGATGCCATATTGTAGCGAACTAGGGGAAACTAGAATATAAATACACATATACATAAACACCCAGACCCGGAACAGGAATCGAACCCGCAACCACTGGCGTCTGAGGCAGATAGGTTAACCCCATCGCCAAAGTGGTCGTCAAATAAATTGTATAGTATAGATATATTTACCAATATTACCAGAATAACTTATTTGCTTGTTTATACTTAATTGTATTTGAAAAAATATTTTGCATTTTAAAGCCACGGTTTTCTTAAGCCTTTAAAGAGATTTAATATCAAAAACATCCAACGGAACCAAAATTAGGGGGGGTTAAAACCGCACGCAGTTGTTAACATTTCATAAAACATAATACGTTGATGACTCACCTATTAACTCTATCTCCTATTAATGTTCTTAAAGGCGCCAGCAATCTTCGTCGTAACCACAGTCCTCTGATGCCCAGAACTTCCTCCAACAATCTCAGGGCCACACTTTCATCGCTTTCCTGCAGTAAATAAAACATCATATCATTACTTTGTTATCTATCGCCTTGAGTGTCGAATGACCTTCATAAGGATTTTAACAATCAAAATAGAGAAGGTGTAGTCTCAACACTTTTTGATTTGAGTGCAAAACTGAAACCTAAAATATATTTTTTTTTTTTATAAATTATGGATGGGACGTTTGTCTTCCATGCCACCTGATGTTAAGTGAACATGAAGACTAAGGTGGTACACGTCCATCCACGAGAAACCTATTCACTCGACGCTTAAAAGTACTAGGACTATACTGGTCAGGGAAATCTTTTTTTAATGAGAAACTACTGAACCCGCGTTTCAAAAAGTTAGGTTCAGTAAGGTGTTTTTAAGGGGTTTTTTCTATAAGTAATTATTTAAATTTTACTTCACGTGTGCTAAATCAATAAAATATTAACACATGAAATAAAACATTACTTACATCTTGCGCTTCCGACGTATTACTATTTGCTTTGAAGCCCTCGTAATAATTATCGCCACTCTTTCCTTGAAATACTTTAGAAATTCCTGTAAGATATAAAATAATTGTAACCAACATTATCCGATTTTCATTTCGAAAATAACTCAATATCTTTGGTTGCGGTATGATGCGAAATATTGAAAAAGATGAAAACAAAAACTTTGCTGGACGTCTACACTTCAGTTTTATCCGTGAGTATGAAGTCGAACTTTAAAAACAAATCATTTTTTTAATGCAGTGTTTCACTTTTACGCTAAGCCTGCAAAAATATGAAGCAAAGTTCATTGAAGAAAAATCAGCAGCTCTATAAAGAAACAATGACGGTATCGAAATTATTAAAGTTACATACATACACATACATAACCTCACGCCTGTCTCCCTTTGGGGTAGGCAGAGACAAGGGAACACCAATTGCTGCGATCCAGACATACCTCTTTCGCTTCTTCCACGTTCATCAACCTTTTCATACATGATCGCCGGTTACGGGTACTTTTGACTAGGCCCTTTTCAAAATGTCGCCAATTTGATCGGCATACGTTCGCCTAGGCCGGCCCCTTCCAACAACACCATCCATTCTTGTTCTGTACACCTCTTTCGTAAATCTACTTAATCTACGTAATCTACACTCATCCTTTCCAAATGCCCAAACCACCGTAGCATACTCTTTTCAATCTTAGTCACTACATCCTCTTTCAATCCGCATCTCTTTCTTATTTCACTGTTGCGAACCCTATTACTCAATTTCACTCTACACATGCTTCTCAACGCTCTCATCTCCACAGCATTAATCCTGCTTTCATGTCTCTTCTGCCACACCCAAGATTCACTACCATACATAAGTGTTGGCGCCAAGACTCCTTCAAGTATGGCCAGACGAGCTTTATTCGGTATCATTTTGCTAGCCATAACCGAGTACAAGGCGCCATTAACACAATTTCCTGCTTTTACTCTCCTTTCAATATCATTATTAAAGTTTCAACATAATATGAACAAATGTTTTCAACCAATAAAAATATGGATAAAAAAGTATCAATTACCAATAAACAGTTCAAAAAAATCAATTAATAACGCCATCTCTATTCACATACATTCATATCCCATAATGCGGAATTTAAGTATCAATGTCCTAATATAGTTTTGACCCGAGAAACTTTACCCGAGATTATAATATTAAGTCAATATTTACCATCCATCATTCCATCTACGGTATTGGCGAATTGATCAGGCATATTCTTCAACGTTCTCATGCCAGCTTTGATTGAGCTCACTAGCATGGCGTCGATCTAAAATATTGGAAAAATAAGCTGTATTTTCGCTACAAATAAGAAGTGGATGAGTTTAGAAAAACGTGAATTGTCTTAACGTTAAGGATGAATGGTAAGGATGGTTTAATGTGAACTTAATGAAAAATTCGTTATGATTTATAAAATAATTAGATATTTACAGAAATTAAAAATGGATTGTTAACCAGAGCGACTCATTTTCGGCATAATATGTATTACTAATCTACTATAAGAATATGAGCCTTGGTGGTCATTTAAGAAAAATAAAAAAATGAGCGTCTACCAAGAGAGGTCTGCATTAAATTCTAAGTCAGGCTAATTTCGGAATATTTTGTATAAATTGAGTTCGATTTGGATTTTAATTAGAATACTCGTTTAAGTATATGTGTTAAAAGTTTACTTTGTAGGTAGAGAGATTGTGAAAAGTAAATTTCTAAATAATTGTCATACCGTATTACTATGCTTATCAGTTTGTATTTCCGGACTAAGAAAGCCACCCAAGTAGTCCTGTGACAACAGCGCCAAGTACTTGGACTCCCTCGCTATACTGGCTAGCGTGTGTAGGTAGTTGTTCAGCATTCGTTTACGACTTTCCAGGACGCTTCGAGAAGTATTTGAAAAAGTCTTTTTGCCGGGGAATGGAAGGTTTCCAAGCTCAGGCCACTGTAACATTTAAAAAGTGTCTATACATAGCTGGAATCGCTAAGATATTGAGGTCGTTGTTTCCCGATGTACAGAAGGCAGCAGATCAAGCGTTACATTACCTGTCAAATTTCCCCAACTAATTTTAACTTAATGTCGAGCGAATAGAGTTTAGTTTCAAGTAAAAAAAATTGACAGATCTGTAACGCTTGATGTGCTGCCTTCTGTACTTTCAGCTTCGACCTCATCATCGACAAACTTGTGGTGGAAGATAAACGTCCCAGCCTTATTTTATTTAAGAAAATCGTCATAGCATCAGCCGAGATATAGGCCGCGGCTAATTTTTTTCAAAATAAATAAAAAAATATTAAAATAATACCTATATAAGGCATTTTCTCAGATGTGTTATGCTGCACAATAAAACGTTATAAGGAACAACAAACTTGAATTATTAAAATGCAAAATACCGGTAGGCTTTAACAGGCGAATTGAAATGAAATGAAATTATGAATGCGAAGAGTGTCTCATACCAGTAAAATAAATTCACTTGTTTATAGGTACGGCTCCGACATTAGTCACTTAAGATTATATATCTTTAAGGCTGCAAACGATTCCGGGACACGATAGAAAGTATTGCCCGCTGAAAGTCGCTGCTGCCGTCCAGTTTGTAGCCTAAGATTTACAATAATGGGTGTCTTTATTAATGTATGAGTGTAAAAAATAATCCTACAGTGTTATGCCGAATTCGAATTAAAACTCGATTAAAGCTTTATACATTGAGTTGTCCACAATCTTATATTTTCACAACTTACCTTTTCTTTAATAGAACTGTGCAGATCATAAAAATCACTATATCGCCTATAAATATGCCACACTTCGTTGTCTGATAGTCTTGTCACAGATATGGCGTAGATGCCGAAAGCGCGTCCTTTTTCTTGCACGAGCGCTGCAATGTCAAGAAATATTCATACACAAGGTGGCCGGTGAAATATAAGTTACGAAAATGCAAGTTTTTTATCAGTTACTAAAACCGCTTTACTATTATTGGCTATTACTGGCAATAACAACTTAATATGAGTGAATTGAGTGAGTGATAGACGCCATTTGATCACAAAATGCTGCTTATGCATATCTGTTGTAAACTGCACATATTATCTGCTGTGTTTTCCTGCAAACTCAGAAGTAGCGTCATGTGAACTTAAGTTTATCATTTATGTAACTGAATTGTTGTGATGCTTGATAGACTTCATGATTCACATATTTCAACGAATAACTTTATAACTATCAAACATGCTAATTAGTGTTGTTTTTGATTATTTTAGTTAGTGGTTCGTTAGTTCGTTGCCATTGTACTGTAAAATCAGCACCCTTCCTTTCACATATGAAAAACAATATTTATCAACAAACATAATAAAAAAAGCACATAAGCGCCGCCAAGCGGCAAAAAAGCTTGCATTCCAAACTCCCTATAATATTGATGTGTACTATGTGTACTTGTACATAATACTTTCTAATCTGTGAAGAGAAGATCAGGTCGAAGATGAAAGACAGCACATGGGTTTGGAAATGAACTGGCTCTTCGTGGAAAAAATTGCCAGACCACATCACTATTGGGGCCATAATTGTAGTCGCTATCCAGGCGAGCCGTGAAGGGGTTCTACTGCCAAGTACCACTCGTATTAGTCGCTTTTTACAACAAGCTTATCCAAAGAAGGTAGCGCTATTCCAAGCCAAACTTACCCTACTAGGAAAACCCGAGAAATCTTCCATTGCATTATCTTGAGGAGAATTAATTTGTTTATTACGGGTCAAACTCAAACTCAACTCAAACTCAAATATTCTTTATTTCGTAAGTATTTAAATACATTTGAAATAAGTCAAACAATTTACAAATTGAACTGAATCTACCACCACTTCGGAAAGTCGATCTGTTGAGAAGAAGTGGCAAGAAACTCAACAGCAATCATCTTTTAAAAATAAGAGAAAAAAAAATACACAATAACAATTTACAGCCAGGGAATCCCATCTTCTTGCATCCGGATATCTTATAGTAAACCTTGGTGTATGATTAGTGGGTAATTAACATTTAAAACGAACATCTTTTTGTAAAATTAGGAGGTTAAGTATATATTTTATTGCAAGCTCCTCTATTTACGTGGGTGGCTTATTTGATAATCGTGCAGCCGGAATAATTGAAAGTATTTCTTTATTTGATATTTTAAGGGGAAACAAGCACGACGTATTATGTTATGTTAAGTATTCCCCCGGCCATGTATATAATGGCTTGTGATATTACTCCCCGGTGTTGGAAAAAACAATGCTTTTCGTGCTCTTCTGAGCTGTTCTCCTTGACGGTGAAAGTGAGTGCGATGATGGAAACCCTTCACAGTAGCTAAACCCTACGCTTTCTTTCCTTTCTTTATCGAGAGCAATTTTTGTCCTTTTATGTGCAGTTCAGTATCAAGGCTGAGAGTTCTGTACCACCTAACAAACTATGTTATGTTTTTATCTGTCAGTACGGTACATTTATATACAGGGTGACTGGTTCACTTTTAAAATTCGAGGACGTGATAGCTTAAGATCATACATGAAGAGAAAAAATATAATAAATAATCAACGAATGCAGAGCATTAAAAAACCGACTTCACGTCAAAACTTTGGCTGAGTTGAGAATGTCATCAACGTGAACATTCTTCGAAATCATACCTACATATTTTTTCAAAAGTTTGAAATTTTTTAATGGAGTACTCAACCGCTTTCGATGTAATTTAAATGGGACCAACTATGAAGTATCCTCTATGCTGTAACAACGATTTTCAAAATCAATTAACAATTGTCCGAAATATAGTGTAACAAAGACACAATAAAAAAACATACGGAAGTCGGTTGAAAATAAATATTCATTATTTACCGAGTAAACTAAACCGAAAATTAAGGAGTTTATTACGCAACACATGGTTACACTAGCGTTGGCAGCCATCCGGGTGCCAGGTCACGTGCCGCGATTGACTCAGGCGTAAGTAAAGTAAATAGTAACAAAGCTTTATTTAATTATAGGGAGTTTTAGTGAAAAATTAGATACCTAATTTTATTACATAATTATGATCAGAATCGAGTACAAAGTGCTCTCCTTCAATATATAAAATTTGTCACCAGTCACCCTATATAATTTACAATATACTTAAGCAAGCAGGTACCTGTTTCTATTATACACGCAGATAACGGCGACAGCAGGTTCTTGGCGTTTTGACTTATATTTGTATGCGATAAGGACATGTTACTTGTATTTGTTGACGCCAAATTAGAGGGACCTGTGAATCGAAGAAGTGGCATTTCAGAAGTTACAATTAATAAGGTTCATATTTTGAATACTTTACTTTAGTACTTACTTATATATACTTTAGTTTTTAGGCATGCGAATAAAACCACTATGTTGCCAACAGATAAACATGTCTCACTCAGAAAACTCTTAAAAAGAGCTATTACAGAACTTTATCGATTCCTAAGTTTACGAATATTCGTGTAGTATGGAGTTCGATGCATCTATTTTACAACAACTTATCAATACAACATGTTCACAAATATCCAAAATTAACATGGCACACATTTATTTACACTTGTTGCCGAGCGGCAGTGGTATTAAACCTGCTACAAACTCCATACTATCTATACGAGCATTCGTAAACATACGAATAAATAAAGTTCTGTGATCACACTGCAGGCCAGAAATAGCTACTAAATTATATGAGCAGGTTTAACTTTTTTATAACAACTGTTGAATTGATACATGCACAAACCGATCTTTTGAAAATAACTTGAAAAACTATGAATATTTATAACAAATTATTCAATCAAATATTTAATCTATGATACACATGTTTACATAAAGCCAACACCCTGCCAATAAAAGCATTTTCAATCGCCAGATAATTAAATCATACGTATTATATACATATAATAAAAACAGTACCTAAGTATAAAAAATGCACAAATAACATAATATTCACATGTCTAAATGCTTCATGCTAATTACACTACATGTATCCTTGTGGACGAATAAAACCAGCCATTACCATGCCGCATATTTACAATGCTTTGTTTTTTTTTTATATAAATACCTGCACAAACATTGATCTTTGCCTGAGCGAAATTGCCAACGATATCAGATCGTGATCGACTGTGCTTTCCTGGCACATGTTCTCCTATGGAAACAATTAAAACTTAAAAACGTATAAATATTTTTAATATCAACAGCTAAATAATTATATTACTGTCTACAAACGATGGGTTACGTTTTTCATAGATTTGATTTGAGAAAATATTTATTGTAAGCTAAACCACTTACGACCGAGATACTTTTAAAATTTATTCAAATACATACCTATGTAATTATAAATCATACTCGAAACTCTAATTATACGGTAAACGGTCTAATTGTACGGTAAACACTACTAAACTTTTCGAATATTCTTGCTAACTATGAAATTAACTAAACAACTTATTTACACAATGGAAGTTGATATAGTACCGCGGTATGTATTGCATTTAGGAAAGGTATGGTTCTTCATGGTCATAATCCTTCTTGTTGGCGAACGCGGGAAGTTATAGCACTTGTCAGGTATGTCGTATTTAAATTTGGCCTTTTGGAAAAACTTAGGTAATCGGTTAAGACATGTTCGCATCATTTTCTTGCATTTATCTGGATTAAAAGAATGAAGATGATAGATGAGGTAAGGTTAAAAAAAGTACGAAAAACAGAAAATTTGATGATATAGATACATACATATATCAGCACTAGCTGCTGCCCGCGACGTCGTCTGCGTGAACGCTATGCAGCACCAAACGCACCTACGATTATAACACTGCTAGCGTGATAATATGTAGCCTATATGTTGACCCGACTTCTTAACTATCTTCATGCCAAATTTGCAGTAAATCCATGCAGTAATTTTTGAGTTTATCCCGGAAAGACAAACAGACAAACAGACAAACAGACAAAAATTCTAAAAACTATATTTTTTGTTTCTGTTTCGATTGTAGATCATACCCCAAGTATTCTTTTAAAAAAATATTCAATGTACAGTTTTGACTTTCCTACCATTTTATTATATGTATAGATTTTAAAGAATACGAATATAATAAAAGGAATATTACTCACTGTATGATTTTATGAAATTATATATAAGTTGGGACTCACTGTAAAAGCTTACTCAAGCGTGGACTGTAATAAAGTATTTTGTTTTCATAGTTGTGCTCTGAGTTAACTTAGAGTCTTAACACTTAATGTGATCTACGCTTGAGTGAGCCATTAAAAATGGCACATGTTTGACATTATTGATCAACGTGTTAGATTAAATATTAGTTTGTAACAAATATCATACCTGTGCATTTCTTGGTGTCACTATCTCTTCTATAGTCACTGTAAAAAGAAGTTTATTTGAAATTCCACAGAAACACGTAGAGTTATCAACTTATGTTATCAACTTACATATTTCTTTCAGAACTGTCTCTATCATTTTCCGTCATAAAGTCAGCTTGCCATGACGGGTCTTCCTGTGAATGAATATCGTTTGTTAAAACCAGTCTTTCTATCCAATAACAATAAAATCAAGGCAAGAAAGTTGCCAACTATAGATTCGGTGAACTCGCACTATGAGAAGTAAGCAACACTGATTAATAAAGGTATGTTCAGGATCTTTGTGCTCAATCTTCAGAACGAAGGTGTTTTTAAAGTTAAAAGTTTTGAATCGTTTATGCTGACAATTTGCAGGCCACTCATCTCTTACAAGACAATATTGAGGTAGAAAAATGTAGATAGTTAATTAAAACAGAGTACATGATGATCAAAGAGCGTTATCAGTATATTCAAATGTCGAGTTTTAGCGTTTGATATGTAATGGACTTACAGGCTGTTTTACCAGTACCAATAGGGAACTCGAGTGCATTCTTTAGCAAATAAAAACTAAACTGCTATAACTTCATAGTAAGTATTTTATATGTGTAACAATTACTAGATCACAGTATTGAGTGATAAAAATATTCATCTCTGGCGTAATATTGTGCGGAAATCAATAAATCTTTCAAAATATTTTAACGATCTTTCTATCATTTGGTTACCGAAATACATACTATTAGAAATTTGATATCAAAGTTACTCTTTCTATATATTTGTCTATTACCTGTTTAAGCTTAAACAGCTGAACCTATAAAAACTAAACTTAAATTAAAGTATAAAATTATTTGTAAGCTAAAATATATATTTTTTCCGCCTTGACGATATTATTTAAAAAAAAATCATTCGTTCAGTTAAGCCGCATCACTACTTTTTTCTTCCACGCTGGAAAATTTTACTGCATTGAATAATTTGCCAGGGTATAAATGGTGCTCTGATCAATTTCTCAAACGCGAAGATAATAAGAAAAATTCAACATTAAGATACTCACTGCCAAAGCATCCCATACACATTTCTGGACCTCCTCGAAACAAATAACCGGGTTATTAGAGAACTCCTCCCCCTCCGTAGTGATCTTCCTCACTAAATCCGAATAGCAATTCTCTGGTACTCCCATCACAAAAGATCGGTTCGGCGCTAAGTACAAATCGCATATCTCTAGTGCTGATGAACGCAGGTTGTCTATCACAGCTTTAGATGTATGACTAGCATCTGAAAGATGAGAATATTATTTAGGTACTATCAAACCAACTGAATAATGACGCACTATGCTGATAATTCGATTGAAACTGTCAAATTTGTAAGGTATATCACGTAAAATGCACTTAAGAAATTTTAGATACTGTACGAATTCCGTACTTAGTAAATTTTAGTGTAGAATGAAATGATAACAAGTTTGACGACTAGCGTTTAGACGGCTTGCCAAAATAAGCTCATGATTCAATTCGGTAGATAGTTCTAAGTTACGACACAAATAAATTGATTTTTGAACATGTAGGTATTCAAACAGATTCACTACGACGCGACGTAATTAAGCACATAGCTTGTGTTATAGGTACTGGACAACGAATATTTTGCCATCATCAGCCAGAAGATCCCTACAGCTGGACAAAAGCCTCTCCCAAGGTTATTCACGTTGCTGGATTATGTGCAGCCCCCTTTAATCCACATCCAGCGATTACCGGCGACCTTGATCAGCCCCCCAATTCTGCTATTTTATTTTAAGCCGAAACGGATCTGAAACGCAATGGTTACAACTTTTGGTATTCAACTAACAATTTGTCTAAACCAAGCTGAAACGCATTGGTTACGGAGCCGAAACGGTTTGGTTGTCGTATTCTGATGAAGTACACGTATCGTTACGTTAGCGGTTCAGCTTTGATTTCGTATTCTGGTAAGTTTTTGACAGTTAGTAGGGTCGAAACGCTACGGTTCAGCGTTGGTTGAAATGTCAAAAGTTGCGGTTTTGCATCGGCAGCGAATGAGTAGCTTTTTCGAATATTGTGATTAAGTTGTGATAGAAGGTACTTCATTGGTTTGATTTAAATTCCTTTTCGGGTGTTGATTGTGAACTTATACTTTTTGGTGAGTTAAAAATCATTGTGTTTTCATTGTTTCACAATTGTTTTTTTTATTTTACCTACATTTCAGTTTTTTTAGAAATTTTATTTTTAGTTCTTACGTATTTTAGTATTGCCGAAATAATGAGCTCATATTTAGCTTGGGACATGATGTTGAGGGTGCAGCTTCGAAACATTGCCCGAACCAGAGACCGTCGTAGTCATACCCATAATTCGGTACCATCAAGAGAGTAGGCCCTTGATATGACCAATAGGAAATTTATAAAAACCATTATCAAAACGGTTATCAAAGGCCCTCGCACGTAACCTCATCAACGAATTAGAGCCCTTTTTACGCCGGACTCGCCGCAGCGATGCCATAAGCCCAGAAGATAAGGGGGACAATATTAGTAGGAATTATTTTATTTATCAGGAGATTCGAGCTATGCTTTAAGACCGAGCATGATGACGCCAATATTACGGCACACTCATTCCAAAGGCGTGTCGCAAGTGCCCTTGCTTCTTTGCTGTGGGCACGACCAAGTGCCAAATCTTTATGGCGCTTCATAAACTTCACCAGCAGCTCCAACTGTCGCACAGAAGTAATCCTTCTGCCACTTCTATTTGCCGGTTGTAACATTTTTATCTACGATAGAAATTTGATATAAAAGAAAAAAAACAAATTTGATTTATTTTAATGTATACTTTTTGGTGGTGGCGTATAGCCCGAACCTCTTCGAATCAACACAGATTAGTCTCAGCAATAGGACGTAGAATTTATTAAAGTACTTTGAACAATAAGTTTTAAAAATAAAACTTCAATTCAATTATTTGGACGAAAAGGAAAATAATACTTACTGCACGGTGAAATTTTTCCGCTTGGCGCTTAAACTTATCATATGTCAAACTAATTTTTTATACATTGAGCAAAGGTACTCATATCATACAGCCAAAAATATTTTAAATGTATCAATACAAAAGCAGCAATGTACTCGCAACAGATTTTTTTTTGAGTTGCAACACCATAAGCCTTCCGCAAGCGGCTCTAAAGCCAACCGTTTCCGTTTCGTTTGCGTTTCAGCTGCCAACGTAAAGTTACTAGAATACCATTTGCCTTTACAAACGCAACCGTAACGAAGCCGAAACGCAGCCGATCCGTTTTGGTTAACAAATAGCAGAATTGAGGGGCAGATCATCGGTCCACCGTACAGGGGCCTACCTACGCTGCGTTTCATAATACTTGGCCGCCACTCGAGACCCTTTCTGACCCAACGGCCATCCGTTCTACAAGCTAACTGCCCACTGTCATGTTTGCTCACCACAGAACTCTGAGAATAGACCTCTCCATTTCCCGTTGAGCAAATTTCAACTTCTTTTTAGGTATTTTTAATGCATAATATTATACATGAAACTATATTATATGAGTTTTTACAGTTCGAAGCATATAACTAAAACAATACCACAGACACAGGCTTGTGCAATAGACATTTTTATAAGTCACATTTCTTCTACCCAAATGATTCTATACTCACTAAATCTCATGATATTATTAATAGTAAGCATTTCAATTTTTGTTTTAGAATTTGTGTCTAAAAAAATAAACTAGGCTACTCCATTGTCACAAAGATTTACAACAACTAATTGGATCTAAGTCGTACCTAAATGAACAGTTAAAAAAAATACCTGCTTCATTAAGTTCGATGTCAAGAAGATATTGCGCATTAGACTTCCAAGATGTTGTCGCTCTTAAAAATTTCAACGTCCTTGAAACATCTTCAGACACCTTATCAGTGTTTCCGGCTGCAGATAATCCTTAAATTAAAATATGAGGGTTTGTTATAAAAAAAAATGTCAAAACATAAAAAATTATACAATGAATAAAATATGTAAATGTTCAGCGAACTGGCTAATTAAGGTGTCAGGGAATTTAAGTTAGAATAATAATTGCAGTGATTTTCCATCGATATTAGTTTGATAAACCAATCGCGTTCTAGAAAAAAAAATTGAAAAAAGTCATAAAACAAAAATGAAAGCAAACTTATTATTTCTTTTTCAGAAAAAGTGAACCGCCTTCAAAAAAATGACACACTAAAAATGTTTGAATAATTTTTATAAACGCCATCCTATTCCTGTTTCTTTTCCGTCCATATTACTACCCCGTATAGTAAATTTCTAAAGGCTATGAAAAAACTAATAGCTAGCCCAAAATCAAAAGTATGTAAGTTCCCAAACGTGAGGTAATTGCGAAAAAACATACATTCATACGGATCAAACTGATACCTTCATTTTTTGAAGTCGGTTAAAATACTAAAAGGTTTTCCTAAATGTGTCAAATATCCTTTAAAAACCACATCAAGATCGGTTCAGCCTAACGCAAGATAATCGTTGACAAACATGAATACATGTTAAACTGAGAACCTCCTTTGTATAAGTTGGCTAATCAAAAAAATCATGGCCGTCCGTGATTGGCGCAGTAATACCTTAACTAAAATCTTACTTTTATAATAAATGTGATAAAAAAAGTTTGGCATAGTGAATAATGTACAGTCTGGAATAGCACATGGGCTACTTTAATCAGAAATTGCGCAGGTAAAACCGCGTGAAACTGCTAGTACTCGGTAATTATTCGGAAAATCAATCAAACACTCAGCTGAATACAAATGTCGGGATACGAATGTTCGGCCGAACATTCGGCTCATCTCTGTTACAAAATAAACAGAGACCTTATTTTTTAAAGTCGGTGAATATACAGAAACCTTCTCCTAAACATGAAAAATCTTTTTCTGAAAACCGCATCCGAATCGATTCAGTCAAACGCGAGATAATCGCGAACAAACGTACATACATACATACATACAAACATACTTACAGGTCAAACTGAGAACCTCCTATTTTGAAGTCGGTTAAAAATCACAATCAACTAATGCAGAGAATTAAAAAACCGACTTAACCAACATTTTTAAATCCTTGTCAAAACCTTGGCTGAAGTATAAGGTCTCCGTTTTCATACATACTTTTTGCGAAAATTTCAAATTTTTCAAAAAGTAGGTTCCTACTAAATCGATTTTAACAAAATTTATACACCTCTGAAGTATCCTCTATCATATGAAACACTAATCATCAAAATCGACTGACTAAATTATCGCGTAACAAAGATACAAAAAAAAACATACACACGAATAGAGAATCCTTCTCCTTTTGGAAGTCGGTTGAAAACAATAATGGGTGACATTAGATTCGCTAATTTTAAGTCTCTCTAATGTCGAATCAGAAAAATTCAAATCCAAAAGTTACTTACAAAAACAAATTTTTAAAGCTTCCTAGTTTAAAATTTAGATTGGATTAAATGAAAGATGATTTAACCGGCTTTTATTACGGTATTTAATTTCATACTAAATTTTCCATGCCTTTACAGATACACTGGTCACTCATTTATCATAAAAACTTAATATGGAGTTAGCTAAGATAGTCGATCAAAATAAAAACAAAGGATAAAAGATTGATTTATTTTACAATCCTTATCTATTTATTTAAACTCCATCATTGCCTTATAATGACTAACAAAATATTAGTGACAAAATTTCTACATTAGTCAGGAATTTGTAAAACTCACCCGTTAATAATTTTATCAATTAACATGCAGATTAAATTTATAATATGAGTAATAGGCACATTATATCTCAAATGGTTACAAAGTACGTGATTTTCCGATCACTAAAGTTGTAGGGAAGCCTTTTTGTACAGGGTTATTTTTTGGAAGACAAAAACATTTTAAGAGAAGTTTAAGAAAATGTGTGGATTCAATTTATGATAAAAATAAAATTTTATAACTAATTTTTATTTATTTAAATTTGACAATTCTTTGACAACAACAATTCTTTTTAACAAGTGACCCAATTTTAGTTTAATCTGTTATTTACGACTACAAAGCAAGAAATAAAAAAATCCATTTATTTATTTCAAGAAAATCACTTCAACAAAACATAAATCTTACGCGGTTAGTACCTACTATCCACGCGAGCAAACGTCGATGCCTCGCACGCCCGGGCGTTGCGTGATGATATATATGATGATATTAAGTGACGAAAATGCCAAAGTTACAGCATGTACGGAGGAAACGGCCTTCCTCCAATATTTCTTACCGGGTAGGGAGAGCTCAGATTGGCCTTGGTAAAAGGCGACTAATCCAATTGGTGGTAGGACCCCTTCAGGGTACGCCTGAATAGAGACCACCCATCATGTTAAATCTGCCGCCAAATGTCACTGCTCCAGCGGTGATGTGTTACGGCAATTTTTTATGAAGAACCAGTTCTTTACTTAGCCTGCTGATATCTTCACTTACCATCAGGTGATATTGTGGTTAATAGCGCATTAAATCACAAGTAAAATTTAAAATTACAGAACCATGCAAAATATATGGTGCTGGCATTTGCCAATTGGGCCCTCAAATTATTGTTTAAGAACTAAGCAAACTTGTGTATAAACTCAGATTACCTTCTTGTGGCCCCAATGTTATTCGTCTGGCCTGAATAATCCTAGTTAAGTACTGGAGCGATGAAAGTTTTTGCCGATCTTGTATTTCCCATTCACCTTGACTGTCCTTTGAATGCTGAAACATAAAATATATTAAAACATGATTTCTTGAGATTGAAAAAATATTTAAAATACTGCTTTCCCCTGATTTAGAACCCTTCATTTAGAAGAACCAACAGAGTCTCAATTAGTACTGCAGCGGTCTAGGGAATAACAAGTATTATAAAAACAAATCAATCGTAAATTAGGATCCGCTGTGTAGTCTCCAAGCTACAAATGGTTATGGAAGAACTTACCAGTTTCTGAATGTCTTTCTGCACTAATTCCATAGTGGCATCCAATTCTTCCGCATCTCCACAGTATCGCATAACTAATAGAAATAATTCTGAAGGTAGGAAAGAATCTTTACAGCACTGAAACATATATTAATGTGTAATATTTAAATAAATATACTTTCTGATTTCAAAAGGCATACAATATTTTTCAAAAGTTCTTTTTGCATTTTTGTAAAATTTAAATATTTAGAATTCATTCTGTTTAAGATAATTAAAATTATACGCCATTGTATTACACTAACTTGATCATGAACTTACATATCTCAATATTGATCTATTAATGTTGTCTGGATCACTCAGCATATCAACTAGAGGTCTTAAAACCACAGCTGACATAAGTTCCACTAAAAATATTTTCATTGTATGACAATTCCAGGCTTCTTCTGGTGCCACAAGGTAAAGAATAGCTTCGGATACTTCACAGTATAATGCTAAAAAGATACAAGTTGATTATAATAAATTAAAACTGTTTAATTTAATGATAAATCATAAGGAAATCCTTTATAGAAAAATAAGTTACTAATGTGCACTTACTATATTCTTTTTCAGAATCCATACAATACATATCACGACATATTTCTCTGTTCTCCATTGCAGATTCCAGATCAAAAAACAAGTCAGTCAGTGATTTACAAGTTACATCTTCAGTACTGCTGTAAAATTTTGATTTACCATAGGTTTGTGAATCTGAAAAGAATCGTATTTGTTGTAACAAGTATTTTACTTCATTTATTTATAACATTATATTGAAATGAGCCTTGCAAAACTCATGTGATCCAACTAAAACTTGATAAGTTATGGTAAGTTACTATCAGGTGTAATTGAGAATGGAATAAATAAATTAAATAAATATTCAGGAATAAAAATTTGTCTGAAATAATTAAATAGGTAATTAATTAATAATGTTCCTTTATTTATGAAGTTCAAGTTCTAGTTATCCCCCCCCCCCCATACCAAATGTGTCTGACAACTGAAATATTGGAGCTAAGATAAATGTAAGATAAGGGCATCAAAATAAGTTACATTAACCTGGAGGCCAAAGCAAATCTGTTTCACTTTTGTTTCTTCTGTGTGTTTTTCTTTCCTCTATACCTCGTGTATTTAATTTCATAGTACCTCCATTGGCTACATCTTTGGCACTGGATAAATTAATATGTTTTAACCTAACTCTAGATTGCTTAAACAATTTTAAATGCGTTGTTAATTCTTCAGGAAACTTTGTTGAAAGTAAATGGATCCAATCAACACATTTAACCCTGCAAAAAACACATTAAGATAAGTGCAAGTGCGCATAGAGGGAGTAATAACCTTAGTATAAAATATAATGTAGTAAAGTATGTCACCTTACTCATAGCATAGATAATTCATACTTAGAACCATAAAAATATCAGTTTAATACTGCAGGATGATTTTACCTATTTGCTATATTAGCACCAGCAGAAAGCACCAACTTTTTTATAGCATGTTTGGTCAGCTCTTCGTCATCTGTCACAATTTTATACCACGAGTTAACATAATCATTAACAATAATCATAATTATTTCATTTAAAAATGAGTCCACAGCATCACTGCCTGTTATCCTATTATCAAATTTTGGCATTTTTCTTTCCTTTTGAAAGTTATTCAAAACCTGCAAGCAAAGTTGTGATGTTATTACCAAATGTGAATTTTACTTTCCTATTTAATACGCAAATATTAAGTTCATGTTATCCCTTACCTTAGTGAGTTGAACAGAAAAATTAACTTCTTGCAGTGGATCATCTATAATATCTAGATCCACTGGGAAAATGCTTTTACTTTCATAATTATAGTAAAACATTGTAAGCACTCTGAAAACCAAACTCGCATCAGAAATCAAGATAAATTCTGCAAATTTTATTAAAAACGAAAACTTTTCGTACAATAAGTAATAATCTTTATTCTTTTGATTCATTTGTTACAAAATAAGAAGGCAAAAGGTCTAATAACTCACCCTAAGACGAAAGCTGCTACAAATATGACAAAAGTGAAGTATAATCCAAAACCAAACAATCCCATCATTATAACAGAAACTAGACTAAACCAGCATAATATTCTTGTAGCCATGTTTTATCTACATACAATAACCAAATAAACAATAATTTAAAACACTTTTATCAAAATAATAACATTTTGTTACGAATTCAACCAATACAGTCCGCTGTCACTGTCATGGTCACAAAACATGAAGTTGACAGATGAGATAGATTATAAACACGCAAACTACTGAAAGCCATTGACAATATTGATAAGAAAATTGCACTGGTACCAACCATTAGTAAACCCCGTGAGTAAAGTATTAAAATAACTTAATTCCTTTTTTTAATTGGCTTATGGTGGTGCCAAGCTGGTAGCATGTTGAAGTATATAAGGATATACTTATTTCTTTTTGTTAGGATTTGGTAATTATAGAATATATGTAGCATTCGATATTCGAGATACTTAAATAAGTACCTACCTAATATTGTATAAAATAGTTGGTACTATGTAAGGTACGTACCATGATACTAAGAATATACTGCTGTTTGTCTATTAATTTTCAGTAAGCTTAAAATAAAAAAATAAAGGACAGTCTTTTTTTACAAGCTCCTAGAAACAATATTTACACTGAAAAATATTTAGGTACCTACTTTTGGTAATAAATACCGACGAATAAGTGGAGCACAATCTTACAGCATGATCTGATACCATATCCGCGTTGGTCGATCGATGCTATTAATCATTCTTTGTAAGAAAAGCAATTTCTTACAAAAAATAAAAAATCCCACGAAAATAGGTCTTATTTGAAAAATGCTTTTATAATTTTCCCAAGTAGGTACAAGGTATTCTTTTTGATATCCCATAACTTTGAGGATTTGTTTCTTACTAAAAATAATACTTTTTGCCAAAGAATATGTGGTACAAAAGTGCATAATTTCCAAGATACCTATCATTAATCTTAATATAATGAGTTTATAAATGATCACCCTAGTAATATTTCCTTAACATTCATTCAATAGACGCGTGTCACTGAAGCCATACAATAAACAACATAAACACTTTAAACGTTGAGGAACGTTGCATACAATGTACAACGTAAAACGTTGCGAACTGCACCTGTGCATAGCTATAAAAAAGGGATAGAAAATGCCAGTTTATCATACTTCGCATACAGGTGTTTTCCATAAGATGTTTTGACTTAATTAAATTATTTTGTATAAAAAATAAAAACAAAAAAAAAATTAAAAATTATTCACATGTTATTTGATTCTATTACATGGTCCCATTTATACCCTAGAGTTTAGGAAATCAACAGGAACACCTTGTATATGTTTGTGAGTCAAAATATATATTTTTTTCTTATAAAGATATTAGGTACTTACTTACTTATATTTAAAAATATCATTAATTCACTAAAACCGCATCACTATTTTTTTTTCTTCCCTAAAGTGGGCACACTGGAACGGTCATTTTACTGCATTGAATTATTTGCCAGGGTATACGTGGTTCCAAACTAAGAACATACCTACTTAAGGTATATGAGATACCATGTCATATAGACTAGAGGGGATATAGCTAAACAACTAGGCTCGGAACATTTCTTTACTTGTTTCGTGCGGAAATCGAACTGACAACCTCACGATTAACGTAGTAGCGTCTTGGAACACTGCACCACGTCGAAATGAGAATGTCATAAGCTTTAAAGTGTTCCTAATATCTTATTCGAAGAATCTCAGTTTAATCATCGCTACTGATTCGCCTGTCTTATCGTGGATTAAGCTGGAAGACGATGAGATTGAGGTAGGGTGGAGGCAAATACATCAGGTACTTAGGTATCGCATAAATGACCTGATACGATAGAACATGGAGAAATGCTCTATTATTTGTGACTGTTTCCTACCCAAATAAAAAACGAGTCAGATTTCATACTTCAAGAAAAAAACTGATGCCTAACGAGGACTTGCGTAAGGTTTGCACGTGCGAGCAGGTGAGAGCCAAATGCAAAATGACAGGAGCATCGAGTAGAGTACAGTCAGCGCCAAATTGATCGCACATTAACTCTGTAATTTGAATTACAAGATTTAATTTTGATTATTTTCAAGCCGCTGCCATCTGGATCCAATGTTGCCGCCAAGACTTAAATACTTCATGTAAGTATTTAATATACCTTATGTATTTACACAAAAGACACCCACACCCATGAAAAATGGTTACGTGCCATAAAGCATTTGCCATGATCGGGAATGAAACTCTTTACCTCTCGCTTATTGTCTATACAAAACTACACTCAGAACGCCACGGAGGAGTTACAAGATAGTTTACCAAATAGGAGAGAAGAGAAATATGCAAACGAATATAATTGCGAATATAATGAAAGTAAAATATTTAAATAAAATCTTCATAACCTTCTGGGAAGCTACCAGTACTGGATTCATTACCCAGACCTGTATGAAAAATAGCTTATTTGGGTGCAGTATGAATAAACATAAAATTCCCCTGTAAGGTCTCCATAACAAGAACATATTTAATCTTCGTTTAAGCACTAAGCCCCGATTTCCTTCTGATCCTAGATTAACAAATCTCGGATTTGACTAAAGAAAAATTAAAGGCGGAACTCGTTTTAATGCGTAAGCCGAATTCAATCGAATTGATCGCGTTTTATTGCACGGTGAAATTGGGGCTTAGTAATTTGTAACACATGACAAAATAAAAAACACCCAAATTATGTAACAGCGTTTATTCATAGAACCATTAAATACAGCAAGTTTTAACTAAAACTAAACAGCTAGGTATAAACAACTTTATTGTCAAAGTGTCGAATAAATAATGGACAATAAAAAGAACCCGCCAGTACCTTCTGAATCTATTACACAATACTAAACCATTACTAAAGCACAAAATACTTTTAAATTATATAACTGCATGTAAGTACCTATCTAATAAAGTAAATACTAAACTATAAGGTTAACTTAAGTAATATCAGTGAGATTTTTTCAAAAACACATTTAATAAGTTGCTTCGATGTATTGAAAACTAGCCGTTTAAAAAAACACCTACTGCATACTTCACATTTCACAGTTAATGCGAATACGTTACGTTATTTTTATGGAAATTCAGTCAAACTAAATACGTAGTCTGTTAGTAGACTATTTGTTTTTACAAAATTAGTTGTTGTAGTTTTCTCTACTAAATTCATAAGGACTAGCCTCATATAGTGTATTTTTAAAACACATATTTAAATGCTCTTTTAGATCGTTTTCAACCATCTAAAAGTATCTAACGTTTAACTTATCATTGTGTAGACTTTTTAAACTCGGAAAACTATGACTAGACTAATTAGTTTAATTTTTTTAATATTGCGTAATTTATTTGCACTCCTAATTGACTACATTATAACGTGCAAATCATTCGAGATTAAATAAATAATACCTCACTAATGGAACATATCTTTTTTTTTGTAAACTATCGGTTCTTTGCTATCTCTGTTGTACAGAAAATATATGCATATTTTCAAAGGCCCATTTGAATAGTTCAATATTCTATAAAAAGCTCTCACTTAACTTGTGATTTCTTTCAGAATTAAGCTACTGTATTCGGACTTCGTCGTGCGTAGGTAGTGCAAGACAGTCAATAAAATTACTAAAACACAAGATATTATAAATAGATTAATTCATAACCACCAGGGTTCTTCAACACGATAGGCATCTATCTAAATAAAAGCGAATAACATGTTTTATAAACAAATAGACATCATCCTTCACAATTTCGATTCAGCAAGTCAATTTGTTTAAAAAGTTAAAAAAATACATCAATAGGGAAATTTTAACAAATGTGGTTAAAGACACTTAAATTTTTCAGCAATATTTTTTACAATATGAGAATTAAATTATTAGTTATGAAACAAATAAATATTACAACCATACATTTTTGGTATAAGAAGTAAGGCGTGAACTAGCTACAATTCAATCCTCCTGTTTCAAAGCCAATGCTTTTTTTTTTTTTATAAGTGACTAAACCCGCGTTTGACCTCAATCGCACCACAATGCTTAAATAAATTATTGACTCACTGTACTCAATAATACTACGCCCGTTTGTTTTAAAAATGAAAGACACTGAATAAGTTATACAATTTTCGAATTACAATTGTCACTGTTTATTTTTTACTATACTTTCATGTCACTTAAAGAATAGAAAATTTATCGGAATATATTTACAAGAATCATTGAAATCAAAAAGTTATACAGTCTGTATTATTATATTACTCCAATCATTAATAGTGAATTCATTACATTAGAGAGTAATATCTCTATGTAAGCTTGATCTATTATATGAAATTAACAAGTATTGTTAGAGATAATCAGCAGAAATAATTTGAAACTCAAACAATATGGGTTTCTTTCTATATTTTCAATGAGTTCATCGACTGCTACTATTTTCGAATAATACAATCTTGATGCTTATTTTTTAAAATACATCTTATAAATATTGATGCAAACATTTTGTCCATACACTAAAATATTAATTTTTCTAAAAATAGCTAAACAAAAGAAGCTTCTGCTTTGTATTGCTTCTGTTACTTTGACCCTTTGTACTTATTTCTAGGTTTAATACAAATGTCGAATAAATATCAACCATGTTTTGAACAAGATAAAGCTACATTTATAACAATTGTTATATCAATGTAATTCTTCTCCTTGTGCTATTGATAAAGTAAGATGTTTTTTTAAATAAATAGTTTGTTAATATACCGTAAACCTACATAAATTTACAATAATAGTCAACAAGAATATTAACAATCGACTTAATATTTAGGTAAATGTGAAATAAATACAAGAACTATCTAGATTACATAATGACACTGTGAGTAACAACATTAGTATTTAATATTTCATTTTTAGTTAAATAATATTAGTTAAACACCATGGATGCAGATCTCGATCCCATTTTGAAGTCTTTATATTGAGAGAATACACAGAGCTGAAAAAGAAATAAAATGAAACTATAATACACTAGGTACATTATTTATAGTATTTTTCGTGACAAAATTTTCTGAATAATTTAGTAGTTTTTTTTGGTCTCTTAACTAGGTATTTGAAGAATGCCATGGGAATCAAAAGCAAGCCATATTTGGCGCAGGCGCGGCGGAGGGTTGAACAGCGTACTACGAAAACTGTAATACATAAGACACCCATTAGATCTACCGTGTAATCTCTAAACACAAGCTTATTAAATTGTCTATTACACAATATTGAACAATAAAGTGTACCTAATAGACAATAAAAATATTAATATATACCTTCACCTATATTACGTGTTTCAAAAGAGACTTCATAGGTGCAATTTCAACGAATCATGCTAGCAATGTTATTCGCAATCGCGTTCATTATCGTAATCACAATTCACTCGGCATTGGTATCGGTACTTTTTCATCTTTCATGTAAATTCTATTAATTATAGATGCCACGAGGTATATATTTTGTTTGTTTGTATTCGGACCACGACAAAAGTGAATAACAATTTTCATGGCACTTTGCCATTCCAATATAAAAAAAAATCTGGATTAACTTTAAGCTACAGGAGCAACTAGTAACAATGCCATATTTAAATCGTGTTTATACTCGTATCTGTGTCCTTTATTTTAACAATTCAAACTCCTACAAACGTAGGTATAGTTTAGTCACTATTAGGCCATTGTACAATATTGTTTAAAATGCGAATATTATTATTTCTTTCTCATATTTACTATACTATATAGAATAGAACCTAATATACAATTACATGTAAAAAAAATATATATTGATTAATTTTATCTTAAAATTGACCGAAATCTTATCACATAGTTAAACAACAATCCAGTCACATAACTACTGATATGGATTATTATGTCCAGATACTGTCAACATGATGAAAATAAGATAAGAAACTGCTACTAGGGACCATTAATTAATAGAAGAAAAAAAAACAATTACCGACAATGCATTTTTTAAATAAGGGTTAAGAAATGATACTATTGGAAGGAGTGAAAGCTTTTTGATATAGAAACTAAAAGATAAAACTTGTGATTACTACTAGTAGGCTTCCAAAGGACTCGTAAACAAAACTCCGATATCTGACTCACTAAAAGAGGTTGAAATATTCGATATTAGTGTGAATTTAAGCATCGAGACATGTTTTTTAGTGAATACCTACATTTTTATATACGTGAGAAACATAACGCATGCTATTTAATTTTTTGTAGGTATTGACGGAATTCTTGTAATGCCAGTTTTTTTCTACTTACCTCACAATCGAGATGTAAAGCAGAATAGTTAGCTCAGGTGTAAGCATCAATTGCACCCTCAAAATATAGGCACCCTCGCTGCACTCGTGCGTCTTAATATCTAGGGCTGCAATTGATGCCTTACGGCCCTTGGCTACTAATCTATTAGTTGTCCAATCATATACTGCTGTTCTTCAGCAAATTTATTTAAGTCAAGCTTAGGTCTACAATTCCAATCAATGTAAAATTAAATGTCAACTAACTAAATGTCAAAAAAAAACTTTGTTTTCGTTCTTGACTTACCTTATCTTTAAGTTGTTGACACATGTGCAAAGCAGCAGTCAACATAAATAAAACATCACTCAACCATGGAACAGCACAATCCGCCTGGCAGGAATCAATTCTCATGGAACCATGAACAAAACTCAACTGATAGGCTACAAAAATAAGCTTGTGTGATTGTATATAAAATGATATTGCTAGGTCTTCCGGCAGGTTTGGTGCAAGTGCTTTCTGAAATAAAAACAAACATTGATAAATCAAAAACTTTTGAAAATATTATTTTTAATTCTCAATATGTATCCAACTCACCATGTTTCTGCTCTTCATAAGCTCATCAATGGCTTTCTTCTTAGGTAATACTAAAGCTGTACGTGCTCTTTGTAAGGAGCCCAGCAAACATTGTACTATATGTAATACTTCTTCAGATGATCTGAAATATATATCTTTTTTTATTGCAAAACTATAAACTTTTGCATATTTAATATAAATTACTCTCCTAAAACTTAAGTACAAAATGTGTAGATTAAAGGTTTGTATGGTACAATATAATGTATAAATAGAAAGAGGTGACACTGAGCAACAACTGTGTGGTAAATTTGGTATGGAATGGACTGCCTGCATCTGTTTTTCCTGACGACTACAGTCCTGGAACCTTTAAGTGTTGATTGAATCTGTTTCTCAAGGATCTGTTTTCTTTTATTCACTGTTACTGGCATGGAGGACAAATGTCCCATTTTTCTTACATAAAAAAATAAAATATTGATTTCTATAAGCCAAAATTAAGACTAAAGGGACATAAACTCAATACTGAAGAAGCAGGAGCATTACAGCAACCTTGTATTCCAAACTAATACTATAAGTACTAGTACCTACTAAATACTGCATGCAGGAATATCAAAAACCATTTGACTGCATTTCATGAAGAGCTAGTTCTAGCCTTGGCATGGTCAATCTTAGATTTTATTGCACTTATACTATAGAGACTAATTTGGTTTGTTGAATTCTTGTTGTGACCTGAATAATAAAATCAAACTGACATATATGTAGTCATTCAAATTGCCACTTGTATAGCAACTTTAGATGTTCATTTAATTTGAATATCTTTTTCAAGTCTATACTTAAGTAAAATATCATGAAAAATATAATTTTGTGTTTATATTTTAAATTAAAAAAAAAAACAGAAAGTATACTCACTTGAACACATAATGTTTATCAACATTGTCAATATAGCCTAAAGCCTGTTGTAGGTGATTGGCTGCATCTTGTATTTGTTGCAATTTCCATGGACCATCCTGGTTTATAGAGGTACGGCAAATTGTGTGCATTTGACGGAGAACTTTAAAACTTATATCCTGTTATATAAAATAAGTATTCAAAAAAATTTCATGTTCATAAATACTTTACCAAATTCAAACTATTACTAGGAAAACTTTGATAATAATAATATTATTAGTATCATAAAATACTTACAGCATGGGTAATGCTGTCACCAGTGAGTGTAACAATACACTTTAATTGTTCAGGTTGCGATGTTAAAATGAATTTATCTTGTTTTTGTCCCTCATTTCCATACAAAGGTACTGGAAATCTGTGTGCACATTCCTAAAACAAAGAATACAATAGAAACAATAAGAAATTTCCATAAAATGTAAACTCATATTTCGACAAAAGATACATACAACTAACACAGTATGGAGTTGATGCAGTACAGCATGTACTTCCTCGCGTAAAACCCATTCAAATTCTTCTTTCTGAAATTTATTTCAAATTTACATGAATTTATGTTAAAAACAATAAAACTATTAGGTATCCTTAAAAATTACATCGTATCAGTCTCTAGTACATACTAAATTGGCAGCTTCTTCTTTCTCGTTGTCACTCATTTCTAAAATTATTCAAGATATGTAATCAGGTCGTGAAATTATAGTTAAGTTAAATAGTTCAATTAAATTCAGTGTTATATGAACAACCAGCAATAGCGGTGCGCGACTGTGAATGATTTCATTCGACTTATTCGACTTGGCAGGTTATTCGACTCAGTCGAATGACTCCTTGACATTAGTAACTAACTTCGCCGAGTCGACTTGGAATGTTAGCGACTAACATTGCGTAGTCGACTGCCTTAGTCGTAACTCGTAAGTAATGACAGCAATTACTAATGTTAGTAATTTGAATTTCGACTACTAAGATTAGTATTTACGTTCTCATTTTTACTTTATATTTGTAATATATGGACCTTTTCTGAAATAAATAATTTATTGAAAAATTATACTACTTACATGACAGATATTAAATAAAATTTTGAAATTAGGAGCGGTTTTTATTTCGTGCAAACACAGAATATAAAACCTTGAGATCAAAATAATCGTATCACAATAATCTTTATTTGCTAGTAAATATGCTAATCAAACAAGTTTTATCCTCCCGCGTCATTTTCAATACTTGCAATGCAAAAAAATACCTAACTAAGACACTAAATATCTACAACACTTAAATACTATAAGCTACTTCAAAACTCTCACTCTCTAAGGGAGTTATGGGGGTGAAGCCGCGGGAAAAAGCTAGTCTGTCAATAAGAATAATTTGCTTACTAATGCATTCAGTCATTCAACTAATTCATTCGAATGCTTTCATTCAAGGTCAGTCGGCCATATCGAAGTCGAAATACCGTTAGTAATTACTAATATTAGTAGTATCATTCGACTCAGCACGTTAGTACATTACTAATCTTCAAGTCGAATATTCAAGTTAGTATTAGTAGTTTATTCGACTGACATGATCATTCGCAGTCGCGCATCGCTGACCAGCAAGCAATCCATCCATCAATCCAATCAATTCATTTGACACACACAGACAGGATCAAGGACAGAATGTGACAGTAGAACCAGTTTAATTTTCATTTCCTGAAAAGGAAATAATCCATACAGCCTAAGTATTGCTTACTCACTTTACTGTGGTAATATAATTGATTAATGTTATCAACTGAATTTGATTAAGAGAAAAAAACAGCATTATAAACGGAATGGACTTCTTGGATACACTCCAGTATCCATTTAAGGGTTTTCACTCAAGGATTTAAAAGAAATAGTTCACTTTTCAACATTAGATGGCGCTGATCAAACTCAAGCCAGAGCACTGACTGAGCATAGATAACCATTTATAAGTTTCAGTGATTGTATGCTTTTTGGACACCACAATAATACCAAAAAGCATACAATCGAGTAATTGTGAGTGTCAATAAATAAAAATAAATAAATAAAATCGATTTATTTCAGACGTTAGTCCATATGTTATTAATTAAATTAGAAATAGAAAAACCTTATGACGAAATTCTTAGCATATAAATATAAGGAAATACAACTATTAAAAATAAAATAATTTAAATCTGTAACATAATTTTCACTAATTATAATTAAATAAAAGTAAATGAAAAGAGGAAACTTTATGCAATCTATAAATTAAATTAATAACAATACATTCATTAAAATTAAAATTTGAAATCCGACAAATTAAAAATTAAATCCATTTGTTTTGTTAAAACAAAATAGAAAAAATATATAGAATTATGAAATCGTTTAATTTAGTATAATCAATCCTTACTAAATTACCATCAATAACTAATAAATTAAAATTAATAAAATAATAAATTAAAATCAATAATTAATAAATTAAAGTCAATTACTAATAAATTACAATCAATGAGCACTTAATAAAATATTAACAGCAATAATTAAATTAATTTAAGTATCTACCTGGAATGCGCTGCACACCAGCCACATTGACATGTGCGTGCACCCAGTGGCGCATTATCGGACAGTCAGGGTTTTCACTGATAGTTTTAAGAATGATGTTGTTGCTCCCACGCACAGTGCGCAGAAGGGAAGCGATTCGTGTGCGCACTACTGTGTGAAAACCGTCAGTGTGCGCCAGCGCGAACATCCCCGACGCGCTGCAGTAGCGTGGGAGCCCCAACAACATCCTCAGACTATTATTATATTGCACTCGGAGGGCGTTGATAGCCCGTCGCGTGTAGTTCACCCACAGATTGCACGTGTATAGTGTCTGGCAGTATGCCTTAAAAAGTGTTATTTTAACGTCAGAACTGCTATGTGCAAATCTGCGAGCCAACATATTGCAGCACGCTGTGAGACACTTGGAACATTTGGGCTGGCAAATAAACTTCAAAAAATCAATCTTGAAACCCACTCAAGATCTTTGTTATTTGGGCATACGCTGGCAAGCGGTCAACAATTTAATGTCTCTGCCAATGGAGAAAATAAACAACCTCAACAGCGCTTTAGAGAAAAATTTACAGAAAAGGCATATAAATCTACGTCAACTCCAAGTTATGCTGGGTCAATTAAACTTTGCCAATTTCGTTGTACCCCGAGGCAGACGACATTGCTGGAATATCCAAATTTTTCTTCGTCGATTCAACAAACATCGACCCCGCCAAACGCAACAAATTCCCCAAATAATTTACAAGAAGATGAGGTGGTGGCGCGGAGCCACCCATCACTCACTACCGATACACAAAAAATCGGTGAATCACTTTTTAGCGACGGACGCTTCAGATGTGGGTTGGGGAGCTCAACTCGACGGAATGATGATGGCAGGTTCGTGGTCACCCAAACAAAAATGTTGGCATTGCAACAAAAAAGAGCTTTATGCTTTACTGGCGGCAATCGAGAGGAATACAAAATTGCTCAAAAATTCCCATGTTCTCATTCAGTCAGACAACCGGACATTAATAGCCTACATCCGGAAAGAAGGAGGAACAAAATCATTCGAACTACTGAATCTGACCCGAAATCTATTATTACCTACTTACCGACCAATTCAACATAACTCTGTCGGAATACTTCCTCCCAGGAAAGTACAATATAATTGCAGACAGGCTATCACGGAGAAGAACACCGGCGGAGTGGCATCTCAAACCACAAGCAACAACGGAAATCTTTCGGAAATGGGGCAAGCCAATTCGCAACAAAAAGGACTGCAGTAGTTCAACACTACGCCTCGATAGATTGCAAAGATCCATCAGCAAACTTTACAGACGCCTTCAGCAAGCGCTGGACGTACCAACTAGCTTGGGTGTTTCCGCCCCCCAACCTTCTACCAAGATTACTGTCACATTTGAACAGTGCAACAGGAACATACCTGATTGTAGCTTCAGATTGGCCACAGGCATTTTGGCTCCAAGACCTCAAATCGAGGACATTGGATCGCCCTCACGAAATTCAGAACTTGTCAGAAGTCCTTATAGATGCGACAACTTCACAACCTCCTCCACAAGTGACGTCAATAACCCTGAAAGTTTGGAAAATTGGGGGTGGGGTGCCGAAATAAAAGAATGGTCAGTACAAGAAAAGGAATTGCTGAAAAATAGTTGGCAACAATCGACTTTAAAAACCTATTTACCGGCAATAAGACGTTGGCTCACATTTTGCTCTAATTTTAAAATAGATCCTAAATGTCCTCTTCCAACTGATGTCGCCAAATTTTTCATAAATCTTTTTCTTAGCGAAAATTTGTCCTATAAAACTATACTGGTTCATAAATCGGCTGTCTTAACGTATTGCGGTCCACATGCAGAACAGCACACATTTTCCAATTTTATCATTAAACACGCCCGTAAGGGTATAGGAGTTGCTAAACCTAAAATAATAAAACCATCTTTTACATGGGACCCAAGGATTGTCTTGGATTGGCTTTCATCTAATCCATCAAATGATTCGTTTTTTGATATATCACGTAGGACAGCAACAATTCTATTATTAGCGTCTGGACGTAGAATACACGACCTCACTTTACTTAGAGTTTCTAGAGACAGTTTAATTGCTGACGATGACAATATTGTTTTGATACCTGCCTTTGGGTCCATAACCGATTCACATTGTAATCGACTATCGGCTTGGAAGCTCTCTAAGCACCAAGACAAAAATATATGCCCTGTTACATTAGTTAGATCTTTAATTGAAAAGTCTAAATCTAGGATCTCGCAATCTGATAAAATAAGTAATTTATTTATAACTGTAAAGGGTACCCCTAAAGCAGCTTCACGCACTGTTATTGGGGGTTGGGTTCGCACGGTCCTCAGAGACAGTGGTATCCATATTAACTGTATCGTCTATGGTGGTATCCACGCATCACCAGGTAGTTGCAGGTCAGCTGTAGCATCCTTAGGATGGTTAGATAATCAACCCATAGATGAAATACTATCGCGCGGTAACTGGAAATCATCTACCACATTTTTAAATCATTATTGCCGTGAAATAGAACTACCTAGAAATGTTAACAATTTCTCTTCAAATACGTTTACTGCGTGTTAAATAATTCACTTAATTGATTGAAGTCAAATAATTAGGACTTAACTATGTATATTTCAGATTAATTCAAATCATTAATATTATAAGATCATAGGGTTATCTTTTTGTTTTGTGTATACATTATTTAATCCTTTTATTTAAGTGATCTAAAATAAATAATCATTAATCAATTTCTTTTTTTTCTAACTTATAATCATCATAGCGTTGTACCTCTTCTAAGCTCACCAGCAGATAACAAACACGTCTTCAATAACAATGCTGTATGTTTTCCGAAGGCACATCAATATTACGGTTTTACATCAAAATAAAACCGATATTATGTACCGAGAAGGAAAACATACAGCATTGTAGGAAAGTACTTCCTGGTGAAGACTATGAACTCTAAAATAGCCGCTCTTGCTGGATGCAACAGTGGCGCCGTCTGGTGTTACAAGAATGGAACATGTTGTCTATGGTATCAATCAGGATTCTAAGGCTAAGTACACACTGCTTCTTCAATAACAATGCTGTATGTTTTCCTTCTCGGCACATAATATCGGTTTTATTTTGATGTAAAACCGTAATATTATCCCTATTGGTCCGCTATCACAATTAAAACTATCTAACACATTATAGGCACTCCGTTTATTATTGACAAAATTATTGCACTCAAAGTTGTTGAATACCGAGGCATTTTTCAAATTATGTACCTCATTTTGGAGCTGCATAAACTGTTCGACATGTACATAGGTGTTTTTAACACTCTCGATCTCATTTCTCATTGTAATTAAATCCTTTAACAGGCGAGTAACGTCGATGTGATCAAAGGTTACGGGGGTTAGTTTCTGCAGATCGCGGGCCACAAAAATCGGTAATTCCTCTTGATCAACTTCTTTTATTATTGTTATTATGTCTTCTAATTTGAGATCTATTCTGCTTGGTTTTTTTGCGTAATGTAAATAGTTAAAATCCATTTATTTCCGTTGGGTCCCACTTTTGGATCCCACTTTCTACTCAAAATAAATATAACCGATCCCAAATTCTAAAGAAATGTGAATGCAGGTACAATTGCAAACAAATTGGGTTTAAAAATTAAAAGACTGTATTTGATCAAGACACATCAAGCTTGAAGTAATATAATTATCTAGGTATTTATACAAAAGTGTTGTTTGACGACCGGCTGGTGTAGTGGTAACATACATTGCCTTCTATGCCACAGGTCCTTGGTTCGAATTCCGGCGGCGGCGGATATTTGTGTGATGAACACAGATATTAGTCGTCAAGTCATGGATGTTTATATGTTTATTTTAAGTTTATTCTAATAAAAATATGTATTTATTCATTATGTATGTTTATATATTTCTTAAGTATATCAGTTATCTAGTATCCATAACACAAGTTCTTTAAGAAACTTAATTTGGGCTAGATAATATTGTGTGAGTGTCAGAAATATTTATTTATGTACGATATGTTGTATGCAAAAAGATGAATTTCTATGAGATGAAATTCCTGCCGTATCCTGAATTTTCCGTGTTATTTTGCGGCTGGCATTATTCATTAGAGGTTATAGTACCTATAGGTCATTTGCAACTTTTTTTCACAGACACTCATAGGTGGAACTGAAACATTATTGAGATATTTTAATTTTAGAGTTTATTTGAAAAACTCCTGGTTGTCTTGAAATTTTCGAATGCCCTCATACTTAATTATGTATAGGCACTGACCTCTATATTTACCACTGGACTGGCGGCTGTCAAAGTGCTTTTGTGCCCGTTTGATAATCGCCATTTTGGCGCTGTCGGACGTAGCGAGTGTCCGTGGTACTAAAACTAGTCGCTTACAATATACACATGTCCTCATTCTGGATAACTTTTATATAATGCTTATAACAATAACAACATAAAATTCGAATTCATATTTAAAAAATATAAAATCACTTAACAATAAGCAAGCACTTCTCTGGCGGCCACTTGCAATATACGTCAAAATTTGTTCTGCGGACACTCGCTACTCGCTAGTGGCGCTTCAAATAGGCACAAAAAAATAGCTGTCAAACTTACGGAACAGCCAGTCCAGTGGTAAATATAGAGGTCAGTGTGTATAGGTGTCAAATTTGTGCTTCTTACTAGTCACAGTATGCTGGTATAGACACTAGTTACTTTAACTCCTTAGAGAATTATATACTAATAAGCAAATTCCCTGTATTTTTTTGTATAATTAGTTATTCCATTTTCTAACTTTTATTCTTTTGTTTCTGTGATTTTGATTATAGTATTTCTGATACTACAATATGGTGATTTTATGACAACCAAAGCGTATCGAAATATTTTTTATTAGCACCGCGAAAGATATCCTTATAGAAATATTGAATTTATAATGACACGGTTGGTGTTTAATTTAATAAATTCGGGATGTTTCGATCACCGTTTACCATAATAGAGGCACAAAATGACAAACGATGAACTCGAAATTTTGATATACTTTGAGGCTTAAACTTCAGTGAGGGAAGGTGAAGGTTCGGAATTTCAAAAAATAAAATATACCGTGATCTGAAAAATACAAATTCAAAAGTTACATTGAAGTTTAATGTTTATTTTATTTTTCAAAAGTTTCGGGTTTGATTCCCGAGCTGATTACAATTTTTTTGTGAATGTACTTAGGAATTAATTTATCTTTTAAGTAAAATCGATGACGTGGTTGCAAACAACAGATCTTCGTATGTTTTTCAGTTTCCGAATTTACCATACTGACCGGTCTAAATGGTCCACCCTGTATAAAATACGATTGCCCGATAAACCTTCAAATATACAGAGTCACTGGTGACAAATTTTAGATACTGAAAGCGGGTATTCTGTACTCGATTTCTGGTCATAATTATGTAATAAAAGTAGGTACTTAATCTTTCACTAGAATTCTCTATAAATAAATAAAGTTTTGCTACTACTAACTTTACTTACATCTAAGTTAATCACGGCACGTGACCTGGCACGCGGATCGCTGCCAATGCTAGTGTAACTATGCAAATTTTTTAACTTTCGGTTAAGTTTTCTCTGTAAGTAAATAATAAATATTTATTTTTTATTATATTTTTTTCTCCATGTACCTAGGATCTTAACTTTCATGTCCTTGAATTTCAAAATTGACCCACTGGTCACCCTGTACATACATACACAACATACATAACTTCACGCCTGTATCCCTTATGGGGTAGGCAGAATACCAGAGATTATAAGTCCATCTGATGTCACGTTTGACATTCATAATCCTTCCATGCTGGACGGGAAGAGAAATAATAACATAGAATGTTCCAGCTGCTTCTCTTCCCGGGCATACTGTAAAAGTCAGTTAAGGGACGGAGGTTTAATTGGCGATTTGTAGGCGATAGGCTGACTATCTGTCACTGCAATAGTCTCTCTCCATCATTATAATACCTACCTCCAAATCCTGTATAGTTAAAAAAATTATATGGTTGAGTTTTGGCTAGACAACGAAGGTGTGGTTCCAAGGTTGAAATTATTAACTATACAAAGCAACGAAAGTAAACTAAACGCAAATGATAGAATTCAATATATTTATTTTTATACAGTAATAACCTCTAAGGCACTTTTAATTTGACCTCAAATCGATACCTGTAAAACTCGAATTATATTAGAATAGGTTGATGGGATAGCTTAGTTTCCTAAGTAGCTTTATATTTAATTTATTAATATTAAAAAATGTTTGGACTTGTGTAGTTACGTGTATACATATATTTAACATGGGATTCAACGGAAATAAAAATGGGACCCAACGGAACTAACAAAAAAATGGGATCAAAAAAGTGGGATCCAACAGAAATAAATGTTAAAATCTTAGGAACCAAGCGTCATGGCTCCTTTTGAGAAAAATAAAGTGATGCTTCAACGGATTGGTATCCCAAGCAGGTGCTTTTATCTATTCAGTTCAATGATTTTTTGGCCCAGATCTTTTTTGCATATTATGTAAACAACACCATCAGAGGACCATTAAATATGTGAACTCAATTTCACCCAAAATGTGGGTTGGTTATTTTTTGCATAACTATGTCCAAATATATTTTTACGTTTTTCCAACGTGATAAACAAAGTCATATCTACCGACTTATAGACAAACCCTAGAAATTCACAAGTTTATTTACGTTCAATTGAACTTTTTTGGTTTATTACAAATCCTGGGCAAGATACCTAGTAGGTAGTTTCTTGGAAATTATAAGCACATTCGTTATAATCAGTGATAGGAATAGGTAGCGCAATTTTGCGGGATTTCACGACAAAATCTTAATATGGACATACCATACTAGTATTGTTAAGGATTAGTCATGTTCAATAATTTACATTGGATTATTGTTATATAAACGTAAATTCAATACTATCTTTGTGGATATAATATTAAGGTTGTTGGAATATTCTAAAAACTCGTTAAATTACTAACTTCAGCATATAAGATCGAACTCTAGGAGACCCAACTCAACATTAGGACTTTTTTGTGAAAAATGATTATTTGTGTAAGTAAACACAACTCACTTTAAATCAGTTGTCAATAATACCTTTTTATATATTTTTCATCTTATTGATTTAAATTGTATATAATAAAGAAATAAAAAATAATAAAAACGTTACCAAATTTCATAATGTTTTTCTTTGATGTCCTGTTTATCATATTTTATAAGATGATTGAAGCAATCGTATAAAATTCGTAGCAAATATTAAAAACAAACCCGGTTGGTTTGACCAAGAATCGTTCTACAAAAATCACTAAATCCCGCAATGCCGCAGGCGTATCCATACTATTCTCATATTGGAGTTTATTGACCCTAAATTGCACTACCTATTCCTATCATTGGTTATAATCAAAATAGTCGTATTATAGATTTGTGGCACCGAGATCTAAGATGTTAGCCAGTTTCATGACTTTGGTAAAAACACATTCACCAAATTATGGAATAGCATTAGAATCAAATGCAACTTGATTGAATCGGTAAATTAAAAACACAAGTTTCCTGCGATGTTTCTTGTGAAAATAAGGCTCTTTTCTGTCAATAGCGACGCAGTCCTGTGATCCTCCATTTTGAAATGGGTTTTCGTTTCGGTGCCAGAAATGTATAAGAGATTAATTGCTTCCTATTGTGTTGGACTATGCCAACCCCCCAAGCTAAGGTATGGTGCCTTCGTGTTGTAACATGATAGCCCCCCGGCATGCATTACAGAGTGCAAGATGATTTCGTGTTCGACTATGCCAGCCCTAAGTTTATAGAACGCCTTTAAATTTAAAAATATTTAAATGTTAAATACTATGAATTTTAATATTATCTTAAGTTTCTAAAATCGCTCGTGACCACGGAGTCTGCACTGACACTGAAACGTCAGTTAAAATGTAAAATATAAATTATACGCGATACATCCGGTTGAAATGTGTTTCATTTAAACTATGAGTGGACTGACGACCACTTTGGCGATGGGGTAAACCTGTCTGCCTCAGACGCCAGTGGTCGCGGGTTCGATTCCCGCACGGAACAAGAAAAAAAAATGTTTCGTGTCTGGGTGTTTATTTATTTATATTACATGGTATCCCATAACACAAGCTATGTTTACTTTGGGGCCATGTAGTTGGTGTGATAGTCTGGGGATTTTATTTATTTATTTATTTAGATTCAGAAAAAAATCTTGCGTCAATTGGTCTTACCCCCGCGGCTACAAGGTAGTTTAAGAGATATGATATGATATTAATTTTAAAAAGTCATAGAACAAATGTTGTTGGGATTGATGTGGAGACGCTGTCTGAAAGAAATGATCCTCTTATCAATACATAGATATAATAAAACAGTAAAAAAAACGTGTCTGTACATTTAATATTTTTACAAAAAAAATTATCTAGGGTTATAAAGAAATGAAAAAAGAGTAAGAATCTGAAAAAAAATTTGTCTGTTTGTTTGTTTGTAAGTTTGTCTGTTTGCACACGCTAATCTCTGGAACCGCTGGACGGATTTGAATAAAACTTTTTTTGATGTATAGCTGTGAAGCCGGGGCAACATATAGGGTATATTTTATTTCGGTTACTGGAACACCTGATGCAGAACCTTTAAGGGATCATCAAAACCGTAAGAAATATAGAGATGATGCCTTAACAAAAGTTGTCCAGGATGATGAGCAGATTCTGCAGACATAAAAAAAATCTAGGATCTAAAAAAATTGTAATAGATTTTTAAAAGTTATGCCTAAAACTTACTAGAATATAGTGGAGATGTTCGGCATACAGATCAGAAGTACTCATAGCTCAGTTGCGCGTAGACCGACCATGAGTCAGGTCGTGGGTTCGATCCTGCTCGCGTAATTATTTTTTATTATATATATTTTTTTTTGTATCAATCTTTACCATGCATCTATCTTCACATACATATGTATATATAAAACAGTAAACAATGACGTGTGAACATGAAATATTTTTACAAAAAAATATGTACCTAAGGTTATTAAGAAATTAAAAAAAAAGTAAGAATTTGAAAGAAAAAAATGTCTTTTTGTGTCTGTCTGTTTGTTGTTCTATTCTGCTGACATCTGTGGCTGACATATAATATTATAATACTAGCTGTGACCCGCGACTTCGTCCGCGTGGATACCGGTTGTTGGAGTTGGATAAATACTATTATTATATCCTCCTTGAAGTTTAAACTTACCTTATTCAAAATTTCGTCAAAATCGATTCAGCGATCGATTCAGCGATCGATTCAGTAGTTAAGCGTTACTGATAGATAAACAGACAGAGTTACTTCAAAAACTGTTACAACAAAGCTGTGATCCGCAGTTTCACCTAGGTGTTTTGTGAAAAAGTATAGGTAGGTAGGTATATTATATAGACGATGCCTGCGACTTCGTCTGTATTGAATTAGTATTTCGAGTAGGTTATTTTCTTCTCCAAGGTCCTAAGTACTATCTTTAATAACAAAAATAAAAATGAAGAATCTTCGCCCAAATAATATGTATAACTCCTAACCACAAACATAGGTAACTATATTAGGCACCTTGCGTTATAAACAAATCGGGTGCCAAAGTGTCTTAAATTTTACATAATTCATGCAATACCTATCTTCATTAGTTATAGCTTATTGTTATTCTAAGTAAAGCTATATTACTGTAAAGTTTCAGAAGAATACATTCGGCAGTTTTTGCGGGAAAGAGTAGCAAAGATCCATCCATCCAGCCATTATCAGTGTTTAATGTGTATCTGTCTATAGTTATGATTGGCTACTTTTCACGGTAAAATGGCTGAGCCAATTTCATGCAATTTCTTTTGGTAGTTAACACATCTACGTTACTTTTTATTCTACTTCTAAATCTACGGTTTCTAACTTCCAAGAGCTAGAAATGATCACGAAATAAATAAAACCTTGAGTCCCATTATTTTAAGTTTAACTTTCTTACAATATATCTCTGTATGTACAGAAGGCAGCACATCAAGCATTACAAATCGGTATTTTTTTTTACTTGAATCTGAAATCTATGCCCTCGACATTACCTAAGTTAAAATTGTTTGGGGAAATTTGACAGGTAATGTAACGCTTGACCTGCTGCCTTCTGTACCTACCTGTATTAAATCGCGCAAGAAGCTTTATTAATGATTTAGCCCTATCAACATAGCAAATTTTTCTACTGCATACCAACTATTTTTCAGATTTATTATTTTTAAGCCCCTAGTACTTTTACCAGGAGAATTTCCTTAGAATTCTTATTCCCATGTTTATTTTTAGTGTAGTTCAGTTTTTTTTTCTTCTGGCTATCCGAACGCTTTAACATCTATCTAATCTACTAATGCCACGTTACAATATCAAAAACACTGTTCGTTCGTTGCTTCCACGCTGGACTGGGAGCAACAGAAAATCATAGAATGTACCAGTTGCTTCTCTTCCCGGGCATACCTTAAAAGTCATTTTAGGGATAGAGGTTTTATAACGAATAAAGGCGTGAAGTTATACTCGTATGTATGTATGTTCGTTTATTCTACGAACAGTAGATTTAGCTATCATACACGTTGAATATTGAAGCGTAAAAAGCGTTTCAATATTCAACGTCTTGTCAAATTACTACTTACTATTCTTATAACTACCTACCATTCGTTTGTAATAGCTTTTACTCATGTAAAATATTGAAACCCAGCATTCATTGATTTTGACGACAATTTAGTTATAATTTACCCCTAGAATAACCCTACCGCCTCTGAATAATTGACTAATCCGAGTGGGCCCCGCTTGGTGGTAAACTGACTGTCTCGGCTGACTGAAATTTGCCGACAAATATCACTACTGCCAGCGGTGACGCGTCCCGAAAACATTTTATAAAGAGCCAGTTCTAGAGCCGCAAACGGGTTTATGATAGAACTGGCTTGGCTTCGGTATTCGACCTCATTTATACTTACCATCAGATGAGAATGAGGTCAAATTCGGACTTATTCACCGATTTAAAAAAAAAACTTAGTATTTTTAATATTTTGGAATAGAAAGTTATAAAATTAAACTCGTGGGTAGTCTGACTCCCAACCGTTACAAAAATTTGGTGGTTCATTCAGAGAAATCTTATTTCCAGATGGCAAGGCAAATGCCAATGCCAATGGCACTATCCCTTCTTCCATCTTTACATTATATTAAAAGAGTAATAAAAACGTGGCCAGCGAATCACTCGGTGTCAAAGACAATTTTGTTCACAATTAAAAATTTATTGTAAACAAAATAAAAAAAAATATAATAAAAAAAAATTACGCGAGCAGGATCGACCCCACGACCTTAGACTCATGGTCGGTCTACGCGCAACTGAGTAATGAGTACTTCTGATCTGTATGACGAACATCTCCACCATATTCTAGTAAAGTAAGTTTTAGGCATAACTTTTAAAAATCTATTACAATTTTTTTAGATCCTAGATTTTTTTTATGTCTGCAGAATCTGCTCATCATCCTGGACAACTTTTGTTAAGGCATCATATCTATATTTCTTACGGTTTTGATGATCCCTTAAGGGTTCTGCATCAGGTATTCCAGTAACCGAAATAAAATATACCCTATATGTTGCCCCGGCTTCACAGCTATACATCAAAAAAAGGTTCATTCAAATCCGTCCAGCGGTTTCAGAGATTAGCGTGTGCAAACAGACAAACTTACAAACAAACAAACAAACAGACAAATTTTTTTTTTCAGATTCTTACTCTCTTTTCATTTTTTTATAACCCTAGATAATTTTTTTTGTAAAAATATTAAATGTACAGACACGTTTTTTTTACTGTTTTATTATATGTATTGATAAATCCGAAAGATAGTTGGTATGTAGTATAAAAGTTTACTATGTTGATAGGGCTAAATCATTAATAAATTAAGCTTCTTGCTAGATTTAATGTAGGTAGTGTACATACAGAGATATATTATAAAAAAGTTAAACGTAAAATAATAGAACTCAATATCGTTTAGGTTTTCTTTATTGATCGTTTCTGCCTCTTGGAAGTCAGAACCCGTAGAATTCTTCAGAATAAAAAGTGGTGTAAGTGTCAAAACTCAACACAGGACTTTATGAACTACCATACCAAATTACATTAAAATTGGCTAAGCCGTTTGACCGTGAAAAACAGCCAAACATATAGGTTACTAAACATATTATACACTGATAATGGCTAGACGGAAAAACTCACGCAAAAACTACCGAATGGATTTTTATGAAACTTTACAGTAATATAGCGTTACCTAGAATGTGCCTTTGTAATGTATTAGTTAGGAGTTATACCTACATATTATATGGGGGAAGATTCTTCATGTTTATTTTTTTAGATAGGACCTTGGAGCAGAAAATAACAGAAATAACCTATTCGAAATACTAATTCAATGCAGAAGTCGCGGGCACCATCTATGTAATAAACCTACCTACATATAAACCTACTCTTATACATACTATAATAATCTTATACATATATACAAAGGCTGCAAACTGGACGGCAGCGACAGCGACAGCGAGAGCGACAGAGGCGCGGGCAGCGGCGCGGGCAGCGACGCGAGGAGCGATTTCCGCGACACGATAGAAAGTATTGAGTTTGTATGAAACCGCGACAAATCGCTCGAGCGCCCGCTGGCGTTGATAACGGCCTAGCAGGGCTAGCAACCATCGATAAATAGTCGAATCGACAAGATCAATATTATTTTGTTATTTTATCCTATTATCTATACTAATATATAAAGCTGAAGAGTTTGTTTTATTGTTTGAATGAACGCGCTAATCTCAGAAACTACAAGTGGGATTTGAAAAACTATTTTTGCATTTGATAGCCCAACTCTTGAGGAAGGTTATATTTTATCCCGAAATTCCCACGGGATCAAAAGTTACGCGGGTAAAACCGCGCGCGGTGGCTAGAGTAAGCTAATATGCGCACCATAATAGATAGAATTACTCGATTTGATACCATGATTAAGACTACAGAACCAAATATGTCATAGTCTTAATAAATTACTAACTCTAAATACCATATTCTAAGAAAATATCGATAAAAGGCCCGATTTATCATTGTCGACGGTAGCGTGCTAGCCCCGCAGATTCCCCGCGTCGCGTCGCTGCCCGCGCCGCTGTCGCTGCCGTCCAGTTTGCAGCCTAACTTTTACCAGGCCTGGCTCACTCCGCGCGGTACATCCGTTATTTACCTACAGCGAAGCGCTCCGCCGCGCCGGCGTATTTCGAATGGGTCGTGTGTCACGCGCGCGCCCGTCGTCGGGACGTTGTTGATACCTACCTACCTAATAGAACTCACAGTAATTCTATGATCGAGGTCGCAAATAGTATTTAAAAATGGACATAAAAAGAAACAAATATTCAATTAGATTATGTTTAGATTTGATTATGTTCAATTTAGCAAACAAAACATAGGTAGGTAGTATTACTAATTATTCGTCGTAACTTTTTTTTCATTTTGTACTTTAGGTAAGTTGAAACAATATTTTTTACAAAGGTAGAATAACAGTAATACCTACATCGGTAGATACTTAATTACAAATAAGGAGATTAATTATTCTTCACAAGGCAGCAACCCTAACAGCGTAAGAAAAGATAAGAGGCATGCGATAGAAAGAGACAAAACTTCTAGGTATATAAATTTGCAGGTACGTAATGCTGTGCGAGCTGAATTCCACCGTATCGCGTCGTAGCAAGACTCGAATTTATTAAGATCTTCTTGCGGAGTAATTCTTCTGTACCAACTATTACTTATTCTGTGCTTTTACCCAGACCCAGTGTGCCTTTCGAAGGGTATTCATGTTTGGTATATACTTTTTGTAGGTTACTTTTTCTATTTTATTTTTTGTAGGTCTTTTTCACAAAACCTAGGTGAAACTGCGAATGACAGCTTTGTTGTAACAGTTTTTGAAATAACTCTTTCTATTTATCTATCAGTAACGCTTTCACAGCTAAACAGCTGAATCGATTTTGACTTTGAACTTCAAGGACGATATTATAATATTATTTATACAAATCCCATAACCGGTATTCACGCGGACGAAGTCGCGGGCAACAGCTAGTTTATACATAAAATCCTGTTATTTATTTATTTATTTTATTTATTTATTTAAGAAACCAACAGCGTTACATATATGTTATCTTAAGACTAATTTTTTTCAAGTAAAGCTAATTACAGGCTTCTCTTAATATTATAATAATAAAACTGCGAGGGTCGAACCAGGAGAAGAAGACATAAACTTACTAGGAAGGTATATACCCTATTAACTTAAAGATAAATTCTAATAATAATCACACTGTTATATTTCTATGTAAATGATAAAAAGAACCAGTTAACAGAAAAAATATACATAAACATTAAATATTACATTGAAATATTTAAAAAAATGTAAATATTGTAAATATACCCTACTTAAACTTTTTTATGGCTAGGTATTTAAATGTTTCTTTACTGCTGCTAAATATGTCCAATTCTTTGAAATGATTATTGTAAACTTGCGGCAAACGGGAAAAGGGAGCATTTCAATAGCCGCTAAAAAATCGAATTTCTAGTCAAAAACAGGAGAAATAATTGAGTTTAGTTTCGCAAATTATACCTTGTGAAGTTCAATTTAACATCCTGAAAGTCATCGGGGAGTTGTGCTGAGGTTGGGGGGGGGGATAGACGGTTCTTATCTCAAAAACAAAATCCAAAGTACAACCGCATGATTATTGTTTCTAACAAAAGTTTCAACATAAAATTTCATACTGATCTCATATCAGATTTTAATCTACGACTTCCAACCTCAGCACATCCTCCACACTCGAAGATTTTTAGTACCCTCAAAATATGACTGTACCAATTTTCAAAACTACATGAATTATTTCTATTGATTTTATTAATTTTCTTTTTACTGAATTTCAAAGACTATAAAATTCAGATTTCTATTTCGTGTGAAATTTGAATAATCTTGGGACTTAAGATCAGATTAAAATTATATTTCATATTGAACCACTGCGCCCACGCACCTCGCTAGTTGCAATGTCAGTCATGCATGAGCTTCGTAATGAAACACTGTTGTTCTGACCATCTCTATATTTCTATAAACAGTTATATTTCAAACAGTAATCTTGAGAAACTTCGTATAAGAAGGTTCGCGCCACCAACTATGCAATAATAACATTGAAATTTCATGCACATCTACCCCTCTTTCATCCACGAACCTAAATCAACAGAGTGCTATTACCTATAGCAACAAAATCCTCTCCTTTATGCTTAAAAATATTCATTTTAACTGTTTATAAGAGTTATTAAGTACACACTTAATGGATATATTATGCACAATTTTATACATAATTATTTCATGTTTTACGACAAGTGCCCTTGAAGAACTAAATAAATATTTGAACGCATTAAATTGGGCATGCATGGGTAAGGCTCAGGAGATTCAAGGTCAGCTGCCGACTGAAATCAGTGCAGGACGCGGGGCAGAGCGACGTGGAGAACCTTCCGAGTCTATTTCCAGCAGTGGGCGTCACCAGGATGATGATGGAGTAGTGCGATCCGTGTATCTGCGCCTCGCACAAGGTCGCGGACGAGTCGAGAATGGTTGTCCGACGTTTGTTTGTCCGCCGAGCCATTGCCCGACACTACTTATTTTTCTCCGACGAACTTTGGTCGACATTTCTGTTCTCCGACGAATGTTTGGTCGACATTAATTTTCTCCGACGAACGTTTGGTCGCCGCGCCGTTTCTTTTCATCGACGAACGTTTCAACTCATTTTTGTCGTATAAATATTTAAGATATTTGCTTGTATATGCAGATGAAAAATCTTATATTTCCTGGTCTTTGTGATGCGTCCTATTTCTATTTCTTTTCATCTTTGTACGTGTTGTGAAATAATATTCCATAATGTATAGTTAAGTAGTAAAATTGTCATTTGACAATTTTAGCCGAAGAACATTTCAGTAACATTTCCGGTATATGCCGTGTATGTAATCGTCGTTGCAGCACCTATTTGTCCGTAATTATCTATACTAAGGTGGTCCTTATTTTTCGACTTTTGAATTATACCCGGTGCACTTTTTCATTTGGTTATATACCTCTAAATAGGAACTATTTTTTTTGTAAACATTTAGAGGTCGCTACCAGCTATCAAAATTTTAACAAAAAGCTTTGAAGAACAGCTTCAATTATGGTTTCATTAATGTTTATTTTGGTGTTTTTGCACATTTGACGTCCAAGTAATTTATCACAACCAACGAAGAGCAAAATCAATATTTACTTTTGTTGGTAAAAGAGTATTGGAAAAAATACCGACTTAGACGACAACAAGGCAACCCTTGCGTAATAAAAATAAATGACTCAAATATTCATAACAACAATAATTTTGTAATATTTTTTATGTCCTTTCTATAAAAATAAAGAATCTAACAAATACAGATTTAGATACATACATACAACATACATACATAACCTCACGCCTGTATTCCTTATGGGGTAGGCAGAAAACCAGAGGCTATCAAACCATCTGATGTCACGTTTGACGAATATGGAGTTACTATATTGATAGAGACTATTACACAGGGGGTCAGCTTATCGCCCGTAAAACGCTAACAAAACCTCTGTCCATTAACTGACTTTTACATTTCGCCCGGGAATAGAAGCAGCTGGCACATTCTATGTTTTTCTTTCGCTCTCAGTGCATCATGGAAGATTAAAAGATTTAGAGTTTTATTTAAATTTCAAACCTTGGTAGCGACCCTTAAATGATATTTAAATGAAAATAAAATAATTTCTTATGGTATACACGAGTATAAACAAATTCGTGGTGCCCCGCGAAATAAAATAAAATATTTTTTTTTTCTTAGGAATAAGGACCACCCTAATCGATACCCCATAGGTGGAACTGTCTGGATTGACATCCCAAACGCTTATTATACGGATACGGATTTTCGCCTAAAAGGAGGCGTGACGGGGGCTACGGGGAACGCCTTCTAATTTATTTCTCACTGTAGGAAATGAATATTTTCCATGACATTCATTTTATTAAAGTTTGAGGTTATGTCACTCAGCATTTGAAATTCACTTGGCGAAATGGATTCCTTTTTGAAAGGAGGGTATGCGGACGCCCTCTAAATATTACTCACCCCCGCCCGCCGTAACAAAGCCACACATCGGGCGAGTCGGAGCGGCCGAAGCTGCAAGTTGTTTCAACTGCAGCGTCGCACTTGTTTCAAATCCTATTCTAATGAACTTATATTCCTGACTGGTCTGGGATGTAACTTTTATTCCAGACCAGAAACAAAAACATTTTAAAAAGATGATGATTAATTCGGGGAATGACCCGTCCACCCACCACCTACATCCACCAGTTTACTTGACGCAGTGCATTTACCCGTGCACTGCGTCAAGGCTGGATTTAAAGTTATAAGTTCATCGATACATTTTGTCGATAATTTTTAAATTGTTTCGAAAGTTACGCATTCAATCATTAATCTTAAGTTCATTTATTTGTAATTCATTGTGTTTTCTTCATTTTAGTAGTAACAGAAAGCATCATAACCTCGAAATTTGATAATATGTGTTTGGGCCGTTTTGTTTTCCTTTTCATAGCTCTGAAGGATACTCTGATCCTTTGTGGAGGCACACGCTGCGTTCAACGAAACGTATATTTTGTATTGACGCAAATCGAGACAGCGCAGTGACACTGACACTTCGTGCATTGTAAAAAGTTCGAGCGCGCGTGCTGCTATAAGAAGTGATTTAGTTTATTAGTAATCTCTTAAGAATATAAAGTTCCGCAATTCTACAGTCCACACACGCGACGTAATTGTGTGATTAGCCAGCCTGGAGTACGTCACCGGGGCCCCGGAAACGAGGAGAAGCAGATCTACAACCAAGTAAGTGCTTCCACGTGTATGGTGAAGGGTTGATTTCGGGGTTGTGCTGGGGATGACTAAACGGCCTATTACAGGATAAATGATTACCATCTCGTAATCACTCAAATACGGACTTCCTCCTCTCGTATTACCCGCCCGCTTAAAAGCCTGGAGAAGCCAGGCTTAGTATGCCCATCTACGTGGCGCGTACACCCTTGTGATGGTCCTTCGAGCCGGATAGGATTAGCCTATGAGATATCTAGATCACCTATATTTATTTGTTAATTTACGCTAGGACTTGCCATCGTGGTCGAGTACCTATATTTCGCTGTGAAAGTAAGATATAACCTACTTCACATTATAATTTCGTATTATCCATCTAGTATTTACGCTTATAAAAACATATAAAATTTCGCATTACAATTGTCTAAAACTAGTACGGTTATATTTGTAAAGGTCTACCAAGGTGACTTTACCACGTAACTTATACAATTATAAAACTAAATCACTTTTTTCGATCGTTTTCTCGTTTGTTTTGCGTATATTAACGCTATTAGATTCATTATCAATCTAATAATAGTGATAAAATCTCATCTTTACACTATATTAATACGTAAAATCGCATGGTAGTTCCGTGTTCCATATTTCATAGAACGAACATAACCATTTAATTTTGTCGAATTGTACCTATTGTTTCAATAACGCACGCTCGCAGCACAGATATTTTTGGTTTCGCTTGCCGCGCTCATCTTATTTAATTCCACCCACATTTGCTTAATATTATTTGATATATGTATTGTTCAAAGTACTTTAAGTAAATAAGTTATATTATTTACGTCTTAAATATGTCGAAATCAATTCAAACTAGAAGTAAAGGTGAAACTTGCGAAATTGTTTCCCCTCAAATAAAATTATTAGAAGCTCGCATTCAAATATTTTTCGCTAGGTTGCAGAGTATTTATGATTCATCGCAAGAAATTTCGACAGTCGCATTACGTAAACTTTTTATAGATTCATCTACATGCATTGAACAATTACGCACGGATTTTATGAAGTCCATAGATGATTTAAACTTGGCAAAATTGGAGTTAGATCCAAATTATGTGCCGGACTATAATTCTTTTATTTCTTTTGACGAAATGTATTGTTCTATATCAAACACATTAAAAGATTTAAAAATTAACGTTCCCGAACGATCAACTTCGCAAAAACCTAAATTAAAACTTCCTCCTATCAATTTACAAACTTTCGATGGTGAATTTAAGTCATGGCCTTCGTTCTTCGAGTGTTTTAATAACGCAGTTCACAATAACACAGGGTTAAATAATTCTGAAAAGGTATTTTATTTGTGTGGTATTCTTTCGAAAAACGCTTTATCTACAATTGCTGGTATTCCGCCGACCGGAGATAATTATGATCTTATTTATAAGACATTAGTAAACAAGTACCAAGATCGCAGAACCTTAGGTATTTCCTATTTACAGCAAATCCTGAATATTAAACCTTTAACGGTACAGTCAGCGGATGGCTTAAATAATTTTCTCGATAAATTTACAACTTCGGTATCCGCTTTTGAACAATTAAAAATTGCACATGAAAAGGATTTTATTTTTTTGTTTTTAGCATTACAAAAGATAGATCGCGAGACCGCTCGTATGTTTGAGAATTCTGTTCGCTCCGAACAAATACCGACATACGATAGTTTTGTTAAATTTTTACGTGAACAAACTAAGATTCTTGAACGCACTAATACTCACATTTTGAACAACGCCCCCACAAATAAAGTTACCTATTCAACTCAAATTAATAAATCGTTTAAACCTCCAATACCTAAGAATACAAAATCGTTCGTAACTGCGCAAACTAATAACCTATGTATTTTGTGTAACAAACCCGGACACGAACAATTTTACCGTTGTCCTAAGTTTTTAAAATTAACACCTAAGGATCGTTATTCGGTTATAAAAACTAAAGGTGGCTGTTTTACTTGTTTAAGCTTTTATCATCGGACATTCAATTGCAATTCAAATAAAATTTGTAATATTTGTGGTACCAAGACTCATCATACGCTACTTCATTTCCCGCGCCCGTCAGATAATGCTTCGCGATCGGGATTCGAACCTCAGACTCGCGCGCCTGCCCCGCGTTGCATACCGGCCGCCGCGCACGCTGCGTCGTCATCGAATGACGTCACGCCACCGCCGCCGCACACTAGTGTTGTGCCGTCTAGTGATGTGCACCATAACTCGACACTTTGCTCGCATACTTCGCTTACGGTTACTATACCGAATGCTACCACGGTGTTATTAGCAACCGCGCGTGTTATTATTAAGAGCGCTCAAGGCAAGGAATTTTTAGTTCGCGCTTTGATTGATAACGGGTCCATGAATGACTTTGTTACTTCTCAGCTGTGTAAACGTTTGTCTTTAAAAATAAATTCACTACCCGAGCAAGTAACTGTCAATGGTTTTGGTGGTTCGTCCAAGACTGTGAAGGGTATCACAGACTTAACATTTTATTCTCGTTTTAATAATAACGCTTCGTTTGACTCGCACCCACTCGTGGTGGATACCATTACGGATCGCTTACCGACATCGCCAATTGATCGGTCGATGTTAGGTTATCTCGCTCGCACGCCTCTTGCCGATGATACGTTTTCTGAACCTGGAGAGGTGGAGATGCTTATCGGCGCGCAACTGTTTCCTCGTTTACTTTTGAGGAGTCACATTCAGGGTCCACCGGGTATGCCTGAAGCGATTCAAACTAAAATCGGATTTATTTTAATGGGAACCGCGCCCATACTACACGCTCCGATTATTTGTAACGCTCGTGCGTCTTCACGTGCGATTTCGCATACTTTATGTGCCATTACGGCTCAACCGCTAGATTCTCTGCTGAGAAACTTTTGGGAGGTAGAAGAAGTTTCTACTCCACGCAACGCTTTGCTTTCAGAGGATGAGAAAAATTGTGAGTTTATTTATAAGTCGACAACTACTCGTGATCTTGATGGCTCTTTTATTCTCGCACTACCATTTAAAACTGATCCATCAGTTTTGGGTGATTCGCTCAAGGGAGCTCATAAGAGATTCCTTGCTTTAGAGAAACGTTTTACAAACGCTCCTAAATTTCGTTGCGCATATGATGCCGTCGTAGTGGACTATTGTGAGAAGGATTATTTGTCTCCAGTTATATCTGGTGACCGCACATCCGGTTACATCATACCTCACCATGGTGTTATCCGGGAAGAAAAGGTGACTACTAAGGTTAGACTCGTTCTAGACGCAAGTGCACGCACGGATACTGGTATTTCTCTTAATGAGGCGTTATATTCGGGACCGAACCTGCAATCAGATTTATTTATCGTTCTTTTAAATTTTCGGCTCTTTCCCATCGCCTTCTGCAGTGATGTAGAACAGATGTATTTAAGAATTAAGCTACTGCCTGAATTTCATAAATTTCAGCGAATTTTATATCGCTTCGATAATTCTGATCCTTTACAAATTTTTGAGTTTAAACGAGTCTGTTTTGGCTTATCTTGTAGTCCATACTTAGCTCTACGCACACTACGACATCTTGCAGAGCTTGAGCGCAGCAACTACCCGCTTGCTGCCGATGTCATTGAAAATGGTTGGTTTTTCATGGACGATGTCGTCTGCTCGGTAAATTCTTTGTCTTCTGCTAAAGAAATAGCGTCACAGCTAATTTCTATGTTCGCCGCTGGAGCTTTCAAACTCCATAAATGGTCTAGTAACTCACAGGAGTTACTTGAATCATTGCCACAAGATCATTTACATCCTCAAATTGTAAATTTCGATTCAAACTCAACGCAAAAGGTATTAGGTATTACTTGGGATCCCACCAATGATAATTTTAAATTTGCTATATCACTAAACGAAGTTTCTTGCACGAAGCGCAATATGCTTTCGGTAATTGCTAGATTGTGGGACGTTATGGGATTTGCCGCTCCACTTATTTTGTTCGCCAAGCTTCTGATTAAGGAACTTTGGTTGCTTAAGATTGATTGGGATGACCAGCCTCCTTTACACATTGTTAATCTGTGGACGAAGTTTCAAGGTGAACTTCATCTTTTATCCTCACTCACAGTACCTCGTCATATCGGTGTGGTTCAATCTCGCAGTGCTAGTCTCATGGCCTTTTCGGACGCGTCGGAAAAAGGCTATGGCGCCGTTATCTATGTACGCGTACAGCTAGAAGATGCAGTTACTGTGAGATTATTATGTGCAAAATCGAAGGTAGCTCCCGTACAAACTATAAGTCTCGCTCGCTTGGAACTCATGGCAGTTCATCTTATGTCAAAATTAATGAAAATCGTCATTTCGACTTATGCTAACCATTTCGCATTTGACAATATTTTTGCTTTTTGTGATTCAACAATCGCTTTGAGCTGGGTTCGTTCCAGCCCACATCGGCTTAAGACTTTCGTTGCAAACAGAGTCGCAAAGATTCAAGAGAATATTGACCCCCAATATTTTTACCATATTTCTGGAGAAGATAATCCAAGTGATTGTTTGTCGCGAGGTCTTACACCGGCTCAACTGATCGCTCATCCCACGTGGATGAATGGCCCTCCATGGTCATCTCTAGAGTTTGATACTTGGCCTATCAAGAATTTTAATATTCTTAATTCGGAAGAGTTGCCAGAACTCAAAACCGTTACTTTGTCTACGACATCTCAGAATAAAGGTGAATCTTTTATCTCTAGATTGTCATCTCGCGTTTCCCGCTGGACAAAGTTACTTCGCATTGTCGTTTATGTTTTACGCTTTACCAGACGCCTCATTTCTCGTGGTGATATAAACGCTACTGACTTGAATGAAGCCGAGTCAGTAATTGTTCGCGCTATTCAGCAAGAACATTTTGATACATTTTTTAAATTTATTGAAACTGGTAAGAAATTGCCCACTTCTATTCAAAAGTTGCGGCCCTTTATATTTAAAGACCTTATTCGTGTTGGTGGGCGCTTGGAAAATAGTGATCTATCGTACGATCACAAACATCCTGTGCTACTGCCTGGTAAAAATAGAGTTGTCGATCTTATTATTGATCATGTTCATCGCACCGCTTGCCACGCAGGACCCCAACTAGTTCTCGCACTGTTAAGACATAAATATTGGATTTTAGCAGCCCGCCGCTTAGTTCGCGCAAGAATACATGCTTGTTTTCAGTGCTTTAAGGTGCGCCCTAAGGCAAATCAACCTCCGGTAATGTCCGACCTGCCTTCGTGTAGGTTACAAATTTCGAAGCCGTTCGCACACACCGGAGTAGATTACGCGGGACCTTTGTCTATTACATTTTCTCGTCAACGTGGAATTAGAACTCATAAGGCTTATTTATGTGTTTTCGTGTGTTTGACCACTAGGGCAGTGCACATAGAAATCGCGCCTGATTTAAGCACTGACTCATTTTTAAACGCATTTAAACGTTTAATTTCCCGACGAGGTCCAGTTGAGAAGCTTTATTCGGACAACGGAACGAATTTTATAGGCGCTAAAGCGTATCTAGACGAACTTCACCAATTTTTAATTTCGGAAGCTTTCATTAATTGTTTTAAATTTGAATTATTCTCTAAACGCATCGATTGGGTTATGATACCACCCAACGCGCCCCACTTTGGTGGAGGATGGGAAGCGGCTGTTAAGTGCTTCAAAACACATTTATCACGCGTCATAGGTACACAGATTTTGACCTATGAAGAGTTGCTGACCGTACTCTGCCAAATTGAAGCCATTTTAAATTCAAGGCCTTTAGGTATTTTAAGCGAAGATCCATCTGAACCGCTACCACTTACTCCGTCTCACTTTTTACATACAACACCTCTAGCCTCGCTACCTTCTGTAGACGTGCCAGAGACGAGCCAGCATTTACTTTCGCGCTATATGCTGCTGGATAGACTCGTTCACTCTTACTGGAGAAGATGGCGAGATGAGTATTTAAATACATTGCAGACTCGTGAAAAATGGAACACTGACTCACATCCGGTTCGAGTAGGTGAGATAGTTTTAATAATGAAGGATAATTCACCGCCGCTTCATTGGCCCTTAGGCATAATTAAAGAGATTTATCAAGGAACTGATGGTCGTGTTAGAGTTGCCTTGGTAAGAACTAAAAATGGTACGTTAAAACGTCCCATTATTCGACTTTGTCCGTTACCTAAATTAGAGTAGTTCTAACTACACATTTAATTTTAGTTTTTAGTTAAATAATTATTTTTTGGATACAGTGCTTAAATAATTACTATTTGCATTAGAAAATAAGTTGTTAATTTCGTTATTTATTATTACGCTCTTAAGTAAGTAACTTAAGAATTTGTCTCTCGTTATTTCAAGTTTTGAAATCGCAATGCTTTAAGGATAAGCTCTAATTGGTTCTCGTTATTTTCGCATCGCTTTAGCTAGAGCTACGAGGGTCATTTGAAAAGTTCTTAGCCTAACATTGTTAGACTCGTCGGTATATTTTATAACTACCCTCATTTTATAGCTACATTATTTAGCAACAAGTATGCACAGTTTAGTTTATTTGCAATAATTAATTGTTCGTTTACACGTGATACCGTAAGTCAAGTCAGAGCAATTTTTGAAAATGGATAAAATTGAACATCGTGCAGTGATAAAATACTTGTATTTGAAAGGTTTAACTCCAAAAGCTATACATGAAGACATGTCTGCCACTTTAGGTGAGTCCGCTCCTTCGTATGCGACTGTTAAAAATTGGGTGGCAGAGTTTAAACGTGGTCGTGAGTCCATTCAAGATGAGCCCCGTAGTGGCCGGCCCTCGACGGCTTCCACTGATGAAAACAAAGAAAAAATCTGTGATTTAATTTTATCTGACCGAAGATTGACAGTCGAGGAAATAGCTAAGACTGCAGGCATCTCTTCTGAGCGAACACATCATATAATTACTTCTGAACTTGGATTCTCTAAGGTGTCTGCGCGGTGGGTACCGCGGCTGCTTTCAGTGGAACAAAAACGCAACCGACTCACAACTTCGCGCGACTGTTTAGAGTTATATGAAGCTGATCCACAGGAATTTATTGAAAGATTTATAACCATGGATGAAACCTGGGTTCACCACAATACACCTGAGACAAAAGAACAGTCGAAACAATGGAAAAGGGCAGGATCACCCACCCCAAAGAAGGCAAAAGTGGTTTTATCGGCTGGCAAAGTCATGGCATCAGTTTTTTGGGATGCAAAGGGTATAATTCTGGTGGATTATTTAAAAAAGGGTGAAACAATAAATTCTGATTACTACTGCAACCTGCTGCGGCTTTTGAGAGAAAAAATCAAAGAAAAACGTCCAGGTTTATTGAGGAAGAAGGTCTTGTTTCATCAGGACAATGCACGCGTTCACACTTCTGTGCAATCCATGGCAGAAATCCATCGGTGTGGCTTTGAATTGTTACCTCATCCCCCATATTCACCGGATTTAGCACCGTCAGACTTCTACCTGTTCCCAAAGCTGAAAAAATTTTTAGGTGGTAAACATTTTTTTACAAATGAAGAGGTCATAGCCGCCGTAGACGCTTATTTTGAGGAGTTAGAGGAAGATTTTTTTAAAATGGGTATCGAAGCCTTACCGGGTCGATGGAAAAAGTGTATTGAGCTCGGGGGAGAGTATGTTGAAAAATAAAAATATAATCAAAATCATGTGGTTTCATTAAGTACGTTAGGCTAGGAACTTTTCAAATGACCCTCGTATCTTTTATTTCATGTGCTTCTACAGCTAGGTTTGAAAGGGAGCCTTTCAAGGCGGGGAGGATGTTTGGGCCGTTTTGTTTTCCTTTTCATAGCTCTGAAGGATACTCTGATCCTTTGTGGAGGCACACGCTGCGTTCAACGAAACGTATATTTTGTATTGACGCAAATCGAGACAGCGCAGTGACACTGACACTTCGTGCATTGTAAAAAGTTCGAGCGCGCGTGCTGCTATAAGAAGTGATTTAGTTTATTAGTAATCTCTTAAGAATATAAAGTTCCGCAATTCTACAGTCCACACACGCGACGTAATTGTGTGATTAGCCAGCCTGGAGTACGTCACCGGGGCCCCGGAAACGAGGAGAAGCAGATCTACAACCAAGTAAGTGCTTCCACGTGTATGGTGAAGGGTTGATTTCGGGGTTGTGCTGGGGATGACTAAACGGCCTATTACAGGATAAATGATTACCATCTCGTAATCACTCAAATACGGACTTCCTCCTCTCGTATTACCCGCCCGCTTAAAAGCCTGGAGAAGCCAGGCTTAGTATGCCCATCTACGTGGCGCGTACACCCTTGTGATGCTGTCTCGATTTGCGTCAATACAAAATATACGTTTCGTTGAACGCAGCGTGTGCCTCCACAAAGGATCAGAGTATCCTTCAGAGCTATGAAAAGGAAAACAAAACGGCCCAAACAATATGAAAATCATGGAAATTATTCATTTCCTAAGGTGAGGAATAAATTGAAAGCGTCCCCTCAGCCTCCGTCACGTCTTTTGCCTCCTTAAGGCAAAAGTCTGTTTTTAGACATACGCGTTTGGAATGCAAACCCGTTCCCCCTGAATTTAGCCCCTTATTGCATAAAAGGACCCGTCCGCCCCTAGTGATATTAAAATGACCCGTTCGCCCCGTTTTCAAAAATAAGTAAAAGTACAGTGATATAGAAAACTGTCAAGCTACTAAAGTACAGTACCTACTCCCAAATTAATAATGCACATGCAGATCTTTGCTAATTGTCGTATACACACCCGGAAACACTCGAATCATTGAATCGTAAGAGCTACTTGAATATTGCATCTTTTTCAAAAGAAATAGGAGTCCATATCATATGCACACAATCAAAAACAATTTGGGCGGTTAACGGCTGTCAGTTAAAGGTCTTTATACAGGGTGTCTGTTGACAAATTTCTAATACTGCAAGAGAGCACTCTGTACTAGATTCTGATCATAATTTTGGAATAAAAGTAGGTACCTACTTAATTTTTCACCAGAAATCCCTATGAATAAATAAAGAGACCTTACTACACTTTTCCCGACGCGCTGCCTCAGTCAATACGCACACAGCAGTGTTCCCGCCCCACGCACACCACCACCCGCTAAAAATTTAATGTATTACGCAAATGTATCCACGCGTTGCGTAACGAATTCTTTAACTTTCGGAGCAGTTTACTCTGTAAATATTTAATATTTCTTTTTTTTTTTCTCTTCATGTATGGTCTTAAACAATCACGTCCTGGAATTTTGAAAGTGACCCACCCGTCACTCTGTATAATGGTAATGCTGGTGAATTTCTACCTATTATATGTCAAAATATAAAATATGTAAATATACAGGGTTAGTTTTTAGTCACCAGCCAAATTTAAATGTTTTTTTTTGATACGATATATACTTACGTAATATTGTCTTTGGTTTTCACGATTCATAATTAAAAAAAACTTCTTTTTAACCGGATTAATTGCGTATAATTTATATTTTACATTGTAACTCGATTTTACGCGATTAATCCGGTTAAATATTTATTTTAGCGCTCAGTATATAAAAATAAAAATATGGCACCACTAACTTATTTACAAATAGTCGCTGTTGTCGAACATAGCTACTACGACTCAGCATTTCATTGATAATACTACGACGTAGTACCTACTATAAGATGTTTTGCAGTAGCGCGTAGTTGTCTTTATTTTAATTAATTCATAATACCATTCTTTGCTTAATATGTTAGCGAATTTATTAATTTTGCAAAAATTGTTTCTATAATGATAGGAACTTATTGTGTTAAAACAATTAGCTGGTGGCTGGTGGGTCAACGTCGAAATTCAAGGATGTGATAGTTTGAGATCATACATGAAGAAAAAAAATATAATGAAAAATAAATATTAATTATTTACTGAATAAACATTAACCGAAAGCTAAAGAATTTATTATGCAACGCATGTCATTACACTGGTACGGATGTATGCACGGCGCTATCAACACAGAATAGGTAGGCAGGTATAGACGGCTTCACGGACGGTCGTCGAGCCACTAGAACTCTTTATTTATTTATAGGGAATTCTGCTGAAAAGTTAAAAAATACTTTTATATTATAATTATGATCAGAATCGAGTTCTGAGTGCTCTCCTTAAATATCTAAAATTTGTCACCAGCCACCCTGTACAAAAATTGTCATATCTTTAAAAGTAAAAACAAACTTTGATTTTATAAACACCTCTTTTTGAAAAAATATATGTAAGCCGGGTGTAACAAGAGAACAGCTGACTTCTTCTGACATTTCACTGAAATTAAAAAAAAGATGTGCCTCTAAAATCAAATAAGAAAACTTGATTAGTAGTACTGATTTTCTTGTAATCTGCTATTAGATGCGAATCAATGTAGGTTTATTCAAACCATCTATAAAATTATTTATTGCTTAATCTGGGTGTTCTTTCGGAGACCTCATAGATGTCAAAATAACGAATTGACGACTTGGCGCAGTTAATGATATTTTTCTTTTGAGAAAAGCCACTAACAACAATAATTTACTTATTGTAATTTTTACACACGCTTAAATATATTAAAATATTCAATGACTCATAATAAAGTCGTTACACGTTACACTAGTTACACTTTATAAAAGCAAGTTCTGTTATAATACGAGTATGTAGAATAAAACCTTACCCAGTTATTCAAGAAAATAAATATTAGGTACTTACATATGAAATTGGCGTTTTGTATAGGAGGAATAAAAGTCGTTTATTTTTTTAATATAATATAGTTATTTAATCAAAGTATGATCCATTGCTATCTATGAACTTTTGCCATCTCAAAGGTAGTTCATTTATGCCTGTTTTAAAAAAAAACCTTAGGACGGAAATCAATAAAATATTTGAATGCGGGTTGGACTGCCTCATCGGAATTGAATTTTTTCCCCTGCAAAAAGTAATCCGATTTTCTAAAAAAATGATAGTCTGTTGGAACAAGGTCCGGGGAGTTCGGTGGATGTCTTAAACATTCCAATTGAAGCTCCTTTAATTTGGTAGCAGTCTGTTCTGTTCTGCAGTCTTGCGTTGTCCTGAAGCAGCAGTGGCCTTGTGCGATTGACCAGTCTCGGTTGTTTAGCGGCTAGTTTATCCATCATTAGTTGGAGCTGACTACCGTAGATACCTGCAGTAATCATCTGGCCAGATTTAAGGAAGCTGTAGTGCAAGACACCAGCACTAGTCCACCAAACGCTGACCCATAACTTTTTTCTAGTTAATTATCTCTTGGGGCAGAATTTGGATGGTTCACCGGGGTTCAGCCATTGCAATCTGCGCTTCCTATTGTCGTAGAGTATCCACTTTTCATCACAGGTAATGATTTGAATGTATCGCAGCAGTCGATGCGCGTTTGTCGGTTTGCTTCACTCAATTCATGAGGTACCCACCTTTCGAGCTTTCTTATCTTCCCAATTCGTTTCAAGTAGATCCATCTACTTGTCCATCTATACCCAAAGGTGGAATTGGCTTGAATTCACTTGGTCGATCCTTTACTGCAATGTATGTTACACTGTGCTTGCTGCGAAACAAAAAAAGAGTAGACCAACTAACAACTTGGCGGGCAAAAAGAACATTTCGTATAGACAAAAATAAAAATACTCTTCTTCTTCTTATTATTTATGGCAATCAGCCGTTGTTACGAGTCAACAGACTATTTTTGCCAGTATCGCGTGAAGGGACGTAGACTATCTTTGAAAGCCACCAGCCCTTACTGCTTCTTAAAATTGCTGTATAATATCAGTAGCCGGGGGATTTGAGCTAGCATTATAACCTTATATTGAATTGATGGATGTATTTCAAAAGGCATTTAAGAATAATAGGATCTGGGATTGAGAGTAGAGACCACATATTGATTGGTCTAGGGACCTGTCGGGGAAGAAAGGAATACAGGGAGGAGGGTGAGAGGGGGCAGTTAAAAAAGATGTGGTCAGCTGTCCCAGGTTCCAGTCCGCAATCACACAATGGAGAATTACGAACGCCGATTTTGTTTAGGAAAACAGGGGAGCAGTAATGGCCAAGCCTCAGTCTACAGACAACTGAGGTGGACCGTTTATCTGCAGCTTTAATTTTAAAAAACCAGGGCTTAGTAGGTATGTTTGGTGGAATCTCACCATAATGTTTGGCTTTTAGTTTGCGAGATCGGTCCCATTAGGAGCTCCAGGCAACATGTAGCCGTTCACTGGCTTAGAGGCGGAGATCCTGGGCATGGCCTTCAAAGCAAGGAGACAACTAAGGCAGTCTGAAAGTATAAGGGCATTAGTGATATTATTGTCGACTACATATTTTAGCGCTTCAAGTATAGCAATTGATTCGCCAGTAAAGACTGAGGCTTGCGGGGGGATTTTATACGATAGGAGCACGGAATATTTTGGTATCCAGACGGCCGAGCTAACAGCGCCTGATGGGGATAGTTTAGAGGCGTCTGTGTATATTTGGGTCCAGTTCGGCCATCTAGCTTCCACTGCTCTGAGGAAAAGAGAGTATGCTTCGGGACTCTTTTTAGGTATTCCGAGGTCTGTCACAATGGGAGGAGAAAATATTAAGGACTCATAAGGGAATGAGTAGAGATGATGGGAGGAGGTTTGAAAGACCGGGGTGGGGGACACGTTAAGGTTTATGGAGCCAGAAACTAGACGTGGAGGAGTCTTGTGTGTCCAGTATGAATTTGAGAGGCAAGATTTAAGGGAGTTAAGTTTAGAGTGGATTGGGTGGGATGAAAGCTGGAGAGTTCTAGCTAGAAATCTGTCCGCAAGAAACTGACGCCGGAGATGCAGTGGAGGTTCTACATATTCAACCTGCATTGCATCCACAGACGTTGACCTCATTGCTCCTAGGATTATGCGGAGTGCCTTGCTCTGGATCCTTGCGACTGCATCGAGAGCCGATTTGTTGCAAGGCTCCAGAAAGAAGGAACCATAATCCAAGACACTTCTCACCAAAGCATTGTAGAGCAGCTTTTGGGTGTAAGGGTGAGTACCCCACCAAACGCCTGAGAAAGCACGCAGTACATTAATGTTGAGTTAGCATTATTTTTAATATAGTCTAGATGAGCCGCACCTGATAGCTTGGAGTCAAAGGTGATACCAAGAAATTTTACTTTAAAGGAAATAGGTATAGGTTGGTTTAGGAAGCTTATAGAGCTGGGAGGACACACTCTTTTCCTAGTGAAGACAATGGCTTTACTTTTGGAAGGTGAGAGGGAGAGGCCATGCAGCCTAAGCCATTCTCCTAGGTACGAGAGGGCAGAGTTAATACGATGGGGGGCATATTCTATCAATCTTACCCGAAGGTACAAAGCAATATCATCTGCATATTGTAAAATATTGCAGAAGCTATTAACCGACCTGTCTAGGTCGGAAGTGTATAAGTTATATAGAATGGGGCTAAGGACTGAACACTGGGAGAGGCCCTGCCAGACCATTCTGGGAGGTAGAACGGAATGTACGTGTCTAATTTTGACAGTTCTCGCCACAAAGAGATTGAAGATGAAGGAAGTTATCCTAACTGGGATATTTAAACGGAGCATTTTCTGTCTGAGTATAGATAGTTGAACATTATCATAGGCGGAAGACACATCTAAGAACACCCCTACCACTGACTCATTTTCAGAAAAGGCTAGTCTCAAATCGGTGGCAAAGATGCCAATGCTGTCCATAGTGCCCAGACCTTTTCTGAAGCCGAATTGGGTAGGGCTGAGGAGGTTTTGACTTTCAACGAACCAGTCAAGGCGATTTTTAACTAAGTGCTCAGTGATTTTAGAGAGCGTAGAAGACAAGGCCACTGGCCGGAAGGAGTTTGGGTCTGTCGGGTCTTTACTACTCTTGAGGATTGGAATAACGAGATGAAGTTTCCAGGAATCAGGGATATGGCCAGTTTCAAATATACAATTAATGACAGCCAAAAACCGCTCTTTGAAGGCAGCGCCAGCTTTAACAAGGAAGAAATAAGGGATGCCATCATGACCAGGGGAGGGTATCCTTCAGGCCGTTGAGAACTAGGTTGAGTTTCTGGAGTGAAAAATGATTGTTTAGAGGGCTAGTGGAATTTAATTCAGCGTAGGGGGTAGGGATAAGATTTGAGGATGGAACAAATGGAGGAGCAATTTTGTCTAAGAACGGGTCTAACCAGAGAGATGTATTGTATGTCGTAGGTGGAGGTGGAAAGCTGATAGAGCTTCTGAAACGTTTCAGTGACTTCCAAAAAAAAGAAGAGGGGGATCGAGGAGACAGGCCTTCACAAAACCTCCGCCAACCCGTCCGCTTCTTCTCCTTGAAAAGCATGCGAGCTTGGGCTCTGACCTTTTTCAGTTCAGTATAGTTTGGGAGTGACATTTCAATCCAATATGCAGCTTCAGTGGCTTTGCGACGCTTAATCATATCAGAACACTCGGAATCCCACCAAAGGGGGGAAGATCTATGTTTTCTGTCCATTTTTTTAATCGGGATGTGGGAATTTTCTGCAGAGCGTATACACGTCACAAGAGATTCATAACACTCCAAGATATTGGTCAGAGTGGGAGGGGGGATATTAGCCGATAATGCATTGGTGGCTTCAGCGTACATGAGCCAGTCTGCTTTGTCTAATTTGTATGTCAGTAGGGAGTTGGTCTGAAACCGAGCAGTTAACAGGAAGGGAAATGACAATAGGGTAGTGGTCGCTACCGTATAACGAATTCAGTCTTTGCCATGACATGGCCGCGCTGAGAGACGGTGAACACAGCGATAAGTCCACCGAACTAGGGCTTTGATTAGGGCCAGTTAACGGGTTGGACGGCCATCATTGAGGACGCAGAGGTTCTGGTCGTCAATTAGGCCTGCCAGCCGTAGCCCAGGGTGGTCAGGAGGTTGGGGGCATTGGCTGCCCCACAGATAGTGATGGCAGTTTAGATCCCCAAGTATGATGACAGGGGGAGGGAGTGGAACAAGTAGGGAGTGGAGTTCGTCGATTAATGTGACTGTTGGGTTAGAGATGTAGATTGAAAGTAGAGTAAATTTAAAGAAACTAACTGCCACAATGTTAATATTGGCAGAATGGGAGGGTAAAGGTATAAGAGAGTAGGGTAAGGAATGTTTTATGAGCAAGGCTGGCCCACCATAACCATCCGGCCTGTCATCTCTAAGGCAAGCGTAGCCGGGTAGCCTGTAACGGCTACCCGGAACTAGCCATGTCTCGGAGACTGCGACGGCCACAGGGTCATGGTGGTGGCAGAGGAGCGAGAGTTCATGCGTCTTGGAGCGTAGGCTCCGGCTATTCCATTGAAGTAGATTGGCCATAGTTAGTAATGAGTTCAAGTAGATTAAAACAGTTTTATCACTAACAGCGCAGCCTGCAGCTAACTCGGACGTAGTTTGCAATGGATCTGCTTCCACAATAGCCTTCAATTCTTCATTGTCGACTTTGGTCTCCGGCCGTCCACGGGGATTGTTCTGTAGGTTGAAATTTCCAGACCGAAAACGTTGGAACCAAAAACGCACTGTGCTTTCTCTAGTGACACCACTGCCATACACATAATTAATTCTTCGAGCCATTTCTGCAGCACTGGTGCCTCGGCGGAACTCATATTCGTGAATAACGTGAAATTTAAAATTTTCCATTTTGTAAACTCAATGACGCAGAGAAAAAGCCAAAAGAAAAAAAAAACAAGAGAAATGCGGTTTTCGAGACACAAATTGATGAGTAAATAGCTGTATAAATTTGAATTCTAAACCAAAGAGGAGATATTTGAGATTAAAGTGGCCAGTACGACAAAACACCAATTTCATATGTAAGGATCTAATATTATTACCACAAACACAAACTACATATCACACACAAAGTTAAACCGATAACTGGACCCTTTAAATACAACGAGATAACCCTTTAATCCTACCTGTATATTTAACATGTTCAAATCTTATGTTTCAACTGCACCCATGTATTTATTTCAAATTGTTATTAACCTATTGGTTATTATCTAGGTAGCAAAGGATCGAAAGTCTCCCCAAATTTTGTTAAAAGAAGAGTTATATTTAAAAACAGGTTATAATTAGTTCTTGCCTCAGTTTTAGCAAAGTACGGTTTTCGTTAAATTTGATTTTATGCACGATTATACTTCTTTCTATGGGAATATTATACGGGGCGTAAGGGTCCGGAAAAAATAATAAAGAATATTGAAATATTCGTACGGGTCCGTCAATTAGGTTCGAACGGATCTTTTTATTCGTCGGGGCGAAACTCACGGGGCGGGGGTCCCGCCGTCCGTAGCCCATTTTCGTCCTACAAAAATTTAAGATATTTTCTTGTATACGCAGATGTAAAATCTTATATTTCCTCGTCTTTACGATGCGTCCAATTCCTTTCATCTTTGTACGTGTTATGAAATATATCAATATATTATGTACAGTTAAGTAGTAAAATTGTCATTTGATCGTTTGTCATTTGATCGAGAAGTTAAACTAACTAGAAGATTCCGTCTCCTCGTAGTCGTCGGCATCGTCTTGACCATAGTCTTGACCATCGTCTTGACCATCGTCTTGACCAACTCCATGTGTCTGGAAGGTAGGGCTCGGTTCACCATCTACTTGTCCATCTATACCCAAAGGTGGAATCGGCTTGAATTCACTTGGTCGATCCTTTACTGCCATAAAATACACTGAGCTTGATGCGAAACAAAAAAAGAGTAGACCAACTAACAACTTGGCGGGCAAAAAGAACATTTCTAAGTTTAGACAAAAATAAAAATATTAAACATTATGTAAAAGAAATTTAAGCTGTCAAACGTCTGCCGCTTAATTTTTTTTTTTTAACCAGAGACAAGATATAAACTTAGAATATGAACGAGGAGTTCTGTTCGGAAGTCAGCACCGTGGATCTATAATATAGACAAAGTGATAGCGTCCGCCGTCACATTCACACAAGAAAAAGAACAACATTGTTTTCTTTTGTTTTGCATCGTAAACATAATTTTAAAATACTTGCGATTATAAATAAAGACGCTGTAGTGATTAAAACTTGTGAGGGACGAAATCTTTGATAGAATTTTCTTGAGAAAATGGTTCGGTGTAGTGTTTTAGTGTGTAGAAGTGATAGTGAAAGGAAACTCCCCAATTTGTCATTCCACTCGTAACTATATACCATTTGATAAAGTTTTCGCTTTAGTTATGACTGTATAATGTATCTACAATAAAGTAACAGCACGCAAACTTTAAAATTACTTGCCAAATACGATATTAAATTTTACATAACCTAAAAATAATGCTGTTTAGTGTTGCCCGCTTTTGGCAGTAAACTTCCCGAAAATGCACTAGTATTATAACAGTATTATTTTTACAGTTTTCCCGTAAGCGATGACATACGTGTGCGTTGGATTGAGGCCACGGGGTGATCTAATTGGACACCTAAAAAGTCGTCTAGAATTTGTAGCAGACATTTTGAATAACACGCTTTATTTAAAAAGAGGAAGGTCACTGTTCTGTTTCCTGATACTGTCTAGGAACTAGAAACATAGAGAAGAAGACTACAAACATACTGTCATAGGGCTAAACAAGTAAAATATACACAGAAATTATTGTCCTTCTCACAATATTAAATTAAAATATCTATTAGAAGCACATTAGAAGATATTGTAATGGATCATCTAGTATTATAACTTACAGGTGAATGTGTAAGTTATAATACTAAATGGCAATATCAAATATCTAAATTATTTATGTGTAACTATAAAGTACTCTGTGAGGCAGAAATATCAAGTACCTACAAACTACTGATCTACCCAACCCTGTAGGTAACTGTTTCATGTTGTTTGAATAATGTAGATAAAGCTAATAATAAAATGAATACAAAAAGATCTTTGTAGTATTTATTTTTAAAATCATAGCTAAACAAATTATTTGATTGACAAATAATACTTATTTGTTGAGTTCCAACTTATGTTCCTGCAGGTAATTTACTGCAATAATAATGTAACCAACAATTACATTGTTATCCCTACCTACAATCTCATACTATTTTTTTAAAGTAGCAACAACAAATAAGCAACACGCGTTTTGACATCATTATTTTGTGATTCTACCGACATATCTTTTAAACATAATTCAAACATTGATTGAGAGTGCAGTCACTATAATTTACCCGAAACTGGGGTAAATGTGTGAATATGGCAACACCACTACTTGATATCGTTCTATCTCATGTGGCCACGCCAGGCAGTTGTCTATAGTTTTCTCTGTCTACGACTATAATACACAGACAGAAAACTATGGAAATTTTGTTTAATCCATGTATTTCGTATCGTCGTCGGATATACCACGATGTTATTTATTTAATTTCTTTCAGTCTTCAGTCTTTTTCAGTCTTCACTTTCTACAATTGGCTCTACTATGTAGGTTTCTCTGTCTACGATTATAGTCATTGGAGCATATAAAAAGTTGATGATCTATTGAATTTGACAACTTTTGACAACTATTTGCTTTGACAAGTAAATTGTGAAAAATCCAGATACATTTTCAATATAAACAACAAATTAATTACATATTTTTTATCCAAAATGCGTGAAGAGAGTATGCGTAAAATATATGCCAATTTCGAGCATAAGATGCGGGAATCTGGTTTTATAGCGGGGTAAGCAGAATAAAATACCTACTTAATAAATGACCTTGGGATATGCTTGTATTGACGTAGCTTCCGTTAATACACTGAGATTATTGATAAATTGTCTGCATTTTATAATAATTTCACCCAATAGTTAATAATGATGATGTCTAAAAAGGAGCTTGAAATTAATTATTTATTTAGGTACCTACCTACCTACTAAAATATAATCAAGCTCTCTTTTTTTCTTTACTAAAACACCAATTCCTATAGGTATTGTTTTTGTTACTGTATTCTGTTTTTGCTATTATTGATTTTTTTTTCGTAAAGTAAGTAGGAGGGGTTTCTTTGGATGGTAATTTGGTAGGTACCTACCTATTGTTGAAGTGCTGTTGATAGTTCATACATGTGCCTACTATTCATACTCACTTGCGGAAGGTTTATAGTTTGCTTACGTAAACCAACTCAGCTTGATATTAGATATAATAATTAGAATAAAGAATAATTTTGAATGTCAAACTTAAATCACTTCTAAAGCACTAAAGTCGAAAGTTATATTTTAAAAGGACTCAATTTTTTTTCAGCAAATCTGGAAACCATATGAGATTTCCATACACAATGTCAGCTAAAATAGCACAGTTCCCGATTTTTCACTACTTTAAAAACAATAGAATTTGGATGTACTATCCTCCTGGACTTGCTATTGCATCTTACTTCATGTTTAAAATTCATCGTTATATGAATTCTGACCTCAATAGGCAAAAATGGGAAGAAACCCAAAGAAAATTCGCTGAAAAAGAACATGATCACTAACTTCAAAATAATGCAATGATCTCGAAAACGTTGAAGTTCGATTCGTAGGTACCTTATTTCCTGCGATTTGATGGCTATATTTTTGCTTACTAGAGTAACGAGATTTGCATGTAAAAATTAATGATCAGATGACTAAAATAACATAAGCCGTCTTGTTACACAAGTTCAATCTTCAATTTTGTATTACTTATCTATAGTAAAATGTTTCATTATTCTTCAGTGGTGTTTTATTAAGGGAACGGACAGGTAAGAGAAATCTAAGTATAACTTATCGTTTTATGGACTTATTTTTTTTATATTTTTTTCTACATACAGATTGTCTGGTTGTCCGGGAGAATTCGCTTGCTAGAGATAAAGCCACCATTTGTGTTAAAATAATAAATAATCATTTAAGTATTAAATGATTATTTATTATTTTAATTATGTAATATTAAATTTTATTAATTTATTTATTTATTTTTATTTATTTATTTAATAATATTAAATTTTACTCTGTAATGGTATGCAATAAAGTGTAAATAAATAAAATCATTTCCGCACTGCACCCGATTCTTTGTGATAGCATACGGCACTGAGACGTGGTCGCTAACTATGGGCCTTATTAACAAGTTTAAAGTCACTCAGCGGGCAATGGAAAGGGCTATGCTCGCAGTTTCCCTGCGGGATCGAATCAGGAATGAGGAGATTCGCAGGCGAACCAAAGTCATCGACATAGAAGGATTGCAGAGCTGAAGTGGTAATGGGCAGGGCACATAGCTCGCAGAACAGATGGCCGTTGGGGCAGAAAATTTCTGGAGTGGCGGCCACGTACTGGGAGACGCAGCGTAGGCAGGCCCCCCGCAAGATGGACGTACGATCTGGTCAAAGTCGCCGGTATCCGCTGGATGAGGGCGGCGCGGGAGCGAGCGACGTGGAAAACCTTGGGGGAGGCCTATGTCCAGCAGTAGACGTCAATTGGCTGTGGATGATGATGGATGATGATGACCCAATTCTTATACGATCCGAATTCGAGAAATGACGAACCGCGCTGCCGGCGGCGTAGCCGTAGAACTATCTATGGGCCGGTATTTCAATGCCACCTTATCTCAAATTGATCCAGGATTGAAGATAAGAACGACATAAGTGTATTTCAATATAGGATTAAAGTTAAGCGGCGAATAAAGTCCACCCTAACTAGCCTTAATCTAAGTGGAGGATTTTTGTCGCTTAAGCTCCGATCTGAGATTGGCGCGAGGCTACCTCGAAAAAAAGTTACTTTATGGTAGTTTATTTTTGACCCGCAAAAATCAACATGCTATGGTAGGTAATGAAATAATGGCTATTTGCTAGTTCAAGAATTATTTTCTTACGTAAGTATGCGAATTAGTAGGAGCCAAGCCAAAATGAAAAAAGAACACAGTCTAAGGTCTTGGAGAATTTGGATTGTGTTGTGAATGATAAATAAATAAATAAACACTTACAAGCCGTTATAGCTGAAAGTGAATCAAGAAAACGCTACTATGATTTGCAAAATCAATTATTAGAATTAGAATTAGCAAAGAAACAGAAAGAGGATTCACTTTAGGAAAATTAGGCTTTTACTATTATAATAGTAGCTAGCGTTTTCTTGATTCGCATTCTTACTTGTAAAATAATTTAAATTTAATAAATAAAACACAATGTAAATTCATATAATTTATTTAATTACTCCTTGCTACAAATTATTAATATAATGAAAATATGGCACAACATGTGGCGAGAAATTCTGGCTGCCTCTTTAAAATGGATCTACTGGCACACTGCTAGTCTCCAAGATGGCCTGTTCAATCGCTGGAAAATTGGCAGGCGGATCACCATTATTCATTTCTACTGCAATATAGCACAAGCTACACATAGATGCTGCACTTTTGTAAGTGCTAAACGAATACCAAGTGCTAATATAGGGAACCTTCTCTTCAGAACACCAAATGTCCTTTCAATGGGATTTCTAGTTCATCGAATTCTCCACTTTCAAATCTCTTTTTCACCAGACTATTTTGAAATATTCTTGAGTCATGTGCTGATTCGGGCCAACGAGCAACAATATCTTGAATGATCAAATGAGCTGTACATATGGCTTGAATATTTAATGAAAAATATTGTTTTCAACAATTGGCGGACAGAAATGCCATGTCTATATCAGTCAATTATGAATGTCAACCAATGACAGCAAAAATCATAGACAAATCGACTTATTCTGTTTATTATGTTGCAATATTGCGATTTATCCTAGATTAGTTGAGGCGAGGAAGATCCGGATTGAAATACGCTTCTGTCTTTCAAAAGTGAGACTTAGCTTAAATGTAGGACTTAACTTAAGCAATAAGATAAGGTAGCATTGAAATACCGGCCCTATGATTGCTTACTTAAGTAGTAGGGATTCGTGAACTCTGGCGCGTGCGCGGGATTTCTGGCGCATGCACCAAAAATACCTTGGTTCGCCAGAAACTTGACAAATGAGTTCGTTTAAAAAACTAAAAAAAAAAAAAGTTTTACTATAAAAAGTTATTTTGCTAATTCCGCGACTTGTACTTGCACTAGTGATGCAGGATTTTCATGCGTAAGTTCACCGCCCTCCCTCCCTCAAGCAAGAAGCAAGAAATGCAATGAACACACACCTGGAAACCCACACCACAAACTATCACCGACACGTGTTTCGCTTCAACCAGAAGCATCCTCAGGGCGCAACGACCACCACCAAACTAAATTAGTATCGCCAAAAGCCAGCTTATATTAACGCAAAGCCCCACCCACTCATTATTTAGGGTATTATGAGTCACATTGTTATTGAAATGGAATACTAAACAATATTCCAACTTCAATGACTCCGCGACTCATCAGTGTCAATAAATAAGTGTAATAAAGGATTACTTGTCGTTGTAGACTGCTCATTGAAAATTTGACTATGTTTTCCATGTTTCAGGATTTCTAGTTGTTCTAAAATATTCAAACGTAATCCTTTATCACATCTGTGTAAAATCTGGTAAGTGTGATCATTAGATAAGCTGTGGCCTTACTCCAGCAGGTGTTTGGCGAAATGGGATTTTGTAGGGTGTTTTAATCTATAAGCTGCAATGATGTGTTCTTTATACCGAGTTTCAAAACTACGTCCCGTTTGGCCAATGTACACACCGCTGCAGCCCCCACAGCTTAATTTGTATACACCTGATTTCTTGCCATCCTCAACTTTTTCTTTGAAATTGCAAATTCTAGATTTAAGCGAGCTGTTTGTCTTGAAGGCAACGTGAACATCATTTTTCTTGAATAACCTAGAAACTTTTTCCGATATGAATCCTAAATATGTCAGACTAGTTCTATATCGATTCAATGTCTGTTCACGTGGCGCTCCATACAACAAACAGCTCACTTTTTGTTGTTTTTTCTTTTTTATCAAATTGTCAATCACTGACTTGTCATACCCATTAGAAATTGCAATTTGATAAATAATGTCTAGCTCCTTTTTGAAATTTTGAGAACTTAACGGGACCGTCATTAGACGATGTATATAACAGTTAAAAGAAGCTATTTTCTGTTGCCAAGGATGACAAGAAGAAGCAGGAATTACTGTGTCTGTGTGAGTGGGCTTACGATATATCTGAAAAACGTGTTTATTATTAACTATCGATAAATTTAAATCTAGAAAATTTAAACTTTTATTTTCTTCTAACTCTAATTTGAACTTAATTTTTGAATGAATATTGTTAATATCATGAACCCACTCTATCAGTTGTTTCTCCGTTCCGGTCCAGCATATGAGTAGATCATCGACATATCTATAATAATATAGTATAGAAGGGTGCCCGATAATATTTTTTATTTCGAAATTGTCCATGAAAATATCTGCCATTAAAGGGCTCAGTGGTGAGCCCATTGCTAGTCCTTCCTTTTGAGTAAAGAATTTATTTTGAAATCTAAAGTAATTTTGTTTCATACAAATAAGTGAAAAATTTAGAAGCTCATATACTTCCTCTGGATGCAAACGTTGTTGTTCAAGCTTATCCTGTAATATTTGTAATGACTCCATATATGGAACGTTAGTAAATAAATTGTCTACATCCAAAGAAAGCAATATGGCATTGGAAGGAATAGCAATGTCTTTTATTTTGTTGATCAGATCCTGAGTATTTAATAAACTATACAATGGTTTGAAGGAAGATTTTACCTTCAGGATCTGATTTAACCTTTTTGCTAACTCATATGCTGGAGCACCCACGTAAGAAACAACTGGTCTTATTGGTACGTTTTCTTTATGAATTTTAGGAAGCCCATACATTATTGGAGCTTGTGGATTCATAGGTACAATATAAGATCTACCCGGAAAACCGTCAGGGAACACGAATCGAGATTACTTCACCGCCTTTCCCACCGCGGCGGTAAAGGACCTCGTCGGATCCGAGCGCAACACCGCAAAGTCATCTCCATTTATAATATTGTGAACTTTATCTATGATTACATTACATTGTTTGGGCAAGATGACAATACAGTTACCCTTATCAGCCTTTGATACTATTAGATTGTTACTGAGAATTTTGGATTTGATTGACTTTACAATGTTGCGCTCATGAGAAACATTCGTACTAAATTTACAGTTAGAGATCAGGGTAGCCACCTGATCTCTAACATTTCTCCTAGGATGACCAATTATAGAAGTCACCTCTGAATCCACAGCTAAGGTTTCTAATGACTTTTGGTTTATGGATGGTGGCAAATTAAATTTTAAACCTTTTTTCAATAAAGACATTTCATTTTCACTGAACTGGACACTACTCATGTTTTTGACTCTTGAATGAAATGTATGAGCTTCCCGTTTAGAATGATTGGACTGCCCTTGGTTCTCTTGGTGTTTGCTAAGATTATTTAATTTTTTACTTGGCAACATAAAATAGCTTCTTTTAACTGTTATATATACATCGTCTAATGACGGTCCCGTTAAGTTCTCAAAATTTTAAAAAGGAGCTAGACATTATTTATCAAATTGCAATTTCTAATGGGTATGACAAGTCAGTGATTGACAACTTGATAAAAAAGAAAAAACAACAAAAAGTGAGCTGTTTGTTGTATGGAGCGCCACGTGAACAGACATTGAATCGATATAGAACTAGTCTGACATATTTAGGATTCATATCGGACAAAGTTTCTAGGTTATTCAAGAAAAATGATGTTCACGTTGCCTTCAAGACAAACAGCTCGCTTAAATCTAGAATTTGCAATTTCAAAGAAAAAGTTGAGGATGGCAAGAAATCAGGTGTATACAAATTAAGCTGTGGGGGCTGCAGCGATGTGTACATTGGCCAAACGGGACGTAGTTTTGAAACTCGGTATAAAGAACACATTGCAGCTTATAGATTAAAACACCCTACAAAATCCCATTTCGCCAAACACCTGCTGGAGTCAGGCCACAGCTTATCTAATGATCACACTTACCAGATTTTACACAGATGTGATAAAGGATTACGTTTGAATATTTTAGAACAACTAGAAATCCTGAAACATGGAAAACATAGTCAAATTTTCAATGAGCAGTCTACAACGACAAGTAATCCTTTATAACACTTATTTATTGACACTGATGAGTCGCGGAGTCATTGAAGTTGGAATATTGTTTAGTATTCCAATTCAATAACAATGTGACTCATAATACCCTAAATAATGAGTGGGTGGGGCTTTGCGTTAATATAAGCTGGCTTTTGGCGATACTAATTTAGTTCGGTGGTGGTCGTTGCGCCCTGAGGATGCTTCTGGTTGAAGCGAAACACGTGTCGGTGATAGCTTGTGGTGTGGGTTTCCAGGTGTGTGTTCATTGCATGTCTTGCTTCTTGCTTGAGGGAGGGAGGGCGGTGAACTTACGCATGAAAATCCTGCATCACTAGTGCAAGTACAAGTCGCGGAATTAGCAAAATAACTTTTTATAGTAGTTGTCATGGATTTCCGCAAAGTAACGCCTGATTCAATCAATTATAAAAAAAGTTCTATATGAATTTAATCCCCCGACCCCCATTTAAAGCGTTTCCGCTGGGTGCCAGGCTCGTATCTATCACCGTTACGAAGTTGTGTTTTACCATGATCAAGAAATCACCTCGTTAAGATAAGCGCTAATTGTTTTTTTGCCTGTGGTGTACTTGCAGTTTTGAGTCACCAGTGCATTAACTAATGACTATTTGCTTATCGTCTGTTGTGTAGTGGTTAGAGTTTTGTTAAGTTTGCGATACGTGAGTCCTAGGTTCGATTCGTTCGCAGAGATTTACTATTACACTAACTTTGCCTACTTATTTACTCCGATGACTATAGGTAATTTTTAAATTTTAAGTTTCTTCTTTTAGTATATTTTACACTCTACAGTAATAATCAAGACATAAGATAAAATCAAAAGGTTCATTGCTTTTCGGTTGTGGTATAGTGGAAGTTTTGTTAAGTTAAGTTTGCAATGTGAGGGGGTCCTGGGTATGTGAAATTATTAACTCATTGGGAAAATCGTGGTAAAGTTCAAGGTGCTCAGAGTCTTATTGCTCGTCTAGAATTTCACAGTCTCGCTATATTTTCTGAAAGTTTGGTGGCTATTCAACTGAAAAAAACAAAATTGTATTACAATAAACCGATTTACTTAGGTTTTAGCATTTTAGACATATCAAAAACATTAATGTACCTATGATTTTCATTATAACTACATGGTTAATAAATTTCATAAAATAAAATTATTGTACACAGACACTGACAGTCTAGTTTATCAAATTTTTTGTGATGACTTTTATGTTGATATCAAACCAGATCTTCAAAAATATTTTGATACAAGTGATTATCCACAAGATAATCTTTTTGGATTTCCTCTTGTGAATAAGAAACAATTAGGTTTTTTCAAGGATGAAAATAATGGAAAGCTATTTGTGGAATTCGTCGGATTAAAGTCAAAAATATATGCCATTAAAGTTGAAAATCATACTATTACCAAAGCTAAAGGTGTAAACAAATGTGTTACAAAAAATCTTACACTAGAAGATTATAAAAACACCTTATATAAAAAAGAAATTCAAATGGCAGAAATGTTTAGATTTAGAAGTATAAAATGTTGTATTTACACAAAAAATTAATAAAATATGTTTGTCCTATAATGATACCAAAAGATTTATTTTACCTAATTCAACTGATACTTTAGCTTGGGGGCATTATAAATTAAGAAAATAATGTTTTAAAATGTTTGTTATTTCTAAGAATAAGTTTTGATTTAATTCTACTTTTACTATACTTTATTAATAGTGTAAGTTTACATTGTATAATTCCTTTATTTTTATTTTGTGTTAATTTTAAGGCACCACTGTATTATTACTTGCTCAATATAAGTTTGTATTTTGACTGAAAGAGACGTTCTTTCTTTGGTTTGTTATTTATTTTTAAATAAAAAATGATCCACTTCGAACACCCCTTTACAAGCATTGTTGCTGGACCTAGTGGTTGTGGAAAATCGAACTTTGTGTGTAATTTTTTAAAACATGCAAAATATATTTGCAATCAACAATTTAAAAATATACTCTGGTGTTATGATGAGATGCAACCGTTATACAATTTGGATGGGGTAACTTACTATGAAGGTATTACAGATTTAAATATGTTTGATGGAAAGTATCCACAACTTATTATCATTGATGACCTATGAGAGAGTCTGATGGTCGAATAGTAGATATCTTTACAAAAGGTACTTAGCCATCATCGTAATTTAAGTGTTTTTATATAACCCAAAACTTATTTCACCAAGGAAAAGGACAACGTGATATATCACTGAATTCAAGTTACATTATTTACTTTAAAATCCACGAGATAAAACACAAGTACGTTTTCTTGCGCGACAACTTGTACCCGAAAACTCTAAGTTTGTTGAAGAAGCATATAAAGATGCAACGTGTGAACCACATGGGTATTTGTTGATTGATTTGAAACAAAACACCAAAGATATTTATCGTATCAAAACTAATGTGTTTCCAAACGACTACTAGTCCATTGAAAAGTTACATTTGGGGTTGCGTTTTTCAGAGGACGCAATTTTATTTTTTGATGTGTAGGGGGGGTCAATGTAAAGCTGAAACCAAGTTTGTGGGTCGCCACCCTTGTCCTACGGCCGCCATCTTGAAAATAGGGGTTGAAATGGTTTTTACGATACCTATATCTCTTAAACTATTTATCTGATAAAAAAAATTTACTATCATTTTTTGTTGCAAATTAAATCCTCTACAACTTTGGTTAAGTAACTTTTTGAAGTAGAACTATAAATAAAAAAGTTATAAGCGACAATGTTTAGAAATTCGAGAAAATAATTGATCTTTTTTGATATAACTTTTTTTTATCATTTAACGAAAAAATGATATCAGACCATTTTTGTAGATCGTTTTTTGAGGAACAACTTTTATAAGCAACATTTTTTCATTAAGTCAATAGTTAAGATTTTACAGCGCTCCGAAAAACTACTCCGTCCTCAGTCTTATCGATGGACCAAGCTGCGGCTCAGCATCTGATCGGCTTTCTAAATTAAGTATCAGTGGGATAACTGGAGAAGGAAGGGGTGTTAATGTCGGCGGTTCACCATCAAAGTCATTTTCATTTATTAATTCTGAGAGCTCCGTTACGTTGCTGCAAGTCTCTCCAGAATAATGGAAACACACTGCAGAACATTTGAGCCCTGCTTTTCGACATCCTCACATCGCTCCACAGTTTCCTTTGCATTTGCAAAAGATCAATTTTAGAAGCTCAGTCTTCAGGATCTTTATAATTACCAAGCCACGACTGATCCTGATGATAGACTCGGAAAGTATGAAAGCTAGCTGTGTCTTGTGTTGGAGGAAGTGAAGATAAGTTAAATGTAGGTACTTTTTGTCACTGCCTTGGTGAATTGCTTGTATCTTAGGCTGTCAAGAGAATAATTATCTTTATTACCACCATATAAAGAGATAAAAAAACATTCACCAATTACAGTGAGCAAAGCAGGGTCAACTCTCCTCTCGAGAAAAAAGCCGTTCCACTTGCAAACTTTTTCCACGATTTTCAAAAATTTCATTTTACCGATATAGTAAGGAGCTGAAGTTGTGTCACATCCTGGAAAAGCACGAAGAAACAACAAGTTGTCCGCAATGACATCTCCGTAAATAAAACCTGACGCACAATATAATTGTTCCGCTGTTCGTCCTTTTGACGGTTTTAAAAAAAACCATTTGCTTGTTTTCTACCAAGTGCCGTGAGCAATATCAGTATGTTAATATCTTCAGCTACAATAGTCATCATCATCATCATCACAACTCTTTGTAATGAGCCCACTGCAGGGCATGAGTCTCTCCCCTGGGTGACGAGGAGGTTTAGGCCATAATCCACCAAGCTGGCCCAGTGCTGGGTGGTGGATGCCAGAATTTTCAGGGCGCCGAAAAAGCTTCTGACAAACCCTAACGACCACTGTATACAAGTATACAGCACCCGGGACCGACTGCTTAACGTGCCCTTCGAAGCACGGAAGTCGTCGTGAGAAATGAATGGTCGGCGCGGCGGTCACCAATCCAAGTACCGACCGCGCCGAACGTTGCTTAATCTGTGATATCGTATGATAAACACAGTAATCACGGCGCCACAACGACTTCGTAACGGCTACGTAAGCTACAATAGTAACGGTATTGAATAATGGAGATGCAGCAAGAGCAGAGCGAACGATAAGAGTGTCTGCATCTGATTCTGCTTGGTCAACAGTGAAACCTATTTCCCAGAATGCAGTTTTGAGAAGTATAATAAAGTTAGATTTGTTCTTCTAATTATTAAGAAATTTCTCCTTTGATAACGTCGGCATGGAGTTCTTTTCAAGTATTACTTCTGTCAACTGGTATTTTTTCGTGCGGCGCAAACGCTCCCAAGACTTTGTTCCTGCGACATCATGGTCGTCTGAGTAACCGTCAAACACAATGCTTGCAGAGAGTCCAAAGTGTTGAAAAAAGTACTGAAAAATAGTACACATTTCGGAGCGCTGTAAACCTTAACTATTGACTTAATGAAAAAATGTTGCGTATAAAAGTTGTTCCTCAAAAAACGATCTACAAAAATGGTCTGATATCATTTTTTCGTAAAATGATAAAAAACAGTTATATCAAAAAATATTAATTATTTTCTCGAATTTCTAAACATTTTCACTTATAACTTTTTTATTAATAGTTCTACGACAAAAAGTTACTGGACCAAAGTTGTAGAGGATTTAATTTGCAACAAAAAATGTTAATATTTTTTTTATCAGATAAATAGCTTAAGAGATACATCGTAAAAACCATTTCAACCCCTATTTTAAAGATGGTGGCCGTAGGACAAGGGTGGCGACCCCACAAACTTGGTTTTAGCTTTACACTGACCCCCCCTACACATCAAAAAATAAAATTGCGTCCTCTGAAAAATGCAAGGTTAGGCCTAAAAAATGTAGCATTTCAATGGACTATACACTATATGTTACATTCCTAAAAAGGGTTATAAATACAACAGCATGCAATCAAAGTCAGCCATTATGGAATCATGAAACACCAAGTAAAGACACACGAACATTTTATAAGAGAACATTTGTTAAAACCAAAATTTTGAAAAGCATTATTGTTAGCTTGTGATGATACACAAATAAATTGTATTTGTGAATGTATTTATAACGTTTTGCAAGGTAAAATTCCACTACATGAAAAACAAAAACGTGCGCTTGGTAAATATAAAAACATTCTTAGAAAAATCATTTCCAAAGGAAGAAATAAGTTCCGGAAGCATATAATTATACAAAAAGGTGGGGCTTTTTTACCTATTATTATCAGTTCTGTTTTAAGCGCTCTACTAGGTTCTATAGTTAATAAATAATATGGAAATTACAAAGAAAATGATTTTGATTGAACCTGAATTGATAGAGAAACTTAAACATGAAAACGCGTCTAAAGCTGTAAACAACAATTTATCACGTCTCGATGAGGAGATGGAAAAAGTATTAAAAACTAAATTAGAGGATCGGGAGAAATGGTCAGTCTATATGCAAACTTTGCAAAGATATTTATATTTTATCAATCAATATCGCAAACCATTAGAAATACCTTTAATATCTCATGATGAATCGGGGAATGATAAAAAAGATTATGCACAATCCAAACAGGATTCAATCAGTAATGAAACCCTCACGAAGAAAGACTTCGAAACCAAGGAGGAAAGTGAATATTATGTTAAATCTCAAATACTTCAATTGCTACCAAAAACTTACAAAACAAAAGGTGAGCTTTTATTAGACTTACTTTTGAAAAATAAAGACAAAATTCGTTGGGATAAAAAAGGAACTGTTTACATAGACAATAAAGACATCCACAAAAGTAACAATGTAGACTTGATAAATGATGTTATAAGACCTCTCAAACTTTCGTCACCTAGAGGTTGGGCTGAGTTCTCGATAACATTAAAGGATTTAGGAGTACCTTTAAGTTACATTGGTAATCCGAGAAGAAAAACATACATAAGTTTAATATCCAAAACTCCAGAGTTTGGCGAAAGGTTCAAAACAACACCCCTTAAAAAGTTGACACCAGAAACACCTTTTTACGAGTCAAGTACCCCAGTTTCGGGTAATTCTACAAATAAAGAAAAAGCAACGAAAAAAATTGATTGGCAAAAATGGACCCTTACTAGAAATAAATAATATTTATTATGATGTTTCACACCCCGCTGGTTACAGTAGTATAAACAGTCTATATCAAGCCATTAAAAACAAATTTACTAAATAAGATACGAAAAAGTGGTTGCAATCACAAGAAACATATACTTTACATAAACCAGTTCAACATAAATTTCCAAGGAACAAGTATATTTTATCAAATCTTAATAAACTTTCGCAAGTGGATCTTATTGATATGAGAACTTATAGCTATTGTAATGATGGCAATAAATATATTTTGTGTGTAATATATGTTTTTAGTAAATATGCATTTGCTCGGTCTATCCCCCAAAAAAATTGTGAAACCATAAAAATGGCTTTCACAGATATTTTTAATGAAGCGCAAGTTACTCCTAGACACTTACAATCAGACAAAGGTACTGAATTCATATCTAAAGATGTTTAAAACTTTTTAAAAAGTCATAATATTAACTACTACACAACCAATAATCCTGACATTAAAGCAAGTGTAGTAGAAAGGTTTCAAAGAACTCTTAAAACAAAAATGTGGCGTTATTTTACTCATAAAAATACTTACAGCTATGTTAATATTTTACAAGATTTGCTTCATTCTTATAATCACAGCTTTCATAGAAGTATAAAAATGAGACCATGTGATAATCTCTAAATTAACTCTAACAATATAATGACTGTATGGTGTAATCTATATAAACAAAAAGAAACGAATAATATTTCCAACAATGTTGGTGACTTTGTGAGGATAACTAAACATAAACACATATTTCAAAAAGGTTATGAAACTAATTGGAGTGATGAAATATTCATAACTAGCTGCTGCCCGCGACGTCGTCTGCGTGAACGCTATGCAGCACCAAACGCACCTACGATTATAACACTGCTAGCGTGATAATATGTAGCCTATATGTTGACCCGACTTCTTAACTATCTTCATGCCAAATTTGAAGTAAATCCATGCAGTACTTTTTGAGTTTATCCCGGAAAGACAAACAGACAAACAGACAAACAGACAAACAGACAAACAGACAAACAGACAAAAATTCTAAAAACTATATTTTTTGTTTCTGTTTCGATTGTAGATCATACCCCAAGTATTCTTTTAAAAAAATATTCAATGTACAGTTTTGACTTTCCTACCATTTTATTATAATATGTATAGATTAAGTACTTCAATTATTGAAAGATCGGCTTGGGTTGTTTACACGTTAAAAGATTTACAAGAAGAATCTCTCACGGGGACTTTTTATGAGAAAGAGTTACAAAAAGTTAAATATGACCCTACTTCAGAATTTAAGATTGATAAAATTCTACGTACTCGTTACTCAGGTCACAGAAAGGAACTGTATGTGAAGTGGAAAGGTTATCCTGATAAATTTAACAGTTGGATATTAAAATCCACTTTAAAAAATAATGACTTACGATAGTTTTTATTTAACTTTACCAAGTAATAGTCGTGGTCGAAGTCGTCGTGGCGCCGTGGTTACTGTGTGTATCAAACGATATCACAGGTCAAGCAACGTTCGGCGTGGCCTATGCTAGGATGGGTGACCGCCGATCATTAATTTCTCACGGCGACTTCCGTTCTTCGGAGGGCACGTTAAGCAGTCGGTCCCAGGTGCTGTATACTTATATACAGTAGTCGTTAGGGCTTGTCAGAAGCCATTTTCAGCGCCCTGAAAATTCTGACATCCACCACCCAGCTCTGGGCCAGCTTGATGGATTATGGCCTATACCTCTTCATCACCCAGGGGAGAGACCCATAGCCCTGCAGTGGGCTCATTAAAAAGAGTTGTGATGATGATGATGATGAGTAATAGTTCTACAACTTATTTCCCCAATAATACCACTGAAAATTTTTCAACTAAACTTCCTAAATCAATAAAATTGGATGGAGAATGGATGGTTGGGATTGTGGAGTTTCAATATCCATGTGCCATGTTTACCGTACATAAAGGAGCGAGCGCAATGTACATTCAGAAGAGAGTCCATATTGCTGATCATGATGCAGACTCAGATTTGAAACAAAATACACAATCATTGGTTACATACAAAACACACATACCTCCATCCAGTTATGAAAACATTGAAGATGTACTTACTGTGTTAAATTCAAGAGAAACTTTCAAACTACGTTATGATAAACTAACTAAGTACATAACTCTCACTAAGATTGATAAAGAAAAATATGTAGGTATCTCTTAAATTTTCACCAACACTCAGTCTCCAGCTTGGGTTTGACCCCGAGACCAATGTTGTTAATTCAAATACAGGGAAATTTCCTGCAAACTTATATTTAGGATTACCATCACAATTATATGTATACTGTGATATAATAGAACCGCAAATGGTTGGTGACGTAATGTGCCCGTTACTAAGAAATATCGCACTAGACCCAGCGACATACGTAGGTATACGGTTCAAATAAAATGCACATTTTTTCACCTTCACACTATGTACCTATTATGCGTAGGGAGTTTGATACCATTGAAATAGATATAATTTAAGAAACAACATTGGGGAAAATGTACCATTTCAATTCGGAACCACCTGCGTTAAATTACACTTTAAACGGAGATAAATAAATACAACATAAAATAAAAATGTTTTCAAAACTTGATAATAACATTTGCCCATATGAACATTACTACAAACATCAAGCTGGGTCTGGAGTAGGTGTTATTTATAAAGGGGTACCGTATCAAAAAGGACATATACCATAAAACACATCGAAAGAGACCACCCAGAATAGGAAGCTTTCTGGGTGGTCTCTTTCGATGTGTTTTACCCTTATCGTCGAGTGGCGCAAAAGCTGTAGGAAAAGAGATGCTAAATACGGGGGTGGGTGTTCTAAGTGATATGGTTACTGCAAGACCAATGAATGAAGCTTTTAAAAACCGATTTAGTGAAGCAACATCATCTTTAAAAAGAAAAGCAGATGAGAGAATTGATCGATTTATGCAGGATTCAGGTTATAAAAATAAAAGACAACTTATTGGTACCATCAGTCATTCCCCAAATGTAAAACATACAACAGTCAAAAGTGTTAAGCCGAGAAAACCTTCGAATAAAAAAGATATATTTGGAAATTTTTAAAAATATAAAAGTGTCTTTTCTTCATCATAATTCGTGTGAATGTGTTAAGTCTGAATTAGATCTCTTCGCATTACCATCAACTCAAACAAGTATCGAAAGTGGACAATGGATTCATTATAAGCCAATTTCATCGTTAAGTGATGATGGACCAATTGAATTCCAAATACCTGGATCTGGGGATGATTATATAGATCTTTCCTATACACTTATTCAAATCAAAGCTAAAATAGTAAATCAAGACTTAACTCCTCTAGCTGCAACCACTACTGTAGCACCAGTCAATTATTGGCTTCACTCACTTTTTAGTCAACTAGATGTATATTTAAATCAAAAACTTGTATCTCCTCCTAATAATACTTATGGATATCGAGCGTACATGGAAACCTTATTAAACTATGCACCACCAGCAAAGCAGTCTCACCTCACATGTGGTTTGTGGTATGAAGATACTGCTGGAAAAATGAATAATACTGACGAATCGAATAAAGGTTTTATGGAACGACAATAAGTATTTAAAAGAGAGTAAAGAGGTCGAAATGATTGGACACCTACATGGTGACATATTTAATCAGGAAAAATTTTTAATCAATGGTGTTGAAATGTGTGTGAAATTAGTACGTTCCAGAGATGCTTTCAACCTTATGTTTCCATCTACTGATATAAAACTGAAAATTTCTATTATTGATGCCACCCTAATGATTCGTAAAGCTCGTATTAATCCAAGTGTGCTTCTTGCCCACCAAAAAGTTTTAGCGTCTACCACAGCAAAGTACCCAATAACGCGGGCTGAAGTTAAAGTTTTAACAATACCATCCGGTATACAGGGTAAAACATTAGACAATGTATTTCTTGGTCAAGTTCCAAAAAGGTGCATAATTGGGTTTGTTGACAATGCAGCCTTTAATGGTAGTCTAATGAAAAACCCATATGATTTTGATAACTTTGGAACGAACTCATTTAGTTTGTATATAGATGGTATGCAAATCCCATCAAAAGATTTGCAACCTGTATTTAGTACTGGATTGTACACTTATTCTTATCATACCCTATTTTCCGGAACCGGTATTCACTTTATGAATGATGGGAATGGTATTAATAGAGTCACCTACCCCCATGGATATTGTTTGTCAGCGTTTGACTTAACACCAGATTTATCAGCTAACTCAGCCACACATTGGAATGTTATTAAACACGGCAGCGTAAGATTGGAAGTAAGATTTGAGAGTGCATTAAAACAAACAATTAACTGTATAGTTTACGCTGAATTTGATAATGTTATAGAAATTGATAAGAATCGAAATGTTAATGTAGACTTTAGCAGTTAAGTTTTTTACTATAAAATAATGTGAACTGTTAAACTATATTTATTATATTAATTGATTTTGAAGAATTTACATGTCTTTGAATTGTATAGAACCATGAATACTAAAGAAATTGAAAAATACTTAAAAAAGATCAACCATTCTCTTGAGTCCAATGTATTTGCTGCCAATAGAATTCCTGTACATATTACGATACCTGTTTATTTAGTTTCTAATTTAGATCCTGATACAAAATCATGTTCTCACTGGGTTGCAATATAGGTACATTAGTGCTAATGGTGTTGGTGAACTCGTTTGGTCGCAAACCTGATGGATATCAACTATTGTTTTTAAGAAGGAATTCAAAAACATGGATTTATAATGATAAAGTTATCCAAAATGTGTTTTCAGTACTTTACCAATACTGCATTATGTATTTGTATTTTAAATATAGAGGTATGAAACTAAAAGACTTTATTGGGATGTTTTCTGAGGATCATTTTCAAAATGATTTTATGTTAAAAGAAATGTTCAAATCTTTTTTATTATAAATACATACCTATTAAGTAAGTTAATAATTTGGGATTAAAAATAAAATATCATAAAATATAAAAAATGTTTTTTATTTAAATTAGTAAATTTTATAAACACAAAACTTAAAAAAAAACTTCTTATGCTTCATTTATCCTTCCGATTGTAAGAGAACTTCTTCAAATACCCATGTGGTTCACACGTTGCATCTTTATATGCTTCTTCAACAAACTTAGAGTTTTCGGGTACAAGTTGTCGCGCAAGAAAACGTACCTACTTGTGTTTTATCTCGTGGATTTTTAAAGTAAATAATGTAACTTGAATTCAGTGATATATCACGTTGTCCTTTTCCTTGGTGAAATAAGTTTTGGGTTATATAAAACACACTTAAATTACGATGATGGCTAAGTACCTTTTGTAAAGATATCTACTATTCGACCATCAGACTCTCTCATAAGGTCATCAATGATAATAAGTTGTGGATACTTTCCATCAAACATATTACATCTGTAATACCTTCATAGTAAGTTACCCCATCCAAATTGTATAACGGTTGCATCTCATCATAACACCAGAGTATATTTTTAAATTGTTGATTGTTCAACTAGTGTGAGTGATCGCCATTGAGTTACTATGTACTAACGTAAGTTTTTTGCGATGCACGGGCTACCCAAATAAGATTAACAAGTAAATTTAATATTCTGAGAAAGGATTAAGTTCTCCGTTTCCTATTCTGTTTAAAGACGGTTAGAGCTATTTTAACAGTATTTTATTTTGTGGAGCAGTGATGATCACGGTGATTGGAGGTTAATGTGTGATTAATAGAATGTTATACCTGTATGAGTGCATTATTGCGATAAACAAACTACGATAGCCAGGTAGGTATCTAATACGAGACACATGTTATGTTATGTTATGTACAACTAATTGATACTAGTTTGGTGTAGGTAGCTAGTTTACCCTTTGAACTATGTTGCAATTAAGTTTTATGTATTCAACCGCCGCCGACTATTCGCGAGGTGATAGGTAGGTACCTAAGTAGGTATGTCATGGAACGTACTTTTTAAGGACGTAAAGACAGTCATGCTGGATCTTTAGTTAGATAACTGATTCAGTTCTTTCACAACATAGGTAAGTTCCTTACTTCATACGTAATTCTTCAAAAAATAATGCAAAGCGTTAAAAAACCGACTTTGTATTAAATTATTTTATAACTTACACACTATGATTTGAGCCTTGTGATTAAGAAACACTTTAATCTCAATTTAAAAACTGCTGTACATAATAAGATGAATTTAAACCAAAACTAATCAACTAAAAATATGTTAGGTATACACTCAAACTTATAATTTTCGAGATATGCATGGACAAACATACCTACATAGGTACACTTATGTTTGGCATAAGTATCTATGTGTTTGGAAGCTGTTCGAGGCTAAGAAATTTTAATACAAAAACTGATAAAACAACTCACTTACGGGATAGATTTCTTTTTTGAAGTCGGTTAATAAAGATGTGTTTTCATTGGCTCATTCATTTGTCGTTTTAGTGTCAAGTGAGTGTTTTTTTTAAATAATGTACAAACTACGGATGTTAGTTATCTATCAGGTTATACTTACGGGTTTTTTGAACTATACATGTACTATAATACCTAACTAATACCGTTTTGTACTTTAAAATACCATCTTATTTCACTATAAAAAACGATAAACTTTGTGACGATGGATTTTTATTTATTCTTTTACGTTGAAGTGGCTAAAAGGATGCAGCTTAAATTTTAAGGATTACACATATGAATATGATATGTACCTAGGTAGATACTTTTAATCTGATCTTATCTCGGCATTGGGATCGGCTTAAGAACCCGTACGGGGGAAACGGCTATAGTTAAATGTTTGTGTTTTTGAAAGTTTAAGTGTTTGGGTTGCGTACAGAAAGTAGGAAGGTACTTTGAGGTTACGTGGATAGAATACGCATGGCTTTTTGGCTAAGTTACCTTACTGGGCGAAAAAGCAAGAGGTTAATGTCATTATTTTCTCAGATAGGTAGGTACCTACTTCACAGTCGTCGTTTTGAATGAGTTAAAATTCTTTTACAACATTACCTATGTTTACCTAACTTTGGGACGACAATTTCGAGATAAAAAGTAGCCTATGTCCATCCTTAGGGTCAGGTCTATCTCTGTATTAAATTTTATTCAAATCGGATCAGTACTTTAAGCGTGTCAGTACTTAAGGTAGATAATAAATAATAATAAATAAATAAATCCCCAGACAATCACACCGACTGCACGGTCCCAAAGTAAGCTAAAAATAATCTATCTAAAAATAACTTCGTTTTAAGCTGCTTTGATCAGCTGCTGTTGTCCGTAGCTTTTCCGTAGTCATACGTTGATGAAATTAATGTAAACTACGGCTTTGACACATGATGAGGCATAACAAAATGCTAATTTTGAAAACATACGAGCTACCCTGCTGAGTGCCATGGATGATCGTGGTTGATGCTCAGTGTTCACTACGTTTCGTTCGTTGAACTTTGAGACGGCGCGGCGGCACAGGGCGGGCGCGCGCGCTGGCCGGGCGGGGCGCGGGAAGGGCGCGGGGTGCCATGCATACTACGGTTGTGGAGGGGCGCTCAGCCCGCAGGATTCAATGGTTTGCGGAGCGCGAGTGGTTCGACAAAAATACTTGTACGCGATACCTACATTGCCGGTAGTTTTGAAAAAATAAAATTGCGAATTTCATTAAAATTCTTCGATAATAGGTTTATTTATACGTGTCCAAGCATGAAAAATGTAAAAAAAATAATTAAAAAATGTTCAAAAAAAAGGTCTCAGATTTGAAAAAAAACTACTTTTCCGTAATCAGTATACGTAGTATAATCATACCCTAAAGTTAAAGGTCGTGGTCTTTTTACACCCTGTATTTTGCATGTTTTAAAAAATTACACACAAAGTTTGATTTTCCACAACCACTAGGTCCAGCAACAATGCTTGTAAAGGGCTGTTCGAAGTGGATCATTTTTTATTTAAAAATAAATAACAAACCAAAGAAAAAACGTCTCTTTCAGTCAAAATACAAACTTATATTGAGCAAGTAATAATACAGTGGTGCCTTAAAATTAACACAAAATAAAAATAAAGGAATTATTTTTATTTTGTGTTAATTTTATGGCACCACTGTAAACTTACACTATTAATGTAAACTTACACTATTAATAAAGTATAGTAAAAGTACAATTAAATCAAAACTTATTCTTAGAAATAACAAACATTTTAAAACATTATTTTCAACACACTTGCTCGTAAAGTGAGCGTTACCTATTCTATTGAATTTAGAACTATAAACTGGGCTATAAGTCACGCGTGCGTAATATATTATACCCTAGTGCATAATATAATGAATCCTACAAAGTTGAATTGTACCTTTGTGCAAATAACATGCGAGAAAACAGAGCATATTTTATTGGTCCGGGTTATACACTAAATATTTTCAGAAACAACAAAGAGGTTTTATAGAACTTCATATCCATATACATTTTTAAATGTTTGCGCCTTATATTAGTGAAATAAATTTGTATATTAAACGAATTATTCACAATTTACAATCATTTGTCATAAAATATTAAAATATTTGCATTTACCACACCAAATTAAACATTTTCACTTAAAATAGGCTGTATATGCTATACAGACATTGACACATTTGACGGAAAAAAAAACCTACGCGCATGCGCGAGGTTCGGCGCCATTTTTCAATCACAATTCACAGCTTTGTTATCAAGTGTGTTTGTTATTTTATGACCACGTATGTCTGTCTTTTACTCATAAGTGTGTTGAAGATCGATTCATATCGGGTATCCCTAGTCGTCATCGACCGCGTAACCGTGTTTACGTCAGGAGCAAAAATTCCCTGCAGATACCTAACCTACTTAGAATATAAATTCGTATGCACAGTTTTGTTTATTTAGCCTCCTAAGACCCCTTGTAAAGGGTGTCCCAAGAAGAACGCAATTTTTAAATTTTAAATAAAACACAGATATACAACGTGTAACAGAATGGAGAGATAAAACTTTAGGGTTAGCTTCTATACAATACGTAGAATGTACAGTAAAAGAATTAGCATGATCAGTGCTGGTATAGACTTTCATACAAATTTTTTAAATTATTTTACAATAAAATATTTTGACAACCCTAGTCAACCTAACAAGCTAAAAATAGACTTGCGCCGCAATCAGTGACCTTATGACCTTTCCCGCACCGGCTGAATAGCGAGCGCGCGATACGCCGCGCCGCGCCGCCGCGGCCGCCCACTGCGAGTAGCGCGGCGCGGATATCAGCGCAGCTGATTGTTACTTACCTATCGTTTGGCACATTGAATGACACAATTTTTATCACACTACCTACCTAATGAAAACAAATAAAACAACATGTTAGTACAACTTTCAAGTTTCTATTTATTAATAATAAACGGGTTGCCCGGAAGAAATCGGGTTGCCTGAAAGAAATCGCTTAAAGCTTTTTAAATCGCTTAAATATTGTGTACATAATTATTTCTACGTTTAATGACAATAAAGAGTGTTTGTTATAATTATTACAACTTAAATTTGTAATATCTGACAAACTCTTATGGCAAGTATCGCACTTATTTCAATCGACATTCAGTTCACTTTACGTAAAAACACTCACAACTGTATCTAGGGGTTCACTTGGCCAGAATTACAAAAACGGCTCACAATTTCTGCCTTCTTTTTCAATACACACACATCCACATGACGTTTGTGCCACCGACAAAAGCCTAACCGAGGAGGTCACAAATCCGTTGGTATCAGCTCTTGCGTCCATCGGGAATGATAAGGATGTTGGCCATCATCACTAAGCGTGCGCCATATCACCATGTGATTGACATCCAAAAGAGCGCCGTCTAGTCGAGTGCTGCTCCTCGGATCCTCCTCGAAATGATCCAAGACTTGCTCTTCTAAGTTCTCGGAACGCGAAGGTGGCCGCGCTGGGTTTCGCGTGAAAAGAACCGGCGCGCTGAGCCGCAGACTCATGCTTTGAAACACGCCATAGCCGGGTAAGAGGCGCTGTTCAGCTGCCGGCCTGCACTCCACAAACCGCTGCCTGTAAAGCCTTCGAGCTTCGTAGATGCTGTGGTTACTAGCGGCTCCAACATACAGAATCATATCGTAACATTTGTTGTTTGAATACACATGTCGTCGTGCATTACCTCCAATACTTTCAAGTCGAAAAATTTTAAGAAAACTTCGAATAAAATAGCGATAGCAACTGACGTGCACACTTCAAAACGGACATGAAAGAACTGAAATAAATTTCTATTAATTTTACTAATAACCGAACCAAACAGTTCTCTAGTACCTATTTTTTTAGGGTTATTCCGTATAGCGATATGATAAACAAAATCTTAGTTCCCAATTTATTTCATAATACAGTGAAATGACTTCATTATATTATGTTTTTGTATTGTTAAGTTATTCTGTTACAAATAAATAGTTTTCAATCGTGAAATCACTTAAATAGTTTTTAAATTGTTTGTTCAATATCAAAATATTAAAAACTGTTATTTGTTAATTTACGTAACTTATTTTTACGCTTCACACATTTTAAATAAAGAAATGAATCCATTTTGTTTCTCAAGAAAGAGAATAATAATAAAAGATAAAGATTCCTCATAAAAAAATTAAGTTTTAGGACAGGTATACTTAGGATATTTTTCCCTATAACGTTTGAAAATAATTTCAGCTGCCTGAAACAAACGCAACTAAAAACAATAGGTAATTAGTTAGTCATCAGTAATTTAACTTTTTTAAATAAAAAATTTAATTGAGTTGAGAATTTGTTCATAATAAATATTGAACGGAACAACCTTTAGTTTGGCTTGGGAGCGGCGCGGCGGCGGCGGTAAATCTCAAAGGGTATAATTCCGAAAGGCGCAAGTTCGCGACGAGACGCCGAAAGAAGTCCCGCGATTTGAGCGATAATACACCTTGAGTGTGTGTTATAAGAGCTATGCACGGGTTATCTTTTATGAAAACGACTTTACTTAGTTGCTAATTTTATTAATGTAAGCTTTGTTGTCGTATGTATTGATAGTTATAAGTATGTGAGAATACAAGAAGTACAAGAAGCTGTAAGTATTGTATCATAGTTTGAGGTTTACAAAATCATAGGTATTTACCGAATATGTTTCCTATTATAATTCTTAGAAAGTTTGAATGTAAGAGAGAGAGGATATTTCTTCGTTTTTTATTAGAATTATGGGTAAGTTTGATTGTCTATTTGAGTCTCTCTTCATTAGGTATAAGTTGCGATTTGACGCCGCGCCGTGCGAAAGAATTTCCACGTCATACCTACCGATAGATTTGTAATAATTTCATTGTAGTTTCTTGCAATAGCGTATTTCTAAAGAAATGTGATAGTTTTTTGTATGACAAGTTTGATATCATAGCTTATTGAGAGTACCTAAATTAATGTTTTGTTTTACGTTTCTCTTAAATTGATGATTACTTATGCTTAATTTGATAACATTTTTGATTTTAGTCGTAAATGTATTTCGATCATGTATGTTGTTGAGTATTAGAAATAGAAGGCTACCGAGCCTCAGCATCCATTCATAACCACAAACAGTGCGACTAAGAATAAGTATTAAACATTTTTATAATACGTAACACACGTGAGAGCCCGGGAGTAGCGAGCGAGCGATCCGCGGCAGACAAAGGGCATCGAACTTGCTATTTCATAGACTATAAAAATTATGCAGAATGCTGGATTACTTAAAATTTATTTCAAGCTTTATTGTATGGTGGTGATGATAGTTGTAAGTGTGTAAGAATAAACAAGAAGTTAAATATCCTTGTCAGTGATGCATCATAGTTTGAGGTTAAGAAAATATATTCTCACGGATAGTTAATATTAACGTGTTGTCGGTTCGAACGTGCAAATCTATTATTTCAGTAGAGTTTTAAATTGGTAAACCGCGTGATAAACGCACATATTGGTGAAAAGGTAGTTTTAAAAATATTCTGCACTTAGATACTACCGAAAAAAACATTCCCGAGACGTTGTTGTCGTCTAATTTAATAGGCACAAAATTACACTTTGTAGTATCTCTCTTGGTTACTTATCGCTTTATTTTAACGCCATCTGTTATCGAATAGATTCTATCAAAAGGTAACAGCTGTTTTTAGGGTTGACACTTAGATATTTTGATCTAAACTTTGAACTTGTTTTCCGAACCAACCGTAAGGATTACAAGTTTATGTTACTGTTATTTATAAACTACACCACCAAACATACAATCGCCTTAAGTATTATCTCTTCATTATGTTACACGTTGTATAAATAAAAAATAGTGAAACTTTATTATATCGTAAAGTAGACAGAATGAGGTTATAAAGGAGGTTATGTATGGAACAATATATCCGTGCAGATGGCCGCCACGGCTTTGCTGGCATGCACGCGATCTTTTAATGAAATTTTCAATGACCGTTCTGCATGAATGCTGCGGTATTTCATTAATGCAGCGTCCAATTTCCTCTTTTAAGGCTTGAATCTTCGTCGGCTTATTCGCGTTAACCATCGACTTCAAAAAACCCCAAAGAAAAAAATCTAATGGTGTTAAATCGCACGGTCTAGGCGGCCAATTCTGATCTCCAAAACGCGAAATAACACGACCGGGAAATGACTGATGCAGCAATTGAATTGTTTCTCTGGCTGTATGACATGTGGCGCCGTCTTGTTGGAACCACATGCCCTCCACATTCATTTCTTCAATTCTAGGCAAGAAAAAACTGGTTATTTTATCACGATACCGAACACCATCGACTGTTTGCGCTTGACCTGCCTCATTTTCATAAAAAAAGGTCCAATGATTCCTCCAGCCCAAAAACCACACCACACAGTGACAGGTTGAGGATGCATTTGCTTCTCGTGAATCACTCGAGGATTTTCCTCACCCCAAATCCGACAATTCTGCCTATTGACGAAGCCATCAAGATGAAAATGGGCCTCGTCACTGAAGATGATTTTATCGGCAAAATCAGCATTTTCATGTTGTCTCTCCAATACCCAATTAACGAATTCCCTTCGCTGTCCATGGTCAGCTGGCTTCAGTTCCTGAGTCAGTTGAACTTTATATGCATGAAGATGCAAATCTTTTGTCAAAATTCGCTGCAAAGTGGATTTGGAGACACCAATTTGCTGAGCTCGGTGTCGAACTGAGGTGGATGGAGTTTGAGCGACATCATCACGTACAGCTGCGACATTTTCGGTCGAACGCTGGTCGATGGCGCGTTTTTGTCTTTACATCACTAACAGACCCAGTTTCGGCAAATTTATCCATTAATCTCTTTAAATAAGTTGACTCTTTTGGAGCATTATTGTGACTCCAAATTGATCGCAATTTGCGAACTGTAGCCGCAAAACTTTCACCATTTTGGTAAAACAATTTCACAATGAGAATGCGTTGTTCATTCGTGTAGCGCTCCATTTTTACTAACCAACCTCGTACCTTCTACTAGCAAACAATAACAATTGTTCAAATGTCAAATGTTTAAATGTATTATTTATTGAGCTTAAATTTTCATGATGAACAAAAAACGCAAATTTTTGAACTAAGATAGCTTCTTTAGACCTTTGCCATTCCGTCCTGGAAGCTGGAAGCCATATAACATCTATGAAAAATAACAAATAATCAAAATTTCTAGTTAAAAAAAATATATAACAAAAACAATGTCTGGGACTGAAGGCCAATATTTAATTTGTGCAAAATTTTGTACAGTGGGACTTAAGCACTACGATTTCATTTTTAATCTGGGTTTTGGAGGTTAGTGCGACGAAGTAATTTTTTTTCGTCGCACTAAATACAAATCTATAAGTTTTTAAACTGACGTGGTCATTAACATTTAAATTAACTTTAGAAACGGGATATTTACCATGTTTTTCATTTCTTTTGAGTTCTCGATATTTCGGCACTGTTACAAGCGCCATGATAACGACAGTACCTACTGAAGATGCGGGTAAGTTTTTTATTTACGGGAAAACAAATCTGTCTACCCGCTTTATTGTGCTTTTCGATCGTTGGTTACCACTATTGTCACTTTTTTCACTTATCACTCGATTTTGTTGTGCACACGCAAAACTCACAGTATCGACTCGTAAACTCTTTTTGTTATGAGATGGCCTTTTGCACAGTTGGACTACTGGATTCCATGCATTTGAAAGATGGAAAACGTCTTCACGGTTGAAATTAGGATATTTGGTAATCTCAATAGCCTCCCTGACCAATCTAGGTAGGTATATAATGTTTCTCAGTTGAGATTACACGACGCTTATGTAATAATATCCAGTGTTGTGATCCAGACTTCGAGTAAATGTTGTGCTATGGCTGATTTATTGTAGTCATTATTTTTCAAAGCTCTGATGTGCTCCTTTATTCTACAAGCTACTGTATGTTTAGTTTGGCCGATATATAATAACCCGCAGCTACAATCCACTTTGTGATTATCCAAGGGAAAGTTATCTTTAGGTGACCCGCATCTTCAGTAGCGTCTTGATCAGGGCGCTTAAAACAGTGCCGAAATATCGAGAACTCAAAATAAATGAAAAACATGGTACCTAAATATCCCGTTTCTAAAGTTAATTTTAATACAAAACTGTTCTTTACCTGATTGACCTCATAAGTTTACTTTCATCTCAATTCAATTAGTCAGTCAGCGTTTTTGATTTGAATGTATAAACTAAACGTAATAATGATTGTCTAATTGACAAATAATTCACAATATGTCAATGTCAGCTGGGTTAAGCAAAACGTCGAATTTCTAATCGCCTGTAGTTTAGTTTCGTTTCGTTCGTTCGAATTTATTTTCTTTTGTGCTCTGAAAAAGGTTGACAAACGTTTTACACTGTGTTCTACTGTACAATGAAGTAATATTATTTAAAATTGTAGTCTTTACAATGTGGGTAAAGCCGCAAGAAGTTTTAACAATTGCGTTGTGGTATGTAAATATTTATTATCACTCTAATAAGAATAAATTAATTTCGTATTTTTTTTTTGTATTTATGGGATTTATAATTGATTATTCTGTTTAGGGACAACGATCAGACGTCTTTGTATTTTGTTCTGCAAAGAAGAAAGGGCCACGGAAAGTCTAAGGGCTTATCATCGATATTAGTGGGTACTTTAGACAGTGTACGTGATACTAAACCAGCACCATACAGAATTTTACATCAAACTCCGAATTCTGAAGTATACTATGGTAACCTCACATTTACTTTGATGATCAATACATTTTTAAATTTGCCTTAAAATTTAAGCATTCAACAAAAACTTTAAATTTTATTATAAATATAAATGTTTGAGTACATTTATGCTTGAAGCTGATAATGTATTTAAGACTTCAAAATATTTTAATATATATACAGGGTGACAGATAAGCAGTGATTTATCAGATATTTCTGAATAGTTATTCCACCCTTGTATTACATGTATCTTGTATAAATTAACTTTTACTTGGCTCCAATCCCAAATCCCTTATGGGTCCCATTGGCTAATGGCTACCCTTAAAGTCTGCTGCCAAATATAATTGATTTTGCCTATTATGTGTACCTGCTGTGTTTTCTGAAAGTCAATTTGAACCTGAACCTGCATGCACTGTCTTTGGCTCCATTGTCATATTACATCATGAGAGATTGTTAAAAAGTCGGTGGTACAGGTACTGGTGACAAATATAGCACATTGTTCTTTGGAAAGAGACCACTGGTTAATTTCGGCTTCATAGAGTGTTATATCATCCAAACCTTTATCCAATCCAAAATATATGGTCTCAACTGAAAGGTTGTGTAGTGGCTAAAAGCGTGGATATGAATTTAACCACAATAAGTTTACTGGAAAAGTAAACATGATCAGGATGAAGAAGGGAAAAAGGTTTGCGATCATTTTTTTTCAAAAAAAAAAAAAAAAAAAATGGAATCAAATGTAAAAATGAGTATTGAAAAATTTAACATGGTCTCGACATTTGCACTAATATATTTGTGATAAATAAGGATGATAGTGAGAAGAGATATAGTGAAATGGAAGGAATTGAAAATTCAGATGATCAGCAGTTTTTATTATTAAATTTTAACTTACTAATTTGTCATATATGCATCAGTATCTAAAGAAGTTGAATTTCAATGTTAGTTTACTCAAATCAAAAGACAGTACTTTAAAAAAAAATGATATTTCATTTATTTAAACAGAAAATCATAATTATTTAACAGCTCTTAATAGATAGTGGACTATGCTCTATGACGCTGAAATTAACTAATGGGCTCTTTCTAATTATGGCCAGAAGTTTTATTTTTTAAAACTAGTTTTTATCTGATTGCTTTTTATTCTATTAAATATTGTATGGAAATCTCACTCCCAGGTCAATAGTGACAAAAGCTAGTGGCTTTTAGAGGACTTGAAATTCATATTTTACATTTGTATTTCAGTTTTCCCCATGTCAGTTAAATAAATGCTTGTCTGTGATAAGCAAATTCTAATTATCTAAAGTCTATGTTTATCTTTGTGCAAAAATTTTACCATGTTTGAATAAAAAACTCAATAAAAAGTTACTCAACTTTCAACTAACAATTACTTCATAAATTTGATAGAATTTAAGAACACATTACTTTAATATTTTATATTACTGTAGGTAGTCTAAATTTCATTTGAATTTAAATTGTGCTTGCATGTTAAGCTACTAAGTTATATAACAAATCTTAACTTTTACATGTTTTCATTCCACACTAAAATTATTTTACATTGCAGTTATAGCTACGGCACTCACAGAAAGTGAAATTTTGCTTGACTGGCAGTGGTTAATAGATCATGTCTGTCCCACACTTCACTCATTTGATAGAGAAGAGGATGTTACAGAATTTGTATGTTGCAAAATTAACTCCATCATTGCTACTGAGCATGACAGTTTTACAGAAGGTATGTTTCCAAACTTATTTTATATTAGAATAAACATTTACATCAGTTTAAGTAAATAAATAAGCTGGCTCATATGAAGATCCCTTTTAATAATAGGACTTCCTGAGGCTACAGACACATCATACTTTAGTATCCCAGTGGTGTTTTTTGAAGTGTCAGGTCCTTCCTAGATGCATATGCTCCATTATTTTTGGCTTCACTGTCACTTACCATCAAACAACACAGAAAAACTGAAGGATGTTTTTTATGGAAGGATTGGTTTTTATGGCTACATCTTAAACAATAACTAGAACAAAATTTGCAGGAGTGGTGAAATCAGATTATATTGGAATAGGTGATTGATATTAACACCCAGCATGAGCCAGCAAGTTGCCGATTTCTTAGTGTGATAGAAGTTAGCAAATCGCTGCAACTAAATGTAGTACCAATTCAAACACCGTCTGAGCTCCATTATGAACCATATAGTAATTATTTTTACCCTGATAATGGGAGTCAACCAAAATTTCTGTTTAGTGCCCTAAAGTGTGCCTATATTTCTCTGACCCATTTTAGTTAATTATAACTTTGCCCGATGGGTTGATTCAGAAACATCTCCCTGATGCTTACAGTCAATAGAGTTTTTTTTTTTTTTTTTTTATAAGTGACTAAACCCGCGTTTGACCTCAATCTCACCTGATGGTAAGTGACGATGAGGTCGAAGATGAAAGCACACGGGTTTAGGAAGGAACTGGCTCTTTATACAATATTGCCGGAACACATTACCGCCGGAGCGGTAACATTTGGCGGCAGACTTTATATAAAGGGTGGTCGCTAGCCAGGCGGACCCAGAAGGGATCCTACCACCAAGCAAAACATAATTGTTGTTCCATTTTGTAACCATATAAAATATATCAAACCACTTACTAAATAGACGCACATATAATTTTTGTATATTTTATGTCTAGATGAAGATACCATAACATACAAAAATGTTGATTATGAGTTCCACCAAAGGTTTTCCATGCCAAAAGATGAGAAATTGGTTTGCTACTATTCATGCAGGTAATGTATTTTTTTTTAATGTATTATCACATTGTCTACTATGACCATAATTTCAAACCCTAAATTTCAAAATCATCTGATCACATTCTGGCTATTTTTATTGATGATTTGTACTTGTTATATTCAATATTTGTGAAGTCCATGCAAATTATTCAATGATAATATGCATTTTTAATTCGATTTTTAGCTACTGGAAAGGGAAAATACCAAGACAAGGCTGGATGTACTTATCTGTGCACTATATGTGTTTCTATTCATATATTTTTGGGAAAAAGACGGCTATAAAAATAAGATGGGGAGATGTTACCGAGCTAGAAAAGACAAACAGTTTGTTGTTCCCAGATTCCATTAAAGTCACAACAAGGGATAGTGAACACTATTTCACATTGTTTCTGAAGAAAAACGAAACTTTTGCATTAATGCAGCAACTAGCTAATATAGCGATGAGGCAGTAAGTACCTAATTTGCTTGAATTTATCATCCAGCATGTGACAATAAATATTTTAAAATTTCCAAAGCTAAAGTTGACTTCAAATATTTATTTTACATAAAAGTGATTTAATATGTTATCCACTGAATGTCACGCTCAAATCAGTATATTCAACTTTACTTTAAATTCTGCCGACATAATTTGCATAAGTATGTAAGTAAGGCACTCGGCATGTTTGTTATTATAAATAACCTTCTTGTAATTCCCAGGTTGATTGACGATAAAACAGGATGTTTCAATATTGATAGAGAATTAAAGACAAAACTGAGTAAAAATGTCCCTAAGAAGCCATCGTTTTTAAAACGTGACTTGGATGCTAGAAAGCAATCTAATCTTTACACATTACGATTTCGGTTACCACAGAGTGAGAAATTAGATGGCTCAGAAGAATGCACCTTATGGACACCCTACAATAAGAGATATGTTTGGGGACGATTGTACTTGTCACAAAACTTTATCTGTTTCGATAGTCGGGTATGTATTTTTCATCCTTATTATACCTTTGTTTTTAGATCTAATACAATGTTGTTTAGTCATGTTTTAATATGTTTTAGGATAAATTTGTAGTAGGCATACTTACTGTTGTAGGTTTCTTGAAAGAAATTGTTACATATATTTGATATTAGATTCTTATTTTTAGATATATGATATGAATTCTTTAAGACTTAAGAATAAATAGCGAAAGTGAATTCTTTCCCTTCCAACTTTTTAAATAACGCGGCTCTTCCTATAGACATATCCTACGAAAAATATAAAAATCCGGACGAAAACTAGCGTAACTGAAATAATATCGTAATTTATTCTTCTACCCATTTCAAAAACGTATTAATTGTGTGAAATGGTTGTTTGTTACTCTTTCACGATAAAACTTCATGCAGTTATTTCGCACATACCTACTTATCCTAGAATAACACATATTTAAGGATACTTTCTATCCTTATGTATACCATGGTAGGGATGTAGGTAATATTCCTAAAACTTAAAATTTTCAATAGAAATATTTTGTAGTTATTTAACTGTGTAACAGTTTATTTGCAGTGTCTGTTAGTGCAATTTTAGAGTATATATCAATGTCTATTGATTATTCGATACCTACCGATTATCACAAATTGTGTTGTGAGTCACGTTTTCAATGGACATACTGTGTTTGATGGGTACCTGCATAATGATAATAGTATTTAAAGAAAACATTCGCTTTGTTATCGTGCCTGCAATTGAGTTATGTTAGGATATTATTGGTCATTGAATATGGGTCATGGATGCAGTTGATAATTATTATGATGATATAATAGACAATGTCGATTGCTTGAACCTAAACTTGAATTTATATTTCCCCATGTTATTATTTATAGTTGATTTTTGCGTAATTTGATGAGAACTGCGCGTTGAATTTTTTTGTGTGTGACCAGCATATATTGATAGCATATCAATCAAGTATACTCAATGGCGAAAACCAACACTCGTAAATTGCTTAGACTAAACAAATCGACTCCAAAAAAGTATGAAACCGTTTGGTAAGGAGGTTTTCAATACCTATGCATCGTTAGGTATTGACGTTCTCCTGTCTACATACACTCTGTGCAACTTGCAGTTTTTAATAAATCGATAAAGAACGTTTAGAAACCTATGCTCTTTAAAAAAAAACATTGAAAACAAAAAATATACATAATTATGTTATAGTTTGTAGCTTCCTTTAAAGTTTTTATTAAGACTTGAAATAAGGATAAAGTTTTTTAATTTTTTACCAAAATTGCGAATAAAAATCAACGTTAATAACTCATGATTAATATACAATTTGATTTGCCAAACGAAGAGAGCCTTTGTACTGGTTTGATTCTATCTCCCTAATTTTTAAGTTTAAGCATTTAATAATGCTCAGTTATTCTTAAATAACTGAAAATATATGCTAAATAAAATTTAGCTGTAAAAATAAACCACTAGAGGGAGCTACGTTAGCAATATATCGTAAAACAGAATATGATAAGTAACTTCGACGGCGGCGTGTAGCCAGGGCCCGGTACCTCAGTTGGAAGAGCACCCGTCCGGCAAGCAGGAGTACTAGGTTCGTGTACTGGTCGTGTGATTTTACTAACCATATTTTTTCAGTTATTCAATCATATATTTCCCCGTTCTTGTAGGTTCGCAATCTAGTACGTCTGACAATACCACTCCGAAACGTCCATCAAGTGGAAAGAGCAGATTCCGGCACCGCCAGCTCCGGGGATTCTGGCTCTATTTTCATCACGACCGCTCATCACACCAGCTTCCTGTTTGGTAACATCTCCGATCGGGACTTCCTGGTGCACAAAATATCGGAACTTCTTGCGAAATTGCCAAAGTAAGTGCTTTTCTATTATAAGGGCTTAATAACCATTTCCATTTTTACATACTTAACAATGCATTCAATCTGAGATACTTTGTACGGTTAGCTTTACTTCTTTTTAAAATTAACAAGCCTTTTGATAAAACTAACCAATACTTTAACTTATAGTATTTCATTATACCAGGGGATCACAAACGAGCAAGCTTGTTACTTCCGTGTTATGTTCACTTTCCAAGTTTCAACGATGTTTGTGAACTCAAAGATAAGAATAATTTTACTATAAAGTCTTAAGGAAGTACCAAGTTACGATAGATTTCCGTGCTGTATCTTCAGTCATTAATTAATTTACTTTATATCTTCCTTATCATTTGTTATCTTTCTAATACTAACATTGAACTTTTGAGACTCTTCTAATCAAGTTTGATATTTTGTATGCATTTATTTGTTCTTATAAACTTTTGATTTTCCAGCAGGGTATGTTCTTCTTATCAGCCTTTGGAACCATCGTCGGATTGGGGAGTGCTGCTTGCAATGACTACTAATTCTTCTTTTGATCTCAAATAACAGAAATGTCATAGACAATACTGAAAATGCACGATAAATCAATCGAATCAACCTAAACTGTTACTTGAGATCAAGGATACTTATATAAATATTGCTTAAATTGGGATATTTTTTTCCACTTTTGAGTAGAAAATTCTCAAGTTGTCGACAATATTCAGTAATGTTTACAGAGAGAAAGCAACGAAAGCCATCAACAAATGCGAGGGCGACATACAATGGAGTCCACAGCCACCTTTGATGACGCTGTTCAAAACTCATCAGACGTCTTCCATTAAGCAAATACAACAGAAGAAGGTAGGGATATTTTTCGGATATTAAATGTAAGGTTTTAATTAGCTTGATTTATACGTTCGTGAGGTCTTCTAATAACACCATCCCATGTCACTTGTGTGTGGTTTAGAGGTTGCAAACCTGTTGCTTGATTGGCGAGACTAGAATAGGTACTTTTCCTATGTCACATAATACACTCGCCAAACGTGCGGATTACGGCCGTGTCCCAACATTTCGAAAGACCTTAGCCCTACAATTTACGGCTGAAGTCATGAATCTTATGCAAAAAGTATAGTTACTGGATTAGATTCGTTGACAGAGGAATCTTTTATCTTATCAGCTTAGGAAGTTAATTGATTATGTCATATCGTAAGTAAACAACTCTTTGCCATCGGTGATTAACATTGACCCACGTTTTATATTAGTTATCATGTTTGATTGAAATAGTTGTTACAAATCTGCTCAAATATAAACGCAATTCTCGTAAGTACATAATGCATTGTTATCCGTGGGAGAAAAACCAGTGGTTTTATAATTTTAAATAGGTCACAATTTTTTATAAAGGACCTTTAAAATTAATTTGATGACGAGTCGTGATTGGTTGATATAACAATGCCGTAATTACCTACATTTCGTCTCCAAGACCAAAATTCGCAGAGAGGCCGCTGCGCCGTTTAAAGCAGGGTGAAATTTATATCGAGTTAAGTTTGATACTGAACATTTTAATCATGACTGGGATCTCGGATTATTAACTATAGTACTATTTGAATTAATATGATTTCATATCTCGTAGTAGGAAAGTTGCATTGAAAAACTTATAATTAAAGATGATAGCCATTCCTTTCTCAAAGCCTGTATTTTCGTAAAACTTTATTTTTATTCTTTATTTATCTTTATTTATATCATAAAAATCAAAATTCGATATTAGACTTCAATTGTTGTTCTAACTAGGCAAGCAAAAAGTATTCAAGTATTTGATAAGTGTATCAAGTTCTCAATTGAATCTAAATACATAAATATATTATTCCTATGATGGATTAACGGCTAATTATGATCTGCAGAAAAAAACAAGGTAGTAGTTAAATGATATGGCTTTCACGGTTAAGTACTCTTCCCAAGATTTTTTTAAGAGAAAAAATTATCCCCATTTTTAAATATCCCCTTATATATCTTTTTTTAGGAAAAAGAATGGGAAGACCACATGACGGAAGTCGGTCGCGGTGTGAGCATGTATCAAACTACAGCGGGAAGCGAATTAGTTATCCGAGGCATTCCGGAAGCCCTGCGAGGGGAATTATGGAGTGTTTTTTCAGGTATGTTAGACTAACTACAACATTCAATGTTATTGTCTAAAATCTAAGTCTTTATTGAATAAATAGTATTTATTTGCCTGGATGTATTTGATGATGTTTACAACTATGACTTAGAATATGAAGACTTAAATATATACATAGATACATACATAACCTCACGCCTGTCTCCCTTTGGGGAAGACAGAGACAGGGAAACACCGATTGCTAGGATCTAGACATAGCTCTTTTGCTTCCTCCACGTTTATTAACCTTTGTCGCGAAGCGCCGATTCCCTGAAGGGGGTCCGTCGCTCGCAGTTCAATAGGGTGCTGAAGTGGAAGAAAACTATTAAGTAACACTTAAAAAACTTTAATTTTAATTTACAAAACGAGAAAGGCACTTAAAGTCACTATAGCACTGTAGGGAAAATGTTAAATTTTAGACGTTTGGAGCTAGCGGCCCTCGGCCGCAGTTGACGCCGTAGGAGACCGCGGCTCACAGCCGCGGTAGTGGTGGAGGCAGCCACCAACAACCGCTAAGTTAGCGGCAGGGAGGCCGCTCACAGCGGTAGGAACCACCGCGAGGGTTGTAGCGCACGGCCGCAGCCGTGAAGAGCGCCGAGCAGAGCAGGGCGCCTCAGGTAGAGCCAGGACGTCGTCGCCGGGGAGGGCCGGTGGCTTTTCCCGGATCGGTCAGCCGTCCTCCAGCGTTCTCTCCCGATCTTTTTTTTTCTCTTCAGAATCCTCACATCTCTCCTCAGCGGACCTTTTTGTTCCTCCCTCTCACTGACGTTGTCAAAATGCTTGACATGTCATTTCTTTTTTTTATGACACATCGGCCAGTATTGAGTAAATTGAGTATTGCAGTAAGGAGTTCCAATATATTATATATTCTATTATATTATTATATATATTTCTATATTTACAAACTAAATATATAACTTAAGGAAAATATAAAACGAATCTGCTAAAAAGTAATTACAGTAAGTAAGTATTACATTATATTTCCCCGTGACCCCATGAAAAAAAAAATTGCTCTTCAATTTTTTTTTTGTGTGAAACTAGAATTTAGTGGTTAGGAACAGTCGTGCATCATTTCATACATCTCTTTCATACATCAGAATAACCATCAACTTACATACATAGAGGTGGAGCTCACATTCCATGGCTTCCACTCCAGCACCGACGGTTCGACTGCTGTGGCAGCTGGCATTAACGATGGCTTATTTAAGGAGTCGTCACCCGCTCCTGTTTAAGACCCTTATACGACGCTGAGGCTTTTTTATAGAGTAGTCAACCGCTCCATCTAGAGTCCCACATGTATGTAGTACAGTGTAGAAGAGTGTGAGAGAGGTGTAGATATGGGTTATTGTAGATAACTCATAATTGAGAAGAAGTGAGTTATTTTAGATAACTCGTGTTAAGATAAGGATGTGGTTATTGTAGATAACCCACGTTAGGGAAGTTTAGTAAATATTTACAATTATTGTCCATTTCAGGTTCCTCGTTACTACGAGAGATGATGGATAAAAAAGGTGAAAATATCAAGCTGAAGAACTCGAATAGTCAGCTGATATAAATTATTGTGACGTGTACTCACAATGTTATATATATATATAATATGTACAGAAAAATAAAAACAATAAAAAGGAATACAAAGATAAATTATGCAATGTACTTTTTAGAGAAAAAAAAAAAATAAAGACATTGTTATTTAATGTCCTTAATATGCCATTTAGCTCTAATGCCGTCGGTATCTTCTAATATATACACTAAAGGTGAGAGTTTCTGTATGACTCTACATTTTATGTATTTAGGGGCGAGTTTAGCGGAATAGTAACGTTCAGCGTTACTTTGGGTATAGTTTTTACGCCATACCGTCTCGCCTACTTGTAATTCTTTTATAGAACGGCGAAGGTTATACCGCTCAGAGTTTTTGGTGTGTGCGTTGTAGAGAGCGACCTGAACTTTGTCGAAATGATTGGCAAGAAGGCCAATGTTATTAGCATAGATGTCTCGTGGTAAAAAAGTTAGTTCATCTATGTTATCTGCTGTAGTGTAAAGTGACCCACAGGGAATGATTTCACGGGCGAAGACAAGAAATGAAGGAGTATAACCAGTCACTGAGCTCACTGTGCTGTTCATTGAATGTTGTATTTTGGAGAGGTGAACGTCCCAGGTTCTATGATCGTCGCCGACCAGAGAAGCAAGGGCGCTGGTTGTGTTAACATAGCACCAACACCAAAGTTAGAGGCATCGCAATGTACTGAAAAAGGTAATTTAAAATCGGGGCAGGCCAAGACAGGTGTAGTTATGAGAGCTTCTTTTAGTTTATTGAAGGCTTTGTCAGCTTCAGGGTTCCAATGGAATTTTGGAGCGTTTTTACCTGAAGCAGTGAGTTTATTTAGTGGTGCTGCTATGGTGCTAAAGTGTGGTATAAATCTGCGGAACCAGCTGCAAGTACCTATGAATTTCCTCATTTCTTTACGACAGGTTGGTGTAGGGAAGTCGAGGATTGCGTTAGTTTTGTTAGGATCTGCCCGCAGACCATGTTCATCTACGATGAAACCTAGATATTTTAGTTCTGGTCTGAAGAAATGACTTTTCTTGAAATTAATGGTAAGATTAGCGTAAGTTAGTTTTTCAAGGACTTTTAGTAATAAAGCTATGTGTTCTTCGAAGGTTTCGCTTATGATTATAATATCATCGAGGTAACAGAAGACTTTGTTATCAAATTCTGGTGTAAAGAGTTGGTCCATTAAGCGTTGTTGGGTAGCTGGAGCATTGGTTAAGCCAAATGGCATAACTACGAACTTGAACATGCCTCGGCCGGGTACGTAGAAGGCTGTTTTCTCTTGATCTTCTTTATTCAGAGGAATTTCCCAAAATGCCTTTGCGATATCGATGCTGGATAGGAATTTAGCGTTCCTAAGGTTGTCTAGAATTTCGGTCATGAGAGGTAAGCTGTAAGCATCTCGACGAGTTAAAGAATTTAGTTTCCTACTGTCTACGCAGAATCTCCATTCACCATTCTTTTTAGGGGTGATTATCACAGAGGAAAGCCAAGGACTTTCGCATGGTTCAATCACCTTCCATTGCAGCATCTTGTCTACTTCAGCACCCAAAGCTTTTTGTTTCTCCGGAGAAAGTCTATAGCAACGTTGCTTAAAAGGTAACGCATCTCCGGTGTCGATTCTGTGACAAATGAGGTGAGTGCGTCCCAGACTACCTTTCTCTTCGAAAGAAATTCCCGAGAACCGTTTTATGATATCATCAGCGATAGGTTTTTGTGTTAGTGATAGGTTGGTATATTGTTGTATATTGTGAGATTTTTCTATTGTTAAGCATGAGTTTTTTAGTGCAGAGGATAGTATGTGTGGTAAGAGATTAAATGATTTCCAAAAATCTATTCCTAAGATAAGAGAAGGATATACTTCCGGAATAGCGTATGCTTTGATAAGGTTTGTGGAGTTGTTGAAGGTTATAGGAATAGTAAAGTATCCTAAGGATTTAATTTTTTGAGAACTTGCAGTTGCAATAGTTATAGCGTTTGATTTGTGTAATGTATAGCCTAATTTTATAAGTTCTAGATGAGAATTGTTACCTAATATAGTGACGGAACTTCCGCTGTCAAGAAGACCAGCGAAGGGCATATTATTAATAAAGATTTTTATAAAAGGACGTTCAGAGTCTGCTTCAGTAAGGTAAAGTGTAGCTGTAGTCTTATAAAAGAGGAAAAAGTTACGAATAGTATCAAGCCATGCTTGCCAGTCTTGGTTATCTGGTGGTGGTTTAGTAGAGTTCAGGTCGCTTATTAGTTTTTTGAACACTTAGGGCAATTAATAGTTTTGTAGTCTTTAAGGCCACATTTAAAACAAATTAAATATCTAGGTTTAGTACACGAAGTTAAGTTATGTCCGTGGATTCTACAACGAACGCAGAATAATTGTTCACTTGTGGACGCGTTTACTTGTTTAAAAGGGTGGAAATTTCTGTTAGGTATAAAGTTGTTAGATTTGTGTGGTGTAGTGTGGTGAAGTTGTTTAGAAGATGAAGGCAGTGATTTGTAATTAAATTCAGCTGCTACATTAGTAGTGTCCGGTTTAGGTTCTCTAAAATTTTTATCCTTGTCTAATATTTTTTCATATCGTTGACAAGAGATTATTAAGCTATCCAAAGTTGTAAATTCATGTACAGCGATAAAGTTAGAGTAAGAAGGTCTAATATTTTTCATTATGATCTGTAATTGTTCTTGTTCGCAAATTTTTTTGTTAAGTCGAGCAAACATTCCACACATTATCGCAACATAAACAGCCATGGATTCCGTTTCACCTTGCGTGCGGTGATGGATTGCTGCAAGTAGTTTAGCTTCGTAGTCAGGTGTGTCGAAGTCTCTTATCAGGAATGTACTTAAGTTATCCCAAGTGAGGTCTGGGTGGCGTGCTCTTTGATAGCGGAACCAATGGAGAGCATTACCGGTAAAAAGTTCGAGTGAAAAGTTAAGTACAGTTTCTTTGTCAATGTGTCTTGCCGTACAGAAGTCTTCGATCTTCAAGAGAAAAGAGCGAGGGCATGAAGTGCCGTCAAAGGTAAATTTCTTAATTTCTTTAATATTATTGTAAGACTGAGGTTGGGGGTAGAGTGGTGGGGGTAGTGGAGGTGTTATTTGAGGTATAGTTGGTGATAGTTGAGGTGATGTTGGAGAAGGATTAGAATTTTGTGTAATAATGTTCGAAGCCGGGATGTTCTCTAAAGTGTCAGCGTTCACAAAAATAGTGTCTTCAAATTTTTTTAAGAATGATTGAAGCTTTTCTTGTATGGTAGTATATCTGTTTTGAAATTCGTCCGGGGCGATATCTATTTCCATTCGTTCTAACCGTAGGTGTAGATGTGAAAAATAGGCTTCGATTTTTGGTGCATATTTTAAATTGGTTTCAGAGAATGCCACCATTTTATTGTGTAAGTAGTCAATAGTGACTTCCGCTTCTAAAATATCTTGATCAATGGGTAAAGGTGAAGAAAATATTACAGGTTCATCTCTCATTAATCTACGTAGCTGGTTTTTTTGGCTGAGCACAGTTGAAGCTGGCTCTTCAAGACGAATTTTGATTTCATATTCGAGTTCTGGTTTATTAAGCAAGGTAAAATCAAATTGTTTATCCATGATAGAGTAGTAGTAGTATTAAGTAGTTTTAGTATAGTTAAATATTAAGTTACAAGCTTGAGTGCCTATAATGTAGGTATAGGATTATATTAGTGTAAGTGTATATAATAAAAATAAAAATAAATACGTGTTGAGAAAAGACAAGGGCTATTTATAGTCTTAAGGTAGAGTGTTATATAATCCGGAAAATCGTAAAATATATTTAAGTTGTCGAAATAACATTGGAAAAAGAATTGTTTATACTAGAGGTATAGTTGTTTTACATTTAAATATACGTAATTTGCCAAATTAATTTCAGGAAAAAGGAAAAATGTTTAAACTCTAGAGGTAGAGTTGTTTTAGAAGTTGGAAAATATCAGCAGGTGTAGTGTAGTAATAGTGTTGGGACTTTAGATAAAGCAAATGACTAACTATAAATACCTTGAGGGTCTTCTTTCGTTGGGCGCCAAACTGTCGCGAAGCGCCGATTCCCTGAAGGGGGTCCGTCGCTCGCAGTTCAATAGGGTGCTGAAGTGGAAGAAAACTATTAACTAACACTTAAAAAACTTTAATTTTAATTTACAAAACGAGAAAGGCACTTAAAGTCACTATAGCACTGTAGGGAAAATGTTAAATTTTAGACGTTTGGAGCTAGCGGCCCTCGGCCGCAGTTGACGCCGTAGGAGACCGCGGCTCACAGCCGCGGTAGTGGTGGAGGCAGCCACCAACAACCGCTAAGTTAGCGGCAGGGAGGCCGCTCACAGCGGTAGGAACCACCGCGAGGGTTGTAGCGCACGGCCGCAGCCGTGAAGAGCGCCGAGCAGAGCAGGGCGCCTCAGGTAGAGCCAGGACGTCGTCGCCGGGGAGGGCCGGTGGCTTTTCCCGGATCGGTCAGCCGTCCTCCAGCGTTCTCTCCCGATCTTTTTTTTTCTCTTCAGAATCCTCACATCTCTCCTCAGCGGACCTTTTTGTTCCTCCCTCTCACTGACGTTGTCAAAATGCTTGACATGTCATTTCTTTTTTTTATGACACATCGGCCAGTATTGAGTAAATTGAGTATTGCAGTAAGGAGTTCCAATATATTATATATTCTATTATATTATTATATATATTTCTATATTTACAAACTTAATATATAACTTAAGGAAAATATAAAACGAATCTGCTAAAAAGTAATTACAGTAAGTAAGTATTACATTATACCTTTTCATACACGATCGCCTTTTAACTACGCCCTTTTTAAGAATGTCGCCATTTTGATCGGCATACGTTCGCCTAGGCATATGTTTCCTTCCGACGTCACCGTCCATTCGTGCTCTTTACACCTCTTTCGTAAATCTACTTTCATCCATCCTTTCCAAATGTCCAAACCACCGTAGCATACCCCTTTTCAATCTTAGTTACTATGCAAGTAAAATGTCGCCAATTCTATAGACATACGTTCGCCTAGGCATATGTTTCCTTCCGACAACACCGTCCATTCGTGCTCTGTACACCTCTTTCGTAAATCTACTTTCATCCATCCTTTCCAAATGTCCAAACCACCGTAGCATACCCCTTTTCAATCTTAGTTACTATGCAAGTAAAATGTCGCCAATTCTATAGACATACGTTCGCCTAGGCATATGTTTCCTTCCGAAAACACCATCCATTCGTGCTCTGTACACCTCTTTCGAAATGAAATGAAATGATTTTTATCAAGTGGTAAGTCTTAAATATTTGTGGGAACCTTATTATAAAAACGTATGCATCGACCCATAAATGAGTTAGTCACTTTATGAAGTCTACTATCATAGCCGGCTAGCTTGTACTTATTTCTAGTATTAACATTATGCAAGTCACATTTTCTATGGAACATGTTTAAGTTCTACTTGCATCGTCTGCGTCGGAATTGCAACAAATGGTCACTGTGATGCATGAGTCGTTTAAAAGAAAAGGTGTGAAAGTGAATGTTGGAAAGACGAAAGTCATGGTTATGGAGAGGAATGAAGATATGACGGAATGCAGTATTATGATAGGGGACGAAAAAGTGGAACAAGTGAAAGAGTTTGTATACTTGGGGTCCTTGTTTACAAGAGATGGGAAGTGTGAAGGTGATATTGAAAGGAGAGTAAAAGCAGGAAATTGTATTAATGGCGCCATATACTCGATAATGGCAAGCAAAACTATACCAAATAAGGCTCGTCTTGCCGTACTTGAGGGAGTTTTGGCGCCAACGCTTATGTATGGTAGTGAATCTTGGGTGTGGCAGAAGAGACATGAAAGCAAGATTAATGCTGTGGAGATGAGAGCGTTGAGAAGCATGTGTGGAGTGAAATTGAGTGAAAGGGTGCGCAATAGTGAAATAAGAAAGAGATGCGGATTGAAAGAAGATGTAGTGACTAAGATTGAAAAGGGTATGCTACGGTGGTTTGGACATTTGGAAAGGATGAGTGAAAGTAGATTTACGAAAGAGGTTTACAGAGCAAGAATGAATGGTGCTGTCGGAAGGGGCCGCCCTAGGCGAACGTACGCCGATCAAATTGGTGACGTTCTTAAAAAGGGCCTAGTTAAAAGTACCCGTAACCGGCGATCATGTATGAAAAGATTAATGAACGTGGAGGAAGCGAAAGAGGTATGTCTGGATCGAAGCAATTGGTGTTCCCTTGTCTCTGCCTACCCCAAAGGGAGACAGGCGTGAGGTTATGTATGTATGTTTAAGTTCTTTTTTACGACATCCTGTCATCTTCTCCGACATCCTCTTCGCTTACCACCTGATATCAATCAAACGCGGGTTTAGTCAGCGTTAAAAATATATGTTACGTCTAAAAAATAGAAAATATTAGGAATTGTATTTAACCTTAACTGTGATTGTAACGGTTTTAACATTGGGTTCGTTTTGAATTGTACATCTATTTTTAAATAATAATTATAAAAACCGTGTTTGGGTTTCATTTAAAAATAAACTAAGATCTTGTAATTGACAACATCACGTCGTCCGCTGCTTATGATTAAATAAGGTTTTTAACATGAATTAATACTTTTTTCAGGGTCAATCCTTCAAAAGGTCCAAAATAAAGGTCTTTATGAAAGACTAGTGAACGAAGCCTTGTCTTCCAAAACGCAAGCGAATGAGGAAATTGAGCGGGATCTCCATAGATCGCTGCCCGAGCATCCAGCGTTTCAAAATGATGTTGGTGAGTGTGACCTTTATTGTTTGAGTTATCTGTACCTTGATGTCTCTACACATTATTGCTAAACATATTTAAAGGAAGCTTTTTTGGTTCAATTTAGAGTGAAAATGATATAATGCTGTATAAAATTGTGCAATCACTTTTGCATCACAAACTTAGGGCCAACGCCGCATCACGCATGAGCACGTGCGTTTTCATACGTACAGCCTGCAACAGAATAATATATACCACCATCTGACGTCGCACGCACACGCGCGTTCATCCATACTTACTCACACCACGAAAGCAACGGAGAAAAAAAATTCAGACCTTTCAGAGTTCTATAATATAAAATTATAATCTGCACATTATACGGCTGACATAGGCTCGTCTACACGTGAAGTACTGAAATTAAAGATCTATACATCCGTGTAGTCATATTATTTCTTGTTGTGACACGATGTAGTTAAATAGCTTAGTTAGAATTGATCTTTAGTTGTGTGCGTGCGACTATTGGTCAACATTATTCTGAGTCTTAGCACTTATTCTGAGCACACATATGCATATTGTATGCGTGCGTGCGGCTGGGTGGTATACATTATACTAGCGCACGCGTGTATTTACAGGCGTGTAAATCGTTTTTCGATTTTAATCAAAGTTTAGCCAAATAGTGAGAGACTAAGCTTTTATTTTCATTTCGAGTGGACAGGAGAAGTGAGTAGGCGCGAGGAAACCCTTAAAAATCTTTATACGTTTTTAAACTTTCATGGTCATTAACATTTAAACTAACTACTATAAGTATGTAAAAACATGGTAAATATCCCGTTTCCAAAGTTAACTAACAAGCTTTGCTTCTAATCCCTCGAAAATATATTTTTCAGGTATATTCGCGTTAAGACGAGTCCTTTGTGCATACGCATTGAAAAACCCTACGATTGGGTACTGCCAAGCCATGAATATTGTGGCCTCGGTACTCCTGATATACTGCCCTGAAGAACAGGCATTTTGGCTGCTAGCTACTATCTGTGAAACTTTACTGCCCGATTATTATAATACAAGGGTTGTTGGCGCTTTGGTGAGTTCATCATTTTATGCTAATGAGAAAAATCAGGATGTTTTTTTAATCAAATTAATTAGTACAGAATAGTCATAATTAGTACATATTAGTACAGATTACATGCATTTTCAGATCACGTTATAATTGTTACAGGCATGATTATTGTATTAAATTGCTTCGTGGATAGATAGTCTGCAATTCTTTATTTTTTAGTAGTACACCATGCTATGCAAGTTGTATACTACGTGTTGCACTATCTGATCAAATCAAGCAGTTTGCATTTCGCAACGAAAAACATATTGTTCGCTTCAAAACGTATTCTGATCTTTTTAAGGTTGCGTTTATCCTAAATCATTTAGATGTTTAGAATTAAGTTAAGGTCAGCATAAGGGTTCGGGAGGATTTGGCTCTTCATAAAATTTTTCGGAACCTTTCAACACCGGAGCGGTGATTTTAGAGGCAGTTTTTATATGACGAGGGGTCGCTAGCCAAACGAACTAGCTAAAGTACCACCGGGGGGGGGGCCGCTCTGTATTCATATGAAACTGCTACGGACGTAGCTACGAGCGCACGGTACGGACGTACGGTATGTGCGTGTGGGACGTGGCTAGCTACTGCGTCTACACACCCGTACATCGTTTTTATTTTAATCGAAGTTATCCAAATAGTAATAGGTTAAGTATTCCATTGACTACAAGAACACTAATAAAATTTTACTAGCGAAATTGGCCCTTAAACGACTCGCTTATTCAGGGCCGGTAGGACTTTGCAGGTTCTATGGGCTTTAGGTATATTTGTCTTATCTTTGAATTTGATTCATATTTTTTTATTTAAGGTCGACCAAGGTGTCCTTGAAGAGCTAACAGAAGCCCACTTACCTGAGCTTCACGCGAAACTCGGAGAGCTAGGCATGATGCAGATGATCTCATTGTCTTGGTTCCTTACATTATTCATCTGTGTGATGCCTTACGAGTGCGCTGTGAATGTCATGGACTGCTTCTTCTATGACGGTGCGAAAGTAATTTTCCAGGTAAAATATTTTTCCAGGTAAAATATTTTTCCATTAGTTCAGATCTATCTGGCTAGTAGTATATTTGAAAAAGAATTGTAATTTTTCTTACTGTTTATTTGACCCGCGTTTTACCACATCTAAATGACGATGATGTCGACATAAATATGCTATTAACTACTGTGGACATTGTGAATCTCAAATTCACTGCAAATACGTTCATTGAAGGCTCCACGTGTGGTTTGTGTGTCAGAATGGTTAATTTATTAATTAAAAAATATATATTTTAATACGTGTAAATATGCTAGTTTTAAATTTGAAGATATTTTATATATTTTAGGCTAAACCCACGTTTAACTTCAATCTTACCTTAATCTTAATCTGATGGTAAGTGAAGATCAGGTCGAAGATCAATGAAGCACACGGGCTCAGGAAAGAACTGGCTCTTCATAAAATATTGCAGGAACACATCGCCCCCGGAACGGCAATATTGGTCGGCAGATTTTATATAAAGGGTGGTCGCTTGCCAGTCGGACCCTGACGGAATCCTAAATTCAAGTGGGGGTCACTCGGATCAGTCAACTTTGCGAGATGCTTATCCAGGGGTGGTAGGGCTATTCTAACCCGACCCTACACGGACAGTGTTTGTTCATAAAGCATAATAAATTCATAGGGCATTAAGGGTCGCGGTTGTAATTTTTCTTATTGTTTACTTGCTCTTTGCATGTTACCTCGTTCTTATCTGATAGTAAATGATGATGAAGTATTTCAATACGTGTAATATGCTATTTCTGGGGCTCAAATTTGAAGGATTATTTTTATTCATACTCTATTATTTTACTATATTATTACAGGTTACTTTAACGATCTTGGACATAAATCGAGAAAAGCTATTAAAATGCTCAGAAGATGGACAGGCCATGCAGATGCTCAGCAAATATTTAGAGGGCATTTACAACGACGAAGCTATGGCCCTTTCTACGGAACCCAGAGTCGCTGAAAGGGTTTGTTCAATTTTATTTTATATCCTTAATAATTTCTCAAAAAAAATTTGCATTTCAAAGCTCGACATCAGGTTATTTATTATCAGATATGTAAGTTAGAGCGAACGAATACTCGCACACTTATTTCCTATAAACTAAAAAGCAATTTAATGAAATTAAATAATAATTTGAGCTACAGTATTATTCATTTTATATACCACCGCCATTATTATTTCAGACGATTAAAATCCAAGATTTGATCTACCAATCGTACGTTCGATACGGGTCGAGCGTGACCAGCGATAATATAGAGCGGTTGCGTTTGAAGCATAGACTTCGAGTCGTTCGACAGTTGGAAGACAGTTTGGAGAAGAATACATTGAGGTCTCTCGGACAAGATAAGCTCCTAGACCCTAATGAATTACAAGTAAGTTACTAAAAATATAATGCAAAACCGTATGTGTGTGTTAAAAGATGTATTTCTTGAAGTGATGTTACCAACACGTTAAGAAGTTTTATAAAGGTTTTAAAAATGCAAACTAAAGCACTTATCATTTTATTGTCTTTTAGTATAATCATATTGCTTAATTACGAAATTGTATCATTCCACAACTGCACTGAAAGATTCTTACTTAAAAGGTTTTTCGCTTCTTTATTTCTTACAGACTATAAAACTTATGTGAAAATATTGACATTGGTTTATTGGTTTAATTTGTAAGTTTGGCCTTAATAGAATTTAAATTGGTGGCTATTTATAAAAAAATAAATATTTTACAGGAACTGCTCAGCATAATTCGCGAAGAGCTACTCTGGGCGAAGAAAGTGCCTTGTGAGCGGCTCGAAGCGCCATACGAGGCGTATAGGTTAGACTACATGCAGTTCAAAACTCTGTTCACCGCCTTATCGCCCTGGGCCAACGGTCATTTATCTGAGGCTATAACTGCGAGAATTTTCAAGGTGAGTGTTAAACTTAAACCCAAAGTCTTGAGAAGTTTAGTTTCAGATTTTATTCTTTTTTTTTTTTTTTTTTTATAAGTGACTAAACCCGCGTTTGACCTCAATCGCACCTGATGGTAAGTGACGATGAGGTCGAAGATGAAAGCACACGGGTTTAGGAAGGAAAAATAAGCTATTATTTTGCTATGAATCTAGTCCTTCTGCCCATCGGTAAGCATGTTGTAAAAGTGACTCTCGCTTGTTGTTCTGTAAGTAACGCCGCTAAAGTAAAAAACTAGCTAGTATAATGTATCAAGTTCTGTGCCTATGGTATTTATTTATTTCATCACTGGTTTCTACAGCACAATTAAATATATTCTGTCAAAAGATACGAGAAACCTATTTTATAATACATGTATGCTTAACACAAAAAGAAAAGGGCTACAGTTAAGATTAGGTCGAACAATACAGCACATGAGCTTAAGAAACTGGTCGGCAAAACATTGACGGAATATATCATTGCTGATGTGGTGATATTTGCGGTAGTCTTTTTATGAAGGGTTTTTGCGACTCATGCGAAGGTTCGTTCGGATCAGTCATATTTTATAAAACGCTTATTGAACACCGCAAAAAACTTCTCTAAGCTTTTATATTTGACTAGCTGTTGCGCGCGGTTATACCCGCGCAATTTCGAATCCCGTGGGAATTTCGGGATAAAAGGGTAGCCTATGTGCTATTTCAGGCTGTACACTATCACTATGCTAAATTTCATCCAAATCCGTTGAGCTGTTCTCCAGTAATTGAGGCACAAACATCCATACATCTAAACTTTCACATTTATAATATTAGTAAGATATATTGAGGAAACATATAGCAAATATTCTATTGACAAACTTCTGTAATTACCGGTCTGATTTGAAAAATATTTTTCATTTGCAGGTAAAGCATAATTTAATAAATATAATAATTTATCAAGAAATTCCCACGGAATCAAAAGTTACGCGGGTAAAACCGCGCAGCTTCGCATTCATACATACATATATTAACGTAGTGTTTGAGTATCCAGCTCCATCCAGTTTCAGTGACGTGGACAGGTTTAATTAACAGGTTTTATATATAATGACTGTGTATAAAGTAGCATAAAATAATAGGTCGGCATAAAATAGTTCTACCACCGCAGAATGTCCGTGTCGTAAAAGGTGACTAATCCCTAGTGACTCCCCCTTGGTGGTAGGGATCCTTCAGAGTCCGCATGCGACCACCCTTCATATAAAACCTGCCGCCAAATATTACCGCTCCTGCGGTGATGTGTTCCGGCAATATTTAATGTGGAGCCCGTGTCCTGTCATCTTCGACCTCATCTTCAGTTACCATCGAGGTCAAATGCGGGTTTAGTTACCTCAGTATATTGACCTATATTGACGGTCATACTCCTTCAGGCGGCATGGCTAGCGGTAGCGTTGGGTATCGGGTTACCCTCTTCCCTAAAATATGGTTGAGGAGGGTGATGGCTGGTGAACAGGTGCTACTAGCTGTGCCAGGTCGTTTTGCTAATGATACTATGACTATTTTATTCCATTCTTGTTCAAATACTCTGGTCCCAGTTTGTCATGTTCGTATTGTGCATACATAGCTCATTGCACCTACTATGTAAGCAATTTGGTTGTGGCATGACATTGGCTCTCACAATTAGCTGTCTTGTGTTTGTTTTTTTTTTCATGTCACGTTCAATTTGTACTGTACCTATTTGTATTAATTTGATAATCTTGACTGAAAAAGAGTGCCAAGAGTTCTTTTCCGTCGGCTTTTTTTGTCTCTTGGTCTACTGTAATATCTTATTTAACAACTATCAACAACTAGTTAAAGTCGAAGTATGTGATGACTGACTTCATCAAGTGTTTTGTGAAATTTCAAAGATGAATAAAACTTTTTGAATTTTTTTTTTGGTCTCCGTGGTGCAGTGGGCTAGACGCTATTACGCTAATCGTGAGATCGCGGGTCCGATTACCGCACGGAACAAAAAAAATTGATCCGGGTCTGGGCGTCTATTCACGTATCTATATTGTAGGTAGCATAACACAAGCCTTGCTTACTTTGAGGCCGTGTAGTTGTAGATTGTCTGGGGATTTTATTATTGTAAATAAATCTTTTTTCCAGTTAATGGACATCGACGACGACGGCCTAGTGTCAGCGCGCGGCGTGTCGCTCGCACTGGGTCTGAGCGCTAAAGCCGACGCGTCGCGACGTCTGCGCACGCTATACTGCGCGCACGCACCGCCGCTGCTATCGGAGGCGGAACTCAGGCCCGCCAACTTTACGGACACGGGGGAGGAGATCGCTGCTGATGCTGTTAGCTTTTTTGACGGGTGAGGGTTTTTGTATAGCGTGGACCAAAGCATGGCATCGTCCTTTCAAAGGCTGTTGAATTTTCAAAATGTTAGGACCGAAATAAAATATCGCTAGTTCGGTAAAATATACTAAATGAAATCAACCGACGAAGACGCGAACCTGGGTCTTTCGCTTACCATTCGGGTACTTTATCAACTGAGCTACCGCGCCCTGGCAGATGCCGTCGAAATTACTTAGTATATTCTTTACTTTATAAAAAATAAAAAATCACAATCATGTCGTGAGAAATTAATGATCGGCGGCCACACATCCAAGTACCGACCGCGCCGAATGTTGCTTGACCGGTGATATCGTTTGATACACACAGTAAGATTTTTTTTTAATTACTCAGGTGTTTTATCTTGAAGTGTGCGGTATAGTAGTTCAAGCGACTTATTATCGTCAACGCGTCAAAAAAAGCAATTTCCTTAAAAGTACGCACTTCATATTGTATTAATACTATGTATATTAACATAGAAAATTTAAATTTCCAGCGTGGACAACCCTCCAACGCCTGACCCCAGCACGACGGACCGCTCGATAAGCGACGGGACTGATACTTTCATGGATAAATCTTCTGACAGCACTTGTAGTCAGTCTGGTGAGTTTAATTAGAGTTTTTTTTTTATATTGTAAGGTTAGGACGTTTGTCTTCCATGCCACCTGATGGATCGTGCGCACAATTCACGATCTAAATTTTGTTTTATCAACCTATGATCATTACTGTTTTGTGATGGTGATGGTGTGTGCCTTCTACACCACTTCTTCCCCGCGTGACCGACGTATAATGGCAAAGGTGTGAACCCTGGTGCACTTGCCGCTGCCCACGGCAACAGCCAAGGACTTTACCTGCAAGATCACTACAATTTGGAGAGCATTGCCCTAACGATATGTTGGATCCTGAAGTTTAAACACACTATCCGTACGCTGCAGTCGCATGTCTCCACGTCATAGACTTGACTGTGACGAATGGGCTAGGAGATTACCAGCCCGAGCAGGAAGTGATGGATTGCCACGCCTTCTCCGAACACCAGCCGGTCCTGGTCACACTGGAAGAGGCACCCACTGGAAGAGGCAACCCGGCATCTTTGGAGAATCGATTGGAGCGTCTTCGCCGACCACATGCTGAACCAGTGCCGCACCTTTTTTAATCGAATCCACCGCTGACGTGGACGAGTTCACGCACTATAGTTGAATTCTTTTCAAATGATATTCGTGGCAGTTCAAATTTGACAATCTCAGTTACGTGGCCGTTATGAAATAGTTCGATCTTCCTTTCGATGGCTTTGACGACTTATCGAATCAGTTGGTGATAAAAATGTATTTAGACTTCCGATTACAAGATGGCCGCTCATATTTATTGATTCAGTAGTGACAATCACTATCAACTGAACGTTCCGTTTCTCTGAATCTGTACATTACGTATAAATATTTTTAATGATATTAACTAAATTTATTTACAGTTAATAATAAAAATTACAGTTCATTAATAGTTTAATTAAGAACTTTAGAATAAACAATTTTATTTACATACTTTTCATGTTTTATCGCGCCTATTTATATTTCATTATTTGTTAATAGTTTACGTGTAAATGAGAATGTCTGAAAATCACGAAAATCATTTGAAAACAATTCAACTATAGTTCGCGCTCTGTGCCGAGCAAGCACTCGACGCCACCTGTGTCCTCCACCACCGACTCCCGTACACAAACTGTTTCTGATCGAGGAAACTGAAGAGGAAACTGCACTGACAGTGGCTGCGGACCCTGAAGACCGAGTTAAAGACTGGCGGCAAGAATTTCAGACGCGCTGGATACTGCGAGGGCATCCTGGCTTGCCGCCATCACGCGCCTGTGAAGACTGGCAGCCCTACAGGAAGCCACCCTCCGATACCCCGTTACGTCACTCTTCTTTGCCCGGTTCAGCTCGCACTAATGATACATCGACAGAGAAAAGCCCCAGGTTCCGATGGGATCCCGGATGAAGCCCCGCGTCAACTGCTCTAAGTCAAAAGTCAAAAAAATATATATTCCGTAGGTATTTAAAAAAAATTGGAATAGTCAAACTATACATAAATTGAACTGAATTTACCACAACTTCGGACGGAAGTCGATCTGTTGAGAAGAAGTGGCAAAAAACTCAACAGCAATCGTCTTTTAAAAATACACAATAACAACTTTCAGACAGGGAATCCCATCTTCTTACATTTCTTTCATTCCGGATATATAGTAGACCTTTTCACACAACACATCCTTAAATCTATCAAAGAGTTAATCTTAAATATTTTTGGAATTTTATTATAAAAGCGTACACATTGAACCATGAACGAGTTAGTGACTTTCTGAAGTCTTGCCAACACCTTGGAAACACCTCAAGCTAAAAAGCACGGCCCAGTCATCCGAAGCCAGGGAAGAACTTCCTAAAGCCTGCGAGTTATCGCTGCTGTTTTTAGTGTTTGGGTTCATCTAAATCCTAGAAGAATAACAGCTTTGTTCACGTCCAGGTTCAGAGCACACGTGCGAGTCAGTCCGCGCGTTCGCGCTGTCCGGTCTGGGCTCGCCGGCGACGACGCCCGGCTCGCCGGCGCCGGCGGCCGGCGCTCCGCCGCTGCCGCGTGCGCACTTCCTGCAGCTGTGGGCCGCGCTGCATGCGCTCACGCAGCACGACGCGCCGCTCTATGAACGCGTGGCGCTGGCGGGTGAGCCTTATTGCTGTCATGTTAAAGCTCATTTTGACTATACTAATATATAAAGCTGAAGTGTTTGTTTTTTTGTTTATTTGTTTGAACGCGCTAATCTCAGAAACTACAAGTGGGATTTGAAAAATTATTTTTGCATTTGATAGCCCAACTCTTGAGGAAGGTTATAGGCTAAATTTTATCCCGAAATTCCCACGGGATCAAAAGTTACGCGGGTAAAACCGCGCGCGCTGGCTAGACTTAAATAAAACTCTGTGACTGCCGCACTTCCTACGACTGTGGGCCGCGCTCACGCAGCACGACGCGCCGCTCTACGAACGCGTGGCGCTGGCGGGTGAGCCTTATTGCTGTCATGTTAAAGCTCATTTTATCTTAAATAAAACTCTGTGACTGCCGCAATTCCTACAACTGTGGGCCGCGCTGCGCCGCTCTACGAACGCGTGGCGCTGGCAGGTGAGCCTTATTGTTATCTTGTTAAAACTCATTTTTATCTACAAGACAAAGTCAAAAAAATCTTATTTGTTCAAAAATGCATACTTTTTCAAAAAGTAGGTACTCATTCGATTTCGATAAAATTTATATGAGATTACCACTAAAGTGTACAGGGTGTTCGGCAGAACGTTGAACATACGCAAATGGTGGATGGGTGGGGTCATGTGCTACTTACTCAGCCAAATTATTTGACCTTGGCCCCTTGGTTTTTTTTTATAATTTTTTTTTTTGTATATTTTTCGCATTTCACCGCTTTCATGACTTCGAAGGCGAATATTTTTATTTACCATGAGTGAAACAGGGAACATTTTGTTTTGTTTTTATTTTGATTATTATTAGATTCTTATGTAATGATCGCTTAACGCTGATGTTACCTAAAAGGCGACATATGCGAGGTGGTAGACATATGATTGCGTTTTAGAGGGGTTGGGTTTGAGACCATTCTTGTGGTAATATAAGCTAAGCTCTTCCTATGACTGCTGCGGAATTAGTTCGGCTTCCTCAAAAAATCTTGTTTGGGTAGCCAAAGCAAGGTCATCTGCGTAGAGAAATTTTTCAGTTTGGGGAGGGCTGGGCTGATCGTTGGTGTAGATTCAATATATTCAATATAGCGTTGGTGCCAGGACGCTACCTTGTGGGAGACCGTTCTTCTGAGTTCGCCATCTACTTTTATCTGAGTTGAGGTGCACCTGAAACCGTCGATTGCCCAACATTTCTCTCAGCATCTGAACAAGCCCCTCGTCGTCAACAATGTCGGACACATTAGCGAGTAATCACCTGATATTAACTGTGTCATAGGCTGCAGTTAGATCGACTAGAACAACGCCAGTGACCTTTTGCCGTTCGTAGCCATCCTCGATGAATTGTGTCAGGCGAAGGATTTGTCCAGTGCATGATTTGCCCGGTCGGAACCCCGCTTGCTCTGGTATCAATTTGGGCTTAATAATAGGACTCAGGCGGTTGAGCAGTAGCCTTTCAAAAATTTTGAAGGTGTGACAGAGAAGGGAGATTGGGCAGTAACTCTTTGGGTCTGTTGGTGTCTTGCCTGGTTTACAGTGATTTTTACAGTATGCCCGGCAAGGGAAGCAGCTGGCACATTCTATGTTTTTCCTTTGCTCCCAGTCCAGCATGGAAGATTATTGTTAATGATTATTTCATAAACATTTATGAGCGGTTCGTTATTTGATATTGTAGCCATTTTATTTTTTATCTTTGGAATTCTGATGACATTATCATTTATTAAGTTTATAAATAATGCCTGAATTTTACTCTCATATTGTTACTTCGTTTAAAAAACGTTATTACGAAAAAAATAAATATTGGAAAAAATCCGTTATCCATGCTCTTCTTTGGCCTGTTCCGATAACAGAACTTTTCTCTCTTGCTATGTAAATCGTCATTGAGATTAATAGGTAGTACATACACATGCGTTCTTCCGTTTCCAAATGTCTGTAATATTTTATTAAGTAATAGCGTTCCTTTTTTTCTTTTTAAAAATCTTACATCACGCGATTTTTTTACTTACATTGTTAAATTAATAAAGTTTTAAACATTTCAGGTACCATTCTGTATCAACTGGGAGAGATGAATCACAGGCCTGAGCTAGGGCGTGATGTCTCACAGGACAGTTTATATATAGCTGCTGCAAAACAAGTTTCATGTAAAGAGGTGGTACGTATAATTTAACCAAACTTATTTTCACTTTCTGTGAAGATCTTCATCATCAGCCAATAGACGTCCACTGCTGGACATAGGTCTCCCCCAAGGTTTTCCACGTCCGTGAAGATGGTGCTAAATAATACACAGATATGTTTTGTTTTTACGAAACCTGAAAACAGTTTGTTAAGAATCGGGCATAGATCAATTTGCAACAGTTTTTATACCATGTTATATTTTAACTCAATAATCTCTACGGGCGTGGATCTATCTCAACGGTACGGCGCCGTATGCTGCAACGTTCCACGGCGTCGTGCACGGCGCACCGCTCAGCGCTTCATATTAGCTCTTAAAATTATTAAGCTATTGCATAGCTTCTATCGCGGGCCTTGAGCGTGGGGACCAAATCCAGAAATTCCGTAACGAAAAAAACACCTCCCACTCCGACCGGCACAGCGGTGATACTTTGATTTCATAACTTTACATGCGGGCTTTAATAAACAATCAGCGCCATCTACTAGGAACTTGTGGAACTTCATATTAGATCAAACATTACTGCATTAATAAAATAAATAAATAATCATAATTGCATAAGTTGATAAAAAATGCTATGCAATAGCCTTACCGCGGCAGTCTCCGAGTGCCACACGTCTTTTTTACATCATGGTTCATTATAGAAAAGTATGCCACATAACGACACAGCAACGCCGCCGTGAGACGGCGAGACGCAGTGCCGTACGGTGCAAATCAATTTTTCTATAATGAACCATGATGTAGATAATTTTAAGAGCTAATATGAAGCGCTGAGCGTAGAGATGTATCCACGCCCTAAGGAACCTTGAATATTTTTTACACTCACTGCTGCAAGTAGGTACCTACGTCGCATGAAACGGTAGCGAGCGACAATACCTAGGCACCACATAAACGTTGAAACTTGCTGAGTTTTTAAGATAATACTACAATTTTGCATACCGATTATTAAAATATTTGACCCGTGTGTAAGGTTTCGCATTAACAAAAAAGAACGTTGTATATAACCGAAAATTTGTTTTGTTTCCCTTGTAAAATGTTAAAGGTTAAATTTACTCGTATATTTTCGCGAAAGAGCGTTTACACGAACAGCATTTAGGTATATGAACACAGAAACAATAATATAATTAAATAATGTTTTTGCTTACAGCTGGATCCCAATGGCAATAACGCTGAACCCCAAAGCAGCCGAGATTCAAGTCTTAAAGAACCTTCGCCTTCAAAAGAGTTATACACTTCTTCCGAAGCGGCGTGGTCGATAACGCTTGAACAATTCCTAGCGACCATGTTGAGTGAAGAACTAATAGAGGAATTCTTTAGTCGAAAAATATCAATCTTACCTCAGTTGGAGGCTCTTAAACAAAGGGACAGGCTGCATTCAATGTCCTAGCATTGAGGAATGATATGCAAGAGAATTATTGTTTAAGTATGACTAACATTTATTAAAGGAGTTTTTGAGAGTAGATGAAATCATAACATTGTATTGTATCATTGTTTTTGGATTCCGGATGTCATCATCACCGATGATAAATTCCTTATGAGCTCATTTATAATTTGGATTTGTTACAAAAAGTTTAAGTAATATGCTTATACCTTGGCAAATGCAGTAAAATCCAGTGTGTGTAAAGCTCCAGTGTGCTTACTTTAGGAAAGAAAGAAAAATAGTGATGCATCATTATTTTTCTTTTTGATATTTCGAACTCTCATTTTACTGCATTGAATTATTGGCCAAGGTATAGGTACGTTGCGTCACGCATTATGACCTCAAATACATGCCATCGGTGTTAACAATAACACTGTCGATTTATGAATCTAGCGAGTTGTTATCTGAAGATCAGTTAAATTATGAACAGCCTAACATTACCTATGATAAATTATAGACCTACTATAGACCTATGGTTTTGACCATTTTCAGGTGACGTTTTTTGCGGTTACTTTATTAAGATACGTGATGCAAATAGCACGATTTGTAGGAATGTAATATTTCGTGCATAGTAGTGACCAGCTGCTATGACGTCACAACCGGCTTTTTCTGAGGGAACAGATGTCATAGGTATGTATTGTGAGAGTGAGAAGTGGCGTAGAGCATATCTATTTATTTTATTATATATTTTATTTTGTATATTTTAAACATATCTCTGACTGCAACTTGGCTGAGACGCGTAAGGTAGATATTTCAAATCATGGTTAAAACGTTCGATAAGCAATTTATTTTAATGTAAATATTCTTAAGGTAGACTTTTGATAAATTCACGAAATTTATAGAAAAATACCATCTGTTAATTAGTATAACTCAAATTAGCTTCACTTGCTATGACTGTACTTTTAGAATAATTTATATAATTACGCAATTTATATTTTAGAATAAGTTGATTGTCAATGTAAGAATATCTGAATTAGCAAAAGGTTCCGTTGCATTCCTGGCCGCAACCTGTGCCAAATTTTAGGATCGTGGAAATTATTCACAAATCAAACAAAAATAACAAATTTAAAGTTAAATCAATAATTAAGGTGTACAAATGGAAAAATAAAATGACGTTATTGCCATAAATCTCCACAGTTTTACAAAATGGCCGAAAGTACTTAAGTACTGTATGTAGGTACTCAATCTATCAATAAAATGTGTTCCAAACCTATAGAGATTTGTCTTTTGTTCTTAAAATGTATAAAAAATATATTATTACTTCGAAACAATCGTCTTTATAAACAAAAATTATCGAAGGTTAATGAGAGATGATCCTGAAAGGTCAACATAATGTACGGAAGTGACATTTCACCACTACTATGCAATATTTTATGAATTCAGTTTTCTTTTATTTAAATCATCTTTTACGTCTAGGCAGAAATCAAAAATATAGGAATATCAGTGAAAATATGACTTAAAAATGGCGTCTAGTCACCTGTGGTCTTTGTTCAAGTAGTTTTTTTTTAATGTACACGAAAAGTAACAAACAATTTAATTAACAGTTATTTTAAGTGTTTTCATAATCGTATTCCACAACTATTATTCGGCACAGGTGCTGGCCAGACGTCCATACTAAAATGAAACGTGTTATTTGGATATTGTTTGACATTCTATCGTCACCCGTATTAGACTTATTCAGTCAATAATCCCCATTAACCCCATCGGCCAGCCGTGAGATTATAAAGTTAGTATAGATAAAGATGAAACGATAGTCTTTTAGAGTTGCATGTTAGTTTATAATAATCTTGGCTAGAAAAGAACATTGAGCACTATATGCCTTATCGCATTTAGTAAAAGATCTCGAGATTTGTATCTCTTCTTACTCTGGGTTTTGATATAAGCAATACACAGTGGTCTAGCATATCTCATAAAATATTTTAAATTCTGTTCGGTGTAACCACATGACATTCATATCGTATAACTTTCTTATGCATAGGGTTATCGCTTCTAATACAAAACCATTTTCTTTGTTTTGGTGCCCTATGGCCTGGCAAAATTCTAAGTAATTATTAGTGACGTTATTTAACAGTTTTTTTCTTAAGAATTTTCAATAAATTTATGCTAATACCTTAAGTTGCAAGCTACACATGCTGAGCTGTATATACATTATATTGTAATGCTTGGTTATACAGGGTGACTGGTAATTAGTTGCTGTGCCATCAAAGGGTGATAGTATAGAGTAATTTGTCGAAATTACTGCCCTATACTGTCATCCCTTTAGGGCTCAGCAACTTCTTTTCACTCACTCTATATACTTTTACATTATTTAGACATGGATTTAATATAATTAGCTTGCAAAAAATATTTAAACGACATAGTGAGTTATTTTTATGAGCGCTACTTTATCATTCCGATGTTAAAATAAAATCTTAGATATAAATTCTATATAGCCATATTAGTTATACCTAGGATTAAATTCAGTAATAAATGAAATTCTTACTTTATTGTAATTATTCCGTTAGTTGTAGAAGGTAAAATAAAATACAGATAGGTTATGACACAAAAAAAAAACACTTTAGAAAATGGTGAACTTATTCACAAATGTTTATAATTTAACATAATTTACTTGTATTTATTTACGGTTCAGATAATGAACGCAAAGCGTTACTGTATTTTTAGGTTACCGCTACTATAAAATTTGATTAATAGGAAACAAATAAATGAATTTGCATTGTATATTTATTTTATTAATATTACGTGAACGAAGCGGTGTCAGAACAAATTATGGCGTGATCAAGGAAGATCGAGTTTGTTTCGATTTTTATCATTTTGGTAGGTACTTCTTAAATATAAAAAAGCGCCTGTAGGCTTCCTTTCTATCAATTCGCTTAATTTTTTTGTTTTTTTGAGAACTAAGTAATATACTTTTTGGGTGCTGAAACTAAAAGAACACCACAAATGTTTCCCATGTTCTACAAACACTGTCATATTTCTGTGACATTAGTGGCGTAGACTTAGCTTGTTAGTATACGCAAAGCCTTTTAAGATATGCATAGCTAACATTTATTTTTATATGCCTGTGATATGTTAGTGTAAAAGTTCGAAATATAATGACGGTAAGTAGAATTTTCGCTAGATTTAATTTATTTTATTAGGTCTATTAATAAAAAAATTAAACCTAAGGCAGTTACATTTAAATGTTGACTTTATTTCGAACTTTTACAGTAACATACATACATATTCACCTATGTCCTATTAATAATTGTAGGTAGTATAATATGTGAGTATATATTTTCATATAAAAAGGATTACGCCAGTAATTGTGTGGTTTTATATAAAATTTCGGATTAATCATTTACTGGATTATATCTAAAATATAAACCAAAAGCTTGTATCTTTGAGCACAATACTACGTAATAGATATAAGTAAATATTGTTATATCCAAGCATTAAAGTATGTACCTCCTTTGAAATAAATATTTTTAATATTGTTAAACAGACCTATTAGTATTTTTATTTCTTATTCACGTTATAAAACTCCTCAACAACTTAATTTTCAATTTCATCTATAAACATATTTTATTAGTAGTGGTGCACATATTTTGTCTCGGATGACTCATGAAGTCATGATAGATGTCTCTGAGGGCAATACGACGCCATAATTTTCCCATTGCACTGCAGGGCCACGAGTCTCTCTAGATGACAAAGATAAAATATGTCTTTCTGTGGTTTGTCTTGCTAGAAACCTTTATAGCTGATAATAATGCAGAAGTTAAGTCATGATCAGTCAGATATGAACGTTATACTAACATAGAGAACATACTTTTGCATCGCGTGAGTAGGGTAGTTTTGGTATTTCCTCGCTATAACATATTTAGGTAAAGGTAGACACATACATACACTGAAAAAAATGTGTTCACCCGACCAGGACTCGAACCGGGGACCTCTCGTTTGCCGGACGAGTGCTCTTAGCTTGGTCTTGGCTGCAAAGCTATACCATTAGATGGAGCTACGTTAGCAATATAACGCAAAACCAAAAATGTTAAGTAATTTCGAGGCGTACCGCTAGGCCCCGGTAGCCCATCCGACCAAAAGGTTCTAGGCGAGGCGTTACAAGTCGGCAGAGTGGGATGAAGTGTGAACTCTTCTCGTGTATGTCACTCACTTATGGAGTGAGGCCTTGGAGGTCATGGAGAAGCAATAGCTGTATCCCTAAACATTTCCAAGGCCTTTGACAGGGACTGGCATGATGGTCTCTTAAGCAAGTTTCCTGCATATGGCATACCGATCGGGCTCTGAGATTGGATATCCGATTTTCTGAGGGAACGGTCGATTCGAGTAGTCTTAGATGGCTACTTCTCCGACCTAATGGCAATGAATGGGGTACCAGGGATCTGTTCTCTCTGGAACTTTATTCTTGCTGCACCTTAATGACCTCATAACACCGAGCATTATTGGATATTCTGATGGCATCACTAGTGTAGAGAGATACATATCCAATGCGCCAACGAGTGCCCATGAAATCCAGGTTTTGAGAAAGTCTATGATTGAGCGCGTTGATTCGACCTTGCGGAATGTGTCCGATTAGGAAGAGTCCAAATTGGTCAAATTCAACGCCTCCAAAACACAGGCGTGTCTATTATCCAACTATTATCTATTAAAAAGAGCATCTTTACGCCCACTTTCCAGAATGTAACTCCTGTCCCCATCAGTTACCATCGAGGGCTTGTGGGCGTCACTATGTCGTCCAAATTAACTTCGGACAACAAATTGAGTCTATGACACAAATGGCTTTTAAAAAGTTGGGTATCATCTCAAAGGTCCGGCGGTTAAATGCGGAAATATTTATATTTAAAAATCATATAAATTTCTTCTTTCGGCAAAATACTCTGTCTGCGATATTTAAAGGCGGGTACTCATTAGCGAGCTGTAACAGTAACTGTTGCATGCATTCTAACCAAATAACATAGTGTTTACATACAAACGGTTTGCTTCGAGTTCATTCTGAACTCGTAACGTTGCACGTAACTGTTACTGTTACCAAAAACATAGTGAGTACGAGGTACTGTTTATAGTCTAAGATCCGGCTGCAGGATTAGTGCGTTCATCTGTTTTTTGCAGAAAACTGAATTTTTATGTATTTTTATAATTAGGAGAATATATATTTATCAGGTTGCCTATCAAAATTTGGCCGCCAGTATTTTTAATTAAATTATTTTTAATTAATTTTTGGGAAAAAATTTCGTTCACTTGTTTTTTAAATAAAATAACGTCTACATCACAGCAATTCATATGAAGATTCAAAAAAATCACGGTTGCCGTTGCACACTTGGCCGCACCTCTTCGCAGCCATGTGTAAACAGGTATGATTTCGATACATTTTTACGTTCATAACGATTATTCATTAATTATATATCTATTTTTTTCTATTTATTATAATATATGGTTGCCTAATCAATATTAATTCAATATTAAATATATTAAATGAATATTATATTTTTTTTGTGATTTTTAAATTTGTCATTTTGAAAAGGAAGACATATTTTTTGGAGTATTTATTAAGTCGTCTCTATTACTCCTCGGTGGTTGAGAACACTAACATTCGAAACATGCGCAATGGCTTAAAGGCGTCGCACAGCTGGTAATCGCTATCCTCGTCTGACAAATGATGTTAACTCTCTTTCACTCTACCTTAAATATATGTTATTTTTAAAAGCCAGCAACCCTTTTTTGCGGTTAGTTTTAATTCGGCAACCATATATTATAATAAATATAAAAAAGTAGCTTTAATTTGATATACAGGGTTCATTTGACAACATCTACCAAATTATTTTTACGTAATTAGTATCATTAATAGAAACCATTTCTGCAAAAAAAAAATCATATTATTCACTAAAATGTTAAGCACAACATGGTCATGCTATTTTACGAATGAATACTATAAAGACTACGGGCAGTGGTACAACTTGTTTAGCCGAATGAATTACATCACAGACGTCTAAATTTAAATTTTCAAAAAAACAATCGTATCCTCTTGACAATAAGTGCCATTACATCGAGCAGGTAAGATACCGACATGTTCGCACGTGAACGAAACCGGCCGGCGGCGCCGTCGCAAACCCGTAAACACTTGTCTGTTGCCATGACCTTCAGTCGCTCGCGCATCCTCGGCGGAAGTGCAGCTGCGTTCGCGAGAGCCCGCGAAACCTGCGCCGCATGTGTTTATTAGACAGTGAGTCGTCGCTAACTATCGATAATGTTTACAAATAGGGAATCGTTTATCAAAACGAAGCTCGAAGCCTTTCTGATTTAAAAAACCAAATAGTGTGTGAATTTGACAAAGTGACACTGCAGTCAAATAATAATAAATAAATAAAGCCCATGAAAATGTGTTAAAACGTGCTAGACTCTGCCTGGAGAAAAATGGTATGCATTTTGATCACTTACTCAATAACTTAAAGTGAAACTCATTCGTAATAATTGTGTAAATAATGTTGATTATAGCTTTAATTAATGTACATAAGTTTATTCAATCTTTTTAAATACGCCGAATTGCAACATGCTTCTTCTTTCTATCTATTTTGCATTCACTTAAAAGTATTATGTCAAATTTTCTCACATTAAATCCCTCAAACTTTTTGCAATTTGCCGGTTCTAAGCCTGTAAAAGTATGAAGAAAAGATTGTACGTAACTTATGTAGGTAACTTTTTTTATTGCCTGTAGGTATGCACAACTACTGAACTCAAAGTGTGACCTTGCAACCTCATATCGTTAACATGTTTTGTCGCGCGACAAAACATCTTGTAGTACTACGTCTTCGTAGTATTATGAAACGTAATCAATAAAGTGCCGCGTCATGGTATCGTATTGTGTGTAGGGCGTTCATCAATAACGACTATTCGTGAAACAAATCAAGGTGCCATATCTTTACTTTTTTCTACTGAGCGATACTAAAATAAAAATGCAGGTTATTCGTATTATATCAAAGTACGTTATATTTAAATTTGGCAAGTGCATACAAAAAAACCCTGTATAATTAATGAATAATCGTTATGAACGTATAAATGTATCGAAATCATACCTGTTTACACATGGCTGCGAAGAGGTGCGGCCAAGTGCGCAACGGCAACCGTGATTTTTTTGAATCTTCATATAAATTGCCGTGATGTAGACGTTATTTTATTTAAAAAACAAGTGAACGAAATTTTTTCCCAAAAATTAATTAAAAATAATTTAATTAAAAATACTGGCGGCCAAATTTTGATAGGCAACCTGATAAATATCTATTCTCCTAATTATAAAAATACATAAAAAATCGGTTTTCTGCAAAAAACAGATGAACGCACTAATCCTGCAGCCGGATCTCGTACTATTAGGCTCACGACGTCGCCGGAACGCTTCCACTGAGTGTATACCTACTCATTTTGCGAGCTGTAACTGTAACCAGACAGATTGTTATAAGGTTCCAGTGTGTGCAGGCGGGTACTCATTATCGAGCTGTTACTGTAACCAAAGTGATACAGTAACGAGTTTCTAGTGTGTAGGTACGAGAAGGCCACTGACAAGCAAGCAATCTGCGCAGTGATGGTTTGTAGACGAAGTGTCTCTCGCTTGTGCAGCATACTTAGATTCATCATCATTTTGCTAGCATGCTTTCCCACTTTCATTCGTTATACATCCGATTATAGCCCAGGCATCTTTTTTCAAATTTGGTTTATAATAATCTTTGTCCTTAAGGCTCCATAGATACGCTGAGAAATGATCCTCAATGACTATTTTCGAGAGCACCTAAAGTTTTGTGGTGGAAAGGGGTCGAATTTAATTTATTTATGCCCAATAACTTACATGTTTCGTTTAATACTGAAGACTTAAATTATGTGCCTTTATCAGTAATTATCTCACTAGGAACTCCATAGCGTAATACAAAATTGTTTATAAAACACCGAGACACTATAATCGTATCTTTACTCTTTAAAGGATAAGCCTCCATAAACTTACATAAGTCGCAATGGACTGTTAAAATATACTTATAATAATTGTAATTATCTAACTCTAGTGGGCCCATTAAATCTAAACTAATTATATGAAAAACTGTATTAGTTGTTGTAGTAATAACCATTGGCTCTTTTATTTTTTTATTTGAATGTTTATTCAATTGACAACTTTTATAAGATTCCAGGTTCGAACCTGGCAAGGTCGCCATGTGATATGAGGGTTTTTAGGTAGTTAAATAAGAAGACGTGTAGTCTCCAATTGACGAACATTACAAAGTTTCACACGAGAAACACGAGTAGGTATTAAGGATACAAGAATCAGCATACCGTGACTTATGCGAAAGATGCAATCTGATACATTTGTTTACTTCAAATCAATATGTTAAAATAACGTATGTACCTGCTCATATACTTCTACTGAGTTCGGATAAGTTTATTTACTAAGTAATATTTACCGAGTTAAAGGTCCTACAGACATAATGTAGGACCTTTACAATAAGTTTTATGACATTTAATTCTCATTATACGCAGTTCTAGTCGATTCGCTAACATTTTGTGCACTATTTTTGTAAGCATAACTCTGTTATAAGGTAGATAAACGGAAACGGGATTTTTAATATCATAATATAAATTTAAAAAATACTGAATGTATTTTATATAACTCATAATCAAGAAGGATTATTCAGCAGGGATCAAATTCTTCTTGGGGAAAGAATATTTTACGATTCTATTTGAAACTTCACATGTCTGAGACTTTTTCACCATACAGTCTTATTATCAAGTTGGGTTTCACCATGGTTTCTGGTCAAATAAATAATATATAACGGTTTTATATTCCAACACAGAATAGGTAATATGACATTGTGATAGGGATAAATTTAACTGTCTATGTGTAGAAGCATTATCATTATATGATTCATTATATCCTTATATTTTTAAAGTACAAAAAGACGTGTGGCACTCGGAGACGGCCGCGGTAAAGCTATTGCATAGCATTTTTTATCAACTTATGCAATTATAATTATTTATTTATTTTATTAATGCAGTAATGTTTGATTTAATATGAAGTTCCTAGTAGATGGCGCTGATTGCTTATTAAAGCCCGCATGTAAAGTTATGAAATCAAAGTATCACCGCTGTGCCGGTCGGAGTGGGGGTTTTTTTTTATATTGTAAGGTTAGGACGTTTGTCTTCCATGCCACCTGGTGGAAAGTGCGCATGAAGACTATGGTGTTACACGTCCATCCACGAGAAACCTATTCACTCGACACTTAAAAGCTCCAGGACTGTAGTGGTCAGGAAAAACAGACGCAGGCAGATTGTTCCACTCCTTGGCAATCCGTACCAAAAAGGAACTATCGAAGCGTTTTGTTCGACTTCTTGGTAAATCCACTATATAGGGATGGAAGTTCTGTCTGCGTCTGGTAGTCCGGTGGTCAAAAGGGGTGGGTTCAATTTGGTCAAAAAGAGCTCTTGGGCTGTGTATAAGTTGAGCAGCCGTTCAGGGCTGAAGTACCGCCGGACCTTCGAGATGATACCCAATTTTTGTGAAGCTGTTTTTGCCATAGACTCAATTTGTTGACCGAAGTTTAATTTGGACGTTATAGTGACGCCCAAAAGCCCTAGTTGGTCGGTGATGGGAACAGATACATTCTGGAAAGTGGGCGTAAAAGTAAAGGTGCTCTTTTTTGCGGAGAATAGACACGCATGTGTTTTGGAGGCGTTGAATTTGACCAGGTTAGATTCGCCGCAATCGGACACATTCCGCAAGGTCGAATCAACGCGCTCAATCATAGACCTTTTCAAAACCTGGATTTCATGGGCGTTCGTTCGCGCATTGGATATATATCTCTTAACAACAGTGCTGTCATCAGCATATCCAATAATGCCTGGTGTTAGGAGGTCATTAATGTGCAGCAAGAATAAAGTTGCAGAGAGAACAGATCCCTGAGGTACCCCGGCATTAATCGCCATTAGGTCAGAGGAGTAGCCGTCTAAGACTACTCGAATCGACCTTGGATATGTCTAAGGAAACAGCTATTGCTTCACCATGACCCTCCAAGGCCTCACTCCATAAGTACACGAGAAGATCGCCGGTCGAGCGTCCACTGCGGAAACCATATTGGCTATCGCTTAGGAGCTCGTTGGTCTCGAGGTATGCCAGGAGTCGATTGTTTAATACACGTTCCATGACTTTGCAAAGTATGGAAGTGATTGAGATTGGTCAATAGTTGACAGGATCAGCACGGCTTCCCTCCTTCGGTACTGGTTGTACCTTAGCCAGCTTCCAGGATTTGGGGACTTTACCAGATTCCAAAGAAAGTCTATAGAGACGCGTCAAAACGGGAGACAACTCAGCTGCGCAGCGTTTCAACACCACTGCAGGAATACCATCTGGACCACTAGCCTTATTCTCGTCTAGGTGCAGCAAGCATTTAAGAACCTCCTTTTGGCGAATATGAACGGTACCCATTGTAGGACCGAACTGCGGTAATTGGGGTGGGATTTTTCCTTGGCTATCTAGACGAGAATTTTCCGCAAAGATACTGGCAAATAAATCCGCCTTTTCCTTAGCGGTGTGGGCCAGAGAACCGTCAGGTTTCCGCAGTGGCGGCAGCGATGGGCGACAAAAGTTCGTTTCGACCGACTTGGCGAGGGACCAGAAAGCTTTGCTTCCCGAGGGGTATGACGTTATTCTGTCTCCAATACAGCCTTCGTGGGCGAAACGAGCTCTTTTGATCACCTTCTTTCAGGACTTGGCGGCAGCATTGTACCTCTTCTTGTGTTCATGCGAATCCACGGCTTTGCTTCTGCGAGCGGTTGCCCAGGCTTTGTACGCTTCTCGCTTACGCTTTTCAGCGGAAAAGCATTCAGCACTAAACCATGGGCGAGCTTTGGTTTCAAGGAATAGATCAGCGTAGGGAATGAAGAACTCCATTGCTTGACCTATCACACTTGAGACTGCATCAGCGCAGCACGATGGATCGGTTGATGTAAAACAAGCTTGCCGCCACGGATAAGATGCGAAGAAATGTCGCATTTCATCCCAATCTGCCGACTTGTAACGCCATACTCGCCTAGAACCACGTGGTCGGGTGTCAGGTGGCGAGTACTGCCATACAGATTTCACCAGAGAGTGATCGGATGTCCCTAAGGGTGCAGTGACGGACACCGAATATCTGTCGGGATCGGTTGTCAGCAGAAGGTTCAGGCAGTAAGCAGTGTAGCCAGCAACGTCTGGAATGCGCGTAGGCTCGTCAACAAGCTGAGAGAGGCCATGAGTGAGCGAAAACTTAAAAGCCTCTCCTACCAGCATGGTCAGTGTCCTGAAACGGGTATAACCACTGTCCGTGGTGTGCGTTAAAATCCCCCAGGAACACCAACTGTGCTGTGGGAAAACGTTGCTGAACCTTGTCCGCTGTACTGCTGAGATAGTCTATAAGCCTTGTTGTCTCCCGATCTCCGCTGTGTGACCGATAAATACCAGTGTATACCATTTGGTATCTATGTGAACCCACATAACTGAAAGGTCCGGCACTTCTAAGTAACGGAGACGCTGACAACAGATCTTGTCACTGGCATACATGCACACCCCGGCGTGCGGGTGGAATTTGGACTCCAGGATGTAACCTGGGTAACATAGGTATGCCGAGTCTGAAGGATCACAGATCTGCGTCTCCGTTAGGAAGAGAAGGTGGGGTCTCTCCGTCTCGAGGTGGTGGTGGACATCATTGAGATTGGAGTGCATTCCTCGGATGTTACAGAAGTGCACTTTAAACGAGAGGAAGTGCAACCGCTGTGTTACCTTACTCTTCTTTGGACCTTTCATTAGTTTTGGAGTGGAGTGAATAGGGAGGAGAACAGAAGTTGAGTGAAGTGCTGCAAATGGAACCAAGCAACTCGATAGGGGTAACGCACCTTTGGGAAACTCGCTTGGAGACTGCGGGGACGCCCGAACCCCCCCGATTTCGCCATCGGGTCCTCTCAAACCGGTCGCCAGCCGGCACGATGGAACCTCCCGGGGTTTGGCGGGGCAGCCTTTTGCATATGGCTGGCATGCTACTTGGGCCCCCTACTACCTGCGGTCGGCCAGCGGTGCACCGTGCTTCGGATCCCGCTACCCTCCAAAACGAGTCACCCGGTGAGTCATCCTACGAGTTGAAAACAGTTCTCCGATGCAGCACGATTACTCAGACCTATCCTCCTCAATGGCTTCACTAGACATCATGCCGGAACGCAACTAGGTTACTTGGCGGCATGGTTTTGTCTAGTGGGTGGTGACAAGCCACGGCCGAAGCCTACCACCAGATTTTACTGCTCGTTTAGCACCACCCAGGGACCACGTACAAGGCATCGAGGGCTAAACCTTGCGGACGCGAGCAGTTTTCAGTCCCCAAAGGTGTTAGGTTTTTTCGTTACGAAATTTCTGGATTCGATGCCCACGCTCAAGGCCCGCGATAGAAGCTATGCAATAGCTTAAAAAAGCACATAAGCACTGCTACTATTTTTATTACAAATACAATTTAAAAGATCTAAAAGTCTTATGTTTCGCGCTTTTTAGGTTGAACTTAATGTATTCCGCAGTCGGGTTTTTAGATTTTGTGAGTACTTTTTTTAATGTCTACACCTCTTAAATATTTACCTTCCTAGGAATTGACAGACAAATATGTCTCTGACTAATCGCAAAGCCATTAAGTACTTGCACAGGCAGCAGTTACGACAATAGTGGTATACGCCGGACAGCCTTTGTACCGTAGTTGTCGTGGGTCAGGACAATTTACCACCCTTGATTTGGCCTCTTAGAATTATAACAGAGACCTACCCTGGAGTTTGCTATTTCATTATCTTATTTTACCCTTAGTAATGAAGTTTAGTTATTTTCAAATGGTGGTTTTGAAGCATTTGCACTTGGGTTCAATCATTCATTGTGAAGTAATGAAAGCCATGGATATTAGGTAACATTACTAGAATAGAATAGTACAATAGATAAGCGTGGAAAAGTCTATTATTCAACTATTTATGAGAAAGGATATTTATGTATTTAAAGGCCGATTTGAATATTATATTAGTGATTGATCATTTGCTCAGCTCAGTAGAAGAGCTCGGCGTGTGAAGACGGCGGGCTAGTTGCAAAGTTTACGTTTTTTTTATTGTAAATTTCAAGTAATACTGATATGTTTAATTAATTATGAAAACTTTCCTTCTGATATCGTTTTTTGCCATAGCAAGTTGTTTGAACGATGATCGTTTCAATGATATTATAACGACTGAGCGTTACAAACCCGATTGGAAAGATTTGGATAAAAGACCTTTGCCCGAGTGGTACGACAAAAGCAAAATTGGAATATTTATTCACTGGGGAATTTATTCTGTACCTGGCGTAAGTTCGGAGTGGTTTTGGAAACTTTGGAAAGGTTAGTAGGTACTTACCTTCTCATAGATAAATCCGAAAGATTTATGATTTCTAGATAACTAACATTCTTAAAGAATTGTTTCAACTGTTTTGATTTAATGAAACTAATAATGTATAGCAACATTGCATTGAGTGAAAATAAAACAAATTTTAACTAGGTATAACACCTACCTATCTTATCAACGGCAAAAATATTGTTTACAGAAGGAAAATATGAGGTTAATGATTTCATGAGACGCAACTATCCACCTAAGTTTACGTATCAGGATTTTGCTCCTAAATTTACTGGTAAATTTTTTAATGCTTCTCATTGGGCGGATACAATCAAAACCTCTGGAGCCAGGTAAGTGTGCGTGAGGTATTAATAGCTTTTATTTTACCTATATAATTGTATATGTCATTCAAAAGTGTAACAATCGATCGACCGTCGTACGTAGTTTTTATTAGGCCAAAAAATCCGATCAATGTCTACCGACGTTGGATTAATAGTTTCCAGACGCGCGGTATTATCAGACGAGCGAGGGCTTAAAATTGTAAAGTATGAAAATAGTGTTCTACTGACAGTACCTTGTTTTATTCCCCGGCAAGAATATATTTGATTTGTCTGTCTATGTGTCTGTTGGTGGCATTGTAGCTCCTAGACGTACGAAAACATTTAAAAGCTACTTTCTGAAATTTAAATAGTCTGTTAGGGCGTTTCATGAAGTTAAATTTTAAATTAAAAGTTATATTTGTTTTTTTTTTTATTACTAATTACTATACTTACCGATTTAATGTGAGCTCGGTTTTATCAATCACGCCACGATGTTATCCTACCAGTTTGATAACACCATGCTTTCCCAATTTTTGTTATTTTACAATATTATTCTTGTTCACACTTTGCACTTTTTGCCATACGGTATGCCTAAGTAAATAAAGTTTCTTTAATTTCCATAAAAATTAAATTCATTTACTCCTCATTCATTTGCTCGGGTTTATACAACTCTCCCTACTCTCCCCTACACAATATTGTTAAGTATTTGTTTTTTGGTGTAAGTACAGTTCTATTTTCTGTGTAGGTACTGTATATTTATTAAAACAGAAATAGGAGAATCTTTATAGAATAAAAAAATCACGCATTAGTTTTTTTGCCATGAAAACCATAAACATAAAAACAAATATGAGGGATATTAAATGGAGTTTTTAAAATATAATGTTTTTACATAGATATAGGTACCTATATAAAGTGATCTGCCGAACAGTTTTTTTCTTAAAATAATATTTTTATTTTAAATGAATAACATCCATATCTGTTCTCAACCGCCTTCCAAAAAAGGAGGAGGTTTGCAATTCATCTGTATGTTTTTTTGTGTCTTTGTTACACGATATTTCGGACAATTTAATTATGAATCGATTTTGAAAATTCTTGTTTCATATGAAAGAGAATACTTCATAGTAGGGTCCCATATAAATTTCATCGAAATCAATTGAGTACTTCACTGAACATTTCAATTTTTTTGAAAAAAATATGTATTATTTCGGGGAATAATAGCACAGCTAGAGCCCGGAGAGCCCGCTCTCTCCATGAAAGGTTTAGGCAATTTTCCGGAAGTTAAAGTTGAGTTGCATAAATTAGTCAGGTATTGTAGAATTATTGGCTCGCCTATTTTAAGGGCATCGTAAGTGATACTACCTTAATCCGGACTTTTACTCAACTTCTTCTTGCGTAGTGATCAATGTACTTACCTCTAAGTCAGATATTGGGGGAGAGGGTATCGTTGTACTGGTAATCTACAGCTTGAACGCATTTTTGTTCCCTGGAAACGTGTGAATATAGTTTTTTAGTACAAGTCTTTACTAATGTAATAATTACCTTGTCTCGGATTCCTTTTTCTCATCGTTATTGTCTGTTAGGTACCTAATCCATAGTCGTCCTTTTGCTGATTTTTATTTTTATTTTATTTTAGTATCGTTCCATAGCATAACGTTTCAAATATTTATCCATTGTTCTGAATTATTCACGTGTTATGTCTAAACTTTTCTCTGTGTTATAATAATTTCAATGAGTTGGCAATAAGACTGTCTGGATTTTTAAAACTTTCTCAATGGATTCTTCTGTATGTGGTTTGAACTTAAAGCAATTCTGTTGAGTAGGTACTTTAACGTTTTTGACGATAAATTTAAATAAAGATTTTTGTTGTTCCTGTCGCCAAGACCATGAGGTCCGATCATGAGAATGCTACCCGAGACTTGCATTAAGCCGACTTTAGCATTAAAATCACCGAGGATCAGACTCTATGAACTACTGTGTTCACCGTGGACCCTAAGTGTGTAGATGTAGAACTCTTCTACTTCATCACCAGAGTGACCTGTTGTTGTTGAAGGCAGCACAGCACACGCTTTATGTGCTGCCTTCTGTACAAGTCATCGCTGGTGCCTCCGGTCACTTGAGGCCTGTCGATATTCATGCTGGTTTTGGAGGGGATTGAACATTTGCCCTACCACCGCCACACTTCCTATGCGGGTTGTCAGGTAGATAGAAGGCCAGCTCTTTCGGCTTTTTAACAAATATAAATTTATTAAATTTATTTATAGTCAGCATAATATATACAACTTCCTGACAACGACCGCCGGGCCGTCGACCGGGCTAAGAAGGCCCATCTCCCCAATAGACGTAGGGTCAAGGAGGCAACAGTGACTCGGATTTTTTTAGAAGGTCAAAAAATCAAGAAATATTTTTAGCATTGATCTGAAATTTGTACAAATGTTAGTGTAACAACTATATTTTATCATGACCTATACATATTCTTCAAAAATGCAAATGATAATAAGTTATGGACCAAAAACGGAAAACAGAGAAATGAGCAACTGTGCACTCCTATATGTACACAGTGACTCGGTACCTAGGTACACAGTGGCTCTAATAGTATACAGTGACTCAGTAGTAGAAATTATGAACAAAAAACGTGAATTTATAATGAACATTTTTATTTATCCTAATCAAAATTAAACTTTATGCTACTTAGAAACTTTCCTTCGCAGCAAACTATAAACTAGGTTTTCAGGGTAGCATCTTGTTCTGTAAATATTTTGCAGACAGATTAGTTTGGTCCTAACTGGTCGGATGATAGATAATGCATCAATTAATTAATATTGCCCATTAGACGCCAAAATAAGCCTTATTGCTTTCTAAAGGAAGCATTTTCTGTTTGTTAATGAGTCAGTACTCTCCTACTTAAAAAAACACAATATAAAACTGTAGAAAATATTGGAAAAGTTCTCAGTGACTCTTGAACCACTGTGTACTTTTCCAAATTGAGTCAGTGTGTCTCTGTCATTTAAAAAAAAAACATCACTGCAAGCAACATAAAAATTAAATTAGTTCTAACGCATGAAAAATTTCAATAACAGTAGGCCTACTTTACGTTAAAGTAATTAGACGTCATAAATAACAAGAAATGATAGATTATCACACCCATCAAACGTACCTCAAAAAGTAATTTTATTAAGCGAAAAATAGTAAAACGTCGTGGCATTAACAATCCGCATTCGATTCGCACGCCGACTAGTTTGATTTAAATACGTTACTAGCCGCCTCAACTGCATGATAGATCCAGCTATATTATCCTTGTGTATCAGGTCGAAACCTGAATGAGTCACTGTACCCGACTGAGCCACTGTTGCCTCCTTGACCCTACACATAGCATTGATCTCACTTTTAGGGTTTGTCTCTTTTGTCTGGTTTATGAAATTTTTCTGTTATGTTTTACAGATAAATTTTGACATTTTGAATAGTCCTACTAATGCATTATGAAAACCTAGTAAATTTGCTAAGAATTTTTACCCTAGACCTCATTCAATAAATATGCATAGTTATAGTTTTTCTATTGTAAAAAAGCCTCAACAGACCAATAATGATAACTTACATACACATAACTTCACGCCTGTATCTCTTATGGGGTATTCAGAACATCAGAGGCTATAAAAGCATCGGAAGTCACGTTCAACAAATTTGGAGGTATTTTAATGATGGACAGAGACTATTGCAGTGACAGGGGTTCAGGCTATCGCCCACAAAAACTACCCGGGATGAGAAGCGGCTGGTACATTCCATGTTTTTATTTTACTCCCAGTCCAGCAGGCCTATTATGGATCTCAAAACCATGCGATGATATGAAATAGTTTTGACGTTAAGGCCGCTCAACATTCTCTTAAGCCATTCTAGTATTCTACTCAATTTCTCTCATTTTTCTCTATTTTTTGTGGATTTTGGGGTTTGTGGGGAGTTTGGAGTTTTGTGTAGGAGTCACGATCGCATGTTTCTCAGTAACGAGCGAGCCGCCGATTTGAAAGGTTATATCGCAGAGTATATCTCAGGGATGCGCGTCTGTGAATTATCATATCAGTCGAATAAACTACTAATACTAACTTGAATATTCGACTTGAACGATAGTAATATACAAACGTCCTGCGTCGAATGATGCTTCTAATATTCGTAATTACTAACGATGGTTAACCTCAATATGGCCGAATGACCTTGAAAGAAAGCATTCGAATGGTTAGTTGCATGACTGGATGCATTGACAAGCAGCTTGTGTCCGCAGTTTCACCCGCATAACTCCCTTTAGAGAGAGAGAGAGTTTTGAAGTAACTCGTAATAGATTTTAAGAGTTTTTGATAATTTTTTTATATTGTTAGTATTGAAAATGGTCCAGGAAGATAAAAATTAATATCTAATATGTTTTATTTACTAACAAATAAAGATAAATTGCGATAAAAATATATTGATCTCAAGGCTTTATATTCTATGTATGAAGATAATTATATTAACGACTCGCGAGATTCTCGCGAGAATGTGGAGCGGCCTTAAAACTTATCATACGATCATTATTTGGTATACCATGTAAATTGAATTCAATAACATAATAATTAAGTATTTATTTATGAAAGCAAACGAAATGGAAGAACACAAATGAAATCAAGAAACCAACATATCATAGAGATGGGTGCGATCTCACCTTTTTCTTGACATTTTTAAGTCATAGATGATGATTGAAACTGTCATTTCAAAAGGTAATGCAATGCCTGTTGCATGCAAATGTAAAGGGAATTCGTTTATGCTTTATGTCAAAATTGTTGATCATTGTATCATAGGAATCTTGTTTATCATGTCATGTCATGAAAGAACCGTAATAGGCCTGCAGAGTGGACTTATAACATAATGGACCATGATATATCAAAATGTTTTGATTCTCCAGCTAAACCATGTGTGAAACAACCCGTGTTTTACCTTAATCTCATATATGGTAAGTGGAAATGACGTCCAAGATGATGAATGGGCTAAGGAATGAACTGTTTCTCCATACTTCTTCATTACCGCCAGTGAGGTCTGCACCTCTGTGCAGTAACTGAAAATCGGTGGTTTGCTCAAATGCAAACGTCTCACTGAGGTATCGCCACTTTGCATCAGCATACATTTCTACAAACCAATTTAATTTTATTGTTTTACTTGCCTCTAATTATTTATTGATTAATATGTATGTGTGTCTATCTAAAGTCGGAGCTGCACGAAACATGTCGAAGGGACGGCAGATTTTGTACGAAGGGTGATCGCTAGCCTGATGATACCTGAACAGGCTCCACAACCAAGCGAGAGTCACTCGAATTTGTCGCTTTTTACGAGATCCCTTATTCAGATTTGAAAAGGCTATTCTAGGCCGACCCTAGGTAGCTTGATTATACCTATAGTCCCTTTTTACGCTTCCGTTCAATTCAAATTACAGAATAAAGTACCAAATATATAAAGAAAAATTAATTGGTAAGTTGATTCAACAATCTCATTAACGAAATGCATTTCTTGTCAAAGGTACGTAGTGTTGACCAGTAAACATCACGATGGATATGCCCTGTTTCCGTCGTCGCGTTCATTCAGCTGGAACTCAGTCGACACGGGCCCACACCGCGACATCGTCAGAGAGCTGTCACATGCTGTTCGAAAGAATAACATGAGATTTGGCATATACTACTCTTTATTTGAATGGTTCAACCCCTTGTATCTAGCTGACAAGAAAAAGGGATTTTCAACAAATAACTACATACAGACGAAAATGTGGCCTGATATCCAGCAACTTGTAAATGATTACAATCCGTCGGTTATTTGGGCTGACGGTGACTGGGAGGCTTATGATACCTACTGGATGTCAAAGGAGCTGTTAGCCTGGCTGTACAACTACAGCCCAGTTAAAGATGAAGTGGTTGTCAACGACAGATGGGGTGTCGGTACCCCTTGTCGTCATGGTGATTTCCACAACTGCAAAGATCACTACAACCCAGGTATGAATATTTTTATCATATTTTAATCAATATTTATATCTAGCAGGCATTATAAAATAATTATTCCATAGAGTAAAACATTAATCAACCACTCTTTTAGAACGTATAACTTCATCATCACAACTCTTTATGTTGTGCAGACTTGTGCTATTAGTATCTCCCCTGGGTGATAAGAAGGTTTACACCATAAAACACCAAGCTGGACAGTGCTGGTTGGGGGACATTAGAATTTTCAGGGCACCGAAAACGGCTTACCTAAAGACTGCTTAATTTGCCCTCCGAAGCACGCGTTCTATTAACTTTAATGTACATATCATAATAATTCTGACTCATTGTGTAACTGATGTATTAAGGTCAAATAAAATAAAAAGTAATTGAATAAGTACTCACCAGTTTATGCTATTATCTTGTTTTGTGGGTGTAATACAGGGTGTCCCAAAACTCGACGTCAACCCGGAACCGGGTGACAAGGCAAGTCATGCTGGTTATCAGAAAAATGTTTAAAAAAATCTAAGTCACGTGTTCTCAAAATTATTGGCATTTTAAAAAAACACGCAAAATTTCACACCCTGTGACAGTGTTTTTGCTGCTGTTGCCACAAATGTTCACTTTTGGAAACTTTTTTTTTTTATATGTAACCCTGAATAATGCTTCTCTAAACTGTTATCAACATTTCAAATCCAGCTCCTCGAGCTTGCATAAAAATAGGACTTATTTCCAAGAAAAAAATTAAAAATTAAAAATGGCCTAATTTTAACTGTCTGCATTGAAAAAAAATTGTATTACGCGAGTTTGGCAAGTTGTGTCAAAAGTTGGCGCATTTAGTAAGGATCCCAAAATGGTATGACACGTGGTAAATTGTAGTTGCTATCATGAACAAAAAAAAAATTCGTAAAAATCCAGTGTTCAACAATTTTTTCTTACCTGGTTAAAAAATATTCTAATGGGCCCAAGGTTTTCCAAAGAGTCGTAAATTGTAAGTTGTGACAAAGGAGTCTTTCTAGGAAGTGTAAGCGAGATAGTATTTGTGCTAAAGTGATTGAGTGAGACGGAGAGAGTCACCTTCTCAAGTGCGAGCGAGACAGGTATGGACGCTAAAGTGACTGAGATGGAGAGAGTCATTTTACCAAGTGCGAGAGAGACAGAGAGTGACGCCAGGTATTCGCTATTGTAGATACACATTACAAACCAGTCAGTACGTTACGTTCCTTCGTTTACTGCGCTTGTTTTCGTATTCGTTTGTGTTGATTTCGTACTGTTTACTTTTGGCTATGTTTATGGACTTGTGATTGCTTGCGATTTAGATTCGGACTGTTTGTTTTCTCTTAACGACGACCTTTGCTTTCCTCTGGACTATTGTGTGAGTGTGTGACAAGTGCCGAGATGTCTTCGTATACCACTCGCGAATACGCTAATATGCACCTTATTTATGGTGAGTGCAGGTGTAATGCCAGTGCTGCTGCCAGACTTTACCGCGAAAGGTACCCAAACGCTGCTCGTTACCCCGATCATCGGGTGTTTACGAATGTGCATCGGTTGCTCTTCTCAGAAGGCCGCCTCCCAAATCAAACGCATGGTGGAGGCAGACCCACCAACCCTATGGAAGAAGAAGTTCTACAGGCTGTCGAAGAAGACCCAAGTACTTCAGTAAGAGCTATTGAAACGAACACCGGAGTGCCCAAAAGTTCAGCCCACCGTATTTTAAAAAGAAATGACCTACACCCATACCACGTACAGTGAGTACAGACATTATTACCCGGTGACTACCAAAATAGGGTGAATTTTTGCCGGACGATATTGGAGAGGTACAGAGATGACCCACTTTTTCTAACAAAAATTTTATGGTCGGACGAATCAACTTTTAAAAAGTACGGCTACGTGAACATGCACAACCTGCATGAATGGCGTGTTGAAAACTCTCATTTAACGAGACAGGATCGGTCCCAGTACCGATTCAAAGTTAACATGTGGACCGGAATTTTGAATGGCAAAATAATTGGTCCTTTTGAGTTGCCTGATGCATTAACTGGCGAGGTTTACTTAGACATTCTTCAAAACCATCTTCCAAATTTATTAGAAGACGTGCCGCTAAGCATTTACAGAGAAATGTGGTTCCAACAAGATGGGTGCCCAGCGCACTTTGCTCGCCCCGTAAGAGAGTACCTCGATGAAGAGCTTCCTGGGAGATGGATCGGGCGGGCTGGACCAATCTCGTGGCCGGCCCGTTCACCGGACTTGATCCTTTAGACTTTTTTTACTGGGGAGCTGTTAATTTCAATTTGTAAATAATGGACGATACGCTAGAAAGATAGCTCGATCTTTTTTAAAAAGAAGTCGCGCTTGTATTACCGCCGAAAGAAGGCATTTCGAACACTTATTATAACATTTTAAGAATTATTGTAAATTTTATTAATAAACATTGGTATTAAAATTTTGTTTTATTTAAAATTGAAACCTTTAACAATAAATGCCTATTCCAATGCACACACTAAAAAAAATAAATTAAAAGTGAACAATCTGTTCATTCAATAAAGATAGACGAGTACATCAGTACAATGTACAATTCAGTTAAATTTAATCAGTGTGTACATTGGAATCGGCTCCAATGTAACCAACGATAAGCTTTGCAATTTTAACCAAGTAAGAAAAAAAGTTAAAAATGGGTTTTCATGGAAATATTTTTTTTGTTCATGATAGCAGCTACAATTTGCCAAGTGTCATACCATTTTGGAATCCTTACTAAATGCGCCAACTTTTGTCACAACTTGCCAATCTCGCGTAGTACAATTTTTTTTCAATGCAGACAGTTAAAACTAGGCCATTTTTAATTTTTTTCTTGGAAATAAGTCCTATTTTTATGCAAGCTCGAGGAGCTAGATTTGAAATGTTGATAACAGTTTAGAGAAGCATTATTAAGGGTTACATATCAAAAAAAAAGTTTCCAAAAGTGAACATTTGTGGCAACAGCAGCAAAAACACTGTCACAGGGTGTGAAATTTTGCGTGTTTTTTTAAAATGTCAATAATTTTGAGAACACGTGACTTAGATTTTTTTTAACATTTTTCTGATAACCAGCATGACTTGCCTTGTCACCCGGTTCCGGGTTGACGTCGAGTTTTGGGACACCCTGTATATAACTCTACTTTGAAAAATTATTGTGATTTTGAGTCCTACGGACCTGACTTTAGATTATTTATTACTTGCACAAAGTAGGAACAAAAAGTGAAAGACAGAAACTTGTGCATGAAACTTAGTCCTTACCAAGATAACTTAGTTTATTTTTATCTATTATGTAAATACCTTCCAGCTGATCTTAAGGCGCGCGCATTATCTGGATAGGTGAAAATACGCACGCTTTCCTTGAAATGTTTGGATTTTTCTTAATGGAAGAACTATAAGTCCAAATAGAAAACAATTTTATATAGTCAAATGGGGAAGAGTAGCCCTATTTAGTATATTTTTCTGTAAAGAACTTTTTTGGACACCCTGTATAAGACTAGAAGTTCTGAATAAGAAATACTTTAAAAACTTTAAGTAAGTAAAATAGATAATTATGATTGATGATTTTGTAAATAGGTATATTAAATTAAGGATATTAAATTGCAATAATAATACTTTTTTTGACAACCACTTTGGCGATGGGGTGGGTTAACCTCAGACGCCAGTGATCGCGGGATCGACTACCGCACGAAACAAGAAAAAATGGTACGCGTCTAAGTGTTTATCTATTTATGTTTTTTTAATATTCTAGGTTCCCCTCTAATTCGCTACATGGTATTCCATAGCACAAAGTATGCTTACTCATGTAGTTGGTGTGATTGTCTGGGGATATGAAAAAAGACACTAATAATTAATTTACAAATAATAATTACGAATTACAATAATAACTAAAATAAATAAATCAATCAATCAAAACTTAAAACTTAAAGAAAATTTTGAATAAAAAAAATATAAGAATTAAAATGTTGAATAACTTAGTATAAAATCTAACCTACTTTAAGATATCACAATTTCAAATGAGATGCAATTGTTATAGGTATTCAATATAGCAAAGAAATAGAGTTTAATACGTTTTCATAATGTAATTTTTTTCCTATTAATACATATTTCGATTTTGCATACAACTTGCACTCATTTAGATCTCTATTCTCCTTGTGGCGAAGTCCACAACTAAGCATAAGTTTTGTATTGAACTTGGCTCTCCTTTTTACCCCCGACGGAACGGAGACGGTATATGCGTTTGGGGTGAGAGGGTGTTTGTGCAAACCAATGTTACCATTTATCTCCAGAACCACTGGTCCGATTTTAATGCGGTTTTCAGTAATCGCTTTGGATTTGATTGGTGCATGTTCTTAGATAGGTGTAGCGGTAACAACTCACCAGGGGGCGCTTCAGTAAAAGTTTGTTTGTAAAAGCCAATGTTACCGTTTATCTGCAAAACCATTGGTCCGATTTAAATGCTGTTTTCAGTGATCGCTTTGGATTTGATTAGCGCATGTTCTGAAATAGGTGTTACGGTAACAACTCACCAGGGGGCGCTGCAGTAATTATTTGTTTGCAAACCATTGGTCCGATTCGAATGCCGTTTTCAATTATCGCTTTGGATTTGATTGGTATAAAGTTCTTAAATAGGTTTAACGGTAACAACTCATCAATAATACTTCACTATGTATTTAAATAAACTACATGGGTTTTCCAGCGGTGGTGGAGATATTAGAGGGCTGATGAGGAACGAGGTGTTGTGTAATGTAATGTATGCTACCTATATTATGCTCTTTGAAAAGTTTGAAATAAAAAACAAAATAAAAATTTTGAAAAACCCACGACGCGACTGTTAAAATGTAATTGAAAAAGAATAAAATAATTTAAAATCCTCCGACTGAAATGATTTATGTGACGAGAGATAATTAACGTGAAAAGCTTTTTTAAAAGTTCACTTGGTCTCACACAGAGTCGGTCATATTATGAACAACATACTATTCATTTTCATAGCACTTCCCTACGCTTACCTATTCGGTTCTCTAAGATGTAGGTGTCGCAATAACATAGGTATTCAACTCTCTATGAACTTTATAAGAAGAGCGAGAAAATCCGTCGAGGGCTGCCATCAATATTTTAAATTTCAATATAAAACTACAAAACGAATTCATTCAATGGCAGCCCCAGACGGATTTTCTTGCTCTTCTTATAAAGTTCATAGGGAGTTGAATACCTATGTTATTGCGACATCTACATCTTCGAGAACCGAATAGGTAAGCGTAGGGAAGTGCTATGAAAACGAATAGTATGTTGTTCATAATATGACCGACTCTGTGTGAAATCAAGTGAACTTTTAAAAAAGCTTTTCACGTTAATTATCTCTCGTCACATAAATCATTTCAGTCAGAGGATTTTAAATTATTTTATTCTTTTTCAATTACTTTTTAACAATCGCGTCGTGGGTTTTACAAAATTTTTATTTTGTTTTTTATTTACATTTAGTTTTTGGTGGGATTTCATTACTTTTTGTAAAGAACACTAGGCTGGTACATTTACAGGTACATTTTAATGTTTTTCTTGCGTTTCCAATGCGTGGTTTTCTTTTTTGTGCTATTGTCTACCTACATTCTAGCTACGTAGATCGCCATCCTGATAAACTTAAGTTTTAATGAGATATAAAACTCCTGCGACCAGTCATTCAGAAACTGCTCCATAAGTGGCCGATTGAAGCATGCTCTAACCTCTTCCTCCGATCCGAAAGCATTGCCGCTTTCCAAGCAAGTAGACACCTAACTCTTCCCAGTTCTATCCTACATTTTCGACTATAGTCGCTCGCAACCTATTAGCTTGTTGTGTAGTAGTCGAAATAAATAAAGAAAATCCAAGCGAATGGAATAAGCAGTTTCCATCAGGAGGCATTGAAATAATACGGTGTAACACAAGTGTATCATCCACCATTAACTATACAGTACAACTCATTGTGCGACATTTATCTGTAGCTATTAAAATATTTAAAAAGAAAAAAATAAATTTGACTGTCAAGAAAACTTACTTTTCAACACACTTGCTCGTAAAGTGAGCTTTATTCTATTGAATTTAGAACTATAAACTGGGCTATAAGTCACGCGTGCATAATATATTATACCCTAGTGCATAATATAATGAATCGTACAAAGTTGAATTGTACCTTTGTGCAAATTACATGCGAGTAAACAGAGCATATTTTATTGGTACGGGTTATACATTAAATATTTTCAGAAACAACAAAGAGGTTTTATACCACTTCAAATCCATATACATTTTTAAATGTTTGCGCCTTATATTAGTAAAACAAATTTGTATATCAAACAAATTATTCACAATTTACAATAATTTGTTATAAAATATTAAAACATTTGCATTTACCACTCCAAATTAAACATTTTCACTTAAAATAGGCTGTATATGCTATACAGACATTGAAACATTTGGCGGAAAAAAAAACCTACGCGCATGCGCGAGGTTCGGCGCCATTTTTCAATCACAATTCACAGCTTTGTTATCAAATGTGTTTGTTATTTTATGACCACGTATGTCTGTCTTTTACTCACAAGTGTGTTGAAAAACGTCGTATGTGACTCGTGAGCGTTGCTAATTACATAATATACTATTAGAGTGTTTTTTTGAAAGAAAGAAATATGTACTATTTTATACTGATTTAATATTCCTGTGTCTTCTTATTTTAGTTACATTTGAATCTTACTAATGGTCCTTCCTAATAATCAATTGAAAAATTAAGTTTCATTAAAGAGCTACAAACAAATGAGGATTTGAAAGAAACAACTTACCAAAGTGATAATAAATAACTCACAAAGTAATAATAAATAATAACATGCCGGTATAGTACAATAGTAAAATGGAATACTACTTAATAATTTTTTATTTCAATTTTGCTAAAAGTGACTATGATTAAAGGAAGTGTACTAAGTATATAAGGCTAATTGGCTATTGATCCTGAAGCCTTCATGCACGATTTGATCGACGTACAGAAACATCTAGCGGAATAAAAAAAACTAAAATTTTGGAACTAAATTATTACTTACAAGTTTTTTGTATGGGAACACCACTTATTTTTTGACTTTTTTATTTTTTGATTTTATCCTCCGCTTTCACACAATTATGGTGCGTACAGATTGCTGTAATGGAACTTGTAATGTAACATTCTGCGCACTACACGTCCAAATACGCAACGTCCGGATTCCAAATTTCATCCTTCCAGATCATCTGGAAGTAAGTTAGGTTTAGGTACTATAAGTCAATCGGTTAGTCAGTGCTAAAATTTATGACTTTTTGACCTTCATATCTTTATAACCGTTTGAACTAGCTTCATGAAACTTAGGCTTCTACGTGTCCTTATGGATATAATTAAACACGTAGTTTTATGTGTTTGAGGTTTTGAGTTATACAAAGGTCAAAAGTTAAGTGGTTCGTGTAATATTACACTTGGCACTTGGCTAGCCAGTTCCTTTGCATGAACTTGAATTGACACGCTGCCGCGTGTCTAGATGATTGAGCGCGTTGATTCGACGTTGCGGAATGTGTCGGATTGGGGCGAGTACAACTTGGTAAAATGCAACTCCTCCAAAACACAGGCGAGTCTTTTTTCCGCCAAAAAGAGCACCTTCACCTTTACGCCCATTTTCCAGGATGTATCACCATCACGGACAATCTAGGGCTTTTTGGCGTCACTATAACGTGCAAATTAAACTTTGGACAACAAATTGGGTCCATGGCTTCTAAAAAATTAGGTATCATCTCGAAGGTCCGCCAGAACGGCTGCTCAACCTATGCCCAGCCCAAGTGAGGTTGTGCATGGAGTACTGTAGTCACTTTTGGGCAGGGACTGCATACCGGTATGAATTTCTGCACATTTTTTTTCTGTATGACGTCATACCGTTAATTTAGGTGTATTTAAAAATAAAAGTACAGGAATTCATACTGAAATTATTCGTGTACCTTTTTTGTTATCGTAACTGATTTTTTTTCAGTTAACTGAAATTTTCCGGTAGGTATCCATGTTAATATTGATATTTAAAGTTTATTTTTAAATAATGTAACGGATACTGTAGAATGTTCGAAAGTTTAGTTGAAGCCTATGAAGTGTAGGTACTTATATATGCTAACCTATAATACGTTTCGGTACAGAAATTAAATATTTCTATATTTCTGTACTAAAAACATCTACAGAAATTAATCCGGTATACATTATTTGGGTACTGATATAATTAAGTTAGATTTTAATAACTTATACATGTATTGTGTTTGATGAGGCAGTTTAAGGGTACTGAAATTTTACTAGTACTATTTAAAAAAAATATACCGATATGCAGTCCTTGCTTTTGGGATGGTTGTGCCAAATACCAGCTCGAAGCGCTAGACTATGTTGACCGAAAAGCCCGGAAACATATTATAACCTTACAAATAAAAAAATGCAGACGCTAGAGCATCGTCGTAAGGTTGCCTGTTTGACATTATTTTATCGGCTACATTTTGAAGAGTGTGCGAGTGCTCTTTTTGACCAAATCGAACCCACTCTTTTGTACCACCGGACTACCAGACGCAGACAGAACTTCGATCCCTATATAGTGGACTTACCAACAAGTCGAACAAAATGCTTCGATAGTTCCTTTTTGGTACGGATTGCCAAGGTGTGGAACGGTCTGCTTGCGTCTGTTTTCCCTGAGCACTTTCCATCAGCTGGCATGGAATACAAAAGTCCTATCTTTTAACGTATTTTAATATAAAAAGTATTCTAATTTGTTACTTATAATTGATCTTGTTACATAATATATTTTTAAGGGTGACATCGACCCCACATTTCAGCGACATTTTAAAAATACATTATTATACTACTAATGCAAATTTAAAATGCCACCGCTTATAATATATATTTATATTCATAAATTTATTCAACACAACACACACACACTAAAGAAACAGAATAAAACAAGGAAAAAGAAATAACATAAAAGTACAAAATACAATCAAAATTGACTTAAAATAAAAGGACAAAATTAAAGATGAAAAATAAAAATTGAAAAACCGAAAAAAATATAAATAACGAATTATAAGTTGTCCTGTAAAGCTAAGGGACCAGACCAATCGGTTTTTTTTTATCGAATCTGATCGGATTGGTCTAGTAAAAACTATCGATAGACGTTGGCTTATCCATTCTAGCATCGATCGACGACGTCCTTAGTTGCCCTGTACTGCATATAGGTACTAATAAATTACTTACTAAGTAACCAGTTACTGTAAGTTTCTTGGGCAGTCTATATTTCATTTTCGTGCTTAGATGATCAAAATTGCTAAATGGAATTAATCTTCGGCTAAAAAATTGTTGTGTCCTAAGCTATACCTGCATTTTTTTTCATTATAGAAAATTTGTGAATATTTTGCGACGTTTCAGGTGTTTTAGGCAATCACAAATGGGAAAATGCGTTCACACTTGATAGAAAATCGTGGGGTCACAGAAAATCTATACCCTTAGAAGATATTCTGTCCATAGAGGAGCTTCTTAAAGAAGTTGTCACCACTGTTAGCTGTGGAGGTAGGAACCAATAGTCTTTAGTTTTAATAGAACATAAATAGAACATACTTGGACACACTGACTCATAAATGTTTTTTTTGACGATGAGATAACACTTTTGAGCTGTGCGACCTCGTTGCCATTTTTCATGAAATTAGATCCTATACGCTTTTTTTCTATATAGTTTTTATTTATATTATTTACCCGTACAATGAATGCATTGTTGGCACTACGTTGGTAGCTTATTGATGCTCTCCTCCAAAAAGTCTTCTGGATGAGAGGCAAATAATTCTTCAAGGCTTTTTTCCCCACCGCATCCAGGAGTTATCCAAATTCGGGAAAACGTGAAAGTCTAGGGGCAAGTCTAGATGACGATCACTTTGGCGATGGGGTAAACCTATCTTTCTCAGACGCCAGTGGTTGCGGTTTCGATTCCCGCACGAAACAAGAAAAAGAAATTGTTTTGGGTCTGGGTGTTTATCTACCAGTATGTATATGGTAGATAAACAGCAACTTGTAAATGATTACAATCCGTCGGTTATTTGGGCTGACGGCGACTTAGACGCTTATAATACCTACTGGATGTCACGGGAGATGTTAGTCTGGCTATTCAACTACAGCGCAGTTAAAGATGAAGTGGTTGTCAACTACATATGGGGTATGGGTATCGGCTGTCAACTACACCTTCAACCTAGGTATGAAGTTTCAGGTTTTTTTATCATATTTTGATCAATGCTTATAACTAGAAAGATGACGTAGAATTTACGACCTCAGCTCTTGTAACTTGTGACCGTCACGAGCTAGAGCAGACCGGCAGGAGCAGCGGAGCCGAGCGATTAATCAAAACGGAGACGTGCGAGCTTCCCTATCATTGTGTTCAGAACTTCACAGTTCACACTGAAGAAAGAAAGAAAGAAAGAAAGAAAAGAAATTTATTCGGTGTTTTACAAAGCACCGAAAAGACATTTACTCAGCATAAGTCATGGAGTGCGGACACACCAAGACGCTGATCTTCCGTAAACGCCTAAAGTAATCCTTGTCCTGTTAGGACAGAAGCTGTGATGAATTACACAGGCACTAGGCCAACAAAAAAATTTTTAGGTAAGGGTATTGTTAAGGTGCTGTTCAAGGATCTAACCAACTGGCTGAGCCCTAGCAGTTGACGAATAGAATCCATATTGTGAAACAAAATATTTGGCCGACCACGGGCTTTCATTCCCTATGTCAAATCTTTCCAGAAAGTCAGCGGGCAAATCTATAGATAACGGTTGTTGAACACTGGTGTTCGCTCCGTAAACGTCGTTGATGTTGCCGCTAGTACCGTTTTGCTGCCACACCGGTACTCATACTCTATAATCACTCAGATATTAGAGTAAAGTATTTCGAAAACGTACAGAACGCTAAATTTTAAATAAATGACTCATTATAAAAAAAATCGTTTTCTTAGAAATATTTTTGTTTCGAAATAGCCAGTACGAAAGAATTGCAATAGACTTGATTTTATATTTTTAATAGCGTGAAAACAGCTAGTTATGTCTGGTAATATGTACCCACTTAATGCTAATAAAAATTAAAATTATGATAAGTACTACCACCTGAAGTCACTGACTTGTTTAGTTTATCTTGGACGGTGATTTCTCTACTAAAGAAGATAACTTTTATTCCGTTCAATTGTCATTTATCTATAAATATTTATTTTTAGCTTTATATGATTAGGTAAGTACTATAAATATTAACGACATGAAATATTTTTTACAGGCAATGTTTTGATCAACATCGGGCCAACACAAGAAGGCGCAATCATACCGATATTCCAAGAACGACTAAAGTCCCTAGGAGTATGGCTCAAAGTTAATGGTAGAGCTATCTACGAAACTTCCCCGTGGCACTCCCAGAACGATAGCTTCAACGGTAATGTTTGGTACACTTGCCGAACCAGATATAATGAAAAAAATCCTGTGTCTAAGCCAGATACCAAATCTCATGTTAAAGAAATCTACGTAATTTTCCTTCAGTGGCCGATGGATAACATATTAAGAATAAGGGACATAACAGAATATGTTGACAAATATAGTAAAATTCATTTTATTGGATATCACTATGAACTAAAAAGTGAAATCAATGCTGAGATTACAGAAATTAAGCTCCCTCCACAACATTTGATTAAATCGAGAGACGCGTGGACGATACAGTTCACGATGGTGTTGAACCACAATTCAGCTGATGATCAACGAGAGTAAAGTAAAAGAAAAACTATTTAATTTTATTAATTTCGTTACAATCGTTTGGAAAATTTATAAATTAATCATTATCAAAAATATTTTATGGATGAAATAAAATTAATTGATTGCTTTTTAATATAAACATTACATTTGTCAAAACCTAACCTAAGCTTATAAAATAATATTAAATGAACAAATTTATTCATATAATAGCCAATCAATAAAAAATTATAATATATTATTGTCAAAAAATTGTTACTTTCTATTTTTGATTCAAGTATTGATCTACTGAGTAATAACACTTTTTCAACAAATATTGCCTTAGTTTGGTTTTGAAAACATTACTATAAAAAATAAGTTTTAAATTCATTGGTAATTTATTTCACGACCACTTTGGCGATGGGGTAAAGCTATCTGTCGAAGACGCCAGTGGTTGCGGGATCGATTCCCGCACAGAACAAGAAAAAAAAGTTCCGGGTCTGGGCGTTTATTGATATATGTATTTTATATTCTAGGTTCCCCCATAGTTCGCTACATGATATCTCATAACACAAGCTTTGCTTACTTTAAGGCCATGTGGTTTTGTGATTGTTGGGGATTTTATTTATTATTTTATTATTTATTTACTACATATTCTCAATGACTAGAAACGCACACCATGTTTTACAACAGCCAAATGAGGAACCATCTAACATTAGGTATATCTGGCCTCCGGGTGTTTTCCCGGTTCTTATTTGATATTCCGTTTCGTAGTCTTAAACATGTTTACTTAAGTATTAAAGTAAACCATAAATATACAAACATGGTGCATTTAGAATACCTAGTCTCACAAAATGTTCGCGACTTGTTGATGGATGCGTGCCACAATTCTAATTGCCCTTTTCTAGCTTTTTATATTATAATCGCAACTCCTTTACTTTTAGCTAGTATGCTATACCGAAGATTCGATTAAATAATAATAACATTAACATTAATAATAATAAATTTTGACAGAATTGTAACACTTGATGTGTTGCCTTCTGTACAATTTAAATGTCAATCACTCACGGAAATTAGCTGATAGGGTCAGAAGTCAAAGAGTAATATTGTATTAGGTCTTCTCTCTTAGGTAGGTCTAGCTTGGATTTATATACCTATTGCTATGATTTTTGAAGGCTTATTGGTTATTGGTAATTAGACCGGAATCTTTTATTGGTGTTTATTTTGTGACCAATAAACAATAATAAAATGTTTTCAAAGAAATTTCAAGCAGAAGCTGTAGGATGTTATATAAATTATTTTTTTTTTCTCGAAAATGCTCCATTTCCAAATGCTGATGGATTTTTTTTGGGAACTTTTTCTAAAAAATATATCTACAAACATCTGGCTATCCAATGAAGTCAAATAATTAGCATTTAGTTGCACAATTTCAGAAAAAATGCAAAAACAAAATCTAAGCCTGCCTCTTTTAATCCTCCAAAGGAATATACAAAGTGTTCTTATCATACATTATCATCTTAGGTCCACTTATCGCTGTAAAAATCTTTTTAAAACATGTAAATTAGGGTTCCCAATTGATAATTTGACGAATTCTAACGAGAGGAGACGATAAACTGGGCTGGTCGTGCGATCTCAAAAATACGAGTCGCTCTTTTTAGTCTTTTTATAGTAGGTACAAACCTTCGACTTCGCTAAATTTTGTGGATTCCGTCATTTTTCTTTTGTGACACTCATATAGGATAAACTGGCGCCGTGGAAATCTAGACTAATTCTCTATTCATGTGTCGTGACGCTATTGGAAAAGCCGCATAGTCTTTATTTGTAAACCCTCGAAGACATACTATGATATGCAACTGTGCGCCACGACGACTTCCGTAAGTCAATCCGTTGATGCCAACTAAGTTGGCTTACGGATTGACTAATTGTCAGGTTAGTCTCACTAACAATGGCTGTTAGGGGCAGAAGGAGATCGTTTACCCTAATCATCGACTGCCCACGAATTGTTTGAACGAGCACACGGGCATTAGATATATAAATAAACCTTGTTCAGCGTTCCCTCTGGCAGCTCCGTAAATGTACCTAAAGAATATCTGCGTATTTTTTCGTTCTAAACCATGTTCTTCCTTCTCTAACAGCCGTTGTTAGTCAGACTAACCTGGCAATCAGTCAATCAGAATCACACCGGGTCAAGAAACAAACACAAAAGTCCACGAGAAAAAGCCAAGTCGTTAAAGAAAATGAATCTAAGAGAACACATACGAACACAGTATACGTAAGGGCGGGGCTCCATGTCAACGGTGCGGTGCCGTTTGCCGTGTGTAATGGTGCATACAGATTGCTGTAAAAGAACTTGTAGTGTAACATTCTGCGCACTACACGTCCATATACGCAACGTGCGCAGAATGTTACATGTTACTAGCTCCATTACAGAAATCTGTACGCACCATTACGGTACGACACCGGCGCCATACCGTGCCTCGGCGCCTTCCACGGCGTGCTGCACAGGTCGCGTCGCTCATTGTATTGTATTATCAGCAAAGAACTTTGATTTTTCACCGGCGGAATGCGCCGTTCCGTTACACGGCAAACGGCGCCGAACTATAGACAAGGTTCCACGCCGTAAGAGTGGACTGAGTAAAGGGCCAGCAAAGCTTCGACTCCTGCGACCGAGTCCTTTGTTTTCGGAAGTATTTTGTGTTCGGGCTCTACCTTGGCTTTTTCCATTGGTCATGACTTCGTGAATTTATTATTTGTGTATATATAGATAACACTGCCTTCGTGGTGTAGGCAATTCAAAACGATTATGTCCTAGTCTGGTTTGTATTAACGCATTTGGAACAATAAACATTTTAAGAATAAATATAGAGCTGCCGCACATTTAATATTCCCGTAGCGGCATAAAGAGTGTCAGTGGGATATAACATTGGTTCATCAAACATTACTTTTAAGACCCCGCGTTGGGCTCTCACAAGGCCTAACATGGAAGTGATTCCGGATCCTCCTCAGATAGTGATACAATAACTGAGAAGACATTCCTCAGGGCTTATATTATATATATACCAAACGGAGAGTATCGCTGTCAGCGCAGTGTCTGACAATTTTCATCACGTAAATCAGCTTTCTGATGCGAGAGGAAGTAGTTTCTATGTGCTTCGTAAAAGTTAACTGCTCGTCCATAACCACGCCCAAGTATTTTGCACTTGCTACTCTATTTATAATTGGGCAAGAGTTGTGGCTAAATTCACATAAGAGAGCATAAGCATATCCCTTGGTTTCATTGACAAAAGACGCATTAGAATAGTACAATGGATAAGCGTGGAAAAAACGATTGTTCAACTATGTACGAGGAAGGCAGCCAATAAAGTTTAGGAAAACTACAATAATGGACACTGGTATTTAAAAGCCGATTTCAATAATTTATTAGTGACCGATCGTTTGCTCATTTTAGTCGAAGAGCGCGGCGTGTGAAGACGGCGAGGTAGTTGCAAAGTTTAAGTTTTTTTATTTTACAATTCAAATACTGATGTTATGAGTTAATTATGAAAACTTTCCCTCTCATATCGTTTTTTACTATAGCAAGTTGTTTGTACAATGATCGTACCAATAATATTATAACGACTGATCCGAAGCATTACGAACCCAATTGGAAAGATTTGGATACAAGGCCTTTGCCCAGGTGGTACGACAAAAAAAAGGTACAATTCCATATTATTTTAAACTAATAACTAAAAATGAAGAAAATAAACAAAAAAAATTTTTTCGTTCATAAAGCACATGGGGATAAAAATAAAAATAACATTAAACAGTTAAAAATATTTCACCAAAATATTGCCGGATTTTTATCAAAAACAAATCTTTTAGAAGTGACCTTAAATAATTTATATCAAGGAAATAAAATGCCGGATGTACTCTGTTTCTCTGAGACTTTTATTAATAAAAACAATCAGCATAACATCAAACTCTCAGGATATAAACTGGCTACAGTATACTGCAGACAGGACGGTAAAAAGCGTGGTGGGGTTTGCATTTTATTAAAAAACACGTTGCAGTTCAAGGAACTAGATACAGTGAATAGTCTGGCTCAAGATAAATTTTTCGAGTGTTGCGGTATAAAAGTTCTTGGTTGTAATATACTTGTTTTGTGTATTTATCGTACCCCAAATTCTGACATAAACTTATTTTTTGACCGCTTACATAAACTACTTTATAATTTGACAAATAAAAAAAACCAAAAAATTATTCTGACAGGTGATTTAAATATAAATACACTAGAAAATTCAAAATGCAAAAAGCGATTGCAGGAGTTTATAAATAACTATAATTTGATTTCACATATAACCGTTCCAACTAGACAAAAATCGTGTATTGACCTAATAATTAGCAACATTAAAGAAGCTCGAGAGGAAGTACTCTCTTTACAGCTATCAGACCACAATACGGCTCAAATATTAAATGTCAGTGTTGAAAACCTAAAAGAAACTCCAGTAGAGTATTACAAATTTATAAGGGACTACTCGGAAGAAAACTTGATTAAATTTCGAGAATGTATGTCACGCTTTTCGTTTAAAGATATTTATGAACAACAAGACATAAATTCGGCAATAACATTATTTTATGACATTTTTAACATTTTTTACGATCTATGCTTTCCAACAATACGGGTTAAAATATCCAATAAATATAAGACACCAAAGTGGATCACAAAAGGGTTAAAACAATCATGTAAGACAAGACGGCATTTAAGATACCAATTTTATAAATATAAATCAGCTATTATAAAAAATAAGTATGAAAGTTATTCAAAGTTATTACGGAAATGCATGACTCAGTCACAAAAACTCCATTATAATAAACTAATTTTTAATTCCAAAAATAAAAGTAAAACTTGCTGGAAGATAATTAATAATAAAACTTTGGATTACTTTGACAACCAAATAGACCAAATAATAAAAGATGGAAAGACAATCAAAGATCCACAACATATTGCTGAAGAACTAAATCAATATTTAATTGATTTAAGCATTGACAGTAATAAGAAAGAATGCCGAAATACCAACCAAAAACGCGTAAATAATACAATGTTTCTGGAACCAGTAACGGACGATGAAGTGATCTCGATTATAAAGACACTCAAAAATACATACGCAGTTGGCTACGATGGTTTTTGCACTAAAGTTATTAAGTTTTGTGGCTCACAACTGGCAACACCTTTAGCGTTTCTGATAAATTTATCGTTTACCGTTGGTCGATTTCCAGATTTATTGAAAAAATCTATTATAAGACCAATTTTTAAAAAGGGAGAAAAAAGCAATCTTTCCAACTATCGTCCTATCTCGTTAATCCCGGTATTTTCAAAGATATTTGAAAAAGCAATGAAGAAAAGACTTCATAATTTTGTTCATAAATTTGATATAATTTGTAAACAACAATCGGGATTCCAGAAGGGACAATCAACATCTACTGCTATATTCGAATTGGTTAATGAAGTCACTAATAGTATAAACTCAGGGAAGGAAACAATAGGCGTCTTCTTTGATATGACCCGTGCTTTCGACTTTGTGTCTCATAGCCTGTTGCTTCAAAAATTAGAAAATTATGGCATTCGAGGGACAGTGCTAAGTTGGTTTAAAACATACTTATCTGACAGACAGCAAAGTGTGGAAACGCAATATATGAATGACAAAAAAGAAGTAGTAAACTGTAGGTCAAACTTTAAAAACATAATGACTGGGGTGCCACAAGGCAGTGTTCTCGGACCTCTTTTATTTCTATTATATGTAAATGACCTACCCAACTTGACATCTCATAAATATTTTCTATTTGCAGATGACATATCTTTAATTTTGACTAAGAATAATAATAACTTTGAATATGACATTAATAACACTATAAAATTAATTATAAATTGGTTGACATGTAATAATTTAAATATTAACTTAATAAAAACTAATTATATAAGATTTAATACAAATAAAGTTCTCAATCCTATTGAAATACATTATAAAAATGACAAGATTAAAGAAGTAGAAAGCACAAAATTTCTCGGGTGTCATATTGACAATAAATTGAATTGGAAACAGCACATAAATAATGTTACAAATAAATTAAACAGTTATGTGTATGTTCTAAGCAGACTGCGGAAAACCTGTGCACTTTCAACCGTAATCACTGCTTACCATGGTTATGTCGCGTCTACCCTAAGATACGGTCTCATCACTTGGGGGAATTCTACAGATTTAAACAAAGCATTTATTGCACAAAAAAAATGTGTTCGGGCAATTTTTGGAAAAGCACCGGACGAATCAGCTAAGCCCTTATTTAGATTGAATAAATTACTAACATTACCTTGTATGTACATTTTAGAAGTTGCTATGTTCGTTAAAAACAATGCTCATTATTTTACTAAAGCCAAGGACATTACCAGAGCAACACGACATGGAAATCGTCTTGTATACAATTTAATACCACGCTTAGAACTGTTTAACAGGCAGTGTTACGCTATGTGCATCAAAATATATAATGCTGTCCCAAACGAAATAAAACCATTGCCTCAAATTAAATTTAAAAAATTATTTCATGAATGGTTAAGTAAAAAATGTTTTTATTCGATAAATGAATATTTTGACAAAAATAATAGGTAGAATTAATTTAATTGTAATAAATGTACTTGTAATGGAATATTTAATTGTAATAATTTTATAAAACATTGTATTGGTGGTGGCTTAAGATTTAAAAATGACTCTATGATTAAAAACCAATGTTCATGAAATATGACCTTAATGTTGTACCAATTGCATGCTGACATACAGCATAGTATGTAGAACCTAATTTATATGTAAGAACTTTATGTACCGTACTATATGGCAATAAATATATTTGATTTGATTTGATTTGAAAGCAAAATTGGAATATTTATTCATTGGGGAGTTTATTCTGTACCTGGCGTTGCCACGGAGTGGTTTTGGGAAACTTGGAAAGGTTGGTATGTACTTTCACCTTTAGTAAACCCTAAAGATTTATAATTTCCAGAAAGTAACAAACATTTTGAGTACCTACTTTTGTTTACAGTTGGGAAATATCAGTTGCTGAATGATTTCATGAAACAAAACTATCCACCTAAGTTAACTTATCAGGATTTTGCACCCGAATTTACTGCTGAATTGTTTAATGCTTCTCATTGGGCGGACACATTCAAATCCTCTGGAGCTAAGTAAGTGATATACGTGATAAATTTAAATTCATAATACAGGGTGTTACTTAAGTGGTGGATCAAATGTGGAACATATGGTTTTATAACAAATGGTTTTATAGCCTCAGTTCTTCTTCCTACCCCATAAGGGATACAGATGTAAAGTTATGTATGTATGAATGTTTTAAATTCATAACACATATTTTTAATTGAATACGCAATGCAAAACTGTAAGTAGGTAAGTATATGTTATTTGAATTAATAGTTTCCAGACGTTTCGGTATTATAATATTATACTGAACTTAAACTGTATAAAAATAATGTTTTACTGACAGTAGGCACCTTGTTTTATCCCCCGACGAAAATATATTTGATTTTCCGTCTATGTGTTCTGTTCGTGGCATTGTGCTAGACGAATGTACCAAAGATGAGAATATAAAAAGTCTGTTCAGGGGGTTGATGAAGTCAAATGTACTCATTAAGTATTGCATGCGAGACTGGAGATTATTTTATTTTTTTATTATTTAGTGACTATACGATAAACCGTTGCACAGTGTGTGATTTTGGCTCCACCGCGGACACGCAGAGTTTATGTGTTTATTTGATAGCTGGAACTATAGTAGAGGCTAGAAAAAGACACCGAAGGTTTTTTTTAAATTATTTTTTGAGTTATTTACATTCTCGAGAAAAACCCATAAAAACCATAGAAATGCAATATCACTTTTTAGATATATTATTTTTGAATAAAAACAATATGTCCTCATAAAAGAAGTTCATAGCTATAACTATGCCAAAAACTACATAAAAAACACGGGTAATTATGATGCAATTAATGTTTTCATAAAAAAATTAAATTATTTTTTTGTGGGACAGTTTCTTAATGGTCGCATTTTTTTTCTTTATGGATGTAATCTACATATCAAAACATATTTATATAAAAAATATCAGCTAATTAAAATGCAGGGGTAACGAGTTATAAATTTTTTAAATTTTTGTTTAGGGTTGTCACTAACCTTTCCATGAAAATTTAATTATCATATTTATTTATTCTGCTCATCAATAATATCGTCAATTTAAGTACGTTAGACTTCTTATATCACTGTATAAAAACAAAATTTAAGTGTGAAAAAAATATAGGTAAATTGTATAAAACTCGCTTTGAATATAAATTAATTTGAATTTTTGTTTTGTAATAGGTATTATGTTTGACCGTTTTTCATTTGAAAAGATCTTCGATGAAGGATATTGTGTGGTATTGGGAAGGGGTCCGCCCTCGTCAAGCTTAAGCTAAAACCCAATACTACTACTCAATGTTCGGAGAAGCGGGGATCTACACACTATTCTGGTAGCATTATCATGCAGTTTGGAAATAGATTCTACCAAATTTCAGGTCTTTTGCAACAGCTGGTACTACATGTCTGTCACCATTCACAAAATATTATTACATGGAGCACAAATGACAGATTCTATTTCCTTACCAATTGAAATGCTCTCAGAACAAACCGGAGAATCGAGGAATAAATTTTGGCGTTACGATCGTGAACATCACAATCGTAAATTCGACCGTAAAACCACTGTCCTTGATTTGTTTCACCGAGCTTTGGAGTCTTTTATTCCCTCTTATCGATCATGTCAGTTGGTGATAGACAAAAAAAATTAAACATTCTGTCATTCCAAAAAAAGTTCTGGATCTGTTAAAACCCACAATGGATAACGTAGTTATCCATGACGACCCGTCACCACAAAAATATTTGGATGATGATATTGAATTGGACCGGCACAATGATGATATCGACGATATCAACATCGTATTATCATCAGAATAAATGTTGGTATATTGTGATGATAACGACATAGTATAGTATTTTACATAGTTTGCTATTTAATTATAATTTATTTTAATTTTTAATTTTGGGTAACCCTATTTCCATAGAAATTTCGGAAATACTTAGAAACGCTTTATCTCTCCACCCCTTTAATCGTCGCGTGTAGTTTTTTAGTATATAATAAATAACAGTATTGTACATATTTTTAATAAAGAATAAAATGCGACAACAACATGGTTGAATAAAAAATAAATAAAAGGTCAAAATAAGAAAATCTTAAATATATCAAAAAATATTACAGTTACAGTTCCTCGCATTTTTACATGCATACGTAATGCAATGTTTCGTTATTTAAGATAATAACAAAAACAAAAACTTTTCTATTTTTAGAGTAAAAAATAAATTAAGTTTTACTTGAGTTCATCGACCTTTGACAAAAAAATTAATATCTCTAAAAGTATTCAGAAAATTACCGTCGGGATTTTTATCAATTGTTTGCCATATCAAGCTCTTTCGAATAAATACATAAGCCATACGTGACCGCAACCAAGCCAAAATCACACACTGTGCGTTGTATAGAAGTCTATTGTACTTGTTAAAAAGACAAATTTATCGAATATAAAATAACTTCTTAAAGATACCTAGTAAATATTGCACATATTTTTTTTATGGATCCATCTATGCCAAAAAAAATAAGAAGCATTTTAGAAATCCAGAAAATATGAAGGTAATACTTTAAGCGATACGAAACAGTAAAATAAAAACAGACGCTAAACACTTTAACACTCCGGAATCAACATTAGAGATCGATTTATAAATCGGTATAAAACTATAACCCTGTCTCAAAGAATTTAAGTTTTTGTCATTAATCCTTAATGCTTTATTTATTTATTATATTATAAGCAGAAAACAACTTAGTTATGTTGTGAGTCGCAGCGACTACCCGACAACCTGCATAAATAGCGCGCGCGCACCGCGCCACGGGTATTTTGTTCGTTGTCTCTCGAGCTGTAAGGTTGTTGGTGGTCGGTGCGATTTGCAGTAAGTCCTTTACTTGTAATTTCACAGTGATTCATAATGTGTTTGATGATATGTGATTTAAATTAATGGCTGTTTGTGAATTATTGTATTTTAGAGGTTATTTGATTATTTTTGAAGTAAATAATTTAAGTTTGTAAAAGTTGTTCTTTTTTTATTTTATTCCTGCTTCCGATGCTAAAATCAGAAGTGGGATTCGTAATTCATTGCCCTCACGTGATAAAAAGCCGAAAAACAGCCGTTAATTTAAACCATGCCGCGACCGTCTCGTTCGCGTAGCAGAACAAAGGAGTCGCACCGCCGAGAGGCTAGGCGATCTCGTAACAGAAGCAAATCGCGCCGATCCCATCATACACCTCGCTCGCGATACCGTCGTCGTACCCACAAATCAGGGTCTCGGTCTCGCGAAGGTTCCGTCAAGAACGCGTAAGGCTCTATAGTGGCGCGATTAAACGCTATCGAGGGTAGTATCAATAGTGGTCGGAGTGGCGTACACTCACCGTCACGACCTCCTCCCTCACAGCACCGCCAAGTACGCTGCAAAAAAAAGAAGAGTCCTTGGTTACAAACGCTGCAGAGCGCCTGCTGGCAGCCATAAATTGTGTCCCGGTGAGATCAAACCAATATTTCGTGTCTGATTTTGATCCCAGTGTTCATGACGTCGATACGTGGCTTAGTGAAGTGGATAAAGCGCGAAGTGTAAACCGTTGGGACGATATGGAGTGTCTTGCTCGCGTTGGAAACTGTCTAAAAGGCGAAGCTCGCACCTGGCTGAGCCAATGAACAAGTACCCTCCGTACTTGGTCTGCGTTCAAGTTAGAACTCAAGGCATTGTGCCCACGTAATATAGACGTCGCGAACATTCTATATGATGTGATGTGTGCAGAATCGGACAAATACTCCACTTATGCGGACTACGCGCGTAAATCTCTTTTAAGGCTCAGAATAGTGACTGGGCTCAGTAACGAATTACTAACAAGTATCATTATAAGAGGCATTACTGATCCTCAAAGTCGCGCTATTGCCATGAATTCCAAAATGACGCCTGACAATTGTGGAGTTTTTGTCAAATTTTGTTAAACCGAATTTGAATCCTACAAAAAGAATAGTTCCTTATGCTAATAGTCAATTTAATTATTATCCTTACAACAAACGAAATTTTGATTCAAGTAGCTCAAAAGTTAAATGCTATCAGTGTAGTCAGTTCGGGCATAAAAGTGTCGATTTTCCGAAGCGTTCGCGGACACAATATAGCGATAAAAACTTGTCATCGTCGGGACAGCAAATAAAAAGTTGTGCCTTTTGTAAAAAAATAGGTTATTTAGAAACTGATTGTTTTGCTAAAGAACGTTCGAATTCTAGGAATACTACAGGTGTTAATTTTTGTCGGGAAATTATGAACCTTAAAAACAGTGACGTAATGGTGTGTTTCCTGGAATTCCTGTCGATGTTTTGATAGATAGCGGATCTTGTATTTCGTTATTGTCTTCCGATTTATTAAAACACTTTCCTTGTAAATTAAAACCTACGCACCTATTGTTGCGTGGATTAGGCGGTATGGAAGTACAAAGTAAATTCTTCGTTACGTTGCATGTTGAATTATGTGATATCACTTTAGAGGTTGACTTTTTTATTGCGGACGGTAAATATTTAAATACCCCAATGATTATAGGTACCGATGTTTTAAACAAAAAAGGTGTAACTTATGTTCGAACTGGTGATTCGCAGCGTGTTGTTCATAGCGATTCTATAGTGCGTGACGTAATGCAAGCAAGTTCTTGTTCATTATTAGATAAATTAAGTACCCCAGTTACAGGTGATTACAAAGAACAATTATTAGGTGTTCTCTCAAAATATGAGAATATTGAGAAATACTTTCTGAGTGGTACGGCAACCACAACCGTTAACGATAGTGAAATGGAAATTAATCAAACGACTAATATTCTCTATTATCGACCCTATAAGTTATCCTACGACGAGAAATTACGAGTACGTGCAATCGTAAAGGATTAATCTTTAACTTATTAACTCGATAAATTTTCGGAAGTGTACTTTTCTCAGCACTAAGATAGAGTACTTGGGGCGCGTTATTAGTCAGGGTCAGGTTAGACCGAGCGCATATAAAATTGAAGCTCTGGTTAAGTCCCCACAACCTAGCACAGTAAAACAAGTCCGCCAATTCCTCGGCCTGGCCGGCTATTTTCGTAGGTACATCTCTAATTACGCACTGAAAACTGCTTGCATTGCGTGGCTGACTAAAAAGACCGTAACGTTTCACTGGACTGAGGAACACGAAAAGGCATTCGTAGACGTAGGTGTAAAATTGGGCTTCATTTCCCGTCTCAGTGCGGCCACGACTGTGAGTGGCGTGCGTTTAGCACTTTGAGGATGTAAGTAATCGTGGTGTGCTTGCCGGAAAGGGGCAATGTGATGTGTGATGTTGCCTGCCGGATGGATATGCCCTATTGGTGTCTACCGGATGGAGGTTACCCGTGTTTGTGTTCTAGAGTATTGTATACTGCGCGATCTTGAAACCTTTATTGTGGCTTAATGCGTTTTTTTGAACCTTTAGTACCTACTTGGTAGATAGTAATGATATCATGGTTGAGCGGGTGAAATTTTGTGGTTAAGCGGCATTCATAATGCCTTTTTAAATAGGTAGTCTGAATATTGATGTTGTAGATTTTCTTTCTGATTATCGTGTATCCGTGACTCGGTAGAAATCGCTTTGTATCTTGCCAATCTTCGATTATTTTGCTGCGATTCTTAGGAGACACGTTTTCTTATGTTTTAGTAACAGTAAACTTGATATTATTTTGGCAATTGAAACGTAATATTACGATAGTGTGTGTTTAATGAATCACGGAGATAGGTAATAACGTCGATATTGAAAAGATTGAAAATTGAAAATGCGTTGAACTTGTTGCGATTGACAAAAGAGCTGGATTTTACTGTTGAACTGTTTGCAGTTGTCAAACAATTTTAATACTTTGTGGTTGTGAATTATGAAGTACAATGCAATGCTCTTATTGGTTTGATATACGCCATAACCGGATGGAGGTTATGAGTGTGAGTTGATATAACCGGATAGAGGTTATGAGTGTGAGGTGATGTAACCTAGTGGAGGTTACATTACGTTTTGTGACGGGATGGACGTCACTGCAGAAGAGCTTTGCATTGTTTGCTAATTAATTGGGTTTTTCTAGCAGCTTATGCTTGCTTTGTTGTTTATTGTTACATTCAAAGTAAATTTCATTGTTTAATGTGCGGTTTTCTTATCGAAAGTATTGTGGTTCGTATAATGCGCTGACGTATCTCGGACTGACGGTCGATAGTAGCTCGGTATTAATTGAGTTGGCATTGTAACTGACGGAACGGACTCGCGAATAAAGATTTTGTTGTGACTAATGGCGGGTTTCAATATTCAACTGACTGCTATGCGTAACCGGTACAGGTACAAAACTGGTAGGAAAAAAGTAGCGTTTCACAATATCTACTAGCTACGGGCTGTAAGTTCTCAAATTTGGCAAGGGCCCTCCTTGCGTGACGTTCTTCCAAGAAAATAGGTGATATGTGATTTATAGAATATTACGCATTCGCAACTTATTTGTATGATATTTGAACTAAATAAATATATAAACTTATTCAATTTATGTTTGCTATGTTTTAGTATTCGATAAATATATTATAGTATGTTTTTAGAGCTTTTTATTAATTATTGAGTTTAACTGCTTACGTAAAACGAAACGCCAATCCTTCGACTAATTTTGCCATTGGTTGAATCACATTTTTATGACGTCAAAGTAAATATTTAAGAGAAAAATTATGTAATTCAATAATATTCGTCCTTTTTTTTCAAAAACAGTTATAGATAAGTTAGAAAGAGAAAACTGGATTATTGATATGTTGACAGATATTTGATAGGACATTTCGTTAAATGAATAAATTGTTACGTCGTTGGCTAGATAAAATGACCTATTCTTTAATTGGTCATCATACATAATGAAAACATAACTCCTTATTGGCCGCAGCAGACTGCCATGCTACCTTTACCTCATTGGTTTAAATTAATAACTTGTTACGTCGTCGTTGGCTAGATATAATGACTTATTTTGTAAATGGTCAAATGTAACCTAGCAACCCATTACAGTCAAACAGTTCGTAAGCAGTGGTTTAGATGTCAAGATTTTGAATATAGAAAGGCATTTTGGTAGTGAATTCTATTGTTCGTAGGCAAAACGAACAGTTTTCATAATATTGAAACCCGCCATAAGCCAGGGTTATACCCAAGCCCATAGACTCGGTACTAAGTAACTGTCCAGTGATTAATTAATTCTATCGTGTTTTGTGAGTAACGCTTCTTTTCGTATGAGTATCGTAAAGATATGAAATGTCATGGATGACGTTCTGTAATAAGATAAGGAAGAGGACTGTTTTGCTAAAAATAGGACTCGAGGTCAAAAAGGACAGGGCGAAAAGGATTCTGTTCAGAGGGTGAATCTGTGCAACGAGCTCACGGCGGAAACTCTTTGAATGTGAGTTTAATGTTTTGCTTGTGTTTCAGAAGATAGTTACTGGCTTTGCGTAACTGTGTGTGCGAGTATGCAGGTCTATATGTGAGCTATCCGATGCGCACGCACTGCGACTGAGCGACCTGCCTTGCAGACGTGTCTCTGACGCGTGGAGGCCCTGCCTCGTGACGTGTTTCTGACGCGTGGAGGCTATGCCTCGTGACGTGTCTCTGACGCGTGGAGGCCCTGCCTCGTGGCCCTGCCTCGTGGACGCTTTTAGCGTGATAAAGCTCTCGGGGCCCTCGCCCCATAGACGCGTTCCTAACGTGTGTAGTAAATCGTTAGGGCACAAGTCAGGTAGGACGAGTGAGTGGTGTCCCGAGAGTTGCGCAGCATTTTTCGAAAGTAAGTTACTCTCGAAAGTTTTTAATGTTATCTATGTTTCAGTGGAACGTTTGGTTCTTGCGTGCGTATGAGCGCGAGACGGGCGTTTGGTTTGCTGTTCAACAATGGAGAACTGCGAGAACCAATGGCAATGCCCTTCAAGACCAGCAACCTAGTGTTCCTGGCTTGGCAGACGTATCTGTTAGATGCGTATCAGGTGTTGTCCTGGGAGACGTGTCTTGTGTACACGTATCAGGCGTTGTCCTGGCAGACGTATCTTTCAGATGCGTATCAGGTGTTGTCCTGGGAGACGTGTCTTGTGTACACGTATCAGGTGTTGTCCTGGCAGACGTATCTTTCAGATGCGTATCAGGTGTTGTCCTGGCAGGTGTTGTCCTGGCAGGTGTTGTCCTGGTTTTTGTAACGGGTTTAAAACCTGTAGAGCTCGTATACGAGCTCGATTATGAGCATGTTAGAGATGTCAGTTTGAAGATGTATGAATTCATCTGAAAGCGAAGTGAATTATCTCATGTTGTGAAAGTGTGATTTTGTTTGAGGGCCTTGAATGTGAGATGAATGACAGAATAGGCAACGGTGTCTGTTGACATGATCAATTAACTGTCTATTTTCATTTAAGGTTGCGACGAAAACATCTCCGATGATGCTGATGAGCTCTCAGGTGTTTCCGCTGGCCCTGCTAATGCTTCTATTAGAGGCGAAAGTGACCCGGATGACAGTTGCGATAAGGACGCCCCTGTCGCGACAGCTCAAGTTGGAGGAGAAGACATCTTGAAGACGGTGCACATTCAGGAGTGGCCGTATAAGCAGAAAACAACTTAGTTATGTTGTGAGTCGCAGCGACCACCCGACAACCTGCATAAATAGCGCGCGCGCACCGCGCCACGGGTATTTTGTTCGTTGTCTCTCGAGCTGTAAGGTTGTTGGTGGTCGGTGCGATTTGCAGTAAGTCCTTTACTTGTAATTTCACAGTGATTCATAATGTGTTTGATGATATGTGATTTAAATTAATGGCTGTTTGTGAATTATTGTATTTTAGAGGTTATTTGATTATTTTTGAAGTAAATAATTTAAGTTTGTAAAAGTTGTTCTTTTTTTTATTTTATTCCTGCTTCCGATGCTAAAAATATTTATAATAAATAAGACGACCACTTTGGCGATGATGGGGTAAACCTGCCTGCCTCAGGTGCCAGTGGTTGCGGGTTCGATTCCCACACGGAACAAGAAAATAAAATGTTTCGTGTCTGAATGCTTATCTATCTAATAGGTTGGGGAAAAAGTCTTTTTTCGCATTATAGTATGTATGTACTTGTAATAAAATCTCTTTGGTTATAGTATTTGTATTTGGCTAGTTTTGGTATCATTGAAAGTTACAATTTTAAAGAACATAATTCCAAATTCAAATTAGGAAAATGTGAGATTTTCATTTGTTTTTCGTACTGTCAAGATGAGTGAATCTAATGAAGAAATTCGATACATTTTAAAAATTTACTACAAAAAAAGTAAAAATGCAACGCAAGCCGCGAAAAAAATTTGCGATATTTATGGACCTAGTGCAATGTCTGTGAGAGTAGCACAAATTTGGTTTAAGCGTTTTCAATCCGGAAATTTTGATGTCAAAGATGCACCTCGGTCTGGTCGCACGGATAAAATGGATGCCATTTTTGAAAAAGTGGAGCAAGATCGACATATCAGTTACGACGTAGCTGAAGAACTGGGAATTAACCACAAAACAGTTTTGGCGCATTTGAAAAAAGCTGGGTACACAAAAAAGCTCGATATTTGGGTACCTCACGAGCTCACTGAAAGAAACCTAATGAACCGTGTACTCATTTGTGATTCTTTATTACGACGTAACGAAACTGAATCATTTTTGAAGAAGCTGATAACTGGTGATGAAAAGTGGATCACGTACGACAAGAACGTGCGAAAAAGGTCGTGGTCAAAGGCCGGTCAGGCTTCACAGACTGTGGCGAAACCCGGGTTAACTCGCAATAAGGTGATGTTGTGGGTGTGGTGGGATTGGAAGGGTATTATTCATTATGAGCTGTTACCACCAGGCAGGACTATCGATTCTGAACTCTACTTCGAACAACTTATGAGATTAAAACAAGAAGTTGAGAGAAAGCGGCCGGAATTGATCAACAGAAGGGGTGTGGTGTTTCATCATGATATCGCTAGACCTCACACATCTATAGCCACCCAGCAAAAATTAAGAGAGTTTGGCTGGGAGGTGTTAATGCATCCGTCGTATAGTCCTGACCTTGCACCTTCAGATTTCCACCTGTTTCGATCTCTTCAGAATTCTTTAGGCAGTGTTAGGTTAACATCACGAGAGGACTGCCAAATCCGCTTGTCGTGGTATTTTGATGAGAGGTCCCAAAAACAAGAAGTTGAGAGAAAGCGGCCGGAATTGATCAACAGAAGGGGTGTGGTGTTTCATCATGATAACGCTAGACCTCACACATCTATAGCCACCCAGCAAAAATTAAGAGAGTTTGGCTGGGAGGTGTTAATGCATCCGCCGTATAGTCCTGACCTTGTACCTTCAGATTTCCACCTGTTTCGGTCTCTTCAGAATTCTTTAGGCAGTGTTAGGTTAACATCACGAGAGGACTGCCAAATCCACTTGTCGCGGTATTTTGATGAGAGGTCCCAAATTTTTTATAGCAATGAGATCATGTCCCTACCTACAAGATGGCAAAAGGTTATCGAACAAAATGGTACATACATACTTTAGTTAAATGTCAATAAACTATATTAAAAAATGTTTTGAATTTTCTTAAAAAATGCAAGGAAACTTTTTCCCCAACCAATATTTATGTATTTATATTCTAGGTAGGGGGTTCGCTACATGGAATCACATAACACAAGCTATGCTTACTTTGGGGCCATGTAGTTGTGATTGTCTGTGGATTTTATTTATTTCCAGGGATAGAATGGATTTGGCCTCCTCATGTTCAGTTTGTGTTTGTGAAAGCTTAAAGATGAATTCGTTGTAATTACTTATTACTATACTCACCGACTCACACGTACCTTATTGATGTGGGAACGGGGAACGGGCGGTGGGGCGCAGCGCGTCGCACGCAGCGACCCGGGTCCCCGGCGACGTCGGTGCTGGACTGCTGACGGATGCAACTTGCGCTCCGCGACGGCTCGTGTTGACGTTAGACTCATCGAACTCCGGTGACCTACCTACATACGAAGTTATTGCTTTTTAATTGTAATAATTCAGTACGAAGTTCACCGATTGTAGAATCCGATACCTCCGGCTTCCCCTGAACATCAGCAAGGCTTGACTTCAGGAACGTAATGTCCTTCAGCAACCTGCTTACGTCGACGTGGTCGAATCCGATGCTTGGTAGCTTCAGATTTTTCGCTACAAATGCGCGCACCTCGTCAATATCCCAAATAATGTGTCGCAAAAATTATATGACAAGAGTACGGGGCATGCTCGGTATGAAATTTCAACAATCGTTTATCATCGTGATCGTTATAGATTATAAATTACAGAACTGGACACACAGGTATTTTACCTCCCTCTTTTACCTCTTTGACCGAGGATTCAGGCGATTGGGACCACTCCGGGACCACAAAACTGGCACGCAGGGTCGGTCGCCTGATTATTTTTATTAATTTATTTTATCAGGCGACGGGGCCCACTCGTTGTAAACACAAATCCATTTTTTAAGAACCAGATCTAGTAGAGTTAGCAGATGCAGTGTCACAAATAAAACAAAGTCATTCATTATTTAAAGTTTTTAATTTACGTTCTTGTACTCTGAAAAACTGAAAAAGTATAACACGCTTAATTATAAAAAAAACACTAGAAAATGACAGCATTAATATTACCCAAAGATATAATTGTCTTATTGTGCAAAAAAATAATAAATAATATTGATTTCTACTCAATGATATTTTACTAGTAGCACAGAATAAGTAATAGTTGGTACAGAAGAATTACTCCGCAAGAAGATCTAAATAAATTCGAGTCTTGCTACGACCGCGATACGGTGGAATTCAGCTCGCACAGCATTACGTACCTGCAAATTTATATACCTAGAAGTTTTGTCTCTTTCTATCGCATGCCTCTTATCTTTTCTTACGCTGTTAGGGTTGCTGGCTCGTGAAGAATAATTAATCTCCTTATTTGTAATTAAGTATCTACCGATGTAGGTATTACTGTTATTCTACTTTTGTAAAAAATATTATTTCAACTTAGGTAAGTACAAAATGAAAAAAAAGTTACGACGAATAATTAGTAATACTACCTATGTTTTGTTTGCTAAATTGAACATAATCAAATCTAAATATAATCTAATTTAATATTTGTTTCTTTTTATGTCCATTTTTAAATACTATTTGCAACCTCGATCATAGAATTACTGTGAGTGCTATTAGGAAGGTAGGTATCTACAACGTCCCGACGGACTCGCGCGTGACACACGATCCATTCGAAATACGCCGGCGGAGCGCTTCGCTGTAGGTAAATAACGGATGTACCGCGCGTAGTAAGAATTTTAAAATCAGTCTTCACATCGATTAGGTATCTTCTAAATGTACATATTAATACATACTCTATTAATTATTTACCGTACAAACAAAAACAAAAATCAAGAAATCACAAGAAAATCACAGTATTATAATAAACCTAAGTTATGAGCTTTCTTAGCTTTAAACAAGAAACACTAATAATTTAACAATTGAAAATCAACAAACACAAAAAACATAGAGTAACACTAATTATTCAACATCAAAAATATAATGAATAATCGTAAAAGGAATTTTAAAATCAGTCTTTACGTCGATTTAGTAATTTGTTAAATATATAACTTAATTGGAATTACAAACATAAGCAGTAAATAAAGTTTTATTAAGAAACAAAAAAAATACAATCACAGGAAAATCACAATATTATACAAAATCTTAGCCTTAAACGAGTAGGTAACCTTAATAGTTTAACAATTAAATATCTAAAAGAAACTAATAGTACTACATAAAATAAAATCCTGAGTTGACTAAATGACTTGATTTTTTTGTTAACTGTACTTTAAGTAAGTCAGATTTGTGGTCCCAGTCGACCGATTCAAAAAGTCGACCTAGTCGTCTAGTTTGGAGTGGGCCCAGTCGCTGAGTTCTTCCTCATTTTACCTACCTGTTTGATTTTAAAGCAAATTGAATGAATTCAGTAATTATTTATGAAATTTTATTTTATATTTATTAGAAGTTTTAATATTTTTTTATAAAATATTTCATTTATTTTTTGCCAGAACGAAAACATAATTTACTTAATTACGCTAGTCTACCAAATAAATTTCATGAAAATTGACACTTTATTTTATATTTTTTTATTAGATTTAATGAAACTAACCAAAATTTTGATGATTTATGACCAAATACGCTTTCGCAACTCATCGCAATACATATTTACTGTTTATGCTGCCATGAAGATATTTGATATTTGGCGTACCTACGGCGGTCCTAGTGCCAAACGGTTGTCAAATGATTTTAATTGATATTGAACTGAATCTTTCACGAATAAAATATGAATTTAATAACAATTTTTTAACATCTACCGTAACTAAACGCTCAGTCACTTTTATAAACAAACCATGAAGTTACTAAATTTATTGTTAGTTTATATTTATTTATTTATTATATTTATTGTTAATTGTTAGTTTTTTACAATTGCGGATCATATGTATGATATGATATACATAAAACGTGTAACACTATAGGCCTAATGCACTGCAAAATACAAAATATAAACGGAGGGCACTTGGTAGAAAATTAACACTCTAAACATGAGAATACATAATAAATACAATATAATTTCTTGAATAAATTTATTTAGTTTTATTTATTTACCCTTTATTATATAGGATCGCCATATAAAAGTCAATAATATTTTAAAAGCAGATTAAGACTGACGAGAGGGTCACAATTTGGAAAAAAATAATTAAAGTAAATATTTTTCGTCAATTAAAATTTCAAAATTCTTATAAGTAGGTGATCAAAATCTAAATCTGTTCTGTAGTTGATGACTACACGGCAAGAAAAAAAAATCATTTCTATCATGCAGTCATAAAATCTACATTATAGTGCGGCCGCTCAGAGAATGCGTTCCTGACACCTATCAGTTGGTCATGACTAGTGATGGGCACAACATAACACTGAGTTCGTTACCGTTCCTCCAAAATGAAACGCCGGGTTATTTTTAAGATTATTTTCGTTTTAAATTGGCGGAATCATTTAAAATTTGTATTTTAGTAATTTAAGTGCAAACCAAGAAAAGGTAATATTAATATAATAAAATTGTTTTATTTATTTTTTGTTACAAAGTTACAATCTGTATTTCTATGCAATAAAGTATATTGAATTGAATGTGCGTACAGAATATTAATCAGACTCCGATTCGCTTGAGGAGGTAGTTTCTTCATCATCATCTTCGCCTACATGTATAATTATTTTATTATCAATAACAGTTTCAATCCTAATATCTCGGTCAAAATGTTCCATAATCAGGTTTTTATTCTTTCAACAACCTTTGTCCAGTCATCTCTAGTGACTTCCCCGCAGGCTTCTTTTAATTAGGTCAAAATCTTTTTCGTGCTGAATGGCGGGGAAGTATTTTGGCGGGCGGCGTAACCTTTTATTTGAGCCCAGATTAGCTCAATCGCGTTATATTGGCAATGATACGATGGAATTCTTAGAACGCGATGACCGTACTCCAGAGCCAGTTCATCGATTTCGTATCGCACATTTGCCGCTTTATTTTCTTTAACTAATTTCATTAGCTCTGCTTTTAGCATCTGCATATATGCCTTTTGCTTGTAACCAACTTTTTTTCGCGCATTCAGTTTGGTTTTAGTTTTATTTTTTAATTTAATAAAGTCCATTATTTTCAAATTCTTAAAAAGAAAAACGAAACGTATTATTTCATAAAGTATACCTGTTTAAGAACAGATTACGATACTGTTATTATTAGCACAGCACTACAAATATAAAGCTTTGACATAACCTTGTAATAGCGCAGTATAGATTTTGAAAAATATTGTTTACCAAGTTATTGGACACTCAGTTTGGCACAAAATTATAAAATTCATTAATTATTGATATAATAATGTTGTTTTAATGCTCATCAATTTTTAAAACGGTAAACAACCAGCAAAAATATTTTTTATCGTAACTGCAACGCCCTTACAAAGTTACGTCGTCAGTTCAATCGCGATGTGTCAGGAACGCATTCTCTGAACGGCCGAAGTATAATCTTTAATTTTACTCACAGAGAAGAATTTTGAAATTTAAGTTTATGAAAAATACTTTTTAAAAAACTTTTTTTTTTCAAAATTTAGACCCACTCATCATTTTTAATCTGCTATTAAAATATAATTGAATATTATATGTGGTCCCTATATATTTATACAAAAGAGAAAATTAAAAATAAATAATAAGAAAAAAAAAAAATTTTTTAACGTCTTTTATTTAGCAGGGAAGAGTCTATAATTTTTCATAGACTTAGCATGAGGACTACATGAATCATTTATTTATAATTGAAAATAAATAAACGAATTTTTTTAGAAAATTGTGAATAACAAGTAAGTACCTACGTACCTAATTTTAGTTGAACAATATTGATAGTAAATAAAAATAAAAAGAAGGGAAAAAGTATTTTTTAAATAATTCACTTGTTTCAAAATATATACTTTTTTATTATACATGTTGTTAGTTTATTAAAGCATGAGCCATAAAAAAAAATGTTCCAAATCTGTATCTAACCCCTTGAGAGAATTATGTTCTAATAAGCAAACAAATTACACATCCATAAAATATATCGCAAAAAGATAGAAAAACGGTGTATTGCACAAATCATCACATTTAAAGTAAAAACGATACATAAGCGATTTATTTAATTTATTTGTCCGCTAAACACGACAGATATGTATTTTCATACAACTATTGCCGGCCGTATGTAACAAGTGAGCTAAGTTGCTAATTACAGTCGAGGCTGTGATTTGAGACCGAGCCGCAGGCGAGGGCTTAATAATGAGCCGAGACTGTAATTAGCAAAGACTGTAAATATACTATTATATCATATCGCAATCTTTTGGGAAGATTAAACATACTCCAGATTAAGCCAGGATACAGCATTAACGACTTAGATGATTAACGACGACTTTGTGATGATATAAAATCGAAAATTATGAGTAAACTAAATCAAAAAAGGCTAGTTAGTTAGAGTATTTATTAATCAACAAAATTATAGACAGAACAAACTTTGTCTGTCACACAAATCAACAAAAAAAGAACAAAACGAAGGTAATCATAATGCGTACACATACCCCAAAGTGAGGGTAACTGTGCGCTTTCCTAGGGGTATGTGTGCGCAACTTGAAATTGAGGTAATTATGAATTATTTTCTCTAGTCTGACTAGGAATAATGTTCTTTTAAAATTTTAAACTCACAAACATCACTTATAGTAACGCCTACAGCAAAAAAAATATATAATTGAGAATGAGATCAATCAAGAAAAACTAAAATTACTAATTGCAATGGTCACATATAAATATTCCTTGCTCAAAGCTAGTACATTGTTCATGCCACCAATTTTCACAAATGCTGCATTGAATCCAGTCTTCATTTGGTGGATAAATATATTTTTCACCACACAGGGGACAAAAGTATTCATTTTCTTTATTCTTATTTCTGTCAGTCTTAGTATTCTTAGTCTTAGTTTCATTAATTGCAGTATTTTTTGTTGTAAGCTTCTGTTTTAAATTTAATCGTACTTTCTTTTTGGCTAATTTCGCTTCTTCTTCTTTTTTCTTTTCTTCCAGCGCCAATTTGAAGGGCTTTCAGTAGCAATTATAGACTTCTTGCCTTTTTTCGTCTGTTTTGTAAAGTAGCCTTAGGCAACGGTTGGATAGTCGATAATGGTACTTGTGCCTTGCTGGTTGAAGGTGCAGAATGAATTAGAGGCGATAAATGAGGTAGAATATCCATTGTTATGTCAGTCGTTGCTTCCAATAAAGAGGTGTCAATCTCTTGTGATACGTTAGCTGACGTTGCTCGAGATTCAATAGATGTAGTCTCTGTGAGACACGGCAAAGGGGACAGATATTGATATATTTCATCCTCTTGTGCCTTAGTAAATGTCGTCGAAAATCTTCCCATACTAATCGCTGTCTTCCCAGCTTTCAAACGTATTCGAAGAGTGCTTTCCTTAAGCCCAACTTGAATTGCTGCCTTTCGCTGACTGGTACCCTTCGAAATTAATAATCTCGCAGCTTCAAGCTGATCATTTGTAACGACAGTTCTGTCTGGAGCTTTTCTTTGGTAATTCCGAGGCATTTTTAATATTTAGACAAGCCCTGAAACAAAATATTACTTAATCAACACAGTCCATGGCAAAGCTAAGAGATGCGCACACTTACACGACAAGCGTCTGCGTACACTTAACCCGAACGGTCATATCGGGATACGACCAAAATGGTTCATGTATACGTCATCCGGGCAACTAAAACATTGGCTCTAATCAAACTACATAAAACGTGGTAACCGAAGAAAGTATTCAAGTTTTAAAGAAGAATTTGGATATATAAAAGATTACATGACAAACTTTACAAAATTACGTAATGATTTATGCAAATATCTTCACTGACCTTTTATTTCAAAATGGCGGGACGGGTGGCTGGCGTCACAAGTTCGTGTCGGGCGGAGTCGCGCGGGGTACCTCAGGAAGAGGATCGCGTTCTGTTGTTATGTACCATTTGCTAGATATCTAACATGCGCACACTTACTCGCTGCGTACACTTACCCCGCATGACTATACTGTAAATTTTGGGTAATCTATATTTTACTTACGTGCTTAGATGATCAAAATTGGCAAACGAAGTACCTACCTAATTCTACGGACAAAAAAGCACGGAAAGCTATATGTGCATATTTTTTATTAGCTATACATTCACTTGTAAATATTTTTCAGGTGTTTTAGGTGAAATTAAATGGGAAAATGCGTTCACACTTGATAGAAAATCTTGGGGTCACAGAAAATTTCTACCCCTAGCAGAAATTCTGTCCACCGAGGAGCTTCTTAGAGAAGTTGTCACTACTGTCAGCTGTGGAGGTAGGGACCAAAGATCTATTTAATACTGTATTCCACGATTTTTCGCGATTGGATTAACACCTTTCAGCTGCACGGCCAACAAAATCTTAATGCCCTATATTAGGTCTTTTCCTATATGAACTTATCGTTTATCACGAAATACTAGGGCGGCACTGAAAGTTCTTAGAAAATTAAAAACTGAGCACACTAGTAAGTTATGATTTTAAGATTATCTTTATAAAATAGTTTGTATACACATCCATATATCGCTGCATTCGATAGAACCACCGAGAAAGGCACTTTACTCACTCGTTTTTAGGGGTCTTTTCGACGAATGCAGCCACTGCTTCCTCGGCACCCACAGAATGTTTTTCTCGAAGTATTTTCTGAAATAAATAAAAATCTCAAGGTATGAGGTCAGCGCTATATACCCAGCAATCTGACGTCAGATTTTTCCAAGTTTTGGCTGCTATTGTACTATTTTTGACAGGGCACTAATTAAGTATATTTTCAAAATTATGTGCACAAAAGGCAAAAAAATAATTTTTTTTCACAGTATTCAGTTAAACATTACTCGTTTACACGTTTCCCAAATTAAGGCTGGCTAAAAGCAGCAAATTATTTTTTGGAATGTCAATACGTAAGTATAACGGGTGTACCGCCAACCGGAATTAGTCCCTGAACGTAGTTTCCCATAACGTCGCTTTTCAAATTACTTCGTCGCTCCTGGCTTCACAGTGGCTCACAACAGGCTGCCGCTTTGCATTTATAGTTAGAATTGGTACTGCTCAGAACAGAAGTTTTAATTTCTGGTTTTATAAAATAAACTGCAATAAATTATGTAGATAGCTACACACATTAAAAATCATGTAAAAATAAAATGCAATTCGTTTCGTATATGTACTTATAGTATTTTTATTTTTATTGTTGCACAGAAAACCACTTAACAAAATATTTTGACATAATTTTACTAACTTATAACTAAAAAGGGTCCGTCCAATTTTAACACATGTGCGGCGACCCCGAAAAACCCGAACAAGTAGCTAATGCATTGAAAATATTTTCATTCTTACACTAATCAAGTAAAAATTACAGGAAATATATTATTATGTGGACACATAAATAAGTGGTTATCTGTTAAAAATATATTTTGAGATTGCATGAAAAATATAAAAACATCATATTAATTTCTGCTTCTTCAAACAAAACAACATTGTTGATGAGATGGTAGGCAGATATTTAAATACTATTTTGAGGCCTTGCCCAGTCAAAAGATGATAAAATATCAAAATCTCTGTTGTCGTTTTCTCGAGAAAAAATTACTAGCCTATTCTGTGCAATTATTTTGTCAATAACATTGAAATTCTTTACAGGCAATGTTTTGATCAACATCGGCCCAACACAAGAAGGCACAATCATACCGATATTCCAAGAACGACTAAAGTCCCTAGGAGACTGGCTCAATATCAACGGCAGAGCTATCTACGAAACTTCCCCGTGGCATTCCCAGAACGATACATTGAACGGCAATGTCTGGGACACTTGCCGAACAAAATATAATGAAAAAAATCCTGTGTCTAAGCCAGATAACAACTCTCAAGTTAAAGAAATCTACGCAATTTTCCTGAAATGGCCGATGGATAACAAATTAAGAATAACGGATATAACAGAGTATGTTGACAAATATAGAACAATTCATCTTTTCGGATATAACTATGAACTAAAAAAAGCTGTCACTAATGAGGTTACAGAAATTAAGCTCCCTCCACAACATTTGGTTCAATCGAAAGATGCGTGGACGATTAAATTTTCACTATCAAGTTAATTTAGATTTGTTCACTGAATGATTCAGGTATACAAGTTGATATTTTTTTTTATTAAAATTCATACATTAAAATTCAAAATTCATACATCAAAACCTACACAGTTTATAATTAATCTACTGCACTGAATATTTAACCTCCATGTTCTCTTATATGTTTGAAGTCGACTCATTGTCGTAAGAGCAGTCCTTGTCTGCTGGGTTTCCATAATCTGGGTTATTTATTAATATAAAATATAGTGTTAATAAGCGAACTGGTGTTTTATTTTGCCTTCGTGGTCGAGTGTCCGCCCGCTGCTTGGGAGGTCCTGGCATTCCCAGCTGGGTCGGTTTACTTTGGCGCTGGTTTGGGTGTTTAGTTCGATGAATAACAGTTCTTACTCACGCCGTCATCAGCGGCTATCGCTGGTGTAGTGTTATGATATAAGTGAATACCAGTTACATCATCCGTCGCAGATGCTTTGATAAACTTGATGCTGTTGTTAAGGAGAATATACATGCTGTAAAACACCGTAACATCTTTAGTTAAGATATCAGATGAAATACGTAAAGCTAAATAAAATTCTCACTCTCACATTATTGTTGTTGGATTTCAGTAACGCCTTTAACAATGTGGATTATGATATTTTGTTTCAAATTATGGGCTCTCTTAACACATCAACATCAGTTATTGACATTTTGTGCATTATTATTTAATGAATTTACTGGATTCTTACCACGATTTCCGATTTTAATTTCGCGCGTCCGATATTTCGATGCTGTTACAATATCGCGGACTGGTAAGAATCCCGTAAATTCATAAAATCATATTGAAAATAACCGCGATAGTTTAAAACAATTATTTGCGTGGATACCTTCATGGACGCCGGCAAAGTATTGTCATGGATGACGCTTCTTCAACAGGGTCTCAGCTCGAAACTTGTGTCTCGCAAGGTGGCGTGCTGTCTCCTCTTTTCTTTAAATTTTCATAAACTCAGTTTCTCTCAACATATCTTCTTCCTACCACATGTATCAGACGATTTACAGTTTTATACCCGTTGCACTATAAAAAATCCACTCGCTGCAAAACAGCGAATAAATTGTGACCTCACAAAAATATCTAAGTGGAGCAAATCATATAGACAAACTTTAAATCCAGCAAAATCGCAAGCGATCATTATTGGCGGTTCTTACATGATTAGTCGAATAAACTTAAATACGATTAATCTATTATTTTTTAACGGTGTGAGTATTAGCTACTAGTTAGGTACAATCAATATACAACATTAAACAGAATTGAGAGGTAAAACTTAAGGGTTAGCTTATGTAGAATATGCTGTGAAAAATCAACATTATCAGTGCTGTTATACAGGGTGACTGTTGGGTCACTTTCGAAATTCAAGGACGTGATAGTTTGAGATCATACACGGAGAGGAAAAATAAAATAAAAATAAATATTAATTATTTACTGAACAAACTTAACCGGCAGTTAAAGAATTCATTACGCAACGCATAGTTACATAAGCGTTATACATTAGACAATAGAGTGCTTTCCTTCGACATCTTAAATTTGTAACAGTCACCCTATAGACTTTTATACAAATTTATTTAACTATTTTATATCAAAATATTTTGACAACCCAAGTTAACCTTATAAACTACAACAAAGGCTTGCGCCGCAGTTTTGCCTTAAATACCTTAATCTTGGCTTCGCAAGCACCTACTATCGAAAACGATGCAGCGTTGACCCTTAATTATCTCCGGACATAATCTCATGCATAGTGAAAATTTACGTGTTATTCGGTTCGAACGTGCGAATCTATTATTTCAGTAGATTTATAAATTGGTACACCGTGATAAACGCACATATTTATCGGTGAAAATATTGTTTTAAAAATATTCTGCACTTAGATACTATGTAATAAAACATTCCCGAAACATTATCGTCTAATTTAGTAGGTAAGCATAAAATTAAACTTAATAGTACCTATCTGTCTTAGTTACATCACTTTATTTAAACGCCATCTCTGATTGAATAGATTTCATCAAAAGCTAACAGCTTTTAGGGTTGAACTTAGATATTTTGATCTAAACTTTGAACTTGTTATACGCCGAACCGGGAGGATTACAAATATATGTCACTATTACTTATTAACTACACCACCAAACATATAATTAAGTATTATCTCTACATTATGTTACACGTTGTATATACTATGATCGAGCTTTGAATTTAATAGCTTCTTTAGTAAGCTTAGTCACCGTAATGGACCACTATCAGCATAAGTCCTGATTCCACCTTCCAATTTTTCAACTGATGGTGTCGAGAAGGTCACGGTTATCTTCGAAGCCCAAGCGTATCAATATAAAACTTGGTTCATATGTTCTCGATTGTATTTTAAAATGACCTGTGTAGATGAAATGGACAACAATTCCCAAAGAGGGGTACAATGGGGTTAAGATTTTGTTTTTTTTTATTGCTGTACTTATATAAGTATAAAACTTGGTGTAAGATCTCGATTGCGATTACGAATGATCTGTGTAGATGAAATGGTAATTTTTCCCTCATATAATACGTATAAAGGGAGAATATACTTCTTATATACCCAAGAATATACTACTTTTATACCTACCTTCTCATTAATGGACTTAGCAGTATAAAAATTGGTATATAGATATTTTTTTCTTTTTTATTTAAGACCAAGCCCGCGTTTGACCTCCATCTCACGTGACGGTGAGTGAAGATGAGGTCGAAGAGTCATCATCATCATCATCGTAACTCCGTGTAATGAGCCCACTGCAGGGCTATGAGTCTCTCCTGTGACGAGGAGGTTTAGGCCGTAATCCAACAAGCTGGCCCAGTGCTGGTTGGTGGATGTCAGATATTTCAGGGTGCCGAAATGACTTCTGACAAACCCTAACGACTACTGTATTCAAGGATACAGCACCCGGGACCGACTTCTTAACGTGCCTTCCGAAGCACGGAAGTCGTCGTGAGAAATGAAAGGTCGGCGGTCACCCATCCTAATACCGGCCGCACCGAGAGCGCTTAACCTGCGATATCGTTTGATATGCACAGTAACCACGGCGCCACGACGACTTCCAGGGGTCGAAGAGTGTATCTATTTAGTAGTGTTTAGAAGTGCATTGAAAGCACACGGGCCTAGGAATGGACTGGCTCTTTATAAAATATTGCCGGAATACATCACCGCTGCAGCAGAAACTTTTGGCAGCAGATTTTATTAAAGGGTAGTCGCAAGCCAGTCGGACCCTGACGGGATCCTACCACCAAGTGGGGATCACTCGGATTAGTCGCCTTTTACGACACGCTTATCCATTCTACGCTAGATCTATTCTAAGCCGACTCTACTCGGACAAAAATTTGAAATAAAAATGATCTGCGAAGGTAAGGAGAAAGAAAGAAGAATGGAGTTTTTTCTTATAGGTGAGTTTTAGGCCGTGGCATCTCTACGGTACGGCGCCGTATGCCGTGCCGTTCCTCGGCGCAACGAGCCGTACGCCGTGAAACGGCTCGGCACCGCCCTCCCCTTGGCTTGGCAAGGCAAGGTAGAGATAGTTCCACGCCCTTATGTAGGACTTCCTTATTTCTAGACTTAAAAATATGACTAGTTACAATTTAAAATAATGCGTATGGGGAAGTTGGCGCCTTCCATGTTGGAGGAGATTTTTCATACAAAATGAACAATCAAAGTGTGTGAAATAAATTTGCTTTGAAAATAATAAAGTTTACTTTACTGAAACAATTACTCACTTTATGGCATAATACAATTTTGAAAATTTTTTGAAATAGCCCTTATCTCATTGCATAAGTCGCTTTAAGATAGTTTCCATAAGTATAACTTTATGCTACAATGGTTCGATTCGTCATTCAATTCAAGAATTTTAAAATAATGTCATGACCGTTTGCCATTCTCACTAACGTAGTAGTAATATCTCAATGTTCTCACTCTAATAAATGACCAAGCATCGGCTATTATAAGCTATTGCTGCAATCTTCTCCAGGAGATGAGATGGTGAACAGTTCCCTAGAGTACGTGTTGAATGTAGACGACGCAGACCATTACCCTGTTCAGTTGTTGAACTCGCCATCAGGTCTTCCATGTCACAAAGTTGGCACACCAGTTAGTAAAGTTGGCTCAATAGTTAGGTAATTTAAAACCGCCAAAGTATTGCAACGGGTGCAAAGTGTACAAATCGACGTTTTACATCAAAATATACTCGAGCCTACAATATTAACTCAATGTGCCAAAAGAGAAACGGCATTCCCATGATCCCAAGTGATCTACCATTCAAGTTCAAAAGAGTACTTACCTTCAGTTCCCTGCTAACTGTAGGCACTCTTTTGACTACTGTGCGATGACCATCAACAAATCACAGGGTCAAACTTTAAAATACGCCGGAAGGGGGCTGTTTTTATTTCGGGTTTCACGGTCAGTTTTATGTGGCTTGCTGAGTCAGTGCACCATATAGCTTGGTCAAACTAGCACAAGATTCAGAACTGAAAAAACATAGTGTTGTATATAGCGAAGTACTGTATTAAACTGATACCTGTCATTTATGCCAAATTCATACTTATTCATCGTCACTTATCTTGGTGAAATACCCAATCCAGTTTCAAAGAATATTGGTCACCTTCCATACATTCAAAAACCTGTCACTTTAATTCTTTTATTGACCCCGTCTTGTATTCGTTGGTTCTTCAAACTGTTGTTTATTGTATTAAATATCTAAATATATTATCAATATTTTTGAATTCGATGCAGAAATAAAATTATTTAAAATAAATACATAGCCAACCCGTCAATGTCAGACGTCAATTCAGACTCAGACTTATAAAAATAACAATTGTGTTAGTTTCGCAGCCGAATAGCATCAAATAACAGGATATTAGCTTAATCCTTGCGTAATAATAAGCCTACTGCAATTTAAAAAGAATTAACATAATAAACAAGGCACACAAAGGACTGCAAGAAAATACATATCAATCAAATCTGACGTTGAGGTCTGATTGATCTATGCGAGTGACAGAACCCGCATCTCATATCTTATAGCTACGTTCAGCTTTCATGTTTAATTACAATGAAAAAAGTATGTATTTACGGACATAATAGTATTTTTATTTTTACATGATCTTTGTTCTAATATCATTTTTAGTTTCGGCCCTTCATAGGGTTGATTTCTGTATAACTTAAAACAATAGATTGGCTGCGTTCAAAAACAATATTTCTCGAAAATATTTAAAAATTGTTTTCTTTTTTTCCATGGACTGTCTGATCACGGTTTTAATTGCTTTAAAATCAGTAAAAAATCTAAGATTTTTTGCGATATATTTGAAAATAAGACGCTTCTTTCGGCTATCAATCACTTCAATCAGTTGACAGGTCATAATTCGCCTGCCTTCTTTAAGAAAGAAGTCGAAAAATCCGTACTAATATTATGAACGTGAAAGTGTAATTGTTTGCATATTTGTTTGTCCGTCTTTCACGTCGCAACAGACCGATTAATTTTTTTTTTGTATAGAAATAGGGACTGTTTCTAGTTTGGGGACTGGAAACTGACATAGGTTATCTACATTTTATTGCCGCGAGTAAAAGCTAGCATCTTATAAAAACGTTCGAATCTTTTTCGTGATAACGGTGTCTGCAAAAATTGATTATTATCCAAACATACCTAAGATTTTTTTATAACTATAGTTGAATTATTTTCAAATGATTTTCCTGACAGTTCTCATGTTCCATTACGCGCAAACTATTAACAACTAATAAAACATAAATATGCGCAAAAAAAAATAAAAGCTATGTAAATAAAATTGTTTATACTGAAATTCGAAATTAAACTAATAATCAAGTGTAGTTTTTGTTATTAACTGTAAAAAATAAGTAAATGTCATAAAAAATATTGATCTCAAATTGACATAAGTCACGTTGAACTGTCACGAAAATCATTTGAAAACAATTCAACTTATAGCATTGCACAGTGGTTTTTTTACAGCCGCACATTTGGCTGTCGAGATACAGGATTTTGCTAAATGTTACCGTAGCAGGAAACTGAATATCTCAGAAACCTGAAGACACACTTATTATTTTCAAAGCGCACTAATTTCTACACCCGTAAGATACTGCGCATGCACAATGTTTCTCTTTCCAGCTGGAATTGCAATATCCTAGCAGGAATCGTTTTTATTCAATTTTTTCTAAAACGAATATACGCACCAATTTTTAATTTGGCGCACATTTATATCACACTAGCTTTGCCCGCGGCTCCGCTCGCGATAATTTCGGGATAAAAAGTATCCTATGTTACTTCTAGCACCTCTGATGATTCGTCGAGTAGTTTTAGCGTGAAAGCTGAACAAATATCCACGCTTTCACATTTATAATATTAGTAAGGATAAGGATTGACATTTTATAATATTTGACAATTAATTGTTTAGATCACTTTCACATGAGGCTTAAGTATCTATGGGACGCGTTGAAATAAGTATATACGTTGCCCACCTTCGAGATGAACATCCAGATGGGTCACAGGTGGATATCTTTCGTGAATGTTAAAACTAAAGATCCGACACACAGCTTCTGAAGAGCTGATATATCTGCCTAACTGAAATCTAGTAACTTCATCATGTTCATTTCTCAACGCAAACTATTTAAATACCTTACACTTAAAATCTAAGTGCCTGTTTAAACTAAAATATCCTAATAGAATTAAGTATACCCAGAAATATGTACAACTTACAACAGAAAAAGAAATGAAAATAAAGCTGAAACGCCTGTTCAATGCTATCTACCTATAAGTACCTACTTCGCTCAAAAATAATAACCTATAACTACTATAATTAATAAAAGTACCTACGCTTTTACCTACACAAAACAAAAAAAACTGAACATAAATTAGCCAATTAGGAATTTGACCGAATATTTAAACACTAATACCTATTTTATAAAATAACAACAAAAGAAATTCAAATAAACTATTTAAAGACTAAAAGTCGCGCTGATAAGCACGGTTTATAGTATCAATTATTGTCTGTCAATAAAGTCAAACGCTCTGAACGCATCAACAGCCAAATATTGAAGCGTTTTTATACCCTACCGCCGCGAGCCGCGTCGAGCGCGGCAACCGTTACGCAAAAATAATCCTTATAGCATGATTCAGTATTCACGCGCGATGGCTTATTAGCGTATTTCATGTATAAGTTTGGTGTTTCTATACCGATTTCTATGATTCTTTTTTATTGAATAGGTAATAATGTTATTTTTTTAATTAGGGATGAGTGAGAGTATTATAAACGTAAGAGTAAACAAATATAATCAGAAAGCTCCGAACTGCTAAGCTATCGGGATTCACACGTGTTATCGCGAGTCAACCATAAAATATAGACATATACTGTCGTAGGATATTTTTTATATAATTTTATGTGGAATATTTCCTTAATACATGATTTCTATGTAGCTTTAACCATTAAGGCTGCACACGCGACGGAAGCTTAAAAAATGAAGTAACTTCTCCCGTTTTTCCAACATTTCCCTTCACTGCTCTGCTCCTATTGATTGTAGCGCGATAATAAGTATACTATAACCTGCCCAGGAGTATGAAGAATAATTGTACCAAGTTTCGTTAAAATCCGTCGGGTAGTTTTTGTTTCTATAAGGAACATACAGACAGACAGACAGACAAAAATTTTACTGATTGCCTTTTTAGCATCAGTATCAATCACTAATCACCCCCTGATAGTTATTTTGAAAATATATTTCATGTACAGAATTAACCTCTCTACAGATTTATTATAAGTAAAGTAAAAGTATATAGATAACGACATGTTTGTGCGTCCAATCACAGCTCTCTAGAAGCAACTTTCCAGTTGCAGTAACGGACACAAGGCAAAGCAGAACTTATCGAAATAAACTAAATATTTTATTGTTAATCTCAAGTGTTTATCAAATTATTTGACCTTTGTTTTTCTACTATGTACGTATTCTATTTGATTACTTTTCGTAACTAAGTAGGTAGGTAAATATCTAGTACTAGCACGTTGTTGATTAAACTCATTAGCAAAACAAAAGATAAGAGCGTAAGATGCGAACCTAAGGTCTGCTAATTGCTTGAAAACAGACAAGGTCTTAATCTCCATCAAATCATTCAACGTTAAAAAATCATACCTACTAACCATACGCAAAAAAAAATATTACTTGATTACCTAGATGAGTACCTACCTTCTTGGTAATTCTCCGGGTATCCAACAACAATTCATACAAGCAGGTCGGAATAACTGTTGCTAGAATAGGTAATAATAAAAAAGAGCAAACGTTTAATTTAAGGTTTCATGTATGGAAACCTTTGACCTTCACCTACATAGTTTTAAACACTGCTTCAACCAAGTACTTTGCGATAGGGTTGTTGAGTTCGTCCACCAGGATCCCCCAGCCTGATCCCCCAGGGGATCCCAGTGAACTTGTCTGTTCATCAGGATCCCCTTCAAAAAAATAAGCATAAAAAGATGTTATTCTTGGTGTGGTTCCACCAAGCACGAACTCGGTTGTATTTTAAATAGGATGTTGTTTAGATGGTAATAAATAGCTTGGAATTTTTACTACTTCTTACCGTTATTTTACAATTTTCTACATATTTTTTTTCCGCAGCCTGACAGCTATGCTTTGGTCCGGGCAGAAGGGTAGAATAGGCAGTGTAATGGCGCATTTTCATTAATCGATAAGTCGTTCGTTAACACGTATGCAGCGGCTCTACGCATGCGGGCTAACGAACGACCAATGAAATTACCTTGGTCGATAGCTCGGTCGAAACAAAGCATGCGGGGAGTCCCTACATTCGGGTAGTGATAACATTGTATACATTTCAAAAATCTCCCGCACCCCGCATGTAGGCCGTAACGACCAATGAAAACGGTTCCCATCGTCCAGGCCTTATAGCATGCGTTTCAAAAATCTCCCGCACGCCGCATGCGGTTACTAACGAACGACCAATGAAAATGCGCTACTGGCATCGAGACTAAAAATCTAATTTCCCAAAGTTGGCAGCATACCGGCCGCTACCCCGCAGCTGCATATGTCCAGGGGCAGTGGTCATTACCTATGTGGCCTTTTAAGTCATCTCGTTTGGCAACCTCCCGCGATTATTAAAACATAAACATACAGCATTTTCATCATACGATATCAAAAGAATAAATAATAAATAAATAAAGTGATGTAGCAACATGCTGCCCTCCAAATCATAAACGCAGTAACGACCATTTCATAATTTTGAGATAAAAGCGTTCAAAGTTTGACCTGAATCTTATGCTCTCACGACTGCCACAAAAACTTTTATTCACATAGAAGTTCGTTTTTAAGTAAAACAAACTAAAAAGATTCCATATTTACCTATTATCCATTTTAGATTAACACTGAACAATTCGAATATAACTTAAAAAAATATGATTATGGTTAGCGTAAAGTCGAGTTTTTAGTAGGGTTATACAAGCCATGAACGCAGTGGATTTGTTGCTTACTGCGTTCATGTGTACCAAATCTACCAAAAATTGTCCCAACTTCTGCCGTAAGGTAAGTTAATGCTTTTATAATTGGGAAGTATTTGAGTATAACCAGACAGTTGGTTAGTATAAATAGCGATTCAAAAAGTTTTATTCATCTTAGGAATTTCACAAAACACTTGATGAAGTCAGTCATCACATACTTCGGCTTTAACTAGTTGTTGATAGATTGTTAAATAAGATATTACAGTAGACCAAGACACAAAAAAAGCCGGCGGAAAAAAACTCTTGGCCATGTTTTTCAGACTGAATTATCAAATTAATACAACTAGGTACGGTACAAATTGACCGTGACATGACAAAAACAAACACAGTCAGCTAATTGTGAGAGCCAATGAAATGCCACAACAAAATTGCTTACATAGTGCTATGAGTTATGGATTCACAATACCAATAACAAACTATTACCAGAGTATTTAAACAAGAATGAAGTAAAATAGTCATAGTATCATTAGCAAAACGACCTGGCACCGCTAGTAGCACCCGTTAACGAGTATAACACAAGCACCAGTCATTGCAGTCAGTCCTCAACCATATTTTAGGGAAGAGGGTGACCCGATACCCGACGCTACCACTAGCCATGCCGCCTGAGGGAGCATGACGTTCTTGCTGTTGTCTTGACAAGAAAATAAGTGTGTGGAACAGTCACCAGTATGCCATATGTCATACTGCAAAGCCGTAAACAAAATAAATAAGTAATTAGAAACTTTTAGAAATGTCCTGTTGTGCTTAAACCCATGCCTTTTTATCTTCTAAGTAATCTTTAGTTTTATAATAAGCTTTTCGATATGTGTTTTTAATGATTTATTTAAATTTATCGAATGGCAGGGCTTGCATTGACTTCAGAATTTTGTTATATATACGGATTGACATTCCAATAAATGATTTGCTGCTTTTAGCCAGCCTTAATATGGGAAACGCTAACTTATGGTCGTTCCTAGTCCTTACAGAGTTTTTTTTATCATGATAATCTTTCTTGGTTTAAACGTATTACTATTCTTATAAATATAAATAATATTTTCATAAATATATTGTGATGCGAGGGTCAAGATACCAATCTCTTTAAACTTTTCTCGAAGATATTCTCTATTTCCAAGCAAGCAAGCAATACATTCCACGAATAGCCTTTTTCTGCAGTGTAAATATTGTGTCGATTTATTTACACTTTATTGTTAACCTTATATTATAAAAATTACAATACATTCAAAGTGACTGATATTACACAATTGGCAATTTCTACCAGACAACCATGGACATAGGATAATCGTAAAAAGTAGCTTGGGGTTAAGGCATACTAGTTAATCAATAAAAAATAGACTACATATCAATATAATAGACAAATAAATATATACATACATATAAACATATATATATACAGGGTCCGCTTATAATAGTCAATTATATTTTAATAGCAAGGAATGACAAGTGGGTCTAAATTTCGAAAACAAATATTTAAAAAAAATATATTTTTCATGAATTAAAATTTCAAAATTCTTCTCTGTGAGTAAAATTTAAGAATTATCTACATTTTATGACTCCATAGAATTAGGTGGAAACGTTTTTATTACTTGCTGTGTAGTCATAAACTACAGATCAAACTTAAATTTTGATCACTTAAAAGAATTTTTAAATTTTAATTTACGAAAAAAAATTTTTTTTTTTTCGTAATTATGACCCACTCATCGTTTTTAATCTGCTTTTAAAATATTATTGACTATTACAAGGCGACCCTATATATATTCAATATCTGCGGCATTGCCCAAAGTAGGATGCCGTAGGACATTATACTAAGAAAATAACTAAAATATACCAGCTTCGCCGTATTAACATCAGTCTATGAGCGAATTTTACCGCGAACGCTGCAGAACTAAGTCTACTCGCTAGTTGTGAGATATGGGCGCTCAAGAAAATCAGAGTTATCTACTAGATTCAACCTTTTCCCATTAAGCCGCTGATCATACTCAACTTGTATTACATTTGGTGCAGAGAATTTTATACATTTAGTTTTTTTTATTATTGAAAGCTAGATTATTAAGCTAGAACAACATTTGCGAGAGCATTGTTTACATCGTCGTAGTTGATTTTCTAACTATCTTAACAATTAATGATGTGTCGTGAGCAAACAATACAACCTCGTGATTATTGCGTACCATATAGGGTAGATCATTTATATAGACTAGAAACAAAAATGGGCCCAGAATTGATCCTTGAGGCACTCCCATTCTCACAACCGACCCAGCCGACCTTTTCCAGTTAACCTTCTGAATTCCTCAACCTTCTGAATTTTATCACTTAGATATGAATTCAAAAGTTTGAGGTCAGTGCCTTTGATGCCGTAGTGGTGGTGTTTCCTGGTGAGAGTGTCATGTTGAATGAACACAGTCAAATGCCTTAGATATGTCACAAAATACACCTAGAGCATCCTGTGACTTCTCTCAGGCACCAGTGATTATTTCAAATAGTTCAACACCAGCATCAGTTGTTGAACGGCCTTTTATAAATCCAAATTGTTTATTATGAAGTAAATTGTTATTGGAGAAATGGGCCATCCAATTTGAAAAAAAAATATTATGATATAAAGGGTACGAAACGATCTGATATGTGTAAACATTCAAATTGAGTATGAGTAATGGACGCCACAGAGGAACTATCTTAGCAAAAACCCAGGGCCGCGCCAAAATAAACCGATTCAGCTGGGAATCGAGCCCAGGACTCCCACGCAGCGGGCGAACACTCGACCACGAAGGCAAAATGAAACACAAGTTCGCTGTCACAATGGCACTGTATTTTATATTAATAAATTAACACACATCACTAAACACACATTAAAAAACCAGCAGACAGCGCCTGCATTAAGAAATATGAGTCTTGACTTGAAACAATACGAGAACACGGAGGATAATTATTCAGTGCGGTAGGGCATAATCATCAGTTTAGATTTTGCTTTTTGATAAAATACCTATATGTATTTTTTCCTTCTTGTTCTCGAATAAATGTTCTTTATTTATACAGGGTGACTGGTGGGTCAGTTTCGAAATTCAAGGACGTGACAGTTTAAGATCATACATGAAGAGGAAAAAATATAATAAAAAATTAATTTTAATTATTTACTTGATAAACTTAACCTAAAAGAATTGATTATGCAACGCATTGTTACACTAGCTTTGGCAGCAATCCGCATGCCAGGTCACGTGCAGCGATTGACTCAGGTATAAGAAAATTAAATAGTAGTATTTATTTATAGGGAATTCTAGTGAAAAAATAAGTACCTACTTTTATTACATAATTATGATCAGAATCGAGTACAGCTCTCCTTCAGTATCTAAAAATATCACCAGTCACCCTGTATATACAGGGTTGTTTTTCGGTCAGCGGCCGACATTTTTTTACACAATAAGTATCATGTATAGAAACGATTTTTTGTAATAATTAATATAGTCATTATCATATAAACCAAAGCATGGTCTCTCTGAATTATGAATGAATACCATTAAAATAAAGACGATTCTAAAATAAATATGCAGGTACGTTTATATCGTATCAAAGAAGATATCATTTAAATTTGGCTGGTGACTAAAAAACTACTTTGTATATGTTACTTTACCCTAGTTCATCTAGTTATTTACGGTTCAACACCATCTCAAATTGAATCGTCCACGCTTCTTTTGATTGAATGAAATGTTGTGGAGGGAGCTTAATTTCTGTAATATCATCATTGAGTTGTCCTTTAAGTTCATTATTATATCCGAAAAGATGAATTATACTTTCTTTGTCAAGATACTTTGTTATGTCCCTTATTCTTAATATGTTATCCATCGGCCACTTGAGGAAAATTGCGTAGATTTCTGTAACGTGATAGTTGGTATTTGGCTTAGACACGGGATTTTTTTCATTATATTTTGTTCGACAAGTGTACCAAACATTGCCGTTCAATGTATCGTTCTGGGAGTGCCACGGGGAAGTTTCGTAGATAGCTCTGCCGTTGATTTTGAGCCAGTCTCCTAGGGACTTCAATCGTTCTTGGAATATTGGTATGATTGTGCCTTCTTGTGTTGGGCCGATGTTGATCAAAACATTGCCTGTAAACAATATTTAATGTCGTTAACCTATGATCAATTGTACTCATATAATAAAACTAAATAAATCTTTACAGATAAGTGAAAATTGAACGAAATAAAAGTAATCTTCGTTAGTGGAGAATTCACCGTTCAAGATAAACAAAACAATTCAAGTAAGTGACCTCGGGTAATCACTTATCATCATTTTATGTTTTGTTTTCATTGAGTGGGTATCTACTACCATACGTATAGGTACCTAATTAAAAGCAGGGCAATGATAAATAATCGTATTTCGAGCATTCTGGCCACTTCGCCACCGCTGAAGCTCTTTGTTCTACTTTTGACGTAGTTAGGAACATTCATTGGTAAATGCTAATACCAATTACTATTTACCAAAATTAAAATTTAGAAAGATAAGGAGAATAAGTACCAAACATTTGGATACGATACCTAAAACAAGTCCAGTAAGAAAAAAAAACAAATCAAATCTATTGCCGTGCTTTGGTACTGGCTATTTCGAAACAAAAACATTTCTATTTAGCTAAGAATTCAAATTGCAAAGTGTTTATATTTTGAAAAAATATTTTTTTATAATCAGTAATTTATCGTTTTTTACTATCGTTGTACCTATTTTTAGCGCTGTTTACTTCGCATTCGTACGTTTTCGTCATACTTAACGTATCAGCATGGAAATATTCGATTAGATATTCGAGTTAAATATTCGAGTGATTATGGAGTAGGTATGACTACCGATGTGGCTGCAAAGCGGCAAAAGCGGCACAAAATATCAAAGAGGTTTACGGACCGAACACTAATAACGATTACCTTTTGCCTGCTTCATTTCTGCAAATTTTGACCTAAGAAATGAATGCCAGTGGGGCCGACAACATTGGTCGAAAATATGGATTTTATTCGACAATCAACTCGGATAGATCCTGTTACAGCACCTTAACAATAACCTAAACGATAAATTTTCCCTGTAGAAGTGATGGTCACTGTTTGGTGATGAAAAAAAAATCAATGCTAGGCAGTACAAAATGTCTATGAAGAATTTGTTGCCTCCCGTACAGAAGACTTTTTCAAGAAGGGCATCAATAAGCTATTACTGTGTTGCCAAATTGCATTGGTTTTTTTAAATAAAAAATACATATGTTACAGTTAATCCCCGTTTTTAGTAAAAACGCGTTTTCCCTTTGTAAAACTAGTTTTTACTAAATGCCTTTGTTATAACTAGAAATAACTACTTACTCAAAACTATAATTTACCACTGATTTATTTGATTATAAGATAAAACTAGTTGTCACTCCGAACTTTAGTTAAAACAAGACTAATTTGAGATAGAAAACAATATACTGTTTGTCTCCGGTCTCTGGCTATAATCTGATATTAAAGGTCACATATTTTTGAACATGTATTCCAACTTCTTATTTCAGAGTTATTGGAAAATTGGATAGCTTCTTATATTTATTTATTGTTCATTGTACACATGGAGTAAGAAATAATTTTAAAAACAATGTTATAGGTACAACCCTTATAAGGCAATATGTTTTAAGCAATATTTGTCGTTTTAATTCAGAACATCGCAACATTAGCAAGATAACTAAATGCATTACACTTAAGAGAAGTGAGAAGTATACTTGAGCATAGGAAAAAATTAGATATGAATCTAGGCCTATCCAACACTGACTAGAAAGTAACAGTAGCAACTTAATCTTACAACGATAATACTAAAACCCTTAGTAGTTTGGCTTAGAGTATGTTTTACCCCGACAAGGTCAAAGTAGCAATCATTAAGATAACGATTATTGGACTAATATTTACAACCTAGACAAATTTTAAGTTTCGTGTCGCAGATAATTTTACATTTTTTATACAGCTTGACTGGTGGGTCACTTTCGAAATTCGAGGACGTGATAGTTTGAGATCATACATGAAGACATAAAATTAAATATAAAATAAATATTGATTATTTACTGAGCAAACTAAAGTGGAAGTTAAAGAATTAATTACACGCTGGGGACTGAAAACTGCTGGCGTCCGCAAGGTTTAGCCCTTCCTTAATCTTAAACCTTAGTCTTCGTGGTCACTTAACATCAGGTGGCATGGAAAACAAACGTCCCATCCATATTCTATAAAAAAAACGCTTTGTTACATAAGCGTACCTAATACAATAGATACTTAGCGGGTGGTCGTGTAAGTGTGGCGGGAACACTACTGTGTGCGTGTTGACTAAGGCGGCGCGTAGGGAAAAGTGTAGTAACGTCTCTTTATTTATTTATTTATAGGGAATTCTGGTGAAAAATTAAGTACCTATCTTTATTACATAATTATAATCAGAATCGAGTACAGAGTGCTCTCCTTCATTATCTAAAATTTGCCACCAGTCACTCTGTATGCTGCACAAAATTTAATTTATTGCTTCCCAAAATGTTTGAAGTTTACCTTTTCAATGCATGCATCTAGTTTAGACGCTAAAAAGCTGAGTTATATTAAGGGTGTCTTACCTAGAACATAAATATTGGCTAAGATAATATTATTTAGACGCGCGTTGATTGTGAGCGACTTAGTTATTTTGAAGGTAACTTAGATTTTCAGAGCCGAATAATGCTGTTAATAAGACGTATGTTTAATGCTATTCGCCGAGCTACAGGCTCAGTTTCTGTATAATCTATACAATTTTTCTTCAGTTTGTTAAAACGAATATTAGTAATCCAGTTTCCGTTTCCTTTCATTGCGTTTACCTACGTTATCCCTCCAAAAATAATTTACAAAATGTAAAAACCTTGAAACAGAAGCTCATCGAACTAAAACTGCGTATTATGAAATTAAAATATGATTAAGTATACCTTTCCGGCCGACGAATAGTACAAATTAACAGGCGTGTATACCTATAACTACCATAAAATGTTCTTAAAATATATTTTTTTATTGGTATTTCAGTGAATATCATAGATTTAAAGTATACATATGTATATTTACAATGAGCTGATCTTAAGCTTTCATATAATACCCATATTGTTAAAACCAGAAATCATTTGTTTTATCCCCCCTAAATGTTTATTTACGAGCGCCATCTTGTAATTTTAGCCTATGTCGGTGGTCGATAAGAATCTATTGATACCTACCTCCACAGCTGACAGTGGTGACAACTTCTTTAAGAAGCTCCTCGGTGGACAGAATTTCTTCTATGGGTAGAGATTTTCTGTGACCCCAGGATTTTCTATCAAGTGTGAACGCATTTTCCCATTTGTGTTTGCCTAAAACACCTGAAACATCGAAAAAGATTCACAAATGCTGTATAATGAAAAATATGCAGGTACAGCTTATGAAACTATACAGGGTGTCCAAAAAAGTACTTTAGAGAAAAATATCCTAGATAGGGCTAGTCTTCCCCATTCGACTACAAAAAACCAGTTTTTATTTGGACTTATAGTTTTTCCATAAATAAATTCTAAACATTTCAAGGAAAGCGCGTGCGTGCGAACATCCAGATAACTTGCGCGCCTTAAGACAGCTGCACACTGTCTTGCTAATTTACATAAGTTATAATAAGTAGTTATAGTATGTTATTTTTTTATTTGCATATAAGATTATCGATCCCACAATATTGTGATATCACTATAAAATAAACTTATGAGATAATTGATACAGCACCTGACAATTATTTATAAATTATACAGGGTGGAATTTTCTTAATGCAACCTGGAGTAAAATTTGGTATTCTAAACAATAGGGATAGCAAATTTTTCTCCAAAGAAGGATTCCATCATTTTTAAAAAGAAATAAAATCATATTAAATTAAACACTTTTTAACTGGATTTATCGCGTATATTTACATTTTTTTTTTAATTTAAACTCGACGTTTCGTTGTCTTTGCAGGCCCCGGGGTCACGATCGATCACGGAGTCTGCAAAGACACCGACACGTCGAGTTAAAATTTAAAATGTAAATATACGCGATAAATCCGATTAAAAAGTGTTTATTTTAATAGTATGAATCGCGAAAACTTAAGACAATATTAATAAAATCATATTCAAAGATTTTCAAAAGTTTGGTCACTTCACCCGGGAATCGAACCGACTAAAAACTGTTAAAATTACACCCTGTAATTTTATTGCATCGATCGTTAGGGTCAATCACGAGAATGAAATCTCTTTAACATACTTGGTTAGTTTAATGAAAGGAATACCATTTAATCCAATGCATGTGAATTTTCGAAAAATCTTTGATAGCAGTTTTATTTATTTTCCAAAATAAAGGAATGTTTCTTTAGAATAATAAAGTCTATTATTAAGAGTACTTTTCCTCCAGGTGGCATTAAAAAATTCCACCCTGTATATAAAATGAAAGCTATTAAATGTGCAATATAATTTTATTAACATTACTCGAAAGGCCCTTCACTATTTTTGATACAATCCCTTAATCTACGCGGCCAGTCATCAATCACTGCTCACTTCATATTCATTTCTATTTCGTCGTCGTAAGAGGGTTAGCATACCAATCGATCGACGATGTCGATCGGTTCTTTCTGCTTAGTAAAAACTATCGAACGACGTGGACTTATCCATTCTACCGTCGATCGACGATTTATCGGTTAATGTGGTAACAATAACAACCTAACAAAGCGCGGGATCTTTCTATTCTTTTTTTACGCTTTTTGATCGGCCGATCTTCGAAGCTTGATTCCACAGTGTATAGTTTGATGGTATAGTCAGCATCAAAAGTAGATGACCATTTTGAAATTTTCAAAGTCACTTTTCACCATATTGTGCCTTAATAACGACTTATACCTATCGTTTTACTTCTATGTATAATTGTAATAATGAATTGTAATATTGAAACATATAATCAACGAATGCAGAGCATTAAAATACCGACTTCAAGTCAAAACTTTGGCTGAAGTATAAGGTCGTCAAGGTAAACGATCTCCTAAATCATACATATTTTAAAAAAATTATGAAGTAGGTACTCAATTGATTTCAATGAAATTTATATTTTTTAAAGTCGGTTAGAAAGTTAGTCGATATAAGTCGTTATTTAGACACAGTATGGTGAAACCGACTTTGAAAATTTCAATGTGTTCATCAACTTTTGATGCTGACCGTACAATAGCCGAACCGGGGCGTTCTTTTCAATTTTTGTACATGTTCTATAACTCTTTTGGCGCGTAACGATGCAATGTGATAATCGCCGTTCTATCTTCTTTATTCAACCATTCCATATTTGAGAATAATTTTCATTTTTTTTTTATTTCGAAAATTAAATATATAAGGTTTTGACAGCACTTATGACCCGACCATATACTATCTGCCGAAACGAGTTAATGGGGCGTTGTCTCTGTCACAAATCAAATACAAAAGACAAAGACAGAACAGAACACGGTCAGTGGGAGTCAACTTAGTGATAGAAAAGTAAAGTTGTGTTCATATGCAGTGTTTTTGTGTGCCTAATAAATTATTTATAGTATCGCTACCACTTTGTTTGATTTTGCAGTAAACTTGAATAAAAAAGACAATGTTTTAAACTAAACTTTTATAACATTTATTATTATTTAATACACTGATATACAAATTTATATACAATATATTAATGATAATATTAATTTTTCAGGGTGATATTAATAATTATTACTGACCGTGTGCTGTCCTTGTCTTTAGCATGAGATTTGTAACATAGATGTATTAACTCGTTACGGTGGATAGGATATATTAACCACAACATTCTGGTTTTTAATTTAAAAACCACAATATTTAATCATGATATTACAAAAATTATGAGGTACATAAAGCTGAAATACTAAGTCATCATTTATAGATCGCGGCAACTTTCAGGATTGAAATGAAGCATTTCTGAAACTTTCAGCCACACCATGCTACAGCGCAAATATAAAAGGCATAACCATTGACCAAATATAATATGAAAAAATACCTGAAACGTCATACCTGGGTTGTACCGATCTTTACAGTTGTAGAAATCACCATGATGACAACCGATACCTATACCCCATCTGTCGTTGACAACAACTTCATCTTTAACTGGGCTGCAGTTGTACAGCCAGGCTAACAGCTCCTGTGACTTCCAGTAGGTATCATTAGCCTCCCAGTCGCCGTCAGCCCAGATAACCGACGGATTGTAATCATTTACAAGTTGCTGGATATCAGGCCACATTTTCGTCAGTGTGTAGTTTTTTGTAGTAAATTTGTTTTTCTTGTCAGCTAAATATATTGGGTTGAACCATTCAAATAAAGAGTAGTATATGCCAAATCTCATGTTATTCCGTCGAACAGCATGTGACAGCTCTCTGACGATGTCGCGGTGTGGGCCCGTGTCGACTGAGTTCCAGCTGAATGAACGCGACGACGGAAACAGGGCATATCCATCATGATGTTTACTGGTCAACACTACGTACCTTTAACAAGAAATGCATTTCGTTAATGAGATTGCTGAATCAACTAACCAATTAATTTTTCCTTAACTCTTTGGTATTTCAGAATGTTATTTCTGTTGAACTTAAGAGTGAAACGGACTATAAGTGCTTAAGACTATTAATGACGGGTTTCAATATAATAAAAACTATCCGTTTTGCCTACGAACGAACATTAGAATTTGTCAACAAAATGCGTTTCAATATTCAACGTCTTGTCATTTATTAGACTACTTACGAACCGTTTGCTAGACAACGTCGCGTCAGTTTTATTAATTTGCCAAATAAACTAGGTCATTGTTCAAATTCGCCCTGGCCCAAAGAAATCTAAATTGCTGACAGTACTTAATTATTGACATATTTTACCAAGTTAGTTACATATTTAGCTACGGCGGGTCCCCCTATGAGTTTCGAACTAAAATACCATAAATGGTCATACACTAGAACGCCCGCGTGGTTCAAAAATACCACTTTTGAATTTTAATTTGGGTTTACTTCAAAAATATACATGGCCGATTGATGGCATTAATTTACTTATATAGGCCGTTGTATTTATATAAAAGTGTTTTAACAAATAAAATAGAACAAGTTATACCCAGAAGGCCCACGGGTCTTTTTGACCCATTAGTAATGAGAAGCAGGGCGACTAGGTACTATTTGTATATTATGCTTACATTATTATTTAGTGTTATTTGATAGTTTATTCAATGTACAGATAGTTTAGTCGCTGAAACTGTTGCCAAACGGTTGTTTTATCCTGTAAAATACAAGAAATCCAGATAAGGATGAGCTACATAGTGAAAGATCAATCTGATGACGAACTAGTCCCTGAAACATCTCATAACGATGATGATGGCGATAGATGGAACGTCCCGCTGTTTACATCTATTTTGGATAAATCTGATTCTGCAGAGTAAAAACCATCGAGTCAGAACTTGCAAATCCAACTGAATCTCATCAGCGACAAGAAACTCTAACTTTTTGAAGTACTCGTGAAAATATCGAGACAAGAGCTGGGCAAGCAATTTAGAAGTATCAATGCTAACTCTAGGACATGTTCTCGTAGCACCGAGTGGCTCAACATCAAAGTTTATCTTTATTTTATCTTCATCAAAAGCAACAGAATATACAAGACGAGGTCTCAGCACATAAAAAAGTGAGAAGATTCCGGGTACTACTACATGAAATAAACACATAAGGCAGTTAGTATAAAAACAAAATAAAAATTTTGAAAAACCCACGACGCGACGGTTAAAAGTAATTGAAAAAGAATAAAATAATTTAAAATCCCCCGACTTGTCGTAATACCATAGGTATTCAACTCCCTATGAACTTTATAAGAAGAGCAAGAAAATCCGTCGAGGGCTGCCATTGAATGAATTCGTTTTGTAGTTTTATATTAAAATTTAAAATATCAAATCCAAAGCGATTACTGAAAACCGCATTAAAATCGGACCAGTGGTTCTGGAGATAAATGGTAACATTGGTTTGCACAAACACCCTCTCACCCCAAACGCATATACCGTCTCCGTTCCGTCGTGGGTAAAAAGGAAGAGCTGTTTCAGCATGGAGACTTATTTTTAGTGAATCTATTTAGAAACATATAAATATCCAGGGTTTGATTTGAAGTCACCAGCCATATTATTTTTACACAATAAATACAATTTAAAGAAGCGATTTTTGCAATAAATATATCCGTTGACATATTCAGCAAACCATGGTCACTCTAAATTACCATTAAAATATAACTACTCGCTTCTACAAAGCATCTTGTAGTACTACGTCGTAGTATTATCAAAGAGATGCCGCGTCGCTTTGTTCATCAACAGCGACTATTTGCATAAAAGTTTGTGGTGTTATATCTTTATTTTTTGGTACTGAGCTATACTAAAATAAATATGCAGGTACCTTTATATCGTATTAAAGAAACTAACATTTAAATTTTTAAAAACACTTTGGCAATGGGGTAAACCTGTCTGCCTCAGACGCCAGTGGTCGCGGGTTCGATTCCTGCACGGAACAAGAAAAAATAATGTTCCGTGTCTGGGTGTTTATCTATTTATGTATTTATATTCTAGGTTCCACTCTAGTTCGCTACGTGGTATCTCATAACACAAGCTCAGCTTACTTTGAGGCCATGTAGTTGGTGTCATTGTCTGGCGATTTTATTAAAAAAAAAATTGGCTGGTGACTACAAATCAACCCTGTATGTGTTTAGAAACTGAGGCTTGACTACAAACAGGGATGTCCACGGTCCGAGACTTTTGTCCTGAAATCTGGAGATATTTTGAGAGTAGTGATACGGGGTCAAATCTAATAACAATCATGGTGTTGAGCAACATACATAAAAAAGCATTAGAGGTGGTAAAAAGCTTTGTCGCTTTATTCAAATTTTGTGTCGATAATTTTACTGCAATAAATTACTCAATCCGTGCTGGTTACGAAGGTGATCGATGATTTATGTATTTTATAATATTCTTCACATTGCTGAAAATATGCATGGATTTTATATAAAGAAACCCAAAGCTCGTTATGCTGCAGCTAATTAAAAATCTGAGCGAACTTTATGCAAGGGAGCGTAAAATTCCATCAACAGTTTATAGTTCCTCTACATCAGGTTGCAGTAGTTACAGCTCTCGATGAACTACGGCAAGACATAAAAGGGACTCCTTGCATTATTCATTCTTACTGATAGAAAACAAAACTCTGTGAAGGGAGGTATTTGAGCGAAATGTGTTTGTGGAAAATATTTACATTGTTAGGTACATACCTACTTACGTACATTTGTGGAACAGAATTACCTACATTGTATCGATCAATTACTAAGTAATTAGTGAGCAAACAATAAAAATGTAATTGGTTTTTGATAATTAAAGTTCCATTTACTAACACACATTAACTTTTCGTTTTTTCATATAAATATAACAACAGAGTTAATTTCAATGATAAAGTGTCAATTTTACCACCCACGGGCGTCGTAGGTACGTTTTTTTTTTTTTTTTTATAAATTATGGATGGCACGTTTGTCTTCCATGACACCTGATGTTAAGTGAACATGAAGACTAAGGTGGTACACGTCCATCCACGAGAAACCTATTCACTCGACGCTTAAAAGTACTAGGACTATATTGGTCAGGGAAAATAGACGCAGGCAGTTCATTCCAAACCTTGGCGACCCGTATCAAAAAGGAACTGTCAAAGCGCTTAGTTCGACTTTTCGGAATATCTACCACATACGGATGGAAGTTCTGTCTGCGTCTAGTAGTCCGATGGTAAAAGGGTGAGGGTTCAATTTGTTCAAACAGAGCACTGGCGCACTCACCAAAATGTATCCTGTAGTACACGGTTAGACACGCAACCTTACGACGATGCTCTAAGGTCTGCAGTTTTTTGGTTGTAAGGTCGACGTCGTTAATAAGTTTACGGGCTCTTCGGTCAACGGAGTCCAGCGCTTCTAGTTGATACTTGGCTGAACCATCCCAAAGATGACTGCAGTACTCCATGCATGATCGCACTTGAGCTGTGTATAAGTTTAGAAGCTGTGCAGTGCCGAAGTACCGCCGCACCTTCGAGATGAATCCCAACTTTTTCGAAGCTAGTTGAGCCATGGACACAATTTGTTGACCGAAGTTCAAACTGGATGTTACAGTTACGCCTAAAAGCCCTAGATGGTCAGTGATGGGGACAGATACATTTTGGAAAGTGGGCGTAAATGTGAATGTGCTCTTTTTTGCGGAGAATAGACACGCCTGAGTTTTGGACGCGTTGAATTTGACCAAATTCGACTCACCCCAATCGGATACTTTTCGTAAGGTCAAATCAACGCGCTCAATCATTGACTTTCTCAAACTCTGGATTTCACGGGGGCTCGCTCGCGCATTGGATACGTATCTCTCTACAACAGTGCTGTCATCAGCATAACCAATAATGCCCGGTGTTAAAAGGTCATTAATGTGCAGCAAGAATAATGTTGCAGAGAGAACAGATCCCTGAGGTACCCCGGCATTAATTGCCATTTGGTCGGAGGAGTAGCCATCTAAGACTACTCGAATTGACCGTTCCCTCAGAAAATCAGATATCCAGTCGCAGAGCCTAATCGGTATGCCATATGCTGGAAGCTTACTTAAGAGACCATCATGCCAGACCCTGTCAAAGGCCTTGGAAATGTCTAACGATACAGCTATTGCTTCACCATGACCCTCCAAGGCCTCACTCCATAAGTGAGTGGCATACACGAGAAGATCGCCGGTCGAGCGTCCGTTGCGGAAACCATATTGGCTATCGCTTAGGAGCTCGTTGGTCTCGAGGTATGCCAGGAGTCGATTATTCAATACACGTTCCATGACTTTGCAAAGTATGGAGGTGATTGAAATTGGTCGATAGTTGACAGGATCGGCACGGCTTCCCTTCTTCGGTATTGGCTGTACGTTAGCAAGCTTCCAGGACTTGGGGACCTTACCCGATTCCAATGAAAGTCGATAGAGGCGCGTCAAAACGGGAGACAACTCAGCTGCGCAGCGTTTTAAGACCACTGCAGGAATACCGTCTGGACCACTAGCTTTGTTCTCGTCTAGGTGCAGCAAGCATTTAAGAACCTCCTTTTGGCGAATGTGAACGGTACCCATTGTAGGTCCGAACTGAGGTAATTGGGGTGGGATTTTTCCTTGGCAATCTAGACGAGAATTTTCCGCAAAGATACTAGCAAATAAATCTGCTTTCTCCTTAGCAGTGTGGGCCAGAGAACCATCGGGTTTCCTCAGTGGTGGCAGCGACGGGCGACAAAAGTTCGTTTCGACCGACTTGGCAAGGGACCAGAAAGCTTTACTTCCCGAAGGGTATGCTGCTATTCTGTCTCCGATACGGCCTATGTGGGCAAAACGAGCTCTTTTGATCACCTTTTTGCAGGACTTGGCGGCAGCGTTGTATATTTTCTTAAGTTCATGCGAATCCAGGGCTTTGCTTCTGCGAGCATTTGCCCAGGCTTTGTATGCTTCCCGCTTTCGCTTTTCAGCGGCAAGGCAAGCACTATTAAACCATGGGCAAGCTTTGGTTTCAAGGGATAGGTCAGCGTGGGGAATGTAGTACTCCATTGCTTGAACTATCACACTTGAGACAGCATCAGCGCAGCACGATGGATCGGTTGATGTAAAACAAGTTTGCCGCCATGGATAAGATGCGAAGAAATGTCGCATTTCATCCCAATCTGCTGACTTGTAACGCCATACTCGCCTGGAGCCTTTTGGGCGGGTGTCAGGTGGCGAGTACAGCGATACAGATTTCACCATACAGTGATCGGATGTCCCTAAAGGAGCAGTGACGGACACCGAGTATCTGTCAGGATCGGTTGTCAGCAAAAGGTCCAAGCAATACGCAGTATGGCCAGCAACGTCGGGGATGCGCGTAGGCTCGTTAACAAGCTGTGAGAGACCATAAGTCAGCGAAAACTTAAAAGCCTCTCTGCCAGCATGGTCAGTGTCCTGATACGGGTATAACCACTGCCCGTGGTGAGCATTAAAATCCCCCAGAAACACCAACTGCGCCGTGGGAAAACGTTGCTGAATCTTATCTGCTGCATTGCCAAGGTATTCCATAAGCCTCGTTGTCTCCCGATCTCCGCTATGTGAACGATAGATACAGGCGTAAACCACTTGGTCTAGGCCAGTATCTATGTGAACCCACATGACTGAAAGGTCCGGCACTTCCAAGTAACGGAGACGCTGATAACAGATCGCGTCACTGGCATCCATGCACACCCCGGCGTGCGGGCGGAAAAGAGACTCCAGGATATAGCCTGGGTAACCAAGGTATGCCGAGTCTGACGGATCGCAGATCTGCGTCTCCGTTAGAAAGAGTAGGTGTGGTCTCTCCGTCTCAAGATGGTGGTGGACATCATTCAGATTGGAGTGCACTCCTCGGATGTTACAGAAGTGCACTTTAAGGGAGAGGAAGTGCAACCGCTGTTGAACCGTACTCTTTTTAGGACCTTTCATTGTGAATTGGTAGTGGAGTGAATAGGGAGGAGAATAGAAGTTGAGTGAAGCGCTGCAAATGGAACCAAGCAACTCGTAAGGAACAACGCACCATTAGGGAACTCGCCTGGAGACTGCGGGGACGCCCGAACCCCCCCGAGGTCGCCATCGGGTCCTCTCCGAAGGTTGAATGTTCGGGCGTTAAAAAGACCCGTTCGCCCCGTTTTAATAAATAAGTAAAAATACAGTGATCAAGAAAAAGTGTTAAGCTATTATTGGAGTTTAATTTAAGTAGGCACAATAAAACAAAATAAACTGAAAACGGGACATATTTCAAGGGGGGAGGGGGTGAAGCCGATCCCGGAGGGGGAGGGAGGGTCGTACTCACCTCAAAGTAGGTATATTGTAATGACGACCACTTAGGCGATGGGGTAAACCTGTCTGCCTCAGACGCCAGTGGTTGCGGGTTCGACTCCCGCACGGAACAAGAAAAAAAAATGTTCCGTATCTGGGTGTTTATTTATGTATTTTATATTCTAGGTTCCCCCCTAGTACGCTACATGGTATCCTATAACACAAGCTGCAATCCTGTAACAAGATGCTTACTTTGGGGCCATGTAGTTGGTGTGATTGTCTGGGGATTTTATTTATTTATTATAGCGGCTACAAAGTTAAAAATTTTGACGCTTAAAAAATCTAGAATGAATGTAGGTACTAGTTAAGAATAAGAATGCTGTCAAACGCCTTGGAAATTGTAGTGGCTAAGGAAATAGGAAGTAATCAGAAATATCTGATAATTATATGTATAATATATAAATTATCGTGACCTACAATTCGAGACAGATTTTATTGCCATTACTACATTTTAGTAGTTGTCTTAGTTGTTTTTCACTTGGTAGTTTTGCCACCATTTAAGACACGATTTAAATATTTTCTTGCATTACGCATTTTATTATAGATATAACCATTTGGAGGGCAACCAACCATCACCCACTCTCGAAAACTCGTCCAGCAGGGCTAGCAGGCAACCATCGATAAATACTCGAATCGACAAGATAAATATTATTTTTGTTATTTTATCCTATTATGTAGGTAACATAAGGCGCACCATAATAGATAGAATTACTCGATTTGATACCATGATTAAGACCACAGAACCATAGATGTCACATTCTTAATAAATTACATACACTAAGTACTAGGTATATTCTAAGAAAATATAGATAAAAGGTCCGATTTATTGTTATCGACGCGACGACGGTCGCATGCTAGCCCCGCGGCCTGCCTTGAGTCATTACAATATCTATCCGCACATTAATTACATTCTATTGAAAAATCAAGAAGTCGTAAGCTTTTATAGCAATTTTCTTTGTGTAATCTAATTTAGTTCCATCACCCCAGCCCACTTTATTCTCAATTTTTTTTATAAAGTAAGGATGGGGCGTTTGTCCTTCATGACGCCTGATGGTAAGTGAACATTAAGACTAAGGTGGCACTCGTGCATTCACGAGAAACCTATTCTCTAAACCTATTAGCTTGTTTATTAGGCCTAAAGTTAGCGTCCACGTCTCAGTACCATACGTCATCGCTGGCAACACACATTGGTCAAAAACCTTTGTCTTCAGAGACTGCGGTAGGTAATTGGGACGTGAAGATTTTACGGAGCTTCACGAACGCTGCTCAGCCGAGTTGGACTAGACGATTGACCTCTTTCTCTAAGTTGGACCTACCTAACTGGATTTTTGATAACTTCGAGCATATAGCCTCCTGCTATCAGAGGAGCAGGTGCAACGTGGACGTTTGACATAAATTTCGTCTTGTCCATGTTCATCTTAAGACTCACTCGCTGTGAAGCTCCACTGAGGTCATTGAGCATTTTACTCATGTTTTGCAGGGTCTGAGCCATGACTACGATGTCATCCGCGTATCGAAGGTGAGTTATATACTCGCCACCATTGATGTTGATGCCGAGTCCATCCCAGTCCGAAACTTGAAGACATCTTCCAAAGCAGCAATCACCTTGCCTGACACCCCGCTGCAGTTGGGTAGGCTTCAAATTCTGGTCCTGGAGACTGACTGTCACGGTGTCTTTTTCGTAATAAACACTTCAGCGCTTCGATGTATCGATAGTCAATTGGGCACCGCTGCAAAGTCTGGAGTACAGCCCAGGTCTCGATCGAATCAAATGCTTTCTCATAGTCCACGAACGCCAAGCATAGTGCCTGGTTATACTCTTCGGTCTTCTCTATAACCTGCCATAGCGTATGGATGTGCTCATCAAACCTACGCGTGAGACTAATGACTCTTGAAACAGCTTATACATGTGGCTCAACAAAGTAATGGGTCCATAGTTCATCAAGAGAGTTTCGTCTCCCTTTTTGTAGAACACGACCACAATAGCATGGTCACTCTAAATGATTACTAAAAATAAAGAGGACTTCACGATACTACATAACATCTTGTAGTACTACTAACAGAGTGGCAGGGTTCTGGTCGTCGACCATAGAAATTATTTGGTATTATTGTTTTTTTTTACTACTTATTGAGATCTCAAACTACTTTACAGAAGTTTGAGATCTCAAGACAGATGAAACATTGCAATCAAGCAAATGTTTTTAAAAAGCTTTATTTTGCATTTAGCTGAATTGGTAGAGTACCAATCCAAAATGTGGGAGATCTAGCCAGAATTAATTTTACTTGGTATTTTAATCTCTAAAGTTGTATAAATTAAGGCATTATAAAAAGCAAAATAAACCTAATTTAAAATGAAAACAACCACTTATGACATCTCTAGAAACCATTAATCCAAATAACATAAATGTTACACTTTTGCAAAATATATAATATAGTAATACAGGGTGACTGATGGGTCACTTTCGAAATTCCAGGACATGATAGTTTGAGATCATGATAAATGAAGACAAAAAAAATTAATATTAATTATTTATTTTTATTATTTAACAATTTCTGTACATTTATCTGATTTCATTTGTAGTGATTCGCATTTTTAGTGTGAATTTACTGAGTAAACTTAACCGAAAGTTAAAGAATTGATTATGCAATGCATGGTTACACTAGCTTTGGCAGCAATCCGCATGCCAGATAACATGCAGCGATTGACTCAGGTATAAGAAAAGTAAATAGTGACAACACTTTATAGGAAATTCAGCTGAAAAATTAAGTACTGACTTTTATAACATAATTATGATCTAAATCAAGTATGTACAGAGTGCTCTCCTTCAATATCTAAAATTTGTCACCAGTCACCCTGTATATATGTGTATTTTTATGAATCAATATTGCAGTAAAAGCTATTAAAACTTTACATAAATGACTTACTTAGCACCAGAGGATTTGATTATTTCCGCCCATTGAGAAGCATTAAACAACTCTGCAGTAAATTTGGGGGCAAAATCTTGATAAGTAAAATGAGGAGGATAGTTTTGTTTCATGAAATTGTTGATCAACTGACTTTTTCCATCTGTAAGCAAAGTTTTTATCAGTTTATAAGTGAGTAGGTATGTACCTACATAAAATTTGTTTAATTTACATTCTATAAATTTCTTGAAATCAAAACCGATTAAACAATAAAATTGAATTATAAAGAGAAAACATTTTACTCAAAATTTAATTAAATGAAATTATTTTTCTTTAGAGTAAGTATGTCTACAAGAAGGTAAGTACTAACTTTTCCAATTGATCCAAAACCACTCGGAGGCAATGCCAGGTACAGAATAAACTCCCCAATGAATAAATATTCCAATTTTGCTTGTATCATACCACTTGGGCAAAGGTCTTCTATCCAAATCTTTCCAATTAGGTTCGTAATGCTTCGGGTCAGCCGTTATAATATCAATACGGTCATTGTACAAACAACTTGCTGTGGTAAAAAACGATATTAGAAGGAAAATTCTCATAATTAATAAAAGACTACTTGAAGTTTAATATACAAAAAACTTAAACTTTGCGACTAGCCCGCCGCCGTCTCAATACGTCGCACTCTGCTACCGAGCTGAGTAAACGATCGATCACATATAAATTACTCTGTGTCGGTCACTAACATAAACATACTATTCAAATCGGTTAAAATACCGAAAAACACAATCTGAAGTCTGAGTTCTGACTGTTGTAGACAGTGAAAAGTTGTCAAAATGACAAGTCGGTAACATAGAGTACAGTCCAATAAGGATTTTTTGGCGCGTGGTAATAATTGGAACTAACCGCCATCTTGCGAAAAGTTAGGCATGTCACTTCCTAACTTTTCGCAAGTACTTTTATTGTTGTAAGTACCTACTTTTAATTAAATATTATAAATACGCTAATTTAGGCTTACTGATGGTAGTGGTAAAAGTGAACAAGTTGTTATAAGAAATAAAAACAATCTTCACCTCTATAAATCCAAAGAGTAAACAAGCAAGCTGCCTCAAATATGTATACATATTGCCATACTTTGAAAATTATATTTTCTAATACTAAAGTTTTAAGAAGTTATAATATATTTTTTATTTATTTTCACAAAATCTACAGTTTTTTAATTATGGTACAATAAAATTATAAGTTGTCGGTAACACACCCCGTTCTAGATTTACATTTATTACTTAATTAATGTACCTACCTAATTAATAATTAAACCAACTTACCTTAAGTCAGGGCTCTGTCACTTCGTGTGTAGGTATAAGATAATTGCGTACCGCTTCGCTCACAGGGTTGCCAACTCAACGTCTTTTTACGTAGATCTACGTATTTTAAGCCTTTCTTGCAAACCTACGAACTTTAGTCCCAGAATCTACGTATATTCTATCAAAATTGTTCAAATTTGCAAAATAGACTGAATGAGCATAATTTCCTTTACTTTTGCGAAAAAAAGTTAATAAACGTTCCGTTTCATACTAACGCACTCTCGCCTCGCCACTCAACACGTCACGCCATTCATTTTAAAAGCAGGGCGCCATTCATCTGTGGTCTGTGACTCATCTCACAAGGGATAAGTGACGTGACTGTGTAAAACGAAACGTCTTGCCGTCAAAGTGAATCTTAATTCCTAACCTAAAAAAAATATTTCGAACTAAGATTTCGAAGGAGTTAGCAGTGCAAATGTCGAGCGTCTGTTTTCTGCGGTCAATTTGATGAAAACTAATATAAGAAACAGGCTTCACACTGACACGCTAACAGGCTTACTTTTTACGAAGAGTGGCTTAAAAAAACCGCGAACCTTCGCAGGAACACCTTAAAAATTTTGATAAATATATGTACAAAAATTTGTCTGAAAATGATAATAAAATTTAATAAATTGATGATGACAAACTTTTTTAAATTATCTACAAGTGGTAATGGGGAGTTTTCTGACAGCTCATAAAAATAAGTTCCAAAAATCTCTATAGATGGCACTTTTAAAAAGCCGAAGCGTTAAGACTGTATACTATAATGTAAGTAAGTGGTATCTACCATCTATGGTTATTTATACGTTCAATTTCTGATACAGACGTCCATTAAATTATTTTACTTTTAAAAACGCAGTGTGGAATAAATTCTTCACCTTCGCCTTTTGTAAAGCGCCATCTATCGAAGCCTTTTGTACCAATTTTGTACAGTTTTGTTTTTTTAATGAGCTGTCAGAAAACCTCTCATTCCTAGATTTTTTTGTTTGCTAACAGTAATTTTTAAAAATTTATTGTTTGTCTGCTGTCTACTACTTTTTGGGTAATTTAAATTGTCGTTTTATTCACTTTTACCTAACCTACTCTCTTCATTTCACTCAGAAAAAAAGTACGTAGATCTACGTATTTTGTATATGGAAATTTTACAATTTCTACGTAATTTTCTAATCTGACCTACGTCTTTTTAAAAATCCGGGTTGGCAACACTCACACTGAGTGTGCAAACGCAGTATGGCTGTCACGCTCCTGGCGTGCGTACGTATGTTTTAGCGCTCTTTCGACAGGTCGCTCGCGCCGCGTAGGTACCGACCTAACCTACTCGTACGAATAGTTTGTGAGTGAACTGACTGATTGATTTGTGCTGCTGATTTATTGATAATATAAGTGAATTCATAAAAGCATCATTCTTCCGAATTTGATACCTATGTTAAAAATACCCCACATCTAAGAGATACGAATATGTTTACGCATTTTAAAGCTTTCAATAATAAATCGTCTTTTTATGGAGGCCTAAAACTCCCACCTGAAACCTTTACAAATTTTATCAAAGAAATGGAGAATACATTTACTTATAAAAAAATTTGAGAATGTTATGCTCAAACACCCGGCTAATACTCTGATCAATTTAATAAAAAAATATTAGTTTCACTACTCCATGTCCATGCTTACCATCAGGGTTTATTTGGAAAATATTTAGGGTTTATTTAGATATTTAGATTTCTACCAGACATGGTTGTCTGGTAGAAATCGCTCCTCAGCGATAAGACCGCCAAGTTTTTATGTTTAGTGTAAGTGTTCTTTTTTCTTTTACTTTACCTGTAAAAACTGAAGTGTAAATAAATAAATAAATAAAATAAATATTTGTTAGATTTCGCATTTATGCTGCTATAAAATTGAATAGTCGTTATTTTAGAGAAGGCAAGAAATATATGAGGCATTATATTAAAGTTAAGCAATTGTAATGTATATTAGTTTAATTACATTTACATAAATATTACAAGGAAATAAAAAAATATTAAGGAGGTATTTTATTTTTAGTACTTGTGGCAACCCTACCGATTGACCACTAAGTAGCGGGACGAAGAATAACGTACGCTTACGCGCGGCGTCAAGGCACATTTTAGATCGCGCGCGGTCGGGCGCGCCAAGTTTAGGTATTTAAAATGTCGGCTTTCTTCAACATCAAAGGAGTGCAACTTCTGTACGCTAGTACTATTATCTATTCTGTGCTTAAGTGAAGTTCGATTATGATAATATGAGTTGTTTCATTCGACGATATAATAAACAAGGGTAGTGCTTTCAGCCTAAAAGGTAACTTTGCATTTATTTGTTAATCAAACAGTAAGTCTGTTGACTATAGATGTTGTTATCACCAGCCTCTGGAGCAAGAGTCTAGCTAACGAAAGTAGACACAGGATTTAACTGCAAAGTTTTTATATGGCAGTACTGGTGACAAAGTCGTTTTTCTGGTGTCACTTTTCAATCGAACGATTGTTGGTTGTTTTCCTAATTTAGATAAAGGAATTTTCGTGTTTGAAAATGAATTAAAAAAACATTTAGATAGTTTCATAATCAATGCAGGAAAACGCGATACCAGTGACTCTGACGATTAATTTCATGTGGAATTGCTAGATTAAAATTTAGATTATGATGGTAAGTATTTTATTAACTTCGCCAAGTTCTTATAGTCTTATAGTCTTCTTTTATTAGCCAGACAGTCTCACTATTTCTCTAAAACTGTCTCATTATTTTAGAGATTAAATAGCAAAACTTTTGGGTAATGGTGGGTAAGGTTTCTATATCTTCGAATGAAGCAACTCATATAATCTCATAATCGAACTTTTATTAAGGTAAGTTTGTTTGATACCTATTTATCATAGAAAAGTGAAGAAAGATAAGCAGATTTTAAAAAACCTCTCAAAAGTACGACAAGTTCTAGATACGAGTTGGTACCGAATAAAAAAAGTATGAGGATGAGACAAATTTGACAATTGTCACGGAAAAATATGAATTTCATGGATTCACCAATTTAAATTTTTCCGTGACAATTGGCAAATTTTTGTGTTCCTGACCTCATTATCCAAGTGCCAAAAAAGCCTTGGTGGACTATAATGGCCCCTAATAGGGGATCCTATATATTATTACCTAATATTATAAACTTACGTATCTTGTTCATCATCACAACTCTTTGTAAGGAATGACTGCAGGGAATGAGTCTTCTGGTACAGCACCCGGGACCGACTGCTTAACGTGCCCTCCGAAGCACGGAAGTCGTCGTTAGATACTAATGGCCGGCGGTCACCCATTCAAGCACCGACCACACCAAACGTTGCTTAACCTGTGGTATCGTGTGATACACACAGTATCCACGGTGCCGCGACGACTTCACGGATCTTGTTATCTTCCGGTAACACATAAAAAGGACAAGACATTTCCGACAAAACCTTTCTTTTGTTTTTGTTTCGGTAATATTTTGCTGTGGGTGGTTGGTCAGACATACACTCCTGACTCCTGCCTGTGTAATAATTTTCTATGCTTAGTTGGTTGGTTGGTTAATAAACATCAGACGACTGATCGATCGATCAATTTACGTTTTTGTTTCAATTCCATACTGTGCATTTAAAAAGTTTAGCAACCAATTGTACAACTTATCGATTTGATTAAAAATATAAGATACTATACTATTGTTTGTTTGTAAACATTGGCTGAGTGAGTAAACTTTCGTTTGAGCTTCGCAAATCTGAAGAACTCAGCACCAAGTAAATTATAGCTGTTAAAGTAAAATGGAGTGGTCCAAGGAAAAGACAATGAAGTTGATTGAATTGATGCAATCAAACTCATTCCTTTGGAATCCTGTATTATGTGGTAGTCGTAAAGATAAACAAAAAAGAAAAGAAGAGTTGCGGCTTATTTCAGATGTTTTAGAAATATCCATATCAGACATTACAAAAAAAATCCAACATCTGAGGACACAATACAATAGAGAATCGGCTAAAGAGGGTCGCGCTTCTCTGGAAAATGAGACGTATGTTAGTAATTGGTATGCCTATGAGCACCTGCACTTTTTAAAAGACTCACATAGACCTTTCAGTGTTCTTCACTCTGTAAGTACTAAATTAAAGTATAATACTATTTTTGGTAGCTTTTAAAAAAAATATATAGGGATAGTTGGTAAATTTATTATCTTTTATGTCAGCCTTCATTGCGCAGTGGTTGAGTGTTCAACTGCTGCGTCAGAGGTGTTGGATATAAGCCCCAGCTACAACAAGAACTTATCTTAATTGGCTTGTCGTGGCTTAACTTATCTTAGTTGTAGTTCTGCTGTGTGATCTCCCAAACACCAGCTTATTTAAAAAGATTACTTTGGTCCTACATAGATGGTGTGTCTGTTTGGGTAATTTATTGAATATTAAGTACTTATCATTTGTATTTATCAGATCGAAACATACAATTTATTAGAACGTACAATGTATAGAATTTGTTCAGTGAAGTACAACTTTCCACTTTTATTACTAAATAGCCACCGCGCGCGGTTTTACCCGCGTAACTTTTGATCCCGTGGGAATTTCGGAATAAAATATAGCCTATAACCTTCCTCAAGAGTTGGGCTATCAAATTCAAAAAGAATTTTTCAGATCCCACTTGTAGTTTCTGAGATTAGCATGTTCAAACAAACAAACAAACAAAAAAAACAAACTCTTCAGCTTTGTATATTAGTATAGAAGTATAGATAAACTGCTACAAACTAAGCTTTGTGATGAAAATTAGACACTATATTGTTTGTAAGTAAGATATGCAATCATTGTTTTCAGGAACAACAACCCAGTACTTCCATAGTAGCAGTGCCATCTAGTGATCCAGCAACAGATTGTAAAAATGAACAGTACTCAGCAGCTTCCAAGAGATCTCGTTTAGACATTTCTACTAAATCTGATGTTTTATTCACATCACACAGAGACGAGTTTTCGATATTTGGTGCTTATATTGCAAATGAATTAAGATCATTAAAAGAGGAAAAAAGTTTGGTTATTGCTAAGAAAAAGATTCAAGATATTATATTTGAAGTCAAAATGGGTTTAATAAATGATAATGGAACTGAACAAAACTCATGTCCTATGTATACCCATCAAAATAAAAACTTGAATACTTTACACAATGCAAAATTAAATTACACTCCGCAACAAAGTGCCAATGTCCAAATAGAGTCTCTTCCTGCTACCCATGCACCTCCTGCATCAGGTATTAGTGAAATTATTATCAACGGAGCTTGTCATTACTGTACATTCAAGGTGGATAATCAATAGCAGTGTCAACCACTTCCTAGTGAGGAGGTGGTTAAAGATTCATTCTCAATCGGAAATTAAGGCTATTTTTCTAGATAGGTCTGTTCACCATGTCTTCAAATGACATTTAAAGCTTGGCATTGTTGTCTTGCAAAGACTTTTTGTGGAAAGAAAGTTAAATAGCAAATAATGGTAGCTCTTGACTGACATGGCCTCATGTTAAACTTGGCCATTAACATTGGCACCAGCAGCTGGAATATTACTAATGTAACTCTATAAATTTAGATTTATATTAATATATCCTTAAGTTAATTTTTGTTTATGTAAATCATTGCAAACAAGTAACTCTAGTCACAATTTATTTTAACTATATTGTAAAATAAGTCATTTTGATGTTTATAATATTTGTAAGTACAATGTTACATACTAAAGTGTTTACTATGTAGAGATGTATTATTTACTGCATGCTTGTTCACCAAGAAACCATACTCACATTTTAAGTACCAGAATATAGAATAGAGCAGAATCCATCACTGGGCAAGCTTGGTGGATTAGCCCTGCAGTGGGCTCATAACAAAGAGTTGTGACAATGGTAATAATATAGAATAGTAAACTTAGATATTGTTCAATCAGCTTTTTCATCTGTTAGGTACTAATAGTAATAAGATACCAGATATAACCCTACAACATGCAAATTTGTTAGTCAACCACCCCTCACAAGACCGATTAAATCAAATATGATTTTTTATGTTTTCATGATACACCGCCATCTAGTGAGTGCGGTATGAAACTGCCCCAATACGTATGTTGCAACATTTTCCTTTGTAACTTCGGTTCTTTTGTTTACAGCGTGATGTTACAATATAGCCTTCCTTGATAAATTCATCCAACACAAAAATATTTTTTCAATTCGAACCAGTAGATCGTGAGATTAGTATAGGTTGATCGAGAGATTAGTATAGAAGCTACGGGACGTTTTACAAAATACTTTATAAATTAGCTGTAGCCTGCGACTTCGTCCGCGTGAATACTGGTTATCGGAGTTGGATATATAATATAATATCCTCCTTGAAGTTCAAGGAGGATAAGAAAGAAAGAACGAAGAAATCTACGGTTTTCGACTTCCAAGAGGCGGAAACGATCCCGAAAGAAGGAAAACCTACGTAGACAATATTGAGTTCCATTATTTGAAGTTTTAACTTTATAACAATAAATCTCTGTATGTATAAATCACTGCAAGCCTGTTGTAAGTACCTAAGTATTTTTATACTTCATACTAATAGGAATATGTTTGAAGATAGCCTTGATCGTAGGTATGCCATTTTGATTTTATTTAATAGGTAGGTACCTATTATAATGAATCTGTTTAGCTACAATAGGTGGCATACGACCACGGCTATCCTGTAAACATATCCCTATGAGTATGACGTATAAAAATACATAAATATTTCAGCGGAGAATATACCTACTTATTTCTTAGGTAGGTAATTTTAGAGCGTGATTTAGTAGTAGAGTTCTAGTTGTTAAACTTTTTTTTCATATGTTTTAGAGTAAGTACCTAATAGTGTTCAGATATTTAAACGCCTCCGGGCAACTGGACAGATTCTCAGCTGGACAGTTTCGCAGCTGGACAGATTAGAACTGTACAGAACTTGTACCTACAGTCTATGACGTAATTTAAGTTTTTTTTTTTTTTTTTTTTTATAAAATATGGATGGGACGTTTGTCTTCCATGACACCTGATGTTAAGTGAACATGAAGACTAAGGTGGTACACGTCCATCCACGAGAAACCTATTCACTCTTTTATCTGAAATTGAACTGAATAGAATAGAAACCCTTTATAATAGAAGTTGATCACCAAATACTAACAAAAAAATTCTGTACTTTCTACATAATAATTACATATAAGTAATAAATACATATAAATTACTACATCTAAATAACTTACTTAGTAGCTGTGCCCCGCAGGTTTGACCGTGTACCTTATTATGTAGTTTTGTATCTGTACATATTTTACACAACTCCGCGTAATGCACCCACTGCAGGGCTATGAGTATCTCCTCTCGGTGACGAGGAGGTTTTAGAGCATAATCCATCAAGCTGGCCCATTGCTTATTGGTGCATGTCAGAATTTTTAGGGTGCTGAAATAGCTTCTGAAAAACCCTAACGACTAGTGTTTACAAGTATACAGCACCCAGAACCGACTGCTTAACGTGCCCTCCGAAGCATGGAGGTCGTCGTAAGAAATAAATGATCGGCGGTCACCCATTCTGGTACCGACCGCGCCAAACGTCGCTTAACCTTTGATATCGTATGATATGCACAGTAACCACGGCGCCACAACGACTTACCTGCATTATCGAACTGGATTAATCTCAATATGTATAATTGAGCCTCTCAGTTTTCTCCCCGTACCTAATCAGGAGGCAGATCAAGCGTTACGAACCTTAAATTAATGTTGAGGGTTGCGATTCAATTACAAATTGACAGATTTGTAACGCGTGGTCTGCTGCCTTCTGTACAAATTGAAGATTTGGTTTAATCTTTCCTTAGAACAAATGTCTCAATTGTACACATTTTAAGCGTTTCGTATGCACTACCTACTGGTTGGCACTACTATTAAAGTCCAGGAAAATTAAGGCCTTATACGTAGAGTATTACCTATACGTCTTAGGGTGTTACCACCACAATCGCTCGACCGTCTGGTCTGGTAGATCTCATCGATCAACGGATACTGTTCGACCGTCTATCGACGTTGACTGGCCGTTGTTCAACGTCAACGTCAGTTCGAAATGTATCCAGAAGAGGACTTGCTGCTGTTGGCTAGTAGGTACGATGTTACTTCTGCTATTATTACGGAGACGTATACGCAGAAGAATCTGTATGCGGCAGTTTTTTAAAGCCATTTCATTTATCTTATCCAATTGATATTTTAAGTACTTAGTAGCAGTTTTTTGGATGCTTTTCGAATGACTAAGTGATATTGAAAGTTTGTTAAATATGGTGGCTCCTGCAATGGCAAATTAGACACTATTATAGACAATCAATTTCACCTAAGAATCGGTTACGATTAAAAACTAAAACCGGACTACTAAAACACGCTCTAAAAAGTAGGTAATAAGTAAGTAGTCTATTTATGTATTTTTACACGTCATGCTGATAGAGATATGTTTAAATGATAGTCATGATGATAAGTATAATTTAATTTTAGTATTATAATAAATCCGTTTTGCTACAAGTGGCGGCGTACCTACGACTACGGCTATCCTTTAAACATATCAGTAGGTATGACGTGTAAAAATAAAGTATTTCAGCGAAGACTATTACTTGTTTCCTACTTTTTGGAGCGCGTTTTAGTAGCCGGGTTTTAGTTTATGAATTTAATTTTTTCACTTGTTTTAGAGTAATATTGTTTACCTATATATTTCAACTATGCTAACAAAACTCTTTCATTTGGAGTGCGTCCGGCTGTCTGGACATATTCTCGCAGAGAGTTGCTGCTTATCTAGGTGGCTAACTCATCGTTTGTGACGACGATCTGTAAAGGTTTCATCTTTTGTGACGCTATAGTTTCCTCAAAAAATCGAAAAAACTTTGGCCAGAATTTCGCATTTTCCAGCATTCCAGATCTCAGCCCCCAGAGGGTTTTGAGGATCCAGCTGGTATATAAAGGTATGTGATAATGTGACGCGATATGTGACAGCAACTAAAGTGGTTTTATCAAGTAAAACGCCATAATTTTCGAGTTAACACGAAAAACAAGTGGCCAGACAGCCGGACGTTTCTGGCTGAGCCACTTTGTTTTTTCCTTATATCTCAGTAATTAAAGCAATTAGAACTGAGTTTTAACTTTTTAAGTCTAAAAGGAATGTGACGCGATATGTGACAGACCTCATATAGTATAAAACATAGGTACCTGACGTATGTGTTTAAGAGTTATTTCGATAAAGATTTTGATGACAGATGACAAATGTCCGGCTGGCTATTATATTATTATTAAAAACTGCTATTATTACTATTTTTATTAATGCTATTATTTAAAACTGCTTGTTTAGCTGTATTTTATTGGAAAGAAAAGAACATAACAAAAATCTGATATGGTGTATGTATTTAACCCATTGAATCCCTCCTTAGGTGCTCTAAATAGTACGCAGCTTTAAATTAAGATAAAGGTACTGCTTGGAGAATTTCTCCAGTTACAACGGAGGCTCTTTCAATTGAGACCCCACACGAAACCGCCAAAAAAATTACTTAAGTCTCATAGAGGGCGCTGTAGTAAATTTACCGTGACGTCATGTACCTACGCTTTGACCAGGGGACAAAAGACGCTTCCAAGGACATCTTATTTGTCTAATTATGATAACGCGTTTAGAAGTTGTTACATACATACAGGTCAAAATCATAACCCTCCTGTTTGCTTCGCCGTAGTCGGGTAAATAGTCTTAATTTTCTTCGATAAAGATTTAAGACACTACCAATATACAGATTGTTAACTAACCATACCTGCTGTTTATATAGGTACCTACCTACCATTTTTTCATGTGCCTGGGTTGCCTGTGGCGTTTATCAACTAAATTAAATAAATGAAGTAAATATGTATAAATTATTGACGAAATATATTGCGGAAAACTCTGCATGCTTGACTTTAAATTAGGTGACCAGCCGTGCAAACGTCAGGATGGCTGGTCAAAAAATTTATTTTATTTCTAAATACATTTTCAATGTAACAATTATTCATTGTTGGTACCTAAATAGTCTTTAAGTTATTTTTTTTTTTTTCTTATTATTATGAATGTACTAGTTTATTTTGTTTATGCAAAAATGTAAAACTTTTTGAACAATAAAATTATTATTATTATTATTATTATTATTAAAAAATAAAAGTATCAAAACCAAATAAATGTATAAATTTTTAAATCTACTATCACAGACCCACGCCACAGGCAACCAGTCATTCTGACTCACAAAACAACCTTTTCTTGATTAGAGTGGTAATATTTTTTTTAAATTCGTAAAAAAGCTGGCCTTAGGTGCCTACAACAGCACTCTACCTTAGCAATAAAATTAGTACCTTATAGCAATTAAATAGGTTCTTGAAATATATGCTGATTAAAATTATGAAGAAGAAAATTAAGGAAGGTATTAGAAGGTATGTTTGTACCACTCTGCCAAACATAATTAACCAAACTTAAATACCAACCTATACCAAAATACATTATGATCGAAAATGCTTTCATCATTTATTTATTTTATTTATTTCTTCAATTATTCTTATTATTATTTATTTATTCATGGATACAGGGTTGATTTTTAGTCACTAGCCAAATTTAAATTTTAGTTTCTTTAATACGATATAACTGTACCGACATATTTATTTTAGCGTCACTCAGTACAAAAAATAGAAATATGAAACCACAAACTTTTTAAAAAATAGTACAACGATGCGGCATTTCATTGAAATACTTCAAGATGATTTTTAGTAGCGCATAGTCATCTTTATTTTAATGGTAATTTAGAGTGACCAAGCTTTGCTTAATATGTTCGAGGATATATTAATGTCCTTGTTAAAAAAATTAATAGGTACCTACTTTTTTTTTGCAAAAATCATACTATAAATGATACTTATTGTGTAGGTATAAAAAATTTGGCCGTTGGCTACAAATCAACCCTGTATACTTACGTGGGGAAATTTAAGAAAAGACTAGAAAATTAATTCATTCTCATTTATTTACATACTAAATGTGAGGAATCTATCACATTATAAAAACAAGTGCTCTACATCGTCTTAGTACAATAACTATTTACAATATATACATTTACAATCCTCACTGAGAAAATGCATAAATTAATAACGCAAAAATGAAATAATAGGTCAAAATAATACATTCAATGTATTTACAAGACAGGAACTAAGTAACAATAATCTGTAGTCGCCTACACGCATGGTAGTCTGGTAGGATTTACCTAACATATCTGCCTACCTAATGAAAACTGATTATCTAAATAAATACATTCATACTTATAAACAGAATAATAAATAAATCACCAAATTTTACATCAGCTTCTTTAATAGGTAAGCAAAAACAATTTTATGGATACAGTATGTGTAAATACAATAGATAGCTAAAGTAGGTATCTAGGGACTGGTGTGCCTACTTTCAACTACCATGTCAAAACCAAAGTTACATAAATAACAACAACTATAAACAAAATTAAAACAAATCTAATCTGTATATTACAAAACTTTGAACATCTCATTTTATAATAAATTAAATAACTAATTTTAAAAGTACACTTCAAGTCAGGGGTGCGAGGATGCCCTTTATATAAATGCTGAGAGATTCAAACTTTATCAAGGTACAAATGTAACAGTATTTATAGTATAATACGGATAGAAAAATAGTCATCATTATTATGGCAATTTACCTACTATTGGATACATCGATGTGTTGCAGGGTATAAGTTGAATATCAATATTAATTACTTTGTTAAATTTGTCTATCGAATGTTATCTAATCAGTAAACAATTGACAATACCTACAGGAATTTCTGTCTCCCATCAAAACTCGGTATGTACAAAAGTATAGATACATATAAAATATGTAGTCAATGATATTACACCACGCTGCTGCTATCCGATATTTCGTCTCTAACACTACACAGTCACAGTGGAGTCGTTCAGCTTCAAGTCTGTGTTACACTTCACAAGAGCAGTAACAATTAAACAAACACGGGGGCGCGGGCGGCGCGCGCGCGCCGGCCTACGTCACGTCGAGCGGGCGGTGCTCGCGATTCCTGAAGAAGCCCTTCTCGGTGCGGCACTCGCGGATGGTCACCGTCTGCAGGTTCACCGTCACGTCGGTTATGAAGATCTGGTCAGCGACCGGAGAACGCGCCAGCCAAAAGGCGGCGTCGCGGCGCGGCGGCGGCGGCGGCGGCGGGAGTGCCAGCGCGATGGGCGGCGCAGGAGCGGGCGCGGGCGGCGGCGGCGGGGAGGCGCGCGCGGCCGCGTCCGCGCCGTGTGGCTCGGCGGGCGCGGCGGCGGCAGCGTCGCTGCGTCGCTCGCGCTCGGGCGGCGTGTGCGCGTCCGCCTGCTCGGGCGAGGTGGGCGCGCGGCGCGGGCCGGAGCGCGGCGCCGCAGCCTCCACCGCGGGCGCGGCGGGCGCGGGGGCTCCGCCGCCCACCTTGCGCGCGGCGTCGGGCCGCTTGCTGGGCGGCGACATGGTGATGGTGACGCCGATCTTGCCGGACTCGCGCGACAGCACCTCGGCCTTGCGCTTGGGCGGCTGGCGCTCCTCGGAGGGCGCGCGCTCGGGCGAGGGCTCGCGCTCGCGCTTGCGGCCCTGCCGCCGCAGCTCCTCGCCGCGCTCGAAGCTCTGAATGAGCCGCGGGTCGAGGATGTTCTCCTCGGGCTCCCACGTGTTGTGCTTCGGCTTCCAGCCCTTCCATTTCACGTAGTACTCCACTTTGTTCTGCAATTGAAGAAAACTCCACGTTAGGTAATACACATACAGCGACGTGCGGTCAGCGTGAGGGACTCGTTGAGACTGGCGTGTCTACCGGAGGGTTGCATAAAAGCGTGCTGATTGCTCGCGATAATGACTCGGTGGGCTCACATGATTGAAATTGCACACAGGTGACTCGTTTATTAGTAAGTAGGTACGTGTTACAAATACGTGTTTATACCCAGGACTGATACCCACCTAACTAAGTGACATTTTTGTTGTTATACCTAGGTACACAATAAATATCTACTGCGTAGATAACGGTTTAATATTTAATTGGCATTAGAGAAATTAAAAGATATCTACGAACAGCAACATTAAGAAATACCTACCTAACAACATCTTTCATGCCTAGTTATTAAGACCCAAAATGGATAGTTCAGATAACGGCGCGGGCGGCGCCGGCGCACCTGCCGCCGCAGCTGTCGCGCTATCTCCCCCGGAATCGAACCCGGACGCGCCGGCCCTTATTGCACGCACATAAACTCCGTTACCTGCACATGCACTAACCACAGGTAAAGTTTGCTGTACCTACCTATAGCTTAGCAAGTTTAATATCGCATTGAGTGGTACGTACCTACGTTAATACGTACCTAGGTAGGTAGGTACTTATAAAAAAATAAGTTTTTGTGATTCACAAAAAGTTAAATTAGGTATGTTCAGGATTTCACATTCGTGACAACGTGTGTTGGCCAAATAAAAAGGTAAGTAGGTAGGAACACCGCAGCAAGACCGACCATCCTTTAGTAAGACGTCTTACCTAAAGTAACTTTAAAGGGAATCGCTTACATATGGCTAACGTAGGCGTAGATAAACTAAAGTAACAAAAATAGCTTTTAATAAAAATAAGTAGGTACGGGTTCGCATCATTTTTATAGGTAAATGTCAGTTGATTGATTTCAGCGAATGGTAGGTAGGTACCTATTAAGAAATGTAGGCAAATTGATCAGTTGAAAATTAATTTAGGTAGGTATATTTTTTCAAATTACAACAATTTGTTAAGTATAAAATAGGTTAAGTAGGTAGATAGGTAGGTAGGTACACTAAAATTATTGCAAAATTAAGCAAATAATGAAAATATTATTTATCTGGACACGCATCATCTAGCTTCAATGTGGAGAATATGCTAAGTATACTTTCAATTCACATAGGTACTTAGGTAGGTACCTACTATTTAATTAGAAATAACCTACGTGGGTTAGTCGTCGTCGTGAGCTTGCTTTCAACATCTGTGCCGGCTTAGCAATTATCTGCCTCACGGCATGACGCAAAAGGCCCCAAAAAAAGAAGTCCGCAAAATGTATGATACGCGCCTTTCACTTCTACGTTAAATTACACGAACATTGTAATATATGCTTTATCAAGTTAACTATAGGGTCTATATTTGCCCGCAGCAAATGCCATATAAGGCGTATCGTTTTGGAGAGGGCACCAGAGAACTCTCTCGTCTTATTGGTTTTGCACGGGAGGGGTGAGGTGCCAGACGATGTGACTTTGTTGCAGCGTATACAATATTTTAAAAAATGTTTCCCATTACTGTTTTATTTAGTACGTAGAGTTCTACTACGTGTTATGACGAAGATCGAAGTGGAAAACTATATCATCACTTGATGTGTAGGTAATAGCTGCCAAAATATTTTGTATTAGGTATAATCCAAGGTATTCAGTTCATTTAATAGGAAGGAGAAATTTAGGTAGGTAATAGATATAGGATATAGAATAATGACATATCTACTATCGCATTTAAATAAAAATACCCAGGTAGGACATCATTTCAATCTTCTTGTTTCGGAAATATATATTTTATATCCTAAAGATACCTTAAACAAGAATAACACACATCGACAAAACTAGCAACACTAAACACTGTTTGTGTAGGTGGGCATTTTGAGTTTCTAAATATAGGAAATCGGTGAGCTGATACTAAGAAGCCTAAATTTTAAACACCAACTCCTGTTTTACTTTACTGTTTCAGAACTTTACTTAGATACCGTATCACTAACGTACCTAGGTAGGTAATAGGTATAATGTGGGGATGGTAAGTGGTACCTGCCTGAATCCCAACTACTTTTAGCAGTAAAATTGAACCCCAATATTACCTATACGAATAACCTTAAATTCTTAACCAAATGTATACATTGAAAAAAAAAACTCAAAATTTACTGCTTTAATGGAAACTGGACTCTACAAAAAAACAAACAATGTAGTAAATTCACAGAAGAGCATCGTGCTACACATGATGAATGCTAAACCAGTTATTGTGTTCATCGCACACAAAGGATTCAAAATTGAAAAGTTTCTACTTAAAAAAAAACAGGACGCATGGGCAAGGTAAAGTCGAACGGCCGCATCGCTCTCATTGGCCGACACAAACTCGGGCGGGGCAGAGGGAGGGAGCCCCGCCTCCCGCGTCCTCTCTCTCCACCCCCTTGAGCATTTGCCCGACCTACCACGTTACGCTTACATCTAATGTGGCCCTTATTGTAAGTGTTATAAGGTTGATAATAAAAATCTTAGGGGCATAGTTTAGATGGCATTTGTGATTGTAATAACCGCACCATGGGCGGACCTTGACTCGGAGGAGTAAATGCCAATTAGGTGATCTTAACTAAGTGGTGTTCGTATGAGATTAATTTACGTATAGATTTCACATAAGTATTCGTTTTCAGAGAACTTGAAAGTTGTGATAAGAAAAGGCATGCTGTTCGGCAACAATAGCAGTGACGCTGTTTCGTTATTACGCAACTATTTCATATAAGTTTTAAACAACTTAGGTAACAAGGACATGAATCAGAATTCTTTGCCTATTCGTTTTCTCTACCCTCAGCACCATTTAAACCAATGCACGTAGCCAATAACATACCTACCTCTTCAGTCTAATAGCCCGCATATTTTCAAACGACATGGTAACTACAGAGTTGTGTTAATAAATCACTTAAAAAGTCAATGAAGGTTAACTGCTCAGCTTTTGTATGTAAATCTGTTACGTAGGGGGTCCACAGAAACCAAGTTTGTCTAATTGAGGTTTTTTTTATGGGACCCGTAAATGGGAGCACGTAGATTGGTACCACCTACCTACCAGAATTAGTTCACAAGAGGTTATATCGTTTTTCAACAAAAAACTTTATTTTATATTTTAAATCGCAAGTTTCGGTGTTTTTGTTTTGTTTCACGAGCGAACAGATGGAGACGATTTCAATGTGTCAATCTGACGTCTGACATCTCAATCGCTCGTGACCACGGGGTCTGCAAAGACACCGAAACTTCGAATTACCTAACCAATAAATTAAACGCAATAGATCCGGTTAAATAGTGTTTTATTTTTTCCATCTTGGTCTTTTAAATAAGGTGGGTTTGCTAGCAAATTTAATAAGTAGTATTTGAGGTGTAGATACCTATCTATATAGATATAAAGTAGGTAGTCGAAAAAAACGTAAAAATATAGGTACTTAGGTAGGTACATAGGTAAGTAGGTAGGTACCTACAGATAAATAGACCGTCGTCGTTAAGTAGGTAGGAGCACACTGAGATAATCGAAGATTGCATATTTTATGTGTTTCTATTGTTTTCAAATATGGGCATCCAATATTTAGGTAGGTACTTTTACTAGAGAGATTAGGTACCTACCTACCGACACAGGGAACTATGTGAGCTAAAAACAGGAAAAGACTTCAAGTCCATGTCTCTTCTCTAGAAGAGAAGCCCATAACAATTAAATCGCTACTTAACCTTTTGGAACTTCGTGTCCTTGGAACCAAAACTAGAGGAGGAAACCAATGCATTAAAACGAAAGCTGACAGCTGACTCTCCCTCAATAAAGGAAAATGCCTAGGTAGATAATGCCAGTCATGGACAGAGACTATTGTTTACTGACTCCGGCCTATACCTACAGGATATGTCTAGGTAATTAGGGTAGAAAACCTGCATTTCTTAATAGTACCCATCTATTAATTAAGATAAGGGTTTTATTTGTTATGTAACTGAGCGAATATTAATGTCAAATAGGTACCTATTAGGTACATCATCGATTAAGTTATTTTTTGTTAATTCGGCACCTACTGAAGACTTGAGGGCTTAAACTTCTCAACAGTAACTAGCCACTATTCGTTCGTTTGTCTGCTGTGATTTCTCATAGTTTCATTTTCAACCATAAGGTAACAGACATTTTTAGGTACCTAACTATATGGTTCACGGCGCGGCGGCAGTGAACGCGCCCGCACGACCCGCAACGGACTCAACGGATTTGCCGATGGCATGCGTCAATATATCCGGATTTTTTGTTTAGTTTAGAGTGTTGACGTCTTAAGTCATGGAAAATGACAGCGGCAGGCAGGGCCGATAACAGCAGTAAACGGATTATGTGACGTCTCCGGTACGCAACGCATGTTTTGCTCATAAATAACGGCGTGCGGTGCAGCTGGTGCGAATACTGCACGCAGTGCGCAGTTAAGTCAAATCTGTCACTTGAGCTCATGATAGTAGGTACCTATCCATAAGAATTTCTATCTTAAGGTACTTTTAACTTTTTCGTAAAAAAGTGAAAAAAGGAAAAAACATCTGTCTAGGATGTTCATTTGAGTAGGTAGGTACCTACATAAGTATTTTTGTATTTTATTTTATTTTCAGTCATTATTTGAGTTTTAATTGTATTCATCATTGTATCTACTCAAGCAAACCATTAGAACGATAACAAAGAGAAAGCTACGCACCGTTACTTCCCTGCTAGGATGTCTGGTCTTCCTACATCTCATTTGAGACGGATTACAAACGAACATTGGACGTCACTTAAGATAGGACCTAAAACCGTTCACTATCACGGTACCTTGTCATTACTATCGATTTGTTGTTTCAAGCAACTAAAGCGTCCTCAATCTCAAATTTACTGGCTCCTATAGGTAGGTACAATATAGGTAGCTTTCAGCATAGGAACATTTTATACTGATCGGATTAAGTTTTCTGTGATAAAAATTAAAAACAAACTATTTTGTACTTAGGTAGATTCTGCTTGTAAATTTAGCAAGCTGCTTAGGTAACTACCAATAATTTGATTACATAGGTAGAGTTACATGGGTCATTTAAAAGTATTACTCTAATCCCAGATTGGTTTCGACTGCTTATTTTTAGCAATTAAAAGGGGACGGAACTGGCAGATGAAATGCAATAAATCCGACGGGGGAACGCGAGGCGCCTTCTTTTGCTATCCCCCGGGGCACGCGGAGCCGAGCCGCAAATCCTATGAAATGGAACGTTTACGCACTTCTCTGGTTAAGTTGCCGGGTTACATCGAAATTGGAATTGGTAGTAAATTAGGTTATGAAAGTGATAGCGAGATCAATCATGGTTGCGGCGTTAGTAGGTACCTACTTACTTTTATATTTATATATATTTATTAAATAATTAGGTAAATACCTATAAGCTTATACAGAAAAATGTGGATTATTATTAAATAATAAGACGTGATTATTATGTGACATAATTAGGAGTGAGTTTGCCAACATTGCTGGAAAGAGGACCGTAGGTATTCGACATTAAGTACCTACTACTTATACCTAGTTGTAAAAAACCCGTTAGCTACCGTTATTTAACCAAATTTATGGTTAACTACCCATAAAATGCCGTTATTAACGGTTAAATATCTAACACTGACAACGAAAAAGGATAGTTTTTCTATATTTTCTTGTTAACCTACATCAAAAAAGGAGGTTATCAATTCCACTCGTATGTATGTAATATTTTCAGAATGACCGAGTTTTCGTATATGTTAGTCTATATCAACGTCTGAACAAATGTGCCAAATTTCAATAGTGTAGGGGAGACCGGGGCTGGTTGTGACAGGGGCAGATAGTTACAGTGAGAATTTCTGCGAAACTGAGAACGTAATAGTGACATTAGAAAGGGAAATATACTCCCTCCATCGTCAGCTACCACGCTGCTAGAGCCAGTGGCGCTAGTGTTTTTGTGAGAGAAGTCCGCACGTGGTGTCATTAAAATTGCAGGTTAGTAAAATTTTACACATTTGATAATACCTATTGGTTTTCAACCTATGTTCCATAAAGGCACAGATGTCCTTGTTGTGATTTTTACATCCTTATGGTTTTGTCTTGCAATGGTTGTAAGTTTATTTAGCTAAGTTTATCGACGTTTTTACTGCATGACCTTGAATGTTCAAATTTGGCGTTGGGGTTAAAAGTTACATTTGCTCGGGGCAGGTTGTGACATGACCGGTGACCTGCCCCATAGTGTTTTTTGCTGACTTATATAATTTGTGCTTCATAGTTTTTGTCTTTTTTGTAGGATGAGGACGTCCTAATATAAGAAAAACAACTGTACGAACAAGCAGCAGCTATTTTGGAAGAAGACAAAACTAAAAAAGTTCGTGGTATTATATGACACTGTCGTTGAAAGCGAAGTGGAGAATGGTTCTTCTTCTTCAAACTTTAGAGCTAAGCTCTGCAGGCGTAGCACGGCTTGTCAAGACAAGACTTGTGTCACAGATTATATCACAATTTGAGCGACATAATTGCTTAGTCTTATACAGCAGCACGGGGCAAGTTTAATTTATCTAGAATGCGTGACAAACACATCTTGACAAATGTTTAAGACTTCTTTCAAGTTCTATCTCTTATTTAATAGCATGGCGGCATCGTTTTGTTTATTTTTGTCACAATTTGACACATCGCCAAACATTTTTTATCACTGCGGTTCGGAGGTTGTGAGATTATTTTTTCATAATAATAATTATGAAGTCGTCGTGGCGCCATGGTTAATGTGTGTATCATACGATATCACATGTTAAGCAACGTTCGGCGCGGTCGGTACTTGGATGGGTGACCGCCGACCATTCATTTCTCTCGACGACTTCCGTGCTTCGGAGGGCACGTTCAGCAGTCGGTCCCGGGTGCTGTATACTTGTATACAATAGTCATTAGGGTTTGTCAGAAGCCATTTCGGCGCCCTGAAAATTCTGGCATCCACCACCCAGCACTGGGCCAGCTTGGTGGATTATGGCCTATAACCTCCTCGTCACCCAGGGGAGAGACTCATGCCCTGCAGTGAGCTCATTACAAAGAGTTGTGATGATGATGATGATGAATAATAATTATGTCTATCAATTATTATAATCAGATTCTTTTAAGACTTCAACGGCAAAGGTACTTACTGCTTTTTGGCCCTTGACATGGTCACAAAACTTAAAAATAATATGAAAACTAAAAATTCACCAACTAAAAAATTACATTTGGAGGTTTAAAGTTGTTAAACTCGTTCTTTGTATAAACGTCAAGACAAAGATATGTCGCGGCAAGCATTTTTGTCACGTCGTGTGCCCGTGCTGTCATATAAGACAAATTACCGGACTGTGACAAAATTATGTCTTGTCGTGTGACTTATCTCTTATGAACGCCGTGCTACGCCTGCTGGTCGGTTATTTTTGTCTTATATGTTGTGACCCCTTTGATCCGAAGAAATCTGGTGAAGAATGGGTAGAGTGTAGAATTTGTAAGAATTGGTCACATGTGAAATGTGTAAAAGGAAATATTGCATATGTTAGAATTGCGAAAGTGATTTTTCAGACTACAGTGACTAAACAGCTTTATTTTACTTTTAAATTTGATGGTCTTATTTAAACTATAGTTTATCTTTAATTTAAAAATACGTTTTGTTCATATGTTATGTTTTATACAGATGTTTATAATCTTATAGGTTAAAAATTAGTTTATTTTCTCACGAAGTAGAAGACCATTTATTGAGTGTGTATTTTTTAAAGATATTTTTGTTGTAGAGGCAAAAGAATGCTTTATAGACATAGTGTTACGTTATTAACATGAAAACAATAACTTACTGTGATGATTGTTCCTAATAAAAACTATTATAATATGTTTGTTTTTTATTGTAACAACTTACCCCGTTCAGTGTAACAACCAGCCCCAAGCACGGGGTTGAAAGTTACACTGTTTTTTTTTTATAATTGAAATATTTGTGTTGTTTCTATTAGAGTTCTACATAAAATTCATTATTAATAAAGACCCTAAATAGTTACTGAATCAAACAAACTCATACTCAGGTAAAACAACGAAACCAATCCAAAAATATGACAGTTGGAAAAAAAAATGTCACAACCAGCCCCGGTCTCCCCTATGTATGTTTTTATGTTTGTGTTCGCATATCTCCGGAACTACACGTCCGATTTGACTAATTTTAGATATCATTCAACTAAGGGTATAATATAAGTTTTATCAAAATCGGTTCAATAGTTTTTGAGCTAGGCAATTTCAACCGACTTTTTTTTGCCAGCCGAAGCTAGCATCATCGCGCAACTTGCGATTCACATTTCAATCTGCTAGCGACATTTCACGGTGATATTTAACCGTAACATGCATAAAATGCGGTTAATTAACCGTTAATAACGAAAAATGCATATTTAACCGCGTGGTTAAAATCGTTAATAACCAGCTTCACATCTATAGTACCTACCCACAATCTCTAATAAGTCTCTTTAATGTCAAACTTAGAACCACCAAAATCTGTTTTTGGAATCGAGCCCAGTAAGACCTACTTATGATTTTCATAGACCAATGTCAAATTAGATAAGTAGGTAGGTACCTACTTGTGCACCTATCTAGGTACTCAAATTGATTAACTTAAGCGGTCTGAAACGTGGTTGTTATTTAGAAACCACTCATCCCATATAAATGGCCCATTTGCATTCAACGTGAAGTACGACGTAGTTTTGGATCCGCGCCAAGCCTGTATTCTGCAGAAAACGGCCGTGCTGCGGAAATGGCTGGACGAATATTTTTGTTTCGCTACTTTTAGCATAAAACTAAGTGGAAGTAAAAACTCTTAGTTTATTTTACATGATTTTAAAAATACGCGGTATCAATCTTCCTTAGAATTTCTTATTTATTATTAGTAGTTTCAATAAACAAACTTGAGTCCGGCTTGAGGCAAGCGGCAGCTAAAGACGGCCGCAGCACCTACCCCAGATGACACTACTTCTTTCGCTACATTTTCTCGGTCAGAAACGAGAAGATCGCAGCGGCGTACGTAACTCCTAGGCATGTACCTAGTATCTTTGCATCACTCACTGTCGCTTAGCTATTATAGTGCTCAATCAAGCCTCAATACAAATTGTTATGTAACAGGGAATATGACAACACACGCTATCCCTGACATATCTAATAGAAGAAGGCAATCATAAAACGTCAAAAACAAGAATCCGTTTCACTTAATTACGTGGATTATCCGAAATACTCTCCCCATTAGCGCAATATTACAAAGCGGGCAATAACGAGCTCAATCTCGAACCCCATAGGGTATAAATTCAAATATAATTCAATTGCATCGTTTAATTTTCCGAGGCACCCTCCTGAGGCGTGAAAGGGGTGGTGCGAGAGGCGGCGGGGGTGGAATGTCGGATATCTCCCGAGCCCGCGGGATGCTTGTAATGACGATGCTCCATTTATTTTTCAATCTCGGCACGATGTGATAATTTGACAGCTTCGAGAATCGTCACAGCAGTCTAGAAAATATTTAGTTACTCAAGTATAGGTAAAGTAAAGGTTTGTGTATTTTTTACCTATTGACATGAATGTATTTTATAACATCGTCTGCGTATCGTCTGAACAGCAATAATAGTAAATAAATTCTTTAAACAAACGCCATTTAATGAAAAAAAGTACGTAAGATCATTTCATTATAAGAATTCATTTCATTATTACTTTATCTGAAACGTTTCGATCGCGCAATCTTTTAGTTTCTAAAATTTTCACATTGGCGTGAGTTCTTTTTTTTATTTCAGAGTACGGCACGAATAAGCGTCATTATTCCTCTCACGTAAGACCTCCGACGCGACGCGGCGGACGTGACATGTTCTCAGTTCAACATTTACATAACGCGGTTATGTGTATAGCGAGTTAGACAAGCTCGACTGAGCCGATTTGCAAAATATAGCAGCTTAAAAACTGAAGATAAATTTCTAGTTCAGTTATTAAAATACTACGCAATAATACTCGGCTGGACGCTGTGTGGAGTTAATTTCTGATTTTTCATTATTTTCAAGAAATAAAATAATAAACACACTAAACAAATAAACTAGAAACAAAAAACATCGCGCGTGGTATGCGCTATAAGGTAACGCGCGTATTCTTTCGTGACTAAAGTACCAGGAGCAAATAAGTGCGTAGCAGTAACGAATTCGAAACGATTCCTATCGAACGCCGCTGTGTGCGAAGAGAAAATTGATATGCCAGACAAGGCAAGCAAGTCTGCCTGTCGTTCATTCGGTGCCAGCATAGTGTGCATACAATATCGTCCACCGTTTAGTAGACGCTCGACCGTCATCAAGTATGGACGTCGTAATTTTCAACCTCGACTTTCAAGGCAATTGACATGCAATATAAGATCAGTTGAATACTAAACAGTTTCGTATTAAAAGCAGTATAAATTTAATTAACACCAACTGCTGAGAAGTGCGACCAAGTTGAAGTCAATACGTTAATTACATTATGCCTAATTCGATTGTTAGGAAGTGAAGAATATTTGCTGTAGGTAGTTATTTTACAATAGGTACTTAAAATAATTTATTGTTTGTTGAAAATCGACATAAGTAAATAAATATAATATGACCGGTTTCAACAACTTACCGGAGAGTTAAAGTACCTAAAAGTTAATATAAAAAATCCTGTACTATTTTGAGCTCAATGACAAATTTGTGACACAATTGACACAAGATAGTAGGACAGGTATAGGAATTTCTATCGTTGCTATTACCTCTTCGGTTGAGTTATTGAAACGCGCCATTATAATGAATCAGTGCGAGTTAAGCGGGTTTCCTTTTACAAAGGGTCCTCGGCTCTCTCTACCCTCGCCCACCACTTGCGGCGAGATTGCTAAACAAACAATCATTAGAAGACACCGCCAGTTCTGTGAGATCCATGTTTGTTAGGCTCCAAAACTATATTCATGTCCGGTTTTTTGCCAGTGTCAACTTATGACAACAGAAATCTTGTAGGTATTTTATGTACCCTTTTGAAAATTAGGCACTTGAATCATGAAACAACTAACACTACCAAGATTACATAGTTTCTATATCATTTTGTTTTCATAAAGGTACCTTTTTCGATAACTAAGTGTATGCATCAATTACCACACAAATAACAGGCTTTAGAAAGGGGATCTGAAACTACTGGGCAATTATGAATGTGGAAGAGATAAGGAAAAACATAGTTCGAATAGCAATGCCTGGGGGAGCACATATATAATTTCACAGTTACTCGCATCCCCGCCGAGCCGACCCTTCATAACACGGCCACAACTGATTACTTACATTCCATTGTTATTGAAAACATTATCATGACATACGCTGCACATCACTTTGCTTTATAATCAAACTACGATTGTCTCATTATGTTATTGTGCCTTTGTTTTCATAAGAGAAAAATGTTATTTTAGTATTGTCACGGAACCTGCCTATTTGTATAAATATTATTCAATATAAGTACCTGCCCACCAAGATTTTGTGACGGTTTAATTTTTTTATAATACCTATGGTCCGAGTCACCACTAGGAAATACAAGCTAGCAGAATTTTGACAAGGTCCTTCCGAAAGGTATTTATCTCAATTTGGTCACTTTAAGTAAAATAAGCACAGCAAAAAATGGAACGTGGGCTTAAGTAGCCACCAAAGTTTAAGAACGCAAGGAAACCGACGGACGTGAAAAAACTCACACCTAATGTTCTATTTTTGTAAGCAGGTACCTAATCATCCTGATAGTATCTAATCTTTTTTCCATCACATAATTCGGCTCAAAAAAGCCATCATGTCCTTTTTGCTTTTATGTCTATTAAACACAGGATCCAACTGCCAAAGGCTAAGAACAAAAGAAATCAAAATAGCGTTATGCCATTCTTATAGTTTTCAATGAACCTGCGTAAAATATGTTTCTGCTATAAAAACAAAAAAGTCATCATTTCAATAAAAACAGCTCTTGTTTAATTACGTTGCTTTTTTTTTTTTTTTTTATAAGTGACTAAACCCGCGTTTGACCTCAATCTCACCTGATGGTAAGTGACGATGAGGTCGAAGATGAAAGCACACGGGTTTAGGAAGGAACTGGCTCTTTATACAATATTGCCGGAACACATTACCGCCGGAGCGGTAACATTTGGCGGCAGACTTTATATAAAGGGTGGTCGCTAGCCAGGCGGACCCAGAAGGGATCCTACCACCAAGCAAAAAAGGACCTCAAAGGAAAAAAAAAAAAATACAGCGGCCAAAAATGTTGCTGACAAAAAGCGACAACACTAACCCTGCATCCGATCAGTAATCTTTTTTTTTAGTGCCAGCAACGTGATTGTAAAGCAATGCTAGTCGCGTAATAACGCTGTCCCAACTGACGACTTCCCCCTAACACCACTTTAATATTCCTGGCGAGCGTGCATCCGATTAAGTGCGCTTTATAAATAAAGGGGACCTCCATATAGGGACCTTTGTGTATCACTTGGGGTAGAAATAGTTTTACCTACTGAATGGATACGGTATATAAGACCCCTGTTATAATTAACGTTTTCTCAGAACAGGGACATGAGTGGAATAGGTATGCCTTGATATTTTATTTAAAGCGTTAATTTGCATAACGCAACTCAGAACAATATTTTTATAAGTGTTATCTATCATAGACAAGAAATGATCGGTGTGTTTCGCCATACTTACAAAACTTATGTATCACAAGTTAAGAACCTACTAACAAACAACTCATTATCCAATAGGTTTTTACAATTGATCATTAGTTTTGTAATGAAGATAACCTACTTACTTAAAATACCAATTTCGTTAACGACAATTTAGGTAAGCCACCGGCTAATCTGTAAAATTAATAAACAAAATTACCGAGCTTGACTATAACATTTTCAGTATTGTACAATTTCTCTTATTCGTCTACTCTCTACATATATTGTAAAATATAAAACTAAATATTATAAGGCAGCTCCACAGCATTCTTTATTTCCCTGGCAGTTTTTTATATCATTCCGATAGTCGGATAAAATTACGGTTCTGCATTGTCAGGCGATTATTTATAGAAAATTTGGTACCCTTTGTGACGGAGTATTTTTTTGGAATTAGAAATTAACGAGTTTGGGCAGTTATTTGGATCGCTTGAATATTCGATATCTTTATTATGGAATTAAGGTATATTTATTGCAGTAGGAAGGTACCTACTCAGATTAACAAAATTGAATTAAGACTTGCCCTTAATGTTGACTTTTGTAAAATCGACCTTTTAATCCCTTTTACTTCTCTCATAAGGCATAAAATAAAATTAAACTTAGTAGCACCATCTGAATTAATACTTTTTAACTGTATCTTATGGCGTATGATTTTTATATTGGCAACTTTGTAGCTATCCACCTGACGCCTACAACCTGTCACTAGTGACCATAGGGTTTGCAGACAGCGAAAAGCAAGAGTTATTAGGCATGTAAAATTATAAATACTCGAACAAGCTCTGGTTACAAAACTATTATGAATCGTGGAATTTAAGTCAGTAGGTATAACGCCATCTAGTTTTTTATTACTGAACTAGTTGAACACTTGCTTACTTCGTTGTGATAGAAATATTTTAAGACTGTCTACATCTTTTTACTACGGCTTGAAAAAACTAGATTAAATCTATACTATAAATTTTATAGTATTCCTATGCACAATCATAAGTACATACTCAACTTAATTCAAAACACTAAAATCGTTAAAGTCAATTGAAATTATTTTAATCCAGTTCAACAACAGCTGGTCGCCGATTGGTCGGTTCACAATGAGTACAAGAAGCACGCGCCCTCACTCGTATTCGGCCGAAGTCGAGACTGGCGCGCTCGGCTGTAGATACCAGGGCAACAGAAATCAGTAGGAGTTACTGCAATGCCAGCACACGTTCAATGTGAAATAGATAATACTTTATATAAAATAAGGTCGCTTATCGTTTGTTGACGTATTTATTAGTTTTTCGTCGAGCATGCCGGTAGATAACAAAGTCTTATCATTATAAAGAGAAAATAGCTTTTAAAATATGTAGCTACAGGGTTTAACTTCGGTTAAAAAATCCCAAGATTATTGTGTCATTAAAAAAACTGTTTCCTAAATTCGACACGGGCCGGCCGCTGGGATATAGGAAGATTCTCCAACGAACTTTTGAATTAACGCGGCATCGTATCAAAGACGTCGCGAGTTACAAATGAGTGAACCAAATTATTAGCATAAGTACTTAGACACTAGATCAGATTTTTATGATTGAGATTAACATTAAATATAGGTACTACCTTATCTGGCTAAATTGTTGCACGATATTTACTTAATGTAGGTATAAAAATTAAAATCAAGACAAAAGAAGATGTGAAATATTGTGATGACTGTCAGGCAACTGATTAACTGTCGATAGTAAAGTATGTAACCTTGTATAATCTCTCTAACGAAGCCAATTGCTAATTTATGTATAAAAAAACGAGAAATAATGTTCTGAAATGGTCGATAACAGACCGCAAAATATCGGAAATTCGTAGTTGGACCTGCCTGGCATAATATAGCAAGTCCCACCTACGGACGATCCGAAAATCGCCAATATTCGGGAGGTCTGATACAATCTAGGTACCTACATCAGCACTCAACTCATGTATACTGAGCAGCAGTAATGGCTACTTGAGGATATTGTAATCAAAATTTAATTTAGGTACAAATTCCTTGAAGTTTTATGAAAGCATTAACGCAATGAGCATCAAATTAAGAGTCTATCTACGTACAAAAGTGAGAATGGTCTAAAATTGATATTATTGGATATAATAAAACCAAATCCCTCAGATTATGCAACAGGTTAGTATAAGAGATAGTCATCAATTAATTTAAAGCATTAAAAATACCATGGCAGGATTTTAAAATGAGTTTTTTCTAAGATAAAAAAATAATACAATTTTTTAAGTTCCAAGATAATATTTTACATCCTCTACATCCTTCTTTATTGTGGCACTTACAATCAAGTTGGTCAAGTCAATAACAACCAGAAAAACCTTCCATTACGATCGTATTCCTCTTATACGATCTTAATGGAAGGTTTTTCTGGTTGCTAGAACGAACAACTTAAAACACTAGATCTAAATTGCTACAGTAGAAACGAGACTCAAGAAACCGCTTCCATAGTATTTTCTCATTTCTTTGAGGTCGCCGGGGAGGGGTGGCCCCATTTCAAACGACCTCTGCCCCTATGGAATCAAGGCGACAATGGCTGGACTTAACGCCATTATCTCTACGTTATTAATCTGCAAATCCAAATCCTATGATAGTCTAATCCGATCCTTAGAGCAGTCTACAGAGTAGGTACGCATCCTTACAAACTCTGAAAATGAAGGACCAGGCACTCAACACCCAGATCACAATGGAGGATCGAGCCCGCCAAATCAACAAGGCGACAGGGGCTCTCTCAGCCCTGATGACGTCCATAGAAGAGAAAACTCTCCATCTTCATTCCGTCGAAACCAGGACAAACAAACTGTCGACAGTCACCCCCCTCTGTGGTGACCCAGTCCACAAAAACGGAGGAGCCACTGGAAGGGAGACTTGTCTTAGCAAAAGGGCAAAGATACAAGTCAGATCATGGAGTTCTCTTTGTTGAGAACTCCGAGGTTTGTATCTTCTTCCCTAGGGATCAGTGCCCGTGCTCGCCCTTAGAAAGTATAATCACCAGCCCGATCTCACTAAAGGCAAAATCGACACTCCTCAATTTAGACTTAAATCAATTGTCAACCGCGCTGGTTAAAGATCCTTCTATCATCACATGCCTACAAGGCGAAGACAAAAGGGAAAAACTTAGCGCCATAAAGAGACTACAGGCACTCATTCCAACTAATTGACCAGTGGGCGGTCGTATGGGAAAGCTAAGCTCCAACTGCGCCACAAACAGATCGGGTGAAATTAACCTTGGGGACAATATATACGTTATTTTTATACGTTTTTGACATTAAGCCTTATCTAAAATATTTGATTATACTGAAGATAGCCATGCTAGTGAAATAGCAGATACAAAAAAAATACTTATAGGTAGGTATTTGATTATAACATTCCACACACACTCAGATCGCTTGGCATCTGGTGTAAATATTTAGGCAAACGAATAAAAGCGCAGAAGTTAGTCCACAGATATCCAAAAATATATTGATGTCCAAAACCTTTGGAAGTAGGTACCTACCTCTGAGTGTAAAAATATAATTTGAAGAAATCCCACCTAAATAAACAATTATAAAAATCAATATTACTTATAAAGGTGGGTCTTATACAAATTAGTCGTGTTTGACGAATATGAAACACCGAAATAACCACAATACCTCGTAATTTTTTTATAATTTTAGAAATTTTGCATTGTTAGTTATTTATTTCTAACAATTCGATACACAGAGTAATTTCTTTCACTAAATAAATACCATCGATAATCTTTAACAAAACAATGTAATCAAACTGACGAGTTACCTACAAAAATCCATGAAAAAGAAAAATATCTATATTTTTGTCAAGGGCTATTTCTGAGAAATCGTATTCATAAAGGAACTCGCTGAATTTGGTGTTTAGTATTTCAACTAAACCTCTTAAAATAATAGGTACCGAACCCACACCTACCTCACTAAATCCTAGACCTTTTATTACGAGTTAAAAAGATAAACAATCAACGGTGGCTTGACAAGCATCCATTAATGAACCCTAATTCTAAATTCAAAATACCTACTTGCAGTTAGTTGTCTTTGAAAAACATAAATAAGTATAGTTCAATGCCTAATGCACATGAGGTTATCTATAACCAAAGTAAGTATCCATAATAAATAGAAATAAGACAAAGAAAACTTAATTTTATAATGCTTATTAAAATCTAGGTACCTACCGACATTTCATAAACAATAACAACACACAGTGAGCAATTTCTTCAAATCTCCATAGTCCCCAAATTTGTTGCCTACTTCCGGTAGGTTACCTACCTACCGATTGACAAAGAGTTGGTTCGTACAAGGCCCTTATGTTCCGTTAGCAACTTTATAGTTGCCAACAGGTGAGATTGAGGTGAAACGCAACTTCAGTCACAAATAAAAAATAATACTTACCGCAGCCGAGTCTCGCGTTGTTTAAATCGACATGCTTCTGTTAGTGACAAACAGTACAAACACGTCTACATTCATACCAGGCAACAAGCTTCTACGAGAAACTAACTAGGATCATGTACCTACCATGAACCAAGAAAAGACATTAGCACAATAATACCGGCACCCCAACACATGCCATCTTCCCAATGCGAACTTGTTTACTGCCAAAACTTAATATGATCTCAAGAAGGGAACCATTTCAAAGTGTATTCAGTTTCTCACTGCGTCCCTCAGTCTTTTAAATACAAGTCCGTCGTGTAAGGGGAGCCCCGACAATAATAAGAAAAGGAAAACATGCGTGAAAAGGATCCCGAAACCCTTACCAACAGCAACAGCTGCTTCTTAACAATGCACGGATTAATGCACAGAATCTAAAATAAAGCAATCGGTATTTTGTCAAATATTTTATCAAGTTAGGTGTCGTCAAGCAAAGCATGCAAAATAACGTTGCAAAACAAGCTGTGTTAATAAAGCGGATAACATTTAGTTGGCAACTATACCACCTCGGCAATCCATTTCGCAAGCACCGAATTCAGCAGTGGACGCTTTCGTAAAAAGTTAACTCACCTTTCTAATCCTCTTCTTCATGATACGCTCGGCGGCGTACACACTGTCGCCGAGCTCCATCTTATGCATCCCCAGTTTGCCGGTAGTTTTGTACAAATCCAGTAAAAATACACTGCAATCCAATTTGCGTGATCCTGTTTCACTGCATCCAATATTTGTCACACTGCAATCCTTTGCACATTATTTTTATAACACTCTGGCACTGTCAATATTCAAAGTTGCCGCGCGAATCACACGTTTTTTGCGGCGCACAGCGCTACGTGCACACCTTACAGTAGTTTCTCGGTGACTGAAGAGGGGGAGGCCGGTCGGCCCCCGCGCACCCCGCGCAGATAGCTTCAGAGCTCACCGACAGAGGTCGCTACGGGTCCACGCACACCCGCTCGATAACTGTAAACAAGTTTAATTTTCCATGTTTTAGGGATAAATCTGCTCTTAACTAGCTCTACTTATTAATACTAAAGATATAGAAGTGATCATCTATCTTATAAGTAAGGTTGTATAGTATCTTAACAAATATATGTGGCTATTTACTTCGCTAATACCTACATAATTAATTATTTACATAAGGAATACATAGGTTGATAATAAGTCAAATACTACAAAGATTGGAATAATGTTAAAATAAAGATTAGAAGTTTTTAAAACGCGTAGCTTTCAAACAAAAAATTTAAAATTCATGAATAATATTCGTTTCTGTAGCGTAGGTATATAGCATTGAGTAAATGCGAGTCGGTCGACGCTCGGCGATTCCCGCAGCGCGGCGCAGTGGAGGCACGATCACCCGCGCGCTGTTGCCACTTTGTGCCGGCTGCGAGAGAAAGACTCGGCGCTACCCTATTATTTAGGTGCGGCGTTGCCGCTCCGACCAGTCTACGTTGATTACGAGGACACCGCTTTTACGTACGATCATCCGGTAGGTAATAAAATTATTATTCTTGAATTGGATTGTAATAAGGTTATTATAGCTTTGTTTTCACTTCAGAAATATTTTTACAGTAAAACAGTGTTCTAGTTGTTCATTATTACTATGAACTTACCTCAGGAAAAAATGTTATTCAGGGCAATCCGTTCACTACCAAGCAGTGGGTATCCAATAACACATTATTCACAATCACAGCACTGAAAACTATTGAAAAAAATATTTTTATAACGAAATCGGCGAAAGCGTCTGCCCCCTAGAGCGCGCGTGAAGCAACTAAAGCATTTTCGGTCGTGTCGAATCGGAGTGGCATTCGTGAAAGGTCGGTATTTTGGGTCTCGTTTAGTGACGGGAGGGGTGCCGAGCACGCGGTCACGATTGGCGGAGAGCCGCGGGCGGCGAGCGCTCGGCGCGAGGGGCCAATGGCAGCGGGCGACGTCGCGCTCCGCCTGCCGCGGACCGGTAATAGCGCGCCGCGCTCTCGCTCGCCGCGATAACTCGGTCGATGCATGCCGGGCTAGTTTTTTTGTAGAGCTGGCTCATGTAGAGAAAAAATAAACGGACATTTTGGATTACGTGCGAAGTGAAGGGTCGTAGCGGATCCGGGCGCTTTGCGTTCGCCTCGCATGTTCCATTTTATTTATTTTGTGCTGTTGCAGGGAGATACGCGTTGATAAATATCAGCTTGCGTCGTCGGCGTTGTACGATATCATGCTATTATTATATTGTTGTGGATTTATTGTGGATTAACTAAATATGTATCGGTCGGTACTATTGGTTCATTTAGTTAGGTGCATTTCTACAACTTAGTTATTTAGTCAAATTCTTATTATGAAAATATGTTAAAGTGAGAATACCGATCGAAAACCTGTAGAGCAACCAGGTCCACCTTAGGGTTTTTAATACTTCTCTTATTTTAAGCACTTCGAGGGCTATTTATCATTAAAAAATGTTGTTGACAACGCACGGTCCTTATGAGCACTCATGTAATAGGTAAGCGGTGTGTCCCATACAGGTAGGTAGATAGAGCTAAGCTTGGAATAACACATGGAATTATTATTCTATCCTAGTATTCTCATGGGATAGAGATCATAGAGATAACTATAAGCTGAGACCTACCTGCCTCAATATTATAGATGTGCATATTTGCGAGAATACATTAAGGTACGTATTTTTGTCGTTCTTTCACGTTTTGAGGTTCAGCTGCTGGAATTTTGCATATAGGTACCTACGTGTAGTTATAACAAAATTTTGTTTAGCACGCAAGATATTATTTATCCCGATAGTAAAATTAAGTTGGATAATCCGAAGTGAAATATTTAGATTTGTGTAGTTTGAGCCCCAGCTTGACTCTATAAAACAAAGCTTGAAGTCAAGGAGCCCTTCGTTTATCTACAGTTTAACTTAACTCCAAGTTTCATTCAAGCTGCTTGTTTTAAGTTGGCGGCAGATTTGTCAATGGCGCTGGCAGTTTTATCTACATATAGGTAGGTACCTACGTGAGGACGAGATTTACAGAGAAGAAGAAGATCAAGCATCTTTTTTAATTTTAGGACAAGAGATTTCTCTTTTAATTTACATCGAATTATTTTTTATTTTATTATTAGGTGCTTTCGCATACAACTAGTTACAAACAACAAATATTTCCATTGAAGCGCCATTATCGTAGGTAGGTAATCAGTAGGTTACTGCATAAAAGGATTTTTAAAAGCCGATTTCATCCGCGATCCTAGGTGATATATAAAAGAGAAAATCTAAGTAGGTAGGTAGGTACCTACGCCTGTAACTTGTCACGTTTATATGAGTAAAGTTTTGCACCGCTATCGCTGCGGGGAGTAAGCGGTTGGCGCACCGTGCTACTACAGCATTTTCATATCTCTTCAACTACCTACTGCTGATTTCTGGGTAATTTGATGTAACTATCTATCAAGGTGGGCATTGACCGGTGTTACGGGCCGTAATGTACCATTCGCGGCGAGCAGGTTAAGTTACTCCGCCATGTTCTCAAAGTGCCGATGTGTGAGCGCCTTGTATGTCGGCTGTGTAGCACGATACATAACGCACCGTAACGTCAGTCAGTACCCACTTTAGTAGCTATTTACTCCATAATTCAGCAGTAGTTGGAGCGATGGAAACACTGTAAACGCTTGGAAACGCTTGCTCTCTGCAGCGCTTACAGTGCAAGGTCCTACGATCACTTATTTAATATACCTATCGCCAGTAAGGGAATCCAAGGCAGTCAAGTGGAGAAAGGAACACAACACAATCAATATTGATTACGTTGTTAAATTACCTTCCCCTGGTAAAAGTTTTTTTGCGAAGGCTTTATCAAGGTTTTTTCATAAAAAAAAAACGATTTTCAGACTAAGGATTATGTGGATAAGCGCGCCTACTGTAGCGTCCGACAAACTTGCCTTACCTACCTACGGACATACTAGAATATTTAATAAATAAATAGTAAAACGTAGATTTTATCATTCAATTTGTAATCTAGTTTCTAGATACAAGAGAGTTACTATGTTATTCGTTTATTGAACCTAGCCGAGTAGGTAGACTTGCTAGGTAGATATTAAAATTAGGAAAACTTTGGCAAAGCAAAATAAGTATAGAAACATACAAATAGATATACCTAGCTACCTAACCGCTAATAACTAGGTAGGTACGCCAAGCAAACAGATTCTCGTTTAAGTCTATAATGGGAAAAGAACCTAAATAAACTAAGTTATAACATGGTTTGATTGAATACAATTGCAACGAATACACTAACAGTTGTGAGAAAATATGCTATAAGGAAACTGACACAGGAAAATGATTGGACAGGTAGCTACTCATTTCTTTTGCGTCTTTTAAATCATTTCGGTATCGTAAGAGATCTTCCAGAAAACTTGTAGGTACATATTGTATTATTTATTTAGTTTTACGAACATGTCATAATCGTTTTTAGCCATAAGGTCTTAGATCTGATAGTGGGCTCTAATGGACATTAAGTTGTGTAATATTAAGTTCTGTTCCTTAATAGGAGTCTTATAATTCAAAATTTCCTAACAAAAACTGAGTTTTGAAGATTCTTTTGACATTGTAGAGACTTAAAATTAGAGATATCTAGTAAAGTCGGATACGATACGGCCCAGTAAGTAGGTACCTAAATAAAAACTGGATTTAAATGACTTATTAATGTACCTTTTTCAATTATTATAATTAAATAAATGCGCTCTTAAAAACAACCACTTAGGTATTTAACTATGGCAATCAGTAATGGACCGATGCATATAAACCAAGTAATTATCAAACCACCTCGATAATTACCCTTTTTTAGGTAGGCAAGTTATAAGGACTAAAAAGATTTCGGTGAAACAGGTTTTGTTAAAAACCAGTTAAGAATATGACAAAGAATTAATATAAGTTATCAAGGGTTACCAAAGTCATGCATGTTATGTTTTGGCCTGCTATGTAAATAGACATTGTATTTGGTATTTGTAAATAGAAGAGAAATTAAGTTTGCCAAGGACCATTAAAAGAGATTGTCCGAGGTAGATTCCAAGACCTATTCCGAAAATTCCGTGGTAGGTACTGAATATGATCATTAGGAACAAGTGGCATTAAATATTAGTCGATCATTATTCGGGACAACTTAATGACTCGTGTCGCTGTATATCTTTAGTTAAATCTATGTAACATAACGCATTATTTGTGTCATAACTTGATTCTATTTGCTAATGACCGTTAATTTAATTACATACATAATTACTTTATTCTATGCTTCGATAAGCTTCATTTGCCGGACTGGGAACTTCATCCCCTCATCTATACCTACCTACATGAGTAATAAATAGCAAAGTGAGAAATCAGTTAAAATCTATGACGCCTAAGACGTTCCTACTCTGCAAGATTTTATATACCTACTTATTGTGCAACTTTGAAGCTTTTGATGTGACTTAACTTGTATCTTAATAATATTTGATATGTTGAAATTTTGATGATAATGAGAAGGTAGGTATACAGATAAAAAAACCGGAATTACATACGTTTTTATTAGGAAGGTACCTACGTTATACACACGAGTGGTTTATAGGGATTCCGTGAAGTAGCAAATTGGGCAGGTCCCTATAGCAGGTTTATGTCGGAATCGCAGTTAATATAAAACCACGGTAATATTAGTGATAAAACGATCTGGGATAAGTCAAATATACCAAGAGTTTGTTGTGCATGCATGCTTTACATAAGAAGTAGGTGCATGGCCTTACTATTCACTATGAAGCCGTCAAATATTAATACCTACCAGTTTACTTCAAGCTACAAAATAAGTAAACAGTAATAAATATTTATACTATGTTCATTTAGTCTAAACTCGTGTCGTCACAAATATTGAAGAAGCCGTTGACCGGGATTTATTAATTTATCCAAGCAGCCAGAGCCCGCGGTCGCAAGTTTGCTTTAGGTACCTATTGTGGGATACGACCTCTTTGTATTTCACTGGCCACACAGTTGACGCGAGAATGATTTTAAGAATAAGAAGTTTTCAGAATTGATTGCCTGGACTGAGTACATCAAGAAATGTATTAGCTTCCTTAATAGAAGGGCAAAGCCCTAAAATAAAAAGAACTTATACATTTAACATCCCCTATATGGTGGAGGCGCCGGTCTCTCTACATTATAATACAATTTTAACCTTGTATCAGTGAACCAGTAAAAAAGAAAAGATAAGACGAAGCTAAGCTAAAGCCATTTCCATAAAAGAAGCGAAGAAGCTGTACCTATGAGAATAGCGAAGTTAAATTTTTAAAGGAAAATAATAATACATTTATCAGGTCCGGCATTATTATTTTATAAAAGTATTTAATAAAAATATTTTATAGCGAACTGTTCTTCATTTGAGGAGTTCGAAAGCAAGTTGAAGGAAGAGTTACCGTCAACGACCAACTATCTCGCTGCATTTTTCGCTCGTACCTACACAACGGTCGAAAGGGGGCCCATTCGATTTCTTTTACGAATTGGAGGATTTGGCCACCAAAGCAATCGTAATAAAAGATAAAATATTTATTGACCACTTTATCAAAGGGTGCAAGTATTTTTATAAAACAAAATTGTGCGCAACACTGTTCAGGTTGAAGAAAGAACTCAAAGGGGCACTGCATCAAATTACAAAGACATTCGATTCATCTCCGAATGTTGACATAATTCACTCTGTGTGATCCGTCGATTAGTGTAAACAGTGATGGGCATGGTGACATCCAACCTCAAAATATTCACCCGACATAGAGTAGCACAAATAATAATCCAACTCCACAAACAAATAATCTCCCAAGTCGTAATAATTTTAGAACAAGAAGAGGATTCCAGGAACACCACGGGAATGCTGTTCCAAATAATTCGCAGCACCCAAAAGCGAGGAGGCATCACTAGTAGAGGACGAAATTATGTTGATGCCTTTGAAAAGAGAAACCGTCCAATATACAAGGACTGACCTTGTGTTCGTATAAGTGTAAAAAATCTAAAACTAGCCGCCCTTTTGGATACTGGTGCGTCTATTTCTGTGATAAAGTGCGCTTTCAAACAAGTTAGGGTACAAATATTCAGAGCCAATTGACCTACGTGTGACTGCGGTGAATGGTGCTCCGAGGTATGGGACTGATTAGTTTAAGTTAAATGATAGAAGGGATAGTTGTAACTCATAAATTTTACTTATTAGAATACACATTGTGGAATACGACCTCTTTGTATTTCACTGGCCGTTTATACATTTGACTCGAGAATAGGTTTAAGAATATGAATCTTTCAGAATTGATAGCTGCTCTAGGACTGTGTACATCAAAAAATGTATTAGTTTCCATAATATAAGGGCAAAGCCCTAAAATAAAAAGAACTTGAGAGTTTATTTTCGTCGTAAACCCGCGCCCTGCCCCCCTACAGAAGATATAGACACCTATTCAAAAATCATGTTTCTAAGCTCGAACCATCTAGTTCTCTAAGTCTACTCTGGCGCTTATCACTATATAGCTATACGCGATAACCAGCTTTGCGATGACGACCACTTTAGCGATGGGGTAAACCTGTCTGCCTCAGACGCTAGTGGTAGCCGGGTTCGACTCCCACACGGAACAAAAAAAAAATTCTGTGTCTGGGTGTTTATCTATTTATGTATTTATATTCTAGGTTCCCCCCCTAGTTCGCTTGATGTGATTGTCCGGGGATTTTATTTATTTATTTCCGGTTAAAAAGTGTTTTATTTAACAGTATGAATCGCGAAAACTTAGACAATATTATGTGAATAGGTAGAGCTTAGTTTTAAAAGGGGAACCCTAGAGAACGCATTAGAATCGACACAGCATAGTCAGTTAAATTAGAGCTGTGAAAGATGAATGCCACTCTGGAGCATACCTATTCCTTAGGTAGTAGGTACCGTAAGGTTTGTGTGCGCCTTGTAGTTTGTGAATAAAGAGTTTATAAGCGCTAACCAACCTTACGGCAGATGTGAAGATTACATTTGAAACATAGAAAACAAACACAAAGAATCTGACGCGGGTTGTCTGTCAGAAAATTTTATTCACTTCTTCATTGTTTTCCTTCTATGTGTATTGGCCCCGTGGTGGCCTCGCTTCACCATGCTTTTTAAGTAACAATCCGATCTTTGTAAAAAGTAATTATTTTAAGCTAAAGGCAATAAAAGAGTTATTTCTGAATATGTAAATTTGATTTCATAGTTAAACTGCTTCTCAGAATTACCGCTTAACGGTCCCGAGCTCTGCGGTACGTAGGTACTTCGGTAATTCTTTACCGGTGGCTACTAACACCTCATATAATCTTATGGGCGTATCTACACAAAGAGCTATTCATCATCTAAACCTTATCTTCTTAGGTTCCAAGTGTGTTACATACCTACAGTAATATAAGTTTACCATTAAATACAATGATTAGGTAGTAAAGAATAAAAACAATAGATCTATAAATTTTTTGTTTCGTTTTATTTAGTTCGAATTTTAATAGGTGGGTGGTATCTTCTTTTTTAGACATAAATCTTTCGAAAACGTGAAAAAACCAACAAAAGAACCTCTAACAAAACTTTTGTTTTACTTTTATTTCAGTTTTAGCTTCTATTAGTCTTGTAACAGAAATGTATAATAGTAAAATATTAATTATTGCGTATAAAAGAACGACTTATCAACCAATGAAAGAATGAATGAGAATCACCATAACTCGGTTATGAGTAGACTTTCACACGAAGTGCGCTGAGCCAAGACAGAGACAGATCTATCAAATTCAAACATGTTGAGAGTTTGAGCTACTTGAGGTACGGAGTATGAATCTCAGCCCTAGACCAGGGACCGGAACCGCTTACCCTTAAAGAGGTTTTTGATTGGGTTTTTCATAGACTTGTTTTAAAAAACCCTATCAATTTGGTAACCGTATCAAAGACTTACCCTAATTTAAGGCTTACCATATCAATAGAGTTAGCTTCATGTAAGCAGTAAGCCTATCGAAAACCCTATTGAAGGTTACCGATTCAATAGGGTTTTAAAATCTGCAGGCAAATTTAATCTCTAAGAATATCAAATTATCAAAAATATCACCATCTATTCAATCTCGCACTTCGAATTATACTTCCGAATTCAACAGCATGCGCGGAAAGAGATAGAAATAGGCTAACCCTATCACAGGGTAAGCGCATCCGAAAGTAGTTAACTTTATTCAAAGTGTTACCACGTCGATAGGCTTACCATATCAATAGGGTTACACTTCCATATGGTAAGATTTTGATAGGGTTACCCTATCAATAGGCTTAATCAAATAAAGGGGTTTTCCGGTCCCTGCCCTAGACAAAGTGGTTACCGACTAGGTATCTGTAGTCGGCAGGTAAGGAAGCGGCGCTGGTCACGATCTCTGAGCCCTCAAATATGACGATGACGATGTCAAAATAAGCTTGTGTATCGACATTACACGGGGTATCCGAGAATACAGCTTCATAACATAGGAATAGGTATGTCTTTATAGATATTATCTATGTACTAAATTTGGCACACACTCGCTTAATTTCATGTCTCATCTATTCTTTCAAATTACAGTCTTCCAAATTATAACAGTTATAATTTTTACGAGGCATTTTTTGTTATTATCGAATTTTTTTTCTGCTTAATGCTTATCAAATAATGTCGGTAACAAAGTGTTTCCTTTCATATGAATGGAAAAATCGGGATAGGTACATATTTTTCCAAGGCCTACCATAAGTTAACAGGATTCGATGCGTTGAAAGTTATCTATTAGGTAGATCAAAATTGTGATCCGTCCCGAATTCCCGATGCCTATAGTTAGGCGTAAGTGACATTGCGTGCGACGTAGTGAGGAGACAACTTATCTGGCGTGACGTCAGCGCAGTTGACGTAACGCCGCGCCGCGGGCGTCATCATTGTCTCGAATTATCTATCCTCGTGCGAAGTACTTTGTATAGAAAATATGACATTTCACGAGCATGTTTCTGAAGCACTTGTGCTTGATATGAGTTTGAATATAGAGCAGTATTTAATATCAACAACGCTGATACAACTTAACGTGTTTCTATCCACAACTCGATCGTATAAAGTATTATAATTGGACAAATTTTTAATCCAAAGTAACGCTATAGGATGACGTTAGTGTTTAGGGGATATTGCTGGAGGAAGTACTTCAAGTCGAGAGTGTGGTTGAAGATAATCTTTATTGACAAAAATGCGTTTTTATATTTATTTACAATACATCTTAACTAGTGGAAGCAAGTTCTTTAAAGTTAGTTCTCGCCGCTAACGCCTCACGTAAGCCGGATCGATGAGCTTTTTTCAAGGTTCGCTTATCTTTAATTCATTGATTATGCAAAATCGTTTGTTGTGTTTTCTTAATTCATTGACGCGTTCTTTTCAGAACGTTAATCATATGTTCTTAATTCATAGACTCGTTCTTATCAGAATGTTCAATCGTGTGTTCGTGTGACGTTACTGACGTAGCTACACTGCTTCCCTTCAAGTGAAGCGTACCGGAAGTTTGATGACTTTATTTTCAGTTGGCTCGGGCGTGGTAGCTGTGTCTCGGTTTGAATTCGGGTAGGTATTTTCGTTGCAGCGGAGAGTCGTGTCGCTTGGTTCGGTTTCCGTTATGGTGTAGGCAGGTTTTAGTCGGTCGATTGAAATTGTGGCTTGTCTGTCTTGAAGTTGTATTTTGAAGTGTTTGCTTGATTTTTTTATGATCTTGAATGGGCCTTCATATGGTTTCTGTAGCGGAGTATCACGGCGCCTAGTATCAACAGATCCTGTAAATCAACATTTTTCAAGATACAAACGATTAAAACATAGTTACGGACAGAAAAATTAAGGAATCATGTCTCAACCTACTACATCCATGAAACTGGAACAAGGACAGAGGTTAAATGGGGCAAAGAGATCCATAGCGGTAGACCCGGATACGTTCATTGCCCTGGAGGAATCAAAAAGGCCTAGGATAACTCTAGATAAAAGAAAGAAATCAAAGGTACTGACAGCCATTTCAACCGGGTACTGGATGGTGCTGAGTAGCTTCTTCCCGGTGTCCTTGACGACTAACAAAACGGCTGAAGAAGAGCAAAGGATAATAGCACATGCAAATCTACAAATCAGTTTACAAATATCCAACATAATTTTCACTCTACATACATACCATCGTCAATTAGCAGCAGGGAGAAAAGACACAAACGTGGTCACCAAATCTGGTCTTACTGATTAACAATGGAGGGGCAGAATATCTCGAGGAGTCGCGAATCGCTCAACAGTGCATGGTTGAAAATAACAACAGAGCAAGGACTAGCATATCGGAACTTTAGCAGGTCTGAGGATACCAACAATTGGTATAGGATCTTTGGGCCATATATAGATTTCTTCTGTGGGTTTGGCCTTCGGATGAAGGAGGTTTCACGGTGTCTACTCGAACGAACACATGACTGCAGGTAAGAAGGTGCGTTTGGATGAATATAGGCCGGTTGTTACTGTGAGGTATTACTGGATTGTTGGGTTTAAGGCTTTTTATTGTTTGCCTTAGTCTCTCAACGAACGTGTGGTCGGCGGCCGGCTCGGGTCTCTCTGTCGAGAAAAAATCGCTTGGTATGTGCAAGTTGCAGCCGTAGGTTAATTCAGCGGCGCTCAAGCCGGCGTCAGTGCGAAGGGCGGAATGCAGACCTAGTAGCACGGTAGGTAGTTGTTCAATCCAGGTACTGTTGGCGTCTAGTCTAGCTCTTAATGCCGACTTTAGTGAGCGATGCCAACGCTCGACGATACCATTTGACTGTGGATGGTATGGTGTTGTTCGTGTTTTGTGTATTCCCATTGTTCTCATCAGCGTACCGAACAGGTGACTCTCGAACTGGCGTCCTTGATCCGAAGTAAGTGTGCTAGGGCAGCCGAATCTTGTAATCCAGTGAGTGTAAATGATTTTCGCTACCGATTTCGCAGAGATATCGTCCGTTGGGATTGCTTCGGGCCATCTTGAGTGTACAAATGTGGTGCCATCATATAGCATCATTTGCTGTATGATGGCACCACATTTGGAGGAAACCATAACGCAACTAACTGCTGTAAATTTCCTACTTTTTGGGAGAATCCGTGAATTCTTTGACCTTGTTTGATGTCCAATGTGAGTTTCAACATCATTTTTTATTAACTCTCTTATGTTTATAGTTAAAGACACTTGCCCAAAATTCATCCAGTTGTCAAAGGAAGAATGAAGGTCAATTATTGGCAAGGAACTCGGACAGCAATCATCTTTTCAAAGCAATTTACATCCAAGGACATTAATCGTCCATAACTTATTTGCAGTGAGAATCCCAAAGCGGATTGAAGGAGTGGGATCCACTTAACTGCTATCATTCGGCTTTTAATAGCTGCACAATTTCTATACAGCCCGAGTTTTATTTTGTATGGTATACAGACACAGTGATGATTCTGACGAGTAGATACCAAAAAGAAGCGATGATCCAAAACACAGCTTGAAAATTTACATAAGGTTGTAGAACACAGATTAAATAACAGCCATAATAGGTCCTCCTATGTCATTTAAGATTTTATAAGAAGTATTTTAGATTCAAATATCTGTGGATTGGCGCGTAATAAAAAAAAATATTCGAATGCCGTATCATGCTATTCTAATTTGAAATTTACACATTTTTTTATATGAGTTGCTACCTGGAAATACTCCTACGTAAACAACACGAAACAAAGTAACAGACTTTTGCAGAGCTATAAGATTTACACCTGGAAGCTCTCCGTTTCCAACCGACTCACCGGACTTACAGATTTCTACTTTTCAAAATTTAGACAATTTTTAAGCTGAAAAAAATTCCAACACCGAAAAATACGCGCGGTCAAAATGCTTTATACCACTTTGTGCAATGAATTTAGTATCGGCTATCGTCCTACAGACTTCTATGGATTATTTACTTTGCAATCACTTGGCACTATTAGCGTTACGGCTAAGTACTACGTAGAAGCATTTATTGACAAGCTATCTCTGACAGTCAATGAATCTTCTCTCCAAAAAAGCTAACAAGGACCAGTTTAACTGTGGATTAAGACAGTCGCTTTTTGGAAAAAGGCGAAGGTTATACAGATGCAGATAGCAGCTATTGAAGAGTACATGTCGGTTGATCATGGCAGATGTATTTTGGGCAAAAATTATGACACATTGGATGCCATTTACTGAGACACGGCAGACCCCGACGACAATGATGAGACGAGCTGGACACTATCAGCAAGACGCTTTTTCAAAAGGCGCAAAAGTCAGGAAAAGGCGCGGGAAAGAGAATCATGCGAGTATTGTGCCCAGCAGTCACGCAGAAATAGCTGATATTGTTGAAGGTTTCGCATTTTAGAGTTTGTATAGCTTTGATTTGTCACAGTGAAAAAGTAAATTAGTGCCTAGAAGCTTTTGACTAGTTTATTTTATAGAAATTATTTTTATGTTTGAGAAACTATAGACCTCTTCAACAGATATAAGATCAGGTTGTTCGTGAGTTTGAAGATAGTATTTTAAAATTTTGAGTTGTTTGCAAAGCTAAAATATTACTTTATCAACTTGATATCAGGGCATTTATTAACTTCTCAATAAACGGATGCAGATTACAATGAATTTTTTTTTTATTCACAATAATAACAACACATTTAAACCACTAGATAAATAGACTCAGGTAAGCGCTTACATAATGAAAATTGGTATGGCAATTCAGGTCAAATTAAAGCGGGAAATATAGAAATGAATTCGGAGCAGGAATAATTCACCTTGATGTATCAGAAGAAATTGGTCTCGGGAGTTTTCAGGACAGTATTCACATGCTTGAAAAAGTAAGAATTCAATGCTGGTGCTCACATTAAATATCACTTAAGATTAATTGTCTTATTTGACTATAAAGGGACAGCAGCACACAGCTTCTCCAATGATCCTATGCAACTACAATTCGCGGTAATGAAAACAAAAGATGTTATTTTGGAAGACTAAAAAATAGAATTTTGCGGGTTGTTAGGAAAGAGTGGGAGGAAGTGAATGGCAAGTGGCAATTCAGATCCAAATCAAGCGGCAAGTATTATTAAATTTGGGGCAGTAATAATTCACGTTGATATATCAGAAGAAACATCGGGGTTATTCATGGCCATATAATCCCGATCATGCTGCCTGTGTTGCATATGTCTATAGTAATAGCTTTCAACAAAGTATATACTCAAGATGGAGCAAGATGGAGGTCTGGAAAAATTCAAGACCTCAGGAGATGACAATGAAGAGGATGATGAAAAAAGGCAGTTGATCAAATCCCGTGATCCGAGCGACTGGGTTACGTTCATCAAGGCCAATGGAGGAGAACTACCTGCTGACGTAAAGAGATACGTCCACAGAGTGTGCAAATCTATCACTGAGCCCCTACCCGGAACCACGGATGAGTGAAATGCTCTATAATTCAATTGAAACTTTCTCAAGAAAGGAAGAAAATTACAATGAGGGTCACATCAAATATCACTAAGAGTTATTGTCTTATTTAACTACTGGGAAAGCATCACAGAGCTTCTCAAATGGTCCAAAGCAACTTCAATTTTGTCATTAAAAAACATGAGACAGTTTAGAAAGACACTTTACTTTAAGATACTTTATTTTAAAAGTCCCCAGCGAATTTGTATTCTTGCATGTTCCCTGAATGTTGCATAAAAATAAATAAGTACCAGTTTTATATCTTTATAACTAATTCACAGTCCTATTCAAGACTGTTGAAGGTTTCAAATTTTAGAGGTTGAATAGTACCTATTAAAACAATAATAAAACCAAGTAAATCAAATTCTGCAGTATAATTTATTTAGAAGAGATTCCCCTCTCACTGGCCATGAGAGAAACCTCCTCAACAAAAACTAAATGAACAGGCAACGAATAAAAAACTAAAATAAATACCTATTTCAAATCGAGCACATCAGCTGTACAACTTCTGAGAACATGTCATATTTACGAAGGTAGGTGAAATAAACAAGTAAGCCAAAGAGGCACGTTATATTACAAACCAAACTAATTATATTCTAAAAAAATTCGAGCCCATCAAGGTGTACTCGGCGACCGTTACCTTGCAATATGTTCAAAAAACGGCCACATCAGGGAGGTAGGTGCATGGCGGAATTAACATCGTCTTTTTTGCCGCTCATTTCGAATGCAGACCTCCGCTCGGCGGCCCCGTGCTTTCTCAGTTGATGGTTATCTTCGGGCTATCGTAAAATTGCTATATCTATTTGTGCGTTTCTAGTCGCACGATGCAATGAACAAGATATTCAAATGTTTTATATTTTATTCGAGTAGGTACCTAATCTAGGACAATATTCTTTTTTGTTTGTTAAGATAATATGTTGTTTTTAAAGACATTTACAAGGATTATGTCTTGAACGGATAGAGCGAAAGAATGTTGAAGGTTTCGAATTTTAGAGGTTGTATAGTAGATGTTTGTTTTAAAATGGAAACTGACAAGGTCTATATAGTGTAAAAAATATAGTTAGCGATTCTTCTAGAAGTTTTGATAGGTCATGTTCATTTTATTATTATTTTGTTTTTTATATTAAAATTTTAAAAGTGTGTGAATCAATAAAGAACAAGTAAATGAAATCTGCAGTATACTTAATTTATCAAGAAGGGATTCCCCTCTTTCGGGCCCTGAGAAGACCTCCTAAACAAAGAAATTGTATTCCTAAACAGGGTCAATCCGTTGATAAAGTATTCGGTATTTTCGAAAATCCCGAGAAACTTCTTACTGGAATTGAAAATTATTAAAAGTACCTATAGTTCTATAGTTTTTGTTCTGTCGCCTTTTGTATCGTAAATACCTAAAGTATTTTTATTGTTTTGTTTTAATATTGCAGATAAGTAAGTCTAGTAGGGCCATACTGCGGCTTTGGAGCAGCAATCGAAGTTTTTTGTGGTACCTATATAAATTTACTTAATATCTTATTGCTTGCAAACTTATTTGATGAGATTGATCCATAGAGAACATTAACAAATTAAAGTTACTTTCGGGCTCGTGTTTGTGAAGCTCGTTTTAGTGTCAACTCATTTATCTACCTATAATTAATTCAAGTAAAATGTAGTTTTAAAAAAAATAGTTAAATACCGCAACACCTCCTAACCTCAACTGATAGTTTTGTGAATAATTCCTTTACTTATTCAAGCAACTATGGAAACAAACGATACGCTACGGGATTCAATGTTACGATTATCAGAATAAATAAATCGATAAATAACTTTGTCCTAAGTTATAACATCGCGTTATACTTAAATATACATTCCTAAGGCCCGTGTGCTTTCATCTTCGACCGCACCTTCACTAAACGTCAGTTAAGGTAAGATAAAAAAAATCGATATGATATTAAAATTCACGTCTTTCATCTTACTTATTATTCATAAGGTGTTAAATGGACAATAAGTTTTGAATAGGTCTTTCATTTAATATACCTAGGAACATAAATAATACAACATTTGAAGACTTTCAAAACAATTCCCCTCCCTTGGTGTCACCCTCACCGCCCTCTAGGCGTTGATTGAGTCCAACGAACTCACCACTGTCGAGCTAACTTTCTCATGTCACAGACTTTCTGTGACCTAAAACATAAATCTTCTCTTCTCCGGCTTGAAGACCACCTTTTCCACCCTCACAGACTTTTTTAGAGCCGACTCATTAGAAAACTGGACTCTCCCCCCCCCCGGTCGAAGGAACTACTTCTACAAACTTAAAAGGAACAGTTAAATTCCCCTGATCCGTCTTCCAGATCAGTTACCCCAATAAAGATGGAGAAACCCAAGGAATTGCAAAACGTTCCGATTTCATTGCTTGGGCTTGATGAGGCCGCGTATCGAAACACCTCCCTATCTGATCCAATGTTCGATTACAGGGATGAACAAGCCCTTATTAGATCTCTGCAACCACCAAAAGAGGATCCACCACTTCCCTCTTCTTCTTCTAAGAAGAAGGGTAAATCCACTCCCTTTCCCCCCTCTCAATTGGCAACCCCAGCACCCTGCTCTTGCCTCAAGAAGGTTAAAGAGGAGGCAGATATCGCCTTAACATCATATCTTTCTCAGGTTCTGCCTAACTTGAAGTCGGCGGAACTTTCCTCATTCCTGGAGCAATTAAAAATCTTGGATATTAAAAATTTTAGTAAAAATGAGGCACATGAAACTGCTTCGACAATTTTCGCGCGCTTCTTTGAGATTTCAGGAGATGGTTGGTTCCATTTTCGGAAGAACATTAAAGACCTTTGTCCCTACGGAGTCCAAGCTGTTATGGTGGGAGTTAATGCTATTATTTCTGCCCTTCTCCTCTGCAAAGCAAAGACGTACGACGGGCTCATTTGCTCACTTGAGCAATCGGCTGAATATGCATCCCTCCAAACTGCGAGGATGAAAGAACAGTCCCTCAATACACAGACAACCATCGAGGATTTAGCCAGACAAATAAATAAAGCCACTGGGGCACTAGCGGTTCTGATGACCTCAATCGAGGAGAAAACCCTATCGCTCCATTCAGTAGAAACAAAGGCCACCAAGCTCTCCACAAGGTCGCCTGCATCCGTGGTTACGCAGTCAACCAAAACAGATGAACCCACCGAGGGAAGACTAATCTTAATGAAGGGACTAAAATACAAATCAGAACATGGAGTCATATGTGTTACAGAAACAGAGGCCTGCATCTTTTTTCCTAGGGAAAAAAGTTGCAGGCCTCTGTGCCTGTTCTCTTCTTGAGGATCTTATTACCAGCCCAATCACCCTTAAGGCAAAGTCAACAGTTCTAAACCTGGATTTGTCTCAATTGATAACCGCGTTGAAGACTGATCCCCTTATCATTACGTGTCTGCGGGGGGATGACAAGCGGGAGAAGTTAAACGTGATTAAAAAATTACAAGCAACAATCGCTGTTAATTAAGATCAGTGGGCGGTTGTTTGAAGACTTAAATCTCACCTATACTAGGGCTCAAAGGGGAAGAATCCACCCATTCCACCGTATATACCTGTTTTTTTAAGCTTTTTATATTGAACAAGTTTATTAAGGTTGATTATCTGAATTATATGTAATAAGTTGTAAAATTAGGCACCTACTGTGAGAAATTAATTTCAAAATATTATCGCATCTCGTAGAAACGATGACGTGTTCTGTTTTAAACAAGCCACAACTATAAACGCGTAGTTCACATTTTTGATCTAAAGACCCAGTCCCATGGCAGGAGACGCAATTCTAAAAAATCACGTCGAATTGAAGGGAAATGCAAATAATTTGAATAACTGCTGACATCATGGAAAACTGCTTTCAATCGAGGTTCCTATAGCCCACCGTTTCTTTATAACAACACTATACTATACAATCGATAAAGACGGTTGTTACACTTCAGGATTTGCAACTAATAAGTATCTTCTGTTAGAGGTTGGGAACTATGGAGGTCGTATCGTATTAGGTCAGATTAAAAAAAAATGTTTATTTTGAAATGGGAAACTGACTGGGTTTATAAATTTAGTTTTGTGAAACCTTTAATTTATTTGTGAAAAATGCATCAGCGTGGAAATTATAATCTTGTTAAAATAATAATAGAAAGTACGTACTATTATAGTAGATTATGCATCAAGGGGATAAAGCAGTGTATTATGTCACGGGCATCATATTGAATTCTGAGCGAAATGAAGGATTCTGTAGGTATTACCGAACGCAGTGAGTGAGGGAATTATGGTAAGAATCCTGAATGAAGCGAGGGATTCAAGACTGCCCAAGACTAAGACACTGTTATCCCCGAGGAGCTTACTCTACTTTATACACCACCTTGTAAGATAATTAGGTAATGAAACGCAGGAATTAAATCAAGTACTTAGGTATTTAATAATTTAGGATTTATTTTATAAGACAACTTTTGAAAATATACTAAAAGCAATGACTCCGAAATAATTTTCACGGCTTTTTTAGTTTTCCAAGCAAAGAAATCTTCGTAACATTTCATGTAAAATGCTTCGATTTACACGGCAAATTATTATCGACGATACTATTTGCTTAATTTCTAATATCTTCTGATGTTAAATCGTCACTCGAGCTCGACATATTTTATTTATTTGAATACTATTGAAATAAAAACTCTGAAAGAATTTTCTTTTCAAAAACCGCGCAATTTTACTTCTTATTTGGCTTTTTCAACCATCGCATACAGCCACCCTTTTTACAAGGGTTTTTTTTCGGTGTTTCTTGGTAGTCGTTCCAAATGCAAAGGTACACAAACTTATACAGCCAAATTTAAAGTCCATATATTTTTTAATTAGGCAAAGCAACTAGTCATACAGCCATGTCCATGTAGGTATTATTAAATTTCGCTCCAATTGACATTCCAAAATCAAATGACATTATAACCCTTAGGATTAAAGTACTTGTTTATTCTCTGTAAGATACCTTTTTCAATCTTAAGGGATTAATATCTTGTTGTAGGTGGAGTTTATCTCATACATAATGCGAATTTTAAACAAAGGTGGTGTATACAAGTTATTATGAACCGATAAACCCGTTTAATTAAATCTCCAAATGGATTACCCTGAATGGCCATGAGAAGAGGCCATCAAGATCTTCATAGATAGTGGAATTATTGTGACTTATTTCCTCATAGATTATGATGAGACATACAGTCCTGTTATAGCTATTGACAATTTGATATAAAGAATGCGTTTCTTCTTGGAAATTTAAAGGGAACAATATACATTAAGGTCCCATAAGGCTACAAAAATGTGAGGGGAAACTATGCAAATAAAATAAAAGCATACATGACTTGAAACAGGCTTTTCCCTAGTGTGGTACCTATATACGTTTTACAGATTTTTTTTCACTTCACTTCTAGCATAACAAAAATAAACAGTGTTTCTTTATAAGATACATTTTTATAAAATATATAGAATCTATTGATAACCATATTAAAGTACTATGAATATACTCAGTGTGTGTAAATAACTTTCAAAACCTCAAGATCAGTTCAGTTTCCAATCAAGAGTTCTCTGAGCCCTCCAGATAAAAGGTCAAAATCGAGAAATAAGTAACTGTTTCAAACCCATAAATTGTTTATAAAACAAGCATAGTAACTAAAGCATCCATATGCTATTAAAATAAAACCTTCTATAATTCTGGATTCAAAGGGCACAAACATAAATGAGAAAAATGTGGACAAATTGGAAAAAAATAGGGGAAAAAAATATATTGAACCATATAGAAGATTCTTTTTCAACTTTATTATACATTATGACACGGTTTATGAAATCATTGAAAAATTAAATCGAAAATTCGATTACAACCAACAAGGTAATTACAAGGTAATACGAAATATATAATTATATTGTGAGGCAACATTGCTCAGGTTCTATATTTAAATAAATAAGAGCGTCTGTCCTTCGCTGTATGTCGTGTTTTTGACATGTTTGTACTGTTTTTAGTTTTTAGATTCTGTTATTGTGATTTTCAATGTAAATTTGTGTTTTTACCGCAAGAATAAACTTGATTTGAATGTTTGAATGTTTTCACTACAGTACCCAAAACCCACACATTATACTGGCGCCCAACGTGCTTATTAAGTGACGGGTGTTGTATGTGAGAAGCGTACAAAATGTCCCGTTCTCCGGTACGCACAAGATCGCGATCGTCGGATCAGGAAACCAGTAGTCATCGCGATCAGCGGCAGGGTGGAAGACCGCTTCCGCACCGACCCCAACCGCCGTCTCCGCAGTAATCCCAACCGACTTCGCCGCCTTACTCAGAATTAAATCAAATACTTACGAGCATGCAAGAATCTCAGATGGACATGTTCAGGGAGTTGTTGCGTGAAGTGCGCACACCTCTCCTAACAGCAATAACAATACGGCCAACTTTGTGTCTTGCCAAGCACGTTTCAGTGGCCTACCACAGGAATCAGTTTTATTTTGAGATGAAATAATCCGGAGATATCATGGAAGATAAACAATTTACAAAATCTACAATTCGAAATTAAAATAAAAGAAAACAAAATCTCTGAAGAGATATTCATGCACAAAATTACAAATTTAATTGCGGAAAAATTCAACACCTTCAAATCAACTAAGTACAAAACATGGATATCGTAAAGAAAAATTTGGAAGAATTAATCAAAAGATAAAAAGTGAAGTACTTACTTAGAATTAATTGAAGTAATATTTTTCTTAAAGATAATGAGAAAAAAAAAATCTTTGTAATAATAGGCCATATTACAATATTTTGCGGAAAAGCTAAATATCCGAATTAAATATCCAGTTTAATATCCAAACGACGTGACATCTCCTAAGTAAGCGTCAGCCGCACTATGTAGCAAATGTGTATGTTCACACCTTGCCTGAAGTGTGCGTGTACCATCGACAATACCCTGCGATGCCCCTTCTCGCACACTCGCTCATCGTATACAAACACGAGGGCAAACGTTCCACCACATGCTCATTCGCCGAGGGCTCGTGAGTTGTCCCAGCGAAATATACCAATAGCTGTTTAGTTTATAGCAATCAATTAATTAGTCATAGACAACTCTAATTTTATATGCTTAGGTACTATTGTTAAAACATTTTGTATACAGCTTAAATAAAAATGTTTACTATAAGTAGTAATTTTAAATATCAATAGCTTTAAATGCAAGTATGTAATATTGGAATTAAAATAAACTGCTGAGTCGTATAATTATTATACAATTTATCTATTAACGAGTCTAAGCTTCTTACTGTTTGGAGTTTGAAATACCTAATGTATCGTTTCTATGCCAATATATTGAAATGCACCTCCACAAACCTTTTTGTTATTTAGTAATATATAAGCAATACAGCGATGAATGATTGTCTCGTGTCCAATTGTACAAAATGTGTCAGCGCTTTTATCGCTTTAGTAGCAGAAATGTGACGCAGTACCCCAAAAAAGAGCACTTATATCGTGTGGAATACAAGCAAATTAGGGCATTCCATTTAGGTTCATAGATATCTTTCCCAATTCTCAGCATTAAAGGTAAAAAATGTATTGATTTATAGAACTCTATACCTCGATTTCCTGGTGGCATTTCGATTTGTAACTTATTATTCAAATGAGATTTTTTCAAGTATTTTCCAGTCTAAGCTCAGCTCTGTCAAAACCATTCCTACCTACACCATTGATCCCTTCGTAGAAATATTGTTTTACAAACAAAAATATATGCTTTACTGATACAAATAGGGCTCTTTTTGGGTTGGCGATCCGTAATAACTTCGGCATATAAAGGGGCACCGGGATCTGGCAAAATTGCGAAATGTAATGATATCCTAACAATGGACGTTCCGAGAAGTTTCTTTTTGCGAAGTCTGTGCAAATTTGTAAATCGTCATGTCGGTATTCAGGACTTACAATGCCCTGAGTCAACCGTTGTATTGTATAAGTAATACAAGGGAAAGTAGATATAAGAAGTGTTTCATAATTAGTTGAAAAATCCGCATTGTAGATTTGGATCTTAAAAAATAAGTGCTAAATAGTTACACACTTGCATGAAATACAACTGAGTACTTACCAAATTGCTGATGCAACGTCTCGTACAAACATTGATCTTTTCACAAACGACATTTTTGGGGATAGCTAAGAATAACAAAAATGGGATCCCATGTTCCGGTGTACAGGAGGCTATGAAGCAATAAAACGTCTTAGAGGCGCTCTTTGCCTCACCCCGCAGCGCCGCCCACTTCTATTCATTTATTCGTAATTTGGGAGCAGGTAATCAATAAATAGTCTATATAGAAGAACTATTTCGTAAATAATTCTTTAACAAATATAATGTAAAACTTTTGTTTGCCGAAACGTTGAAAACTGTTTTCAAAATTTGACATGGGTTAAATATTGAATTAAATTAAGTTATTATTCTACAGGGAAACAAAAATCAGATTAATCAGTATAACTTGTACAAATCGTTTTTTGCTTAAAATTCAAGACATAAATTCATGTAAAGTTTTTACGATAGCAATGTACCTATTTTATTGAAGTTAAAAAAATTATAATCTATAGTAAATCTATAAAATTCAATATTATTATCGTCAACAACCCTTTGGGCAACATTCCGCGTCAGCAACGCGACACATCTCCCGGCACCCCTGGCATTTCTATCATGTTTTTAATAAAATTACCCTCGGCGCAGGGTGGCAGGGCAAGGGGGGTGGCTGGGGGCGGAAATTGAAGAGCTCGTGGCTTCACAAAAACACCCCCGCTATCTGTTCGAACTTCATGTGGGTTCAATCAACTGTGGCTTGTGATTCCACTTTATTGGGCTTTTAGCCTCCTCTGATTAATTGATATTAGGAAGATCAACCTGACGGACTCAGAGCTTAAAGGCCTGTTGTCTAGTGTTAGAGGAGATGCCGAAGCCATAAGCACCACTTATGGGCTCAATGTGCCCGAGGCTAAGTGGCTGGCTGTGAAGGGCTACCAGGAAATAGTGGCCTATCAAGGATTTGACCCTCTCAAAATCGTAGAGATGTTCGTGGAGAAGAGCAAAACCCACGGCAAAAAGGATGGTGACAAGCCAGTGCAATTTAAGATCTCTGAGGGCATCACTGTCTTTATGCAGAGGCTGACATGGACACAGATATCATCTTTTTTATCACTCTGTTCTTGGAGAGGGGGAACAATGTAGCAAAGATCCTCTTAAAATGCGATCAGGCGATGGCTGACTTCTTGAGAAGGAAGTGTGCCACGTATGGCATTTCGACCATCTCGAGGCCCCCCGGACAAACTATTGGGCCCCAAGTGCTAACCCTGGCCAGAATCGCACAAGCCTACACACCGGCCACTGCCTCGATAATACTGGCTCATGGGATCCGAGGAAAACTGAAGGGGCGACTGTTCCCCGGTGTCTCAATGCCGTTAATAATGGAGCACAGTGAGTTTCCTGGAATAATCCGGCAGTCGGACATTGAGCTCATTGAGATGGCCAAATACCTCAATGTAGAAATGACAATAATGTTAAGCTCACCTAAAGAAATCTGATTATTGATATAAATGGTAGAGTGTTGACTAGAAACAATACTGGAAGATTGAAAAGACAACAGGTTGCAGCAAATAATGACAAATTTTTATTCCTGGATTATCCATTCAGACAATGTCTAAATTAAATAATAAAATAAAAATCTATGAATACGAATTTTATAAATAATGCATCGTCTCCATTATCATACAGTATATACCTACTGAATATAAGAGTAAGTAGCAAAATAGTGTATGTAATAAGTTAAATGTTACAACATCAACAATGAAAGTATAATTTCCAGGTTACAACGATGAAAGTGAGTCAGGAAATAATTTGAAGAAATTCTGACAAACCGCCAACAGTGAAATGCAACGAAATGTTATCAATACAAAATATAAAACCCTAGTCAATAGCACTTTGAAACAATCACAATATTATCGAACACCAATCATACATCACGCAATACAGATAAGTATTTAGTTAGGTTGGTAAGTACTTAATAGGATGTCTATTTGTTGGCATTCATGGCATTCGCTATAAAGATAATACTATTTATTTTACTTAACGTAAACCTTTAATTGGTTTCAAAAGTTTTAAGTACTTAAAAAAAAAAAAAAAAAAAAAAGATATTTATTTCATTCAATACATTTAAATTTTACAACTAATTGTTGGAGTCTCCTTTTAAGCAAATAATGCCTGTACCAGGAGACTCCGCTCCTCCATTTCGACAAGTGCATTGAAAGTTGTTATTATACATATACAAGGAAAAAAAAAAAAACATTATATACAAAATATACTTACATACAAAAAAAAGGAGAAAGGTAATTACTAAAATATCCAAATGTTACATTATTAATGGTTATCAGTTTTTTTTAATCCATACGTTAAGTTACAAAATTTGAAATCTTAAAATCCACAATTTATGGTTAAAATAGACAGTTATTATTCAAAATTATAGTCCAAAAATGAGAAAAAGATGATCTAGAATACGATATAAATAATTAATATAATTTAATTGTTAATTTAGATTAATAAGATTCAATTTATCTTATTCGGTGCAATTCTATTAAAGATAATTTTAGTTCAATTTGATTCAATTTACACAATTTGATTCAATTTAATCGGAGACAATATATACAATCCAATACTGTGCTATTCTTTCATTCTTATCATTCCAATTTCATTACATTTAGTTTCATAAAATTTCAATTTATAGGTAGGTACACTTAGATGCAATTTAAATCAATATGATGCTTTTAGTCTAAATTCAGTGCAATTCAGCGCAAGTTGAATTTAAAGAAAAAAATCAAAATTATAAAGTTTATTTAAAATCAGTAAATTCAATTCAATTTATTGCAGTTTAGTTCACTATTCACTAAGTCCATGTCTAGTATGCTGTATTGTAGCGGTATGTGCATGCGTGTGTGTGTGTGTTTTTGCAAATTTGTGGGATCGTTGGTAGTCATTGTCATGCTTGCAAAAAAAGTTCTGTTTCAGAATAGCTCAGTGATTTCAACCACTCATTTAATAAGATTTTGACTTCATGCTGTGACTTTGTATATATTTCTAGTTTTTTGTTAATTTCATTATATAAGCGGCAAGATCTTTTTGAATATTGCAAACTAGCAAAGTTAGTTTTTATATAAGGTGTTTCAATAATGTTGTGATTTTTTCTTTTTTTAAGGTTTTTTAAATCGTAAGGTAAGTTTTTATGTTTCTTAAGCAGGGTTTGTGCAATGTACAATTTACGTACAGTTAAGACATTACTAATTTGATAGAGGGATTCCGTAGCGAAACGCCGTGATTTAAAGAACATCACTTTTAGCAAAGCTCTTTGCGCCTTTTCCACTTCTAGAAATCTAGTTTTGTAGGCACCTCCCCATACGGGTATGCAGTATATGATTATTGACTGCACCAAAGCTGAATATATATTAATTAGGAGATTTTTTGGTTTGATGAGATCACTACTTGGGTTAGCTTTGGGTACTACATATCTCAACGTTTTGAACAGCCAACAAAACTTCCTGATTCTGGAAGATATCTGTTCTATTTGAGGATACCATGACAACTTATTATCCAGTGTTAGCCCTAGATATTTAATTTGTGTCACTCTACTAATTGTGGGACAGTTACATTGGCTTTTCGGTGAATTACTATGGCATTTGTGAATTTTAATATTGAAGTCATTACTAGGTTGACGTGAGCAGTTTATCGAGAAACACAAGTAGTTAGTCTTACTTTCGTTGAGTGTTAGCAAATTATACTTAAGCCACTTTGATATTAATATCATCCCTTTTTCAGTCTGACTTTTAACAGCTTCCCAAGATTTGGCAGTAAAAACAATGGCAGTGTCATCGGCGTATGAAAATATTTGTGCGTTTTGGATTTTTTGATTACAAAGATCATTGATGTATATTAAGAATAAGGTAGGCCCAAGTACACTACCTTGTGGTACACCGAAAGACACCTCCGCTTCATCACTGCAGAACTGTGCAAGCTTAAGTTTTTGTTTTCTATTTGAAAGATAGTCTATGAATAAAGAGAGTTGCTTTCCACGAATACCAATACGTTCCAATTTTTTGATAAGGATAGGTAAGGATACAGTATCAAAGGCTTTTTTCAGGTCTATAAACACAGTAAGACACCTGTACCCTTTGTCCAGTCGCTCTGTTATTAGGGAACTCAGGGATGTTACAGCATCTTCAGTAGAAATATCACGTCTGAAGCCAAATTGATTTGGGGATAGTATGTTGTAGGTAGTCATATAATTTAATAGTCTATTGTTGAGTAATTTTTCTAGGATTTTTGATAGTACTGGTAAAATTGAGATGGGTCTGTAATTACTCACATCTTCTCTATCTCCACTCTTGTATATAGGTGTTATGATGGACTTTTTTAAAGGATCTGGAAAGGTGCCAGTTTTAAAGCAGAGGTTAGCTAGGTGTGTAATAACAGGTATTAGTTCATCTTTTACATACTGGAGGTATTTGGTTGATATATTGTCCCATCCGGGTGAACTGTCTGATTTTAAGTTCATTATCACATTATTAACTTCCTCGAAATCAGTGTCTAATAAAACAAAAGATTCCTTTTGGCAGGGAAGGTGGTTAATATAATCATCTATGTGCTCCTGAGGTACATTGGTTTGTATATTTCTGGCAAGTTTCTCCCCAATACTAGAAAAGTAATTATTTATGAAGTTTGCTGATTCTGTGGGCGTTGATTTCATACTAAACAGTTCTGGGTTAAGTTGATTTTTTTTGTTCGTGTTAGTTATATTTTTTATATTGTTCCAAAGTTTTTTGTTATTGTTCAATGAGTCCGCCAGTAAGTTTCGTTCATATTTTCGTTTTAGTTTTTTTATCAGATTATTGCAGTGATTTCTATAACGGGTGTATGTTATCTTTTTTATTTCATCAAACGGATCGTCTTTAGACTGCTTCTGTAGTTTGTTACGATTGTTAATACATTTCAGTAAGCCGGGTGTGATCCAGGGTTTGATGATGCGTCTACTTTTAGGAATATCAATTGTTTTGGTATTAGTTTTTATAGAGTCTGTAATTTTTTCTATCAGTGAAGCAGCGATAAAGCTCGGGTCATCACTTAGTAGTAGGTTAGCTATATTTTTATCTTTTAGGTGTTTCAAGGCCATTTCAAAGTTTAATGTAGTTGTCATCTTTGCAATAGGTTTATGGGGTTTTGGTTTTGAGATTTTCAAAAAAGTTGTTGCGTGATCAGTAACGGTAGTATTCAGAACTGCAATAAATGCGGACAACTTTTTTTTGTTTAGTTTTAGCATAAAGTGGTCTAGACAATTCTTTCCTCTGGTAGGTAATAAGTGCCCAGGTAAGATACCATATGCAGATAGCATGTTAAGGTAGTTAGTTCTATTTTTATATTCATTGTGTTGTTCTTTATTTTTAGGTATAATGTTTATATTTATATCACCTGCAATAATAATGTTTTTTCGTGTTTTGAAAGTATCAATATGAGCACATAAAGACTTTGTGAAATTCTCTGAATTTGTGTTGGAGGGAGACCGATATATACATAGAATAATAATTTCAAACAAATCCAATTGAAGACAGGAACAATCAGATAATTTTACTTCTCTAACCCTACTCTTTATGGTGTCTTTAATGAATACCACAACACCATCATTTTGATTTAATATCTGAGTGGTGTAATACGACTGGTACTCTTTAAGTTCGGGTATTGGTTTATTTGGATTAAGGCAACATTCTGTTAGTATTATTACATCCGGTAGAAAAGAAAATTGAGCTATGTTAGTCAGAAAATCATCAAAGTTGCAGTAGATGCTTCTTATATTTTGAGAAAAAATTGTAAAATCCGATATATTTACACTGCAATGAGTGCTTAATTCGTTAGGCTCACATTGGATGGAGCGAGCTATGTTCACGTTGTCTATAATATGTAAAGTTTTTAGTACGTCACCCATGAAGGGTTTTAAATAATTCTAAAGCACATTCAATTTTACTTGTAATATGTGAAAATTCGCTATGGACACCTTGTCTAGATTTTGCAATAATTAATTTCTTTTTTGTAATAAATTTCAGATTTATGTTTATTATTTTTTTTAATAGAAGTGACATTTGTAGGATTTTATTATAAGTAAAATAGTATTTTATAGAGTGTTTGAGTTTTGTTGTATGGTAAGTGTATTTCTTAGTAAGTGGAGCGAGTAAATTGAAAAAAGCATGAGTTGTCTGTACGTGAGTATTTAGTGAAAGTTTAGGTGTTAAGATTAGTAGTGATAATGCTTCGTATGAGTGTTTTGCTTGGACAAAGTAAATGGACGTAGTAGATGGGCAAAGTGAAATTACAAAATAACATTTGGAATATTTAGGGATAAATTTATAGATACAATTTAACGTAAAGACTGCATTTTTTATTACATTTAAGAGTCATGCATTTTTTTCTTGTTGCATCAAGTGCTGAATTTGAGACTCATTTTTGATTGGGATAATAATAGAATGTTCATCTAACCTTACATAGATTCTGCCAAACGAAGTCCAGCAAAACTTATAATTTTTAGATTTTGCAAGGTCTCTTGCTAAGAAGAAGAGCCGGGCCCCCTTTTGAGTGAGTTGCTCGGAGACAAAGATAGGGGTGTCTTCGTTGATGGTAAAACCTAAATGTTTAGCTTGCAGTTTCTGTTTATTTTTAATGTTGTACATTTTGCAAGCCTTAAGTAAATCACTTTTTAAAATAGTAGAACCGAATTCGACAATAATTGGTGGATTTTTGGTGCTATCCTTCTTTCCGTTTTTCCCGTAAACTCTATAGATATCTTTGATATCAAAATTGTTAATATTTAGATTTATTTGCTTGGATAAGAACAAAATCATCTCTATGAGGTCTTCCTTAGTCTCATTTATTTTCTTCGGGATATTCTTTATCTCAATGTTTGATTTACGCGCAAGTCTTTGTATGTCCTCTATTTTATCTTCGAGGAATACAATATATTCTTTATCCTTTTTAGATTGAGTCTCCAACATATCAATTTTTTTACGAAATTCTTCATTTTGTGCAGTAAGAAGAGCAATAGAGGAATCAATATTTTTATTAGTTACTTGAATTTCTTTTAGGTTGGATGATATTTTTTGTATTTCTTCTTGTTGTGCAGACATAAAAGACTCTAACGTGGCCTTGATTTCTTTCTTAAAGTTGTTAATTTCTAAAAATAAGTCTTCATCTCTTCTTCTCTTAATACGCTGGGATACATTGCTTGGACTTACTAATTTAAAAAAAGAAGGACATGACAACGAAGTAAGCATGTAAGTAGGAGCTACCGTAATCATGCACTTACAATACCTGCGGTTTTAAAAGCTGCAGTTTTATTTAATTATTAGTTTAATACAATACCTAATATATTTGCAAGTACGTAACAAACAAATAAATTTCTTAACGACTCACATGTTTTTCAAATTTTTCAAACTGCTTTGGCGATAAAATTGTAAAATAAAAGTGGTTGCAAAAGTCTCTTTTTTTACGTTTGACCTTCAAAGAAAAAAATCCATTCAGGGGAAAATTCAAATTAAATGATTAAATGATTCAATTTAATTTTGAATCATTCTTTAAACAATCTTACCGATTTTTAGCTTGGTGGGAATTAATGTAACTTCAAATGTCTAAGTTGACCGGGCTAAAAGTGCCATACCTACAATCTCGAATAGATCGTTAACTGATTTTAAGGGTTATTTGATACTCATCAAATGATGATATTAAAACAATAGTAAAATAAAATACTTCAATAAAGGTGAAAATGTCAACCTTTTCACATAACCTCTTTAAGCGGGAAATGGTTTAAAGACACCATCTATCATTGTCTGCTCCATTGAAATGTCACTTCAGACTGCGGCTGCGCACTCGAGGAATCCGTTTTGCCGTCACTCAGCATGTATTCGCAAAACTATGGCGAAAATAAGGAACAGAGACGTAATTATTCCTTTATGTGTATAAAATGTCATTTATTTTAAGTGTATTTTCAAGGTTAAACGCTATTTCTTATCACTTTCAATAGAAGGCCGTCATTTGACAATAGATTAATAGGAACCTAGTGTCATTATTATTAACTTCTTTAATATCTATATCTACTTATAATAAGGCATGTAAATGTTTACAAGAAATGTAGAAAAAGTTAGATGAAATCTACAAATTGCAAGATATTTTGAATTAGTTTTACAAAATGGGGTTCAACCACAATTTTGTGGGCTAACCGTATGTGGTTTCTCCAGAGCGTTCCAATGCATTGTCTACCTTGGAAAATGTTCGCAACACTGTAAGATTATACAAATAACTGTTCCCACGAAGACTACATTATCTATTTACATCAAACTAGACTTTCCGATGATACTTTTTTATATTAATTTTAGCCTTAGAGACTTAAAACTTTTTTTTAAGGGAAGCCAAAGGTCGCGCTGGACAATGCGCGTTCTTTTTATGAATGATTTTTTGATATTTTGTTAATTTTAGGTATATGGATTAATATATTTTTTGGGAAATAAAATGCTTGATATATACCCATAGATATCTAGTATTTTCATATTTCATCACCACAACTCTTTGTAACTCACCCACTGCAGGGAATACGTCTCTCCCCTGGGTGACGAGGAGGTAAAGGCCATAATCCACCAAGCTGGCCCAGTGCTGGGTGGTGGATGTCAGAATTTTCAGGGCGCCGTTGTGGCTTCTAACAAACCCTAACGACGACTGTATACAAGTATACAGCACCCGGGACCGACTGCTTAACGTGCCCTTCGAAGCACGGAAGTCGCCGTGAGAAATGAACGGTCGGCGGTCACTCATCCAAGCACCGACCGCGCCAAACGTTGCTTTACCTGTGATATCGTATGATACACGCAGTAACCACGGCGCCACGACGACTTCATATTTATTTTCAAATTTATTTATATATAATAATACCATCAATACAACCTCATAAAAGAAAAAGTCGCCTACTACAAATACATTCCTCAGGCTAGCTGTGATTGACACCGAATCATATAAACTTTACTGGGATCGAACAATCCTTACGGATAAAACCATAGCGTGTAACAGACCTGATATAACATTTCATGATAAGCCAAACAAAATTGTTTATTTAATCGATATAGCTGTCCCGAATACCCACAACCTTCAATCAACTCACACTGAAAAAAATAGTAAATATACAGATTTATCCATAGAAATTAAGCGACAATGGCGAGTAGATGAAGTAAAAACCTTACCCATTGTTATCTCGTCCACAGGAGTTATACCCCAAATCTTACACACTTCGTTAAAACTACTTTCAATGCCTCATAACTCATATATTCTATTACAGAAAGATGCCATAATGAACACATGCCGACTTGTCCGGAAATTTTTATCACTTTGATAGTTTATAACTTTATCTGTACTACTGTTTGGCCACAAGCTCGCAGTAGTGCAAATCCCAGCCTGTAAAAAGGAGGTTCTTTTGAAGAATATGATAAAAATAATAATAATAATAATAATAATTCTTTATTGTATATAATGTAGAGTACCTTTATGAACGCCAGTCATAAACCTCTTACTAAAAAAAATATTATTTTCTTTTATAATTTAAATTATTAAATAAAGAATATTGACTTGACAACCCCCGTCATAAATGATTCTAGAAAACAATATCAAGCAGAATTGTACCTATTCATCGTAGCTAGATAGACAGATTTGATAGACAAAAAAAAAAGTTTTTTTTATCAGTTTAATTCAATAATCCCGCTAGTCTGGCGATCCAATAATATCAAATAAATGGCGGAGCGCCGTGAGTCAAAACAGTGATACCCGTGTATCACTTCTCCATAGAAAAATGTTGAAGAACAAAGAAGTTGAAGGAAATAAGCAATAAGAATAAGTATTTTAAATAATTAAAAAAAATAGAAAATACAGTGGAATAAGTGGTGGTGCACAAGATTTTTTATTTGAGTAATTATAATTTATCATGCAGCGTGGTTGGGACGAAAAACCAAACAAATCAACGTTGAAACCTACCGCTTGGGCCCGCAAGCCACTCTGAGCAACGCGAACTAGGATTAGCGGGTCCAAACTCTCTAGCAATCCCCATGTGAGTTTTTTTAGAAAAAGACGACAGGATAATGCGACGCCGCGAGGAGATGCAGATTAAACTTATTGACAAAATGTGATGTGCCAATTTAAGGAGGCAGTAAAAAAGAGAAGGAGCTGAGTTAGTGTCATTAACAAAAGAATTTGCTCGGAATGATTAGGTTGGTCTTTTTATAAACAGTGATAGTAAAAAAGTATATATTTACGCTCCATTAGTGACAGTGATTTTCAGCATCTTAACAAAGCAGCTTGGAAAAGAGAAAAGCAATTTAACTTAGTCAAGAAATACTACAATACAAATATGATAGAAATGTAGTACAGTAATTTTTTGTTGCTACTTACACCGATGTTTATGACAGAAGCCTGGCAGCATGTTATAGATACTGCGCCCGATTCAGAAGAGCACAAGTTTCTGCCGAATTATGAAGAGCAGTGTTTTAACATGGATCACAATTTGTGACAGATTTTCCCCACAGAACAACTTATTCATGTGAGGGTTATCACCGAAAAATAAAATCACAACTCCTAAAATAGCGGATATATTTCTTGTTTTAAGATGAAGCTGAATTACTATAATCGGCAAATTGCACGATCTTACTCTTTTCCATAAAAGAAAAATATAAAAGAAAAACATCCAACAAACCACACGACCTGAAACTCAGTTCAGCTAACACTGTCGGCTCATTTTGTGTTAACCCTGAAGACTAACAGTTAGCCTCTATTTTTTGGGAAGCGTTTGAAGCTTTGACTGTCTATCTAGACATAAAGATAATCAAAGTAAATTTTATTGAACCAAATCGCTGTTATTGACGTTTCATCTACTTTTGTTCGTATGCTTTTAATAACATATATTTTACTGGTTTCTGTTATTGGAAATAGGTATTGGTAGGCATTTGCGATGATATAAGTAGTACCTACGGGTGACAGTGTCAACGCTAAATCTGTCTTGTCTTACCACTTAAAAGACTTTAGTGTTCAATTAGATTTTGTTTGTAGACTAGAACATTCTGGTTGGGTTTTATTTAATTTACCACATTTATTAATTATCTAATATGGTAGAGCTGAAATATAAAACCATAATTTGTAAATCGAGCCGAGTGACAAGATACATGATGGAAGGAAACTCGTACCATGCTACAATCTAACAAAGGTGAGCATCGTTAGATTTTTTTTTAATTTTCAGAATTATGTCAGTATCATAATCAAATTTAAATCATTCTCCTTACACAGGATGTAACCAAAACCTCGCATACTCCTGCAAATACTGCAAGTAGAAATGCCCGCTTTTTAAACCTCACAAACCAGCATGTTCTTATTGTTACATAGCTTTGAACCCGTTTCGTTTCCCGCCAATTTCTCCGCCATCTGTCAAGCATGTGACGGCACGCGTTCACCATTATAATTAGATGGCAGGCACTATACAATTATACATAAATGGTGTCATTTTCTATGGTCCACTGATTCTCTGTGGTTACAATAGCAAATGCAATAAGAACTTTTCTTTAATACTTTGGTGAAATACTTGGTTGCAATTAGTAAGTGGTTACTTAGTTAGTCGATCGCATAATGCAGACAATTTTTTTATATTTATACAGGGTGTTTGGTAGAACACGTCAGAAATATCATATCCATTGATAAAATACTAATTAAAATCAAATCACTAATATAGGAATATAGGTAATATAGGTGACCGCAATATATTTAAAAAAAAATATCGTGGGAAGCAACCAGAACTGAGAACAAAACTATAAGAAATTTCGAGAATATCATTATTGGAACACACAACATACATGAAAGAAATGAAGAAAAAGATGAAAATATACAGTTAAAAATGCATCAACTGTGAAAAAGTGCCCATATTGCAGTGCACATATTGCCCATTTCCAGGATGCAAGAAAGAAAGAACAGCAATAATGCGTTCACTTGTTCCAAGTGTATGAAAACAATACACAGAGTGCAAAGATAAATTTTACTGTTAAATATTAAAAAATTATACACATTTTATTGAAAATTGTTTAAGAAAAGGAAATAATAGCGTTAATTAACAATGAGGGAAATGAAAATATTGATTTTATTTTAGATTCTTGGCAAAACGTCATAATATTAATTATTATCATAAGTGAGATTGAAGACACTGGGTATAAATTTATGACTGCAAATTGAAATGTTCACAAAACAAATAAGCTAGGAAGGAAAAGTTACTTGTCCCTTTGACAAAGTCACATTTTATAATGCTCCTTATGTTCCAGAAATTAAGGAAAATTTAATTTCAATTTCAGAAAAAAAACAGGATGTACCTACTAATTTGATTGGGTTCTTTTTTTACTGAACCCCTGAATGGTATCCATGTGGACATATTTATATAATTTGTACAAAATTTTATTAAGAAAACCTACTCGGTCACTTAAATTGGCGGCATCAATTAATACTCCTGATTGAAAAAGTTTGGAATTAAAGCATTAAAAGAACTAACACGAACCCAGGTAACGTTTACAAGCTCATCCAGGATAGTCAAATACGAAAAAAGAAAAGTGAAGCCTGTGACTGCTGCTTTCCCACCTGCATCTGCCCGCTTGATACTTCCAGCCCGACCTCGGATCGACACTCGAGGCAGCTAATAACCACCGTAGCCAGATCTATAGCCAGATCTGTAGCCAGATCCGCTACCACGCTCTAATACCTCGCGTCGCAGTACCGGTTGCTAGTCTAATTTTACTTTATTTTTATGTATAAACAAACAAAGGTTAACTTTTTCACCTTTCTTTCCACTCCAGCAAGACTGTATCGACCGTTGAGTCTCCTTGCTTACAAACTCTCTAATAAAATTAAATGACAACTGGTTGTTAATGTGGCGGTCAGGATTCCGGTCTCTCGTTAACAAGATATGCATACGTCGATGAGTGAACAAGCGCAATACGTGTAACTTTATTCAGCGACATTGTTAAAAATACTAGTTTTTGTGGAACTCTATTAGTAATTGCCTCCTCTTTGACAGATCACAGTGTATAGGTATCTAATATAATAAAAGATTTGAAGATAGAATTTTGCTTTGCCTTAAGAAACTAATATTATTTATGAATAAATAGAGAATAAACCCCTAAAGGTAACAATTTTAATATGACGACGAGGATGTAGGTATATTCCTACTATTTAACAGGAAAAAATGTTTTAAGTAATAGATTGTTAACGAATTGTATAGAATTAGAGGAAGTAGCTCTCTTTTGCCGAAAGGCACCTAGTGAGATACCAGATACCTTTTTAAACCGTCACGAGATTTAATTGCAAGCATAGTTATTAACAATAGTCGTTTTTAGCCTAGAGTCGGCAAGGCATAATTTATCCTACAATTCAAAATCAATAAATGACCTTATGTTACTTGGATCGGGTACTTGTTAGTATTATTGGTATACAAAATAAGGATGTATCAATTCATATTCAAATTACTATTCATATGCCAATAGATGGCATTCTTACAAGACATATATCAAAACATTCAAATCCACTATATCGCCCATTTCCAGACATGTCAGACCCAAGTTCGTCAAGCGACTCTCTAGTTCAAGACCCGAATGTACCATACCCGAAATAATCTTAATCAGAAATTACAGTTAAGTTTTGTGAATACGCGGGATAGCAATATCTTTGAGTTTTGTGATTACCGTGCGATTTGTTGAAAATGGAGCATCAAGCTACATTACCGTTTTATTTTTTACTTAAAAAAAAGGTGGATTGTCATATTTTGAATTAAATAATATCTTTGGGCATGTTAGTCAAAATATTTTGGTTTCAAGACTTAGAAACGAATAAGAATTTAAAAAGCGAGGTTTTCAAAAAAAAAAGTAATTAAAAAAGGACAAAAATCACGATAATTAATTCATCGAGCATTTATTCATTTTAGACGTTAATTTATTCAAATATTTGGTTTCCTGAGTTCAAATAGAATAAGACACCGGCCGTACCCATATTTAGGAGCTTCGCATTAATTAATAAAAACAGGCGTACCTCTTCCTAATTTCAAGTACAACACTAAAAATAACACAACGCTACAATAATTATGAAATTACCAACCACCTAAAGATTTATCAGTCTCTCACGTCAAATGTGAAAGGAATTGTGCCCAAATCCATAAATAATAACCGAACTTTGTGTTCCCACGTCACGCAGCAACACATCTTTATAAACCATTCTGAACACTTGACCCTTTCATCCCGGAATAATAAGAGAAATCAGTACACAACACAACAGAAAATATTAAATCGTCTAAAAGGAATATCATCAAACGTTAAAGGGTGTTTGCGTTTCAATGTGTGCGCCAGATAACCTCAATTCTATCGCGTGGAGCGTTCGTGTCACGCACACAACAGCACCGGGTTACGTGAGCGTACAAATAGTGAGATAGACCGTGCCTAAGCCCATAACACCAATTTATTCGTCTCGGCTCGCACCGCACGCACACACGCGCAACTCAATAACAACGCATGTCGTCGTCGAGAACACAAACACGTTTTCGTACGGCTTCGAATTTCAAACGAGGTTTCATCGAGCTCGAGCGAGTAACTCCAATTTTTACATTCAACGGTAATGTGGAGTATATTTAGACTTGATGCAGAGTATTTGTAAACTATATTTTGCCGGTTACACAAACCGTTCGTAGAAAGCAATTATTAGCTCACAGAGCTCGCTATTCATATAGCTAATGAACCGCACTTTGGAATCCTTTTATGGAAAAGTCAGTTTTTATTTAACTGCTGTGTTTCTCATGTAACATTAACAGTAGCTTGTATTATGTCTATTAAAAGTATAATGGGTACAACTACTTTAAAAAAATAAGTTGTATGAGTTCGATTACCAACAAGTTGTTAAAAAAACACAATAAATTATCTACTTAAGTATGTACCGACAAGAAGGCTTTACGACTTAACCAAGCTAAGGTTTTAGCCCTCAAAATTAATTAATGGGCCATAAGGTGTGTATTGACAAGAAACAAGAACAGTTTTCCCGTGAAAGTTTGTGAGGAAAGACGTTGAACGCAGAACGCAATGAGCTAAAACTACACAAGCTTCAGGCTTTTTTAGCTCTTAGCTATTTGAGCTCAAATAAAAACACACAAAGCGTGGAATCAATTTCGATTCCGAAGTTTCCAACCATGAAACGGGATTTACGCCTGGGAAGCTGCAATGAAAGCTCGTGAGAATAAAACCAAAAAAAGTCTAGATTTTTTTTAAATATCTAAAAGAAAATATAGCTTAGGTAAATAATAACTAGAAATTATAATAATCATAATTTATATCGTTACTATAATCTAATTCTGACGCTGAAAGTGAAATTATTTGAGTAATAAACAAAATGTTTGTGACGACAATTCGAAAAAAAACATATTATGACATCCGAAACATTTGAATAAATAAAAAAAATATTTCGATTGTCAATTTCGTAATGAGCAAATTTACAAACACAAAATTCTACCAAACAGTATAAAATTACGTAGACAACATTTAAAAAGAAACAAAGTACAAGTTAACTAAAAAAGTCTAGTGTTTTTATTACGAAACTAATATTTTTATCACAACCCATAAGAAAGAAAGAAATACAACAATAACAATCCTCTGCACATACAAATATTATTTAATTCAACTAATTATATTCTTTAGGAAAAAGAGCACGAATATCTGAATATCACTAATAAACCGACTTTAACACAACAATTTAACAAACTTCTTCGTTTCAAAGTTGAAAGCCAAAGAACATAATTGGATAATTCACAGAGCTAACTGCAGTTAACTTTTGAAATAAATGTCATTATAATTAGAGACAAGAACAGGCCCCATCTTGAATGTTATTTAAATTTGTCTTGTGAATTGTTTTAAAATGTAGCTTCAGGATGAAGAAGTATCCTCCGACAGTTTGATGTATAAAGAACGATACAAAAAGCATAGGTACGATACAAAATACATGCAAATTCTTGCAGACCTGATTTGACTTTACAGAAATCCGATTGGGGTGAGTCGAATTTGGTCAAATTCAACGCGTCCAAAACTCAGGCGTGCCTATTCTCCGCAAAAAGAGCACCTTCACACTAACGCCCACTTTCCAAATTGTATCTGTCCCCATTACAGACCATCTAGGGCTTTTAGGCGTAACTGTAATATCCAGTTTAAACGTCGGCTTTCCATGGCTCAAGTAGCTTAGAAAACGTTGAGAATCATCTCGAAGGTAGGTACGGCGGTACTTCGGCCCTGCACAGATTCTTTACTTATACACAGCTCAAGTGCGATCATGCATGGCGTACTGCTGTCATTTTTGGGATGGTTCAGCCAAATATCAACTAGATGCGCTGGACTCCGTTGACTGAAGAGCCTGTAAACTAATGAACAACGTCGACCTTACAACCAAAAAACTGCAGACCCTAGAGCATAGTCGTAAGGTTGCTTGTTTAACCGTGTACTACAACAGGATATATTTTGGTGAGTGCGCGAGTGCTCTGTTTGAACAAATTGAACCCTCACCCTTTTATCATCGGACTACTAGACGCAGACAGAACTTCCATCCGTATGTGGTAGATATTCCGAAAAGGCGAACTAAGCACTTTGACAGTTCCTTTTTGATACGGGTCGCCAAAGTTTGGAACGAACTGCCTGCGTCTATTTTCCCTGACCAGTATAGTCCTAGTACTTTTAAGCGTCGAGTGAATAGGTTTTTCGTGGATGGACGTGTACCACCTTAGTCTCTCATGTCCACTTAACATCAGGTGTCATGGAAGCCAAACGTCCCATCCATATATTGTAAAAAAAATACTACTATGGCACTCAAACTTTCTAGAAATGTACTTTTTAATAATAGTTAAATAGCAATGGTTAGCATTATGAAGTCTCTTCATCATAATTTTGGAATTCAAAGGCCACCACAAACCGAGGTAGCGTTCAATAAAATGAACGCACGAATTGTTTTGTGGAATTTGAAGTTTTTAGAGGTTGTATAGTTTTGATTTGACATAATGAAAAATAAATTGGTGATTGTTTTGAAATAAGAAAGAGACATGGTTTATAAGTATAAAATTGTGTCAACATTGTAGCTAGGGTACTTAATATTTCATAGAAGGCTTACTTTATTTAATTTAAAAAGAAATGTTAATTATACCTCAAGATGTAAAAGTAAATGATAATGTTTTATACTCTATTTCTGTACTTACCTACCTACAAGCTTAAAGAATAATAAATGGTTGAAGATTAAAATAAATCTGGTATAATTCCCATCTCCAAAAGATTCCCCGGAATGGCCATTGTATATTTATAGAATTTGAGACTCGAAAGACGAAATAAATAAAAGAAAGTCCAAAGGAAGGTAAGCATCGGTTGGCTGATAGCCCGTCGAGGGTCCTGCATCTCTTCAGCTACTTTATCTACATAGGTATTGCTGCAGACCACCAATTGCGGTCGGCATCCTGAGCCGCTTCGTGCGGACAGATACACGGCGTTACTGCTTCACGACCTCAAGTTCTCGAGCCACGTGCTGGGAGACGTAGCGTAGGCAGGCCCCCCGCAAGATGGACCGACGATCAGGTCAAAGTCGCAGGTAAACGCTGGATGAGGACGGAGCGGGACTGAGCGACGTGGAAACCTTGGAAAATGCCTATGTCCAACAACGGAAGTATGTGTCATCATCATCATCAACTGGCTGTTGATGATGATGATGACCTCAGTACGCTGTCTCACCCCCTACTGCACTCTATGTTTTGCAATATTTTATTAATCCTGTAAATAAAATATCAGGTACTTACTTACTACTTATTCTAATATAGATACCAATACTTATTACTCTGAACCTTTTATTTACAACTCCGAGGGAAAACACTAACGATCAGTAGTTCATATGCTGATAGATTTTCTAAGAAAGGTTCTGCACGACGATGCGACTCAAAATATAGGAACATAAAAAAGCCATTAGAAAAATAGTATTAAAAGGCTAATCGATAGAAGAGTTAAAATTCAACTATGACGGAAGCATGAATATTTGCAATACTCAGTGTAACAAGATTGTAATTTATTTTGAAGAATCTAATATAATCTTGGAACGAAACTTGGATACAAAATAAAATGTTTAAAAGGCCGGGTTACAATAAAATGACATGACAAGATTATTCGATGTCTTACACGGCTCAAAAAGCTTTGCAACCCTGACCACGATAATTTACACATGCTTTTTATCAAATAAATGATACTCCTTGAGTTTCGCGAACTTTGCAGAAGCTATTAGCAATGGAATATCCAAATTATTATCGAAATATAAGTAAAAGCAAGTCGAAAAGCATCACTTAGTGAATTGTAAAATAACCAAAAACTTATAACTACATATACGTAAAACTTAGTGTTCTAAATTTTAAATAAGTTTGTAATTCCGAAATTCACAATAAAATTTAGTTGTTATATGTATTGGAAGAAGCGTAACTATATGAGTAGATATGTTATATTTTTAATTTTGAGCTAAGATAGTAAAATTTTACTATTTCACTCTATTGGCTAAGTAAGTTTTAGTAATCAAACAAAAGAAACTGATGATTCTTATTATGCCTGTAACCGTTTTCTAAAGATGTTTGAGTTCTACCGTGATCAAATAAGATAGGTAATGTCCAAAAAATACCACATTTTGACTAGCTTAGTAATTCGAGAAAAAATCAAACGAATGCACAATCGTATTACCAATGCATACGCACGTTGGCGACCTCGTTCCCAATGAATTTCAACTGGCAGCACTGCCATCAACCTCATCTGCATCAGATATTTGAAAGTGTAATCACATTTGCAGACCCTTGCTTCATCCATCATTCATTACATCTCGCGAGGCCAGAGCACATTAACATCGCTCCCGCCGAAGCCCTTTGACGGTATCTTCCTCTAATCAATTAAACGATTAAACAAAAAAACGATAAAACTGTGAGACCCCGAGCCCGAGACGACTCACCAGTAACCGCTCATTATTTCTTCTCACACGTTTTTTTATTGCGGCAACATTATACGTGGGTGTGGTTGTAATTTCCTTTCACCGACGTAAGGGCACACACGCAATGTTTGGTTATATTTATTTACTTTGTACCATAACGAATAAATAATAAGGTTGAGATTTAAGAAACCAACTACTACTGATGAGAAGATGACTGATAAAATATAGCGTTACCTATCCCTTTCTGCCTGCTGGGGTTCTTCTCTGTCTTTCGTTAACTGGGAATTTCTGTAGATGTTTTTACACGCGCCAGGGGGCAAAATGTTCGTTGTTTTGGCGGCAAAATGCTTTGGAAACTGCGTAACTCAATAAGCGAAACATCGATAGGAGATCGCTGCAGCATGTTTTATTTACGACGTTTCAATCTAATTTATGTTCACATTGCATTGCCAAGCCACTGGATATTGCTTTGATACGCGTATGGCATTTTTGGCAAAATGTGCGGATGACATGTTTTATTAGAAACAGCAGTGAGCAAACACACGTTGTACATGTTGTGTAAGTGTTATTTTTAGAGTATGCATTGTTATCAATTAAAACCCTCTCATAAATTCTTTTCATACTTATATTCGTTTATAAATCACACACAAATGTAAATTTTTGAGATAAGAATTTGATACACTTCAAGGTTGATATACGTTTATAAGCAATAAAAACGTGAATTCATTAACTCCATGTCAAAGAGTGACCTTTACTGATATAATTATATTTCCAGATAAAGTTTCTTTCGAATTAATGATTCAAAATTACTCTTGAAATCTTGTTATAAATTATAAATAAAACTAGAGGAACAGGAATATCGTCTCATTGGTAAAATTTTCATAATCTTTCAAAATTCTAAACGTAGAGTTCTATGCGTTACTTCAATTTAAGCGTACAATTAGTGAACAAAGCCCCCGAGTGGGGAAAACGGGGGTTTCCCCCTTCGAAGCACCCCCTTGAGGGGTTAGCACGCGGGTGGTCAGGAGCCCCAGGGGACCGCCACTACCGGATAGCCTTTGTAATCCCTTTTTGTTCGGTTTCCACTGAGCGATGGAAACAACGGAAATAGAACTGGAAAATTATATTGCTTTTAAGATGATTGCGTACTTTCTTTCTGATTTTCGAACTGGAATACGGTTGGGATCAAACATATTTCGTAATTTGATGATTTAATAAAAAAAAAGAAAAGCTGAATTTTCAGAATAAATGAAAATAGGTATTCGGATTTTAACGCAAACACACTCTATGTTCATAGAATGCCGATACATTATTGATTCTTTATTTGAAGGTTAGTGACCATTCTTTGTATAGGTATGTATGTAGCTATGCCACATCCTTAAATGCGTACACACGATTCAACTTTCTGAAAAGAACTTAGGTATCAAATGAAATAAGAACAAACGATTAATTACTAATCTATGAATCATGAAAAGCGAATCTTGAAAAAGGCTCATCGATCCTGCGTACGTAAGGCGTTGTTTCGCGATCGCACGGAGAACTCACTCGACGTGTCCGCACTCAACAACGCGTTCGACTGAAAGAGCGAACCGTGATATTTATACTTTAGCGGCGAAACTAAAAAACGACGAAAGCGCCACGATAGCATGTGCGGAGATGGACTAGAATCAACTAACCATCCCATCAAGCTCATTCCAGGATCGCGGCGAGCTATCAGCCTCAGACGAGGACATGGACCTCCCGCTCACGGCCAGCAAGCCTGGGTCCGATACAACACCAGACACTGGGGCAAAGAGTATAGGCTTAGTAAGCCGAGAGACCTGATTGTCTAAAAAACGTCAGCCCTCTTATCCATCAGCAAATGAAGAGAAGCAAGCGGAGACAGGACTCAAGTGTATACCGAGTGACATAGAGGCGTTGCATAACAACCTCGCAAGGGCAGCAAGAAATCCTCAGGGAAATGAGGACCTTAGCCACCTCCATAACCTACCTGAAGTCTACGGTATCCAACAAGATGACCAATATGGAAACCATACTTCTGAAATATTTTTATTACTCCCGAAGTCCTCTCCTCCTACAGTGAAAAGGTTATGGTAGCATGCTAATGGTATCGTAGAGATAACGATTTCAAAAAATACCCGAAAAACCTCACTTAATTTTTTGCTTGGTGGTAGGATCCCTTCTGGGTCCGCCTGGCTAGCGACCACCCTTTATATAAAGTCTGCCGCCAAATGTTACCGCTCCGGCGGTAATGTGTTCCGGCAATATTGTATAAAGAGCCAGTTCCTTCCTAAGCCCGTGTGCTTTCATCTTCGACCTCATCGTCACTTACCATCAGGTGAGATTGAGGTCAAACGCGGGTTTAGTCATTTATTTAAAAAAAAAAAAATTTTCATTCCTACAATTCTTCTTACAAGATAATTCCGTTCAAGACATATGGCGAGTGGGAATCACCTATCTTAGGATAGATGAAAGTAGCCCGAGACACCATAGTACATAAGGCATATATTAACGAACTTTCCTCCGCCTACCCGCAGCACGATGCTAGCAAAAGCACTCTTTTGGAGATGCTCCTCTGCTAGGTTTAGCCAACATGCCGCACGCTGTCAATAGACGTCAACTCTCCATGATTCATTACTCTAAGAACAGACATCATCCTGAATACTCTCTCATCCGAAAGGCGAACCTTCGCTTTGATTTGCATGAGAAGACCTTTAACGAAATATTAACCATGCTCGCCGATGCCGAGAGTACCTTGGCTGAGATAGATTCGCTTGAACCAGAGGAGGATCTGCTTGACTACGATGAATTAAAATGCGTTGTTGATCTCGCTGCTCGACGATGGCAGTTTAAGTACTGTTGGACAACAAACGGCACAATTTACTTAAGGCAGAATGAAGGTACTCCGGCCTTGCGTATCGAAAAAGAAAGCGATTTAAATCATTTAAGAAGTTCGAAGTGACTATTTACCATTGTTACAATAATTGCATATACTCGTACATTAAAAATATCTATTATCTGGAATTGTCTACAAATAAATAAAGTTTTGTTACTATGTACTTTACTTACGCCTGAGTCATCAGTCAATCGCGGCACGTGACCTAGCACGCGGATCACTGCCAACGCTAATGTAATCATGCGTTGCGTAATCAATTCTTTAACTTTCGGTTAAGTTTACTCATTGAATAATTATTATTTACTTTTTATTATATTTTTTTCTCTTCATGTATGATCACAAACTATCACGTCCTTGAATTTCAAAAGTTACCCACCAGTCACACTGTATAATACGAACTAAAAAAGGAAACGAAATGAAATGCTTTTTACAGCTCCAACCATAACGACTATTTCAAATAATCCATCATTATTACATTGCCCAATACTAAAAACCTATTCAAAGCAAGTAGGTAGGTACTTTATAAATACAAACGCCACGATATCTTTATCCTACAAAAACAACAGTACTTATATCAAAATCGTGATCCATATCTCAAATACGCTGGTATTTCAAGTAAATTGCGTACTTAGTTATGAAATTACCGAGGTAGTTGGACAATATCAGTGTGTGAATCTGCGCGTAACAGAAGTAGCAATTTGTTGTCATTAGCGCTGCGCGTACTTTGCCATGACTGACAACATAACTGTACCCTCGGCCTCAAACTAGCAATCATGAGTGTCTCGTCTAGGAAACTAACGGAAGAGGTTAGATACATTTTTTTTTTTACGCCGATTTCGTAGTGTTTTACAAAGTTTTTGTACACATACTGTACCAAAGTGAATAACTTTTCTTGAATAGTAAACACTAAAGACTATTGTAGCAAAAAACTAACAAATCTGCGGCACCCCGGCGGCCACTCGTCTACGCTGCTGTCTCGCAACTGTTCTGGAGTTTGTTTATCGGCGGTACTAATTAAAATTTCAGTGATTTATACAAAAAAAAATGCAGAAAATGGCAAAAGTAGCCAAATTCGTTTGAAAGACTGTCCTATATTTCAGTTTCACAGGACTACATTGGTTCGCAAATCGCGGTTGTGATTAATCTACCTACTAATCTTACAACGCAACGTGACCAAAGGAACTATTCATAATGCAATAAGTAACTGTTAAAAACCGCCACAAGCAAAACCATATCAAAGGTGACGGCATCACTATTGCAGGCCAAGTGCACTAATTCAATTGAAAATTTATATTGCCATGAACCAAAAGAATGAACGATTAGAACCGGAAAATGTTTTGAGATACCTACATTTTTTTATTCTGTAACAATTTCTACAGCTAGTTGACAATAAAACCAGTGTTGTCCCTAGTTACATATTAACAAAGCCCGTAAGGAGTAAAATTCTGAGAGGATATGTACGATTAGGCCCTTTTTGAGCTTCTATGATTTTTATCTTAGCTTATTGAACTTAAGCATGGGACACACGCATTTTACTTTTCGTAAGGATATGGCAAACGTAGTTATGTAGTCGAAATCCAAATACGGATGGAAGGGGGCATATATCTTGCTCGAAGGAAGCACTTTTCCACCGGAAAAGAGATTAAGTATGGTCCAAAATATGTATTCTCAGAAAAGTATAGAAACTGTTGGAGTTTGAATGTGGCTGTATCTGTGGTCATATCCTCTTTGGTGTAAGCATTGGCAGGCAAAACTTGACACATATTGAGCGATAGCTTTTAAAATCTTGGAAATGTATTCAAGTCATAACGAATGGTTTGTTATTGTTATTGTGTTACTTCTATCCTAGCATCTAATCTGAAATGTGTTCCTTAAATATAAGTTTTAAGTACCTAGTTTATAGAAAAACTATCAAGATGAAGATACAGTATGTGAAAAACTATCATATACAAACATGAAGTCTAGATGTCTTTAACTTACACCCGAAGATCCATAATAGGTTAAGAATGTTGGAGGTTAAGAATTTTAGAGATTTTATGTTATTATGTAAGAATAGAAAAACAAACAGATGTTTATGTTTTGAAATGTTAAACTGATAGACTTTATAATATTGTGTCAACATTGTTTTGGCATTACTTATGGTGAAAATCTTATTGATAACCTTTTGAGTAATGCGTTAGTTCATAAATTATTAATTCATAAATTAATGAACCTTTTAAAGACTTTTATGTGATCATGTAAAATGACAATTTATTTATAAATTAAACAGTCGTGAAGAAGCTTCTGGAGTGTATTTTATTTTATAGATGTCTTGAATATTAAAAACTACTGTAATTGAAATCCTGCCAATTTAATTTTAAACATTAAATTCCCCTCTCGGTGGCCTGACCTCTCCAATGAAGAAGACTCATCCACGACTCTAGCCAACTGGTCATGAAAAGCACGCAGCTGGAAACATAAAAATCGTCGAGATAACCGATTCAAACAAAACAACAATAATAAGCATAACACCGAAATTCTTTACATAGTTACCAACAATCAACATGGATGCTATGAAGATAAAGCACTAATGAATATGATCGTGAAGAAGAAGTCAGAGCAGTTTGAGAAGGTAATATATCACTTCAATGGAGTTCGAGAAGGTGATATGGTGGAAGAAGTATTAGCACTGGAGTGCATGGAGTTCGAGTAGGTGATAATGGGAAAGAAGTACCTAGTGATATTGGGAAAGAAGTACCTAGTGATATTGTAGGAAGTAATTGTCATGGAATTATTTAGTTCAAGAAGTTGTTGTTATATGGCGAAATAATACAAGAAGAAACGGGGAGGATAGTAAGAATTGAAAAAAAAACCAGATATATTTAGTGAAACAAATGACAGTGGAACAAATGATGAAAATCTGGTGGAGATACAAAAAGTGATGATGATACACTGCTGCTGCAGAATTTACTACAGATAATAAAATATTGATGAAAACCAGACCCGGATAATTCAATTAAGGGGATGTCTGTCTTTTAATAAACAAACAATTAAGACGGTGAACCGTAAGAATATAATTGTTTATTAATTAAAGTCTAATCTTTAAAATAATACACAATAGCAAAGAAGTACTCATTTATTTTGATAAAGAGGTACAATTGGGTTTTTAATATCCTTTTATGTCTCTTTTTTTAGTTTTGTTGTTTTGAGTTAGTACTTTGCATGTTTAATTTTGGTTTCATAATAAAATAATTCAATTGTGACAATTAGTGAAAAAAAATCAGAAATCTGTTTTTCGAATTCAAGTGAATGAGTAAGATAACTAACTCCCGAAGATCCATAATACAATAAGAAGACTCATCCACGACTCTAGCCAACTGGAACAATCATGAGGGAGCAGTAAAGGGGGTCATGGCACATATCCCCTGTATAGACGAAATCATAATGACTCTTATTTTATTTTTGTTTCTGAAGAAGCAGCATAAATATGTTTGGAATATAACTTGAATTTTTTTATGAAGTTATAATTTTTTTTATTAAGCTTGCATTTAATAATGCTCAAGTATTCTTAATAAAATAGTGTTGTCCCTAGTATGTAGGTGGTGATTTTATTTAACATATTTTTTCAGTTATTTAATGTAATGAATTAGTTTTATTTTTATATAAGTAGGTAAACAGTTTATTATAAAGTGTTAGTGAGAACAATAAATGGAAGTAAACAAAATTTGTATTTAGTAGAAATTCCCCTGATTGGCCGTAGTGGATGAGAAGGCTAAAAATAACACAGTTATAACAATAAACGAAAGCTGTTATGAAATTACAATAACGCTAGTTTAATACGCCTAATCATCGAAAAATTTTGTTTGAGAACCCAAATTCGAGTGCGATGCTTTCGCTCCCAGTGTGAGTTCCCCCGTCTCAGTTGCCCGCAGTCTCTTTTCCCTCCGTACAGAAGCAACTGCCAAAGATTGAACGAACTGATAAGTAAAAAGATGCATGCGGATATTTCACGATAATAATGTGTAGTTTCTTCATCATGCTAATGCTGATAAACAAAGAAGCAACTATGTACATAGGAAGCCATATTTTACAAAATTAAATAAGCTCTATCAGACTTCAACTCACTGAAATTCACAGAGGACTTTGAAAAAAGCTTTACTTAATATTTTCTCTCAAGCTGAAATTCATGGTTGTTTTGGAATGAAAGAAATATTTATAGGAAAGCAAATTCGCTGAATTTACTGGATCATGAAGAAACTAACGGATACGTGAAAATGTGTACTTCTTTGGCATTTCATTCTAAACAAGATATACACGACGGCTGGTTGGCAATTATGGAAAATAGGTAAATTATTATTTACATACCAAACATTCGTAAAGATACAAGTCGACAAAGGTCTGTGCTCGCACTGCAGCACCTTTATTATTTCCAGAGAAAACGTCACGAAATTCAACGATTATTTCGTGATGCTGTGGTTGGAACCTCTAGGAATGGAGAAAGAAACAGAAGTAGGAACGAAGCTAGTAGAAGCCGGGAATCAACGAATAAAGCGTCATTAAGGAAACAAACCAAGCTTGTTTTCCTTTTTAGAAATAATTTCAATTGAGTTTTTTACGTAATGCAAAAGCACGGTTCGATGTTAGTAAAGACATTGTTACATTTAAAATAACAAAAATTGTATTTATTTCATAAAAACGTCAAATAATATAATAATTATAAACATGATAATTAGAGATTATTTCAGACTGCATTTCAATCGCCAAGCAAAGAAAAAGTAGAAAATAACCATGATGCCTCTTATAACTAGTTTACAAAAAAATAACAGGAAAAATAATCTGTCATTGAATTTCTCAATCAAATTATTAAAACTGTCACAAAAGACCTAAAAAATACGAATGAAATTCACAATATAAAACAACTTTTGTTGAGCTATATGTTAATTTCTATACGTTTCATTTTTTACTTTATAATAATGTAAACAACTAATTAACACATTACCTATACCGAATAAGAAATACAATAAAAATCATATACTTACCATAACTTTCGTGTATAAAAACGAGTGTAATTTTTAAATGTTTAAATATTTTGTTTAATGAAATGAAAGGAAACTTTAATATATCTTCCGATATCAGATGTATTTTTCTTGTAGTACATATTGTATCAATGGAATGTATAAATAAAAACATGTCTTTGGCGTATAAGGTAGTAATATTAACGCAAAACATCCGGTTCGTGTTCGTACCCAACGAAGTGCCTACTATGGAGCAACGTTTATAGCCCATAAAACTATTTTAATCCCGCCATTAGTATGCCGCGGGCGATCGTCAATTAGGCGAATAGGCTGAGTTGCCATATTCGACGAAACATTCCTACATTACCGAAATGTTAATCTAAAAGTTTCATTATGTGCGATCAATGTAGAGTGCTTGGAGCAAAAACATTTTATTATGATACCCGTGTAATTGCTATTGGTAATTTAAATGAAAAGCCCTATAAAAATAGTATTTCAATACTAGGTAATAATCTTCGTGTGTAATGTAACTAAGAATTAATATTACTTTTTATTTTCACTAAAAATTGTAACGAAGTTACCCAAGTCAAACAGACAAAAAAAAAATAATAAAATTTTCAATGTTAACTCAAAGTCAAATAGATTTCCCGTAAAATAACCGATATTGTTCTTGAATTGGCAACACCTTTCGCAGTGCGCACGCGTGTTAAGCAAGCGTAGCTCACCGAAAAAACTCAAGCGCACCTCCATCCAGTCCGACCTGTTCTGTTCCTCACTTCGCAGAATCGACAGAAAAACCTAAATGCCATATGAGCGGTGGTGGTCCGAATTGTCGCGTAAAGATATGGCCATTCGATAAAAGTTATGTTTATAAATATATAAAACAGAAATAAATTAATGTCGCAACAAATTTAAACAAATCTTAAATAAACTCAAGTCCGTGTTTTTTTTGTTGTGATATTTTTTCAATACCTAACCATATGTTTGTTTGAATGATTTAAGTAGTTAAACGAGCCCAAGTAGGTACATCACAAATTGACCTTGTTAATGATGAATTTATTTATCGGCCCTTTGAATGATATCTTATATCACGAAATAATTATATTAACGTTAAAAATATTAACGTTATTAGCCACATTCACAATGAAATTAGGCTGGCTTCAATTTTAGAACATTATTTTCTAATTAGCAAAACAACAATAAACCATTTTTTCACTAATCACTAGGCCAAGCTTAAAGTACAATATCAAAAAAACATAGTAAAAAGTCCAAATAACTCCCATCAAAAAAATAATTTGGGCTTGTGAAAATTTGCTGGAATATTTTTCAGAATTTATAAAATAAATAAAGTAGCCGTTAAACTTGACAGTAAGTACAAGTAGCAATACTAATTAGCATATAATGAAAGAATATAATGAAAGCCTTCAAAAAGACTTGCAAAAGTTATGTTTTAACTAGCGCCCTTTAGGCGACGCATAGCAATAATCCCAAGGAAAATCCTTGAAACATTTAAAAACACAACGCCGTCGATAGCTACTTCGATACAACTCGTCGCCTCAACTTATCATTTACACCATCGTTCAAAAATTTCAAGGCTCACCGATTAAAAGGTATCAACTATGCAAGTGTTTCGGGCAAAATGTGTATAGGCATGCATTATGTGTATATTCGTTTAAAAGGCTGGCCGAATACGGTCAAGGAATGGTCACTTTACAGAAATGGCAGCGTTTATCTTGGAATGTATGTCAAGAGACCGTGTTGTTCCATAAATTAATAATCTTTATTGTTCAGGAGATATAAAATTGTAGATATAATGAAAAAGCGAACTAGAATCAAAACATAAAACAAAATTATTATAACCAGAAGCTTATCGTGGAATTAGCTTGTTTTTGATATTGCTAAAGGCATCTTTACTCATCTTTATCATAAAGAATATGCCAAAAACTCACTTAATGTGTGGGATCAAGATGTCGAAATAAAAATGTGTTTACATGAAGCTCATATTCCTTTGTTATTTTTTTTGTAGGAGATCCCTACAAAATATACTTATTATGAATTAAGTAGTTATCTATTATCTAAGAAAGAACCGATAAAATAATCCCTGTTGTCAAAGCTAAAAAAGACAGACATCGTCACAATTTTAAAACAAACTAGTGCTGCTAGATTTATCTCAGCATATCTGCAAACAACATTGCACTTTCATAAAACAATAGAATCGGTCATTTATATTGTCACTCCGAGAAAGAGCAGATTTGAAGACCTAAGATTATTTACATTTTAAACAAATAACCGTAACATACATACTTAAATCTCCAATGATATGAATATGAATTAAAGACAATAAATAAGACTTTTCAATGATACAATCTAACGAATTAAGCTATAATAATGTTTCGTATAATAATCCCAATATAAATCACAACAATATGAAAATCCTGTTTCAGAAGATTTATAATGAGATTAATATTAAACGAGAGATTTCGTGCCAGTTCAAACTAGTTAATCCTACTTTAGAAACAAATAGAACGGATCGGAACAGCCTGAGAAAAAGGTAACCAATCGCACCGTATCCATTTTACTTCAGCTAAACATTAAAGCAATGTGATTGGTTAAGCTTTCCGGGCTTATACCGTTCCGTTGCTACTGATTCAATTAATGTAATGCTATTTGAGAATTTGGCTTTGCTAACGGAGCATCTTCAATATGCTATTATTTTTCTACAAAGATAAACATATACAATGGTAATAATCAAATGCTTTTGATGACAAACAATTTAAATTGGTACCGAAAAATAACATCAACCAAAACGAACATTCGACTTATAATCGATTGAAAGAATGTTTCTCAACGCCAAACAATACAATAAGCCAATTGAACAAAGCTATTTTCAAAGAGCTATCTGCATTGAATACTCCATGACGACTGTATTCCGACATCAACTGCACCGACAAGCCTTCTGGTAGAACCAGCTACTCGTGTTGCTCGTGACGCGGCAGGTTTGCGCGGGAGCCGGGAGCTCGCCCGCCCGACTCGATATCTAATAAAACACATCTTTGTAGTATAAAAGTCATATATCCTTTTATTTTTGACTAAATAAGTAGGTATTCGATATTTGTGGTAGGTAAATCAATAAAAATCGATAACAAAAGAAAATACTCTACAATTAAAAAAAAATGGTCCATGGAGCATTCCAAAAATATTAAATTTAAATATTAATTCTAATATCACCTTATGAGTGCATCTAAGATTCAAGATTAACCACCGAATTTGGATGGTATTATATTTTATTACTATTATTTGGTTCCACTGAATAAAAACGACGCATAAGCCATGCGTCATAATGAAAAACATTGAAAAAAGATTAACGCCACTATAAAAAAAAGTGATGCATTACATTGGTAGTGTAACCTTTACTTCCTTAAGAAGGGAAATGAGCTACTAAATAATGAAAAAAAAAAATGGAAGTCTCGAAATATCCGTATTTATTACAGTAAGTACTTACAAATTTCACAAGTAAAAAAGTGGGACCTTGGCGACTTCTGGTCGGTACTAGGTGTGAGGTGCGATGGTGTAAAAGGCTAGTAGACAAGTATTAGTGTAAATAAAATTCAAATTAAAACTCCGCTTAGAAGTGTGGGTGAACCGTCTTGCACACTCTGCTGAGAAGTGTACGTGAACCGTCTTGCACACTCTGCTGAGAAGTGTACGTGAACCGTTTTGCAAACTCTGCATAGAAGTGTAGGTGAACCGTCTCGCAAACTCTGCTTATAAGTGTAGGTGACGTCTCGTCAAACACGCCAATTTCTCGCCCCTACCAAACACTCCTATGGACAAAACAAATCGTTACATATATTAACTTAAAGCAACCAAGGTCATTTCTGTCCAGCAGCAAGCAGGGGTTTATGAACAGATGTTCAATCAGTATACAGTTGTGATTACTACAGAAGGTGAGAATAATATTTACGAGTGTTATTTGTCTAATAGAATCTCATACAGAACGAAGTTTATTAACTGTTCTTGTGGAATAATTTATCCAGAACCTTTCGTTCTCAGCAAAGGAGATTTGACATTGGACAATCCTAATTGAAGGTAATTTGACAACACATCGTCCTGCGAGTATTATCTCAAATAGATCTGACAAGGAGCTGGAAGCATAGCAGACAGGCTTAGTTTACGTCACAACGTAAACAAAGACATCATCGTACACGCTTTGAACAGAGCGAAGGAAATAATTAATCATCATCATGGAAGTAGGTTTAACATTAGACAAAATGCTGGTTGCACTATCTTTGAGGGATAGGGCAAAGAGGAGTGAATTCACTGCCTCCAGTATAGTCCCATCTTCAGTTTTGCTAGCCGAAATTAAGCAAACTGTTATAATGATGGGGATAACCCTGTCAGATTTTGAGAATAAATACTCTTCAGTGGAGTTTGATTTCAATGTTCTAATAGAGAAATTTAAGTTGTATTGCAAAGACTTCTTGGAACCACTAGACGATGAAAAACCAAGCAAGGCCTTGGAGTTTGTTGCCAAGGTGTTATTTGAATACGGTCCATATATAAGGACAGAGAGGAAGACGAAAGGAGATAAAGCTATTAGAATCAAATTTCCCCATGCTAGGCAAGAAAAGGATAGTATAAGGATAAGAGTTGTCATCATTACAACGTTCAAACATATTAGCTAGGTACGTTGCGAATATGTTTGAACGTTATAGGAAGACGACAAATTGATACTGACTTTCAGGCAAGCAGGGATGCTGGCTATGATCTAGGAATTGAAGAAGACTACAGATCATAAACGAGAGTGCTATCTCTGGTTGGCAGTATCTGCCTAATTCTAATATTGCATGTGCTATAGTCTGTATGATCACATCCACGAAGAGAGTCTCTGACAAGAATGTTAGGGATTCAATGATAGCTAAAGTTGTCAAACAATATATACATGCCCGCAAGACTTACAATGAGGTCCATTTGACTATCTATGCCAAGTATGCGTTGGGTGGAGTACCTCCAGGGTTAGATGCATCCACCCTGATAAATTTGTATAACAGCATACAAACTCAACATGTGACCCTAAGAGCTAGAACTAAAGCAGTGAATGAGAGCACTGCAACCTATGACGTAACAGTACCTTTGGTAAGTAGACCCACAGTTGGTGCAACATCCAGGACTCCACCAAAAAAGTAAATATTGGGTATTACATATTCAAGCATGAGGATGGGTGAATAATGTTTAGTAACGCCATCCTCGATCTTGAAATGTTACACCCCACCTTTAGTTTATAAAATAATCACTACCATTATCTATATTCATTTAGATTTAATTTAGTTGTTATTTTGATTATATAGTATTAAATATTTAGTTTAAAATTTAAAAATAGATTTCAAATTTCAAATGTGTAGTCCTTGTCAAGCCTTGTGAAGCCTGTTAATATAAATTCTAATATTCCTAATCTTATCATTCAAATGTTTCTCAAACTTCCCATTTAGTCCATACTTTATAAAATTACTTTGTTTAATTATTGTACATTATGTATAATATTTAAATCAAAAAATTGTAGGAACGAAAATTAAGGGTCACAGTAGGTATATAGGTATCTAGATATAGTAAATTAACATAAGGTTTAAAATTGCTAAGGTACAAAGCAACTAATAGGTAGTCCTTTAATGAAAAAACAATAAACGCTCGTTTGGACATTTACATCCCTAATAATAACCACAATTAGATTACCCGCATCAGCTTAATTTTCAACAAATTAATAGTGACCCTTTTTTATGTCTACAAAGGTTTAACACTCCATTAGGGACTACAAATCCTTAACTATAATATTCATCTCTATTTAAATCATGAATAACTTTAGTGCGAGATTTCATTCATTACTATAGAGACTACTTTAATTAAGTGACAGAGATGGCTAATTTTAACTTTATTGATTAAAAACCTGAAGATATTTCATAATACCCTCTTCAAATCATAACTCGGTGTAGAGCGTTTTAGATAATTGTAAATAGAATAAGATATTTTGCAGTTGATATTTTTGCAAAAACTTAAAATATATAAAAAACGACTTCACTTATTATAATTGATTTGGAATTACAATTAAAAATAAACTTATAATGATCTGAATGTGCCCGAAAGCACGCTATTGGAATAACTGTACCTTGAATCAAATTAATAAATGGTAATTTAATATTTTAAATATAATTCATTTAGACTAAAATCTTTATACAGTAAAAAGGAATACTATGGCATTACAATGGGAAAAAATGCTGCGGCAGCTGCGCGCACGCCGGAAGCTGATAACAGCTGATAAGCGTTATCAGCAGCTGATAGCGGCGTTTATCCTTCTGTGAAGTGCACCTGCTTGCGAAAATAAGAGAAAATAATGCTGAAATATATTATCATCAGAAAAGTATGAATGAATTTACCAAATCTAAACATATTCGTAGATTAAAAAACAAAATGGACTAAGAAAATATATTTTCAGATTGTTTTATTGGTAGGTATTTAAAGTTACTTTTTGATGATATTATTTATTGGGCGGCTTTTATTCGACAAGCCTTCTGATATAGATATTCCAACTAGTTTTGGGCTTTGTTTTAGCGGGTTTTGTTTCATCAGCATTATGGTTTGTCCTGTTAACAGTTCTGTCAACTAAATAAATGCAAGAAAAATAAAGTAAAAAGTATTTGTTGTTTTATATTTCGTTTAGGTGTCTATAATTTTTCTACGTGTAAAATATTTTTTGTATATCGTAGTTCTTTTCCATAAGATATGAAAGCAATCAAAAAGTAAAATGATTCGAGTTCAGGGTATGTGAGCAATTAATTTGACTCAAGAAGAATTACTATGCGGATTCCTGAGAGCTTCCGTAAGTACACTAACCATTATTAGGTCTTATTTCAAATAATAGTTATATTTATCATGCCCTGGGTGCAGAAAGTCATAAAACATTAAAGATCACGACTTATACCTAGGTAATTGGTATTAAAAAAATATTAGGTATTTCTTATAAATTCTATAAAGATGGAAATATTGTTTTTTTTTCATTCTGATATAGGTGCAAGGCATGCAAAAGTTTCCCTGTGCCCAAATATGGTCTGCCAAGAGCGCAGCACGCGATGCCGGAAGGAGCGTCGTTTCAACCGGAGATGTGAAGGGAAGGGACGACGTCTGATCAGAAGTAAAGGGATGTATAGGAAAAAGTATGCAGCAGCAGTGAAGATAGCAATTTCCCATGTATAGGCGACATCATGGAACTCATCAAGAATACAAAACAAGTGCCAGAGGTTGTAGAAATTCTGTTGATAACCACTTCCAGGCAAGCAACGAGGATGTTTATTTATTTATTTGCTTTTTTATTTACTCTTCATTGTACATACACAATATAGAAAATAAAGAACATTAAAAAAGAAAACACAATCGGCGGCCTTATCGCTAGTAAACGATCTCTGCCAGCAACCAGGCAACCAAGGATATTCTTGCCATCCCTTTCACAATTTTCGCAGCCGTCTGTGAAATTGTCAATAGCATGGGAGCAGTGGTCGGTATACCTACCAGGTGGCGTCAGGGTTAAGAGGGGTTAGGTTTAGGTACATGGGACAAGAATTGGCTACCCAAATGATCTTTCATGGAATTTTTGGCACCTTCAAGGAAGATTTATGAATATTATCTCAAAAAGCAGACGTATCCAACTGGTTTACGAGGGAAGAAAAATCTCAATTTCGACATTGATTAAAGCGTTGACTTATAAACAAACCTTACTTCCGTTATACTTACTTATACAAATTATCATTTTTTATAACTATTTTTGGTAAACCCAGAAGACTGGAAGTGTAATTATTATGTGTTCAAACTTTGATAGAATTTGGGATTATTGAAATTACTAAATGTTTTGAGATGATCTTGGCTGAGTAAAGAATCGAGATAGCTTTTATAGATTTTACCAGTTGCTAGAATAATAATTACAAAATTCAACCCGGTTTAGGTATATTTTACATACAAATTTTCAACCCCTATTTCAACCCTTTAGGGGTTGATATATGAAAAAAGAAGCCTTTATACAAATCGGTTCAGTGGTTTTGCTCGCCGTGAAAGCGTAAGAGAAAGACGATACGACAGACTTTCGCATTTATAATACCTATCTATTACTATGGAATATTGTAATTATCATCACGGCTATGTTTGACGTACTTATCTCGAGAAATTAAATAACTTTCCCGTTACCATCCATTGTACCTATTTAACTTCGGAAGTACACATATAGTTCCGTCTCGCTCACGGCGCAGTCTGATGCAATATTCAACTATATAATTCATCCAGTATTGATGGACCACCCACAATATCGGGAAATGCCGTTGACTATCATCGCGAAGATGGATCTTTATCGTAGCCACGAACGAATAAACGCAGCATTTATATTGCCGCATGCTTATCGAAAGCGTCTGTACAACAATTATCACGATATTTATTGCGTTGAAGCGGGAAGGGGGCGGGGGACGGGGGCGCTGCAGATGCCAGTCAGTGTACACTGTAAACGCAACAGGACCGCACGTGTTTCTAGTAGAACAATACCATGGACTGGAGTAACGAAAAGGTTATCGAATACCTTGAGATTCTGCAAACAGAACCAAGTCTGTGGGATCCGAAAGATAACGCTTTTAAGATTCGTGCATCGCAAAGGGATGCTTGGCGTCGAGTACAGCAATCATTATCCTATGAAGTAAGTGTCGATGAGCTGAAGAAGAAAAAGGAAAGCCTAATGGGTTATTATAGAACTCATTTAAACAAATTTAAAAGGGCTTCGAAGTTCGGGACTGGAGAGTGTGACACGTACACACCTAGTTGGTTTGCATTCGAAACGATGGACAAATTCCTACGAAGGGTGTATGAAAATAATCGCACATTAAGTACAGAGGTGAGTACTAAATTATAGATAAATTGTAGTCACATGTAGATTTTTTTTTTTTTTTGTACAGGTTTAAGGGTTCCATTGATAGTTTTTGGGATCAGTATATTTTAAAGGGGTTCTTAATAAGTTGTACTTATGCCTGATATCACAACCTTGTAGGTACTATGCAATTGAAATGGGAATAGGAACGTCAAAGACCTGTATCTGTCAAAAGTCAATTGAAAATGAAGGTCAGCAAAAAAAAAAAATTCAATAAAAATAATAACTATATTTATTTCATTTTGTTTATCAGAGTATTATATGTATTACATAAAAACTTAATATTTATATTTTTATGTTATTGTTTAATTAGTTTATAAACTTTATTAACGCGCGAAAGTAGGTAAAGAAGATGCACAGTAAAAAAGCTCGGAAGCCATGTCAACATTATACGACAACGATGACTATTTCAGAAAAAGGATTTTCATCATTAAATGGCCTGGTAGAAATTGAAAAAGCGGAATATTTTATAAATTATATATGAAATCGGTAATATTTTTTTGCTTACTCTACCTAACTGGTTCGAATTGACAGGTATGACGTCACAAATGGGGCTAAGTTAGTCCTATTCTCATTTGAAACGCATTGTAAAGTGTTTGGTTTGAGGCGATGAACATTTTTAAGGACCTGTGTTCCTACTTTTTGGAAACTTAAAAAAAAATCTTTTGCTTAGACACTATTCCGGCTTGCCTGGAAGAAATCACTTTAAGCGATTAGGCCAACCAAACTGTGATTATAAGTATTGTTAAAATATTTATATTCAGTGGCAATAAAGAATATAATACATAAATAAATATTCCGTTTTCTTTAAAAATTATGATGAATGTGCTATTGAGTTAATAAACGAATAAGCTTTAAAGTGAAATGTAAAATTATTTTGTTTTGAAACCGTGAGCTTGATACCTCATTTAAGTATCCAGCTATTATTGTCATTCTCTATATTTTTTTCAGCAAAACGACTGCAGTGATGCCCCAGAAAGAAGTAATGATACTGAGAATTATGTATTTTTGGAAGTAGACGAAGCTTCACAAAATGCACAAGGAGAAAAAGCGAATTGTGTCAAAAAGAGACAATTCCAAGATGATTTGCCTCCACAGAAAAGAGCAGCACGACGTCAATCGGACGAAGCTTTTGAATACATGAAAGAGACGAAAGATGATGAATATGAGCTGTTCGGAAAACTGATCGCGTGTAAGATACAAAAAATTAGAAACCCAAACACGCGTGATGTACTAATGAATGATATTTACAATTTAGTATTTCGTACATGTATGTCAGATCGACACGAGCAGCAGTCTAAATTTTCTGCAGCTAAGTCTCCAATACATGATGTATTCATTTCATCACCGAATCCATTAGCGCACCAGTCACCTCCGCGGCCCTCCACATCCCTGTCTCGTCAACAGAGAACATTCAAAGAAGAGATATTGTAAGCTGGGCAATGTAGCAGAGCTTTTCCCAAAGAAGTCCTGACACAACCCAGCTACTCCACTCTTGAGGCGCTGCCTATGTTTAAATGTTATAATTTTACAAATAAGAAATTCTGATTTCTGAACATATTTATCAATGTAAAATTAAGTGTCTTGTTAATTTATAGAAGAGTTTCTTACGTCGACAATTGAAATAAAGTACCTACCTAAGCGAAAAAATATTTATTCATTTGCTGCCCATGTAAGTAATTTGGAAACAATTCAATTCCATTTCCATGGTGTTTTTGACCGATCTAGGATATACAGGGTTAATTTTAATTAGCGCACCACCTCTTGCAGGTAGCCCTTCCACATCAATCCCAACAACATTTGTCCTACAACTTATCAAAATTATTAGTTTTTAAAATTTTGTTTTCCCATACAAATTAAATTAAATAAATATTTCTGACACTCACACGACACTATCTAGCCCAAATTAAGTTTCTTAAAGAACTTGAGTTATGGATACTAGATAACTGATATACTTAAGAAATATATAGACATTTTGAAGGTATTTTCTCGAAACTCTTCAAATTCGCCGACATCTTGTTAAAACGATGTCACTGTTATCACAAAACTGTCATTTGGATTGACCTAACATTTTTTTCGCCTTTTATTGCATCACTTTATGCTGTCACACCAACAATATGTAAAAAAAAAACAATAATTCTCTATCGTCAGTGTTTTCAATTTGCAATACAATGTTAACTCTTTATTTAAGCAATTAATTACACTAACGTAATGATTTCTTTCCCTCTTCTATCGAATATAATATCGATTCAGTATAATCCACTGGTTTAATCAGTTGACTTTGGATATTTAGTGCATCACTTCATCAATCAATCAATGATTGCTCAAATTATTATATAAATATTGCTATCACATATATTGTATACAATTACTTCAGTCCTTTGGAATTCTGGGATTCTTAGGTCTTAGGGGGATAATAAGATGTAGCAAATTGTCCGTTCCAAAAACTATACGTGGGATGAAATTAACTGTTATTTATAATACAAAAAGTATTATATTTTCACTGTTCCTGCTATCAGGGCCGACAATATACCTATGAATCAAAGGCAAAGTTCTTTAAATCGTTTATCACTAAATAAAAATGGTTTGTATTTTATATTTCAGTTTAGTTATAGACTTCTTTTCTGATCCACAATGAATCCTGAATGAGTCATGGTACGTTATCATTACTTATATGTATTGTTCTATGTTAAATTCATATTAAAATAATTATATTAACTCCGATTCGCAACATGCATTGTCTCCAATACATCTTGTTGAAGAAGGTAGATGCCTGAATCGGATGCTTCTCCTTCCTAAACCCGTGTGCTTTCATCTTCGACCTCATCGTCACTTACCATCAGGTGAGATTGAGGTCAAACGCGGGTTTAGTCATTTATAAAAAAAAAAAAAAAATTATAAATCTATATATATACAAATGAATTGCTGTTCGTTAGTCTCACTAAAACTCGAGAACGGCTGAACGGATTAATCATATATTAGTCTTGAAATGTTCGTTTAGGTCTAGGGAAGGTTTAAAAGGCAAGAAAAAATCGTGTAATTTCCGGGAAAACCCTAAAAACAGCCCTTTTCTAATTCCCATACAAACGTTTTCTAATTAAAATGTAGAGTCATTTTGAACTTTATTGCAATTCAATAAAGTCCATATTAAATTATAATCACTCACTGTTGTCTAAGCAATTTAGGTGTGTTCCTAAAGTCAAAGAGTCAATTTGCAATTTATTACCGCTGCATAAATTCAAATTCAATTATATCTATCAAAATACTCTCGCGTGCGCTTTGGAAGATCTAATGTCGCGTTCCGAAAATAAACAAAAGTGAATCCCGACCGCGACAAAAAATGTAATAAGCCATTAATTAGTACCTTGTACTGATTTTTAATTAATTTGGTCGGCTTCGCGAAACTTAATCTTAGCTAACTTCAGTTGTAACTGTATCAGATTGTTTTTTTAAGTTTGATAAATCTTAAGTTTTGTCACAAATTAAGTTTCTGAACGCAACCATAATGTTGGACATTAGATTTGACAACCAACTAATATGTCAAACTGTCGCACTTCAGAACCCAGAGATTTATGGCTTAAAGGTTGTCCAAAAAAAAAATCAGAACATGGCAAAAATTCCTTGATGCTCCCGGAGGAACCGGAAAACGTTCTTAATTTCATTGCTTTTGGAGAGGATCAGGTCGCGAAACGATGTTGATCTAGCGTTGGCTTTATCGGGAATAGCTGCGACTCTGCTAGAGGGCGGACGAACTGCGCATCCTGCCTTGAAATTACCATTTAACATGCAAATCATCGAAACACCAATTTGCAACATCGCCAAAAATAGCGCAATGGCCAAGATCCTACAGGTATGTAAATTAATTGTTTGGGATGAATGCACAATGACCCATAAGAGGTCACATGTCACTGGAGGCGCTGGACAGAACATTGAAAGATCTTCGAGACAACCAAAATATTTTTGGTGGGGCCATGATTCTGTTGTCAGGTGATTTTCGTCAGACTCTTCCAGTTATTCCCCGATCAACTGTTGCTGATGAACTAAATACATGCCTAAAATCATCGAATTTGTAGCAGTACGTAAAGACACTCCAATTAACAACTAACATACGAGTATTTTTGCAACATGATGAAACTGCAAATATGTTTGCGAAGCATCACATTACCCACAGATTTCTGTCAGATAAATTCAAAAGAGGAGCTTATTCAGCGTGTTTTCTCAGATATAGCGCAAAAGTTCAATAACTATAATTGGCTGGGTGAACGAGCAATATTGGCAGCGTAAAATAAAGATGTCGAGGATCTCAATGCGACCATTCAGAATTTTCTTCCAGGACAGTTGGTTTCCTTCAAATCAGTCGACACCGTTATCAACCAGGATGACGTAGTCAACTATCCCACGGAGTTTTTAAATTCACTGGAACTGCCTGGATTAGCACCTCACAATTTGCAGTTAAAAGTAGGATCAGTTGTCATCATGCTGCGTAACATTAATCAACCTCGACTATGCAATGGAACAAGACTGGCTGTGAAAAAAGCTGATTAATAACGTCATTGAGGCAACAATCATAAAAGGAAAATACAAAGGAGAGGATGTCTTGATCCCTCGAATCCTACCGATGATTCCAACGGATTTACCATTCGATTTTAAACGCTTACAATTTCCAGTACGTCTGGCCTTTGCGATGACAATAAATAAATCAAAATCGCAAGGACAGTCTTTAGAAGTTTGCGAAATCATCTTGGAGATTCCCTGTTTCGCGCATGGACATACATAAATCATACGTCACGTGTTCGCGCGTCGGAAAATCGTATTCTTTGTTTATTTACGCACCACAAAACAAAACAAAAAATATAGTTTATGAGAAAGCTTTAAATTGATTAACAAACTGTATCATAACAGTGTGTGTCTGTTAATAAAAATAAACCTTATAAATATCCAGTATTTCAGGAAAACTGTTTTTTTAAGTAAGCATCATGATGTGTCGAAAATAATAATAAAACTTCATGCTCCATTAAAAAAAATGATTTTTATTCAATACGTTTTGTAATACATACATACATACATAACGTCACGCCTGTATCCCTTATGGGGTTGGCAGAGAACACCAGAGGTTATAAGACTATCTGTTGTCGCGTTTGACAAATTTGGAGGCATTATAAAGATAGAGAGAGGCTATTGTAGCGACAGGGAGTCAACCTACCGCCCACAAAAACACCAAGAAAACCTCTGTCCCTTAACTGACTTTTACATTATGCTCGGGAAGAGAAGCAGCTAGCACATCCTAAGTTTTCCTTTCGCTCCCAGTCTAGCATGGAAGCAACGTTTTGTTTGTTTTGAAATTAATTTAAACAAAAGTTTAGGTCTTTGATTTATCGATTGAGGCAGTACGAAGTCCGCCGGGTCAGCTAGTATTAAATAAAAATTAAAAGAACGAGGGAACGGATGAAAGATATTTAAGTACTTATATTGATTAGCTATATTATAATATGAAGAGGTACATCAAAAAGACGTCAAAAACATTAACAAAAGCCTTATTTATACATGAGCTTAGTACTAAATAAGACCTCTTTTTGATTTCTAGGAGCATCCTTTTTGATGCCTTTCATGATGATTAGGTACTCCCCTTACAGATTCCATAAACAATACCTAGGTAAACCTATGTAGGTAACTATGATATATGTGGATTCGCAATTTTTACAGTTCACATTAGGAATAAACACTGAAGTTCTACGCAATACTCCTAACCTGAATAACTAAAGGCTTCACTAAAGGCGACGTCATCTCTGTTTAATACGGAGGAGGCTTATTGTTAAGGAGTTTTCTGAAAATATTCGAATGATAAAATACAAGTCCTTTCACTAGGCGTTCTCCCAGTATATGGGCATATAAGCTTATCATCAGTATTTTAACTATCCATCACCATGTTCCCCTATTCTCTTAGAGCGAATTTCAGAGTATGGAATCATAACGTAAAATCCAGAAAGATTTGGAAGGAGGGACGAGAGAAAAGCGCGTTACCAACACATCAAACTCTACAATATGTGGATTAATATTTATGTAACTTAAAAATATGATCGTGCCTACAGAATATAAACCAAAACGGAGGTTGATATTATGTATTAGGTACTTAGGTAGGTAGGTACTCGTTTAACACACAGAAAACTAACATTCATATTATGATCTGTTTAAGATTTTTCGGTTGAATGAAACGCTTCATACTCTTTTCGAGGCGCTATATTTGAAAAGTACCTACTACTTACCTTAATATGATTACGCTGGTAAAAGCTGGGTTGAGGTACCTAGTGATGTGGCCACACCATGAATTATCTGAGTATCGTCCTTGAAATATGGTTAAATGTTTCCGTAGATTAATTTATAAATCCATGATTTTAGGATAGTATTATCGCTTAAATTTATGCTTTTTATTTTTGCTGGAGATAATATGAAAAAAAAATATATAATCCTCATCAAGAGCGACTCTCTGAGTAAGCTTTACCTTAACAGGGAATCTAAAGTTAAGATTAATAAAGTTGTTGATCAAATTACTACCAACTCCCTACTTTATAGCACAACCAGAATCAAAACGTGCAAGTTTTTCAAGATGTTTAGGTATTTGCGAAAGGTAATAAATTAATAAAAATATTATTTAAATATAGCGACTCTCCTGCATTGAAGTGAATCCAATTCTTTTATACAGAAAATGCTCTAAACCTTGTATGATCAAAAATGTTTTGTTAACTTTCCTAGTATGAACACAAAGGCTAGAAAGAAAACTTACTTACCAAGCAAAACGTAGAATTTATAGTTTTAAAATTCTTTATTTCAGTCCCACAAAATTAGGTACCCATCGTAAAATTTTATTTTCTAAAATTTTCATTTTTTGCGTTACAAACTGATCCATTCTTTTAATTAAATTGTCAATGACCAAAGAATTTTCAAAGAAATTCCAAAAAATAATCGTGTTTTTTTTTATAATCAAACCTAAAGTAGGTTTAATTGCAGCAGGTACTGGCCGGAAAAAAAACACGTCTCTTCACTAAAAATAAAATAATTTTAAAATATTACGCAGTTAATAATGAAGAGAGAGTGCACTGTAGTTCAGAGCACCTCCTACTGTACAAAAAAAAATATCTACACAATATTTGCAGGATTACAAAGTCATGCATTTAAATAAGTAGGCAGAGCCATAAAGATTTGCATATTAATAGATACTAAAAGAGTTTTCAGAACACTTTTGCAAACAATGTTAAGTTGATATAGGTAGCAAACAAATTTTCAAAGCATAATAGATATAAAAAACTAGAAACTAAGATAGCAAAGCAAGCAACTTCGACTGTTTATAAGTCATTGACTGGGCATTGCACGTCGTTGTCGGGATTAGAGAAACTCACGCCGCACGATTTCTACAACAGAGGTGACGACGACAGCCGAGCGGCGGGCGGCGGGGACCGAGCGGCCGCGCGACGTTGCCAGCTCGTGCACTACGCGATTTCTTTTTATAGATTTTTTTATGATACAAGTTTTTTTTATTGCTGTATTTCAGCATAGTAAGTAATGAATATTTATTTCTTTAATTTATTTATCGAATGTGTTCATTTTAAATACATATTATGTTTTGTTGAATAAATCTCTTCTCACGTGATACTTCCGAAGATGAGATATTTATTTGGAGGAGGTGTGAGAGGAGGTGTACCTAGTTCAATGTTTCTGATTGCTCAGTCATCAGACGAACAAAATTTCTGTAAGCGGTATCGTTTTTAGCTTACTAGTTCTTGATAATGATGTTTCTATCAATAAAGATAGTAAAATATTGGACTAATCCATAACAAACATTTGTGATTTAAACGCTCAAGACATTAGGTAATGTTGAATTCAGAAAATCCGGAACCTCACTGGCATCAAGCGATGCAAAAGTATTGGGGTGGTTCCTTTCAGAGCTGATAGCTAATTGTCTTTAACCAGCATGTTAGCTGTCTCAGGTGCTGCAAGTCTTCAATCATCATGAAGGTGGTTCTGGATTGGGATCAGCAGCTCCAGGTAAATACATACCATACGCTAAACTTCTAACTTTCTCTGCACCCCAAAGAATCGAAAACAATCCTTTCATTGTCATCTCTGAGGTTTCACCGCATAAATTTTTCGTTGCCGACTTATTCTGAAAAAGCTTGTTCCTGCGTCTTCCTTTCCTTTACGCGTAAATAAAAACAACTATGCAAAAACGTGGTTATTTTGTCCGTTAAAATGAAATGGAAGATAGCTAGTCCTAACATGTCGTTTTGGTAACACAGTTGCTACTTAATACTCATGAAATTTACAAGAACTAAATATGGTTAATTTTATAACAAATTTCTTAAATATAATGGTTTACAAAAACCTATAATAATCCAACCTACATCTGCGACTACTTTCCTGTGAACTTGACTTATTAATCTGGGGATTAAAATATGAACATTGAACGAAATTTTCGACGCAATCATTGAACAAGACATATCAAGTAAAATAATATTAAAGATCCGCTTAAATTGCATTTGTCAATGTGTAGTAATTTTTCTTTTTGAAAGTTACCTAAATAAATCATACCGGCTTAAATCCGTCAGATAAATGTACCTAGCTTCTAAGATTTTTTTATAATTTTCTGAAGCCTAACAACTAAAACCTAACCTACTATCAAGCCATCTATAGACCTATAGACGCTAAATGTAATGTCAGGTAATAACGCCTTACGAACTTAATTCGGAACGTACTTATGAATTAATAACAATAAATCAACCGGCTTATGATTCTAGCAGTCTTGGTTAAGTCGTTACTACATCATAAAGTTTTATGTAAGTATTGCTTATGTAGGTACATACCAGCCGCGCCCGCAGCCGCCGCCGCCGGCCGGTTTCAATTAGACGTCGCGAGCAGTAATACAGTTCCTATAAATAAAAAATCACAATTAAGGAAATTTGCAGTTCTACCTTGCCATAAATCTATACAAATTGCCATAAATTATTACAAATGCAAAAGTCTGTCTGTCCTGTTGCATTTTCACGGGGCTGATGCGTGGGTACAAAACATTTGGAATGGAAATAGTTGGAATGGCCCAGGGTCGAACATAGGGTAGGTACATTAACCAAATTTCAAGTAAATAAAGGATAGAAATAAGCATTTTGACAAATGCCATTTTGTAAAAAATGACATTTATTTGATGATGCAGACTTAAATATGAGGTACTTTTAAGTATCCTACCTCCAGAAGGCTAAGACAAATAAAAGATGAAAGTTTTATTAATAAACAGCATGATACTACGAGCCATGTAAGAACGGTTTTTGCCAACCAATCAGTATAAATTATTCGACGTGAAAGGTTTATTTACATAATAAACAAAAAATTAAGCCTCCTGAGCATAGCTGGACACTACAGCCACTATTGATAGTAAGAATAGCACCGTTTGTGCCACTCTTTTTTAAATATATGAAAGGACGAATAAATTATAAAAGGAAAGGACATACACTAGTGTTTTCAAATGATTAAATTACATTATCAAATGAATTTGAATCACATTTCAATTCAATATGTAACGCGACTAAAACCTAAATATGTAATACCCCAACAGAATGAAACATTCTTAATGTAGGTCTCATTTCTAAATGTAGGTTGAGTTACCTACTCTACCTAATAAGGGAATTATATTCATTGTAAAAAAGTATAATTATTGGTTGCAAGAAATAAGAAAATATTTTATTTGAATGTTGTTGGCTTCAACTTTTAGGTTAAGTTTTTGGGACCGTTATACCTATCCGAAAATGACCGCATTGCTACTGAATTGATTGCACTAGGCTTTTATTACTCGAAATGCATTATAAATTATACCTAGTTATTATTTACATAAATGACAATAGAGCATGGTTTGTTTTTTTTTAAACCCGACGCGACACGGGAAAAGGGAAAATGTACGGCAAAAGATCGAGTGCACACATGTTTCGACTTGTAAACAAACTCCCAAATAAAATACAAATAAAAAGTGGCAAACGAGTGGGTAAGTAATCAACACCGCTTCTCTGGATATCTACTACTAATACCTGTGCAGTACTACTAGGAAGCATCATTTAAATAAGGATGACCTTGCCTGGCGGATGCAAAAGATCCATTCGTTTTCAAAAGTTCTGAAAAACTGCACACAGTTTTTATGATAGGTATATGGGATGGATTCCATACTCGAAGTCGAATGCCCTTTGCTCGAACATTTAATACTCTATTCGATAATAAGAACTTTCAATAGTAAATATCCATATTATCATTAAATAAATACATAAATTATTATAAGTATTTTTAATTATATCTATAAACCGTATTTCTTTTGTTTTTTTTTGGTGTTTTCTCTGCGTCATTGAGTTTACAAAATGGAATATTTAAAATTTCGCGTTATTTACGAATATAGTTCCGCCGTGGCACTAGTGCTGCAGAAACGGCTCGAAGAATTGATTATGTGTATGCAGTGGTGTCGCTAGAGAAAGCACGGTGCGTTTTTGGTTCCAACGTTTTCGTTCTGGAAATTTCAACCTACAGAACAATCCCCGCGGACGGCCGGAGAAGCGGATCCATCGGAAACTACGTTCGAGTTAGCTGTAGGCTGCGGTGTTAGTGATAAAACTGTTTTAATCCACTTAACACGAATTGGGAAGATAAGAAAGCTTGAAAGGGTACCTCATGAATTGAGTGAAGCAAACCGACAAACGCGCGTCGACTTCTGCGTTACATTACTGAACCGGCACAATAATGAAGGGTTTTTAAATCGAATCATTACCTGTGATGAAAAGTGGATAATCTACAACAATAAGAAGCGCAGATTGCAATGGGTGAACCCCGGTGAATCATCCAAATTCTGCCCCAAGAGAAACTTAACTAGAAAAAGTTATTGGTTAGCGTTTGGTGGACTAGTGCCGGTGTGGTGCACTACGGCTTCCTTAAATCTGGCCAGACGATTACTGCAGATACGTACTGTAGTAAGCTCCAAATAAGATAAACTAGCCACTAAACAACCGAGACTGGTAAATCGCTCAAGGCCACTGCTGCTTCAGGACAACGCAAGACCACACACTGCAGAACAGACTGCTACCAAATTAAAGGAGCTTCAAATTGAATGTTTAAGACATCCACCGTACTCCCTGGACCTTGCTCCAACAGACTACCATTTTTTTTTGAAATTTGTATAAATTTTTGCAGGGGAAAAATCCAACTCCGATGAGGCAGTCCAAACCGCCTTCAAAGATTTTATTGATTCCCGTTCTTATGGTTTTATTAGAAAAGGCATAAATGAAATACCTTTGAGATGGCAGAAGTTCATAGATAGCAATGGATCATACTTTGATTAAATAATTATATTATATTAAAAAAATAAACGACTTTTATTCCTCCTTTAATGTACCGACCAGATCGGACTAAAACTATAACAATTAAGGATATATTCACAGGTAAAAACAGGAGAGTTAGTAGAGGATATAGACCGGTTATACATGATTATAATGGTAGTAAAGTTTCAATTTAGCACAACATTTAAAATTATCAATTGATTGGAAACAACTAGCGTATCACGTACTTCTTCGGATCAAATGTCACCTTATAACATAAACACAATTGATTACGTATTAAATGTATTCGCCGAACGGTTTTACTTCGGATTCATCAATTATTTCAAATACTGCTTTGCACTACTGTTTCGTTTTATGTAGTTATTTAATTATTTAAATGAGGCTTACCAACTAAATACATAAAGGCACATTATATATCATAATTTACAATTGTACATATATCTATTTAAATTACAGGATAATGATATAAGGATATCGGATATTGTTCAACTTTTATTTCAAGAAGTAAGTTAAATTATCTTGCCACACATTGAGTTATCCTTAGTTAAAGTAACAACTAGGACAGCATATGCAAACAAATAGTCAATTTGTTTACTTCATCATCATCACAACCCCGTCACATCACAGCCCACTGCAGGACTATGAGTCTCTCCTCTGGGTGACGAGGAGGTGTAGGCCATAATCCACCAAAGCTGGCCCGGTGCTGGTTGGTGGATGTCATATTTCAGGGTGCCGCAATAGCTTCTGACAAACCCTAACGACTACTGTATACAAGTATACAGCACCTGGGATCGACTGCTTGACATGCCCTCCGAAGCACGTAAGTTGCCGTGAGAAACGTATGGTCGGCGGTCACCCATCCTAATATCGGCCGCACCGAGCGTGCTTAACTTGCGATATCGTTTGATATGCACAGCAACCACGGCGCCACGGCGACTTGTTTACGTATCGTTTTTCAATCATGGGATCGCTCGCATTTCATTGCACTTCAATAAAAGTTATCGTAAGAAATAAAATTAAATCAGGTAATAATATCGTGGTGTGCGTAGTAAATATGTATTTGGTATGTCTGTTAAGAGATAAATTGTCCCTTTTCTCAATTTGTTTAAAAGAGTACCATAATCTCCGGATTTTCTGCCACTACGCAACCCTGTGAATGCCATCGTCATGTTACCGTTATCGTTACACCTAGAAGGTTCAATATATAAACCTACTTCATAAGAGAAAAACCTTTTTTTCTAAATAGCATGCAACGAACGGAAAAAAATACGGAACATAAGTGGAAAAGCAGCACACGGCGCCGCGGCGGCGTTTGTTTTCTTTTAACAGCTAGTTGTTCTCTATGAACAACCCGATTGACTATTTACAACGCTAGTCGCTTATTGTCAAAGCAACGCATAGTAACAATGCCTTAATTGGCAGATGAACATTAGCGATGACACGTGCTTCCACCGGTGAACTAAACATCAACGAGGCACAATCTACGTTTGGGTAATTTACAATTCCTATTCCAATAGTTTTTGAAAGAAAGTAGGAAAAATAGTCATTAATAGAAACAAAGATTGAGAATACAACTAAAATGCAAATATTTAGTTTTTATATTATTAGTTATGTAAAAATGTAATATGTAACGAGTAGGTATAAGGTAAAACAGTTAAGTAAAAATGTAGCAAATCAGAAAAGTGTGTAGAAATAAGAACAATAGAAAAAAAGCAATACACTGTAAAATAGAAAATACTATAGAAATAGCAATAAGAAAATATAAGAAGGAATATTACTACTTAAAAATATGTATGTAATAAATATGTAAGCCCCTAATGTAATGTAAGAATAAAAATTGTAAACCATAAAAAGTAATAGTTCTAGTAAAATTATAATGTAAAAAGATATAAATATGTAGGTACGCCTTCACACAGCGGTTAATTGAAAAGTGAGGAGCATAATAAGAAAAACATGCCTCTTGAAAATGAGAAGAAGAAAATAAAAATCCCTGATTCTGTTAGGGGATAATAAAAAGGAAAAAAAGGTTTTCTATTCACTTTGAATACTTATATGTAATACTTGTATATCTATTGTAAAATATAATTCTAAACACATGGAAGCGTCCGGAATTGCTTTATTACACCACGGTGATTTCAAAGCCCTCGTGGCTTATGTGATCAGTAGGGATCGCCTACACGCTCTTTCTTACTCGCTTTCCAACCTTTGACATTAAAATTTTTAAGTCGTGCACAGTGACGTTATTACTTTAACATCTATCGAGAAAGCAAAAAAGCGGCGTTTACATAAAAGAAGCTTTCCAAAACTAGTTATTATTATTTTTCTTCCAACTATGCTTTAATTTCATCACAATCGCACGCTAAAAACTCAGTACAAAGCGAGTCTTTAATGCTCTAGATCAATAAAAACTTATGAAATTTCATTATTGCACAGTTTTTTTAATCGCACCAAAAGGTGCCAATCTCAATGGATTAGCTCTATTCAGCCAGCCGATTCTTTTTTTACTTTTTACTTTTTTTTACGTAAGTATTATTCGTTTCTATCCTACTTGTTCCAAATTTTAAAAATGATTGCTGCTAACTCTGATTTAATAATGAAATTAAAAAAGTGATTTCTAAACCATACGTTTAATAATTGCTCAAGCATAACTTTTGATTTCAATAATTAAACTTCTATATTAAATGTTTGATATGAGTTTCTTTTATCCACTATTCCTATAGGTACCTAATACTTGAAAGAAAGCAGATTATGCACCTCGTCTTAAGTAATTTATATTGCCCTCATGCCTGTTAGATTAGAGCTCGAAATCGGGCACTCTCGGTGCACTAATAAATTACTTTGTGCTCGATGCAATAATGTACTATTATTGTATTTTGGAGCAAGCATCAATGAAGGCTGGAGAACCGGTGGAAGTGAATCGCTCCAGGTGCAACCCTGCTGCTGACCACGATCCTCAGACATGAGGAACCACCCCAAGAGACAGAAAGGAAAATAAAAGTAGGAATGAGCAGGAAAAACTTTAGGCACATGCCTAACGTTTGTTTAAGTGTAGAATTTTTCAGCAGTTATTTTAGAAGGTGCCTATTATGTAGTCCTAATTATTTGAGAAATTGGGGAGGATGTCTATACTAGCATATGAAGCTGATGAGTTTGTTTGAACGCGATAATATCGGAAACTTCAGGTCGCATTTGAAAATATTTTGCGTTTGATTGCCCAATCTTTGAGGAATTTTATACATTAAGTAGGCATACCAAGAATGAAACTAGAAATCAGAAACTTTTTCAGTACCTACCTTTTTTCTATAATTTCCAGGATGTATGTAGGTATGTATGTATGTAAAAGTCTGCAAGCAGCACCGTATAAGAAGCTTAGCTAAGCACGTTAGCACTTGAGTAAGCACGAAATACCTGGTCTTGTGTTTGTTCTACTTATCATGTTTTAGCACAGTTGTATTTTTGCCAATTTGTAGGTAAGTTACAAAGAGTACGGACAAAAGAGGGCTAAGAGTTTTTTCTGCCGGTCTTTTTCTTTCGCTCTACTTTTAATTAGTTTTTTTTTAAGTCAAACTTTTATATTCTCTGGCATTCGTGAAAAGTATAGTGTATAGAAAATTAATTTTGTAAATAGTAAAATTTACTGATTTTTTGATAATCGAAGGTTTTAATTCCAAACGATTTGATGGTTATTTTTATATATTTTGGTGGAGTGTGGAATTATTTACCAGAGTCTTTTTTACTTTCCATTATGAAACCTGCCTAGGTATTGTTTGAGAAGGTATTTTATTGCACTCGGGACATAAGAAAAAGCTCAATCAATACTAAATTAACGGAAGCTTGCCTTCCAATAAATTGATTCTCAAGCGTCGGAACATTATAATGAACTCCTCTGTCGGTGTATAAGTAATTATACTCAATTAAGTATGCGCAGTAATTTCAAACAGACATTTAAAACAAATAAAATAAATTTGGTAAGTATCTGTATCAATTCGATGGAATTGTTGGCATTAAAACTTTAATTGACAAAGTAATTGCCACTTATCAAGCGTATAACAACATTCAATTTGAGTCAGTCTTCGTTCGATATTCAAAAAGCGTATTGAACGCGAACGCAACATAAACATACATAGCCACCTGGACAGTCACATAGAAAATATAGTTTATTATAACACAGTCCTATCTAATTAAAGCAAAGAAAACTCAACCTTAAATCTGGGGAATAGATCTCGTTCTGTATCATGTATGTAAAAAAGAACCCTGTCGCCCTAAGCGCTCGTCAGTGCTCTGTTAGTATACAATAAATATTCGGCGCCAGTTGTGCCAAGGTACACACATATACATAGAAAAAAGCAGCGCAGTACTGCCAAGAGCGGCAACGTCGCGTCTCGCACCGCATCGCTTGACGCCAGATTCCAAGTTTGTTTTCAATTTGTTCGAGTTCACTTTGATAGAGTTTCAGTCGCATAACATCTGATGAAAGTGAACCTTATTACCAACAGTGTAAGGTTTCTAAGAATAGAGCACTTTGTTATAGAACTATATCGCAATATTCGTGTCATTCACGACACGAGGGTAGAGTACGTGTAGCGTTGTCGTCAATGCATTGTTGTATTTTACCGCGCGATAGAATCGATGTCAGTTGGCAGATTTTTTATTTTACCGTTTTTTGGCCTTGTTACTGTCGAAATAGCAACGAACAATAGACTGTGAGGCTGGCATCATTACGGCAATACCAGAACAATGAAACTGAATAACTTTATTGCACTCGTTGTTCAGTGGTTACGCTTATGGTACGAGTGCCCAAATTGAATGATTTATGGCGTGGAATAAAAGTTCTATTATAATACTAATATTAAGGCAAAAGAGGAATAAAGGAATCATGTTTCACAATTTAGATAGGCAAGTAACTTTATCTTCTACATAATCAGGTCTTGCAAGAATGTAAAGGTTAAAAAGCATGCACGAAAAATTCTGAAACTTTTCGATATCACCTTCAATTTGATAAAGTAGGCACGTAAAAATTATATCTGTGTAATGCCTACCTACCTACTTCTCGATAAATGCATAATAACCTACCTATGCAAAACGAAGTAACTGTAAAAAGGTACATGTAACTACTGAGTTGGTGTTAATGTACCTAAATGAAGCTTGAATACATATCCATAATATTGATTTTTCACGGCATATACTTACCTACGTCTTAATCCATTTTCAAAACACAGTTTCCCAATCAACCGTTCATTTATCGGTAACATGCAACATTTGACAATTAACATTGACAGATTAGATGGCCGATCTCAAAGACCGGGACTTCAAAGGAACTGGATTAATTAGAAACTATTAGCTGCGGCACGATAAACAACAAACGAGGATAGAGAATATCAAAAACTAATATAATACAGTGTGTTATATATAAGTTTTCACGGTTAATATACTAAAAATGCTGACCACCATGGCATCAGTGACAGGGAGTCAGCCCACAAAAATGTCAATAAAGCTTCTGTCCCCTAACTGACTTTTACAGTATGCCCGGGAAGAGAAGCAGCTGGTACATTAATTAATTAGGTACATAATGTCCCCTAAATTGACATAAAAAAGACCTTAAATTAGAGATTGTGTAATGCCGTATTGAGCCCATTATTTCATTTGCGTAACTTCTTATGCTGTAATACGTACGTCGGACGTAGGCAGGTAGGTACCTACTTACAATAACATTTTATTTATTTCACTTATGAATATGAGTGTGGTCATAATCATAACAATGAAAGAATAAAATAAAAAGTAAGGTACACAATTGTATGCGTTTTAATGAAAATATTATGGCGAGTTCATGGTAATCGCTTTTTGTGCTACGTATGTGTAAAACTGTTAAACCTACATTATCTAACTGTATTTTTTTAAATTTTATTTGGGTGTGCGTGTCTAAAACTTAATAACTAGGGTATTTGAAAAAGTAATCCCACTGCATAGTCGAACTAAACCACAAACGACATAATTTAATGTCCTATATAAAGGACCTACCGTCCGGGCGTCCCTGGGAAAGCGGAAGATGCAACAGATCTAAATTATACTTGACCAGTGCTAGTACTTCTTGGGGATCCACCTGGCTCGAGGTTTTTTCATATTAACTGAATAGAATGAAGTTTTTCGTACAGAATTGTATCAGGATTTTAGATGTTCTGGCGAACGCTTATTTATTTGCCGTACGTACAGCTATAAATTGAAGATCGGATTTTTTTGCTACCGCCAAATATCATGGCTTCGCTGATGTGCTCCGGCATTATTTGATGAACCTCCCGTTTCATCTCAAGCCAATTTTCTGCACAGATGGTATCATCTAAGGCGAAACGATTTACCTTTTTATTTATTTAGGTATTCTACGCTTTATTGTATGCCTCAATTCTAAAAAAAGGAAAAAAAAAAACAAAAAAATATATAATTGTCGGTATTTTTGCTGACAATTATTTATTTTTCTAAAAATAAAAAAACGTATAAAAAGGCCGGTTCCAAAGAAAAACAAAGGGAAAATAATAACAAGGTAGGTAATAACAACGATGGCGCAAAATTATCATCCAATTTTATTTTTAAATAAAAATTTGATTTTGAATGATGGAGAACTACATTTTGAGGTAATTTTTTTTCTATCGTGGAAAAGATGATATCAGTGAATGCTGCCTTCCGCAAGATTTCCGGTGATAAATTATAGCATTCCTATAGCATATTCTCCTTCAGGAGTGACATTGTCTGAGGCATTGTCTGCAGCAACTTCAAGAAGGTTCAATGAAAGAAGTCCGAGATGCATAAATTTGGCGATCCTATTGGCCATCATGCCAAATGGAGGTTATGGAACCAGTTAACAGGCGTCCTTCATAAAATTAGGAAATCACGCGTAAGAGCCTTGGATATTTCTTGACAGAATATTTTGAAGTTAAAAGTTTTCATACCTATGCAGAGGACATAAAAAAGGAAGACTTAATATAGCCTAGTAGATACTACGGTTTTGCTTATTCAACTCCCTGTCAAAATGAACAAATTTTGAAATTATTATCAAGGCATTCGATTATAACTAAGTGCTTTGTTTCAGAAGGATAAAATAAGAGTCAGAAATGTGTCTGACATGTTAACCATCTCATAATCTTTTAGAAGAGCCTAAACATATCACAATTATACAAGTATACCTTATTGACATTCTTAAATCATTAATAATTTAATTCAGAATTTAAAATAATATACTCGTAGATTTAACGTCAGCAATTTCGTTGTCAATTAACTAACCATGGAAATATCGAATTTATGTTGGAATAACCTGCCGTTTACATGGAAAAACATTTTTTATCTAAATCGGCCAATCATTCTCCTATATAAACACGAAGGAACATTTTTAAACTGTTGGATTCCGAACCTAATTTGGAGCTAAAGGTCAATTCGTAATAGTGACATAACAAAAATATTCCGCCACTTGTCAAAGCAAATTCCATGTAACGAACAATAACCGGAATGCCTACCTATCAGCAAATACTTCATTGTTTCCACCTGAGTCACCGAGTTTATCATCAGCGTGCGCGGGCGCTGCTGGGGAAACAAAAGGTAATACAGGATATCGAAAAATATGCACATTATCGCTATACTGACCTAAGTGTGAGGAGAAATTGTGGCAATGTGAAATCTAAATAAAGTTGAGTATTTGTACAATTAATTCATTGCAAGAGGCGCGTTATTTTAATAGGTACACAAAGTTCCTAATATCATTTATACATAATAATGAATACATTTAATGATTCATTCAACGAATGATCGAAGTCGTGGCGCCGTGGTTACTGTGCATATCGTAGGTACGATATCGCAGATTAAGCGACGTTCGGCGCGGTCGGTAAAAGCATGGGTGACCGCCGAACATTCATTAAGCAGTCGGTCCCGGCTGCTGTATACTTGTATACAGTAGTCGTTAGGGTTTGTCAGAAGCCATTTCACCACCCTGAAAATTCTGACATCTACCAACCACCATAGACATCCACCATCAGCAATGGGCCAGCTTGGTGGATAATGGCCTAAGCCTCCTCGTCACCCAGAAAGAGACTGAAGTAGGTAGGCTTATTACCCTGAAGTAGGCTTATTACACGCAGTTGTGATGATGATGATGAATTAATACTCGCTTTTATGTGTTCACAGGACATTCCTATATCATTTATTTCCTATAGGTAGATTATAAACACACTTCCGATGCCTACGTGATGAATAAGACGAGAGCTAAAGAATTGTAAAATAATGTTTCGATAACATATCTAAATCTTACATTAAAATGGACGTCTGTTTGTCCGTATTTTCGGAATACTAAGTATTCGGGGTGATACTGACAAATTTAATCTTGTTTTGCATTTGTTGTCGAGGCTCAATATGGGCACGGAACAGGTATCTATAGTATTTCATTATTACCGTGATAGTATTACCGTGATATAGGTGTATTAAATTAAACATTAGGTAACCTGGCAAATTATTGCGGTTTTCATATATAGTCAGTAAACGACTTCAACTTACATACCTATCTTATAATTATAATGTTAAACTAGCTTTAAGCACCCTGCTCCTTTCGGTTTATGTTGTTGCTGTGATTTCAGTTAAGTCGTTTCAATTACCTACTTAGATATTTTTATCATACCTACCACCGAAAAGATCGTAAAAACCTCAGAATACAAATGAACCAGAATCCGGGATTTCGTTAGAAACTGAAGCTCCAAAACATAGGTACTCAAGTCTTGAATACGTTGACGTTTTGACGATAAGTCACTCTTTGGCAACAGTCGTGTATTGTTTACGAGTATTTAAATTTAAAAATGCCGGATAGCGTTGTTTCTACCAGTTAAAATACTACCGAAACTGCAAGACACATCATGAGATCACTTTTCACCTGTATTTTGCACATTCCAAAATATATTTCTTTCATAATTGAATTTATTTGACATTTTCTTATAAATCAACGCATCCATTTTTTTAGTGTTGCCATTTTGGAAAGTGAAAAGATTTACCCGTGATATCTTAGCAAAACTCTAAGAGATCATTTTGTAAAAAGATCGCATTTAAACATTTAAGATGTCCGGCACGGTATACTGCCCGTGTAGGGTCGGTTGTACGTTATTTCTGTCAGTCACTTGGTAACTCAATACCTCAATCAGTAACGGAACAGTTTTTTTGAAAATAAGTAAAATAGGATTACAACATAGATTTACTACTCACGAATATCCCTTCATATATTTTTATTATAAATGCCTCTATTTAGCTTTAAAAATTGAAATTACCCGAAAATTTGGGAGACGTTCCTGAGCTTGTAACATTACGCGGAGATGCGCGGATTTTTTCTGGACACATGCGATTATTACTGAACGCGGAATCTGGATGTTTTGTAATCTGAGGTAACTTATAACACGACTAATCTGTTTTGCGGGCAATAAGAGTTATACCTATTATAATTAGGTAGCTAGGTAAGTGATTATTTCAGATATACGTATTTTCCTGTTTTTTTTTTCTTACAATATCTACAGAGGATCATAAATGCTTTAGAAAAAGAATATTACTTACCCGCTGAGATAATTATAAAAACAGGCCTTATTAATCACAAGATTAAATAAGTAAGGATTATGTGTCATCACTTTTTATCACTTATTTCATAACTTTTCACTTAAACCAAACTCACACTATCCGAAGAAAATTTCACATGAAAACCAAAAAAAGAATTGACGTTTTAATTTTTTTTTTCGTAAATTATATCTGGCCTTGTAATTATTTCTTTGAAATGAGGTCGATAGATTTTATTTTGAAAGTAGGAAGAAGAGTAGGCAGCCGATAGTAGATGTTGATGTACTGCCGTTACCCCTGACTTCGCCTGGTTTTTACAGATTTTTGGGGTTATCTATAAATACTTATATTCAATTTCCACGTGTGTATGCTTTCAATATGTGCTCAAGTTTATTCATACCTAAAGATGCATGCAGTCATCATAGTGTAGTAACTAAGAAAAGCTTGAGAAATATCAATATTTTTCCGGTAGGCATGACTTCGCCTGGCAGTTGTAGTTTTCGGAACTTTACGTTATTTCGTTAGTTTATTATAAGTTTGTTACTTTGTTAGATTATTAGTTTATTATTATAATTTTAAAACATTTTGTGCTCTGTTTTGTGCGAATTGTAAGGGTTTTTAAAAAAAAACTACTTTAAGGCGAAATCTGGAACTGTTTAGGTATGAACCTTTTCATACATTAGCAATTTAGTCTGAAGATGGGACGAAACATAAAAGATCAATGATTTGATTATAAAAAGGAAAATAATATCGATATCAAAAGTGCTTCTTTTTCTTTACTTCAAAATTTGTATTCATTTGTATACCTGTCACCAAGGCACAAGGCGGTCTAAAACGAGGCCAGTCGACTCGTGCGTGCTAGAGCGTCGATTTTTTTCCCATCACTAAAGGTAGGCGAAGTCTGGTAGGTAGGTACTGCTTGAACTTCGCCTGGGTACTAAGTTTGAATTTACTATCATAACGGTGGAAAAGTACGATTTATATACAGAATTATTATAAAAAAACTTAACATTATTAGTTATAGCATAGATAGTACAAATAATCAGAGCCATACCTTTTGTATTTTCTTGGTGACGGAAAGTGTTAAAAAAATGCTTACCTGCTCCAGTAATATTTTGTTTCAACTGTGAAACACAATTTAAGTTAGCAGCTAATGGCCTCTATTGGTGCTGCCACACTTTTATTGCAAACAATTTATTAAAGGTTTTACGAGATTATAATCAGCCATTTTTCTCCGTGGTCCTTTTTTCAAAATCAGGCGAAGTTTGGTGTACTAGGCGAAGCCAGGGGTAACGTACCTACATCTGTTAAGATATGATTTTTAAAAGAGTAGGCAGCCGATTTATAGTAGATGTTATAGTCAGGTACCATGGGTTATCTAGCCGAATAGTGACGTGCGTTGACAAAATACAACCAATCACAGTTGTAAGAAATAAACAAGGACCGTGGGCCGCTTTTCAAAGAGATTTTGTTTGAAGTGACTATTCCATGCTTTTTCGTTCAATGGGTTTTGGTGGTTAATGGCTTATAAGCTTATTAGAGTGCAATACTTATTTTAAATTAGTGATGGTATATATCGTCGATGAAATAGTAAATTAACCAGATGCAAATGCCAAGCTTTTCAGGAGAGCAAAATGAAAATAAAATCAATGACTGTAAATCAGGTTTTATAAGGTAACGTCTCAAATTTAAAAACATATTAGTGAAAAACTATGTTTTTTATTTGGATAATGTTAGAATAATATTATTTATAGTTTTTTGGGAATTAGAGCAGATTGTCATATTTGCCATCGTAGGAATAACTTGGAAAAACATTTGTACCTATCAGTACAAATAGCCAAAGTGGCAGATTAGTCAATTGACATTTGTGAAATATACTTTAGGTTATTCATATCTTTTTTCATATAAAATTTTCGATTAATGGTTTATTTTATTAATTTGCTTATGGTACATGCTTTTTTTAATATTTTAAGAGTACTTAATTTAGAAAATCAATCAATCAGAACAATTTGGATAGTCTACCTTCGTAGAATGTAACTCTTCCTATATGTTTAGTGAAGGTAAAGTATTCAATATACCACTTTGGTTTATTGACAAATTATGGTAATTGTGAAAAAAAGTGTGTGTTTTATGGGTAAACTGAACAAATAGCACTTAGAAAAGTGTAATATTGCGGGAATGTAATTTTATGCAGATAAGCAATAGGAATAATGGCAATATCTTCAAAATGACAATTGCTACAAATGTCATATTTTACCACATTAAAGATATAATAGCAACAATAGCTATACCATAACAAAGTCAAAGTGGCCAAAAAGTCAGTTTGGCTAATTTACTTTTGTCACGACGATATTTGCTGCGTGTTTTGTCATCCTATAAAAAGTGAAGTACAATGAGAGATTTTCTGACAGCTCATTAAAAAAACAAAACGGTACAAAAACGGTACAAAAGGCTTCGATAAATGGCGCTTTACAAAAGGCGAAGTCTTGTCTGTCATATAGCCATTTATTCCACACTGCGTTTTTAAAAGTTAAATAAATTAATTGACGTCTGTATCAGAAATTGAACTTATAAATAACCATAGATGATAGATACCACTTACCTACATTAAAGTACAGACCTAACGCCTTCGGCTTTTAAAAAGTGCCATCTATAGAGGTTTTTTGAACTAATCTTTATGAGCTGTCAGAAAATCCCTCATTTAGCGCAAAGTATGGGAAGATTAAATTAGGTATAATAAGTATATAGACGACCTTCCGCGGGCCTGACCTTTAAAAAAAAATTATTAATTCTTAAATTTAATTCATTTCATTTTTATGACATAAAATTCTCCTTTCAAATTCATTATTTCTCCAATTACGCGGTTCAAACACGCGCTTACTTGCGGGAGCGCAGAAATTAATTATCATGTGGGTTTTTTACGCATTCACGAGCGTGTTTACGCCCTAATATTCCACTATCGTATAATTTTTATAACTCTTTCAAAGAAGAAATAGCTGCAATTTTATTTTATTTATTGTTAAATAAAATAAATACATATCTATTTCAACAGCACAAATTCAACATATTGTTTACTTAAAATTAACATGATACAACAATTTAAACTCATTGTCGAATTTTTATATTTTATTGTCGGTAATAGATGGCAATTGAAAAACACCGATTCGTTTTAAGGCACAAAATCATTAATTTTAACTCAACCTTTCGGTACATTTTAACGACACTATGCATGATAACGAGTACCTAGGTACCTCTAAGTATACAACCTAGGTACATGGTTTCGCGATGACAGCGTTATACCTATTTCAGTAAAGAAGCTCAAATGTTGGGCCTTTCTCAAAGTGCCGGCCAACAAAAAAAAATGATATGTGCCGTTAGAGCTAATCGAACAGAACAATAGTTAACATGGAACAAAAGTTATAGGATTATTCTATGTCAAGGTATACAAGTTCATATGTAGATTTATAAAAGTTTGTGCGTCCGCGACTATTTCGTGTTTGGCTTTACCGATTTTGATGCGGTTTTCAGAAGATTATTTGTCACGGTTAGCAGAGGGTTCTGGTATTTTAGCTGACTTAAAAAATTAGGTTCTAAATTGGTCTGTATGTATTTAAAATATTGTAATAAATAAATAATTGAATAAATATTTCTGACACTCACACAACATTATCTAGCCCTAATTAAGTTTCTATAAGAACTAGTGTTATGGTTACTAGATAACTGATAACGGATTTAAAATATAAATCAGGGATGGTACTGCATTAAAATAACCCATAAACAAAACCATTCTATGCATCAAGAATGAAAAATATTCTCTAATTCGATTAGTTTTGTGGTTACTTACTTTCAAAATTGTTCAGATTTTCCAACAGTTTCATTGAGGATAAAAATTCAAACTTTGTTTTGTCTCTTTAGCTTTTTCATAAATATAAGTAGACATAAAATCTGTATTATTTATTGACTGTTTGATTTTCGGTAAATGAAAACTATTATTTCTTTTATTCATTTATTAGAAGACATAAAAACGATTATTCAAAAGTATAAACCATCTTCAAACCCGAGGCAATAATATCGCCGACAAACATTCATACATACGGATCAAACTAAGCTCTCTCTTATTGAAGTCGTTTAAAAAGACAAACAGATTATAGATAATTATATACTCGACAAACGTTTAATGTCTCATATCTTGAAATACAGTACTTAGATATTTTTCAACGTTGTTCTTACTTAATAGAAGTCGGGGCACACTGTATTTTATTTACTATTTCACAGTTTCCAGTACCAAAAAGTATGTGTAAAAAGAAAGTATCAAAAAATGTATATGCTCATGTCCAATAGGAAGACGGAGATACTCCATTGGTCATCGTGTTGTTCACCTATTCAATTTACAAGTTATTTTATTTGTTTATATAAAGAAAGTATATTTGCAAGCACAAAACTAAATGGAACACACAAAGTAGGCAAATGTATTCAATAAACGCTGAAGACGGGCAGCCCTATCACCTGTGAACGTACTGCGGCGTTGTAGGCAATTATTTCAAAGATGCGGCCGAGTTGAATTTCTGTAGATGTCTGTACTGTGGCAATATGATGTTTACTGAATGTAACAAATAATCAGAACATAAACGTTAACTGCCACAGGCAAAAGCTGTCAATTAACGTAATTATATGTCCTGTCCTGTAGTAGATAAGTTATTTATACATAGCAAGAAGTATTGATGGTAAGTGGCAACCAAGCCCGCGGACATACTTTAGATGATGGTATAAATTATCTACTTCCAAACCATTTTGAATGGAAAAGTACTGCGTTAACAAGGGTTATTACTAGCTAGGATGGAAAGTACAAGGAAACCCAAAATTTTATCATGCTGACAGAAAAACGGTTATTCAGAAGCAGAGCAATATGTATGACTTGCAGCTTATTGAAGCTCTAGAAATATACAGCTATTGCTTCACAAGAAGCAGCCAGCACCTTTTGCAGAAACTATATGAATTAGCTCCTCAGAGATTGCTGATCTCTAGATACAAGACGGATAATTGTTTTTGAAATAATCATGCAAATAGAAAAGCAACAAAGTTAGATGGATCTCAAAGGCTTGGGTTTAGGTAATTTTTGTACATTAGCTGTATATTGTGGACTAGGTCAATCCGAGGCTGATCAAAACCAGGGACAATTGGGCTGCGCTTCGACCTTCATGACAGCCCCGTCGCGTCGCCTTAGTTAAGAGCCTTAATTGGGGAATATTAACTGTACTTTGGGCCCTTCCCAGCACTTAGTGCTCTTCTCGACTCATCAATATAGTCACTATGGTGTGCGTACATAGCATTCACCACGTCACAGATTGAGATACTCAAGTTCGGTGGCACTCCCTGCACTAGGTAATGGAAAAAATACTATTTGGTCGGCAAAAAACGAATACCTATCTGTACCTAATAAGAATACTAATAAAAACACTTTATGTATAAAATAAAGCTTAGATAAAAAGAGCTATTTACAAGATAGGCAAGCAATGTAATAAGTACCTACATTCGAGAGGTAAAGGTTCATAATGATATGAAGAAACTTCATGCTCATGCAGAGGAGTTTAAAGAAATATTTCGGATGCGATGGTACGGATATCTAACAATCAAACGTTTTCACAGTAAAAGAGACATGGTAATATTTCGCAGATGTACCTAGTTCAAATGTGACCAAAAACGAAAGAATATATTTTCATATGACTTTGAAGGCTAATGCGGGTGCAAAAAAACGCTTCGGTAGACAACATTGGGTTTATTTGCTTGCATGTCTCCGGATATTAGAATTAAATGGCCGAGCTTGCGATGTAAGAGATATATTAGATGTAGTATTAAAATACCTCAATGTTTGGCTCAATCTTTAACACCTCGCACACTTGAATCTAACCATTGAAGGTAGATTTTATTCTGTTTGATTCATGGGAAGGCATTTCTATTTTAGCCACCATAATATACAAGTGTTTCCGTAGATGTTTTTAAAGTGTGAAATGAAATTACAGGAACAACAGGTTTCTACGAACTACGGTTTTTCAGCTTTCGGTCGGCAAGACAAGTAGAGCCAGTGCTTACTTACCTATTTTTGAATTTGTAAGTTTTTATAATGAACCTGCAGAGACAATCTTAATATTTAAATCTACGTATTTCGATATGTCTAGGTCAAGAGGTTGGTACAGATAGTATTTTCATAACCTTTGCAAATTAACTGAACCGAAGTCGGTTTGTAAGACCTTGAAGTGTCTGCTATGAGATGCAGTGTTGTAAAAACTAATATTTATATAATATTTTTGGTAATTGAGACGGTATTGCAAGAAAAAATAATTTAAATAACCCTCATAATAAATAGTCTACTTCCTTTTATTTATAAAATCTTTAAATATTATAGATTCCGCTCTTTGTATGAACTACGACTGCAACATTGCAAAGGTCACCAATATGTCCGCCATGTAAAGTGCATTACACAAATTATCATCCATTGCAAAATTAAATAGAAAGAAACAAAAAAATATTGTGGCACGCTTCATTTTAATAATGCCCCTCCCGCCTCGGGGCGCACAATAAACTTCATAGAAGGGAGCGTCACCCACTGCATCATTTGTATTCTTACCCCTCTAGAGTTATGAACGTCTATCCTACTCTAACGCTACCTTAATATACTATGCCTCTCGCTCTAAAAACCGATTGAACAACACAATCGGATAGTACCAGGCACTTCGAGTCACGATTTGAGTTTTCGACGCTTAAATTTCGAACTTTGAATGCAAAGATATTGTGTTGGATTTGATAACTCTATAGATCCTAACGTTGAGGTGTAAGGTGTAAATTTGTGTAAAACGTGGTTTGACAACTACTCTTTAATATTGCCTTATAGAGATGAAAATGATCGCTGTGATGAAATTGCCATTATAGCGTGAAGTTAGTGATATTTAAATTGAATTGTATTTGAAAATGACAGAGACGGCAGATGTAGGTTCAGTTATTTCTTTTAAAAAAGATATTTATAATATTCAGGTGTATGTAGAGTCAGTTTCTTAAGATATAGTTAAGTTTTCTTCCTTTTATAAATACCTACTATTTAGCGCACCTACCTACCTTTGATGTTTTCTTAAACATAATTAGGAGCATCCCTTATGTTCGACTCAATTAAACTCAAAACATTCGTTAAGTATTTTGTAGGTACAGCACTTGAACTGAATAAAATGATTTAGAAATAGAATTAGGCTAAAGTTCACCTCAGAAAGACGTCATCTTTTGTAGTTGCAACTGAACAGCAAAGCATCTTAACCACTTGTTTACTTCGCGGTCCTGTAGTACCGCGATAAAAAGTCAGTAGTTTGTCGCGCGATGCTACAGGACCGGCCCGGTCGTTCTTAGATTTTTACTAATTTGATAGTTTTTTTTTGTTTTAATGCGGATTTTACCCTTACATGTACTCTATTTCTATAGCTTCATCCATAAGCTTTACAAAATATATATTCACTAGACACGGCGCGTGGTTTTACCCGCGTAACTTTTGATCCCGTGGGAATTTCGGGATAAAATATACCCTATGACCTTCCTCAAGAGTTGGGCTATCAAATGGAAAAAGAATTTTTCAAATCCAACTTGTAGTTTCTAAGATTAGCGCGTTCAAACAAACAAACAAACAACAAAACCAACTCTTTAGCTTTATAATTATACTAGCCACCGCGCGGTTTTACCCGCGTAACTTTTGATCCTGTAAGAATTTCGGGATAAAATATAGCCTATAACCTTTCTCAATAGTTAGACTATCAAATGCAAAAAGAATTTTTCAAATCCCACTTGTAGTTTCTGAGATTAGCGCGTTCAAACAAACAAACAAACAAACAAAAAACAAACTCTTCAGCTTTATATATTAGTATAGATAGATTAGTATACATTTGTTGGTATTCAAGGTTATAAAATCGATTTTAACGCAACTGTTCAAGTGCACTACGATTTTGCGTGACAAACAAGGTAAATTGAGCGCCGGTCGCGCGACAAACTACTTAGTGGTTAAAAACAAGCTTCAGTCATAACATAACAACGAAGTTTTTTAATACTAAGATATTATAACTAAACTATCTTGCAACTTTCATAACTGCAAAATGCATGTAGCGGTGCTCGTGCGTTCCAGCCGATCCATACAATGCTACCTACAACAATAACTCAAAACACTAGGTACATCCCAAACCGCATATACCCTTAGTCTGCAAACTGGGCGGCAGCGATAAAGACAGCGAGTTTGTATGAAACCGCGACAAACCGCTCGAGCGCCCGCTGGCAGCGTCTAGAACGGCCCAGATTCCCCGCGTCGCTGCCGGCGCCGCTGTCGCTCTCGTTGTCGCTGCCGCCGTCCAGTTTGCAGCCTCACTGACAACAACTTCGCTTTAAGCAGCAGCATTGTAAGGGCTCAACGACAACCCAAGTCCTGATAGATTGGATCATAGTTAACCATTCACCCATCAACCCTTCAATCAATCGCACCTTATAATTATTATAAACAATAATTTATAAACTTGATATGTTGATTTCCGGTGAAATTTACACGACATTCTTGTCTGCGTCCATTAATTACGTACCTTGAACGTCGATTCCAACCTAACTTAGCCAATAAGTTCTATTCAGTTCGCCGCTTGATCAATCACCAAACATTGGTTAGAAGAACAGAATGACAATGACAATCTTCATGCGGATAGTGATAAAGTTTACGGACTGCGTGAAACATCTTGGAGTTTTCTTTCATTTAACTTTGTCCAGGACTTAAGCAGATAAGTATACTTATGACTTAGGTTTAGAAACGGGATATTTGTCATGGTATTATTAAGTTTTGCTCTGAGTTGATCGGTACAGTTACATTTCTAGATAAGTATTTATCTTACCGCAACGCAATCAAAGCAACGTATCTTAAGTTTTATCATTTTCATTTGGCACTTGCAAAAAAACCAAAATATGGAGAACGAAAAAATATTTCCGCTCTCCTATATTCAGCAAATTCAAGAAAATGTTTGTTCACACAACCTCTTTAAAATAGTTTCACATTCTTTTTCATTATCTTTCCATACCTATTAATATCACCATAAACTTGGGTAATAAACCAAAAAATACAAAAGTTACGGAACGTAAATTGTGTTTTCATGTCAACTCCGTTACTTGCATGACAACCATCCTCTCTCTGTTCGGGCCGTACCATCGTTGATTGATTCCATACCTTCAAAAGGAAAACCTTTAATTATTTCTAGAATAAATTTCAGAGTTTATTTATTCCATTGTATGTTAGCAATGTGTTATTTTATGTACCTATTTACCTTTTTAATCGATCTTATTATATTATATGTTTAAGTGCGTTCACAATGCGTTTCAAACCATGAGACAAGAACTAAAGGAGCTGCCTTGTCTATGAAAAAATGATGTATAAGTAAACTTAAACAGAGGAGTAAAATGGCGTCTCATAGCAGCATTGCAGATACCTATGGTCACAAAGTGTGATTAAATTGTTTTGTTCTTATATTCTTACTATATACTATACTTACTATATATACTTACTATATTTTAAAAATTCTTGATTCATATGATAGAGAGGTGGTCCCATATAAATTTCACCGAACTCTAGGTGGAAGCAAGCAATCCTTCAGGTCAGGGCCCGCCTGGGTAGCGACCACACTTCATATAAAATCCGCCACCGAATGACACCACTTTGGCGATGGAGTAAACCTGTCTGCCTCAGACGACAGTGGTTGCGGTTTCAACTTCCGCACGGAACAAGAAAAAAAATGTTGCATGTCTGGGTGTTTATCTATTTATGTATCTATATTCTAGATTCCCCCTAGTTCGCTACATGGTATCCCATAGGACAAGCTATGCTTAGTTTGGGGCCATGTAGTTGGTGTGATTGTCTGTGGATTTTATTATAATTATTTATATTTATGAAGGCTCAGGTCCTTTCCAAAACTGTGTGCTATGTCATCTTCGACTTCATCCTTAGGCCGTATACAGAAAGAAAGCTGGAAACTTATAAGCGCTTACCAGCGCTTGACAGCGCTGGTGACCCGCGCAGGAAAATATATGAACGCGCACCGATAAGCACTGAACGGTGCCGACAAGTTCTGACAAGCTTCAACACGCGCTGGTCAGCGCTGGGAAATCATCGTCCGATGAGCCCGACATTTTGCTTGGTCTGCCTCAACCTGCTTCCTTTCTGTAGAACGGACCAGCGTTGTCAAGCGCCGGTAAGCACTTATAAGTTTCTAGCTTTCTTTCTGTATACGGCCTTACAATCAGGTGAGGTTGACATAATCAATACAAAAAGTTGAGACACTCATAATATATTATTCATACTTATTGCATTTCATCACGTGAACTGCGAATGGAGAGCCGCGTATTAACTTTTGAGTAGGTACCTACATAATTACAATAGGCACCCGGTAGTCATATTTCAAGTTAAGTTTTTAAATAGCGTTAACGGCCTTGCCATTATTTCATGCAGGTTTTTCTCACAGCAGTGTACCTACTTGGCATTTTGGCATGCCTTCCGTGTTCATTAGTTAGGTATTTTAATTGTTTTTGAAAAAACGGTTTCTATTTAAAAAACACATTTGTTTATTAAATTTTGTTGGTTAGTAAACTTACTTTACGATTTTTTCTATGACAATGTATCAAATTAAGAGGTAGCAGAAAATGAGTTAAAAACGTCGATTTTATTTTTAAATAAAATAATGGATATCGTTTGTTATTACAACTTAGGTACTGTATATGTGAAGATAAAGTGTTTCTGGAAGTAATATCGTTTTTAAAAGAATAAGTTAAAAGAAAGATTATTTAGGACTGCAAGAAAGGCGGATCTCCATCGCTTACAATCATGTTCCATAATATCGATGGAATAGAAATCACTAGGAGGAGATCCAAAGCTATTTTTTTTATTAATTTCTTAATACAATCACCCGGAGAATAGAATAAATCGGAATCAAAATATTATGCTACTTTTCACGCGACACAATTAATTTACGGATTTTTCTCCGTTACGAGGTATTATTATGATGGAGAGAGACTATAGCAGTGACAGGGGGTCAGCCTGTCGCCCGCAAAAACGCCAATAAAACCTCCGTCCCTTAACTGACTTTTACAGTTTGCCCGGGAAGAGAAGCAGCTGGCACATTCTATGTTTTTCTTTCGCTCCCAGTCCGCGAATATACAAAGGCTATACTATTTGAGTCACGAGTCAGACTCTAATAGAGGAGCTTTTGTTTATGCATATTACACGACAATACCTAATCGAACTCAGTAATAAAATTGACTGAAATGGATTAGCTTTTGCTCTTGTAATTTTCAAAGAAATGCAATGACAAAACCTAGTACTGTATAATACATATTCACTCAAATAGATAAGCTTTTGTCAAGATGAAAAGTAGGTATATCTTTGCTTGATATACATTGCGATGAAAGAGATAAGCTACGAGAAGGGCTCCCGCACCGGAAGGTGGAATCAGTACGGTTAGGTGCGACGACGAGCGCAGCGAGGAGGAGCATGTTAGGTTGCATATAGTTATACACGTGGTTATAGATAAACCTGGTCAGCTACTATAGTCAACCCTGGACAATCCCGACATGGTCAAAAGTCAAACGTTCAGTCATCAAAATAACGATGGTCATAATGCATGCACATTTTATTTCTATCTTTGAAAATCAGAACAATTGCCATTTAAGTATCAAATTGAAGCCAACGATCGGTAAATATCGATATCAAATGGGATAGCTTTTGTTGCTGCAATGTTCAATTGAAGTTATCTCACAAAGTCTACACGACTTCGGTCAATTTCTGTACTAGAATGGATTAGGGTTTGGGCAAGTTTTTGTCATACAAAAGCTAAGCCAGTTCAGTTTGCACTTTCACTCTAATGGTATAGCTTTTGTAAATACGCTCCCAGTCCAGCTTGGAAGCAATTTTTATTTATTTACTACATATTTACTTTGAATTCTTATCACTTGTAAAGCACATTTTGCTATTCAGTCAGAAGCAAACCAAACAGGAAATATCTACAAATAGTTGAAAATCCTTGATTTGTCTTTCGGCCGTGATGTACTCGTACCTACTGGTATACATAATTAAACAGATTCTAACCAATTGCCGAGGCTAAACGGTTTGGAATAAAATTATAAAAGAAAACTGGTTTGGCAATGGTCTTCGATAACGTTTGATATTTAACATTTTAATTATTATTGCTCTCTTAAAACTCTTTATTTCGATTCCCTCTAGATTAAATATTGTTACTTAAAAGACTAAATTATAAATAATACATAATTAATTAATTAATATTCACGAAACATAAGACGGGACTTTTTGTTCGGTTATAATAAAAGGTTAGATTGATGATAAATTTTTGAATACGGATTACAAGTTAAAAACTTGTATTAATTATTATTATTATGTGATTTGTCGACTAGCATTACTTTACTACCCAAATATTATTGTTTAGGCACTGTTCCATCAAGATATTTATTGTTTCTTTATAAATATTTATATTTGATTTAAGTACACGGAACCAAGTTTTTGCTGTGGGCACATGAAAACTCTATCAAAGTAACTTTTATTTTTATTTTTTTCGCATTCACGCTGTTTTAATGACGTAACTTTTGATAGGTACTTACTCCAAGAATTTCTGTAAGATTATTGCCTGTTTCAGTGATAAGTGTGATAAAACAAATAATCTATCGCGCAGATTTACTAAGTATACCTAAGGACATACAAATTTTTTATCTACAGCTATCAATCAGTATATGTAAACAGTCCCAAATTTTAAAATTTAACAATACCATTGAATACTCTTTGTAAAAAATAACTCTGACCGCACACGGTGTGAATTTGTTTTAAACTCCGTGGAAGTGGCACACCGCGCCACCTCGACCGACACGCAAGCGATCCCAGCTACCAGGCAAACATAACTGTAGAGCACATCGCAGTTTGTCATTCCATTCGATCCGTCTCTGTCGCTCTTGCACAAGCTTGACAACGAAAGACAGAATAAGAAAACTTCAACAGCTCAGTCTTCAAATAGCAACATTCCGTGTTCTGACGTGATAAGGTTCTTTGTCCGCCAGCTATTTCGGTTTACTCTATGTGAATTTTCTTTAATACCTATCCGCTATTTAAACTAGTTGAGGAGAATAAAGGCCAAGTATTAAACATGAGAAGTATTTCTGATAAATTTCGAGGGTTTCATGATGTCCCAATACTTCCAATGCTTAGGGACTGTTTTGGCGTGTTTGACATTCCTTTTTCTTCGTGTATTTTGTTTGCATTGGAATAGTGATTTAATGCCACAACAACTTCTGTCTGCAGATGTAAAATAATAAGAAAATACTCGTTGTGTGAAATATACACAAAACAAAAAATAAACATTATGTATAGACAAAAAATGATTAATAATCATGATTGATAAATTACTTAATAATTATTATTCTTCTGTATGTCTATGTAAGTAAGCTATTTTTTACATTAGCAAGGGTTTTTGTTTTGTAATCAAAGTAACTTCGATAAATTAAAGTGGAATAGAAATAAAATATGATTGATTAAAATTTTAGCAAATGACAAAAAAAAATATAGGTAATGGTGGCCAGTAATAAGTAATTAATAACGGTCGGTGGTTGGCAACGTGCTTGGGTGACAATGAAATCGTCAAACGAAGATGGCGCATGTCGCAAGTCCACTTAGCCAACCAAATGACTAGGCAATCATACGTGTACTGGAGCTCACGACACAATTTTCGGTCACCTCCCCAGTAGAGCTGCGCAGTCTATATTGCATGGCACGCGGGCCGCGCGAGTTGTATTTTATTATATAGCAATCTTGTTGGTCTGTCTGTATAACGTGCAGATTTGTATGCTGGTTTCCAGCCACTATTAGCGATAAGAATGTGGGAGACTGCTGCGGGCATATGCTCGCCGGGTAAAAAGCGCGCACTGCGCAACTCACTAAGCACACGAAGACGTCATTTGCCGTGCACACACAAGGTAATCGTGGTCAGATGTGCAAATAGCATCACCAATATATAGATAGCAATACCATTCCACTACTTAAATACGTAAACCGGTTCTCTTGGCGTGATAGCTGTAGTCAAATATCTATGTGCTAACTTTAACACGGAACTTATTAAATCAATACGCGGCAGATAATACTAAAACATTGCAAAAATGCGAGGTCAACATATAATTTCGGAAAGTTACTAGAATGTGTTTTTTACATGATAAGGTATATCTCTGTTTATTCGGGTTGATAATTTTATAGCGGTCTGTATACACATATTCTCATTAGAAGAATAAGAAGTGGATAAGTAAGTTTTAATGTTATGTTTCGTTCTGGAAGTTTTGCTTTTGCACATTTCAAATGAATTTTGGACTCTTTCAGTACTATTTGATATAGTAATAACATCTTCGTCTCGCTTTTTGGTTTATACAGGGATGATAATACCATTAACAACGTTATATTTAAGATCTATCGGGAATAAATATGTTAAAATGCATATTGTAACTATGTCATGTTCTTTCTTTTGATTGAACACTGCTAATAATCACTATACAAGGTATTCTGGTTGCCTAGAAGAAATCACTTTCTAGTGATAAGACCGACAATAATTATTATACAATAATAACAATTATTTTGTTTAGCAATAATGTGTAAATAAATAGTGTGGGTAGGTACTCAAAAACTACGTGATCTTGACTCAGTTCAATCGGTAGGTAAGTACAATAAATGTCTTGTATTAATAATCAACAAATGCAGAGCATTAAAAAACCGACTTCACGTCAAAACTTTGGCTGAGTTGAGAATGTCATCAACGTAAACATTCTCCGAAATCATACATATTTTTTCAAAAGTTTGAAATTTTCAATGAAGTAGGTACTCAACTGATTTCGATGAAATTTAAATGGGACCAACTATGAGGTTTCGTCTATCATATGAAACAACAATTTTCAAAACCATAATTGTCCGAAAAATCGTGTTACAAAGACCCAAAAAAAAAATACAGACGAATTGAGAACCTCCGCCTTTTTTGGAACTCGGTTGAAAATATTGATGCACATTGGGCAATCCTCTATGACCTTTGAGATAATAAGTGATAGTTATCAGTTACTTTAAGTTCCTCCTTACCTGTCTACGAGAAATCAAGCAAAAGCCATCATGACAAGATCCATCCGTAATTTCCTTGTGGAGTTACAGATAAATCTTAAATGTCTTCTACGCTTCTTCGCTCGTCTCGTATGGCATTGTTCACCATTCACTTAAAACCTGCTTAAAAGGCAATCGATTTATTAATAAAACTTGATAAAAACGAAATCAATATCCTAATTTTGAAAATATCATCATTAAAATTACGAAAACTAGTTCAAGCCGACGATCTAGGTAATATTTTACACATATAAAAAATATAGCTTTGAAATATAGCTCCGAAGGTTCGTGTTTTAAATTTTTTATTTAGTGAACCATAAAAAGGCTATGTTTGAAACAAATTTAAATTAAAATTGAAGTTATTTTCGATAAAAGTTTTCATATAAACTAATGCGCTTCATAAAAGGTCGTCAACGTGTAAATTGCAGCTGTGCAATCGCTTGCGAACTGTGTTAAATTGCCGTTTTGATTTGATCATTTTGTCATATTCGTGAAAGATAAGTTCCTTAGAAACAAGAATGTTGTTGAATGTCTTAATAATAACTTCCCAATATTGTTAGGCCTAAATTGTTATTTATCTAGGTATAGGCACTGCACGTGGAGAGATGCAGTCTCTGAGTTCTTGAGTAAATGCCTTTTACGAACTCAATAAAACACTTTTTAAACGGAACAATCATGTATAGTTATAGTAATAGAATTGTATAATACATTCTGAATCGGCGTTTCGGTATACATATTTAAGACACTGTTGTGTAGCGACTGAGATGACAGGCTTATTAAAAACCCGACTTCACCGACAGTTTCAAGTCCATGGCTGAAGTGAAACGTCATCTAGGTGTAAATTTCCGTTTTCAGGCATATTTTTTTTTGAAAATCACAAATTATGCAAAAAGAATTTTATCAACATTGATGAAATATATACGGGACTACCTCTGAACTAACTATCTTCTATGAAATGAAAAACAAATCATCACATCGATTATTAAGTGGCCCAATATTCACTTCACTGCTTTTGGAAATCGGTTGAAAAGGTAAAAGGATGATTATTGATTATGATTATACAGCATAGTCTTCGAGCGAAGCGTTCAGGATTTAGAAAAAAAGAGCTGACCGTGTCTTGAGTTTTAGGGCGTCCAAGTTGTTAATTTTAATTGTAGGGTCCCAGGTCGGTGATAGAATTTGATTAAACCATCTTCTCTACTGAAATCAGGCTTTTTTTAATTGTTTCAATTAAGGTTTGTAAAAGGAGAGCAACATAGATACAACAAAGATAACAGCATGAGAGCAGTCAATGGACATGTCCAAAAAAATATTTAAGGTGTAAGTATAAAAATCGACCAAAGGAAAAATACTACATACCTACCTAGGATGGTAAGAGAAGTCATTAAAAACATTTAATGTAATAGGGGGGGGAATTTGTCCAGCTGTGGACGTCTACAGGCTGATGATGAAGTATAATATAAAAGTATATAAGCGATCAGTCCGTTAAAAAAAAGGATTACTTAATTTATATAATCTAATGGCTTAGTAGAATCAGTCTAGGCTCTAACGGTGCCTACAGATTGCTGTAATGGAACTAATAATGTAACATTCCGCGCAAGTTGCGTATTTGGACATGTGGTGCGCAGAATGTTTCATTACAAGTTTCATTACTTTAACGTTTCATGCAATCTGTACGTACCATTGAGCCCAGACCGATTCTACTATTGATTCATAAGAAAATGATTAGGTTATCAGAGTCACAAGGCTTAAACCAGAAAATTCAATTGTTTCTGTAAGTTTAAGCGGTTTATCCGTAGCACAACTTATTTTACACTGACAATTAACAGAAGACAATAAGTAGGTAGTATCCTACCATTTGAATGAAAAAATGAGCGTCAATTTCAAAAATAGCCTATTTTTTAAAATTTGCTTTTTGTGATGAATGGTTTGAGAAATTCTGTATACTTAGCCACGGAACTTCGGCAAAAAGGCAAGCGTTTCCAGGCGTTTTCCAGTTTAAAAGATTCTTTCGGCCACGTTTTCTTATAAAATATAAAAATCTTAATAAATTGTGCTACTGAAAAGAAAGCATCTTTCTCCATATTTCTAAATGATTTTTCGGCACTTAAAAAAATTTGTTAGATAATTTATTGTTTCAAAATAACATACTTACCTACCAGTAACGAAGCTGAAGCTAAATGAAACTATTGACTCGTTTATGTTATTTTTTAAAACCTAGTTATTTCCTGGGCTAATTCGAGCTGTTTCCTTTTATAATAAAAAAAAAAACATTCATTTACTAAACAGCTGTCAGTAAACGAAATACTAATAACTGATGTAAATAGAATTATTGATAATGATAATAGCTTCTCCTAATACCCAATATCCGTCAGTGTAATCAGCCGGGCCGACCAATAACAAGATGTCAAGGCAAAGATAAACTTGACAAACATTCCGAGAGCTCTCTTCCGCTCGTTATTTTCCTGTTTTCCTTCACTTCGCTACGAACACAGAGCGGCGCGGTATTTCAATTCAAATTGGTCTTTTGTGTTGATACTGTTCAAGAGGCCAGAAATGCATGATCTCTGGTTACATTCAAGCGCTCCTTTGTATACAGCGGAGGGGCGGCTCAATATAGTTGGTTTGCTTTCAATACGATAGAACTCCGTGTGAATCATGTCGTCCTAGTAACTTGCGTACAGTGCGGCAGGTTGCGACCGCATTTGGTACGCGCCGGCGCGGTAGCAGCAGTCGCCGTAGCCGTCATTAGCGATAACAGCCTTGCCTTGTTGCTATGTTACGATAACTGAGCTTCTGAGCGCGGAATGTGTGAAGCGAGACAGCTGTATTGAGAAGTGTGGTTGTGTTTCATTCCTGCACGTGGGCTGCGCGTGATTGCAAGGGTTTTGTTAAAAGAGGTCAGGGCACCGGTCGCTGTGGGTGGGTCCTGTAGGTCCCTCGGCTATTCGACACGGACCACATCAATGTCGCTACTTCACATTTAGTGGACGGAATTTCGTTACAGCTGAGGTCATCAAGGCACAAAGTGTAGAATTTTAAATAAGTGTTGGAAGCATGACTGTCGATTTTTATGGTCCGTTTCGTTGTTGGCGGTGTATTATTGATTAGCTCATAAAAGGTTTATTCTGTCACGGCCTAATGGAGCCGAAATAGTGCCTAATGCTATCCAAATGATTAGCTTTTTTATTTGTCCTTATTAATGCTGATAAATAATAATACTTACTTGGGGCACTCAGAAATCTATATACCTATACCTTACAAAAAAAAACAAATATATAACTAGCAAAGTTACTATGAAGCCTTATCGCAGATTTATCGGATATAATTCTTTCCCAAAGTTCTATGCATGCAATAAAAAAATGTTTTATTTACAAGTAAAAATTTTTAAAGTACTCTTCAACAGTGCCAATTCAAAGAACTATATGCTTTTAAGTCAATTGTGAAAAGCCTATTTCAGTCCGCTTCGGTATTTTTCTACAGACTTTCACTGACACTCGGCGATGACAATTTCATCTTTTGATCACGATTTTTCTTTGCCACAAGAGAGAGCTCTGGGACAGAAGCAATAATTTTCGCAATCATTCGTTAATTATTCAGTATTTTACTATTTCGTAAAGGAACAGACACCGGATATTTCTTGAAGATGGATTCATTGTCTTTCTGACGCTTCACGGTAGCTTCATCGGTTGGCGAAGCTTCACTTTGAAACAGCAAAACCATTGACTGGCGCTTTGTTCCGAGACCGTAAACAACCCCTTTACTTTGATAAGACACTATTCCTTTCGGGCTTGCTTCTGAGCACTATCGGAATAACATTTCACGTAGATTTAATAAATATAGGTAGGTACCTACCTTCAACTAACAATTTTTTGAAAACATAGTTACCCTGACAAGAAGCTTAGGTAAAAAAGGCTTTTTAAGGCTCGACAAGATATATATTTTAAATGAACAGAGATAATTGACCTCAAGCTGGTCAAAACCTTTATTTTGAAACAATAACATAGAAAAATGCATTAAGTATAACTTGCGAGTGTCTCAAACTTATCTATCACATATTTCTTGGGCGATTGACTTTGTAGAGTCAGCTTTGAAAGCCATTATTTCGATTAGGCCTTACGCGATGGTAGACTCCACTAAGTGTCCGCTTGGTAAGCGAACAAAATCATAATGTTCACAGCTAAATATCCCTTTTATTTTCATTTACCATCAGGTGAGATTCAAGCTATTGCGGATTCAGTTTCATAAAACAATGGTAAGTACTTACGAAGTTCGAAGTACCTACGTACGAAGTTCTCTCGAATATTGTTCTCAGGTTTGGAACCCGCGTTACTCAGTGCACATTGATCGACTGGAAAGAGTACAAACTCGTTTTATGCGATATCTTCAATTTAAGTGCGGTAAACATGATATAAATTATGAGAGTAGGAGCAGGCGGCATCATATTTTACCTCTCGAGCAACGGCGTCAAATAGCAGATATAACATTTTTTGTAAAAATCGCTCAATCAAAAATCGATTCTCCTTATTTTACTATCACAAATTAGTTTGAAAATTCCGCTTAAGTCAGTGAGAAGTAACCTGTTGGACAACGCTCCTTCATTAGATCTCCTAAGTTTATAAATAGGATGGCTGACTATCCTGATTTCAAATTATTTATTACATCTCCAAATACTTATGATTAAAAATAAACTTGTTGATCAGAGGCTGAATGCGTTTCTATAATAATATTCCAATATTTAATTGTGTTTCATTAAGTTCATGTTATATTTTTTTAAATTTAATTTTCCTTTGTTATACCTACCTACCTGTTATTTTATTAAATTGTGTTTAGTGATTGTTTTTGTTATTTGTATGCTATTGTATCACTGTTTGTTTTCAAAATAAAATAAATAAAAAATACTTACCTAAAACTAAAATACGTTATGCATGTAGGTACGCCTACATAGTTTATTCGGGATTTTTAAACTGAACCGCAGCCTGCTTACTAACCTAAAAAGTTACCTAGGTATTTGTCCATTTAAAAAGGTCCATTTTTTTCCAAAGATTATCTACGTGGCCTGGTGTTTTAAGTTCCGAAGCGACGACGTAAATATTCATTAGACCCGTCCTTAAACACGAAGTTCTATATCGAAACAATTATTTCAAATAATTTATACCTATCTATCGTCCAGGTATGACGTATGTAATAAAAGTATAATGCGATTAGACCCATGCCTAAATTAATATCAAACAGAAGACAGAACTATTCTGCATGATAGGTGAGGTGATTATTTTTAATGCTCTAGGAATTATTAACTATATAGGTTGTTACATGCTTGGAGGGTGTGCCTTCATCATCAAGGATTTTTTAATTACCTCAGTGTAACGCGGCAGTTTCATAACATATAGAATACTTTATACTTACATATAAAGATTCCTATACTTAATATTTGCGAAAACACAGTTTCTTTATGGTTGTTGATGAGCACTTAAAGGTCCACCAAATTTTTCGGTCGAATATGTTCGTTTATATAAGATACCTACGTAACTAGTTGATAAAAAATAACCTATACTCTGGGAGGATGTTATTGCTGAGTTTGTTCTTACCTTAGCCCATTCGATCGAATCGTTATTCACCGAGATTCTATTAAAAGAGCAGTTAGAGATCATAAACACGTTTAGTTTTTATTATTTATTAATTATGACCATACCTACGAAACTATTATTAACCTAAGTTAGATAACAAGCATTAGACCTGCCTGGTATTAAGGCGTGTCGATCGCTATCTATTTGTCGAACCACCCCTTTAAAAACATCACTAGCACCATCTATCGGTCAAGTTGAAAAACATCGTTTCAGACCTTCGAATGCAACGATTAACGATAAAATTAATATAAATGTTCTATTTATAACTAAGTACCGATATTATTTTTGTGTTATTAGTTTTCAAGATACATTATACCTATCAGATAAAATGTATTTGCCAGCGGTATATATATAGCCTACTTATCGTATTCACTTAAACTCGAGTAGGTTATTGGCTATGGCAGAATTATCAGTTTGTTCGTAAGAGCAATACTTCTCACTGAGCCATGGCCTTTTTGTACTGCCGCAACACACATTTTCATATGCAGTAATGTATAAAAGAAAAAGAATTAGTGTACATTTTACCAATTGTTTTTTAATATTGTATTTTTTTCTTTCTCCTTTTTATTAATTTATTTATTGTAATGTGTGTGTTTCTTTAAGTACAAATAAATGAATATTATTATTCGGCATTTTTTTAGACTTCGTGGTCTAATATAATGATTTGTTGCCGATGTCAGGCTTCAGCTAAGAAAGCAACACAACTTAGCATTACGAGGTTATTATGGGAGTGGTCTGTGGTGGGTCGGCTTAGAAGAGACCCATTCTCTTTTGATAAGCGTTTCGTAAGCGGCGACTACTCCTGGTGGCGACGCTTCTCTCCAACTGTCTAGCGATCACCCGTCATATAAAAATTGCCGCCAAATAGGTATTACTGCTCGAGCAGTGATGTGTTCCGGCAATATTTTATGAAGAGCCAGTTATTTCCTATATATCCCGTGAGCTGTTATCTTCGAACTCGTTTTCGCTTACTATCAGGTGAGATTTTGGTCAAACGCCGGCTTAGTCTAAGTACCTATAATAAATTTAAAAAACATACATACACACATAACTTCACGCCTGTATCCCCTATGGGATAGGTAGAACACCAGAGGGTTATAAAACCATCTGATGTCACGTTTGACAAATTTGGAGGTATTATAATGGCGGAGAGAGATTATTGCAGTGGCAGGGGGTCATCCTATCGCCCACGAAAAAACCTCCAATAGAACCTCTTCTTTAAAAAACATTACTCAGCATAACGAGGTCATTATAGCAGTTAAATAAGAAAAAAACACCTATCCACTAGACCACTAAACAATCGGCTACTTCTGTATATTCATTGAAACTGTGCCGAATGGAACATAGGTAATTTTAAAGCGGACTTTCACTGAAAGGAAGAAAAGTAGTAAAGCAAGCCAGGCAGACCTTACAACGATCCACGAGATATCCAGCGGAAAAAGATACGAATACTATTTCATTTGAAAAATCATCAACATAGATCATGATGATTCACGATCGTATCCAAAAACAAAGCTAAATTTAAATAGCTGAAAGTTCAAACAACCTTCAAAAATAATCTTTTTTATAGTACCTATTTGATTTACACAGAATCTTACGTATTAAGGTCTCTCTTTCCCTAATTCCACAATGATCGTCGGGTCCTAACTGCCTCAAATAATGTGCAATTTTGAAACAACAGAATAAACAACTATAGTCCAAGGCTAGTTAGTGTTAATAAGCCAATACATAATAGTGTTAGTAATAGAGCCTTTCAAATGTTTCTAAATAATCTGGCATCTTTATAAGATAATCAAAAAAATGTTGGTGGCATCATGAGTAGAAATTGAACTTCAAGAAATTGAAAACTCGAAAACTACCCGTAGGATCTTAAAATTCTTCTTGTTTCGAGCTCAAGGGAATAATAGGAAGGCTATATAAATTATCACGAAGTTTTCATGAGTTCAAAAGTAGATATCCAACGATAAAACCATACCTACGCGGCTGTTAGCCATATAATAAAGCTGAAGAGAGCTCTAAACGCGCTTATCACGGAAACTAGCACTTGGATTTGGATTTTTTTTAGGTATTAGATTGCCTAATTGTTGAGGTAGATTTTATGATATATTTTATTCCCACAAAATCAAACTGACGCGGGAACACCACTCGAAGTTCCTCGTTAAAATGCCGCAAGAAAGTTTTTCAGTAGGTGCAGGACTTGCAAATACAAAATACTGGAGAGCTCTAAATTGAGAAAAGCGGCATTAAAACGAAAAATAGCTGTACATTACAAAAATTGTTTGTAAGATGGTTGTAGATTCTCTGTCATCATGTTTTAGTCCATGTAAAGTATGGACGCCGCAGTATGAACATTTTGTTAAAGGCATTCATCTGAATCACCACTAGTTGCTGGACAATTCCAGTAGCACTAGTAACTTCACTTTTAAGCAGTAAAATATATGCAATTTAAGGAGAAGTAGTAAAGAGTACCGACATTAATCAGTGATGAATAGGTAATCTGACAATGTTTTTGGAAAGCGACAGCTGTCCGTGTCCTTTATGTGGCCGCCTACATAATAACCTGGGTATTACAATAAGTGACATCAAAGTCAGTCGCAGTCGCAGTGCAGACCACGTCTATAATCAAAATAAAATGGAGTCTATTGATAAGATTTTACATGTTAGATAACGATCAGGGCCTTAAATCAAGCTGTGACGGCTTTTCTACTTCTTTTTATTGACGTACGGAATCAATATTTTGATTGGATGATTTGATCTGAAAGTTAAAGGGAAATAGGAACAGACAAAGGTGGACAACCAATTCAATGAGAAGTAGCAAACCAACTGTTAGTCTTGCTGCAAAACTGTAAATTGTAAATACCTTGCCTAATCTAAACTATGCAATAACCAGTTCTGCGAACTAATCAAAAAGAAATGTGCATCATATTATTACTTATTATGTTTTGCTCTTCAAGGTAATCAAATATTCTAAAGCATCATCAAAAATTCAGTAAAGCCGCGCAATTCGAGCCAACAATATCCGATCACGAACGAAGCATGCCGAGCGCGGCCGAGTGTTGTCGAGGCCCAGCGGACGCGACCGTCGAACCGTATTATTAATTAGTTCTCTCTTCTTCTAACAAAGGGGAGTAAAAGAGATGGAGAGCGTGTTTTGTGAAAACTAGCAGCTGCGACGCGGCCCCGGCCGGGAGCGGGATGCTGATTTTATTTTATTTACGTTTTGTTCAAAGCTTTGTTATTTACTTGTAAATTGGATAGTAGCGTAGCTTGTATCATTATGATTTTGTATATTAATTGTGGATGATTTTTGCTACATGAGAAAACAATATTATGAACCTATTTAATGTAATTGGTATGGTAAATATATATGTTAATTACTTGAAATACCTAATATTAATAAACATTAAGAATAGAAATAAACAGGGCTAAATACAATCTGGCAAAGGAACGGAATTATCCTTTGTCCGGAATGAAAGTAAAGTCCTAAATCTTACTTCGACAGAAGAAAGTGAAAAGTAAGTAAGTACCTACACCAAGGAATAGTAAAAACCAAAGCTAGATGTATATTTGTAAATGTTTATTTTTACCTCTTAAGTAAGCACGTCGAGCAAAAACTAATCAAAAAAAGGTCCACTGCCTATTTTTTTATTGGTAAAATTAGTGTAATAATTATTCCTTACTACGTTTGTGCTCTTTATTTAAGGTTAAATAAATAAGTACATTATTCTAAAATTGTTAGAAATGTCAGAACTGTCTTGCTAGCAAAAATAGTGCTGCTGCGTGTAGCTAGATATTCCACAAGGCAAATAACGGCCAGACTCTGTTTCTCAAAAAATCCCTTTTATAACTATCCTGCACAGGTATCAACGGGAGCATGAGCAACCTGGCTCATCGTCCTCACAGTGACCGCCCGTTCAGTTAGGACTAGTGATGTTCAGAAGCGCTAGACAGGTTTTGTGCGGCCCGTGCTTTAAAAATCGACGCTACTAAACAGCGATTTGAGCTGCAAGCTGCTAATTGACTGTTTATTAGTACTCAGACCATTTTAGTTGCTTACATCACTTTGGAAAGGAATAGGAAAATCGGTATGCACCGCGAAATGCACGGAAATGACGTAGATTGCGTGGACCAATCAGCTTCAAGTGACGAAGATGTACAAAGTCTGGCCTACTTGTCTTTTTAATTACAAAACATGGAGTAGTAGGAACGTATCATGATAACCAAGTGATAACTTAGAGACAACTTGGGAATGCCGAAATATTTCCTATAGATTGGAGCTGAATGCCTTTGATCCCGAATCAAGGCTCTATGCCATATAAATTGTTCAAGACGACTGTTATCAATGGAATTATCAGACCATTCAGAATACATTTTGGTAACAAATCTTGGCAGACGACGAGTTTATCGCTGCTCTTCGGGATTAGGCATTTATGCGAGTGATTTTAATCACTCGTCTAGGTCTTTACAAGTTACGGACGAAATGCAATAAATATTAATTGTAAACGCATCATTAATTTCACTATACTGATCGGCCTGCTCTACGGACTTTACTAAAATCGAGCGTACATGAGTCGCTCTGATGCGAACTTTTTGGAGCCGTCAGCCACTTCCAAGAACTCTCGTCATTGATCAATGAAGCTGTCATTCAAGAATGGGATAGATTACCAGAATATCCATTAGGTACTAGATTTTGGCTTGCGTACAGGCTAGTGTAGGGGTTATTTGGTTTTAATTTGTAAATAAAAGCATGCACATAAAAATACTTTTAATTCATAAACTATGATTAAATATTCGCATTTATTCAATTTGCAAATTTTACGGGAACTGAAATACTGTTTAAAAAATCACAAAAATGTAGAGATTTAAAATCATATGTATCTCCAGCTAGAGTTTATTTAATACGACATCAAATGTTAACCTAGAGTCTAGACTTACTTTATTGTCTAGGACCTAAGTAAAATACTATGTAAAGTAAGTATACCATGCTCATATGTGGATCCTGCAAGAACTTGCTTTTGATGAATAAACGAAAAACAAAGTCTTCAAAAGTAATGCTAGACTCGGTATCCCGTTAGTTAGTTATTTTATTTAACATTCACATTATACTATGTTTTACCAATGCAATGATGTAAGACGAGTCATCATCATCATTATCACAACTCTTTGTAATGAGCCCACTGCAGGGCATGAGTTTCTCCCCTGGGTGACGAGGAGGTTTAGGCCATAATCCACCAAGCTGGCCCAGTGCTGGGTGGTGGATGCCAGAATTTTCAGGGCGCCGAAATGGCTTCTGACAAACCCTAACGACCACTGTATACAAGTATACAGCACCCGGGACCGACTGCTTAACGTGCCCTCCGAAGCACGGAAGTCGTCGTGAGAAATGAATGGTCGGCGGTCACCCATCCAAGTACCGACCGCGCCAAACGTTGCTTAACATGTGATATCGTATGATACACACATTAACCATGGCGCCACGACGACTTCAAGTAAGACGAGTACCTAGCGAGTAATCAATAGTTTCATGCCATCAACATAGAATCATTGTTTAGGTGCAAAGGTCCTTGACTCAAATCCCACCTATCCTCGTGTTTTCCGGAATTTCATTCGTATGAAACATATCGTGACGAAGTCTCATAGCCTATAATGTTATTTAACATGTATCTAATCGATTAGCTAAAATTAAAAATTGGTGTGATAAGCATAAGTTAAGCAATAACTTAACTTTTTTATGTAAAGTTGTTAGTGTTTTTTTAGGCTTCGGATAGTATTTATAAACAAGTTCAATGTTTTTTTACTTCCTAGCTTGAGGTTAATTAAATATGTATGTATCAAATAATACCCAGAAGTGATTGCTTTAATCAGGACGTAGACAAACTTTAAACAAAGATTCGATAGCCGCGTTCTACGCGTCCGATCAAGATTGATTCTTTTTCTAGGGTAGTGTAGTCTGGATTATACGATCTCTTTAGGTTTAGAATAGGTACCTTTCTTATTCATTAACTGAAAAATGTCATCCTTTTAAGATAGCAAATTCTGCAGTCTCAAGATGTTAAGCGATCAATGATATTTGGATACCTAGTAAAAGTAAAATTGTTTACGATATATATGAGGCTCTTGTTATATTTGAGGATTCTTGGTCTCAGCTATGAGATTACATCATACATACATAACTTCACGCCTGTTTCCCTTATGGGGTAGGCAGAACACCAGAGGTCATCAAACCATCTGATGTCACGTTTGACAAATTTCGAAGTATTCTAATGATGGAGAGAGACTATTGCAGTGACAGAGAGTCAGCCTATTGCCCGCAAAAAAACGCCAATAAAACCTCTGTCCCTTAACTGCCTTTTACAGTATGCCCGGGAAGAGAAGCAGCTGGCACATTTTATGTTTTTCTTTCGCTCCCAGTCCAGCATGGAAGCAATAAGGATAAGATTACTTCAGAATTAGCGATGGGGTAGTACGAGTACCTACCTAAATAACATCTTAATCAATGTAAATACATAAGCTACGTCTTTCTTAGTCTATAAAGGTGGTAGAGAATGTTGTTTTTTCGTTAAGACGGTGGTTATTTTGAGCCACTAATTACTTATTTTCAGAGTTTGGGAGTGGATATAGATTTTAAAATGGAGCTTTTAGGTGCATTGCTCTGATAAATCGCTGCTTATTTAGGATATTGAATTAGAAAGTTAAATATGAAATCTACAATATAAGCTTAACGCATAAAGGTTAATTATAATAATTACTTGAGTATGAATTAGTAAGTAGGCAGGTACTTAATAGATAAGACAAAGAAAACCACCAACTCACTAATCACGGTTACATCTAATAACAATGATATAGGTAATTATTTATAAAAAAATATATTTATATAATACATAACATTATATACCTACCTACTACATAATTAGGATAACATACTTTCAAAGCTACTCCCACTTCGAGTTGGAACTAAAGTCGGCGGGCCGCCTCCGACCGAAGCAGACGGTCTAGAGGACAAAGACCCTAGGGAAGGACGCGGGGGGAGGGGACCGCCAAGAGTGGCAACGTCGCGCGACCTCTATCGATCATGCTCAAGGCACAAACACGGATAAAGCCGCTGTATAATTTCGTTCTTGTTAAACTACGTTTTAATATAAAGCGCTTTTAGCTAGAGACGTATGGTGAACATGGTTGTTATTCGATTTCGGTTGGGAAGCAATGTAAGCGCTGTTTTAAATATACTTTGTTATGAGTACAAGTTTTGGGAAGCGCTTGAAGCTATTCTAGTTGTTTTTGAAATTAGGGCTGTGTATGTTGATGTTGTGTATGTGTGTGTTTTGAATACCTACAAATAAGAATAGGGGGTAACGTTCGCTAGGGGTTGCTTTATTAATCTTGAAATAGGTTTCTTCGGTTTTGTGTGGGGTTTCTCTGGTCGTGGTTTTAGCGTGGAATATTGAACATGTGTAGAAGGAAGTTATAAAGTTGAGTCAAATTGTATCTAAGTTTGTTTCAATTATTATCATTGGGAGTGTACCTACGTGCCATGGAAACCAATTTTTGACTTACCTACTTGAATAAGCGTTTTTCATTTAATTAATCTCCTTGAATCTTTCCTGGTCATCTCTACAAGTTACTAGATGCATATTAATTTGTTTCATTGAAACCAAAGAAATATGGTCCTCCTAACTTACCGAATCTGGGTAATTATCTAATTAATTATCCCTGTAATTATCTAGGTAAAGGTGAGGTGACCCTCAAAGGATCGAGGAACGGAAAAAATTACCGAACTGGCACCAAGACCAACAAAAACCCTGTGTCGAATCATCATCATCATCACAACTCCGTGTAATGAGCCCACTGCTAGAGTCTCTCCTCTGGGTAACGAGGAGGTTTAGTGCGTAATCCACCACGCTATCCCAGTGCTAGTCCGTGGATGTCAGAATCTTCAGGATGCCGAAATGGCTTCTTACAAACCCTGACGACTAGTGTATAAAGTAAGTATACAGCATTCGATCCCGAATGCCTAACGTGCCCTCCGAAGCACGGAAATTGTCGTCGTGTGAAATAAATGATCGGCGGCCAGTGCGGTCACCCATCCTTTTGCCGACCCCGCCGAAAATTGCTTAACCTGCGATACCGTAGGTACCTGATGTACATGGTAGGTGACTACAGCGCCACAGGACTCCAAAGCCTGTGTTATGACTTCAAATGATATAAAAAACATAAAAATATTACTTATAAGTAATTTAAGTATTAATAATTAAATGAATTTAACGATTTTTATTTCGCGTGTCCGATATTTCGCTGCTGTTACCAGCATCGTGATCGCAGACTGTCCGCCGCGACAGTTCGGAGGGCACGTTAAGCATTCGGAACCGAATGCTGTATACTTTATAAAGACAGTAGCCATCAGGGTTTGTTAGAAGCCATTTCGGCACCCTGAAGATTCTGACATCACGGACCAGCACTGGGCCAGCTTGGTGGATTACGGCCTAAACCTCATCGTCACCCAGAGGAGAGACTCATAGCAATGCAGTGGGCTCATTACACGGAGTTATGATGAGGATGATGACACAGGGCTTTTGTTGTTCTTAGTGCCAGTTCGGTAATTTTTTTCCGTTCCTCGATCCTTTGAAGGGTACCTTTACGTTGTCCGCCGCGACCAGTTCGCGATCATGGTGCTCTGTAAAAATCTGAAATCGTGTTAAGAATCCCGTGAATTCATTTAATTAAAGTGAAATAACCGCGATAGTTTAAAACAGTTATAAAAATATTTCTATTTATATGTGTTACCTAGCTGCCTAATTACTTAGGTACCTACTTAAATCGCGACTTAATCTCGTTAAAACGATAGTTTTTCCTACTTATTTTTCAGTCTCCAAGTTTAAAAATAGATAAACCAGTTTTATTACACGAGCTAATAAAATGCACAAGAATATGCAATATAAACATATAACCAAGTATTTTTGTAGCTTAGCAATAAATAAGTACTTAGTATACCTACTTACTAAGTTTTGAAAATTCATAGGTACTCTTAAATAACTACACTACTTGACTATAAATCGTGACCACACGGTATGTCAAACCTTCGATTTAAAATATAAAATTTAATGACACGCCATTTATCTGGTTTCGATAATGTTTTAGTTAGCAATTCATCCTTATTAATCAATTTCAGAACAATAGCAGTTTAAAGGAATTAAAAGATAATCAGTTGACTTATCTTGCAGATGTAAGGCTAAAAGCTACCTACTGTTAGCTAGCAACAAAATTACGAAGACAGGTGGAAAGATATGCAGATCTTCTTTAAGCATAATTAGGAAATGTACTTTCGCGTTGTTTGAGCTAAAGTCGTCTTTGCCTTTCTAAGATTCATAGTCAGAAGTTGCCACGTCTAATCGGAACTAGGCACTAGAGAATAAAATAATTAACTGTAACAGTGATTCTTCAAGGTTTGGTTGTTATTCGTTAATCATTGTGACTTGGAGGCACAACTTTGATCAGAATCTACAATCATCAAACGGGTTCACGAAGAAGGCAGTGCACGGTGTCTTTGAAGTAAAACATTTATCACTTTAACATTTGATAGTACGAGTATGTCCATGCAATTTCTATATTCATAAAAGCAGGCATTTTTCTAATGTAGAGTTATAATAAATAGGCTACATTACCACAACGAAACATTTACTCAAAAATACCAAAATATAACGGAGAATTTATGTTTTAGAGACTCTACGTTACATAAAAGGGCTAGAATCATTAGTATTTTGCACCGGATCTGAATTTTGATGGAATTTCATGTCAGTGCGTGAGGAAAAGAAGAACTTTCCTAGAAAGTACGAAACAAATATACTTATAAATGTCATGGCAGTTCATAGCTATGATGGTAGAGCTTCCAGCTATGGGCCCTTGCTATGGGCGTAAGCTTAAGAAAATTGTTATCTACATTAGCATAAAAGATTATAGATTTATAAGAGACGCCCATTGCTGGACAAAGGCCCTTTCCAGCCGTTCCCCTCAGCAATCGACGCTGCAAAGATTGCTGAAAGATTGGCTGCAGTTAATTAAAATAAAAGCTAGTTAAACTAGCTAAAGAATTAAAAAATCTACTATGAAAAAAGCTGTTTGCCAGCATTACGGGATAAGTATTAAGTAAACGGTATGAGTGATCCCAACCTAGGCCTTTCATTACGCAGACAGAATAATGAACTTCAGTTACTACAGAAAACTACGCCACCGACAATCTCACATACCAGCTCAAGTTACAGAAAAAGTAACGAAAGTGTAAAATCTAGGATGTTTTATAAGATACCTATCGGTTGCACATTTGCATTAGCGCAGCAAAAAGTCACACGAATCTTGTAGAGTAGGACGTTGTATTTTCTGCGTTTTGTCACTTTTCATCCAACAAAAGGAGAGTTCATGCCTTTTCAGATCATTTTTATTGCAGTGACTGCGTTATTTGTTTCATGTCAATATAAAAACTTAAAAAAGATAAGATATAAAGTTTAGATTTTACCACCGGACTACCAGACGCAGACAGAACTTCCATCCCTATATAGTGGATTTACCAAGAAGTCGAACAAAACGCTTCGATAGTTCCTTTTTGGTACGGATTGCCAAGGAGTGGAACAATCTGCCTGCGTCTGTTTTTCCTGACCACTACAGGTCCTGGAACTTTTAAGTGTCGAGTGAATAGGTTTCTCGTGGATGGACGTGTAACACCATAGTCTTCATGCGCACTTTCCATCAGGTGGCATGGAAGACAAACGTCCTATCCTTACAATATAAAAAAAAAAGTTTCCACAGATTTCTTTATAAAATAAATAAACCGTACGACATTATTATACCTCACTCGAGCACAAAAAGAATTTTCTGAATAATTAGTGTCTTATTTTCAGAGCTCGGCAAGATAAAAAAAGAACAGAAACCTTCTCAATTTTATTGTATCAGCATAGATTTGAAAGCGGACAAAATCAGGTGACATACCTAATGCTCTATCATCGCGGATGGTAATACACTGGACATGTAACTACCTACACTAAGTGATTACCAGTCTCTATATTCTGGCCACTGATAGGCACAGTAATAAATAACTCATTATGGGATTTAACTGACATAATGAATAGATGTTTTTACGATTTATCTATCAACAACCGGTAATTAAGCTACAAAACCTGGTTATGTTTAATGAGAGAGTAAACGCGCTTTGTCATTAATGATTTAACCGCTAATAAATACGTGGTGATAGAGAGCTAGCCCTTGCTTTTATGAATATCTTAGTACCTAGATTATTGATTATCAGTGGAAAATACTTAACAACCTTACTGTTGAGTGTAATAAGCAAGTTTCTTTTCTTTCGACTTGCATATTAGGTGGAAAATGTCTCGTTGCAGAGAAGTGACTTCGCTATTAGTCACAATTTGTATCAGGAACTTTTTCTTTATACCTATTTAAAATGAAGTTATTTTAGGTTCATAATTCGTCAACAATAAGTACCTGCCTATGTAGAGCACGTCTTTGCTCATTGCGGTCGCTCTACGAGAGTACTTTAGTAATAATACTTACCTAAGTACATATAATGCGACTTTCTTTTAGAGTTACAACGAAATATTTCCATTCTGTAAATCACTTTGAAAACAGTTCTTATAATTAATGGATTAACATTAACCATTAATCTTATAGGTAATTTTAAGATAAATTAAAAACATAACGCTACCAAAATACCTGAACATTAAATTGAAACCAATATCCCCAATGGATATTGAACTGTCGGTATTACCATAAAATCCTTAAATTTTCCTTCCACCGAGATGGCTTATCTGCATCGTGGTATACTCGTAAACTACATCCGCGGAGCCTGTAGGTACCTGTGGCGGCGTGTGATATAAATTACCGCTTTTATACGAGAAGCCGAAACCATAAACTGGTAAAATGCATGACCAATCAAAATACCAATGGGCTACGCACACAGGTGCGGTGTGTAGACTACAGTGTGGGTACTCGTGGGAAGTATGTGTGTGTCTATGAGATGCATTAAGTAGTGCATGTGTGCGTGTTGGGCCGCGCACACAGCGGCGGTGCGCACTGAGGTGGAACACGCGCGCTCGGGGATCACAGAGGGCTAGCGTTTATTAAGAGAAGAATTGGGTGGATATGACTATTAATAATTATTTTAAGTTTATTATTTTGTTTTATTGAATGCTTTTAAGGGCATTTTATGTAAGAAAAAATAATTTTTTTCATTAGTTGTAAACTCAATACCTATGTGGGCAAAAGTGATTTGAATTCAACCTTTACTGGCCAAATGTTTCATTGCAATGTTTAGATTAATATAACAGATGTTTTGTTTTCTAAAATCATAGGTGTAAAAACCTTGGGATCCACAAATAAAGATATATATTAAGAAGGTGTATCATCATAATGTTGAAAACTTTCAAATTGCATTTTTAATATGATCTAATAGCAGAAAACCATAAAAAGCAAAAAACTCTACCTTGTATGCATAAATCGAAGATGCTAATAGAGCTGTGTTGTGGCTTGAACAAAACGAATGAAATTAATTTCATGTCCATGTTTTTCATATTCGTATGACAATTTAAACAAAATAGAAAGTGTTGGGGCTTGTTTTTAGGAGTGTAATCACAGATAATTTCTTCTGAAGCTAAGACACATTTTGACACATAGGTTTGTTCAGAACACGTATCTTGTTTTTTTTATTAATAAAGAAACCCTTCTTCATTCTCTTCTTTATTTATTAAAAAAACAGAAACTTACATCTTGACCTTTCTATGTTTTGTATTACGTGCCGATACTTATACGAAAATATACTTAAACCTATAAATTAATACATTAGTGTCGTATCCACACTATGCCCAGGCAGGCGTCCCACACCGGCAGTGCCCGCCCACATAAAAAATGACATCTAAATAAATCCATTAAGTTCCGAGCGAGCGAGCGCTGCCCTTCCTGTCTGTAAGCCCCTTTATGCCATCGCACAGTGTGCAGGCGCCTTTATTTGTGTTTTGACAGCCACCAGAGAAATCTTGAGATATGATTTGTGTGATTCATGGTTTAATTATCGTAGGGTTTTTGTGTGAGAATATGTGTGCTGTGGGACATAGTTGAGATGTCATCTGTTTAGTTTTTTTTTGAAGTTAGCTAATGAGTTTGTTATAAAGGGAAGTATAAAGCGGAGGATTAGGGGAGATTACGACTACATCTGTGTTATTGTTTCTGGTTACTAATAGTTGATTTTTGGTTTGAATCTAAATTTTCTTACCAAAAACTCTGAATTTCCGTTGTCATGGCAGCGCTCATACTGTTTTTTAAACCTAAGATCGAAGATTGAGATTTACGTGTTTGTGCATAAATACCTAAGTATTTCTTTTAAAATTTTAAGTGAAGTGATATATTCTGAATTAAGGTACGTTAAGAGTTGCAGGTACCTACTCTTCCAGACTTTAATAATCAGAAGACTAGACATCTTAATGGTATTATTCCGCACATTCGTATCTCTAATCAAAATACACTTCGAATCACTTGTCTAAAAGTAAGAGCATGCATAATAATAATACATTTGTTTCGCTCAAATCTGCCCATATCATTCGCCGGTTTCTGTCTCTTCTGCTACCGACAGGTCCATTTGTTGGGTCATTTCGTCTAAGAAGGTAATCTGCTTTGAACATACCAGTAAAACTAAATAAAAAGAAGTTTATTTTCTGCATTAGCAAAACACGAATTAGAAAAACAAAAATTAGAAGTCTAAATCCTAATATCATTTGAACACTGGGTGGCATTCACATCAAGATAAAACCGTGATCCGAAATGTTTTACGATTGTCAGCTCCAAATCGGGATGCAGCACTTAAACCAGTTTTCTATTCGGAGGTGCTAATGTCGGACAACTATCGGAGGGAAATCAATCCGTCTTGACAAATACGAGCGACGCTGGCGCGGGCGCACTGATTTGGTTTCATATTTAACGTCTTCATCAAGTTTAACGACGGGATTTGTGTCGGGAATTTGAGCAGAACAAAAAAGGAAAAGCATGCTATGGTTTTTGGAGATGTTGACTGAGGGACTTTAACCAAAGCGTAGGCTTTTTTTGCCCGTCCGCATGCGTCGAATCAGTAGACGTATTAGACCCTCGTGATAAATGCAGATGAGGTCGAAGAACACAGCGAAGGAAGTTGAGGAAGAAACTGGCTCTTCTTACACGGATATTTAAATACTAATGTTGTTAACTACAAATGCTATCTATTGAGGATGAAGTGGTTGCCAATTCGACTTAAATTAAACTTAGATTAAAACTTCACAGCATATCCTATAATATAATAGTCATACTCATACCACTTAACTCTTAATACCTTTGGGAATTTAAATTACACAATTTTAATTGGTGTATTTGTTCAAACCTACGCCTACGTTGCGAAAAAATTATGTTTCAATACATTATCTCATAAAGATGGCATGCTCTCACCCGAATGACGACTTTTGATATTGACACAAAATAATTTAGGAACTCAACCGTCGCCAGTGCTTACACTTCTTCTAAAAGTTCCTCTTTCAGCTGTATTTTATATTCTATTCTGCGTTTGTCCTCAATCTCATCTGATGGCGAGTGAAGATGTGCTCAAAGGTGACAGAGAGGTTGGGAAGAAAATGGCTCTACATAAAATATTGCCGGAACACATTGCTGCTGAAGCGATGTTATTTGACAGTAGGTTTTTTTGGAGGTAGGTTTAGCGGTAGGTAGGTTTGGCTACTCGGATTAGTTACATTTTACAAAAAGCTTATCCAGCGGTGGCTGTGCTGATCTAAGTTAGGTACACGATCGTCATAGCAAGCTAGGTACTTACGTTGTTTATTCCATAGGTGAAAAAGCAATACCTAACCATTTCTTTCTTATTTCCCAAATATGTGCCTCTGTATCGCTTTCTTAATGAAACTATAAATAAATAAATATTTCTGACACTCACACGACATTATCTAGCCCAAATTAAGTTTCTTAAAGAACTTTTGTTATGGATACTAGATAACGGATATACTTAAGAAATATATAAACATACATATTAAATAAATGCACACTTTTTATTAGAATAAACTTAAATGAACGTATAAACATCCATGACTTGACGACTAATATCTGTGCTCATCACACAAATATCGACCGCCGCCGGGATTCAAACCCAGGCAGGACCTCTGGCGTAGAAGGCAATGTATGTTACCATTACACCAGCCGGTCGTCTATACAGAAGTTTGTCTGAATATGAAGTCATCACGTTGTATGTCCGTGCTACTCGTAGTATTGCCATCTGTTCCTCTAGGGTGTTAATTGTTAATGTTAATTGGTTTCACAGAGTAACGTGCGCTTAATCTTAATTACCGACTGAAATGAGACTCCGATAAGTCACCGATAGTCACGAATTCCTAATGTAAAGTAAAATAATGAAGAAAATAGCAACAATGCACTGTAAATTGTAGGTGTCGCTCCAATGCACTAAAATGAACTCACCGAATTCTTATGAATTAGGCTGAAAATGGAACAGGCTTGAGGAGAAACCATTCTGCAAGAAACACTTTGGGAACACAACTTCGCGGAAGTAATGACATTTGACGGCAAAGAGAATTAGATAAGAATATGATGTCTTCTTGATGTCTTCAGTCCGTAAGCATGGCGCCGTTGGTTAAAGAGAAAACGGAACAAGTTATTTACTAATCTATACTAATATATAAAGTTGAGTTTGTTTTCTTGTTTGTTTGTTTGTTTGAACGCGCTAATCTCAGAAACTACAAGTGGGATTTGAAAAATTCTTTTTGCATTTGATAGCCCAACTCTTGAGGAAGGTTATAAGCTATATGTTATCTTGAAATTCCCACGGAATCAAAAGTTACGCGGGTAAAACCGCGCGCGGTGCCTAGTCCCTAATATTTATTAAAACAATATTTAAAAGTGTTTTTTTTTATTATTATAACAGCTGTGGGTTATATTAAGTTTAACGGTGGTTGTTGCAACTTGATTATTATTCGCGAACCACGTGTCAGTGGTGGCTTTTGGTACAGGTAGCAGTATATTCAGTGTGAGCTTTTGCACTGGTTCCTTCTATGAGGTTAGCGCGGTGCACCAACACACGAAAATCCTACATTGTGCTTTCGTGTCGCGGAATTAGCATTCGTTTTGCAATAAATAAACCAAGATTGAAAAACTTTACTTTGTGGTTTTAAATTTACACGATCCAAAATCTAAAGTAAAACAGTTTTTAAACGACTCGTCGCTCGCTCGTGGAAGCGAGGTCTGCATACACCGAAACGTCGCGATAAAATGTAAAATCTAATAAGGTATAGCAAAGGCACCAAAGGTTGACACTATTAGGAACATTTCAGAAAAACATTTCAGAAAAGAACATTAACATATGAAAAACTTGAAGTAAAGTTCCAATAGTTTATCACCAATTTCAAACATTGGATAATTTAAATATATCGGTACCCAATAGATGACACCCTAATAACTAGTAATCCAGACATAAAATATCATGAAATATTTTTTCTTAACATTACTCAACAATTAAAAGTAATATTTAACTCTATTGTACTTACATTCAAAATCTAATTAAAAAGTCCAAAAATTCACCTTAAATGACGCCATTTCTTAAGATTGTGCTAAAGGACGTAAGCACAATCGTAAGAAATGGCGTAATATACTTGTGCTTTGACCGGATTGAGTTTGTATATTTGTTTTTATCGAATATTGCAAAACAAAAAAAGGGAAGTTACAAAAGGATTCTTAGGGCGGGTTGTATCAAACGGTTGGTTATCGTATCATACGTACGTAACTTTTTGACGATTACATCAGATGTTTAACGTACGTCAAATACAAAGCGTTGTTTCATTACAAAAAAAACTGTTTGTCAATGTCTTTTCTCTTCCTTTCCACAATTGAATCATCATCACTATCATTTAAAATATATGAAAATAAAACAGAATCCATAGGTAATGTTAAAAGCTTTCAACCAAAGATGTCCTGCCTGTCAACTCAGTTTTCACTAGAAAGTTACGTTAACCAGTGGGTGGATGGACGGTCAACGTAATCGTTAATTTTTGACGTCCGTTAATATGCCGGCATTGGTGAAACAACCCGTTTACTAGCTTGACAGTGGTTAACGCCATTTTTAACGTTGACAGACACGTAAAGTAGTTGTGATACAACCGCCCTTAGGGCGGGTTGTATCAAACGGTTGGTTATTGTATCATACGTACGTAACTTTTTGACGATTACATCAGATGTTTAACGTACGTCAAATGCAAAGCGTTGTTTCATCACAAAAAAAACTATTCGTCAATGTTATTCGAGTTATTTCCACAATTGAATCATCATCACTATCATTTAAAATATATGAAAATAAAACAGAATCCATAATGTTAAAAGCTTTCAACCAAAGATGTCCTGCCTGTCAACTCAGTTTTCACTAGAAAGTTACGTTAACCAGTGGGTGGATGGACGGTCAACGTAATCGTTAATTTTTGACGTCCGTTATAGGTGAAACAACCCGTTTTCTAGCTTGACAGTGATTAACGCCATTTTTAACGTTGACAGACACGTAAAGTAGTTGTGATACAACCCGCCCTTAGTGTTATAAAATGTTATATTAGTATTTCATATTATTAAGCTATAGTTTCTTTTCATACTTCAAATAAAGGGTGTCAGTCAAGCATTGGAGCCGTGCCAACCTTTGGTGCCTTTACCTTATACGCGATAAAAAAGTTTTAGCATCCTTTGATCTTCAGTTTTGACGACCACTTTGGCGATGTGGTAAACCTATTTGCCTCAGACGCTAGGGGCTGCGGGTTCGATTCCCGCACGGAAAAAGAAAAAAGGTCCCGGGTCTGGGCGTTTATCTATGTAGGTATATAATAATAATTAAGCATTTTATATTCTAGGTTCCCCCCTACTTTGCTACATGGTACCTACCTCATAACACAAACTCAGCTTGCTTTGAGGCCATGTAGTTGGTGTGATTGTCTGGGGATTTTATTATTTATTATTATTTTTTTCAACAAAAATAAACAAGGTAATTTGTCCGCGAAATCAACACAACTTTTTTCGTTTCCGTACGATATTGCTCGTATAGCTCGTATCGTATTAGATAAATCGTATGTACTTGAAATTAGTCGCATAGTTTACATATCGAAAATATTATATCAGAATCATTCAACGCTTAAATTTTGTATTCGTAGGTATTTCTTGATAAAATATTATGCAAAAAGATTCCGTTTTAATCTGACTTTCATTCTCTCTGTCCTCATGATTTCTGAGTTTGGTGTGCTAAAAAAAACAAACAAATCCTTTACTTTATCGCATTAGTATAATAGATTAATAAATTTTAATCCATTCATTATAACAGCTTTACTTCGGATCTACCAGAAAAAAATCGACAGAACTGACATAATGGTTTAACTATTATAACAATAGGATAAAAGTTACAAAACATCTAAATCTACAGTACAATCGTTTTCAGTTTCTCTTTTGTTTCAATTTTAATGAGAATTGCATTCAAAAGACGTTCGCAGAATTATAGAGTGGGAGCCGACGGCAGATTGCAGATAAGAGTAATGAACAAGCACTTTCTAATGATGCAATTTTTGCGCCATCTAGCGTCGAATGCAATTAATAAATTTACCGATGGCTGTATGAAAACTTTAAACCGCCTTTTATGTAAGGTTGAGAACTTTTTTTATGAAATAACTACTTTATTGCTACGCTCATATTTTTAATACTTACCTTATTGTCCTATTACAATAGATTTAACTTTAGAATCTGCAGTAGCTGTTCAATATTGTATTGGATGGTTTTTAGGACTTGGGTACTGTAAATAATATTAACTAGGTACTGGACAAAAATAATTAAATAATTTTCGCGAATAATATGTTATAGTATAAATTCAAGGCATGTGTTTTTTTATATGATTTCCGGTATTTGTCCGATTACACAAATTTTTCACTTGTGCCTTGAATCATCATCACAACTCCGTGTAATGAGCCCACTACAGGGCTATGAGCTCACTTCTGGTTGACAGGAATATTCTGGTCAGTGTGCACAATTTTTGTCCTGTTCCTGGTTTTGAATCGTAAAACATAAAATTAGGGCTAAAACGATATGTTGACCGTAAAACGGACGAAGTGCACTAAGAACTGTGTACACAGTTTTTTTAAAGTAAATTTCTACAATTCTTGAGCGTTATGGAATGGTTTAATTTATGATGAACTGCCAAAACAACCAAATACAAAAGGTATCGTACTTCTCATGCCGCTTAAAAGACACTCGATATTAACATGTCAATCAATACACCGAGGCTTTTACATAACGAATTTTTATCTAAATATGTTTTAAAGTGGGTAAAATTCACAAAGTAATGTCACTTTCATGTTCTGAAGTCTTGATTGTTGATAAGCAATTTTTCTCCATGGAATTATTCACATGTGCTCCTTCCATGTATTTAACATTACTTATGACTTATTAGTATAAAAAAGAACTTATTTTCGGATACAGATCTGCTAGAGAACTAAGATATTTACGAGACACGTAAATGTTAGTTACGTCAAAAGAGCGTCCCGTTACCGAGTTTGCACCGCGTCGTGGCGCGACGGTCATCGCCCCGCGCGCGCGCAGCGGACAAATCACTTCACAGATTTGGTGTATTATACTGTCTGTCTGTATACAGTGGCTGTTTATATTGGTGACGCCAATTAAGGGTCGATGATATTTGGGTTTAATCTAAATCAATCAACTGAGTCGTTACAAATTTATGGACATGTTTGTATTAAACACTTTAGTGTTGATAGGGGAGTTTCAAGGTTGACAGTTTGTTTTTAATATTAGTTGTTGCTTTGCATTGTGAATTGGATCTTTCGGTACTAATATGAACAAAGCTCAAAAAAGTGTGCTAAACACTAACTCATGATCAATGTTTATAGGTTTTCATTTATTTTTGGACTTGTTTTGTAAAACATTTTGCCATAGTTACATAAAACATTCCTGATTTTTCAAAGGTAGTTAAAAGACAAGTACAGGCACAAAACAAGTATAGGTACATATATTTATTAGGTGAATGATGCCTGATACGTACCTATTTAGAAATTAAATCCTTTTGTACACCTCCTTAGTCCAAATTGCATGCTATCAAGGCATTTTTGTATGGGGAGTGTATCATAATGTAGTCTACCAATTATTGTACCACACATTGAAGCAAAAGGGTACATAATATGAATTAATTTGGTTTAAGAACCTAAACGTAGGTATGATGTGATGCCTGCCTACGTCTCTAGGCTAGAGCTGCTACCCTGAGGCTTAAGCGAATAAACTGATTCTAAAAATAAGATCGCTTTGTGTTGGCTAGCTATACCATAACAGTTGTATTTTTTTCTCTCTTTAACCTAATCTCTAAAATATCCTTTTATAGTTACAGATCTATGATATAAAACTTAAAGTAAAGAACCCATTTTCAAGTGACGTAAATAGGTAAGAAGACTATTAATGACTATTGATAGGTAAGAAGTACTTAAACAAATGTAAAAGCAGCAGTATTCAGCTGTTATTGAGTTAATATTTAACTGTCACATTTTGACATAATGCTACCTACAGATCCCTCACAAAAACGACTGACCGCAATTTGATAAATGACTTGTCAACTGTATGACAGACTTCACATGCTGCGAGCGAATCATTACCCGGCAACTCAATTAAGACCATTTACATGCTTATTTACCGAAATAGTGCTTTTTATCTCATTTGATAATCAGAGTTGATGTATGCTTTACAATTATAATGATGACTCAACTTTAAACTCGGGATTTACGATTCTAAATAATTAAATGTAATGAGCAAATTATGCAGTTGTTTTGATTTTAAACCAGGGACTGCATATCGGTATAAAATTTTTAAATACTACATGTAAAATTTCAGTACCCTTATTAGTGTACTGCCTCATCGAACATAATACCTGTACCAGTTATGAAAATCTAACTTAATTATATCAGTACCTACCCAAATAATGTATACCGGATTAATTTCTATAGATTTTTTTAGTACAGAAATATTTTAACCTATTTAATTTCTGTACCGAAATGTATAGGTCAGCATATGTCCCTACGCTTCATAGGCTTCAACTAAACTATCGAACATTCTTCAGTATCCACTACATTATTTAAAAATAAATTTTTAATATCAATATTAATACGGGAAAATTTCAGTAAACTGAAAAAAAAAACAGTTATGCTACAATAATATAAAAGTTACTTCCGTATGAAATTATTTCAGTATGAATTACGGTACTGTTGTTTTTAAATACTTACACCTAATTTAACGGTATGACGTCATACAGAAAAAAATGTACAAAAATTCATACCGGTATGCAGTCCTTGTTTTGAACTAGATTATTTTTGGGTTCCGAGATAGTAGCTACCTATTTTTATTTCGATAAAAGGAATATCTTGTAGTTTTTGGTTTAACTATAGACAACTTTTATTAAAAGTGTAGGTCATACTTATTTGATTTATAATAAATTGAATTCATATAGGTACTGAATGGATTGCAATATTTAAAAGTATGTCAAAGTCAAAGGTAATGTTATCTTAATTTCGAAGAGTCAATTTACACGTACAAAATCAACATCCAATTCGGAAGGTCATTGTATCAAGTGGCGGTAACCACCTTTCGTAAAAAAATTGTTGCCGAATATGGACGCAATGTTAATTTGTTCAACCGGATATATTTTATGACGAGCCAGTTCATTCCTAAGCCCTTGTGCTATCATCTTCGACCTCATCATCCATTCACCATCACTCAGTTTCATCATCAATTAGGTGAAATTGATATAAAGCGGCTGCAATCCTAAAAAAATCGTTTAAAAGTGTGTGATTATGAATGGTTTGGTTCCCTTTCATGCTGAATCGGCTTAAAGCATTAAGATGTTGTAAGATTCACAAACAAGTCATTTTACTTTGTTTATTTATTTTTTGTTTAACATTAGGTACTTACCGATTTTTTTGTTTAACGTTACTTAGTAACCTACTTTATTTTATTGATTAAAACGATATTGTATACTACGGTAGGTATCGGGATTTAAAAGGGAAACATGAGTTGTTTATTATTACAATTTATTGTTCCTCTAAAGAAATTTGTTTCCTTTTTGCTAAATTATAAGCAACGGCGGACCAAAGTTTAAAAACTAAAGACTTAAAAATTACGTCTTACATAGCATTTCCATTGTCAAAGAACTTCCATCTATCCACTTTTAACAAATGATATATGGCAGATAAGACTTTAACAGGAAAAAAACTAATCAAAATGGCGAAACATTTGGTCACACATAATTTTAAAACATCACCTTTATGTTAAGATAAAGCTTCGTATACTATGATAAAATAAATATTTATTTAATGCCTAATTGTATTGTAAAGTCCTCATCACAGATATAGAGATTTCATCTAAATGAGCTATATCACTTTCAAGAATCACTATGACCCTATTATGTATTAGCTTAGGAGCTGCTGCCAGTAATCGCGACCTATTGACAACCTTTCACATTTTTTTTTAAGTTTTTTCTTGCATGTTTTAATATTGAAGTATAATTTTACAGATAAAAATCTTACGAATATTATTAATGTGAAAATTTTAATAGATGGATGTACTATGGATGTTTGTTCCTCAATCACGGCAGAACGGCTCAATTTTGCATAGTGATTGTGTGTAGTCTGGACCAGCACATATACATTTTATCCCTTTTTTCCCGCGGCATTCGAAACTATTCATTGTAACATTAAAACATTCGGGTAAAACCGCGCGAAACAGCTGATACAAAATAAAATCGTTCCCGTTTGGGACTCGAAACGAAATCTCCCGCATTGAGGGAGATCTGCAGCGCTATTCACGTTACTAAAATACAGCGCTGTGTACGACGACGAGCGAGTCGAAGAAATGTCAAACAGTTCGACGATTGTCACTTCTTACTCACTCCGTCTTCAGCGGCGAGCGCTGGGGTCATGTGTTATGTGAATACCAATTATGTCAGTCGTCGCTCATGAATCGATGAACTCGACGCTGTTATTTAGGAGAATAGCCCTACTGGGAATTATTTCATTTTAACCTTTTAATTTGATAAACTCGTAGACTTACTTACCTAAGTTCTTAACATAGTTGACAATACTTAGACAAATGTTGTTAAAATTGATAATATAAAATCTTTTAAATTAATTGGGTATAGTTATTTCATTCTTTAACTTTCATTTAAGAGTAAAAAACTTAAATTCTTGATGCAGAACTTAAAACTATGATTTTTAGCGCTAGATACGTAAGTTTATACCGGTAAAGACCGGTGAGCAATTGAATTTTAAAAAGAAAAAATAATTAATTTAGATAATGTTAATGATCACACCGGTTGAAACCAGAGAGCAAAACCAGAATAATGTATCTACTTATCTAATGAAGTTTTTCTGGTCACTAATGAATTCAAATTTGCGAATTATACAATATGTTTATAAATCAGTGTTGCTAAAATTATAACATTTGCAATTGTGATTCTATTAATCAATGGACACTGTGACTGCTATTACGCATTATACGTAATGTGATTTTATAGAATAGGGTGCGGCTCTCGGGCTAACATATTACTTTATAGTAAGCGTACGGTCAACGTACCGGTCGTCACGCGACGGCGGCGCTCGGTCTAATTCGCTTAGATTACCTACTACACCGCAACCAACGATATCAGACCTTTCACAAACTTTAAAATAAACCTTATAGCGTACACATAAAGGTTAAAAACGAATAGTGGCACAGTCAAGCTACACTGGAATAACAGTACGGTATAAGCTAGTATTGCTACTGCTATTAGCGGAGGTTTCGCTTTGAGTTTTTTATTTGAAATGAAAAAATAGAGAAAGGTTGAGGATTGGATTTCGTGTGATATCTTGATTTGTAGGTTTCGTGGGAATGCTAATTAGTTAAATAAGATTTCTAACATACTTGATTTTATCGAATGTCTAGTTGGGTTGACGATTGTTTCTTGTATAAATATTATCTTGTATGTGTAGGTAAGTCATGACGTATGGCACTGAGACGTGGTCACTAACTATGGGCCTTATCAACAAGCTTAAATTCGCTCAGCGGGCAATGGAAAGTGCTATGCTCGGAGTTTCCCTGCGGTTTTCCCTCCATCAGGAATGAGGAGATTCGCAGGCGAACCAAAGCCACCAACATCGCCAGAAGGATTGCAAAGCTGAAGTGACAATGGGCAGGGCACATAGCTTGCAGAACAGATGGCCGTTGGGGCAGAAAAGTCTCAAGTGGCGGCCACGTACTTGGAGACGCTGCGGAGGCAGGCCCCCCGCAAGATGGACCGACGACCTGGTCAAAGTCGCCGGTAAACGCTGGATGTATAAGCAGTAGGTATTCTTATACACTTAGCGAACGTCGAACGCTGGATGAGGGTGGCGCGGGTCCGGACGACATGACGAATCCTGGGGGAGGCCTCCGTCCAGAAGTGTGCGTCTCTCGGCTCCTGAAGATAAAAAAAACGAAATCGAAGTAGAATCCTAGGTAGATCGAGAGGAAAAATGCCGGCTGAAAAAAAACTTTTACAAAAGAGTGCGTTAGGTCGGAGTAGTGTATTTCCATACAAAATATCTTAATAATTTTCTAGTCGTACCTATACCTGTACCTATACCAATGTAGGTATGTAAGAAAATAGGAAAACAGTTAATAACAACTTTTCAGATGATGCAGAATTTTTCTTTTTCAAAAATAAAATAAGAATCTACTAATCTGCATTTCCCTCGGATTTCCCATTGTTCAATTTTATTTCAACTTCCTAACCGAGGGTTCTAAGAAAAAGGACCAACGAAAAACCCTGTACCAACTAAGTATTTTTGACAACAGAATGCTGACACTTCTCTTATCCTCTCGGTCTATAAATACAGGAATAATTGACAACATTTAGAGCTATGAGTAGTTGGAGCACAATGGGCCGTATTCGATATTAAAATCTCTAATTTTAAGTCTCTCTCTAATGTTAAGTTTGCCAATCAATCAAAAAGAAAATCAAAAAAAGGAGCAAATTTTGAATTTGAAGTTTCCTAATTTGATATTAGAGACTTAAAATTAGCAAATCTAATATCAAATTAAATGTATCCAATTCATTTCTAGTCGTAGCACACGGCTTCACCTGGGCATGGGCACAGTTTCGGTCCAAGTTGTTTCTGTAAAATTGATACTAAAACAGTTTTACGCGAGGGTTTTGCCAGTATGGTATTCTGGTACCTTGAGAGAGGAGTTCATAAGAGTGCAGGAGATGTACAGTTAATGCAATAAGTGAGGCACTTATCATGCGCTGATCTCTAAGCCCGTTTTTGACTTCAATAAGCTCATGGACTAGCTCTTCATAAAATATTGCCAGAACAAATTATCGCCATGGCGGTAATAGGTATCTAGCCAATCGGACTCTGGACTCTACGACCAAGTGGGGTCGCTCAAATTAGTCGCTTTTTACGACATGCTTGTTTGCATTACCTACCTAATTTTTTTGCAGGAGAAAAACTTGCTCTCACGTCCCCTATAACGTCAAGGGGAACGGCAGGGTATGTAAGGGTTATTCTGGCAGAACAGCGGACCTCCAGGTGTTCCTCATCCACCATAAGTGGAGCCATAAAAATCAATAAACTTTTTGTTAGGAAGCGCAAAACTCCAGGTCACGGGTTTTGTTTACAAACGGAACTGTTAAACTCTGGTTCTGAAGATGAATCAATTCAGTTGGTTTACGAGGGCCAAACTGAAAGTTTTTAGAACTGGCAACTTAAAAGCATTATATTAAAAAAATAAGTTTAAATTTTGAAAATAGAACTCTTTACCAATAATATTGAGTATTCATTTCATTCATTTGTCATTTGTTTCACGATTTGGCGGCAAATTGAAAATTGTCTGTGCACGTCAGAATGAATTTAAGCCGAGAAAATTTTCGTGCAATGATTTTTTATGACTTTCGATGTCATATAAGTCAACAAGAAAGTTATGATAGACTTCGATTGGCTTTTCACGATGAAGCCCCATCTCGTGCCACAGTTTACAACTGGTTTAATGAATTCAAACGTGGTCGAACTAATCTCACCGATGATTTGCGTGAGGGACGGCCTTCTACAGCGACGACTGAAGATAATATCAGTGTTGTGCGGCGTATGATAGAGACTGACAAAAGAGTGACCTATCAGCAGATTCGGACAAGTCTAGGCATAGGTATGAGTCAAGTGCACAAAATCCTCCATGAACATTTAGCGGTCAGGAAGCTTTGTGCCCGCTGGATACCGCATAATTTGACCGAGGCTCAAAAACTCCGCCGTGTTGATTGGTGCCGAGAAATGATCCAAAAATTTAACGGAGGTGACTCAAATGCTGTGTTCGACATACTAACGGGTAACGAAAGCTGGATTTACTGTTATGATCCGGAAACCAAAAGACAGTCTGCTCAGTGGGTGTTTCCTTCCGAAGAGTTGCCAACTAAAGTGAAGAGAGGTCGAAGTGTTGGAAAAAAGATGGTGGCCTCGTTCTTCGGAAAGACAGGTCATTACGCGACAGTTGTCTTAGAGGATCAGAAAACGGTTAATGCAGAGTGGTACACTAACAACTGTTTGCCACTTGTCTTGGAAAAAGTTCGAGAGAAACGACCTCGCAGCAGGATCCTCCTTCATCACGACAATGCCTCGTCGCACACCGCCAGGCAAACGATCGACTATTTGGCGACCTCAGACGTGGAATTACTGGGTCACCCGCCGTATAGCCCCGACCTCGCACCCTGCGATTTTTATTTATTCCCGAAAATAAAAGAAAAACTTCGAGGAAAACATTTTATGGACGCCGAAGAAGCAGTGGCTGCGTTTCAAAACGCCGTCGAAGAGACCCCTAAGGCCGAGTGGGCAAGGTGCTTTTCTCAATGGTTCCATCAAATGCAGCGATGTATTGATGTGAATGGACGCTATTTTGAAAAGTTATAATAAAACTAATAACTTGATAGAATGCTTAGTTTTTGATTTTCTAAGAACTTTCAGTTTGACCCTCGTATTAGTTTTTATGAGTGTAGAACGGCAGTTATTTCTACCACCGATTTTAGAGGCGGCTCTTTATAAGAAAGTACCGGGTGACACAATTGAATTGAAAAGAATGTCATCCGTATCGGCAATATGATGTAAAGGTTCTCGAAGTTACAAATTAATGTTTATTAGAATAGAGTAAGGTGCAAAAATAATTTATTTTAATTGGTTTGATTAGATGAATTTGATAAAAGGGATCAAGTTACTTCTTTCAAGCTCAATGGTGGTCACCATAAAAATAACATTGATAAGCTCTAAGTGAAATCAGATAAAACAACACAGGAAAACGTATTGTTTTATTTAATTGACAAGTTCTCTACGTATTGACATATGACTGTGAATTCAAAAGAGAAGGAACTTTTGTAGTTTGGTGTCTGTAAAGACTAAAATCTTCGTGATCGTGGCCTTGCAAACAGTGCTGAAATATCGAGATCTCAAAACAAATGACAAAAATGGTAAATATTCTCAGCTTTTAAAAGATTAAATTTCGAAAAAAACTTCTTTCTTTTTATTTTCTTAATTCATCGTGAATACTTAAGATATTACCTATACATATAGTAACTAATTGATGTTATTATAAAGAACCAAACAACAGAACAGTGTTTTTTCGTTTCGAGTTCACTAAAACAAACGCAAAAACTTCAAACGTACTAGATTACTATCTGCATATGTTAAACTTGTTAACAGTGCAGTTTTTAATACTTCCGTTAAGTAAGATAGTAGCTACATACATTTTAACTACCTCAATATCACATTGGAGGCCGTGTATAAAAACCTTAAAGCTCGTAAAATGATAATTTCGTCTGCATAATACAATTTAACGATTATTTCTCTCGCACTCGATGGAGAAACGAAACTGTGATAAAGTGAACGGCAATGACCGATTTGTGGACGTGTTGCGGATCTATTCTGAAACTTTCGATATTGTTGCGTATGAATGAAGTCAAAATAATATATGTAGGTAAGTAAGTAGTGTTACTTTTATTGGGTGTTATAACTAAAAAATGCTTCATAATGGTTTGTGTATTCAGTCAGACAGTATTTATAACTTTCTTTTGGAAAAAGTACGTTTAATTTCGTCAGACTAGAATTTTGTCATTGATATAAATCATACGAGTTCAACTTGTTCAAACGTACAATTTATCTCTCTCTTAAATGTATTCTATGATAAACAAACAAACAATATAAGTTTTTTCTGAAACATGCTTTGAAATTTGAGTGTTATTTTGAAAACCTTCTTCGAGATAAATTAAACTTGCTGCACTGGTCGAGCAGCGAACGGCAATAGTTGTATGAAATCCATATATGTCTTGTTTAGCGGCCAAATAAATTACTTTGTAAAATTAAATTTGTCGTGTTATTCAAAAATGGAACGATCATCCGTTTTTATTTTTCTCCGCAACATGGCGACCAAAGAGCTAAGTTATCAAAGGTTTAATTAAAAATTTTAACTGACTTGCACATAGAAACAATAAATGAAAAAGAAATACTTTGGCGCGTAAAAAACTTATAATTTGTTCGACAACTTCGTTATTAGTTTTAAAGTTCTGAATTGTAGATTAATTTCCGCGCATTATTTGAGAAAAGTACTATTCAAGCCTTGGCCGCAAAAAGGCATTGATGGACTTACTCTCTTGCCGGCCGCTGCAGTAATTAACTATTAAACTGATAATGGTCATTAAAATTTAAATTTACTATAGAAATGGGATATTTACCATGTTTATTATTTAGAGTTCTCGATATTTCGGCACTGTTGGAAGCACCGTCGTGATCATGGCGCTTGGTAAACATCCCGTTTCTAAAGTAAATTGGAATACAACCAATACAAACTACGACTTCATCGTTGTTAATCCTTTAACGGGTTCTTAGGTCAACTGATTTTTCCGTCTTCTACTTGGCACAACGTCAAAAGCGACTTTTCCGAGCAAAATTCTTTATGTTCATGGTTTCTTTAGAGTGTAGGTATGGAAAAATATTGAACCAATGCTTCGCCATGGGTTAATATTGCAGTGTAGGAACTGTTACTTATCGTTGTGCTGTTATCGAAACTAATTTATATTGAAATATTTATTGATACAAACACAGTCATAGATTTATATCCGTAGAATTATGCAACTAAATCGTCGAGGTAAGTTTTGAATGGAAAATGTATTGCCTAACTACATTAATAGGTTTCCATTTCTTATGGTCAAATTTTCATATCGAATATCCAAGAATAGGTCTCTAAATTGTATTGAAACACTGTATTGTCGGGTTATCGGTATGACTTTTAATTTAAGATGGACGTGTTTGCTACCGCGCCTACACGTACCGCGCTTATTATTCTTGTTGCGACGAAATAAAGAACAAAATTGTAGTTACTTACAACTAGTATTTTTTTTAAAACAAAGTATAAGATGAATGACTTGAAGTTATTTGAATGCCATTGTTATACTTCTTCACTTTTGTTAAGGTAGATACCACCCAAATCGTCTATGGTATAAGCGTAAATACAGAAAATCCTTCAAAAGTTACATCCTTAGTTGATTATTATGGTGCATACAGATTGATGTAATGGAACTTGTAATGTAACATTCTGCGCACTACACGTCCAAATACGCAACGTGCGCAGAATGATGCATTACTATACTATACTATAGTTTACTATAGTTGCATTACTAGCAATCTGTACGCACCATAAGACTTTAATCATTAAGCACCTTCTTTTCTATAAGCTGTCATTAATTAAAAAAATCAATATGATACAATTAACAATAGCTACCAATACGATTATTTTATCTATAAGGACTACATATTTAGTTAAGTGTGTGTGAATGTTGACTGTACAAACAGGATAGAAAAATCGCCGATAAAAAGGTATAGGCAAGACATACCCTACCTAACACAACAGTCGTGTCAAATCCTCCTTCACTTCTCACCGTATCAAAACATAATGTTCTGATAACCGTGAATACGATTATTCATTTGTTAGAACATTTTGCGGATATTTTAAAGGATTTTCAGTCAGTTTTCTGTACTTAAGTTACAGGCTGTTACTACCTATCCTAAAGCTGTATTCCTTAATTGTACATAGGTATTGAAACCTGTTCACCGCGTGTAGCAATCAGACGAATTAGTCTAGTATACAGTAGCAATAACATCGATATAATATATAATTGTTATATGTAAGATTATAAATCGTAAAAACTTAAGACAGCTTTGGTATGTAGCGGAAAGAAGGATCAGCAGTGCAACTACTGACACCAGGACTTAGCATCTAAAGTGCGATTACAGAACACGAATGTGAAGCATCCTGGCAAGTATCAAAATCACGGTTGCAAAGCTTGTTGAATGTGCATCAATCAAAGTCAAAATCAATGGAAAATACAAATATGATCGTCATACGTGTCTCGTATAAGACAGTAGACGCAGACAGAACTTCCATCCGTATGTGGTAGATATTCCGAAAAATCGAACTAAGCGCTTTGACAGTTCCTTTTTGATACGGGTCGCCAAGGTTTGGAATGAACTGCCTGCGTCTATCTTCCCTGACCAGTATAGTCCTAGTACTTTTAAGCGTCGAGTGAATAGGTTTCTCGTGGATGGACGTGTACCACCTTAGTCTTCATGTTCACTTAACATCAGGTGGCATGGAAGACAAACGTCCCATCCATATTTTATATAAAAAAAAGATAAAGTAAACGGTTTTATTACGGGATGGACTAAAAGTTTGCAATTGTATTAGCAGTACTTAGCATACGTTAAAGACATTATATGTTGTAGAGCGTAGGGTATCCCTTAGAATAGGGTCAGCTTTGAATAGTCTTACCAGCCGTGGATAAGCGTGTCTTAAAAGACGACTAATGCGAGTGGCCTCTGATTGGTGGTAGGACCTCTTCAGGGTCCTCCTGGCCATCGACCACCCTTCATATAAAATCCGCCGCCAAATATGACGCTCCTGCGATATGTTACGGAAATAAGAGACAGGTTTTTCCTAAGCCGGTGTGCTGTCATCTTCGACCTCATTTTCACTAACCATCACTTGGGTGCGACCTCATTTTCACTAACCATCACTTGGGTGCGACCTCATTTTCACTAACCATCACTTGGGTGCGACCTCATCTTCACTTAGGTGAGATTAGGATCAAACGCAGGTTCATTCAACTGTAAAAAATATGTAGAGCTTGCCTGTCTTTTTAGGTACAGAGACAGATCAAGCGCTCCAAAACTGTCAAAAAATGTAATTAAATCTGAGCTCTATGCCCTCGTATTAAGTTTAAAATTGGTTCTGTCAGCCTTGCTGTTCCTACTCCGGAAAGAATGGGCAAGATATCCGGTGTAATTACTAGCACCGGAACATATCATTTAATGTTCCAGGATCAGCAAAGTGCCAGTAGTTCCCCTGTATTTTCAGGTGTCCCCTAGCAATGGTGAATACTTAACATTAGCTAACCAACATTCTCGTTCCCAACCCCTGACATTTAAAAGTGCTATCCTACATAAGAATGCGACAAAACCTTACAAGAATAGAAATAATTACTTACTAATGACTTAAATAGGCTTGTATTCCATTGTTGAAATTCTGGCTTCTATCTACCAATGTAGGACTTTAAGATAGCCTTTACTTTGCCACCGTTTTTTTTAATTTGCCCCCTTCCGTCACTATTTCATGCTAAGTTATGCTTGTAATAAATCTGACGACTTTTAAAACCAAAAAGTCATTTAACTTTTTAAAAAAAAATTAAAAAAAACATATTGATAAACAGTGAACCCTCACCATGAAATGTACAAACAGTAGCAAATAAAAGAAAGCTGTGTATATCCTTTATTCAAACCACACAACGCAGCCTATGTTAAACATGAACCGGCCACTGCGACTAATACGATATTATCATTGCCTCGTAATGACCATCATTTGTCCTCCGCTGTTGCCAGTTCGTGCAGAGCGAGACACACTGATACGATTAGATACAGCGAGAAAAGGACGGAGCGAATGAAGGACAGTTGAGGTAAATTGTTCCATGATTGGATAATCATTTTAATGGCATAACAATGCTTTGAATGACTTTAAATGGGGGACGTGTTTATTTGTTTGTACGAGGTTTTTTGTTTCCTTTTGTTGTTGTTTCTTTGTTCGGAGGTTATAATTTATTCAATTGTTACTTAAGTGTAGCCTACTTAGGTTTTTACTTGAAAACACAATGAAGTGTTTATTTAAACTTTACAAATCGAGTGTTGAGTATGGAAATGAATGTAATAAAATTAGTAGATACATAATAAACAGCCTTCAATTTTGTGTTTTGAAATTAGCAGTATGAAATTAGATTAATTAAAAAAAAGACTCGAGTTCTAAGAAATACTTACCTGCTTTAAGAAATTACATGCTAAGGTTCATGGACCATAACGTACCTAAGTATTAGTAGGTATTAGTAGGTAGGTATACCTACCTATGCTTAGGAAGCAGGCAAGTGAGAACTGGATCCACCTGATAATGGTACGATAAGTACGTAGGTACGTTAGTACACTTGGGCCTATGGACATCACAGATATTCTACATTACTGACGTGTTGATAGACTGAAGTTAAGGTGGAAAAGTCTAAATATTCTTGGTTTTCACCGACTGCTCCATACTATTATCCGAAACCAAGGACTGCATATCGGTATAAAATTTTTAAATAGTACCAGTAAAATTTCAGTACCTACCCTTATTAGTGTACTGCCTCATCGAACACAATACCTGTACCAGTTATTAAAATCTAACTCAATTATATCAGTACCCAAACAATGTATAACGGAATAATTTCTATAGATGTTTTTAGTACAGAAATATTTTACCCTATTTAATTTCTGTACCGAAATGTCATAGGTAATTCATAAAAAAAGGTCATAATTATGTCCCTACGCTTCATAGACTTCAACTAAACTGTCCAACATTCTAAAGTATCCGCTACATTGTTTAAAAATAAATATTTGATATCAATATTAATATTGATACCGGAAAATTTCAGTTAACAGAAAAAAAATCAGTTATGCTACAATAATAAAAAAGGTACCTACATGAATTATTTCAGTATGTATTCCTGTACTGTTATTTTTAAATACACCTAATTTAAGGGTATGACGTCATACAGAAAAAAAATGTACTAAAATTCATACCGATATGCAGTCCCTGTCCGAAAAATAATATTACGCTTATAAAAGACACCTAAACAAAGTAGTCGCTCAACTTTAGTTCCCAAATTTGTAGATAAAAAAAACACCTTCCTTGGGGAACCTTCCCCAAAAGCTAAGCTATCAAATAGAAAAACAGTTTTCAAATCCGACTAGTAATCTAACTTTACTGTCCTAATCGCTAAAAACTGGTTATTTAAATAACGATGTTTAAAATGTCACAGGTAAAAAAGATTGCAGCAATAAAATAAAAGGAATTGAAATAGGATCAAACTTAGCTTTACATCGCAAAAAAAATATACAAATTTTAGGTCAAGAAGATGTTAATTTCTTAAAAAAGAACTTCTTTAGTCTTGAAATTAAGTAACTCGCTCCTGATGGGCATTGAAAGAACTTCATCAAAAGTTTTAAGGGGGGATATCTTTAAAGGGAGCTGTGTCAGCTGCTCGTAGAAATCCAATTTAAAAAAAATTGAACTGTCCTTAAACTTCGTCATTTTTACACAGCATATAAAATACATTGATAGGTATGGTGAATTCGTACAACATGTTTCATTTCAATCCGGCTTAGCTTGTGTCCCGTTTCAGCTCAGAACAGCTGACCTAATCACGTGAAAACATAATTAAGCATTTGAGTCGATCCCACGGGAAAGATTCTTATTAGTTTTTTAGAATCGCTGCGGTCCCTATTTCAATCTCGTTAGCAGGTATTCCTTTTCAGTACTTTTAAAAACATTTATCTACTAATTACTCATTAATAATGTAGACTCTTCTTAGTGTCGAAGCACGAACAAAGTTATTAGAAATAAATTTTCCAAATTCATGCGGAGCAACGCTTAAATATTCAGAAGCTAGACTCTACTGTTCTCTATTTTTAAGTACCGTTTAAAATCGGATGGGTATTCTGCACTGTAATTTTATAAGTGCCTACTTAAACAATCGATTGGTCACGCCTTGTATCATTTATCACAATACTAACGCGAATATTTGACATTACAGCATTTTTAGTTCGGTGCGTCGTAGTAGTTCGTAATAAGTTAAAGTCTCTCGAAAGCCATCTTATTGATAAGGGCACAGGCGCGGTCCCAGGGGGGCGGTCACAGGGGACATGACCCCCCCCAAAATCATGAAAAGATGAACCCCTTATTAGAGAAGGAGGAAGAAAAAGATACTTCTGATACAAAAAAAATGTCGTGACCCCCCCCCCAAAATTCAGTTGTGACACCCCCAAAATTTCAGTCTGGGACCGCGCCTGAAAGGGCATCGTGGTGCAGTCTGTGTTGTGCTGTCAGCGATACCTGCGAGAGGTGCTACTCCAAGAATAATGGTTGATCGGATAAATTCAACTGGCAAATATCACCGTTAATTCCTAAACCGATGTGCCGATATTTTCAAATTTATCTTCATTTACGACAGGGCCAATTTTTTGTGTCGCTCACTATGCCCGCATTTGACCTCTCAATGGTAACTGCTTGGAATAAAATACATCATATTAAATCTGCTGCCTCTTATCATCGTTCCGGTGTTTATGTATTCTAGTAACATTTTATGAAGAGCGTTCCTGAATTTTTCTCTGGTCAATCTTCGAACTAATGACACTTAGATATCATCAGGTGATCAGATCAGATTTTTCCTGATCATATCAATCAGATTTTTACGATAAACAAAACCATCGTTTTAAACATTCGCTATTCAAATACTGATTCATTATTATTAATTAGATAAGTTAGGACTAGATCGCATTAAAATATTAATATTATTTACTACCTGATTAGTCAGTAATAAACTTTTTGTTAATACCGTACTAAATTTTGTTTTTCTTAAAATCAATTACATAACTACTTAGAAGCAAACACTAAACAGCATTCACACCCCGACAAACCTAAAGTCTGGTGATAGCAAGCGCTTGCACAACCCGGTTGCCGCACACCGCACAACCACAAGGCACGGCTACTGTGTCGTGGCACAATCAACCTCGCGGACAATGGACTTGTTTTCCGTAAGCATTGGAACATGTCGACCGTACGAGGACCTACAAATAATGAGTTCATATTAATTTTACTAGAAAAATGGATTGTGGTTGAGATAATAACGATTTAGGATTGAGAGTTCAGTTACTGAAATTAACTACACAGGATAACAAAAAAGTCCAATTAACCTCTAGTGCAGATTGCATCTTAATAAAGTAAAATGTTCAAGTTGTCTAAGAAGGTATAATAGCAATATTAGACATACTATTGTTAGGTAAAATGCTGGTTGAACAATGATATAGACGGTCTTAAAAATTGATCGAATTACTTGGTATAAGTTGGTTATGCAAAGCTTCCTAGGCAACGTTACGAGTATTCTTGACGTGCTGTCCGGGACACTCTTTCGTTAAACCATTAACACCTGATTATGTCCGAATATTTTTCATTAAATAAGCGAACAAGAGATCCAATTTACAAGTGAATATAAAATAAAATATGGCGAGGATAAAGTCGAAGACGACAGAGAGAAAGAAGGGTTCAAGAAAGAATAAGCTCTACATAAAATATCACAGGAACTCTACACCGGTAGATATTTAGCGGCAGATTTTAAATTAAGGCTGGTCGCTAGCCAGAGGGACCCTGGAGGTTACCAAGTGGGAGGCTATTCGGGTTATTCGCCTTTTACGAGGCGCTGTTACGAGACGCGATATGCCCGCGATAGGATTAAGCCCATACATGGCTTTGCTGAACAGTTGCAGAGAAATAATAAGTTATTCGATCAATTGTTTGACGTTGCCTGAATGTAGGAATTTATTGTTTTATTATTAGACTAACTTAACTCACCGTTTTTGCTTAAACTCTTAGTATTTTTTCCTCTAAACATAGCCATAATATGATTATATGAAGTATTTAGATATAAAAATTTGAAGTAAAAGTTAATCAAGAGAATTTATTTATTTATTTCATTTAAGATCTCTCAACTGCAGCTTGGCCTACCAAGTCGGCAAAGTGCTTATTACAGAATTTATTGCTGTTGTTAAACACTTACGACCACTTTATACAAGTATCTATACCGCACTTGAAAATGTCTCAACTTCGCACGCTCTCACACTTTTCCGCAAGCTCTAGATCAGCTGTCACCCATTCTTGAACCGACCCACTTGTCGTGATATATCGAGTAAGTTACGGCACTCGATTCATTTCAGATTTCAAATAATTTATTTAAAAATACAATAATACAAGCACTGACGCCTACTAGCGTTAGCTGTGTATTGGTCTTCAGTTCCTTCCCAAATGTTTACAGGTCTATAATTGTGCGTACTTAATATAATCTTAGCGAAAACAATTATCATATCGGGAGCTCAGTGAAAGAGCACTCGTTCGGTAAACGAGAGGTCCCAGGTTCGAGCCCTGTTCGGGTGATGATTTTATTTAGCATATTTTACAGTGCCTAAAAACAAAAATCAAATAGAAATGAATAAAATCCAGTAGGTTCAATCGGCAATTTTATTTTAATCAGCGGTTACCCATTCTTGCACCGACCGACCCACCCAAAAGTTGGTTGTGCTATATCGAGTGATGTTTACAATAGCCGCAACGCCACAAGCTTTATTACAGGCTATAAATGTCTCACACGTGAATATTTATAACAACATCGAAAATTGTTAATTAACTACGGAGCCCTCGGTGCCCACATTGATACAGCACCTGATTCAATTAATCAGTTTAATGTCGGCATGTGAATTTCACTTTAGGCTTTAGGCCATATACAGAAAGAAAGCTGGAAACTTATAAGCGCTTACCAGCGCTTCACAGCGCAGAAAAATATATGAACGCGCGCCGATAAGCACTGAACGGTGCCGACATGTTCCGACAAGCATCAACACTCGCTGGTCAGCGCTGGGAAATCATCGTCCGATGAGTCCGACATTTTGCTTGGTCTGCCTCAACCTGCTTCCTTTGTGTAGAACGGACCAGCGCTGTCAAGCGCCGGCCGGTAAGCGCTTATAAGTTTCCAGCTTTCTTTCTGTATACGGCCTTATCAGAGTGCCTAGTGCGAGTTTTTCAACTTTACCATCGCGTTAACGTTAACTTCGTTTTGAATGGGATCCCAGCAGCGCCAACTAGTGACAAAATTGGAAAACCGAATTTGTACGAACGTAATTGGTTGTTTCTAGTGGTTTGCTCGATTAACGCGATAATAAAGTCATTCGAATTAACTCGCACTAGGCCCACAGTTTACATAAGCTTTGCTGAGTAGGTACTTAATAAAAATGAAAAGTATAACTGAATTAAAACACTGCTTTTATCGATCTTATTTTTGGACTTCAAGGTACTTAAATGCAATAAAATTAAAAACCCAATGATCGTTCAACAAAAACTTGTTCTGTTGAGAAGCGAGTCGAAAGCAATCGGCCGTCAATTTCACGCTCCGTTAGCATTACACGGCGTTCGGCGCGCGATGATTTAATGCTGCATGTATCGATTGCGACTATTTCAGACGATGGGTATTTTCGGTGGGTAACCTTCAGTAGGCTTTTGTACCTACTTAATTTAAAATTTATACCAATTATTATTAAAGGCATCGCGCGGATTTTTAGTCGTAACTGATGTTGTTATAGTTTCATTTGAATTATTAAATGCAACTTCGCACGGTTTTGTCTGCGTAAATTTGATAGGTTTAGCTTTTATTGGAAGATCAGACTGAGTATTTAGCTGTATGATTTCTTCATCTTATCAATCAAGGGATAATACATTAGGTTTCAAATATCAAACTTTTCCTTAAATATGTAATAACCTTCATTTATCTGCTGATTTGGTGAAAGACGTCTCCAAAGTAAAATTAAAACGTTTTTTCCATGTTTAAATACCTAATATGCGTGGAACTTTAAGTACCTATACCTATCCGAAGTAGGTGCAGTTTCAAATTTTATTATTTAATTAAATAATACGAGGGCGGCTCAATAACTCCGTGACTTTTCGAATAAAACACAGTTTTTTTGATAAATAAATCATTTTTTTTTCAACGTAGACTAAGCTTAAGCTCTATCAGTTGTCCAACAATTCTCCAATTTTTTTTATACCTTCCAAAAAATATGATTTTTCGAGGTCCTCAAAATAGGCCTTTGTTTGGGAGATGACTTCATCATTGGAGTCAAATCATTTTCCACCTAGCCATTTCTTCAGGTTTGGGAACAAGAAGTAGTCAACCGAAGCCAAATCTGGAGAATAGGGCGGATGAGGGAGCAATTCATAGCCCAACCCAATTCATGAATTTTTGCCATGGCAACTGCACATGTGTGCACCCTTGCATTGTCTTGGTGGAAAAGAACTTTTTTCTTGGCCAAATGAGGTCGGTTTTTTCAAATCGTCATTGAATCGGTCCATTAAGTTGGCATAATATTCCCCATTGATTGTTCTTCCCTTTTAAAGGTAGTCAATGTGGATTGTCCCGCGTGCATCCCAAAAAACAGTCGCCATAAGTTTATTGGCTGACAAACCCACAATGGCCTTCTTTGGCGCCGATTCACCCTTAGAAACCCACTGTTTTGACTGTTGTTTGGTCTCTGGTGTGTTGTGATGGATCCATGTTTCGTCCACGGTTACAAAACGGCGAAAAAACTCCACGATATTGCGATTAAACAACGCCAAACCTTCCTGTGAAGTTGTTACACGATTGCGTTTGTGGTTGACTAGCAAACGCGGCACACATCTTGTGAAAAGCTTTCTCGTGCCCAAGTGATCCTTCAAAATTGAAACCACTGAGCCATGCGAGATCCCTACAGCTTCCAAAATCTCTCGCTCTTTCAATCTTCGGTCGGCCAGCACCATATTTTTGAATTTTTTCGATTGTTTCTGGTGTAGAGACCTCAACTGGGCGTCCAGGACGTTCGGCATCTTCAGTGCTTGTACGGACACAACGGAATTCAGTAAACTACTTTTTACGATTGAAACCGATGGTGCAAAGTCCCACAATTTCCTTAAACGCGTAAGTAAGTAGGTACAACGATTTTGTTCTCGCATTTAAAACCTAATTATAAATTGTTTAAGATATTGTTTTGTGAAGTTGGTACTTGAAGTTCTTTCAAAGAGTTAAATACTACTAATATTACAATTTGAGAGTGAGGATGGATAAAGGTAGTCTGCTAAGTTAATATGGCTAAGTCATTTATAACTCTTCTTGCGCGATTTAATCGACGTACAACGACATCTATCGAATAAAAGCGGGCTAAAATTTTGTATATTTTAAATGTAAAAGTTTAAATGTATGCATGTCTGGATGTTTGTTCCTCTATCACGGCAAAACGGCTTAATGGATTTGGATGAATTTACAGTCTGGAAAGCCGTTTTGCCGTGATAGAGGGACAAACATCCAGACATGCCTACATCCATCCATCAACACTTTCACATTTATTATATACAAAATTTTAGTTTGCTTTTATTCGATAGATGTCGCTGTTTGTCGACGAAATCGCGCAAGAAGAGTTAAAAATGACTTAGCTATATTTGCTTTGTAGACTACCTTTATTCTCACTTTCACAATTATAATATGAGTAGGATTTCAATATAGAACTTGTACAATCTCTACCAGTTGCTTCGCGGCAGGAATCTTCGCGGCAACATTTTTCAGTTTTTTTTCTGTTACAAAACTACGATATGGTTCAGATATGAAACGTTTCTTGGAATAGCATATAGTTACTTAGAATTCATTTTTTTTTTATTCCAGAAATATTTTTGCGTGCAGGTCATGGTCACAGAACACAATAGTATAAAGTTGATGAAATATGAAAAAGTCTGAATATCTGAACTTATCGGATCTCTAGTACCTCCAGAAGTTTTCGAGCTACGAGTATTTAAGATGAGATATTCTTTAGTTGTTGTCCCCATTCAGGACTTAAGTATACCTACGTAGGCGTAAATAATTACCTAAACGTTTCTCTAAGGAATAGTTAAGAACGGGGGCAAGTTGTACCTAATTAATAAAACATTGATAATCCCTAAGATGGATAAACCTACCTAGGTTTGTAAATATGAGTATACATTTAAGACTGTATAAATCGGTCTGTTTGGCCCTTGACAAGTCCCGAATCTGTATTTTTTTTCAACCGACTTTTGAAAAAGGAGGAGGTTATCAATTCATTTGTATGTTTTTTTTGTCTTTGTTACACGATATTTCGGACAATTACGAAATCGGTTGAGTACTTCATTGAAAATTTCAAATTTTTGAAAAAATAATTATTTATGATTTCTGTGAATGTTTACATGACATAATAACTCAGTCAAAGTTTTGACGTGACGTCGGTTTTTTTAATGCTCTGCATTCGTTGATTATTCGCAAATAACATAATTTTGAACTGATTTAAATACTTTTCCAAAATTAAACTTATCCCTACAGAAAAGAACTTCTCACTTAAATCCCTAAAACAAACTTCTCAGTTACTTACACACAACAGTCTTACATTTCCCGAAGTCAATTATCCATTACAAAACACTTCAGAACTTGGGTAAAAACCCCTGAAATTTGGGCACACTTCACAAACAGCCAGAAATCACCGTGCAAAAGCACTTAACCTGTCGATAACTATCATTAAACAGGATTAGGGGGTAAAGTTTCCCCTCGTTTGGGGTGCTTGGTCACCCCTGTGGGGTGTCGCAGGACGCAGGCAACGGATTAACTTTGTAGCACGGTCTTGCTGAGGCGAATTTATTTTAATACAGTGGAGTATCCACTTTAGTATACTTAGTAAACAAACTTTCTGTTAACTAGTGAATAGAGTCTGACCATTGAAAGCTGTCCAAGAAAAAAGGAGGTAATTTTGAAAATCAAGATGCGCCACCCTTGCTTCACACTGCTTAAACGAAGTTAATACCTACTATTGCACATACATCGAATAAATAACGTCCTCCTTTATCGAAGTCGATAAATAAATAGTATCAACTTCATTTGGGCAGGGTAAAAACAGCATTGCATGATCTTGACTTTTTAAAATTCTCGCTTTTTTTCGTGGACAGCTTTCATTGGTCAGCTCTATTTGCTTACCTAAGTATTTTATTGTTATCTTGATACACGTAATTGAAACAAAAGCCGCTTGAATTTAAATTTGCTTTCAGTTACACAGCCTTTAATAACATAGTCTAATTTTAATTTAATGGCCCTAGGTACCGTTACTCGTTTCTTTTACTACGCGTTCTGTTTGTATTCTGTAATTTTTGTGAATTTAGAATCTACATTATAGGGTATTTTTTTAACTCATTATTTGGAAACTTTGTGTTTTTATGTGAAACGCAGTAGCTATGACTAATGCCCAAAGAAATACATATAACGCGGTTCCTATTTCCTTTATATCATACAATATTAGGTATAAATAGTCGTAATTTAAAAAAAAACAATTATAAATAAGTACCTACCAAGTAAAAAATATCTGTTACCTAAGGGAATCGATCAACCGTCAGATCGCCGATGTCAGAATAAATTAGTCGACGTCGATCGATTGATGTGGTAACACCCTGATATGGTGCCTACAGATTGCTGTGATGGAACTAGTAATGTATGTCGGCGATAACCCTGCTGTAGGCGATAACCCCGGTTCTTCACGCTCAGAATCCATTATTTTTCAAAAAGAAAAACAGCAAAACTGGAAAACACGTTTATTCTTCTACGACTCACAAAGAATGTAACCATAAAAAAACAATCATAGACTAGTTAGAGATTTACCATAATGTAACACTCATTCAATACAGATTATCCATAACACATCTAGATTGATCAATCAATAAAAACGAAACTACATTCTGTAAGAGATTTAACAAATATTAATAATTAACATACTATTTTCATTTAAAGTAACAATTATAATCATAAAATAAATTTTTTAACATAAAACGGTGATATTTCTTATTTTTTGCATTTTAAATGTTTTTGTTCATAATGTTGTCAATAGATGGCGCTATGTGTTAAATTTCATTGGCTTGCCATACATTTCGCTAACGTAAAATCAAATAGAAATAGTTATAAATTATACATAAAAATAAACATGTAACCATTGTTTACAAAATTCAGAACAACTTTCAATAATTACTGATCTTAAGTATAGTTAGAATATACAAATCAGTACAGCAATATTTATCTTATTTTCTAAAATGAAACTTAATTTAACTTAACTTAAGAATTTTCTTATTATAAACTGAAATAAAAATTTAAAACATATTAAATAAATAAAAAAAACTGACTGTTTTAATAAGTAAATAAATTTGCGCTCATACGGCCAGACTGACTCCAGCGCGTCCCTTGCGCTGTTTTAGATAGGATAATCATTAAATATCCAACAAGTATCAACCTTACTAGTGGATAAACAAGGCATCACCCAACTAGGATCTAGCCAAACATAAGGCATCACCCATAGGTACTGGGATCTAGCCAGCACACAAGGCATCACTCACACTGAGATCTAGCCAACACAAGGCATCACCCACACTGGGATCTAGCCAACACAAGGCATCACCCACACTGGGATCTAGCCAACAAGACCAGGTTTAAGGATACGCGTGGTGGCCAGCCAGCGTTTAAGGAAGGATAATTGGATAGGAAAATATTTTCATTTTTTTTTTTAATTTTTTTTTTTACATAATAAATCAATACCATATATGTAAAACAATATGATATTACAATTTAACAACTTTTTCTTATTTACTACTATTATTTTTGCTCATACGGTTATCGAATCTGAATCATCTGAGCTGTCTGAATCAGAAAATGGGTCAGTTTGAGCTGTAGGAGCAAGACGCAAGAAATCATGACTTGCAATCTTCTCGGCACAACCTCGCAGATTAACATGCTTAAGCTTGTATCGATCATTTGGCAATACTTCCAAAATTTCCATGGGACCTTCAAATTTAGAGCCTAACTTAGTAGTATGTCGTTCATGACGCCGCATCAATACAAAATCGCCTACCTTAAATGGTTTGATTGTAGCTTTACCTTTATTAAAACGTATTTTATCATTTAAAGCCCGCTCGTCCATCCGTTTTTTAGCTAATGATCTAACTTCCTCTAAATCGTCAGTTGGTATGTCATCGTCGATTTCTAATAATTTAATAGCAGGTGGAGAGCATTTTTTTCCTAACAATAATTCCAACGGACTTTTGCCTGTACTTTTTGATACTGTGCAGTTTATAGCTAATTGTAAGTCTTGCAAAGCTGTGTGCCATGGCCTATTGATTTCAATAACAGACATACTATCTTTAATGACTTTCATCAAGCGCTCGACTTGTCCGTTAGCCCTACTTGCCCCTTTTGCGACCACATGGTGAAGAATCCCATATCCCACACAAAAACATTTAAACTCTGATGAAGTCATACTTTTGTCTTGATCAGTGATTAACCTTGATGGAGAGCCAAATAACGAAATTAAACTTTTAAAACATTTTATAGCAGTTTCACTAGTACGATCATTTGTATAAATCATGTGAACATATTTTGTAAAACCATCAATAAATACAAAAGCGTATTCGGGCTCATTACGTTGTCCGTTCATTCTGCCAGTTATATCAGCGTGCACGGTATGAAAAGGGACCGCCAATTTGTCAATTGGGTGTAATGCAACCTGTCTTGCACCCGACAGGCCTTTCCTAACCCTACAGGCAACACAATTATCGACAAACTTTCTAACTAACCTGGTCATATTTGGAAACCAATATTGTTCACGCAGTTTTTCAAGAATCTTTTCCCAGCTAAAATGTTGAAGATTATCATGGTAATGCGATATAAGATTCCATCTGTAATTACGTGGGACTATGATTAATTTATGAGTTTTATTATTTATTTGTATTTTACGCCTTAGAAGTTTATCTTGAAGTATAATGTAAGTATCTGCAATATTTTTTGGTATGGAATCCCCTTTCAACTGTTCCACAATATTAGCTAGTATTGGGTCGCGCTTTTGTTCAATTAGAAGCCAGTTGTGATCAAGGGTAATATTATTGATGGACCAAATTAAGTTAGACTCGTTAATTACAGAAGATTGAATCAATTTAGAGAGGTTAGCATTTTTAATGGGGTTACGGCTAAAATAGTCAGCGTGTGCGAGCTTAACGCCTTTGCGGTATTCAATTTCAAATTGGAAATTTTGCAAAAAGGCCCACCATCTGTGAACTCTGGGAGTTAGCTCTCTTTTATGACTTGACGCCTTTAAGGAGTTGCAGTCCGTAATAACTTTAAATGACCGGCCATGAAGGAAATGGCGGAAATGTTTTATTGCCTTTACCACAGCAAGAGTCTCTAACTCGTATGAATGATATTTACGCTCAGTATCAGAGGTCCTCATGCTAAAATATGCTACGACCAAAGGATTTCCGTTTTGTCTCTGGATTAAGACAGCTCCATAACCAATTGAGCTGGCGTCTGTATGGAGCTCTGTCGGCAGATTAGGGTCATATATTGTAAGAACAGGTGAGGATGTAAGTATTTTGATAATTTCTTTTCGAGCAAGGTCATGTTGTTCTGTCCATTTAAAAGTTACATTTGCCCTCGTAAGATTATATAAAGGAGCCATAATTTTAGAAAAGTTTGGAACAAATTTTCGGAAATAACCTGCCAAGCCATTGAATTGTCTAACTTCTTTTACATTTTTAGGGACTTGAGACTCAGTCAGAGCTTGAATTTTTCTAGGGCTTGGCCTAACAGTACCATTTTCAATAATATTTCCAAGATACTCGATTTTAGTTTTAAGAAAAGAACATTTAGAAACGTTGAGTGAGAATCCTGCTTTAGTCAGCCTATTTAAAACGAGTTTCAAATTTATTAAACCTTGCTCAACTGAATCAGATACAATTAAAACATCATCAATATAGACAAGTGCAATTTTATCTTTATAATCGCCTAAAGCTTTATTGATAGCGCGTTGATATACAGATGGAGCATTACAGAGACCGAACGGCATACGAAGGTATTCAAATTGGCCATCTGGAGTTACAAATGCAGTCTTCTCTACAGAGTCTTCTGCAATCGGGACACCATGAAAACCAGACGCCATATCTAAGCAACTATAATAACGAGCCTGGCCCAATCTATCAATTTGGTCGGCTATTAATGGCAGGGGATAATTATCCCTGACAGTATTTGAGTTCAACTCGCGGAAGTCAACACAGAGTCGGTCTGTGCCATCCTTTTTTTTAACTAACAATATAGGACTACTAAATGGGGATGAGCTTTCTCTAATTATGCCGTTTTGTTTTAAATCTTTAATAATTTCTCTAACCTTCTCACGTTCTATTGGAGACAATCGATAAGGTCGTCGTTGAACTATCTTATCCGGATTTTTTAATCTGATTTTTAGTTCGCCAGTAGTAACTTGTGACACGCGATTTCCAGACGTAAAACTATGCTTAAATTCATTTAGGATTTGATTGAGTTCCGCAATTTGATTAGGTTCTGTAAGATCAGTATTAAAAACAAAAGATGATTTCACTGACGAACATTCACTGATAATAAACTGACGATTAACAGATATATTGTTTTCAGAAAGCGTGACACTCAGGCCTGGTACTTTAAGAAGATTAAATCCTATCAAAATGTTAAATTGTGTTTCATTGTCTCCTACTACAAAAAACTCTAACTCTAAACTTAAATTATCAATTTGAATGAGGGTGTTGATACTCAGCTTTGAAGTAATTGTTTGTCCACCTATACCAAGAAATTTGACGTCAACCTGCTTGCGTTTGCCGGGCACAGAGCCAGCAACCTTTTCTCTAATTAATGAGCAATCGGCTCCAGTATCAAAAAGACAGTCAAACTCTTTGTTATCGATGATAATTTTGATAGTACTACGTTTAGTAGACGAACAATAGTTAATAATTCGGTTTTCGGATCTCTGTTCCTTATTTTGACGTCGATAACAATTTTTCTCTAAATGACCTTTACGATGGCAATAATTACATTCGATAACCTTAGAATCACTAGAACTACCACGGTAATTGGAATTATTATTAGATTGGGTCAAACTAGATGTAGCTTTAGATATAAATTTGTCTTTACATTCTCGAGATAAATGACCCGTCTTATTGCAGTTAAAACATGTAACTGTATTATTTGAAGTAGCCGTGAAACGTGGTTTTTTAATATCATCATACTTACTGTCTTTAGATTCAATTTTTCGTTTACGGAATGTCTTTAAAATTGACACTAATTTAGGAAGTGAATCAGGAGTATTCCTCAGCAGCTCAGACCTGATATATTCGGGATAAATACCCGTAATAAGCGCATCCACTACCTCAACATTAGATGCTTCTGGTCGAACCCTCTTAAATAACATCCAGGCTGTTGTAGCATATTCTGCGTAGCTGCTTGCCTGGTCAGAAGTATAGCTGCGCCATTTTTGAACATCATCTGCATACCTAAACTCCTTTCCAAACGTATGTATAAGGTCTTCCTTAACTTGCTCCCACGTAGTAGAATGTAATGACCAATTATCCGCCCATGTCTTCGCTCGCCCTTTCAACTGGAGTATTGCTTTCATTCGAGCTTCATGTGGAGGAACGTGCAACTTTAGTATGGCCTCATCCACGTTGGCACACCAATCTCTAATATCATGAGACCGCTCATCAGGATTAAATGGTGGAAGGTAAAAATCCTGATGCCGCCGCATATTTGTAGTTTCAGCAGACAATGTCGCTTGCACAGCAGTCGCCGCTGCATTTTTCGTAATAGAGGTAATGAGACCCATCACTTGATCGATAGTAAAAGTCGTCGCTTCATTTGGAGGTCTTGAAGATTGATGGGGATGTGATCCCACCGCTGCTGTCGGCGATAACCCTGCTGTAGGCGATAACCCCGGTTCTTCACGCTCAGAATCCATTATTTTTCAAAAAGAAAAACAGCAAAACTGGAAAACACGTTTATTCTTCTACGACTCACAAAGAATGTAACCATAAAAAAACAATCATAGACTAGTTAGAGATTTACCATAATGTAACACTCATTCAATACAGATTATCCATAACACATCTAGATTGATCAATCAATAAAAACGAAACTACATTCTGTAAGAGATTTAACAAATATTAATAATTAACATACTATTTTCATTTAAAGTAACAATTATAATCATAAAATAAATTTTTTAACATAAAACGGTGATATTTCTTATTTTTTGCATTTTAAATGTTTTTGTTCATAATGTTGTCAATAGATGGCGCTATGTGTTAAATTTCATTGGCTTGCCATACATTTCGCTAACGTAAAATCAAATAGAAATAGTTATAAATTATACATAAAAATAAACATGTAACCATTGTTTACAAAATTCAGAACAACTTTCAATAATTACTGATCTTAAGTATAGTTAGAATATACAAATCAGTACAGCAATATTTATCTTATTTTCTAAAATGAAACTTAATTTAACTTAACTTAAGAATTTTCTTATTATAAACTGAAATAAAAATTTAAAACATATTAAATAAATAAAAAAAACTGACTGTTTTAATAAGTAAATAAATTTGCGCTCATATGTACCTAACATTCTGCGCACGTTGCACATTTGGACGTGAAGCAAGCATCTACCCTTATAACCAATTTATTAAGCTTTCCTACACCTATTTATTACCTACTAAGATAATCCACACGTATCATGAATCGTAACACAAAACAAAAATTATTTAAATAAAAAGTAATAAAATAATTGGTAAGTACCTGAATATTTCAAAAATATCTATTTCATTTAACTCAATCCCGTATTCGTCACAGCAAGCCCGCACGCGTCGCTAATTGCTTACGCCGCGCCGGCCGCCCTTCGTCGACCGTCACCGGCGGCCGGCGGCCGTCCCGGCTCCCGGCCCCAGCTCTAAGCGCTGTAACTGAAACTACAGTGTCACCACAGTACAGATATCTACAGTAATTCAACTCGGCCGCATCTTTGCAATAAATGCCTACAAAGTCGCCGCGGTCCGTTCACATTTGATAGGGCTGCCCGCCTTTAGCGTTTAATTTACATTTGTCTACTTTGTGTTTACTTCCATTTCGTTTTGTGACTGCAAATATACTTTTTTTATATAAACAAATAAAAAACTTTGCAAATTGAATAGAAAGTGTTCAACGAAAATACGTTTTGTGTCAAAAAACTATGTTTGCGTTTAAATAACAAATCGGCCTTATAAATTAGTGACCGAAAAATACTTGTATTATTAAATTTTAAAGTATAAACAATCTACATATTAACGTAAAGCTCATCAACAATTGTTTCGGTATGTAGACACTCGCGACTGGCCGCAAGCGAGCGCATGCCGAGATCGAGCCGCGTAGGTATAGCTCGCGTTTCGTCCGTTTGTATACAGTTGAATTACTGTAGATATCTGTTCTGTGCTGTAACTATAGAAAATACACCGTAACTACCGACTACACCGCCACTACTGTAGACACCGCTGCTACTGAAACAAAGCCTGTTTAAAACTACGTCGCTTGTGGGTAAACCGGGCCGTGTTCACTCTCACCCCGCCTGAATAATTGAGCTTGTTTGCGGTTAGCCAGATCTGTGCACAAATAGTTTTAAAGGTAGAAACATTTTGAGTCAAATAATTTTAATTGGGACATGGCTTAGATTTACTTACATGTGATTCTTCTGTGAATGACTGTTTCTGCGTTCAAAAATAATATAAAAATATAAATTGAATTGAATTGTAATTAAAGCGAGAGTTGCTATTGAGCACGATGATGTACATTCAACTCCTTAAAAATGTATACTTACAAGTAAAGTGCAAATATGTAGTCATTTAGACGCAAGTAAATATGTACACAATATTCGAAACATAGATATGTATACAATGGCCATCAATATGTATGCAATCAAAAAGTCATTATAAGTATTCACTATAACCTCCATTAATAGGTATACAATACAATTTTTTTTTTCGTGATTAAACCCTCCTTGGACCTCAATCTAAGCTGATGGTAAGTAAAGACGAGGTCGATTATGACAGCACACGGATATAATAAGGACTAATTCTTCACAATATATTCCCGGTACACCTCACCGCAGGAATATTCACCTGATTCTCTTGAGATATGTATCTATTGAAACCTTTTTTATATGCTTTCTCTATGGTCCTAACCTAATCTCCAAACAATACAAATGCCTAAGTACGCTATGTTTTAGGATAACAAGGTGTTGAATAAAAAAAACACGCAGCTGTGAAATAATCTCACAAAAAAAAATATTAGAAAGACATAAATAAGTATACCTATAGTATTTTAGTCGTTCTTTTTTTCATTTTATAAACCAGCCACTTTGCTTGGCGTTTATGGACAAGCTTTCGATTCCTTTGTCTTGCCTTGCCCTGATCTGGGCTGTACTTTAGTCTTTGCAGTGGTACCAAATTGATTATCGATACATCGAAGCGTTGAAGTGTCTGCACAAAAACGACACTATGTTAGGCTGTCTCCAGTACCGCAGCGTCTGAAGATATCTTCAAGCAGCTGGACCGGGATGGGCTCGGCATCAATATCAACGGCAAATACATCACTTGCCTTCGATTCGCGGATGATATCGTAGTCATGGCTGAAATTCTGCAGGACCTGAGTAAAATACCTGATGAGCTCAGTGGAGCCTCGCAGCCGGTAAGTAAAAAAGAATGAACAGGCATAAGACGATGTCGCGTAGACTCAGCATAGGCAGGCTCCGCGCAAGGTGAATCCACGATCTGGTCAAGGTCAGCGGTAAACAAGAGCCCTACATTTTTTTCTATTTCAGTACCTACCTATTTGTTTTTTTAGCAGCAATAGAAATATGGGCCACTGTTAGGGGCAGCTGTTTAAGCAATTTTGCGTCGGTTGCCCAGGCACTAGCGACGCACGGGCGACTGCCGGTCGCGTTCATACTGCGAGCAATAGTCGTTACGACTGTTGCTCGCTACTGACGGAGTCATAAGTATGCTTAGTAATAATAATAAGAAATCTTTATTTGTTTACATACAGACAGGGTAATAGTTACAGACAAAATAAAATTAAACAAGAATAATTACATAATACGTATAGTAAACAAAAAGGCTAAGGCTCAGCTAAATGTCATTGAAGGATTCCATCCAACAACAACGCTGATAATTCTGCCTTCGCCTGCAGGAGGATACTTCCACTTCACGTGTGCAACACGAGTTAATTACACAAAGCTATAATGGTACATACAACGAACAAAGGAAAACATTCATTAAAACAAATTAAAAACCACGAGACTATAGCAACATTTAACAAAAATAATTATGAAACTAGGATAAGAATATCATTGCACAGAATAAGGTTACAAATTACAAAAAAACACAATGATAGTATAATATAAGTACCTAATATAAGGCAGTTCAGACACCATGTACCTTAAGTTGGAAACTTTTTTGTTATTGTTAATTTTTTTGTATTTGAAAGATTACTTTTGATATCTGTTATTGTAGCAATGGATGCATCCAACACTCTCTTGATTTTCATTTTTTCTGTCAATAATTATATGTCTGGCATGATGGTCTCTTAAGTAAGCTTCCAGCTTATGGCATACAGATTGTGCTCTGCGACTGGATATCTGATTTTCTGAGGGAACGGTCAATTCGAGTAGTCTTAGATGGCTTCTCCTCCGACCAAATGGCAATTAATGCCGGGGTACCTCAGGGATCTGTTCTCTCTGCAACATTATTCTTGCTGCACATTAATGACCTTTTAACACCGGGCATTATTAGTTATGCTGATGACAGCACTGTTGTAGAGAGATACGTATCCAATGCACGAGTGAGCCCCCGTGAAATCCAGAGTTTAAGAAAGTCAATGATTGAGCGCGTTGATTTGACCTTACGGAAAGTATCCGATTGGGGTGAGTCGAATTTGGTCAAATTCAACGCGTCCAAAACTCAGGCGTGTCTATTCTCCGCAAAAAAGAGCACCTTCACATTAACGCCCACTTTCCAAAATGTATCTGTCCCCATCACTGACCATCTAGGGCTTTTAGGCGTAACTATAACATCCAGTTTAAACTTCGGTCAACAAATTGTGTCCATGGCTCAAGTAGCTTCGAAAAAGTTGGGAATCATCTCGAAGGTACGGCGGTACTTCAGCCCTGCACAGCTTCTTAACTTATATACAGCTCAAGTGCGATCATGCATGGAGTACTGCAGTCATCTTTGGGATGGTTCAGCTAAATATCAACTAGAAGCGCTGGACTCCGTTGACCGAAGAACCCGTAATCTAATTAACAACGTCGACCTTACGACCAAAAAACTACAGACCCTAGAGCATCGTCGTAAGGTTGCTTGTTTAACCGTGTACTACAGGATACATTTTGGTGAGTGCGCGAGTGCTCTGTTTGAGCAAATTGAACCCTCACCCTTTTACCATCGGACTACTAGACGCAGACAGAACTTCCATCCTTATGTGGTTGATATTCCGAAATGTCGAACTAAGCGCTTTGACAGTTCCTTTTTGATAAGGTTTGGAATGAACTGCCTGCGTCTATTTTCCCTGACCAGTATAGTCCTAGTACTTTTAAGCGTCGAGTGAATAGGTTTCTCGTGGATGGACGTGTACCACCTTAGTCTTCATGTTCACTTAACATCAGGTGTCATGGAAGACAAACATCCCATCCATATTTTATAAAAAAAAAAAAAAAATTTAAAAATTACAAACCTACAAAACAGAGTGGTGTTTCGGTTAGTAATTGATGGCCCAGCATAGTCTCCTGGCTCTGGTTGCCTATGTTTTGGTCGCCGAGAGAACTAGTCACTAGTGAGTGACAGTCAACAGTGAGTGCGTAATAGTTCTACATCTAATATATAAAATTCTCGTGTCACAGTTTTCGTTGCCATACTCCTCCGAAACGGCTTGACCGATTTTGATGAATTTTTTTGTGCTTATCCGGTATCTATGATAATCGGCCATTATTATTTATATGGCAACACAACGTTTGCCGGGTCAGCTAGTCATAAATGAAAATTTAAACTGTTTCACTATCACAGACGGACAGATGGTTTTACCCTTTGAGTACCAAATACTAGAAAGAGTAAATGTTTGGATTCCCCTCCAAACATTTTTTATTTTTTATTTGGTGTGTAAAGTTGATTATAAAATTGGTAGGTATTGGACCCGCAAAGCGGATGCGGTATACACACATCAAAAAAACAATTGAGATCACTTCTTGGAGTATTTTTTAAATTTTACTTTAAAAATATTTTTTTTTTAATAAAACTACTTTTTAACCGGATTAATCGCGTATAATTTATATTTTACATTTTAACTCGACGTTTCGGTGTCTTTGCAGACCCCGTGGTCACGAGTCGCTCGTTAAAAAGTAGTTTTATTTAAATTATGATTCGTGAAAACTTAAGACAATACTATTTTTTTTTAATAAATATTTATATATATTTTTTATCCAATATATGTTTTTAGTAACCAAATTTGAATTTAAAAGTCTTAATGCAATTTCGAATAGTAAATTATTGAAAGAAAAAGAGGTTTTAACTAAATATTGTCAACATTTATCATGAAATTGTTTTTATTTAGTACAATATAACTCGTCCCCTGGCTCGAACACATGCGGCAATCCTTCTTAACATGCTGAGAATTAAGTTATCCAGCATTTCTTGCGGTAACCTGTCCTATTCTTCAATAACGGCTTCTATGATCTCTGGAACTGTCTGGGGAGGTGGCTGACGGTTCCAAACAGCTCGCTCGACAGCATCCCACGCGTGCTCAATCGGGTTTAAGTCAGGCGAGCCGGCCGGCCAGTCTAACCTGGTGATGTCGTATTCACGTAGAGCAGCGTTAATTCGTTGAGCTTGATGTGCGGGTGCATTATCGTCAACCATTACGAATCGAAGGCCATGGTTTATTCTAAATGACCTGGCGATTCCATCAATAGCAATGGTTTGGTATAAAGCTGCAGTCATCGAGCCACGATACGGGATCAACGGCGTTCTAGCACCAACCATTATACCGCCCCAAAAGGATACCGATTTCCCGCATTGTTGGAAGGTTCCGGTGGCAGTTATTTGTCTTTCAGCGTTCCCACGTCACGAAGACGTCGGTTGTCTGGATGAGTACTAATTCTGGACTCGTCAACGTAGAGACAATTCCGCCAAATGTTTTCCCTGTTTTCTTAATTTTGGCGGAGTCTGATCTGTCAATCTGCGGCGCTGTTTTTGCTGTGAGTTCAGGGGTGCTCGCCAGGATCTCCTCGTAATCCAACCTGCTGTAAGCAATTCCTGTTGGTCTGAGTGCTAATTTCTAGTCCAGTAGCAGCCTGCACCTCAGCTTTTATTTTAGTGGCATTGATTATTAGGTCTCGGGCAGTCAGCAATATGATGTAACGCTTCTGAGCAGCAGTAAGAACAGTTGGCCGACCACTGCGAGGTCGATCAGCAAAATTATCCACGCCGCGAAACTTCCGTATCGTTTTCACGACACCGGATTGGGATACAGCCACTCTGAGTGCTATTGCTCGCATAGAATATCCTTCGTCCCTCAATATAATAATTCTTGCTCGTAAAACTTCTGATAATCCCCTCGGCATCTTTTGAATGAACTCCTTTATTGAAAAGTCAGAAAAAACACTTGAATCAAGTTGGTCAGATTTCTGAATGAGTGTTAACAAGGAGTGTAAATTTAATCTCGAAAAACAAGTGATACTTTAAATTCTTTTCTTATTTGAAGATTTGATTTTTAAATGAAGAATCTTAGAAAAAAAACGTTTTATACTAACGTGACAAGAACGAGGTCGTCGCTACTTTAAAGATGTGGCAAGAAACTCAACAGCAATTATCTTTTAAAAATACACAATAACTGTTTACAGCCAGGGAATCCCATCTTCTTGCATCCAGATATCTTCTAAAACCATCTGCCAATAAAACCAATAAACCTCTGTCCCTTAACTGACTTTTGCAGTACGCCCGGGGAGAGAAGCAGCTGGCACATTCTATGTTTCTCTTTCGCTCTCAGTTCACAATAGACTTTATGTAATGTAATTTAATAAATTTTCTTGCTCCGTTTTCTATTTTCAACCCTGTGTTGCTTTTTCTCAAAGTTTAAGTACGCGACTTGCTTTAGCAGTACATAAAATGAAATTAAAGGAGATCATTTGGGCTCCATACATTTTTGGTCCTTTTTGAAAAGTGCCGGCCAGCAAAATTAAATAGTACGTATGGTTATTATAAATCGTTTTGAGTAATATCTATTATGGAAGAAAAGTTGTAAGATTACTCTAAGTCAAGTTATACAAGTTTAATTAACCATTTTCATCCATACATTAATTTTAAAATTATTACAATTACAAAATAAAGTTTCATAAACAATGTAGGAAACAGCGATACCAGTGACTCTGACGATTCATTCCATATAGAATTACTGGATTCCGATTTTGATTACAATGAATAAAAATAATTATTGTATTTTATTGTTTTATTTTTAAACCGGATTAATAAGTACTAGTTGCCTATCATTTTAATTATATACTTCTCATCAAAAAGCTTTTAACCCAACCCCACGCTTTATTTTACAATTTACTGTTATCGTGCTGGACCAAACCAACCCCAAAGCATTTTTATTCGAAGTCAACAGTACAGACATAATAATTCCTCGCACTCGTAGTCTTTCCTTCCATTTTTCAAACGGCTTCCAAAAAAGGAGGTTCTTAATTCATCTGTATGTTCTTTTTTTGTGACTTTGTTACACGATATTTAGAAAAATCATAAATGGATTTTGAATTTTTTTTTAATACTTGTGACCCACCATTTAAATTTCATCGAAATCGGTTGAGTACTTCATTGAAAATTTCAAACTTTTGAAATAGTACATTATGATATAAGTGCGGTAATTTTCAAAGCGCACGTATGTCATACGACGTTTTATAACATATTTACGAGGAAATTAATAAAACTCTGACTTTGTTAAACGAATAAATCTTTAAATAATTGTTAAAGCAGTTATAAAAGTTTGAACAATTTTTGTTATATTTTATTTCCCAAAGTTAATTTTATTCATAAAATATTGACCACTTTCTTGACATAAAACCTCTTTGCTAAGATTTTTAAAAGTATCGTTCATTTTTATACGGAGTATCTTAAAACTTTATTTAAAAAAAAACACGTGCGTTTTACATTACATTATCGCACAAGTACGTAATGAGATACACTACGATATTGAAATTGGTGTAATTACAACCACTTTACGAGCAAATATGTTATAAAAATATATATGACTAGCTGTTGCGCGCGGTTTTACCCGCGAAATTTCGATTCCCCCGGGATTTTCGGGATAAAAAGTAGCCTATACGGATTCGGAAGAATCCCTCTAAGTAATGGTATAAGAAATTTTGAAATCGGTCCAGTAGTTTTTGAGCCTATTCAATACAAACATACAAAAATACAAAGGTTTCCTCTTTATAATATCAGTATAGATTTCGGAAAATGTTTTCGTTGATGACATTCTCAACTCAGCCAAAGTTTCGACGTGTAGCCGGTCTTTTTAATGCTCTGCATTCGTTGATTAACTTAACTTCTTCCAGTATATTTGTAATCTTTGTCTTGTAATGTATTTTTCAAAACACTTGCTCGTAAAGTGAGCCTTATTCTATTGAATTTAGAACTATAAACTGGACTATAAGTCACGTGTGAATAATATATTATACCCTAGTGCATAATATAATGAATCCTACAAAGTTGAATTGTACCTCAGTGCAAATTACATGCGAGTAAACAGAGCATATTTTATTGATCCGGGTTATACATTATATACTATTATAGTTGTCTTTGTTAGTTCCACTTAACGCACTAGTTGGCGTTGATTGTCTTTTAAATCGCGCATAAACTGAAATAAATAAAATTATGTGTACTTGTTTTAAGGTTGTTAAATTGTTCTCAAATAAAGAAAGTGGTTTCCTATAATATACATACGTATGAGTGGTTTCATTAGTGGTGTTAAATATTTCCAGAAATAAAAAAGAGATTTTATGACCACGTATGTCTGTCTTTTACTCACAAGTGTGTTGAAAAACGTCGTATGTAACTCGTGAGCGTTGCTAATTACAGTCTCGGCCACAAAGCAGATGCTCGGGCTCAAATCACAGCCTCGACTGTAATTAGCAACTTAGCTCACTTGTTACATAATATACTATTCTGTGGTATCATTACACAAGATGAAACTAAACTATGAACTTTAACTTAAGAAAAATAAAAAAATGTCTAAAAATACTTTCTTGAATTTAAAAACACTCTGACGCTGCCTCACGAAAAAGGAATGAGGTTCGAGATCGAGCAATGTTTTAATAATAATAATAAATATTCTTTATTGCCAATGAACTTAAATAATAAAAATTTTAACAAAATTAGCGACGATAATGTGGGCGGCCTTATCGCTTAAAGCGATTTCTACCAGGCAACCCGGGGCAAAGGAAAAATATCACAAACTTATAATAATAAGAGGGCAGAGCATTTGAGTTGATAGATAGAATACCTATAGACAATAATTACATATGACAAAATATATAACAACTATGAATATAAAGGATTGTTACAAATATTAATAATTTAATTAATGATTTTAATAATGGAATAAAAGTAAACATATATAAAATATATATATAAGAAGCAAAAAGAATAATTATATATAAAAAAGATTATTTTTGTGTAAAAGATACAACAAGGTCCAATATAAATTATAGTGATAAATAAAAAGCCTTATTATAAGTTTATTTAGTATAAGTTTTATTAGTGGCGCCAGTGTCAAAGTCAAAAAACTACTTTATTTCATCAGTTAAAGTACTTTTTGTTTTTATTCTTAGCATATCTCTAAATATTAGCGAACGCTGCCTTGTGGGTTAGGGGGTAGTCCCTTGTTAAGAATATCTGAAGAATGAAACGGAGAATTATAATAATAGCAAAGAGTTCAGGACTACTAAAGATGCTTCTTAGTATTTGATAGTCTTGGCTGCTACGCATTTACTGAAGCTGTACATGAATTATTTCCATAGATTTTTTAAATTTTCCCTTTATTGTATTTCAATGAAATTCAGAATTCTATCACGTGAAATTTATTTTAAATTCGATTTTTATATTGAAATCCACTGCGCCCACGACACCTCGCTTGTTGCAATGTCAGTCATGCATGAACTTCGTAATTAAACACTATTGTTCTGAATATCTCTATACTTACTTCTTTGGAAAAGCATACATAAATACATAAATAACTTCACGCCTATATCCCTTATGGGGTAGGTAGAACAACAGAGGCTACAAAACCATCTGACGTCACGTTCGACAAATTTGTAGGTAGGTATTAGGTATAACGGTGGATAGAGACTATTGCAGTGACAGGAGGTCAGCCTATCGCCCACAAAAAATATGTAATAAAACCTCTGTCCCTTAACTGACTTTTACAGTTTGCCCGGGAAGAGAAGCAGCTGGCACATTATATGTTTTTCCTTTGCTCCCAGTCCAGCATGGAAGGTAAGCATTGGTTGGAAAAGCATTTAGGTACTAAGTATAAATAGTTATATCTATTAAATAATCCTGAGCAACTATGTATGAGCAAACTATAAGGAGGTTCGCGCCACCGCCTGTGCAATAATAACAATGAATTATTGAAACTTTGTAGTTATACAATTACTTAAAAATATTTATTATAACTGTAGTTACGCGGACATAACGCGCGTAGTCAGCAGGTTTCCACACTCGCAGCGGACAGAAGCATTCTATTACTGCTCCATTGTCATTTTTAGTTGATATCATGTTTTTATATTTGTAATACTTAATTCAGTCTTGTTCATGTCTTTGAATTGTAACTATATTAAAGTTTTATTAAGTAAATTGTTTTTTAAAAGCCTTACTCCGCCGTAGGATCGTGGCATTTCGGGTATCGTTGAATTAAACTCTTCGCGAATCATCGAAGTGAACGATTTTTATCGTTTCTAACCGCGATCCGTATAAGAAGAATCTACGCAGGCGTCGGAGAAGAACGGAAATCCGGAATAAAGGAGACCCGTGACTGACAAGACCCGGTGGGAGAAGCAAAGGATATCCCGGTAAGCTCTTTGAAACTTCCGAGTTCCCGTGCTATATTTCCTTCCGATAATTAGTTATATACGTATTATTTGTGTTAAGTGTGTGTTTTGGTCTATTTGCTATTATCGCTATATAGTCTACGCGTTTCTTAATAGTATATCTACGTAGAAAGGTGGTATATTTTTTTTAAGATGGCGTTATCAGATTGCGGATCTAATTTTAAAATAGTTGCGGATTTAATGCCAAGATATGATGGCAATCCGAAAACCCTTAATTTTTATATAAGAGAAGTGGATAGTATTATCTCATTAATGACCCCTGCGGATGCTAATCACCCAGCATTGTGTGTTTAATTAAAAGCCGGTTAAGTGGCCCGGCTATCGATAGTATTGCGTACGAGGAGTGTTTAGACAATTGGGTGTCTATCAAAACCGCACTACTTAGGCGGCTAGGCGAACCTCGTAACGAGATACAATTAATGCAGGAGCTCACTAGGATGCGTAGGAATAAGAGTGAAGATGCGGATGCGTTCGGAAAACGCATTCGAGAGATGCTCGATACGCTTCACTCAGTCGGTGGTCATTCAGATAAAATGTATTATGAGAGTATGGCTATCGAGCAATATATACACCAATTAGAGTTTAATATTTCGATTGGCGTTAGAATCACTCAACCTAGTACATTAGAGTTAGCTATAGTTGCCGCTCGCCAAGAAGAAGCTAGGCTTGCACATAACCGTATAATACCTTCTAATAATCTACCTCAAATGACGTCACACGTTAGACCTAAGGAGCCACAAAAGCCCACCAGTAATTTTAATCCCAATTTTAGACCCATATACCCCATGATGCAGCGGCCTGTACTATATCCTGTGCAGCAGCAGACGGTAACACCTTTCCAGAATCCTCCAGTACCAGAGCAAGTACGCGAGTGGATTAGACCTGCAGCACCATGGCAGCATAATTTTACTCAACCTAGGAACTCAGGTAATTTTAGGAACAGCAGAAATTACAGGCAGCAGAACGTGCCGCAACAAAACCCTCCGCAGAAAACATCTGACGTCACCATGAGATCGGTAAACAAACCTGCAACTCCACAGTTTCAGGAACTGTATTACACGCCTGACGAACAGTTTATACCAAATAATAATCAACCCTATTTTTACAGTGAACCGGACTACTACACTACACTGAATAATAATTGCGAACCGTACCAGCTAGAGAATGTTGCTGAGCAGAGTAGCAGTAACGAGGTAAGTAATAGTATTAATCAGGATTTTTCATTGACCGAGGACACCGAAGGCCAAACTTAGTAAAATTAAACCACCAGGATAAAGATCACCTACCCTATGTTGAAATAAAAGAATTTAATGGTAAATTTTTGATAGACACAGGGGCCTCTCGATCAATGATTTCTCCCGAAGCAATTAAGAATTCTATTTTTGAAAATTATGTTGAAGTGGAACCTTTTGAAGTTAAAACTGCACATGCAATTACTCGCCATAATCACGTAGTAAACCTACCCCTGCCACCCATTTTCAACGCTAACATTTTTAATTTTTGATTTTGACACTAAATATAAGGGATTAATTGGTTTAGACTTATTAAAAATTTTAGATAGTAACATTGACTTGAAACATAAGACTTTACATACATCCACAGCCGCCATACCTCTTTATTTCGATTATCCAGTTAGAAAAATAAGTGTTGATCCAAAGTGTTCTAAAATAATTACAGTTAAAACAAACTATACTGACGGATAATACTTACATGATGAATTTTATTGTTTGGATGAACTTATATCTCCTTCAGCTGTAGTTACAGTAAAAAATGGATCGTTTAAAACTTCTGTAATAAATTTTAGCGATAAAAAGAAAATCATTTCAAATAAAACTCACATTGACTTAGAACGGTATGACTTAGATCTACAAAATTTTTCACAAACTAATTTAAATTCAATGACTATGGACGTAGAATCAGATTTAGAGAGAGAAATTGTCGATAATTTGAATAAAATAAAGACAAGCCATCTGAATGACGAAGAGAAAAGGGAAATTACCAGACTCTGTTACTAGTATAGGGACTTGTTTTATTCTGAAAACATACCATTGACTTTCACACATGCAGTCAAACACGAACTCAGACTTAAAGATGAAACTCCAGTTTTTGTTAGGAGCTATAGACAAGCACCACAGCAAAGAAAAGAGATTAAAAATCAGGTTGACAAATTACTTAAGCAGGGACTAATGAGAGAAAGCATATCACCTTGGTCTTGTCCTGTACACATTGTACCCAAAAAGCCTGATGCATCCGGACAGGTGAAATGGAGACTTGTCATCGATTACAGGCGACTGAATGATAGGATTATTGAAGACAAATACCCTCTTCCTAACATTCACGACATTTTAGACAGGCTAGGCGGGATAGTCTACAAAAAAGGCCGGTGAAATACCAACGCGGATGCGCTATCACGTGCAAAAATTTTTCACAATAGTACAGAGTCACTTGCTGTTAACGTTGACAATGAACATCAAATAATTGACGATATACTTGACATGATTGACGAGCGTGCCCAAAATGAAAATCAACCAATCGAAAATCATGTTTCTAATAACCCACCTAGCATAAATAGTGACCTTACTCACCCCCCTCCTTCAGTAGACAACGAATCTGACTCCATGAGTGTTGTAACTGACACAAACGAATTAGTGTCTACCAACCACACACAACCTGACAATGACAATAGAGGTATTCCAATAGTAACTGACGCCATTGACCGACAACTCAAACAATTTCATATTCGTTCGACACCAGGTTCTGAATACAGAGTAGAGAATAGGTCAACCAATTCCCGAACTGTAATCAAAGACGTTTTCATACCTATTAATAATACTGAGGAACAAATAATAAAATTTTTAAAGGAACACACTATAGCAGATAGAGTTTTTCATTGTTATTTTTATGACGAACAACTTTACTATGTATTTTCCCGAGTATATACTACCATATTTAATGACAGAGGTCCTTAACTAATCAAATGTTCAACTCGTGTTACTCTTGTCGAAAATAAATCTGAACAAGAGGCCCTTATAAAGAAGTACCACGAGGGCAAAACAACACACCGTGGTATTCAAGAGACGTACAAACATCTTCATCGCAATTATCACTGGCCTAATATGCTCCTTTCTATCCAAAGATACGTAAATCAATGTGACACTTGCTTAAAGGCTAAATATGAACGCAACCCTTTAAGACCTCTCTTAGCCATAACTGAAACCCCAACTAAACCGTGGCAGCATCTTTTTATGGATCTTTATTCCACAGGTGGAGCTACTTTCCTAACTATAATTGATTGCTTTTCCAAATATGCTCAGGCCATTGCACTAACAGCTTGCAGTAGTGTCCATATCGCGGAAGCTCTGATTCAAATATTTTCTGTATTTGGCCTACCACTTAAAATTACTACAGATTCAGATACCACATTTGAGAACGATGTTATTAAAGAATTGTGTGGACTCCATAACATAGAAATACACTTCACAACACCATATATTCCTAATTCTAACTCCCCCATAGAAAGGTTTCATTCCACAATTGGCGAAATAATTAGAATCAAAAGAATGACTAACAAAGAAGACCCCATTCAAAATATAATGAAATATTCAGTAATAGCCTACAATAACTCCATCCACTCTACTACAAATTACACTCCACACGAATTACTTTTCGGTCATACTTCATCCAGAAATCCACTTGAACTATATTACCCAAAAGAATTCTACCAAGACTACATTATTAAACATAAGATGAACGCGGAAGCCGTACAGGAATGTATTTCAGCGCATTTATCTAAAAATAAAGATCAGGTCATTTCTAGGAGAAACCAGCATGCAGAAGAAATCACCTTCAAGGTAGGTGAAACTGTTTATAAGCAGGTTGCCAAAACGGCGCGAAATGATAAAACTAAGCCGGTATTTAAAGGTCCGTATAAAATTATACATTTACACCCCAAAAGCGTCGCTGAAATAATAGGTACTCATCCTAATTCTAAATCGATTCGAGTACACTTCAAATTGCTACGGAGACCTCACCTTGTTCCAGATTTGTCATCTCAGGAGCCATCGGGCTCTGCGCCAAGGCAGCCCTAATCCTAGACCCTATCGACAACACCAACGGTATAGTACTACTTAAACAAGGCGAAATACGTAGACATGTGGACTCCTTTAGCCTAGCATGTGTCTATAATGTAACTTATCTCCGAGATACAACTTTTAGTATCACTAATTTATATGCAAGCACTAAACGAGCAGAGGCAAATACACCATCCGATGATATACACAAAACTTATAAAGACCAAATTGAACATAACTTAAGTTTAATAAATAAAAAGTTATCTTTCCTTGCGCCGCCAACCAGACGTAAACGTGGTTTAATTAACGGTTTAGGTTCAATAGTAAAATCAATAACAGGAAATTTAGATAACGAGGACGCCCTAAAGATAGAAAGTGAAATTAATACTTTAAAATCTAGCTTACAAAACCTACAAACGCCATTAAAGAAAACTATTTCTTTAGCACATAATGCAATCAAGGATTTAGTTCTCAATTAGAGAGAATTAATGATAATCAAAGAAAACTTTTATTTAACCTTTTAAGAGCTACAAATTCGTCAAATTTAGTTAGTAATCATTTACAGTTTTTAAATATTTACGTACAAATAGATTTTAGTTTACAAATTATTTTAGATAAGCTCTCACTATTAGAAGATGCTATTAGTTTTTCTAGATTAGGGACTATGCATCCAAGTATAATAAGTCCACAAAATTTAATTTTAGAAATGTTAAATATTAGTAGTAAGTTACAAATAAACCAGTAGCGGAAATAGACATAAGAAATATACATAAGATTGAACGGTCAATAGAGGTAAAAGCGTAAAAGGTAAAAGCTGAGCACTCACTTACCTTTATTTTAGAGATCCCTGTAGTCACCCCTAATATTTATGATTTTATTCACCTCTACTCCATCCCTAATAAGCAAAACAAATCTATAATTCCCAAATCCAAATACCTTGCACTCGGAAGCGAAGAGTTCGCTTACCTGGAAGAGGACTGTCGCAGCATCTCCGATGATACACGTCTCTGTAAACTACCAAATCTAAGAAGAAGCCATCTCACCGAAGATTGCATCATCTCGCTCATCCAACACAGGCCCACCAACTGTACCCACGCGAAAGTAGACTTACAAAACGGAAAAATACAGAAAATCAAAGAAAACACCTGGATAATAATTACCAAAGAAGACGAAATTTTAAGAAAACAGTGTGAACAAAAAGTAGAATACAAGCGGTTATCAGGTGCATACCTACTGAAACTCACAGATGATTGCCAAATAACCATCATGAACAGAACCTTACAGATACACACCAAAACATTATGTATAAATGATATCATACCCCTCCCGAAAACTAACTATATCAACAATGAACTAACGAAGTACGAGATCAAAATTGAGGATATTCGACTCGACAGCATCCATGAGCTGATAAATCAAGCTAAAGAGATACAGATGGAAGAACAGGACTTCAGTTTCCCCATAGCAGTTGCAATACCAAGTCTATCGAGTGTGACCATATACATTGCCGCTGCGGTCGCCTTCATCGCCTGGAAGCTGCGGTCAAAGAAGAAGATACCATCCCAACCTTATGTCAACGAGGACGTTGAAAGAAGCTGCGGGTCGCGCTTCTCTCTTGAGGACGGAGGAGTTACGCGGACATAACGCGCGTAGTCAGCAGGTTCCCACACTCGCAGCGGACAGAAGCATTCTATTACTGCTGCATTGTCATTTTTAGTTGATATCATGTTTTTATATTTGTAATACTTAATTCAGTCTTGTTCATGTCTTTGAATTGTAACTATATTAAAGTTTTATTAAGTAAATTGTTTTTTAAAAGCCTTACTCCGACGGCCTGAATATAACTCTGTTTATATGAATTATTGCATTATTACACTTAGTGGACATATTATGCACAATTTGAAACATTATTATTTCATGTTTTACGATAAGTGTCCGTGAAGAACTAAATAAATATTTGTACGCATTAAATTGGGCATGCATGGCTCGTGAATGGTAAGGCTCAGGAGATTCAAGGTCAGCTGCCGACTAAAATCAGTGCAGGACGCGGGGCAGAGCGACGTGGAGAACCTTCCGAGTCTATGTCCAGCAGTGGGCGTCACCAGGATGATGATGGCGTAGTGCGATCCGTGAATCTGCGCCTCGCACAAGGTCGCGGGCATATGACGTGTCAACTCATTTTAGTCGTATTTTTTCGTATAATATGCAGTTTTAAATCTTATATTTTCTCGTCTTTGAGATGCTAATTCTTTAATCTTTGTATAGATATTCTATTTCACGAAGTCCGTTCGGCTTTGATTGTAGTAGTGACGTATCCCGACAAGCGCGCTTGTGTGTGTAAATGTAGGTAACGTTAGCAAAGAAATCATAATAATATAATATTTCAAGTCGAGATTTAATAATCGAAATAAAATTTTGGTTTTAAAAGTATATACTTTTTGTAAATAAATTAGATTAGGTTGCAATAAATACAAAAATATTAAGAAGATGTAGGCATTTAATTAAGCATTGGTGTTACAGAATGGAAACGAAACAAGTAGTACTATTCAGTAATTTCTATCACTATCAGATAAATTTTCGATTTCCGATTCCGTTTTGCTGTCGTCAGAATCATCTTGTACTTACATTGATTTTAAAATCAAAATCGAAAATATTGAGATAAAACAAAATGTAATCAAAATATTTAAGAAATATAAACATCTTATAACACAAAAAAATATTCATTTTATAAATACTTCTATTGCTATATTAAATATCTTTGCATAAAATTTTAATCGAAAACGTATAAATAAATATTGCCTCATTATGGACAACTCTTCTTCGTTTTGTTGCCATGCTGACTTTACTCCTTGAAACAATTTGGCGCGAACTAAACACACTACTGATCCGGACCGTGTCCTGATCGACACTGAGCGCTCTCGAGGTTACGCACACAAAAACAATGTGCATGTGCACGCTTGACAACATTCATAGCCAAACGGACTTCGTGACATAGAACATCTATACGTGTTGTAATATACCTTTACATGTATAGTTAAGTAGTAGGTACCTAAAAATGTCATTTGACCGTTCAGAATTATAACTAAGGAAAATAATAGTCCCCACTGTCATCGTTTCCATCGCCTGAACGTTTAGTACTCTGGAATTGAGGGCCCACATCACCACCTATTTGTCCGTAACCATCTATACCCATAGCTGGAATACTCTTAAAGTCACTTGGTCGATTCATTACTGCCATCACATAAACTGTGGTTGCTATAACACAAAAAAATAGTAGACCTGCTAACATCTTGAAGGGCTTGTTTTGGCCCTTCAAGAATGGCTAAAGTTGATACAAAAATAAAAATATTACAAATTATTTACTTAAAATTAAGCTGTCACACGACTGACATTATATTTTTTTTTGAACCAGAGGCAAGACAAAAACTTGATATTGGTTTAAGACGAGGAGTTCTGTTCGGAAATCGGCGCCGTAGATCTAGTATTAAGGAATTATACCGGTAAACTCATGAAGTAAATTATCGCACTAAACTTTGCTGTTCACAATCGTATTCTTAGTAGGTGCTAAGTTCCACTAAGTTTTTTTTCGAATCAGAGAAAATGATGGACTCATTTATACTGGTAATAAAACCTGGTACATTGGTAATAAGACCAGAATGGTGAAGTGGGAGAAGTCATTTTGTAATCCGAAAGTAAACTGTTTTTAAAATATTTGAGGTGCTTAAGCTATTGCATAGCTTTTATCGCGGGCTATTAGCGCGGCGACAAAATCAAGACATTCCGTAACGAAAAAAATCTATCATTGTTGTCCAACGTCGTTTCAGTTCGGCAGACTTCGGCACAGTGTTTGTGGGCGTACGATTAGACATATGCGTGTAGCTTAGAGTAAAAATGAAGTATATTGTCCGTTCATCATAAGATGTCCCCTGCCGTTATGTTGGCACTATTGCTTGTCAAGCTGTTTTCGTTATCTGGGATAGTGAATTAATCCTTTTTATTGATTACTTGCCAAAAGGGCAAACGATAACTGGATCCTATTATGCAAACTTAATCCCGAAATTACGTGAAGCGATTAAAGAAAAACGTCGTGGGAAATTGTCATTGGGCGTGTTGTGTCTCCAGGATAACGCTCCACCTCATCGTTCGGAAGTTGCGCTCACCGCAATCCGCAGTGCTGGCTTCGAAGTCCTTGATCACGCACCATAGTCTTCTGACTTGAGTGATTTTCACTTATTTCCAAAATTAAAGGAGCATATTCGTGGAACTAAATTTGACGATGATGACGCGGTTATGACTGCCGCAGAGGAGTTTTTTAATAGTCGAGAAAATGATTTTTTTGCGGAAGAAATAAGAAAGTTGGAGATGCGGTATTCTAAGTGTATTAGATTAGAAGGAGATTACGTAGAAAAATAAAATATTCTTGTTAATTTTTTTTTTTTGTAATCATTCTAAGAATTTTTTGGTTCGCCCTCGTATAATATAAATTGTGTCGTCATTCAAAACCTTCCTAGTCTTATAGTTGTTTATTATTTACAAATCAGAAAATTAAACATATTTTTATTCCTGGTAGGTATAAACAAAGTTAGATTACGGGGTTAAAATGGACACATATTATTGGTAACACTGCTGCCACAATGCTGCCAACATCAGCAGGTAGGGGACATCTTATAGTGAACGGTCTGTACAGCATGCATAGCCAAGTGGGAACATTAGGCACGGGTGAGAACAACGCTGTGTTCCCACCGCAAGCAGTCGTCATCGAGAGCTCGCCGTGTTTATGCCAGGAGCGAACTCTGTTATTGTTTCGATATTTAACGCATTAAAATGGTTAAATGTAAAAACGATACCCCGAAACAAACAAAATATAATTCTGATGTAACATTTCATAAATAACTAATAATTTTTTATATATTTTGAACATAAAAATCACTCGCCGAGAGGGTGAAGCAGACGCGGGAGGGGAGCGTGACAACGAAGTCCGCGCTGCTCTGTTACCTCTGATACCTAGAGATTATATTATCTTTGCTCTTTGACATAAAATGACGTCGAGTAGTGAGGTCACGCGGTCGATGCTGCATACGATAGTTGATTGAATTGTAATGCCCTGCCGCCCCGCCGTAACCATATTTACGGTTATTTTTAAGTCGGTTGATATTGTTTAATATTAATCTTCAAAAATATAAGTAAATTTTCTCATAATACAAGTATATTGCTCAGTTAAAAAAAATTTAAAAATGTTTTATAGCAAAGATCAAGTAGCGAGCCAATTCAGTCGGCAACTCACACACGCGTATGAAAATGAGTTTTGATACAGAGTGACTGAATTTAAAAACAAATTCCCCGCACAGCAACCTCGATTCCACAAACAGACTAACTGGATGTCTTTTTTTATTTTTAAACGAAGTTTAGCCAAATAGTAAGAAATTATATTCCATTGACACGATTGTTCAAGCACACTTAAGAAATTGTGCTAGCAACGCTGTACAATTATGTAATACGGACGTACGGTATTGGCGTTCGATCGAACGCGGAACGCAGTGTTGACACTTAGCAATTGTGATGGCTTGAAACCTTTATTATAGTAAATATCAACGTAATTACTGATTTTTCAATACAGAACACTTATTTTCTTGAATCTTTAACAATTTGTTATCCTTATGATTGGCTATCAATATATATAAAACTGTTCCGTTACTGACTGAGTGACTGAGGTACTGAGTGACTGAGGTACTGAGTGACTGAGTGACTGACAGACAACGTACAGCCGTAACTACTGGGCGTAGAGAGCTGAAATTTGGAACATACATTCTTTAGGGGATGTAGGGGTGCACTAAGGAAGGAATTCCCGAAATTCCTACGGGAACGGGAAATATAGGACTTTTTAGTTTGTATGAAAAATCTTATTCCTTGAGTGCACCGATGTGAAACTTGGTGTAAAGGTTTTCCAATGTGTGTCTGGTTGTGTTATGAAAGAAATTCCCGAAATTCCCACGGGAACCGGAAATATTATGATGTTTAAGTTTGTAAGAAAAATCCTATCCCTTGAGTGCACGGATGTGATACTTGATATAAAGGTTCCTCTATAAGTGTCTGTTTGTATTATGGAAGGAATTCCCGAAATTCCCACGGGAAGGGGTTGGACTTTTTAGTTTGTATGAAAAATCTTATTCCTTGAGTGCACGGACGTGATACTTGGCATGAAGGTTCTTCAAAGAGTGACTGGTTGTGCTACTAAAAAAATTCCCAAAATTCCCACGGGCATGGGAAATATATGATTTTTAGTTTGTATGAAAAAAACTTATTTCTTTAGTGCATGGGTGTGATACTTGGTATAAAGGTTCCTTCAGTGGGTGTCTGGTTGTATAGTTTCTGAAATTTACACGAGAAGGGTAGTTAAGCGCATACGAAGTTGCGGGATAAAGCTAGTAGGTATATAAAATTAAAATCACATGAGTGAAAAGATTAAACGCAAAAATACTATAAATAATTTACTAGATGCAGTAGTTTTATGATTTAATATTAAATTAAATATAACGCACAGTTCAAAAAAAAACAGTACACTTCCAAACTTATATTTTAAATGCGAATGTCTATCTGTCTGTCTCTCTCTTTACACTTTTAAGTCTTTACCACTAGACAGAGTTGTACAAAATAGTTAATAAACTTGGGCCACCGCTGTATATTTTTTGGGATTAAACTTAAGGGGATTAAACAAGCGTTGAAAGTAGAAATGAATGAATTTTGACACAAAAATAGTAAATTATACGCACTACCTATTTTTATAAATGCAGTTATATTTTTATATTCTTAAAAATATTGCCCAGGTTGTTAGAACGTTGTATGCGTGAACCGTCTTAATTCATTTTTCACAAAGGTACCTAGGATATCGCGCAGGTGTTATTCGCACTACCATCATATCAAACTACTGTCACATAGTAATGTATTGCACGATTTCGTTAAATCGGTAGGTATCATCTATGTAAATAATTTATTGTACCCTCAGTAGGTATTATTGTTGCTTAAGAAATTAATTTTTGCTACGCGTTACATAAATATGTTAAAAAATAAAAAAATATCATGGTCTTTGACAAAAAGTCAAAAGTTGGGAGTAAAATTAACCGATCGTGTAAGATACGCCACATTACGCTCCAAAACGAATATCACAGATTTCTCTCTGAAAGCTGCCCGACTTAAATGGGATTGGGCAGGCCATGTATGTCGTATGTCAGAAGATTTTTGGGTTAAAAGAACATTCGTCCGTCGTCGTACCTAACCGTATCGAATACGTCTTCAAGAACGGGAGCCCTTCTTGTCGTATAATATTTTTCATGAGTTTATTACTTAAGTACTGTAAAATAAATGTAAGAATAAACCACCTTCTCCTAACCAACCTTCTTGTTTTCTTATGATGAAATAGTCTGTGTTTTATCTTAGTAATTCAGTCGCACTGTTATAGTATATTATGTAACAAGTGAGCTAAGTTGCTAATTACAGTCTTAATAATGAGCCGAGACTGTAATTAGCAACGCTCACGAGTTACATACGACGTTTTTCAACACACTTGTGAGTAAAAGACAGACATACGTGGTCATAAAATTTATTTGAAGCAGCTGTTAGCTGCTGCGCGTCAGTAGCCCTGTCCCATTACACGTACACACGCTATTGTTGCTTGGAGGCGCTGTGCGGGCCGCTGCTGCTGCTGCTGCACGTGTCCGCGCGCCGCCTGGACGCGCGCGCTCATGTATTTAATGTATAACCCGGATCAATAAAATATGCTCTGTTTACTCGCATGTAATTTGCACTAAGACACAATTCAACTTTGTAGGATTCATTATATTATGCACTAGGGTATAAATGCACGCGTGACTTATAGCCCAGTTTATAGTTCTAAATTCAATAGAATAAGGCTCACTTTACGAGCAAGTGTGTTGAAAATATTTAAAACCGTTCATTTTCATATCTTTTTCAAGACAGTCCAAATTTGTTTTTTAGTCGCTCGTTTTATTTTTGTCCTAGAAATAATAATAAAAAAAATGATAAGGAAATGCATATTTTATTTGCAATTGGTATCTAACTAATATCTCTTTTCAAAATTGTTCTGTATGACACACAGTAAGGTCAGGCAATCGCAGCGTTATCGATAAAATGATTAACATTTTTGCATAAAATTCACAACCCTATCTGTCATAATATTCATCAGCCTACGCTACGCATTAAGCGGACAATGCGCAAAAATACGCGCGCTCTATACCTAATATTATTACTCTATTAAGATTGTTAGAAATAAAGTTATGGCCACTCAAACACAAAAAAGGTTCGAAAAAGAAGTGACTTAATTTTTCACTAGAATTCCCTATAAATAAATACTACTATGTTACTATTTACTTTACATTCATCGATCGCGATCGCGGCACCTATGTTTTTATAGATATTTGTTGATGTTTCGATTGATTCATGTCATTTAAGTCAAGCGATCGATAATAGATGGGGTTGTTACCATCCAATTAAAATACGAGTAAGTAGTTACTCGATACTTTTGTTTCGATTGAAGAATTAAGAAGGAAGATATCATAGAAGGTATTACATCTTTTTCCTACAAGTAGGTATATACCTTGCTTCCTTGCATCCTACGTTGTGCAAAAGAAAATGTGGGGGATAGCTCCAGTGGACTGTATAGTCTATGAATCCGATAACGATTTAGTCAAATGATGCGCTATCCACCCACTCTATTAGCTGGAATCGATGCGAGGGGCAAAAGGAAAATGCGAATTCACCACTTAACACGGTCGTGAAAGTCCAGCCGCGCGGCACTATATCACTCGCGAATACGCCACAAGCACACTCTATTTCCCGCGCTCTTCTATTACTGTATTCTGCCTTCAGTCTTCTGTATTCTGTCTTCTATATTGACTTCAGGCTTCTATATGAGTCTTCGGGCTTGAGATTCACTGTACTGTTGCTTGAGGCTTCTTTCGGAGGCTTCTTTCTTCCGGAGATCTTCACTCTTCGGGATCTTTTCGGCGAATCCCTCGCGAATGTTTCGCTGGCGGAGTGTGGCGCATTCTTAAGTGATTAGGTGCAGGCGCGCAAGGGTACCGCACAAGAGAGAGTAATGCAAGCGTGCGAGCGGGACACACATATGTCTGTCTCGCTCGAATCTAATTCGAACGTTCTAGATTTTTCTAATAAGATTCTAACGGGATTCGACTATTCTTATTAGATCTTTACTATATTCTAATTTGAAAACTATTTACAAATTCTATTATCTATTTAGATCTCTCTCTGTGTGCGGGAATGATAAGACTTTCAAAACCATCTCTTTATTTCCAAATCAACCCTAATACAAATCGACTGTTCAAATACAAGCTATTTTCAGGCTATAATACATAAGTTTCATTATCATAGCGGCTATTAATTAATCAAATTCCAATCAAATTACAAAGATACAAACGATTAAGCAAACACTTTCTCAAGCTAATAAAAACTGTTATAAACTTCTTACAAACTAACACTTGTATGTGACACTATTCACTATAAACCCTATAAAAACACTATTTATTTTTAAACGTTCCTAGCTCTTTAAGAGTCTTATAAAACACTATAACACTATCTATATACACTGTTTTAAGTTTATATAACTGTCTTATCATCACTGTCCTGCACAGAAAACATTAAGAATATTTATGAAACTTAAACGTTTGTGAAATACTCAAGGTCTGTTGTGTTATTTTTTAAAATTTGAATAATGAAAACGAACTCAGCGATATAGAGACCGTTACATTTCAGCGAGATCCAATCTTTTAGTAAACGAGTTATAGTTACTTCGTTTCTATAACTCGTTTATAACGAGAGAGCGTCCCCTCTCTCGTTTTGCAATTGATGTTTATGATTTCATTATAAGTATTACATCTCAAATGCAACTATCCGCCCTGCCCCGCACTTGCCCCCGTCCGATTTGCACCCAACCCAAGAGCAAGTCCCGCGCCCACTCGGCTCACGTGATTTGAGATCTATTGGTATTTATGAGACCTATGAAATAACATTGACTTGGTGCTCTTTTTTATCTAAACATCAAACAATAATCGAAATACGATACTTTACTAATCGAGTCATTAAAAAATTGTTTCGAGAAGTTTATACCGTTTTTTGACACTTCTTCATTTATGAAAATAGTACCTACAGTCCGACAAGGCTTTTTTGGCGCTTGGATGATGACGTCAGAGGGGCGTGAGGGTGAAATAAGGGTTACAATCAATATATATATAACTGTTCCGTTACTGACTGAGTGACTGAGGTACTGAGTGACTGAGTGACTGAGTGACTGACAGACAACATACAGCCGTAACTACTGGGCGCAGAGAGCTGAAATTTGGAACATACATTCTTTAGGGGATGTAGGGGTGCACTAAGGAAGGAATTCCCGAAATTCCTACGGGAACGGGAAATATAGGACTTTTTAGTTTGTATCAAAAATCTTATTCCTTGAGTGCACCGATGTGAAACTTGGTGTAAAGGTTTTTCAATGTGTGTCTGGTTGTGTTATGAAAGGAATTCCCGAAATTCCCACGGGAACGAGAAATATATGATGTTTTAGTTTGTATGAAAAAATCCCATCCCTTGAGTGCACGGATGTGATACTTGATATAAAGGTTCCTCAATAAGTGTCTGTTTGTATTATGGAAGGAATTCCCGAAATTCCCACGGGACTGCTGGACTTTTTAGTTTGTATGAAAAATCTTATTCCTTGAGTGTACGGATGTGATACTTGGCATGAAGGTTTTTCAAAGAGTGACTGGTTGTGCTACGAAAAAAATTCCCAAAATTCCCACGGGCACGGGAAATATATGATTTTTAGTTTTTATGAAAAAAAACTTATTCCTTGAGTGCATGGGTGTGATACTTGGTATAAAGGTTCTTTCAGTGGGTGTCTGGTTGTATAGTTTTTGACATTTCCACGAGAAGGGTAGTTAAGCGCATACGAAGTTGCGGGATAAAGCTAGTTCAGTATAATTTCCCTCAGTTTAGGAAAAAATATGGATGCATAAACTTTTGGTTTTTTCACGTTTGAAAACAGAAATTTTTCATTTTATGTACTACAAAAAGGCAAGTCGCGTAAACTCAGAGAAAAACGTTAGTGGTACAAAAACACAGGGTTGAAGATATATAATATAGAAGATTAAGCAAGAAAATATAAGTATTCAAAACAGAGTAACATGAAAATATTATCATGTTTTTATGATAAATTGCTTTCCTCGTCATCTCCACTACTTTCTTTATTAGGTACCTACTAGTATCTACAAATGCTCGTATTTTGAAAGGTTTGTAAAAAAATCTGCTTATCTTTATTCACTTTTCATACAGTCTTTCTAAAGAGACAATTCTCCTGAAATCGTAATTTTTATTGAGATTTAAAAAATTAAATAAAATATTTTTTAAAGCGTAGTATGGCAATATGTAAACATTGCGGATGCAACTTGCTTCTTTACTCTTAAAAAGGTATTGATTGAGACGCTTAATTGTTTTTCTTTCTGAAAACAACTTCTTCAATTTTAAAACTACAATAAGTAAGCCCCCATTTTGTAAATTTTGGCGTGTTTCATATCTTATTATTGAATTTTAAAGTACATTAACAAATATGGGGGTAAAAGTCATGAAGTGACATTTCCCAAGACATTGGTTAGTTCCAATTTTTGCCAAGCGCCAAAAGATCCTTGTCGGACTAAGAAAAATGAACAATTAAGTCCGGTGTCAACAGGAACGGAACACCAGGAGGTCTATTTTGTAAATCGAAACGATAGACGAAAGACGGATATCGCCCTTCGTTTTTACGAAATGCTATTCCGTGGGGCTTGCGTATCGTTTGCGGATACGAAATACGAAACGAAACACGAAATCATTCAATTTTTGACGTACTGTGCTATTCTGTGAACCAATCGACAGCACGTCTTTCGTCGGTTTGACATGTCTCTATTCGTAATTTAACCTTAATTATTACGATATTAAAGTGGTTGTCGTTTTTGCTTCGTGAGTAAGCAATATATTTTTTTATTCATGTTTTCTTTTGAATTTAGTATAGTTATTGATTTTGGTGAATTATAGGAACATCATAATGGCTACTTTCATTCTGGCTGACCTTATTGAAGCTGAAGAGCACCGAGAACGCCGGCGTCGCAGACATCGAATGCGGTTGGCGTTTTTACCTTAATTTATTTCATTTTCTTTATGACTAAATGTTTGCAACTTTTATATGAGAACGTTGTATGAAAATGAAAAGAATTAAAATGAAGAATTATATTTGGTATGCCACAGGAGAAATGATCAAGAAAATATGTTAGTTGATTTTTATATTATCTTATATTAAAATGTTTATTATATTTGACAATGAAATTTTATTTTATAATTATATTTTAGTCCAGAAACAATACTACAAGTAAATACTATCTATGATGAGATGGAAAGATGATGAGGTTCAAGTAACCCCACAAATTGGTGACTGTCAGAATGGTCTATCTGATGATGATAGGCAGCAATTTAAAGGAGCCGTTTCAACGTTAAATACGAGTGAATACCATCCATTCTGCAGTCACACAAATTGCAGGCCGTATGTATGTGGGAACTCAGTATTAAAACAAAATTATACATTTCTTCAGTTTATTTATTCAACCCCATTACGTGAGCCAAATGAGTATTTTAATACATACTAGCAGCGAAGCCCGGTGTTGCCCGGGTAATACATCACACACTTAATAGCTATAAAATACAAAAATCAGTTATAATTTTCAGTGTTATTTGGGTACATAATAGCTACTTAAAGTACAACAACATTACGACTGATAAATCTTCACTACACCACCGAATTAAGTGTAAACAATTAATTAAAAAATATCTACCTCTATATCTACTTATAGAGGTAGATATAGAGAAACCAATTAAACCACGTTCACTCCCTTATTTGCCAACACTAATTCCCGTAGGGCGCTCTCAATATCCCCTAGCTCCCTACGGATGCCTGCAAGCTCAGCATTCTTTTGTCTTTCTGACTCCAGCAAATCTTGGTGCTGGTCCACCGCCAGTGGCCGAGGCTGAGCGCCTGCATGCTGCAGCCGCTTTTCTTGCGACATATTTGCGGTCAGCCCATACCATGTCAGCAAAAGAAATTGCGTTAGCTTCATGCTATCATGCAATATGCGTTAGCAAGCATTTCATTAATTTAGGCAATCAAACTTACTTTTTGCCACTGGGTCACCGTTTTTATGGCCCCATCAGTGGAATTTAGTGCGGATGCAAGATCCGCTCAAAGTGCTTTGGCACGGACCCTACCCTCCACACTTTTAATCAGCCGCCCTCGCTTTTTCTTTCTTCTTTCTTTCTAAATATTAAGTAGGTAATGAAATGAAAATGAAATTAAACCTTTCTTATTCGCAGTAGGTAATATTTTTATACACTTTACGAACGTCAAATGCTGAATGAGGGCGGCGCGGGTGCGGACGACATGACGAATCCTGTGGGAGGCCTCGGTCGAGAAGTGTGCGTCTCTCGGCTTATGAAGATAATGATCGCCCATTATCCACCAATGTCTTGGTGTTGTCAACTACTACTTCTTCATATATATATTGTGATGCAAAGGTCAAAATACCAATCTCTTTAAACTTTTCTCTTAGAGATTCTATATTTCCAAGTTTATACATTCCACGAATAGCCCTTTTCTGCAATGTAAATATCGTGTCAATGTCTGCGGAGCTAAGTCTACTCGCTAGCTGTGAGATATGGGCGCCCCATTGCAATTTAGAATCCAAGAAAAACAGTGTTATCTACTAGATTCTTATTTACTTATTTGCAAGTTTCAAAACAAAATTGGCTGGTTAGTTGAAAGATTGACAAATGTGGTTTTTTATTAAGAGGCAAAGGCAAAATTCAACCTATGATTTTACATATTTTTTTAACTTTTAATTCATAAAACAATAAAAGTCACTGAAAAAAAACACGTTGTTCAAATATTTAACGCCCTTCTAACTGTATAATGTGAAATTACTATGTAAAAACACATAAATTATGAACTGTTGGTTTTTTGATTGATAACTTACCTCGTCTGTAAAACCCTAAGTTATTTAATTCAGTCCGCCAATGGGTCTATAATTTGTCTATGGATCCGAAAAACGTTGAACGATACGAAAGCCGCACAGAATAGCACTTTTGCACTACTCACGTATCGTATACGTCGTACGTCTTTCGTCCTTCTTTCGATTTACAAAATAGGCCTCCAGGAAACAACAGGAGGCCTATTTTGTAAATCGAAAGAAGGACGAAAGACGTACGACGTATACGATACGTGAGTAGTGCAAAAGTGCTATTCTGTGCGGCTTTCGTATCGTTCAACGTTTTTCGGATCCATAGACAAATTATAGACCCATTGGCGGACTGAATTAAATAACTTAGGGTTTTACAGACGAGGTAAGTTATCAATCAAAAAACCATCAGTACATAATTTATGTGTTTTTACATAGTAATTTCACATAATACAGTTAGAAGGGCGTTAAATATTTGAACGACGTGTTTATCTTCAGTGGTTTTTATTGTTTTATGAATTAAAAGTTAAAAAATATGTAAAATCGTAGGTTGAATTTTGCCTTTGCCTCTTAATAAAAAACCACATTTGTCAATCATTCAACTAACCAGCCAATTTTGTTTTGACACTTGCAAATATTTTCTTTCAAATTATTTACTTACCTATTAAGTAAATAAGAATCTAGTAGATAACACTGTTTTTCTTGGAATTACCTTAGATTCTAAATTGCAATGGGGCGCCCATATCTCACAGCTAGCGAGTAGACTTAGTTCTGCAGCGTCGCGGTAAAGAAAATTCGCTCATTGACTGATGTTAATACGGCAAAGCTCGTATATTATAGTTATTTTCATAGTATAATGTCCTACGGCATCCTACTTTGGGGCAATGCCGCAGACATTGACACGATATTTACACTGCAGAAAAGGGCTATTCCTGGAATGTATAAACTTGGAAATAGAGAATCTCTAAGAGAAAAGTTTAAAGAGATTGGTACAACAATATATATATGAAGAAGTAGTAGTTGACAACACCAAGACATTGGTGGATAATGGGCGATCATTATCTTCATAAGCCGAAAGACGCACACTTCTCGACGGAGGCCTCCCCCAGGATTCGTCATGTCGTCCGGACCCGCGCCGCCCTCATTTGACGTTCGTAAAGTGTATAAAATTACCTACTGCGAATAAAAAAGTTTTCATTTCATTTCATTTTCATTTAATTACCTCCTTAATATTTACAATGAGCTCTGCCACGAGGGAGCAATTGCAAATGCTCTTGTAGTTTATGCAGGAGCACAGTGATTTCCTGCGAGGGCGGCTGATTAAAAGTGTGGAGGGTAGGGTCCGTGCCAAAGCACTTTGGGCGGATCTTGCATCCGCACTAAATTCCACTGATGGGGCCATAAAAACGGTGACCCGGTGGCAAAAAGTAAGTTTGCTGACAAGGTATGGGCTGACCGCAAAAAAAGCGGCTGCAGCATGCAGGCGCTCAGCCTCGGCCACTAGTGGTGTACCAGCTCCAAGATTTGCTGAAGTCAGAAAGACAAAAGAATGCTGAGCTTGCAGGCATCCGTAGGGAGCTAGGGGATATTACAAGCGCCCTACGGGAATTAGTGTTGGTGCTACGGCAAATAAGGGAGTGAACGTGGTTTAATTGGTTTCTCTATACCTACCTCTATAAGTACCTACTAATATTTTTTTGATTAATTTTTAACACTTAATTCGGTGGTGTTGTGAAGATTTATCAGTCGTAATATTGTTTAGTACTTTGAGTAGCTATTATGTACCCAAATACCTTAAACACTCAAAATTATAACTGTTTTTTGTATTTTATAGCTATTAAGTGTGTGATGTATGACCCGGACAACACCGGGCTTCGCTGCTAGTATGTATGGAAATACTCATTTGGCTCACGTAATGGGGTTGAATAAATAAACTGAAGAAATTTATAATTTTGTTTTAATATTGAGTTCCCACATACATACGAACTGCAATTTGTGTGACTGCAGAATGGATGGTATTCACTCGTATTTAACATTGGAATGGCTCCTATAAATCTAAAGCCTATCATCATCAGATAGACCATTCTGACAGTCACCAATTTGTGGGGTTTCTTGAACCTCATCATCTTTCCATCTCATCATAGATAGTATTTACTTGTAGTATTGTTTCTGGACTAAAATATAATTATAAAATAAAATTTCAGTGTCAAATATAATAAACATTTTAATAAAAGATAATATAAAAATCAACTAACATATCTTCTTGATCATTTCTCCTGTACATACCAAATATAATATCTTTTCATCCACATACATACATCCACAGCCTGTAGACGTCCACTGCTGGACATGGGCCTCCCCCAAGGTGGCGTGTGGCTTCGCCTTAAGAATAGCGCTACCCCATCTCTCCCCGTGGGTGTCGTAAGATTCGACTAAGGGTCAAACCAGAAGACGGGCAGCAGCGTCCTTTTGTGTATATTAACTAACATCACACTGCGATCGCCAACCCGCCTGCCAAGCGTGGCGATTACGGCATTTCCCCCCCAAATATCTTTTCATTTTCATACAACGTTCTCGAATAAAAGTTGCAAACATTTAGTCATAAAGAAAATGAAATAAATTAAGGTAAAAACGCCAACCGCATTCGCTGTCTGAGACGCCGGCGTTCTCGGTGCTCTTCAGCTTCAATTAGGTCAGCCAGAATGAAATTAGCCATTATGATGTTTCTATAATTCACCAAAATCAATAACTATACTAAATTCAAAAGAACACATGAATAAAAAAAATATATTGTTTACTCACGAAGCAAAAACGACAACCACTTTGATATCGTAATAATTGAGATTAAATTACGAATATAGACATGTCAAACCGACGAAAGACGTGCTATCAATTGGTTCACAGAATAGCACAATACGTCAAAAATTGAATGATTTCGTGTTTCGTTTCGTGTTTCGTATCCGCAAACGATACGCAAGCCCCACGGAATAGCATTTCGTAAAAACGAAGGGCGATATCCGTCTTTCGTCTATCGTTTCGATTTACAAAATAGACCTCCAGGAACGTTTTATATGGTAGTACTAGCGTAGATGTCAAAGTCGTTTTTCTGGTGTTACTGAAATGGCAGACAAGTGCCATACGATACGGAAAACGCGCTTTCCGCACATCTTGCGGAAAACTCTGCGGTTGAAGGGTGATTGACTGTGAGGCAATTGTCAAATTATGTGTCAAGCAAGTTTCAAGGGGCCTAGACAAATTCCCTTTTCCGCAGGCGTTAAGGAATGAGGAAACACAAAAATATATGAAAGTGACGTATGGTGAAGCTAAGCCAAGTGACAGCTGCTATATTGGCAGACAAAAGCCACTTGTCATTTTGTGCGGAATACCTACAACTTTATCGTTAGCGTTTCGTTAGCGTGACGGCAAAACACAATTCCATACATATGGCAGACAATTGCCACTTTTGACAACGGTTAACGCTTTTTTATCCTTTCTGTTAAACGCTATAATAGCGTGACCTCAGACCCTGCTGCTTGAGCTGAGATTCTTTAGTCATTGGCTAAAACAGGTTTCTTAGTTATTTTTAAGACTAAAAATAAGTTATTAAAATGCATACGTTGTGATTTATGTGGGCTGCTAATAATGAAGAAGCGTTGCAAAGACGTAGAGCCAGGATCAATCGTCGAAATATGGAACAAATCGCGTCAATGCCGCAATTGGAATTTATTCACCGATTTAAGCTTGACTATCAAAGTTTTAGGCGTCTTTGTGATGAACTTCGCCGACAAACTTCATTAAAAGGCACCAATGAAATAAGTTTGGGAATAAAGGTAATATTACTGCTATTGCTTTGATTCTTTGGCTGTCTTACTGTAAAATTTTAACCTCTACCTAAACACAATAAAAAAATACCTAGGTACCTGTTTCAGGTTCTGTGCACTCTCAGCTTTTTAGCTACTGGTTCGTATCAACGCATTGTTGGGCTCAGTCAACAATTAGTTCAAAGGACTACAAGTAGGTGCATACATCAAGTGGTAGAGGCACTTAATCGCCCGAATATTGTCAAAAAATGGATTAGGTTCCCATCATCCCCACAGGACAGGAACGAGCAAGAATCCGACTTGAGTAGGTTTACTTATGCATT